>JALBWW010000007.1:12477644-14907789 GCA_023212625.1 Styphnolobium japonicum | reverse complement strand
CATTCATAGAGCTAATAGAATTACTTCTGGAATTGGGCTTGAACTTGACATTGCACCTAATCTTGTTGACTCTTTTAATCCTGTTGAGTCTGCTTCTGTTAGTACTTCTGTGTCTGATACTGAGTCTGCTGATTTTACTATGGCTGACTATAACAATAGGACCCTTAAGGAATTGGCTGCACCTGATGTGAATTATCAACCTTTGTGCATTCAATATCCTGAACTTAATGTTGATTTTGAGTTGAAATCTGGATTGATACACTTGCTGCCCAAGTTTCATGGTCTTGCAGGTGAAGATCCACATAAGCATTTGAAGGAGTTCCATGTTGTCTGCTCCACCATGAAACCTCATGGAATAGCTGAAGATCACATCAAGCTAAGGGCCTTTCCTTTCTCTTTGGATGGTGCTGCTAAGGATTGGTTGTATTACTTACAACCTGCTGCCATCACTTCTTGGAATGACATGAAAAGATTATTTCTGGAAAAGTTCTTTCTGCATCAAGAACTGCTGCAATAAGGAAAGATATTTGTGGCATAAGGCAAATCAGTGGTGAAACTCTCCATGAGTATTGGGAGAGATTCAAGAAATTATGCTCAAGCTGCCCACACCATCAAATTAGTGATCAACTGCTGATCCAATACTTCTATGAAGGATTGATGCCAATGGAAAGGAGTATGATTGATGCTGCAAGTGGTGGAGCATTGGTAGATAAAACTCCAGCTGCTGCCAGAAACTTAATTGCAAACATGGCAGCAAATTCTCAGCAATTTGGTACTCGAATGGGTGCAACCAGAATAGTCAATGAAGTTAATACCTCTTCACATGCTGATCAACAAAGGGTGGAACATAGATTGGATGAGCTCACTTCTTTGGTTAGACAAATGGCAATAGGACAACACGAACCACGTGTGCAAACCCCTGCAAGAGTTTGTAGCATATGTTCTAGTTCCTCTCATCCTACAGATTCATGCCCCACATTGCAAGATGATTCTGAGTTTCAAGACCAATCTGTGGCTGCAGCTGGTATATTTCCTGGGAAGCCACAATTCCATCAGCAACAACAACAGAAATATGATCCATTCTCCAACACTTACAACCCTGGCTGGAGGGACCATCCCAATCTGAGATATGGGAATGCATCAAATCAGCAGCCACAAAACCAGTATAGACCACCATTCCAAAGAAGAAGCAAGGACAAATCGGTTTCGACCACATCTTTGGACCAAGTAGACCACCATTCCAAAGAAGAAGGTCCTGTAGCCACAAAATCGAGCCCTCATTGGAGGATTTGGTGAAACAGCTTGGCCACCAATAACATCCGGTTTCAACAGAGAACTGAAACCACCATTCAGAACTTGGAGACTCAAATTGGTCAACTTGCCACATCAATTCATGAATTAAAGTCACAGGGTTATGGCCAATTACCCTCTCAAACCACTCCAAATCCTAGAGGCAATGTTTGTGCTATAGCTTTACGCAGTGGTAAGCAAATCAATGGACCAAAGGCAGCAGATACTTCCGCATTCTACCCTTGGCCCGGAGAAACAAGATTCTACAAAGAACTTCAAGTTCTCATAGCCTAATTCAGATGTCAGAGCAGATTCAAGAAGAAATGATCCTACAACGACCAAGCGAGAAAATTGGATCAAATCAGCGGCTTGTAGAAAATTCAAGATGCAATGAGAAAAGTGAGCATCCAAAAAGTCGTTCCAACATTCCTCTTCCTTTTCCCAACCGAATGATACAGTAGGCATATGGTTGAAACAGACTTGGATAAGGAAATTATGGAGACTTTTCATAAGGTTGAGGTGAATATACCTCTCTTGGAGGCAATTAAACAAATCCCCAAGTATGCCAAGTTCTTGAAAGAGATGTGCACCCATAAGAGGAAGCTAAAGGGCACTGAAAAAGTGAGTATGGGGAGAAATGTCTCTGCTTTGATTCAGCCCAACCTGCCTCCCAAATGCAAGGATCCAGGCACTTTTACCATCCCTTGCACCATAGGGCACCAACAGTTCACTCATGCCTTGCTAGACTTGGGAGCCTCCATCAATGTAATGCCAAAGTCAGTTTACACTTCCTTGCATATGGGAGAGCTAAAGCCTACCGGCATTGTCATTCAGTTAGCAAACCGGAGCACTGCACAACCTGCAGGAGTGTTGGAGGACGTTCTGGTTCGGGTACATAATTTAATATTCCCAGCTGATTTTTATGTGTTGAATATGGAAGATGAATCTGCCTCTTCCCCACCCCCATTGATCTTAGGTAGGCCATTTTTGAAAACTGCTAAAACTAAGATTGATGTGCATGCTGGTACCCTTTCCATGGAATTTGGTGATGATATCATTCAGTTTAACATTTTTGATGCCATGAAATACCCTTTAGAGGATCATTCTGTTTTTCATTTTGATGTCATTGATTTACTGGTTGATGATATGCATGCTGATATGTTGGCAGAGTTTCCTGAAATTGTAGGATACACTGATAGCATAGCTTGTGATACTTGTTCTGCCTGCTTCGGACTTTTTGGTTGTAAACCCAATGCAATGTGTGTGCGACTGTCTTTGAGATTTCTACATACTTGTCATGTCTTTGTTGTTAATTCACGACATTGATGATTACATTATTAATGGCAATGATCTTTGTTATTAATGATGTTGTCATTCATCCTGCTGCTAAGTGTGATTCTTTTGATTCCATAGGATATGACGATGTTGTTTTGCAAGATTGTGCACAGCTTGCAGGTACAAGTGCAACTGCTGAGAATTTAGCAGATTTAGTTTCGATTCCAAAACTAGTACCGTCACCAAAGAACCACCCTCCATTGAACTTAAGCCCTTGCCCGAGCATTTGAAGTATGCATTCTTGGAAGAGGATGAGAAGCTCCGGTGATAATGGCCAAACACCTCCAACCTGAGCAAGAAACCAGATTATTGGAAGTCTTGAAGCAACACAAAAGGGCAATTGGTTGGACACTTGCAGACATTCCTGGTATTAACCCCTCCACATGCATGCACAGGATATTACTTGAGGAGGAAACTAAACCAGTGAGACAACCCCAGAGGAGACTGAATCCTCTCATTCTAGATGTGGTGAAAAAAGAAGTGACCAAGCTACTGCAGGCTGGCATTATCTATCCCATCTCTCGACAGAAGTGGGTGAGCCGGTGCAAGTAGTTCCAAAGAAATCCGGGGTGGTGTTGTGGCTAACCGAGGAAGAATGAGCTCATTCCAACCCGAGTGCAGAATAGCCGAGAGTCCGCATTGACTACGACGCCTCAACCAAGCCACTCGGAAAGATCATTACCCCTTCCGCTCATTGATCGAGATCTTTGAACGGCCGGTTGGGTAAGTCCCATTATCGCTTTTTAGATGGCTACTGGATACTTCCAAATCCACATTGCACCGAGGATCGGGAGAAGACCACATTTACTTGTCCCTTCGGCACCTTTGCTTACAGACGGATGCCCTTCGGCCTCTGCAATGCCCCAGTACCTTCCAAATGGTGCATGGTGAGCATATTTTACGATTTCTTAGAGGAGTGCATGGAGGTATTTATGGATGACTTTACTGTCTATGGTTCTTCTTTTGATTCATGTTTAGCCACCTATCTAGAGTAATCGCAAAGATGTATTGAGACTAACCTTGTGCTAAATTTTGAGAAATGCCATTTTATGGTAGAACAGGTATAGTTTTAGGCCATGTAGTATCCAGTAAGGGCATTGAGGTAGATCCTGCCAAGATTGATGTAATTACTTGTCTATCTTACCCCACATGCGTGCGGGAAGTGCGTTCTTTTCTTGGTCATGCAGGTTTCTACAGGCGCTTCATTGTCGACTTCAGCAAGATTGCTCTTCCACTTTCCCGATTCACATCGCAGAAAGATGTGGAGTACAATTTTGATGACAAGTGCAAGGCAGCTTTCAACCACTTGAAGCAGGCCTTGACTAGTACCCTATCATCCAGCCACCTGACTGGACATTGCCATTTGAGTTAATGTGTGATGCTTCTAACTATGCAGTAGGAGCAGTCTTGGCACAGAGAGTGGGGAAAGCTTCTCATGTGATATACTATGCTTCCAGAACTCTAGATGCTGCTCAGGCCAACTATACCACAACCGAAAAAGAACTTTTAGCCATTGTTTTTGCTTTGGATAAGTTTAGATCATATTTGCTTGGTTCTAAGGTTGTTGTGTTTACTGATCATGCAGCTCTGAAGTTCCTTTTGAAGAAGCCAGATGCAAAGCCCCGACTAATAAGATGGATGCTACTGCTCCAAGAGTTTCACATAGAGATCCGTGACAAGAGTGGAGCAGAGAACCTAGTGGCAGATCATTTGAGCCGCATTGAAAGGGCTTCAGATCCCTTCCCTGTACGGGACTCCTTCCCAGATGAGCAGCTTATGCAGCTGCAAGGTAAGAACACCTTCCCTTGGTTTGCTGATATGGTGAATTTCTTGGTTGCTACAGTTTTTCCCTCACATTTCACTCGTGCACAAATTTATAAACTTAAGAGTGAATCAAAATATTATGTGTGGGATGATCCATATCTGTGGCGATTTTGTAGTGACCAAATTATTAGGCGATGTGTGCCTAATCAAGAGTTTCATTCTGTTCTTAGCTTTTGTCATGCATTTGCATGTGGTGGACATTTTGGGCCTCAACGGAAAGTTTTAGACTCTGGTTTATATTGGCCTACCTTGTTTCATGATGCATATTTGTTCTGTAAGTCTTGTGAACAGTGTCAGAGAACAGGGAACATTTCTCGCAGGAATGAGATGCCCCAGCAACCTCTACTGTATTGTGAAATCTTTGACGTATGGGGTATTGATTTCATGGGACCTTTTCCTGTTTCCTTTGGTTATGTTTACATTTTGCTAGCTGTTGATTATGTATCAAAATGGGTGGAGGCTAAAGCCACTCGGACTGATGATTCCAAAGTTGTTGTGGATTTTGTTAGATCACATATTTTCTGCAGTTTGGAATCCCTAGAGCTATCATCGATGATCAAGGCACCCATTTCTCAGAATCGAGCATGGAGGGATTGATGAGGAAATATGGCGTGTTGCATAAAGTTTCTACACCTTACCATCCCCAGACTAATGGTCAAGCCGAGGTCTCCAATAGAGAGATCAAGCGCATACTTGAAAAAACAGTCCAACCTAATCGAAAGGATTGGAGCATGAGGCTTGAGGATGCTCTTTGGGCTTACCGGACCGCTTACAAAACTCCAATCGGGATGTCTCCATATCGGATAGTCTATGGTAAGGCATGCCACTTACCAGTAGAAATTGAGCACAAAGCATATTGGGCTGTGAAGCAATGCAACATGAATTTGGCCGAAGTCGGCATAGAGCGGCGATTGCGATTCTAGGAATTGGAAGAGATCCGCCTAGATGCCTATGAGAGCTCCCGACTCTACAAAGAAAAGACCAAAGCCTTCCATGATAAGTTTATTCTTCTAAGGAGTTTTCATTGGGCAAAAAGTTCTCTTGTTTAATTCTCGCCTTAAGTTGATGCCTGGTAAATTAAGGTCTAGGTGGGACGGTCCGCTTGTTGTCACTAACATTTTTCCTCATGGTGCAGTGGAAATTAAGAGTGAAGCCACCAACAAAGTGTTCAAAGTTAATGGTCACCGCCTCAAAAGTTTTTATGAAGGAGCTCAAGAGAACCTCGTGGAGGAAGTTCAATTGCAGGATGCCCTATACCATGATTGATCACTACTGTGTTGAAAAAAAAAAAAAATGACAAAAGAAAAAAAAAAAGAAGAAAAAATAAAAAATAGAAAAGAAAAAGCCACGATTATTGTCAATTGCCGTGAGATTGAATCATTATTGGGGAGGACCCATCGCTCATGCAAAATCTTCAATCACGCTGCTAAGGACATTAAAAGTAGCGCTTCTTGGGCGGTATCCCAAGTTTTCTAACTCTGTCCTCTTTCTAACTTTGACTTATTTGTTATCACAGGAATCGAGACAGAAAAAACGGTGCCAAGTGAGAAAATCTATCAAAGTTTGATTTTTCTGTCTTTATTTTGTTTGTTTTTCTTTGACAGATGATTTTTCACCGGTTAAATGGCGGATAACGGTACTCCGTGAAAATCTTTTTCGGTCCCTTCAGTTACCCACAAACACTGAAATCTGTACATAATTTTACTCAATTTTTTTCTCTCTCTTTCTTCTTTCTTTCGAAATGGATAATCAGCTTTTTAATCTCCGCAAGCAATTCCCTTCTCTCCCTCAAAATGCTTTAACTAACATTTATTGTGCAAGGTTTGAGAGATTAAGGATGCTTATGCACAAAGGCATCCCTGCGGATATACGCTGGTTGATCGAAGCAAAGGTCCGACTCAGAGGTGAATTTTCTGACGCTCTTGTTTCATATATGCCAGGGCTAGGCAAAAGTTCATATGCAAAGAAGAGAAGAGCAAAAAGGTTACGGGTCTGCTATAAATGTGCAAGATGGACCTGTAACACAAAATGCAAATCAATTGGAATGACGTCTATAAACCGAGATGATAAAATTAACTTCATAAAGGATGGCATGAGTAAGGAGTCTTTAGATAACATTCTATTGACTCTTGAGACGCATCCTAGTGGAGATGTGCAGAGAGTACTTCTCGATTTATGGCCAATATTCCAAGATGAACATGAACGTTATAGTCTCGGGAATCTGACTCAAAAAGACCCTGTTTGCCAATTTTTAAGAAAATTGGATGGAAAGCCGACCATCGGCCCATAGAGAGCTTCAAGACGTTACTGGACGTAAAACCAGAGGAAAATGTGAGCCACAATCACACCTCCTGTAAGTATTTTTTTTATTTTTTATTTTATTTTTTTTTCCTGTTTATTAAAAAAAAATCAAAAATTCAAAAAAAAAATTCAAAAAAAAAAATTCAAAAAAAAAAAATAGCCGTATTTTTTTGAAATATGCGTTGCATATTTTCAAACTTCTTCTGACACATATAGATTAGTCTTTTATCATTGTCATATAGCTATTATCATTGTTGTGCTTATTTTCAAACTTACCTGACACACGGATCTACCCCTCCTTTATAGGTGTAATTATTACCTTTGAGTTTTGATGCCTTTAAATAATGCACTTTGCTCTCTTCAGATCATTGATAAGGTGAGAGTACGAAAAAAAACAAAGAGAAAAAAATGGAAGTCACTTCAGTTCGTCGGATCAAGAGTGTTTGTGTCTTTTGTGGATCTAATCCTGGGAAAGATAAAGAGTTTGTAAATATTGCACACCATCTTGGTCGAGTGCTAGCTGAGAGAGAAATCCGTTTAGTTTATGGAGGAGGTAGTCTTGGGTTAATGGGTTGTGTAGCAACTGCTGCACATTTAGGAGGTGGCAAAGTCCTTGGTGTCATTCCTACCTTTATCGACCAAAGAAGCCCATTGGAAAAACATTAGGGGATGAAGTAATAGTATTTTGCATGCACCAACGCATGAACATTATGATCGCCAATGCCGATGCCTTTATTGCCCTACCTGGTGGTTTTGAAACTTTGGAAGAACTCTTTCAAATTACATCCTCGGGTCACAAAGCAGTAACTTTCACCAAAAACCCATAGGTATATTAAATGTTAATGGTTTTTATGACAGCTTTGTTTTGTTTTCTTGATCATGTCTTTGTAGAAAAAGGTTCATCTCACAAGTGACACGTCAAAGTCTTGTAATCGCTACAACTCCCGAACAATTGCTCGATCAACTCAATGCATTTGTACCACAACGTGATCCAAAGAATGGCTCCACGGAATTGGGAACAAGGCAAGAAGAAAAAGCAAAAACTTGATTTGACTTTGTCTTTGTGAATTTTTGTTTTCTCTTATAGTTTTAGTTTTTTGTAATTTTTCTTATTTCAGGCCCGATTTGCAGTTTTCTGGTAAGACCTTCTACACTCTACCTATCTTTATTTTGACATTGGGGACAATGTCTTTAATTAGTTGGGGGGAGAGATAGTTGACATTACCATGTACATAGTTTAGTTAAAAAAAAAAAAAAACTAATCTTTATTGTTACTAACTTTTTAGATGTATGATGGCAGAGTAAGGAGTAGTTTTGCTCTTGAGACGCATCTTAACTTGCATTTCATAATAGGTCTTAAATCATCTTTGTTCTTGTATATATATTAAAAATAAATAAATAAAAAAAAAAAAATAAAAAAAAAAAAAAAAATAAAAATAAAAACACACACACACAATTTTGATCTTTTCAATTGATTTTGATACAAGCATGTGCTGAATCTGAGCTTAATTGATGATAAAAGTATGCAAAACAGTTTATAGTTGAATCATTTTCATGATATACATGTGTATATGATTGTGGATATTAGGAAGAAGGCATGGTTGAATTGAGTGAATGTTCCATACCTTTGTGAGTTTTGGGCTTTTCCAAGTTTGATACTTACACTTGGTTATTTTCTTTCATGAGTGATGTCAATTATGAATTTATTTTCTAGAACTTGCATTGAATCGATTTGAGATTACATTGGTCTGTATGTTGCATGAAAATGACAGAGGCATTTTTTTCTTGACTTAGCCGCTTTGGCCAAATAAACCTACCTTGCATTTATCCAATTATTAACTCCCTCTAAACCTATTTGCCTATTCTTTGTTCTTAGCTCATTACAAGCTTTGAGTGAAAAACCATGTTTTACCTTACCTTAGGGAATGGGAGAGCATTGATTTTCTTATTGGAGGAGTTCTTTTGCTTGCAATGATTTAAGTATGGGGGAATTGGTGTGCTGATACGAAATGTTTAGTATAAAAAAAAAAAAAAAACAAACAAAACAAAAAAAAAAGAAAAAAGAATAGAAAAAGGAAGGAATGTGTGAAGAGAATGAGCATTTTATGGTTTTGGGTAAAAAAAAAAAAAAAAATTATTCTTTCTACTTGAATTACTCCTCAATGCTCTTTTATTCTCTTTGGTTTTAACCTGCTATTATCTATATTGTTCCCTTCCTTCACCTTATAAGTTCCATTACAACCTTTTTGAAAGACCTCTTGATTTTTGCAATTTATTTGATCTAAGTAGTGGAGAATTGATGTATATGCAAGCCTATGGTAAAATACTTTCATAATTTGACTGAGTTGAGCGTAAACAGTTAACCTAAACACCTTGTGTGATTTGAGTGACACTTGTGAAGAATTTTACTCAATCTTAACATGCCTATTTCTGATTAAAGCATGATTATGCTATACTTTATTCTCAATTGATTTGATTCAACTATTCTTTGTTAAGCATACTTTACTTATTAATTATGGTTTATATTTGATACAATGCTTGTATTTAAAAATTAGTTGAATTGATTAAATAAAATATTACATGTTTGTGGGTATCATCTTGGTAAACCCTCACGAGACTACAACTCGTCCACTAGGGACACCTAGGGGTTTAAAGGCTTGTGGCACATGCTAAGTGCCATCGTGTTTTCCTACGGAAGTGGATTAGATTAGGTACAATCAGTTTTTATGTTTTTAGTTTAATAATATGATGTTTCTTGTTTTTCTTTAGTTTCGTTGTTATGTGTTTTGCCAGGAGTACAAAAGCTTAAGTGTGGGGGAATTTGATCAATCAATTTGAGACACTTATGTTAGCTTTGTATTAGGCATTATTAGATGTTTATTGTGCCCAATATTAGTACTTTAGATGAGTTTAATGTTGTTGGGCTTCATTGGGCTTTAATGCAAATATTGAATAATTTTCGGATTTTGATGCATTTTGACCTTTCTTCCTTGGTTAGGTCATAACTTGGGACTCGGTGATCCAATTGAGGTGATCTTGGTGTCTTTGGAAAGCTAAGACAATGCTCTACAAGTTTCATGAAGAACTCAAGAGCTGGATCGGAATGCTAAGGGTCCAAAATTTCCCTGCAATGCAGAGTGGGTTTGCTGTCACGGAACCATCTGGGCAGTATGCACATATTGGACTATATAGTGGGTTATAGGCCTCCTCTTGGGCTGAAACTTGGTCACTTGAAAGATAAGACCCATATCTCCAACTTCAATGAAGACCATTTTGTCAATAGATGTCGTTTTAGGCATGCTTCAGAAGCTACAAGTTGGTCTGAATTTGGAAACACGTTCTTCCAACCTAACTTGAGGTAGGTGAAGTGTTTTTGGCATTTCTGGAGTTCTAAAAGTCCAAATGACATGATTCAAATTGGAGATTTTCAAGGAGACAACTGGCTACAACTTTGATGAAGACATCCAAGCCAAAATACACCGTCTAGGTGATGAATTTGAAGCCAGAAGTCGGATAAGAGTTGTTGACTAAAAGCCACCAACCATACACCAACCCACCTACCATGCACCAACCCACCAACCATGCATCAAGCTTCCATTTTTGACAAATTTCAGATTCTTATAGCTTGTATTCAGATTATGTACATGTACAAATTGGCTTCTAGGATTAGTATAAATAGACCCAACCTCTTTGTATTAGAGGCATTCAATTTAGAAGTAAGTTTCAAGAAAGTTTAAGTATTTGTGAGAGTTTTCTTTCTCTTCTTCTTCATTCTCTTTGCAATTTCGTTTTTGTTCTTTAAATTCTGAGTTCTTCCTTCCCATCCATGGAAGGCTAGGCTCTCATAATCAATCCAAGGGATTAGCCATCTTGTTGTTTAATTTGGAGATCTTGTTTTGCTTGTTCATATTGCTTAATTGTTATTCAAGTTTCTCTTCTTCCTCTTTTGATTCTTATCTAGATTAAATTGCTTAATTTGATTTAGATGTTGATGTGGTAGTAGCTTTATTATCATGTATTCAAAGAGGATCACAAAGATTAAACAATATATTAAAGCTTTTTGATAGATTGTTTAACTTGGTTAAATTCTAGATCTTAAGTTAATCTATGTTGGATGGTGCTTACTTTATCTAACCTTGGTTAATCAAATCCTAGATGCTTATCTAGTAGAGAATTCTTGGATCATGTTAAGGCTTCTTGATGTGATCTAAGGCCAAGAACTTGGTTAGCAATTAAGTGAATTCCTTGTGATCAATGATGAGTTAAACTCAAGATCGGTAAATTTCCTTGGATTGGTTGTTTCTTTAGATTTGTTTACAACTTTGAATCTCCTACTTTTATTAATCTTGTTAATCAACAACAAAACTCCCCCTTTTTTTAATTATCTTGATCTAATTAAATCTTTGTTTTTGGATCCTTGAGAGACGATTCGGTTCATTCTCTATACTACAAATTAGTTTGTGAACCGGTTATTTTATTTGATAGGTCTCGACAACCTCTTGTCAAAAACTTAGATCAAGATGGTCAGGACCGTTCGTGATAGTCAAGGTGTCCCCATTTGGAGCAATTGAAATCAAAGATGAGAAAACTCAAGCCACGTTTAAAGTCAATGGTCAAAGATTGAAGCATTATTGGGGAGGACCCATCGATCGTGAAAAATCTTCAATCACGCTGGCTGACAATGAATGATCTTTGACAGATTACTTTTCACCGGTTAAATGGCGGATAACGGTACTCCGTGAACTTTGTTCGGTCCCTTCAGTTACCCACAAATACTGAAATCTGTATATAATTTTACTCATTTCTCTTTCCTTCTTTCTTCCCAAATGGATAACAAGCTTCTTCACTTACGCAAGCAATTCCCTTCTCTTCCTCAAAATGCTTTAACTAACATTTATTCTGCCAGGTTTGAGAGATTAAGGATGCTTATGCACAAAGGCATCCCTGCTGATATACGCTGGTTAATTGAAGCAAAGGTCCGATTAACAGGTGAATTTTCTGACGCTCTTATTTCATATATGCCAGGTCTAGGTAAAAGTCTATATGCAAAGAAAAGAAGAGCAAAAAGGTTACGGGTCTGCTATAAATGTGCAAGATGGACTCGTAACACAAAAATGCGCATCACTTGGAATGGTGTCTATAAATCGAGATGACAAAATTAACTTCATTAAGGATGGCATGAGTAAGGAGTCTTTAGATAACATTCTATTGACTCTTGAGACGCATCCTAGTGGAGATGTGCAGGGAGTACTTCTTGATTTATGGCCAATATTCCAAGCTGAACATGAGCGTTATAGTCTTGGGAATCTGACTCAAAAAGACCCTGTTTGCCAATTTTTAAGAAAATTGGAAGAGAAGTCGACCATCGGCCCATAGAGAGCATTGAAGCCGTTACTGGACGTAAAACCAGAGGAAAGTGTGTGCCACAATCACACCAACTGTAAGTATTGCTATTTAGTTTCTTCCCTTCTTTTCTTCTTGTTCAAAAAAAAAATTTAAAAAAATTAAAAAAAAATTAAATATATATATATATAGCCGTAGCTTTTTGAAAAATGCTTTGTATATTTTCAAACTTCTCCTGACACATATAGATTAGTCTTTTATCCTAGTTGTATAGCTATTGTCATTTCTGTGTTTATTTTCAAACTTTCCTGACACTAAATCTATCCCTCCTTTATAGGTGTAATTATTAGATTTGAGTTTTGATTCCTTTAAATATTGCACTTTGCTCTCTTCAGATCATTGATAAGGTGAGAGTACAAAAAAAAAAAAAAAAAAGAAGAGAGAGATGGAAGTAACTTCAGTTCGTCGAATCAAAAGTGTTTGTGTCTTTTGTGGATCTAATCCTGGAAAGGATAAAGATTTTGTAAATATGGCAAACCATCTTGGTCGAGTGCTAGCTGAGAGAGAAATCCATTTAGTTTACGGAGGAGGTAGTCTTGGGTTAATGGGTTGTGTAGCAATCACGCACATTTAGGAGGTGGCAAAGTCCTTGGTGTCATTCCTAAATTCCTTTAGCCATAGGCAATCCATTGGAAAAACTGTAGGGGATGAAGTAATGGTATCATGCATGCACCAACGCATGAACATTATGATAGCAAATGCTGATGCCTTTATTGCCCTACCTGGTGGTTTTGGAACTTTGGAAGAGATCTTCCAAATTGCATCCTGGTTACAGCTGAACTTTCACCAAAAACTCATTGGTATATTAAATGTTAATGGTTTTTATGACAGTTTGTTTTGTTTTCTTGATCATGCCATGGAACAAAAGTTCATCTCACAAGCGACACGTCAAATTCTGGTAACCGGCTGCGAATTCTGAGCAATTGCTCGATCAACTACACGAATTTGTCCCACAACGTGATCCAGCAATGGCTCTACTGAATTGGGAACAAGGCAGCAACAGCAAAAAGCGAAAACTTAATTTGACTTTGTCCTTATGAATTTTTGTTCTCTGTTATTGTTTTAGTTTTTTTTTTTGTAAATTTTCTTATTTTAGGCTTGATTTGCAGTTGTCTGGTAAGATCTTCTACACTCCACTTATCTTTATTTTGACATTGGAGACAATGTCTTAAATTAGTTGGGGGGAGTGATAGTTAACATTGTCATGCCATGTACATAGTTTATTTAAAATAAAAAAAAACTAACAAGCTAATTTTTATCGATACTAACTTATTAGATGTATGATGGCAGAGTAAGGAGTAATTTTACTCTTGAGACGCATCTTAACTTGCATTTCATAGTAGGTCTAAAAACAGTTTGTTCTTGTATATAGATATATATAAAAAACAAAAAAAAAGATTCATTTTGATCTTTTCGATTAATTTTGATGCAAGCATGTGCTGAATTGTAGCTTAGTTGATGATAAAAGTATGCAAAACAGTTTATAGTTGAATTATTTTTCAAAATTCGTGATATACATGTATATATGACTGTGGATATTAGGAAGAATGCATGTTTGAATTGAGTAAATGTTTCATACCTTTGTGAGTTTTGGGCTTGTCCAAGTTTGATACTTATACTTGGTTTATTTTCTTTCATGAGTGATGTCAATTATGGATGTATTTTCTAGAACTTACACTGAATCAATTTGAGATTACATTGGTCTGTATGTTACATAAAAATGATAGAGGCAATTTTCTTGATTTAGCTACTTTGGCCAAATAAGCCTACCTTACATTTATCCCATTGTTAACCCCCTTTGAGCCTACTTGCCCTTTTTGTTGTTCATAGCTTTTACAAGCCTTCAGTGAAAAAAAAAAATCATGTTTTACTTCACCTTAAGGAATAAGAGAGCATTGATTTTCCTAATTGGAGGAGTTCTTGTGGTTGCAATGATTTAAGTGTGGGGGAATTGGTATGTTGATGTGAAATGTTTGGTAAAAAAAAAAAGGAGAACAAAAAGAAAAAAAAAGAGAAAAAAAAGCTAAATTAAAAAATAAAAAAAATAAAAAATAAAAAAAATAAAAAATAAAAAATAAAAAGAGAGAGAAAGAGAGAAAATAAAAGGTTATTAAAAAAAAAGGAAAGGAATGTGTGAAGAGAATGTGCATTTTAGAGTTTTTGGTAAAAGTTTATGATTCCTACTTGAGTTACTCCGCAATGCTTTTTATTCTCTTTGGTTTTTAACTTGTTATTATCCATATTGTTTCCTTCCTTCACCTTATAACCTCGTTACAACCTTTTTGAAAGACCTCTTGATTTGTGAAATTTATTTGATCTAAGTAGTGGAGAATTGATGTATGTGCAAGCATATGGTAAAATACTTTCATAATTTGACTGAGTTGAGCGCAAACAGTTAACCTAAACACTTTGTGTGATTTGAGTGTCACTTGTGAGGAATTTTACTCAATTTGAATATGCCTATTTCTGATTAAAGCATGATTATGATATGTATATTTTACTCCTAATTGCTTTGATTCAACTATACTTTGTTAAGCATATTTAAATCTGATACAATGCTTGTATTTAAAAATTAATTGAATTGATTAAATGAAGTATTACATGTTTGTGGGTATCATCCTGGTAAACCCTCACGAGACTATAACTCGTCCACTAGGGACACGTAGGGGTTTAAAGGCTTGTGGCACATGCTAAGTGCCATCGTGTTTTCCTACGAAAGTGAATTAGATTAGGTATAATCAGTTTTTATTCTTTTAGTTTAATATTAGGTTGTTTCTTGTTTGAGGACAAACAACGAGTCAAGTGTGGGGGGATTTGATAAACATATTTTATATGCATAATTTAGCACCTCTCATTGGTCTATTCTTATGAAATTATTGCATATATGAAGTGAAAATTGCATAATTCCTCATATATTGGTTATGTTGTTACAAATTGAACAGAACACCCGAAGGATTATTCAAAGCAGTTGTTGAACCAAAATATCATGAACTTGGATGTTGATATCAGTATAGCTCAAACAGAAGAGAAATGAAGACCTAAACTCAGTGAATTTTGGGTTACATCAAATTCAGGACAAATCAGAAAATTTCTGCTCAAACCTATACTCGGTTATTTGGTGATTTCTCAAGATCTAACCGTTGGATGTAGCTGAAATTTTGATATGTCATGCATGACATAATTCTATATGACTTTCCTAGAAATGAAGATTTCCATATTAGCACCGGAAGTGGGTCAAAATTAGGCAACAAGTTGGTGGCTGTCATTTTTGATATAATCTGAGTAGTTTCGGAAAAATAGTCAGATCTCAAGATCCAACCGTTAGATCTGGCTGAATGTTTGACATCTTCTTCACGACTGCATGTGCTACAACTTTCATGAAGAGAAGATTTCCAAATTATGACGGGAGCAATGACAAATTTGATAATCTTCGGAGCTGAAATTTCAACCCATGTGCAAAGAGATTTGACAAAATTGTAATTGAATAGTTCTAGCCTTTGCCTATAAAAGGAAGGCATTTGCCACACTTAAGGGCATCCCATTTCTGAATTCTCTCATTGTAGTTTGAGTTAGGGGTGATACTTTGATAAATTGTGAGATTTATACTTTGATTTCAAGGTTAGATCTTCCAATTTGTTTAAAGGAAATCCCAAAGCTCTTGTAGTTTGTATAATATAATCTTCATCTTATTCAAGTTTCTTCATCTTGATGTCTAGTTAAGGTTCTTCCTAGAGTTAGGGGTGAAGCTTTCATAAATTGTGAGATTTATAATTTGATTTCAATGTTAGATCTTCCAATTTGTTTAAAGTAAATCCCGAAACTCTAGCCCGTTGTGTTCTTGTTAATACCAACAACCACTTTCATTTCTATCATGTTTTTCACTTGTTCTTTTGTTTCCTTTAATATAATGAGTAGCTAAATTTCTATACTAGGATTGCAATTTGAACTCACACGTAATTTGATTCGTTTATCATATCCAAAAGTAGGTTGATTATCTTGAATTATTTATCTTACTTGTTCTTAATGCTTTTAATTAATTGGCCATTAATTAAATTGAATTGATAAACCTTAAGCAACTTGACAAAGGGATTTTGGTTTAAGATCTAAGTAAGATAACGTATGATCTTTGTGCGAAAGCCTTGAGTTTATATAGGATAGACATATACCTATATAACATATGTAACCATTAATGAAATCGGAACTTAATGAATTCTTGATTATTTGACAGACATAGACATATAGTTTATCATTAATTAAGGATATTTCTATTTGACCATCGAAAGAGGCTTATAGATAAATTAAGGATTTCTAGTTAACAATTCAGATAATTAATTGATCTTGGATGGAAGTAAGAGAATCAAGTAAAGTGTGAGGGATAATTGCAATCTTAGGCTTGGTTAATTTGATCATTAACTTTATCTTCTTGTTTACTGTAATCTTTAGTCTTTCATAAATTATCTCTTATTAAGTTGTTTAAATAAGGTTGAGTTTTGCAAACTTTTAGTAGATAGTCAAATTTAGAATTAATCCCTGTGGGTTCGACACTTTCTTACAACTATATTACTTGATTTGCGATAACGTATACTTGCGTTCTGATTTACCACATCACTAACTTTCTCAAAAAAAAAAAAAAGTTTTTAATTACCTCCCTATTTAGTTAGAAAAAATCCGTAACTAATCCGTAGTTAATTCAAAACTAAATTTTTGTATTTCCTAGTTAATCCTTATCTAATCCATATTTAAATTTTAATTCAATCCATAGTTAATTTGTAACTAATTTGTTGGTAATTGTTTCATTCTTTAACTAATTCATAGCTAAATTTTAGTTAAATCCTAGTTAATTCATAGATAATCCCTAGTTAATTTGTAGTAAAAATTTTCATTCCCTAATTAATCCCTAGCTAATCCGTAGCTAAGTTTGATATAATCCTAGTTAATCCCTAGTTTGAAATATGTTTACAAGTTTTATTGTATAATAAGTCAAACGGATGAAGGATTATAATCAGAAGTATTACTCAACTTCTGCAATACCGCAATAGTAGTGACAAGAGGTTGTCGAGACCTCGTCAAATAATAAAATTTACCGGTTCGCAAACTAATTTGTAGTATAGAGCATGAACCGAATCGTCTCTCAAGGATCCAAAAAGAACAAAGATTTAATCATATCAAGATAATTAGAAAGGGGGTTTTATTGTTGAGTAATAAGATTGAAAAGAAGTACAAGACTTAATGTTGTAAACAAATATAAAGAAACAACCAATCCAAGGAAATTTACCGATCTTGAGTTTAACTCATCATTGATCACAAGTAATTCACTTAATCGCTAACCATGTTCTTGGCCTTAGATCACATCAAGACGCCTCAACATAATCCAAGAATCCTCTACTAGATAAGCATCTAGGATTTAATTAACCAAGGTTAGATAAAGTAAGCACCATCAAAACATAGATTAACTTGAGATCCAGAATTTAACCAAGCTAAACAATTCATCAAAAAGCTTTAATAAATTGTTTATTCGTTGTGATCCTCTTTGAATACATGACAATAAAGCTATTATCACATTGACATCTAAATCAAATTAAGCAATTCAATCTAGATAGAAATCAAAAGAGGAAGAAGAGAAACTTGAATAACAATTAAGCAATATGAACAAGCAAAACAAGATCTCCAAATTAAACATCAAGAAGGTTAATCCCTTGGATTGATTATAAGAGCCTAGCCTTCCATGGATGGGAAGGAAGAACTCAGAAAATAAAGAACAAAAATGAAATTCTAAAGAGAAGGGAGAAGAAGAGAAAGAAAACTAACAAATACTCAAACTTACTACAAAATTGAATTCTAACTTACTTCAAATTTGAATGCTATAATAATACAAAGAGATTGGCTCTATTTATACTAATCCTAGAAGCCAATTTGTACATGTACATAATCTGAATACAAGCTATAAGAATATGAAAATTGTCAAAAATGGAAGCTTGATGCATGGTAGGTGGGTTGGTGCATGGTAGGTGGGTTGGTGTATGGTTGGTGGCTTTTAGTCAACAACTATTATCCGACTTCTGGCTTCAAATTCATCACCTAGACGGTGCATTTTGGCTTGGATGTCTTCATCAAAGTTGTAGCCAGTTGTCTCCTTGAAAATCTCCAATTTGAATCATGTCATTTGGACTTTTAGAACTCCAGAAATGCCAAAAACACTGCACCTACCTCAAGTTAGGTTGGAAGAATGTGTTTCCAAATTCAGACCAACTTGTAGCTTCAGAAGCATGCCCAAAACGACATCTATTGACAAAATGGTCTTCATTGAAGTTGGAGATATGGGTCTTATCTTTCAAGTGACCAAGTTTCAGCCCAAGAGGAGGCCTATAACCCACTATATAGTCCAATATGTGCATACTGCCCAGATGGTTCCGTGACAGCAAACCCACTCTGCATTGCAGGGATATTTTGGACCCTTATCATTCCGATTCAGCTCTTGAGTTCTTCATGAAACTTGTAAAGCATTGTCTTAGCTTTCCAAAGACACCAAGATCACCTCAATTGGATCACCGAGTCCCAAGTTATGACCTAACCAAGGAAGAAAGGTAAAAATGCATCAAAATCCGAAAATTATTCAATATTTGCATTAAAGCCCAATGAAGCCCAACAACATTAAACTCATCTAAAGTACTAATATTGGGCACAATAAACATCTAATAATGCCTAATACAAAGCTAACATAAGTGTCTCAAATTGATTGATCAAGTAGCTTGTGAGCAAATAAAAGTATACACATTCTCAAATGAAAAAATGAAAAGCTAGATCAACGTATCATTACCTGCTTTTCAACTCTTTCAGCACCAATGGCTATGACAATTAGCCCTCCAACACAAAACCAGTAGCCTACATGATGGAGTATGGCATAGGAATAAAAATAGGCCAGGGATTAGGTGTAATGGAATATATATTGTATTAATCGGGATTGTATTATAATTAGGTAATACTTGGTAATTTGGAGTTATTTGGATGTTTTCAATTGGGTTTTTTCAGTAATGCTTTTTTAAGCATATAAGAAACTTATGAAATCTAACTAACCCCATTCCCTTTCGTATGAACTGCAGGAAAAAAAAAAGAGAAGAGAAACCCATGATAATATGGAAGCATGCAATGATACTAAACAGTCACATGATTTTTTAAGGGTTTCCTTAATTCAAGTGGGGGAGGAGGAGTAAGCACCGGAGTCTAAATGAAAGAGAACCACAGACCAATTCCACTTTCACATTGTTAAAACTATCACTGTTTAAACTTTAAATAAATAGAGAAAGAGAGAGCATACTCTGGATTCCAAATTCATTAGCACTGCAAACTTCGTGGATTCTTTGGCACGGTCAAGCTGTACCTGTGAAATTGCATTACAAGAAACCTAAGTTAAATTTGATAGAAATCAAGATATCCAAAAATATACTGCAGACACAAAAAGAGATGCAAACAAAACCTTGTCCAGGTGATGCAATTGCTATTAATTCTTTGGCTGCTATATCCACAAATTTTTCGACACAAAATCAGAGCTCATATGAAATAAAACCCACTCAAACCGTAAACCATAAAACATAGAGTAAACATACATTTTAATCTCTAATAATACAAGTGACATCAAAGTATAATTAATCTTCTTTTTTGAGAAAAGAAAACGTGACGGTAGTATATTACTATTACTTGATGTGATAGAGGAACATTACTGTATCAACAATACTTATATATATATATATATATATATATATATGTATATAAGTATTCATATGATTATGATTTGCTCTTTTTCTTCTTGTTTTTCTCGTCGCTCCTCTCAACCTTCATCTTCTTCTCTAATTGAAAATCAAACTTTAATAAACTCTTCTTTCTACATCTCCTCGCCGGTCCTGTGCGGACTACCGCCGCTCCGGTTGTATCTTTTCTTTTCTTTTATTTACCTTGCATCTGCATCTGCATGTTTTAATTATGTAAGCAGTCCGTCTGCATCCTACTCTCCCTTGTGATCTTTTCTTTTATATCTTTTCCTCCGTCTTTCCACCCCCCATATTGGTATCAGAGCCTGATGGGGAAGTAGGAATTTATGGCTGGATCTAAGTTAATTGTTATCTTTATGAACTGAATGTTGTAATTTTATCCTGTTATTATGCTTGAACTGATAGTGTGCGTCCTAGATCTATGTTCTTAACTGGAAAACACGGGATTCATTGTGTTAATATGGTTTGTGGCGCGTAGCAGTAAGTCCTGGTGAGGCAGTAAGACTAATTTGACGATGCATCACAAAGTAGATTAACACAAGACCTGAACGGGGTTATAGTTAAGATCCATAGATGTTTTGCACGACTAAGTTTTTTGCATAATAAAATAAAATCTCAAGATCTAGTTCATATTGATAAATTTTAACTTACTCTATCTCTAAATTTTTACGAAACCATATGATGGTGATGATATCATTGGGAATTCATATGATTATGATTCGCTCCTTTTCTTCTCGCTTTTCTCGTCGCTTCTCTCAACCTTCGTCTTCTTCTCTAATTGAAAATCAAACTTCAAATATTTTCAAAGAAGAAATTCATTTTGAAAATATCAACCAAGATATAGACAATTGGGAAATTCCCAAAATTCCTGAAAAGGAACTTTACAAACCCGAAGGTAAATGGTATCGCAGTTCTGATTACATTATTAGAACTGTTGAGAAAAACATTCCCATCGACCCACATATCGGTGATGAATTCCACCTTCTTTCACAAACAAGTTTGAACGAACATCAAACTAAAAAATATAATTTTCTGCACATTGGATGTGTGCAGGTTGCTATCAAACCTCTTATCAAGGAATGATTAAATGCTTCAATTCTTCTTTGTTTAAGAGACATTCGTCATAACAAGTTTCAAGATTCGCTCTTAGGAACTGTAGAGACGAGCCTGAGCCTGAGCCATGGCCCAATCTATTTCAACTGCTATCCTAATCGCACTATTAGTTTAGCCGACAAAAACATTAGGGATGCTTTGTTCCTTAATCTCAAAATCAACGGTTTAGATATGAAACCAGGATCTATTCCTGCAACCTTAATGTATAGGATTCAATACAAGGTAATGAATTCTTCAAACTCTCATGTTCTTAAAACTAAAACAACAGGAGAAACTACTCTATTTCTCACTGATATCACCAAGGCCAATGTTTCTGTGCCTAAAACTATTCTCTGGAAAGATGTGGTCCTACCTGAGAAATGGACCCTGGATAAGGCAACACCTGCCCTGCCCAGAATCACTCCTGATTTCAGAGAAATCAGACAATTTTCAACAGGATCTGTTGAACTAGTGTTTGATAGGAGAAACTCCTTTAGTTCTGCTAGTTCATCCAAAAGTAAAGACTTCAAATCTGAAGATTTTAGATCTGATCTCTCTAGGAGATCTATGTCCACTCTTCGGATTCCTCCATCAAACATCAACCTTCAAGGTCTGGATACTTCGTCAACTATTGATCAATCAATTTGAGACACTTATGTTAGCTTTGTATTAGGCATTATTAGATGTTTATTGTGCCCAATATTAGTACTTTACATGAGTTTAATGTTGTTGGGCTTCATTGGGCTTTAATGCAAATATTGAATAATTTTCGGATTTTGATGCATTTTGACCTTTCTTCCTTGGTTAGGTCATAACTTGGGACTCGGTGATCCAATTGAGGTGATCTTGGTGTCTTTGGAAAGCTAAGACAATGCTCTACAAGTTTCATGAAGAACTCAAGAGCTGGATCGGAATGCTAAGGGTCCAAAATATCCCTGCAATGCAGAGTAGTTTTGCTGTCACGGAACCATCTGGGCAGTATGCACATATTGGACTATATAGTGGGTTATAGGCCTCCTCTTGGGCTGAAACTTGGTCACTTGAAAGATAAGACCCATATCTCCAACTTCAATGAAGACCATTTTGTCAATAGATGTCGTTTTAGGCATGCTTCAGAAGCTACAAGTTGGTCTGAATTTGGAAACACGTTCTTCCAACCTAACTTGAGGTAGGTGAAGTGTTTTTGGCATTTCTGGAGTTCTAAAAGTCCAAATGACATGATTCAAATTGGAGATTTTCAAGGAGACAACTGGCTACAACTTTGATGAAGACATCCAAGCCAAAATGCACCGTCTAGGTGATGAATTTGAAGCCAGAAGTCGGATAAGAGTTGTTGACTAAAAGCCACCAACCATACACCAACCCACCTACCATGCACCAACCCACCAACCATGCATCAAGCTTCCATTTTTGACAAATTTCAGATTCTTATAGCTTGTATTCAGATTATGTACATGTACAAATTGGCTTCTAGGATTAGTATAAATAGACCCAACCTCTTTGTATTAGAGAGGATTCAATTTGAAGTAAGTTAGAATTCAAGTTTGTAGTAAGTTTGAGTATTTGTTAGTTTTCTTTCTCTTCTTCTCCCTTCTCTTTAGAATTTCATTTTTGTTCTTTATTTTATGAGTTCTTCCTTCCCGTCCATGGAAGGCTAGGCTCTCATAATCAATCCAAGGGATTAGCCATCTTGATGTTTAATTTGGAGATCTTGTTTTACTTGTTCATATTGCTTAATTGTTATTCAAGTTTCTCTTCTTCCTCTTTTAATTTTGATCTAGATTGAATTGCTTAATTTGATTTGGATGTTTATGTGATAATAGCTTTATTATCATGTATTCAAGAGGATCACATAGAATAAACAATTTATTAAAGCTTTTTGATAGATTGTTTAGCTTGGTTAAATTCTTGATCTTAAGTTAATCTATGTTTGGATGGTGCTTACTTTATCTAACCTTGGTTAATTAAATCCTAGATGCTTATCTAGTAGAGGATTCTTGGATCATGTTGAGGCGTCTTGATGTGATCTAAGGCCAAGAACACGGTTAGCAATTAAGTGAATTCCTTGTGATCAATGATGAGTTAAACTCAAGATCGGTAAAATTTCCTTGGATTGGTTGTTTCTTTAAATTTGTTAATTACTTTCCTTTAATTCAACTAGTGTATTATCTTTATAAATCATCAAAACCCCCTTTTAATTATCTTGATTTGATTAAATCTTTGTTCTTTTTGGATCCTTGAGAGACGATTCGGTTCATGCTCTATACTACAAATTAGTTTGCGAACCGGTAATTTTTATTATTTGACGAGGTCTCGACAACCTCTTGTCAGATTTGGCGCCGTTGCCGGGGATCCAAAGGCATCTATTTGATCATTTCATCTAACTCTAACAATTGTGTTTGTTTTGTTTTTGAAGCATTTTCAAGTGGAATTCGGCTGAAATTGGGTAAAGGGCATTCTGTCAAGATTTTGGTTCGGTAACATATCTTTGATTAATCTGAATTTTGGTAGACTAATGAAAATCGTGATTTTGAGAAAGGCTCACTACTTGTAGTGAGGTCACCCTTATTTTAGCCAAATTCCATCGTTTAGACTACGTTTTCAATTTTTTAATATTTTTTATTATTCTGTTAGATAGAATTTTTGTGTAGATTTCACTCTGTGGTAGTCCCATAATTTTTAAAAATCTGTAGATATGTTTTCTGTAATTATTTTGTGTGTATATTTAGACTTGTTTTTGTGATTTTGTGTTTTTGTGTTTGATCTCTAATCTGATGGAGCATAAACTTGATGAGCTGGCTTATCTGGTGGGGCAGTTGGCAGTGGAACAACATCACTTACCTGTGCAAGAACCTGCAAGATTTTGTAGTATATGTTGTAGTTCTTATCATCCCACATATGCTTGCACCACACTACAATATGATGGTTCTGTATTTCATGACCATTCTGTTGATGCAACAGGTGTATTTCTTGGTGAACCACAATACCAACAGCTTGGATATGATCCTTATTCTACCATATATAACCATGATTGGGGAGATCATCCTTGGTTCGAACCTTATGTTGAACCAATCAGTCTATACCAGCAGCCTATGCAGCAGCAGCAAGCCCCAATAAGCATGGAATCTGAGCCTACATTAGAGGATTTGGTGAAACAATTTGCTCAGAACAACATCCAATTCCAGCAGAGAACAGAAGCTATAGTACAAAACGTGAAGACCCAAGTTGGTCAACTTACATCTTCATTGAGTCGCTTGAGCAAGCAATGATGCAGAAATCAGTTTCTGAAAAACATGAGATCATTGATGAGAAAAAACCAATTGATGATTTGTGTGCTGAATTTGCTAGTTTTATTGATTTTGATGATTCTGTTTGTTGTACTGGTTGTGATGGTGATATGTTGTGTAATGCATGTGCTGAGATTACTGCCTTTTTGAGACATGATGAATCTTTTTCAGCAGATTATGCAGCAATTCAATCTACAGAAGTAGTGAAGCCAACAAAATTGGAGTCCATTGTGGCTAAAAACCTCCTTACTGATGAGGAGGAGAGGTTGCTACCCATTTTGAGGGAGAATCTGAGAGCATGCACACTTGCAGACATTCCAAGCATTAGCCCTTCCATTTGCATGCGTAGGATTTTACTTGAAGATAGAGCTAAACCAGAAAAGCAACCCCGAGGAGACTGAACCCTCTGATTCTGGATGTGGTGATCCATTACACTGGCTATGGTGTGGCCGCCGGGATTTTGTTGCTTCTGCTATCCATAGGGAGTTTTCTTTCCACACTTTTATTTCATTTTTCTAGTTGTTTTCTTTTTGTTTTTACTGTTTTACTACTGTTTTCAATCCTATTTCTGTTTTTATTTTATCAAGTATCGTTTACTCTTTTCTCGCTATCATTTTTTCTGTTTGTTGTCTCTGTTTTGATTCTGTTTGCTGTATTTCATTTCTGTTTTCTGTTTTATTTGTTGTTTCTGTTTTCTATTTAAATTTTTGTTTTGAAAAAAAAAGAGGTGCGATTTTCGTGTGTTTAGTCCCTTCCAATCATGTTTTAAGAATTATGAAAGTCATGAGTTTGCATTAATTGAAGTTCAAGTTTCCTAACATAAATGAATGAATTGTCTATCCTCTTGAATTTCACATGCTTGGTGTTGGATTTTGGATTAGTGGATTGAGTTTGGTAGATGCATTCATACCTTGTGAGATTTTGAACTTATTGATGAATGGATGTTGCATCTATGTCATTTTCTTCCTTTCTTGTGTGAGTTTCACTCATGGATTTTGTCACTCTAGAACTTGCTTTGATTCTTTTTTAGGCTACATTTTCATATGCATGCATGAACTTGATTGAGGCATTTTTCTTGAATTAGCTACTTTATCCAAATAGCCTACCTTGCATTTATTCCATTGTTAACCCCCTTTGAGCCTAATTGCCCATTCTTGTTCTTAGCTCATTACAAGCCTTGAGTAAAAAAAAAAAATTCATGTTTTACCTCACCTTAGTGAATAGGAGAGCATTGGTTTTCTTATTGGAGGAGCTCTTTTTGCTTGAGGACAAGCTATGGTTTAAGTGTGGGGGGATGTTTATGCAAAATGTTTGGTGCAAAAGAAAGAACAAGTGAAAAAAAAAAAAGAATAAAGCCAAAAGGTTGTAAAAGAAAAGAATAAAAAAAGGAAGGAATGTGTTAAGAGAATGTGTACTTTATGGTTTGGGGTAAACTTCAGTGCTTGTTACTTAAGTTCCTCCCCATTGCTCTTTTATTCTCTTTGGTTTTAACTTGTTATATCCATATTGTTCTCTTCCCTTACCTTGGCCCCATTACAACCTTGAATAAAGTCCTCATGATTTGTGTGTGCATGTGTTTTGAGTAGCGGAGAAGTAGAAGATAAGCAAGCTTATGGTAGTGCAATTTTTCATGAGTTGATTTGAGTGTAAACACAAACCTATACACTTGAGAGATTGAGAGTGTATCTTGTGAGATTCTATCATGCTTGATCCATGATTCTACTTGAATTCACCTTGCTTGTTAATTTGGGATGTAAAGGCATATCACTTCATGAATGTTTGGAATCCTTGAAATTGTGGTTACTCATAATCCTCTTGTATTTAAAAATTAGTTGAATTGATTAAATAAAATATTACATGTTTGTGGGTATCATCCTGGTAAACCCTCACGAGACTATAACTCGTCCACTAGGGACACCTAGGGGTTTAAAGGCTTGTGGCACATGCTAAGTGCCATCGTGTTTTCCTACGGAAGTGGATTAGATTAGGTACAATCAGTTTTTATGTTTTTAGTTTAATAATATGATGTTTCTTGTTTTTCTTTAGTTTCGTTGTTATGTGTTTTGCCCAGGAGTACAAAAGCTTAAGTGCGGGGGAATTTGATCAATCAATTTGAGACACTTATGTTAGCTTTGTATTAGGCATTATTAGATGTTTATTGTGCCCAATATTAGTACTTTAGATGAGTTTAATGTTGTTGGGCTTCATTGGGCTTTAATGCAAATATTGAATAATTTTCGGATTTTGATGCATTTTGACCTTTCTTCCTTGGTTAGGTCATAACTTGGGACTCGGTGATCCAATTGAGGTGATCTTGGTGTCTTTGGAAAGCTAAGACAATGCTCTACAAGTTTCATGAAGAACTCAAGAGCTGGATCGGAATGCTAAGGGTCCAAAATATCCCTGCAATGCAGAGTAGTTTTGCTGTCACGGAACCATCTGGGCAGTATGCACATATTGGACTATATAGTGGGTTATAGGCCTCCTCTTGGGCTGAAACTTGGTCACTTGAAAGATAAGACCCATATCTCCAACTTCAATGAAGACCATTTTGTCAATAGATGTCGTTTTAGGCATGCTTCAGAAGCTACAAGTTGGTCTGAATTTGGAAACACGTTCTTCCAACCTAACTTGAGGTAGGTGAAGTGTTTTTGGCATTTCTGGAGTTCTAAAAGTCCAAATGACATGATTCAAATTGGAGATTTTCAAGGAGACAACTGGCTACAACTTTGATGAAGACATCCAAGCCAAAATGCACCGTCTAGGTGATGAATTTGAAGCCAGAAGTCGGATAAGAGTTGTTGACTAAAAGCCACCAACCATACACCAACCCACCTACCATGCACCAACCCACCAACCATGCATCAAGCTTCCATTTTTGACAAATTTCAGATTCTTATAGCTTGTATTCAGATTATGTTCATGTACAAATTGGCTTCTAGGATTAGTATAAATAGACCCAACCTCTTTGTATTAGAGAGGATTCAATTTGAAGTAAGTTAGAATTCAAGTTTGTAGTAAGTTTGAGTATTTGTTAGTTTTCTTTCTCTTCTTCTCCCTTCTCTTTAGAATTTCATTTTTGTTCTTTATTTTCTGAGTTCTTCCTTCCCGTCCATGGAAGGCTAGGCTCTCATAATCAATCCAAGGGATTAGCCATCTTGATGTTTAATTTGGAGATCTTGTTTTACTTGTTCATATTGCTTAATTGTTATTCAAGTTTCTCTTCTTCCTCTTTTAATTTTGATCTAGATTGAATTGCTTAATTTGATTTGGATGTTTATGTGATAATAGCTTTATTATCATGTATTCAAGAGGATCACATAGAATAAACAATTTATTAAAGCTTTTGATAGATTGTTTAGCTTGGTTAAATTCTTGATCTTAAGTTAATCTATGTTTGGATGGTGCTTACTTTATCTAACCTTGGTTAATTAAATCCTAGATGCTTATCTAGTAGAGGATTCTTGGATCATGTTGAGGCGTCTTGATGTGATCTAAGGCCAAGAACACGGTTAGCAATTAAGTGAATTCCTTGTGATCAATGATGAGTTAAACTCAAGATCGGTAAAATTTCCTTGGATTGGTTGTTTCTTTAAATTTGTTAATTACTTTCCTTTAATTCAACTAGTGTATTATCTTTATAAATCATCAAAACCCCCCTTTTAATTATCTTGATTTGATTAAATCTTTGTTCTTTTTGGATCCTTGAGAGACGATTCGGTTCATGCTCTATACTACAAATTAGTTTGCGAACCGGTAATTTTTATTATTTGACGAGGTCTCGACAACCTCTTGTCAACTATCCCTCGACCAACTTACCAACAAGAAGACGATCAACAAACTATTCAATCCCCAACCTATTCTTCTCTTAATGATGTTTATGATGACAAATAAATACATTATTGATAAGATAGCCCTTAGGAAAGATTTCTATTCTGAGGAATGGACTCCTCAACGAGAATGGTTCTTTCAAAATTATCAGGGTCAAAATAAGTCAGATATTCAACAAACTTATTACAATTTTCTTAACAATGTTAAGATGAACATTCCTTTCTTTGACTGGTTCCTTGCCTATACAGTCAAACACCAAATTAATTATTCTTTTCAAACAAACATTATTGATGAACGATCAACTAATGTTATCACTGTTTATCATCTCAAAGATGGTGAGATGGTTAAAACGGAGCTCTCTCCCTCTCGTTCTTACCAACTTCCTAATCTTAAAGACAACAAACAGCAACCTCTTATGGCATCTCCTTTCAAAACTAAAAATATTGAAGAAACTGTTAATTCCAAAGATATTAAAAGTCTTATGGAACAAAACAATTATACAAACAATTATCTTCAGGTTATAGGAGAAAGATATCATTAAAAGATATCATTAAAAAAGATCTTGAAATCAATGGTTTATCTGAAAGTATGGTTTATGACAGAGCACAATGGCGTCGTTTGATCCATGTAGCCGACCCCACCTAGTGGGAAAAGGCTTTTGTTATTGTTGTTGTTGTTGTATAGGAGAAAGACTTGTTTCTAAACAACTTCCTCAAACTTCTTCCTCAACTCCTCAACTGCGTAAAATTGAAAAACCCTTATTCAAACCTTTTAAATTAACCAAACAATTAAAAAAGGATTTCCAACTGCTTAATCCTCAAAAACAGGTTAAAAAAGAAATTTTATCCCAACAAGATGAATTTCTTTCAAAAATTAATGAAAAACTTAAAGAATTAGGACCTATAGTTCCTGATACTCCTCAAACTTCTCAAGACAAACCTGCTACTTGTAGCACAACCAGAAATTTAACGATCAATACGTTAAAAGCTTCTACTTCATCCAACCAATCTGAAACAGATATCGATACTAATTCCATGATTAAAGTCAATTCTGTTATTAGTCAAACACTCAATTGGCGTAATCCTTCCAAACTTTTCTACCCCAAAGCAACTGCTCCTGATCTCCTTCTTGAAGAAAGAGATCCCAACTTTAAAAGTTTTAGTGCTAACAACATCTATGAATGGAACATAGATGGTCAAACTGAGTATAATATTCTTAATACTCTCCAACACATGACTATGGCAGCTACTGCCTATCAAACTACTTTGGATTGTTCTGAAGCAACTATTGCCAACATTTTGGTCGCTGGCTTTTCCGGCCAACTTAAAGGATGGTGGGATAATTATCTCACTCAAGATGAAAAAGACCAAATTCTATCTGCCATCAAAATGACAGATGACCACGTTCCCATTCTTAATAATGGTGACACTATTCCTGACGCAACCAATCAACTCATCTATACCATAGCCCAACATTTCATTAGTGATCCCTCGCTATGGAAAGATAGATCTGCCGAACTTCTTTCAAACCTTAAATGTAGAACCTTAGCTGATTTTAGGTGGTATCGTGATACCTTCCTATCTAGGGTTTACACTCGAGAAGACAGTCAACAACCTTTTTGGAAATTCTTAGCCGGTCTTCCTAAATCCTTAGGAGATAAGGTCAGAGATAAAATCCGCAGTCAAACCACCAACGGTTAAATTCTGTATGAGCAGTTAAGTTATGGACAATTAATTGCTTATATCCAAAAAGTAGCCTTAAAAATATGTCAAGATGATAAGATCCAACATCAGCTTGCCAAAGAAAAGGCCCAAAACAAACGTGACTTAGGATCATTCTGCGAACAGTTTGGTTTACCTTGCGCTAGGAAAAAATCTAGGCCCAAGCCCAATCGTGAACAGAAAACTTATCATAAGTCTAAATATTACAAACATCGGAGCAATGCCCCTCCTCGAAGACTTAAACAAGATTTTAAGTCCAAACCTCCCATTGACATAAAAATTCCTAACAAACCGGTAATTTGTTATACTTGTGGCAAGCCTGGCCACATTAGTAAATATTGCCGTTTAAAAAACAAAATAAAAACTTTGAACCTTGATCCTTCTATTGAAGAACAACTTAACAATTTATTAATCCAAACTTCTGACGAAGAAACAGAACATGAGTCTTCTGAAGAATTAAACCATATTCAACAAGATGACAATACCTCTCATGGAGACTCAGACTCTCCAAATGAAATTAACGTCTTAACCAAAGATCAAGATCTTCTCTTTGAAGTTATTAACTCTCTTCCTGACCCTCAGGAAAGACAAAGTTACTTCAATAAACTCAAACAAGCCATAAAGGAACCTTCTTCCTCTAAAAATTATGTTCCCATCGAGAGATTCAATCTCAAAGAAACACTCAAACGTTTAGAGAAAAATATTTCTAAACCTATTACTATTCAAGATCTTCAACACGAGATTCATAATCTCAAAATTGAAGTTAAACAACTCAAAGAAACCCAAGATCTTCATCAATCTGTCTTAGCCCAATTACAAGACAACTCCCAAACAGATTCTGATATTGATATTGAAACTCCCAAAATCAATTCTCCTAAAACCTCTAAACTTGATGACGATTTTCTTGGATTAATTAACAAGTTAAAAATCCAAAAATTCTACATCAATATTAAAATTATTGTTCATGAATTTGTCCTTGAAACTATCGCTTTATTCGATACTGGAGCAGATTCTAACTGTATTCTTGAAGGACTTATTCCAACTAAATATTTTGAAAAAACCTCTGAACAACTCAGTGCCGCTAACGGCTCTAAGCTAAAAATCAATTTCAAACTTTCTTCTGCAATCATTGACAACCAAGGTCTTCGCATTGAAACACCTTTTCTTCTTGTCAAAAATCTTAAAAACGAGGTAATCTTAGGAACACCTTTCATTAGGTCGCTCTTCCCTCTTAAGATTTCTGATGAAGGAATTTCTACTCAACATTTAGGTAAAACCATTATATTTCGATTTCTCCGACAACCTGTCATAAGAAGTCTTAATATAGTCAAAACTAAACAAAATCAAATCAATTATCTTAAAGAAGAAATTTCTTACAAAACTATTGATTCTCAACTTATCCAACCCAATGTTCAAAATCGAATCAATTCTCTTCTTGAACATATTCAAACTTCTATCTGTTCTGATCTCCCTAGTGCTTTTTGGGAAAGAAAAAAAACATGAGGTTGATTTACCTTATGAAAAGGATTTTCATGAAAAACAGATCCCTACTAAGGCTAGACCAATCCAAATGAATGATGAACTTCTTAAAACTTGCCAACAAGAAATTCAAGACCTCCTTCACAAAAGACTTATTAGAAAATCTAAAAGTCCTTGGTCTTGTTCTGCTTTTTATGTCAACAAAAATGCTGAAATTGAACGTGGAACTCCTCGTTTGGTTATCAACTACAAACCACTCAACTAAGCTCTTCGATGGATTAGGTATCTGACAAGAGGTTGTCGAGACCTATCAAATAAAATAACCGGTTCACAAACTAATTTGTAGTATAGAGAATGAACCGAATCGTCTCTCAAGGATCCAAAAACAAAGATTTAATTAGATCAAGATAATTAGAAAAGGGGGGTTTTGTTGTTGATTAACAAGATTAATAAAAGTAGGAGATTCAAAGTTGTAAACAAATATAAAGAAACAACCAATCCAAGGAAATTTACCGATCTTGAGTTTAACTCATCATTGATCACAAGGAATTCACTTAATTGCTAACCATGTTCTTGGCCTTAGATCACATCAAGAAGCCCTAACATGATCCAAGAATTCATTACTAGATAAGCTTCTAGGATTTGATTAACCAAGGTTAGATAAAGTAAGCACCATCCAACATAGATTAACTTAAGATCTAGAATTTAACCAAGCTAAACAATCTATCAAAAAGCTTTAATATATTGTTTAATCTTTATGATCCTCTTTGAATACATGATAATAAAGCTATTACCACATCAACATCTAAATCAAATTAAGCAATTTAATCTAGATAAAAATCAAAAGAGGAAGAAGAGAAACTTGAATAACAATTAAGCAATATGAACAAGCAAAACAAGATCTCCAAATTAAATAACAAGATGGCTAATCCCTTGGATTGATTATGAGAGCCTAGCCTTCCATGGATAGGAAGGAAGAACTCAGTATTTAAAGAACAAAAACGAAATTGCAAAGAGAATGGAGAAGAAGAGAAAGAAAATTCTCACAAATACTTAAACTTTCTTGAAACTTACTTCCAAATTGAATGCCTCTAATACAAAGAGGTTGGGTCTATTTATACTAATCCTAGAAGCCAATTTGAACATATACATAATCTGAATACAAGCTATAAGAATATGAAAATTGTCAAAAATGGAAGCTTGATGCATGGTTGGTGGGTTGGTGCATGGTAGGTGGGTTGGTGTATGGTTGGTGGCTTTTAGTCAACAACTCTTATCCGACTTCTGGCTTCAAATTCATCACCTAGATGGTGCATTTTGGCTTGGATGTCTTCATCAAAGTTGTAGCCAGTTGTCTCCTTGAAAATCTCCAATTTGAATCATGTCATTTGGACATTTAGAACTCCAGAAATGCCAAAAACACTGCACCTACCTCAAGTTAGGTTGGAAGAACATGTTTCCAAATTCAGACCAAATTGTAGCTTCAGAAGCATGCCTAAAACGACATCTATTGACAAAATGGTCTTCAGTGAAGTTGGAGATATGGGTCTTATCTTTCAAATGACCAAGTTTCAGCCCAAGAGGAGGCCTATAACCCACTATATAGTCCAATATGTGCACACTGCCCAGATGGTTCCGTGACAGCAAACTCACTCTGTATTGCAAGGCTATTTTGGCCCCTTAGCAGTCCGATCCAGCTCTTGAGTTCTTCATGAAACTTGTAGATCCTTGTCTTAGCTTTCCAAAGACACTAAGATCACCTCAATTGGATCACCAAGTCCCAAGTTATGGCCTAACCAAGGAAGAAAGGTCAAAATGCATCAAAATCCGAAAATTATCCAATATTTACATTAAAACCCAACAACATTAAAGTCATCTAAAATACTAATATTGGGCACAATAAACATCTAATGAAGCCTAATACAAAGCTAACATAAGTGTCTCAAATTGATTGATCAAATTCTCCCACACTTAAGCTTTTGCACTCCCGGGCAAAACACATAAGAACAAAACTAAAGAAAAACAAGAAACATCATATTATTAAACTAAAAACATAAAAAACTAATTATACCTAATCTAATCCATTTTCGTAGGAAAACACGATGGCACTTAGCATGTGCCACAAGCCTTTAAACCCCTAGGTGTCCCTAGTGGACGAGTTATAGTCTCGTGAGGGTTTACCAGGATGATACCCACAAACATGTAATATTTTATTTAATCAATTCAACTAATTTTTAAATACAAGCATTGTATCAAATATAAACCATAATTAATAAGTCAAGTATGCTTAACAAAGAATAGTTGAATCAAATCAATTGAGAATAAAGTATAGCATAATCATGCTTTAATCAGAAATAGGCATGTTCAGATTGAGTAAAATTCTTCACAAGTGACACTCAAATCGCACAAGGTGTTTAGGTTAACTGTTTACGCTCAACTCAGTCAAATTATGAAAGTATTTTACCATAGGCTTGCATATACATCAATTCTCCACTACTTAGATCAAATAAATTGCAAAAATCAAGAGGTCTTTCAAAAAGGTTGTAATGAAACTTATAAGGTGAAGGAAGGGAACAATATAGATAATAGCAGGTTAAAACCAAAGAGAATAAAAGAGCATTGAGGAGTAATTCAAGTAGAAAGAATAAAATTTTTACCCAAAACCATAAAATGCTCATTCTCTTCACACATTCCTTCCTTTTTCTATTCTTTTATTTTTCCTTTCTTTTTTTTTTCTCTTTTTTTTTTTTTGTTTTTTTTTTGTACAAAGCATTTCGTATCAGCACATCAATTCCCCCACACTTAAATCATTGCAAGCAAAAGAACTCCTCCAATAAGAAAATCAATGCTCTCACATTCCCTAAGGTAAGGTAAAACATGGTTTTTCACTCAAGGCTTGTAATGAGCTAAGAACAAAGAATGGGTAAGTAGGCTCAGAGGGGGTTAACAATGGGATAAATGCAAGGTAGGTTTATTTGGCCAAAGCAGCTAAGTTAAGAAAAATGCCTCTGTCATTTTCATGCAACATACAGACCAATGTAATCTCAAATCGATTCAATGCAAGTTCTAGAAAATAAATTTATAATTGACATCACTCATGAAAGAAAATAACCAAGTGTAAGTATCAAATTTGGAAAAGCCCAAAACTCACAAAGGTATGGAACATTCACTCAATTCAACCATGTCTTATTCCTAATATCCACAATCATATACACATGTATATCATGAAAATGATTCAACTATAAACTGTTTTGCATACTTTTATCATCAATTAAGCTCAGATTCAGCACATACTTGTATCAAAATCAATTAAAAAAATCAAAATTGTGTGTGTGTGTGTGTGTTTTTTTTTTCTAAAAAATATATATATACAAGAACAAAGATGATTTAAGACCTATTATGAAATGCAAGTTAAGATGCGTCTCAAGAGCAAAACTACTCCTTACTCTGCCATCATACATCTAAAAAGTTAGTAACAATAAATATTAGCTTTTTATTTTTTTTAACTAAACTATGTACATGGTAATGTCAACTATCCCTCCCCCCAACTAATTAAAGACATTGTCCCCAATGTCAAAATAAAGATAGGTAGAGTGTAGAAGGTCTTACCAGAAAACTGCAAATCGGGCCTGAAATAAGAAAAATTACAAAAAACTAAAACCATACGAGAAAACAAAAATTCACAAAGACAAAGTCAAATCAAGTTTTTGCTTTTTGCTGCTGCTGCCTTGTTCCCAATTCAGTGGAGCCATTGCTGGATCACGTTGTGGTACCAATACATTGAGTTGATCTAGCAATTGTTCAGGAGTTGCAGCAGTTACAAGACTTTGACGTGTCGCTTGTGAGATGAACCTTTTTTCTACAGCATGATCAAGAAAACAAAACAAACTGTCATAAAAACCATTAACATTTAATATACCTATGGGTTTTTGGTGAAAGTTCTGCTGTGACCAAGATGTAATTTGAAAGAGTTCTTCCAAAGTTTCAAAACCACCAAGTAGAGCAATAAAGGCATCAGCATTTGCTATCATAATGTTCATGCGTTGGTGCATGCAAAATACCATTACTTCATCCCCTAATGTTTTTCCAATGGGCTTGCTGGTAGATAAAGGACTGGGAATGACACCAAGGACTTTGCCACCTCCTAAATGTGCAGCAGTTGCTACACAACCCATTAACCCAAGACTACATCCTCCATAAACTAAATGGATTTCTCTCTGAGCTAGCACTCGACCAAGATGGTGTGCAATATTTACAAACTCTTTATCTTTCCCAAGATTAGATCCACAAAAGACACAAACACTCTTGATCCGACCTACTGAAGTGACTTCCATTTTCTATTTTTTTTTTGTACTCTCACCTTATCAATGATCTGAAGAGAGCAAAGTGCATTATTTAAATAATCAAAACTCAAATGTAATAATTACACCTATAAAGGAGGGGTAGAACCGTGTGTCAGGTAAGTATGAAAATAAGCACAGCAATGATAATGGCTATATGACAAGGATAAAAGACTAATCTATATGTGTCAGAAGAAGTTTGAAAATATGCAATGCATATTTCAAAAAATACGGCCAAATTTTTTTTTTTTTTGAATTCTTTTGAAATTTTTTTGTTTTTTGAATTTTTTTTTATAAACAAGAAGAAAAAGGAAAAATAAAATAAAATAAAATAAAATACTTACAGGAGGTGTGATTATGACTCACTTTTTCCTCTGGTTTTATGTCCAGGAACGGCTTGAATGCTCTTTATGGGCCGATGGACGGCTTCCCATCCAATTTTCTTAAAAATTGGCAAACAAGGTCTTTTTGAGTATGATTCTCAAGACTATAACGCTTATGTTCATCTTGGAATATTGGCCATAAATCGAGAAGTACTCTCTGCACATCTCCACTAGGATGCGTCTCAAGAGTCAATAGAATGTTATCTAAAGACTCCTTACTCATGCCATCCTTAATGAAGTCAATTTTATCAAGTCGATTTATAGACGCCATTCCAATTGATCTGCATTTTGTGTTACAGGTCCATCTTGCACATTTATAGCAGACTCGTAACCTTTTTGCTCTTCTCTTTTTGCATATGAACTTTTGCCTAGCCCTGGCATATATGAAACAAGAGCATCGAGAAAATTCCCCGTGATTCGGACCTTTGCTTCGATTATCCAACAGATATCCGCAGGGATGCCTTTGTGCATAAGCATCCTTAACCTCTCAAACCTTGCACAATAAATGTTAGTTAAAGCATTTTGAGGGAGAGAAGGGAATCGCTTGCGGAGGTTGACAAGCTGATTATCCATTTTGAAAGAAAGAAAGAAGAAAAACAAATTAAGTAAAATTATATACAAATTTCAGTGTTTGTGGGTAACTGAAGGGACCGAAAAAGATTTTCACGAAGTACCGTTATCCGCCATTTAACTGGTGAAAAATCATCTGTCAACGAAAAATAAACAAAATTAAGACAGAAAAATCAAACTCTGATAGATTTTCTCGCTTGGCACCGATTTTCTGTCTCGATTCCTGTGATTGCAAATAAGTCAAAGTTAAAAGATGAAAGAGTTAGAAAGCTTGGGTTGCCTCCCAAGAAGCGCTACTTTTAATGTCCTTAACCAGCGTGATTGAAGATTTTGCACGAGCGATGGGTCCTCCCCAATAATGATTCAATCTCTGGCAATTGACATTAATCGTGGCTTTTTTTTTTGTCTTTTTTTTTTCAACACAGTAGTGATCAATCATGATAGAGGGCATCCTGCAGTAGAACTTCCTCCACGAGGTTCTCTTGAGCTCCTTCATAAAAATTCTTGAGGCGATGAACATTGACTTTGAATTCTTTGTTGGTTGCCTCACTCTTAATTTCCACTGCACCATGAGGAAAAATGTTAGTAACAACAAACGGACCGTTCCACCTAGACCTTAATTTACCAGGCATCAACTTAAGGCGAGAATTAAACAAGAGAACTTTTTGCCCAACTGAAAACTCCTTCCGAAGAATAAACTTATCATGGAAGGCTTTGGTCTTTTCTTTGTAGAGTCGGGAGCTCTCATAGGCATCTAGGCGGATCTCTTCCGATTCCTCAGAATCGCAACTTCCGCTCTATGCCGCCTCCGCCAAATTCATGTTGCATTACTTCACAGCCCAATATGCTTTGTGCTCAATTTCTACTGGCAAGTGGCATGCCTTACCATAGACTATCCGATATGGAGACATCTCGATTGGAGTTTTGTAAGCGGTCCGGTAAGCCCAAAGAGCATCCTCAAGCGTCATGCTCCAATCCTTCCGATTAGGTTGGACTGTTTTTTCAAGTATGCGCTTGATCTCTCTATTGGAGACCTCGGCTTGACCATTAGTCTGGGGATGGTAAGGTGTAGAAACTTTATGCAACACGCCATATTTCCTCATCAATCCCTCCATGCTCCGGTTACAGAAATGGGTGCCTTGATCACTGATGATAGCTCTCGGGATTCCAAACCTGCAGAAAATCTGTGATCTAACAAAATCCACAACAACTTTGGAATCATCAGTCCGAGTGGCTTTAGCCTCCACCCATTTTGATACATAATCAACAGCTAGCAAAATGTAAACATAACCAAAGGAAACAGGAAAAGGTCCCATGAAATCAATACCCCATATGTCAAAGATTTCACAATACAGTAGAGGTTGCTGGGGCATCTCATTCCTGCGAGAAATGTTCCCTGTTCTCTGACACTGTTCACAAGACTTACAGAACAAATATGCATCATGAAACAAGGTAGGCCAATATAAACCAGAGTCTAAAACTTTCCTAGCTGTACGTTGAGGCCCAAAATGTCCACCACATGCAAATGCATGACAAAAGCTAAGAACATAATGAAACTCTTGATTAGGCACACATCGCCTAATAATTTGGTCACTACAAAATCGCCACAGATATGGATCATCCCACACATAATATTTTGATTCACTCTTAAGTTTATAAATTTGTGCACGAGTGAAATGTGAGGGAAAAACTGTAGCAACCAAGAAATTCACCATATCAGCAAACCAAGGGAAGGTGTTCTTACCTTGCAACTGCATAAGCTGCTCATCTGGGAAGGAGTCCCGTACAGGGAAGGGATCTGAAGCCTTTTCAATGCGGCTCAAATGATCTGCCACTAGGTTCTCTGCTCCACTCTTGTCACGGATCTCTATGTGAAACTCTTGGAGCAGTAGGATCCATCTTATTAGTCGGGGCTTTGCCTCTGGCTTCTTCAAAAGAAACTTAAGTGCTGCATGATCAGTAAACACAACAACCTTAGAGCCAAGCAAATATGATCTAAACTTATCCAAAGCAAAAACAATGGCTAAAAGCTCTTTTTCAGTTGTGGTATAGTTGGCCTGAGCAGCATCCAGAGTTCTGGAAGCATAGTATATCACATGAGAAGCTCTCCTCACTCTCTGTGCCAAGACTGCTCCTACTGCATAGTTAGAAGCATCACACATTAACTCAAATGGCAATGTCCAGTCAGGTGGCTGGATGATAGGGGTACTAGTCAAGGCCTGCTTCAAGTGGTTGAAGGCTGCCTTGCACTTGTCATTAAAATTAAACTTCACATCTTTCTGCAGTAACTGGGAAAGTGGAAGAGCAATCTTGCTGAAGTCGGCAATGAAGCGCCTGTAGAAACCTGCATGACCAAGAAAAGAACGCACTTCCCCCACGCATGTGGGGTAAGATAGACAAGTAATTACATCAATCTTGGCAGGATCTACCTCAATGCCCTTACTGGATACTACATGGCCTAAAACTATACCCTGTTCTACCATAAAATGGCATTTCTCAAAATTTAGCACAAGGTTAGTCTCAATGCATCTATGCAGCACCCTAGATAAGCTAGCTAAACATGAATCAAAAGAAGAACCATAGACAGTGAAGTCATCCATAAACACCTCCATGCACTCCTCTAAGAAATCAGAAAATATGCTCACCATGCACCGTTGGAAGGTACCAGGGGCATTGCAGAGGCCGAAGGGCATCCGTCTGTAAGCAAAGGTGCCGAAGGGACATGTAAATGTGGTCTTCTCTTGATCCTCTGGTGCAATGTGGATCTGGAAGTATCCAGTGTAGCCATCCAAAAAGCAATAATGGGACTTACCAGCTAATCGTTCCAACATTTGATCAATGAACGGAAGGGGGTAATGATCCTTCCGAGTGGCTTGGTTGAGACGTCTGTGATGAATCAATTTGAGACACTTATGTTAGCTTTGTATTAGGCATTATTAGATGTTTATTGTGCCCAATATTAGTACTTTAGATGAGTTTAATGTTGTTGGGCTTCATTGGGCTTTAATGCAAATATTGAATAATTTTCGGATTTTGATGCATTTTGACCTTTCTTCCTTGATTAGGTCATAACTTGGGACTCGGTGATCCAATTGAGGTGATCTTGGTGTCTTTGGAAAGCTAAGACAATGCTCTACAAGTTTCATGAAGAACTCAAGAGCTGGATCAGAATGCTAAGGGTCCAAAATATCCCTGCAATGCAGAGTGGGTTTGCTGTCACGGAACCATCTGGGCAGTATGCACATATTGGACTATATAGTGGGTTATAGGCCTCCTCTTGGGCTGAAACTTGGTCACTTGAAAGATAAGACCCATATCTCCAACTTCAATGAAGACCATTTTGTCAATAGATGTCGTTTTAGGCATGCTTCTGAAGCTACAAGTTGGTCTGAATTTGGAAACACGTTCTTCCAACCTAACTTGAGGTAGGTGAAGTGTTTTTGGCATTTCTGGAGTTCTAAAAGTCCAAATGACATGATTCAAATTGGAGATTTTCAAGGAGACAACTGGCTACAACTTTGATGAAGACATCCAAGCCAAAATGCTCCGTCTAGGTGATGAATTTGAAGCCAGAAGTCGGATAAGAGTTGTTGACTAAAAGCCACCAACCATACACCAACCCACCTACCATGCACCAACCCACCTACCATGTATCAAGCTTCCATTTTTGACAATTTTCATATTCTTATAGCTTGTATTCAGATTATGTACATGTACAAATTGGCTTCTAGGATTAGTATAAATAGAGCCAATCTCTTTGTATTATCATACATTCAATTTGAAGTAAGTTTCAAGAAAGTTTGAGTATTTGTTAGAGTTTTCTTTCTCTACTTCTCCATTCTCTTTAGAATTTCGTTTTTGTTCTTTTATTTTTGAGTTCTTCCTTCCCATCCATGGAAGGCTAGGCTCTCATAATCAATCCAAGGGATTAGCCATCTTGATGTTTAATTTGGAGATCTTGTTTTACTTGTTCATATTGCTTAATTGTTATTCAAGTTTCTCTTCTTCCTCTTTTAATTTTGATCTAGATTGAATTGCTTAATTTGATTTGGATGTTTATGTGATAATAGCTTTATTATCATGTATTCAAGAGGATCACATAGAGTAAACAATTTATTAAAGCTTTTTGATGGATTGTTTAGCTTGGTTAAATTCTTGATCTTAAGTTAATCTATGTTTGGATGGTGCTTACTTTATCTAACCTTGGTTAATTAAATCCTAGATGCTTATCTAGTAGAGGATTCTTGGATCATGTTGAGGCGTCTTGATGTGATCTAAGGCCAAGAACACGATTAGCAATTAAGTGAATTCCTTGTGATCAATGATGAGTTAAACTCAAGATCGGTAAATTTCCTTGGATTGGTTGTTTCTTTAGATTTGTTTTCAACTTTGAGTCTTGTACTTTTATCAATATTGTTAATCAACAACAAAACCCCCCCTTTTAATTATCTTCACTGATTAAATCTTTATTCTTTTTGGATCCTTGAGAGACGATTCGGTTCATGCTCTATACTACAAATTAGTTTGCGAACCGGTAATTATTATTATTTGACGGGGTCTCGACAACCTCTTGTTAGTCTGTAATCAATGCAAACTCTCCAACTATTCTGCACTCGGGTTGGAATGAGCTCATTCTTCTGGTTGGCCACAACAGTCACTCCGGATTTCTTTGGAACTACTTGCACCGGGCTTACCCACTTGCTGTCAGAGATGGGATAGATAATGCCAGCCTGCAGTAGCTTGGTCACCTCTTTTTTCACCACATCTAGGATGAGAGGATTCAGTCTCCTCTGGGGTTGTCTCACTGGTTTAGTTTCCTCCTCAAGTAATATCCTGTGCATGCATGTGGAGGGGTTAATACCAGGAATGTCTGCAAGCATCCAACCAATTGCCCTTTTGTGTTGCTTCAAAACTTCCAATAATTTGGTTTCTTGCTCAGGTTGGAGGTGTTTAGCCACTATCACCGGGAGCTTCTCATCCTCCTCCAAGAATGCATACTTCAAATGCTCGGGCAGGGGCTTAAGTTTAATGGAGGGTGGTTGCTGGACTGACGGTACTAGTTTTGGAACTGAAACTAAATCGGCTAAATTCTTAGCAGTTGCACTTGTTGTACTTGTACCTGCAAGCTGTGCACAATCTTGCAAAACAACATCATCATATCTTATGGAATCAAAAGAATCACACTTAGCAGCAGGATGAATGACAACATCATTAATAACAGCATCATTGCCATTAATAACAGAATCATCAATGTTAGCAGAATTAACAACAGCACATGACAAGTATGTAGAAATCTCAGCACAGGCTGCACACATTGCATTGGGTTTACAACCAGAAAGTCCGAAGCAAGCAGAACAAGTATCACAAGCTATGCTATCAGTGTATCCTACAATTTCAGGAAACTCGCCAACATATCAAGATGCATATCATCAACTAGTAAATCAATGACATCAAAATGAAAAACAGAATGATCCTCTAAAGGGTATTTCATGGCATCAAAAATGTTAAACTGAATGATATCATCACCAAATTCCATGGAAAGGGTACCAGCATGCACATCAATATTAGTTTTAGCAATTTTCAAAAATGGCCTACCTAAGATCAATAGGGGTGGGGAAGAGGCAGATTCATCTTCCATATTCAACACATAAAAATCAGTTGGGAATATTAAATTATGTACCCGAACCAGAACGTCCTCCAAAACTCCCCGCAGTTGTGCAGTGCTCCGGTTTGCTAACTGAATGACAATGCCGGTGGGCTTTAGCTCTCCCATATGCAAGGAAGTGTAAACTGACTTTGGCATTACATTGATGGAGGCTCCCAAGTCTAGCAAGGCATGAGTGAACTGTTGGTGCCCTATGGTGCAAGGGATGGTAAAAGTACCTGGGTCCTTGCATTTGGGTGGCAGGTTGGGCTGAATCAAAGCAGAGACATTTCTCCCCATACTCACTTTTTCAGTGCCCTTTAGCTTCCTCTTATGGGTGCACATCTCTTTCAAGAACTTGGCATACTTGGGGATTTGTTTAATTGCCTCCAAGAGAGGTATATTCACCTCAACCTTCTGAAAAGTCTCCATAATTTCCTTATCCAAGTCAGTTTCAACCATATGCCTCGACTGTATCATTCGGTTTGGAAAAGGAAGAGGAATGTTGCAAGCTGACTTTTGTGGATGTTCACTTTTCTGCTTTACTGAATTTTCTGTCAACTGCTGGTTTGATCTGGCTTTCTGCTTGGATGTTGTAGGATCATTTGTTGCTGAATGCGCTCTGACATCTTGTTTTTCTGGGTCAACGGTAGAATCTGGAATTATCTGTTGTACTAGTTCATTGATTTGCCTACCACTGCGCAAAGCGATAGCACTAACATTGCCTCTAGGGTTTGGAGTGGTTTGAGAAGGTAATTGGCCAGAACCTTGTGACTTTAATTCATGAATAGATGTGGCAAGTTGGCCAATTTGAGTCTCCAAGTTCTGAATGGTGGTTTCAGTTCTCTGTTGAAACTGGATGTTATTGGTGGCCAACTGTTTCACCAAATCCTCCAATGAGGGCTCAGATTTTGTGGCTACAGGACCTTGCTACTAGAATGGTGGTCTACTTGGTCCAAAGATGTGGTCGAAACCGATTTGTCCTTGCTTCTTCTTTGGAATGGTGGTCTATACTTGGTTTGGTGGTCAGCGATTTGATGCATTCCCATATCTCAGATTGGGATGGTCCCTCCAGCCAGGGTTGTAAGTGTTGGAGAATGGATCATATTTCTGTTGTTGCTGCTGATGGAATTGTGGCTTCCTAGGAAATATACCATTCTGACCTGCATTGGTCTTGAAACTCAAAATCATCTTGCAATGTGGGGCACGATCTCTGGTGGGATGAGAGGAACTAGAACATATGCTACAAACTCTTGCAGGGGTTTGCACACGTGGTTCGTGTTGTCCTATTGCCATCTGTCTAACCAAAGAAGTGAGCTCATCCAATCTATGTTCCACCCTTTGTTGATCAGCATATGAAGAGGTATTAACTTCATTGACTACTCTGGTTGCAGCACCCATTCGAGTACCAAATTGCTGAGAATTTGCTGCCATGTTTGCAATTAAGTTTCTGGCAGCAGCTGGAGTTTTATCTACCAATGCTCCACCACTTGTAGCATCAATCATACTCCTTTCCATTGGCATCAATCCTTCATAGAAGTATTGGATCAGCAGTTGATCACTAATTTGATGGTGTGGGCAGCTTGAACACAATTTCTTGAATCACTCCCAATACTCATGGAGAGTTTCACCACTGATTTGCCTTATGCCACAAATATCTTTCCTTATTGCAGCAGTTCTTGATGCAGAAAGAACTTCTCCGTAAATAATCTTTTCATGTCATTCCAAGAAGTGATGGCAAGCGGGTTGTAAGTAATACAACCAATCCTTAGCAAAGACCATCCAAAGAGAAAGGAAAGGCCCTTAGCTTGATGTGATCTTCAACTATTCCATGAGGTTTCATGGTGGAGCAGACAACATGGAACTCCTTCAAATGCTTATGTGGATCTTCACCTGCAAGACCATGAAACTTGGGCAGCAAGTGTATCAATCCAGATTTCAACTCAAAATCAACATTAAGTTCAGGATATTGAATGCACAAAGGTTGATAATTCACATCAGTGCGACCAATTCCTTAAGGGTCCTATTGTTATAGTCACCATAGTAAAATCAACAGACTCAAGATCGTATTAATCGAAGTACTAATGTACAGACTCAACAGGATTAAAAGAGTCAACAAGATTAGGTGCAATGTCAAGTTCAAGTCCAATTCCAGAAGTAATTCTATTAGCTCTATGAATGTTACTACCAGTCTTATGAATTCTATGAAGTGTATCAAATGTTCTATCAATTTCAGGATCAAATGAATGCAAGATACCAGGATCAGATCTAGTCATACAGCATGCAGTTCATAAGAAGGTATTAGAAAAGCAATAACAACTAAAACACTAAAAATTCCTAAAACAAATACTCCAAAAAATTAAACAAAAATAAAAAACAGTATCAAATGAATTTTAAAAATTATGGAACCACCACAGGATAAAATCTACACATAAATGCTATCCAACAAAATAATAAGAAATCTTAAAAAATTGAAAAAGTGGTCTAAACGGTGGAATTTGGCAAAAATAAGGGTGACCTCACTGAAAACAGTGAGCCTTTCTCAGAATAATATTTTCCATTTGTGTACCAAAATTCTTGACACAATGGCCTTTATCCAATTTCAGCCGAATCCCACTTGAAAAAGCTTTAAAAACAAAACAAACACATTTGTTAGAGATAGATGAGATCTTGAAATGATCAAATAGTTGCCTTGGATCCCCGGCAACGGCGCCAAATTTGACAAGAGGTTGTCGAGACCTATCAAATAAAATAACCGGTTCACAAACTAATTTGTAGTATAGAGAATGAACCGAATCGTCTCTCAAGGATCCAAAAACAAAGATTTAATTAGATCAAGATAATTAGAAAAGGGGGGGTTTTGTTGTTGATTAACAAGATTAATAAAAGTAGGAGATTCAAAGTTGTAAACAAATCTAAAGAAACAACCAATCCAAGGAAATTTACCGATCTTGAGTTTAACTCATCATTGATCACAAGGAATTCACTTAATTGCTAACCATGTTCTTGGCCTTAGATCACATCAAGAAGCCCTAACATGATCCAAGAATTCATTGCTAGATAAGCTTCTAGGATTTGATTAACCAAGGTTAGATAAAGTAAGCACCATCCAACATAGATTAACTTAAGATCTAGAATTTAACCAAGCTAAACAATCTATCAAAAAGCTTTAATATATTGTTTAATCTTTATGATCCTCTTTGAATACATGATAATAAAGCTATTACCACATCAACATCTAAATCAAATTAAGCAATTTAATCTAGATAAAAATCAAAAGAGGAAGAAGAGAAACTTGAATAACAATTAAGCAATATGAACAAGCAAAACAAGATCTCCAAATTAAATAACAAGATGGCTAATCCCTTGGATTGATTATGAGAGCCTAGCCTTCCATGGATGGGAAGGAAGAACTCAGAATTTAAAGAACAAAAACGAAATTGCAAAGAGAATGGAGAAGAAGAGAAAGAAAATTCTCACAAATACTTAAACTTTCTTGAAACTTACTTCCAAATTGAATGCCTCTAATACAAAGAGGTTGGGTCTATTTATACTAATCCTAGAAGCCAATTTGTACATGTACATAATCTGAATACAAGCTATAAGAATATGAAAATTGTCAAAAATGGAAGCTTGATGCATGGTTGGTGGGTTGGTGCATGGTTGGTGGCTTTTAGTCAACAACTCTTATCCGACTTCTGGCTCCAAATTCATCACCTAGACGGTGCATTTTGGCTTGGATTCTTCATCAAAGTTGTAGCCAGTTGTCTCCTTGAAAATCTCCAATTTGAATCATGTCATTTGGACTTTTAGAACTCCAGAAATGCCAAAAACACTGCACCTACCTCAAGTTAGGTTGGAAGAACGTGTTTCCAAATTCAGACCAACTTGTAGCTTCAGAAGCATGCCTAAAACGACATCTATTAACAAAATGGTCTTCAGTGAAGTTAGAGATATGGGTCTTATCTTTCAAATGACCTAGTTTCAGCCCAATATGTGCATACTGCCCAGATGGTTCTATGATAGCAAACTCACTCTGTATTGCAAGGCTATTTTGGGCCCTTAGAAGTCCGATCCAGCTATTGAGTTCTTCATGAAACTTGTAGATCCTTGTCTTAGCTTTCCAAAGACACCAAGATCACCTCAATTGGATCACCGAGTCCCAAGTTATGGCTTAACCAAGGAAGAAAGGTCAAAATGCATCAAAATCCGAAAATTATCCAATATTTACATTAAAACCCAATGAAGCCCAACAACATTAAAGTCATCTAAAATACTAATATTGGGCACAATAAACATCTAATGAAGCCTAATACAAAGCTAACATAAGTGTCTCAAATTGATTGATCAAATTCCCCCACACTTAAGCTTTTGCACTCCCGGGCAAAACACATAAGAACAAAACTAAAGAAAAACAAGAAACATCATATTATTAAACTAAAAACATAAAAACTGATTATACCTAATCTAATCCATTTTCGTAGGAAAACACGATGGCACTTAGCATGTGCCACAAGCCTTTAAACCCCTAGGTGTCCCTAGTGGACGAGTTATAGTCTCGTGAGGGTTTACCAGGATGATACCCATAAACATGTAATATTTTATTTAATCAATTCAACTAATTTTTAAATACAAGCATTGTATCAAATATAAACCATAATTAATAAGTCAAGTATGCTTAACAAAGAATAGTTGAATCAAATCAATTGAGAATAAAGTATAGCATAATCATGCTTTAATCAGAAATAGGCATGTTCAGATTGAGTAAAATTCTTCACAAGTGACACTCAAATCACACAAGGTGTTTAGGTTAACTATTTACGCTCAACTCAGTCAAATTATGAAAGTATTTTACCATAGGCTTGCATATACATCAATTCTCCACTACTTAGATCAAATAAATTGCAAAAATCAAGAGGTCTTTCAAAAAGGTTGTAATGGAACTTATAGGGTGAAGGAAGGGAACAATATGGATAATAGCAGGTTAAACCAAAGAGAATAAAAGAGCATTGAGGAGTAACTCAAGTAGAAAGAATAAAAATTTTACCCAAAACCATAAAATGCTCATTCTCTTCACACATTCCTTCATTTTTCTATTCTTTTGTTTTTTTTTTTGTTTTTTTTTTGTACCAAGCATTTCGTATCAGCACACCAATTCCCCCACACTTAAATCATTGCAAGCAAAAGAACTTCTCCAATAAGAAAATCAATGCTCTCTCATTCCCTAAGGTAAGGTAAAACATGGTTTTTCACTCAAAGCTTGTAATGAGCTAAGAACAAAGAATAGGCAAATAGGCTCAGAGGGAGTTAATATTTGGATAAATGCAAGGTAGGTTTATTTGGCCCAAGCAGCTAAGTCAAGAAAAAATGCCTCGGTCATTTTCATGCAACATACAGACCAATGTAATCTCAAATTGATTCAATGCAAGTTCTAGAAAATAAATTCATAATTGACATCACCCATGAAAGAAAATAACCAAGTGTAAGTATCAAACTTGGAAAAGCCCAAAACTCACAAAGGTATGGAACATTCACTCAATTCAACCATGCCTTCTTCCTAATATCCATAATCATATACACATGTATATCATGAAAATGATTCAACTATAAATTGTTTTGCATACTTTTATCATCAATTAAGCTCAGATTCAGCACATGCTTGTATCAAAATCAATTGAAAAGATCAAAATTGTGTGTGTGTGTTTTTTTTTTTATTTTAAATATATACAAGAACAAAGATGATTTAAGACCTATTATGAAATGCAAGTTAAGATGCGTCTTAAGAGCAAAACTACTCCTTACTCTGCCACCATAAATAAGTTAGTAACAATAAAGATTAGCTTGTTAGTTTTTTTTTATTTTTAACTAAACTATGTACATGGTAATGTCAACTATCCCTCCCCCCAACTAATTAAAGACATTGTCCCCAATGTCAAAATAAAGATAGGTATAGTGTAGAAGGTCTTACCAGAAAACTGCAATTCGAGCCTGAAATAAGAAAAATTACAAAAAACTAAAACCGTAAGAGAAAACAAAAATTCACAAAGACAAAGTCAAATCAAGTTTTTGCTTTTTGCTGCTGCTGCCTTGTTCCCAATTCCGTGGAGCCATTACTGGATCACGTTGTGGTACAAATTCATTTAGTTGATCGAGCAATTGTTCAGGAGTTGCAGCAGTTACAAGACTTTGACGTGTCGCTTGTGAGATGAACCTTTTTTCTACAGCATGATCAAGAAAACAAAACAAACTGTCATAAAAACCATTAACATTTAATATACCTATGGGTTTTTGGTGAAAGTTCTGCTGTGACCAGGATGTAATTTGGAAGAGCTCTTCCAAAGTTCCAAAACCACCAGGTAGGGCAATAAAGGCATCAGCATTGGCTATCATAATGTTCATGCGTTGGTGCATGCAAGATACCATTACTTCTTGACCTACTGTTTTTCCAGTGGGATTGCCAATAGGTAAAGGACTAGGAATAACACCAAGGACTTTGCCACCTCCTAAATGTGCAGCAGTTGCTACACAACCCATTAACCCAAGACTACCTCCTCCGTAAACTAAATGAATTTCTCTCTCAGCTAGCACTCGACCAAGATGGTGTGCAATATTTACAAACTCTTTATCTTTCCCAAGATTAGATCCACAAAAGACACAAACACTTTTGATCCGACGAACTGAAGTGACTTCCATTTTCTCTTTTTTTTTTGTACTCTCACCTTATCAATGATATGAAGAGAGCAAAGTGCATTATTTAAAGAATCAAAACTCAAATGTAATAATTACACCTATAAAGGAGGGGTAGAACCATGTGTCAGGTAAGTTTGAAAATAAGCATAGCAATGATAATAGCTATATGACAAGGATAAAAGACTAATCTATATGTGTTAGAAGAAGTTTGGAAATATGTCATGCATATTTCAAAAGAATACGGCTACTTTTGATTTGATTTTTTTTTAATTTTTATTTTATTTTTTTTTAATAAATAAGAAGAAAAACAAAAATAAAAATAAAAATAATACTTACAGGAGGTGTGATTGTGGCTCACAAATTCCTCTGGTTTTGCGTCCAGTAACGGCTTGAATGCTCTCTATAGGCCAATGGTCGGCTTCCCATCCAATTTTCTTAAAAATTGGCAAACAGGGTCTTTTTGAGTCAAATTCGCGAGACTATAACGCTTATGTTGATCTTGGAATATTGGCCATAAATCGAGAAGTACTCTTTGTACATCTCCACTAGGATGCGTCTCAAGAGTCAATAGAATGTTATCTAAAGACTCCTTACTCATGTCATCCTTAATGAAGTCAATTTTATCAAGTCGATTTATAGATGCCATTCCAATTGATCTGCATTTTGTGTTACAGGTCCACCTTGCACATTTATAGCAGACTCGTAACCTTTTTGCTCTTCTCTTTTTTGCATATGAACTTTTGCCTAGCCCTGGCATATATAAAACAAGAGCATCAGAAAATTCCCCTGTGATTCGGACCTTTGTTTCGATTATCCAGCATATATCCGCAGGTGCCTTTGTGCATAAGCATCCTTAACCTCTCAAACTTTGCACAATAAATGTTAGTTAAAGCATTTTGAGGGAGAGAAGGGAATCGCTTGCGGAGGTTGACAAGCTGATTATTCATTTTGAAAGAAAGAAGAAAAACAAATTGAGTAAAATTATATACAAATTTCAGTGTTTGTGGGTAACTGAAGTGACCGAAAAAGATTTCCACGGAGTACCGTTATCCGCCATTTAACCGGTGAAAAATCATCTGTCAACGAAAAATAAACAAAATTAAGATAGAAAAATCAAACTCTGATAGATTTTCTCGCTTGGCACCGATTTTCTGTCTCGATTCCTGTGATTGCAAATAAGTCAAAGTTGAAAGATGAAAGAGTTAGAAAACTTGGGTTGCCTCCCAAGAAGCGCTACTTTTAATGTCCTCAGCCAGCGTGATTGAAGATTTTGCACGAGTGATGGGTCCTCCCCAATAATGATTCAATCTCTGGCAATTGACATTAATCGTGGCTTTTTTTTTTCAACACAGTAGTGATCAATCATGGTAGAGGACATCCTGCAGTTGAACTTCCTCCACAAGGTTCTCTTGAGCTCCTTCATAAAAATTTTTGAGGCGATGACCATTAACTTTGAACACTTTTGTTGGTGGCTTCACTCTTAATTTCTATTACACCATGAGGAAAAACATTAACAATAATGAAGGGACCAAGCCACCTAGAACGAAGCTTACCGGGCATAAGTTTGAGGCGAGAGTTGTAGAGAAGAACTTTTTGACCAATGGTGAACTCCTTTCGTACCAACATCTTATCATGAAGGAGTTTGGTCTTTTCCTTGTAGATTCGGGAGTTCTCATATGCCTCTAATCGAAACTCCTCGAGTTCCTGAAGTTGGAGCTTTCTTTGAGATCCGGCTTAACTCAAGTCAAGGTTACACTGTTTCACTGCCCAATAGGATTTATGCTCAATTTCCACCGGAAGGTGGCACACTTTCCCAAAGACAATCTGGTACGGGGACATCCCTATCGGTGTCTTGTAAGCAGTTCGGTAAGCCCACAGAGCATCCTCAAGTCTCAGGCTCCAGTCCTTCCTATTAGGTTGGACTGTCTTCTCAAGTATGTGCTTGATCTCTCGATTTGAGACTTCGGCCTGCCCGTTTGTCTGGGGGTGATAAGGTGTAGAAACCTTGTGCAAGACACTGTACTTTCTCATCAAAGCCTCTATTCTCCGGTTACAAAAGTGTGAACCCTGATCACTGATAATGGCCCTCGGGATTCCAAACCTGCAGAAAATCTGTGATCTAACAAAGTCCACAACAACTTTGGAATCATCAGTCCGAGTGGCTTTTGCCTTCACCCATTTAGATACATAATCAATGTACCAACAAAATATAAATAAAACCAAAGGAAACAGGGAAAGGGCCCATGAAATCAATACCCCAAACATCAAAGATCTCACAAGACAGCATAGGCTGCTGAAGCATCTCATTCCTGTGTGAAATTGTCCCTGTTCTCTGGCACTGTTCACAAGACTTACAAAACAGATATGCATCATGAAATAGGGTAGACCAATACAATCCAGAGTCCAAAACCTTCCTAGCTGTACGTTGGGAGCCAAAATGACCACCACGTGCAAATGTATGACAAAAGCTAAGAATAGAATGAAACTCATGATCAGAGACACATCTTCTAATAATCTGGTCACTACAAAGCTTCAAAACTTCCAATAATCTGGTTTCTTGCTCAGGTTGGAGGTGTTTGGCCACTATCACCGGGAGCTTCTCATCCTCCTCCAAGAATGCATACTTCAAATGCTCGGGCAAGGGCTTAAGTTCAATGGAGGGTGGTTGCTGGATTGATGGTACTAGTTTTGGAACCGAAACTAAATCTGCTAAATTCTCAGTAGTTGCACATGCTGCACTTGTACCTGCAAGCTGTGCACAATCTTGCAAAACAACATCATCATATCCTATGGAATCAAAAGAATCACACTTAGCAGCAGGATGAATGACAACATCATTAATAACAGCATCATTGCCATTAATAATGAAATGAATCATCAATGTCGCTTAATTAACAACAGCACATGACAAGTATGTAGAAATCTCAGCACAGGCTGCACACATTGCATTGGGTTTACAACCAGAAAGTCTGAAACAGGTGGAACAAGTATCGCAAGCTATGCTATCAGTGTATCCTACAATTTCAGGAAACTCTGCCAACATATCAGCATGCATATCATCAACCAGTAAATTAATGACATCAAAATGAAAAACAGAATGATCCTCTAAAGGGTATTTCATGGCATCAAAAATGTTAAACTGAATGATATCATCACCAAATTCCATGGAAAGGGTACCAGTATGCACATCAATCTTAGTTTTAGCAGTTTTCAAAAATGGCCAACCTAAGATCAATGGGGGTGGGGAAGATGCAGATTCATCTTCCATATTCAACACATAAAAATCAGCTGGGAATATTAAATTATTTACCCGAACCAGAACGTCTTCCAACACTCCTGCAGGTTGAGCAGTGCTTCGCTTTGCTAACTGAATGACAATGCCGGTGGATTTTAGCTCTCCCATATGCAAGGAAGTGTAAACTGACTTTGGCATTACATTGATGGAGGCTCCCAAATCTAGCAAGGCATGAGTGAATTGTTGGTACCCTATGGTGCAAGGGATGGTAAAAGTGTCTAGATCCTTGCATTTGGGAGGCAGGTTGGGCTGAATCAAAGCAGAGACATTTCTCCCCATACTCACTTATGGGTGCACATCTCTTTCAAGAACTTGGCATACTTGGGGATTTGTTTAATTGCCTCCAAGAGAGGTATATTCACCTCAACCTTCTGAAAAGTCTCCATAATTTCCTTATCCAAGTCAGTTTCAACCATATGCCTCGACTGTATCATTCGGTTTGGAAAAGGAAGAGGAATGTTGCAAGCTGACTTTTGTGGATGTTCACTTTTCTGCTTTACTGAATTTTCTGTCAACTGCTGGTTTGATCTGACTTTCTGCTTGGATGTTGCAGGATCATTTGTTGCTGAATCTGCTACAGCATCTTGTTTTTCTGGGTCAATGGTAGAATCTGGAATTATCTCATTGTCTTGGTCCATTGATTTGCCTACCACTGCGCAAAGCTATAGCACTAACATTGCCTCTAGGGATTGGAGTGGTTTGAGAGGGTAATTGGCCAGAACCTTGTGACTTTAATTCATGAATAGATGTGGCAAGTTGGCCAATTTGAGTATCTAAGTTCTGAATGGTTGAACCAAAATTCAGATCAATCAGAAATGCCTGAACCGAAATTCTTGACACAATGCCCTTTATCCAATTTCAGCCGAATCCCACTTGAAAAAGCTTCAAAAACAAAACAAACACATTTGTTAGAGTTAGATGGGATCTTGAAATGATCAAATAGTTGCCTTGGATCCCCGGCAACGGCGCCAAATTTGACAAGAGGTTGTCGAGACCTATCAAATAAAATAACCGGTTCACAAACTAATTTGTAGTATAGAGAATGAACCGAATCGTCACTCAAGGATCCAAAAACAAAGATATAATTAGATCAAGATAATTAGAAAAGGGGGGGTTTTGTTGTTGATTAACAAGATTAATAAAAGTAGGAGATTCAAAGTTGTAAACAAATCTAAAGAAACAACCAATCCAAGGAAATTTACCGATCTTGAGTTTAACTCATCATTGATCACAAGGAATTCACTTAATTGCTAACCATGTTCTTGGCCTTAGATCACATCAAGAAGCCTTAACATGATCCAAGAATTCTTTACTAGATAAGCATCTAGGATTTGATTAACCAAGGTTAGATAAAGTAAGCACCATCCAACATAGATTAACTTAAGATCTAGAATTTAACCAAGCTAAACAATCTATCAAAAAGCTTTAATATATTGTTTAATCTTTATGATCCTCTTTGAATACATGATAATAAAGCTATTACCACATCAACATCTAAATCAAATTAAGCAATTTAATCTAGATAAAAATCAAAAGAGGAAGAAGAGAAACTTGAATAACAATTAAGCAATATGAACAAGCAAAACAAGATCTCCAAATTAAATAACAAGATGGCTAATCCCTTGGATTGATTATGAGAGCCTATCCTTCCATGGATGGGAAGGAAGAACTCAGAATTTAAAGAACAAAAACGAAATTGCAAAGAGAATGGAGAAGAAGAGAAAGAAAACTCTCACAAATACTTAAACTTTCTTGAAACTTACTTCCAAATTGAATGCCTCTAATACAAAGAGGTTGAGTCTATTTATACTAATCCTAGAAGCCAATTTGTACATGTACATAATCTGAATACAAGCTATAAGAATATGAAAATTGTCAAAAATGGAAGCTTGATGCATGGTTGGTGGGTTGGTGCATGGTTGGTGGCTTTTAGTCAACAACTCTTATCCGACTTCTGGCTCCAAATTCATCACCTAGACGGTGCATTTTGGCTTGGATTCTTCATCAAAGTTGTAGCCAGTTGTCTCCTTGAAAATCTCCAATTTGAATCATGTCATTTGGACTTTTAGAACTCCAGAAATGCCAAAAACACTGCACCTACCTCAAGTTAGGTTGGAAGAACGTGTTTCCAAATTCAGACCAACTTGTAGCTTCAGAAGCATGCCTAAAACAACATCTATTGACAAAATGGTCTTCAGTAAGTTGGAGATATGGGTCTTATCTTTCAAATGACCAAGTTTCAGCCCAAGAGGAGGCCTATAACCCACTATATAATCCAATATGTGCATACTGCCCAGATGGTTCCGTGACAGCAAACTCACTCTGTATTGCAAGGCTATTTTGGGCCCTTAGAAGTCCGATCCAGCTCTTGAGTTCTTCATGAAACTTGTAGATCCTTGTCTTAGCTTTCCAAAGACACCAAGATCACCTCAATTGGATCACCGAGTCCCAAGTTATGGCCTAACCAAGGAAGAAAGGTCAAAATGCATCAAAATCCGAAAATTATTCAATATTTACATTAAAACCCAATGAAGCCCAACAACATTAAACTCATCTAAAATACTAATATTGGGCACAATAAACATCTAATGAAGCCTAATACAAAGCTAACATAAGTGTATCAAATTGATTGATCAATAGAGCCTGAGCTCTTATTGTAAAAATTGATGAATGTTGAAAAAGAAGTAGGGGCACCAGAATAGACATCAACTGTATTTGCAGGTTGAAGGATGGGTGTTATGACCTCACCATCTGGTCGAAGACCAGCTATTGCAGCAGTGTCGAACAAGGTAGGTCCCATCATGCCATAGGGAAATTGAAACGAATTAGTAGTTTTATTCCAGAAGAAAAAGGATGCACCCAATATACAGGGATCCATTTTAATGGGATAGCGGGAAAGTTGAATACAATAAAAAATTCCTACTTCTCTCCATAACATTTCCTTAGAGGCTTGGACTCTGTTGAGCCAATCTATGTACCCATTAATTTGTGATGGTGGGGTTCGAAAGAGTCTCTCAGACTTGTTAAAGTAGTTAATAGGAATGGAAGGAAGAGAAGCCAAGATAGCTTCTTGTGTAGTTTTACAAGGGAAGAAACTGTTTATTTCATCAGTGATGAAGGTTTTGGGCAAAATAGGACCCAAAAATGCAGCCAGTGGATCTAAAGCCAAAGAATGGTTTTTGAGAGGTAGAATTACCTTTGAAAGATTCCAGAGTTCAGACTTCTCTAGAATAGGATCTTCCACCACGGCGTGACTGCCTAGGTCTATTGGGAGTTTGCTGGCGGATTGAGAACCAGAAGCCATTGATGAAGGTTTAAAAATTTTGTGATAATTTATATAATCAGAGAGTGAAAGGTTTAAAAATTTGTTTTTCTCCCGACAATGTCGAAAGAAAAATTTTAGGGGGCATCTATTAGGGGAAGAAATAAATTCTAAGTCTACAAAGGAATGAGGAAAAGATGAATTCAACCAAGGGAACTTGAAGAATGTCTCTAAGGTTCGAAGTTATTGCAAGCATTTTTCGTCGGATGATAAGTTTTCGTCAAAGATGATATTACAAATGTTGTCCGTCGGATGATTGTAAATGTCGAAAAGATTCATTTTGTTGGTGGAAAAATGCTGCAAATATTATTCGTCAGATAATGAGTTTACGGGTGTTGTTCATCGGATGACAAATTTTCCTCAAAGAAGACAGTGATTGATCGTCGAATAATAGTCTCCGTCGAAGAGTTGCACCCAATTTCCTTATGACTTTGACAGTTTTGTACAACGATACGTGGCTTAACTGCCATGTATACGTGTTTATGTTTTAGGGGTCTGTTATTTTACTTAGCTTGTTTATAAATACTAGAATTTACGATGTAAAAAAGGTTGGTTACTGGATATACAATCCTAACATCTCACTCGAGCAGATTAAAGGATTTGATTCCAAGTATGCCTTCCATTTTCGTTTCAAGCAATTTATCTTAATGCAATGTTCATGTACAATTCCTTTTATTTCCTGCACTTTATCCTTTTGAGTTTATTTACTTTGAGTCTTGTTCTTTAAATTCATTTACTTTCTCTTGTCACGCTGTTATTTTCCTTTACTTTCTGCAATTTACTTTTTGCAATTTACATTACTTTGCTTTGTTCTTTAAATTTCTTTACGTTTCATTGTATTTTCACTTACATTCATTTATTGCTTTTCATTCGTTTTTTGCAATTTACATTTGCACTGTTCTTTGTTATTATACTTAACTCTTTCTTGTTTTACACCAAGTTTTTACCCTTTCTCATACGAGATTACCACGTAACTCGTTGCAACCCACATTCGACTGATAAATATATTTGTTTGTTTGAAGTTTGCATTTACCAAATTTCACCATAAACAAAAGGATTATGCAGGTATATCTTCCCCAGAAAATCTTCTTTGGAGCTCGCATAGTCCTGTTTTTTCACCCCCTGATGTGTTCTCAATCCTGGTCATTAAGATACAATAGATGGCTAGGCCCACAAGAAGAATGTGCTATACCAAGTCTACCAAATAACATATTCCAGAAACGTTTATATTCAATTCCACTGATCAATCAATTTGAGACACTTATGTTAGCTTTGTATTAGGCTTTATTAGATGTTTATTGTGCCCAATATTAGTATTTTAGATGAGTTTAATGTTATTGGGTTTCATTGGGCTTTAATGCAAATATTGAATAATTTTCGGATTTTGATGCATTTTGACCTTTCTTCCTTGGTTAGGCCATAACTTGGGACTCGGTGATCCATTTGAGGTGATCTTGGTGTCTTTGGAAATCTAAGACAATGCTCTACAAGTTTCGTTGAGAACTTAAGAGCTGGATCAGACTTCTAAGGGTCCAAAATATCCCTGCAATACAGAGTGGGTTTGTTGTCACGAAAATCTGGGCAGTGTGCACATATTGGACTACATAGTGAGCTATAGGGCTCCTCTTGGGCTGAAACTTGGCCATTGGAAATATAAGACCCATATCTCCAACTTCACTGAAGACCATTTAGTTAATAGATGTCGTTTTAGGCATGATAATGAAGCTACAAGTTGGTTTGAATTTGGAAACATGTTCTGCCAACCTAACTTAAGGTAGGTTCAGTGTTTTTGGCATATCTGGAGTTCTAGACGTCCAAATGGCATGATTCTAATTGCAAAATTTCAAGGAGACAACTGGGTACAACTTTCATGAAGACCTCTAAGCCAAAATACACCGTCTAGATTATGAAAATCAAGCCAGAAGTCGAATAAGAGTTGCTGACTAAAAGCCACCAACCATACACCAACCCACCTACCATGCACCAACCCACCAACCATGCATCAAGCTTCCATATTTGACAATTTCCATATTTTTAATTAAATCCTAGATGCTTATCTAGTAGAGGATTCTTGGATCATGTTGAGGCGTCTTGATATGATCTAAGGCCAAGAACATGGTTAGCAATTAAGTGAATTCCTTGTGATCATTGATGGATTAAATTCAAGATCGGTAAAATTTCATTGGATTGGTTAATTTGTTAATTACTTTCCTTTAATTCAATTAGTGTATTATCTTTTCAAATCATCAAAATCCCCCTTTTAATTATCTTGATCTGATTAAATCTTTGTTCTTTTTGGATCCTTGAGAGACGATTCGGTTCATGCTCTATACTACAAATTATTTTGTGAACCGGTAATTTTATTTATTTGACGGGTCTCGACAACCTCTTGTCATCCACCAGAACAAATCATTTCAGACATAATGCACAATAGTGATATTCGCACCAAACTATAGATCCAAAAAAAGAGCCAGCAAAAGCAACACAAACTTTTCAATCACGAGTGTTCTTCAACAACGATATCATCCAGAAAACAGACGCAACAATCACATATGCAAACATCTTAAAATTTAGAAAACAGGGTCCAAATGAAGTTAAGAAGCATAGAGTGAGGCCTTTAGATCAATGTTCCCCCTAAAAAAAGGGCAAAAATGATTTCACAATAAAAAATTTCATCGTAAAACAGATTCTGCACCAGTCCGTTTTTTATCTTGAAGAAAAGAAAACAAGTAGAGGCATATTAAAATCCCGCAGTAGTCACAGTTGCCAAAATGCCAGTGCTAATTTTCCCCCTCGCAATATATGTTTTTTGTTGGGTATCCAGAACTCATTTAAACACGAAAATGAATAAGAATTGAGAGAAAAACTCACTCTATTTCTCTGAATAGAATTTATAAGAGAATTACTCCCTATACAAAAACTCTCAAAATCTCTCAAGCTCTCTGGCTTTTCTCACTCTCTCTGGATACCCACACTTTTACTGAATGCATTTACAAGAGATGAGCGATGTCTATTTATAGGATAGGGGCTGTTGAAATTTGTCAAAGTTTGGCCACCAAACTTTGGTGGTTGATGACTTTAAACTCATACCTACCATGCTGCCATTGTTGACATTACAGCTGGAGTGGGTGGCATGGGTGGCTGGACTCTTCAATTCTCTTCCTCCAGCCACTCTTGGAGCAATTGTTATCTGACAAGCATTCCAGCTATGTCTCTGCATAGCTCTAGCTTTTCTTTGGTAACAACCTTTGTTAACATGTCAGCTGGATTCTCCTTTGTGTGGATCTTCACTAATTTCAATAGTTGTTTATCTATGATCTTGCGTATCCAATGATAGCGGATATCAATGTGCTTTGTACGAGAATGGTACATTGAATTCTTGCTCAAATCTAGAGCACTTTGACTTTCACAATGTACCTTGTAATCCTTTTGCTTGATTCCAAGTTCTTGGAGAAAACGCTTTAACCACAATATTTCTTTCCCAGCTTTTCCTGCTGCAATATACTCTGCTTCTGTTGTGGATAGAGCAACACACTTCTGCAATCTTGATTGCCATGAAATGACTCCCCCTGCAAAAGTGTAAAGAAATCTTGAAGTAGATTTTTTACCATCAAGATCTCCTGCCATGTTTGCATCTGTATAACCTTCTAGGATTGGATCAGCTCCCCCGTAACAAAGACATATTTTTTATTTACCTTTTAAATACCTGAGAATCCACTTGACTGCCTCCCAATGCTCCTTTCCAGGATTAGAGAGAAAACGACTCACGGTACCCATTGCATGAGCAATATCTGGTCTTGTACACACCATTGCATACATCAAGCTTCCAACTGCTGAAGAATAAGGTATTGCTGACATCTTCTCTATCTCTTTCTTGGATGAGGGGCACGAAATCTTGCTCAACTTGAAGTGATTGGCTAATGGAATGCTTACTGGTTTGGCATTGTGCATATTAAACCTTTTGATCACTCGTTCAATATACTTCTCTTGAGATAGCCATAACCTTTTGTTCTTCCTATCTCGAACTATATGCATTCCAAGAATCTGTTGAGCCGGTCCTGGGTCCTTCATGTCAAAGGACTTGGAGAATTCCTTCTTCAGCTGTTTAATTTTCGTTGCATGTTGTCCTACAATCAATATATCATCTACATATAGTAGAAGAGCAACAAAATTTCCATCCGAAAACATCTGAGTATAAACACATTGATCTGCAGTAGTTCTTTTGTAGCCTTGACTTACCATACATGAGTCAAACTTCTTGTACCACTATCTTGGTGCTTGCTTCAGACCATACAAGCTCTTTTTCAGCTTGCAAATGAGGTTCTTGTCTGAGACCTCAAAACCTTCTAGTTGCTGCATGTAGATTTCTTCTTTCAAATCTCCATGAAGAAATGCTGTTTTGACATCCATTTATTCAAGCTCTAGGTTTAAACTGGCTACCAAGCCAAGAATAACCCTTATTGAAGTCATTTTTACTACTGGTGAAAAAATCTCATCAAAGTCAATTCCCTTTTTTTGTTGGAATCCTTTGACTACCAATCGAGCTTTGTGTTTCACCACTTTTCCGCTGCCATCTTTCTTCAGCTTGAATACCCATTTGTTTTTCAAGGCCTTTTTCCCTTGTGGAAGATTAATTATCTCATAAGTATGATTTTTCTGCAGTGATTCCATCTCCTCCTGCATTGCAAACAACCATTTTTCTTTATCCTTATGAGATATGGCTTCTTGAAAATTTTCTGGTTCGCCATCTTCAGTAAGCAAACTGTACTCGGATTCTGGATATCTTTTCGATGGAATCCGACCTTGTTCAGATCTTTGAACTTCTGGATTAGGAGATTCACCATTATCAGCTCCTTGTGATGGTCCTACATCTTCTGGTGGAGGAGGTTGTGTCTCCCCCTGCTCAACACCTTCTTCTTCTTCCTCCTCTTTTGCTTTTGGTATTTTCTCAGGCACTAGATTGTTACCTGTGGCATACTCTGCTAGTGTTGAACTTGAAATATCTTCTTGGACACTGGATTCTGGAATTTGAGACATTGTGGGCTTTTCAATGTCTTTTATCGTCTGATTTTCATGGAACACTACGTCCCTGCTTCTGATCACCTTCTTCTCCTTCGCATCGAGCTTTTGTCTAAGCTCCTTGGATACATGTGCAAAAGCTAAACAACCAAATACTCTCAGATGAGAATATGAAGGATGCTTACCAAACCATACTTTCTCTGAAACTTCAAAATCCAGCGGTGCTAATGGTGATCTGTTGATTAGGTAGCAGGCGGCTCTGACTGCTTCTCCCCAGAATGGCTTTGGCAGCTTAGCCATACTGGGCATGCTTCTGACTCGTTCCATAATGGTCCGGTTCATTCTCTCGGCTACACCATTATGTTGTGGGGTGCGTGGGATCGTCTTCTCATGTCGGATGCCTTGACTCCTACAATAGGCATCAAACTCCTTGGAAGTGTATTCGCCTCCATTATCAGACCGGAGACACTTCAACTTCTTTCCAGTTTCACGTTCTACCATGACATGAAATAGCTTGAAGTAATTAAATACCTGGTCCTTTGTTTTCATGAAGTACACCCATACCTTTCGAGAAGCATCATCAATGAATGTCAGAAAGTACTTGTTTCCGCCTAGTGATTCCGCCTCCAAGGGACCGCAAACATCAGAGTGTACCAGACTGAGTAACTCTGATCTTCTCATTGAAGAGAAACTAAAAGAGACTTTATATTGTTTGCCAAACAAACAATGATTGCAAGGATCTGGAGCAGTATTCTTGGCAACAGTAATAAGCTCCTTTTTCTCTAGGGTAGACAAACCTTTTTCACTCATGTGACCAAGCCTTTGGTGCCACAGATTTTGAGAAGCCTCTTTTTCTACTATGTTGAGACTGTCTGCACATATCTTCACATAAGTCTTATATAAAGTACCACAAATATGATCTCGAGCGATTACTATGGTGCCCTTTGTTAATTTCCATGCACCATTGCAAAATTGATGACCATAGCCTTGTTTGTCAAGAGCTACTCCTGACAGTAAATTTAATCGAAGATCTGGCACATGTCTGACATCCTTCAAGGTGATTGTGCTCCCCACATTTGTTTGGATCTTAACATCACCTATTCTAGCAATTTCAGAGAAACTGGAATTTCCCATCTTCACTGTTCCAAAGTCACCAGCTTTATATGTTGTGAAGAAATCTTTGTGGGGCGTCACGTGGTAAGATGATGCAGTATCTAGTACCCATTTTGTGTCTTCTCTTGAGACGTGTAGGCATGTCTCATTATTGATGGAACAAAAAGCTATCTTTCCAGGGATAGTGACAAAAGTGTCTCCATCATTATTCTTTGGTTGAGAACTACCTTGCCATTGTTCTCGCTGCAATCTTCGACAATTCTTCTTTAAATGACCTTCCATTCCACAGTGGTAGCACTTGTATGTCGGCCTTCTTCCATCTGTGGATCTACCTCTACTCATGCTCCTTCCCCTTCCATTGCTTTGACCATTTTCCTGTTGTCTCCCTCGGCCTCGACTACTTCTTTGTTGTCTCCCTCGGTTTTCTGTTACAAGGGCATGAGACTGGTTCGTGCTCATATCCTTTCTTCTGGCCTCTTCATTGAACAGGGCATCTTTAACCAAGGACATGGTAAGTTTCCCATTTGGAGCCGAATTACTAAGAGAGACTACTAGCGTCTCCCAAGTGTCAGGAAGTGAACTGAGAAGTAAGAGTGCTTGTGTTTCATCCCCAAGCTCCATTTCTACAGACGACAATTGGTTTATCAAGTTCTGAAATTCATTTGTGTGCTCAGCAACTGAAGTTCCACTACTCAGCTTCAGATTAACCAATCGCCTCATTATTAAGGCTTTATTCCGAGCGGTCTTGGCCTGATACATGCCCTCCAGCTTTGTCCAGAGGGTATATGCATCTGTCTCTTTTGCAATATGGTGGAATACACTATGATCAATCCATTGTCGGATCTGACCAATAGTTTTTCTGTTTGATTTTTTCCACTCTGCTTCCTTTGTAGGATCAGGATTTACACCTTTTAATTCCAAAGGATCGTACAAATCTTTATAACTAAGGAGATCTTCCATCCGAGGTCTCCATAGTGTATAGTTGGTAGATGTAAGCTTTAGCATTGCTCCTGATGATGCAGATTCCTCCATTTACACTAACTTGTTCAAAAACAAAAAATTGAATTCCTTCAAAAGAAAAGCACATTTGCATCCGGAACGGTTGAAAATGGAAATTTGACTCTCTTGGGTTAATTTATAATTTCTAAAAGATCAGGGACTAAATTACAATTTCAGAAAATTTAGGGATCAAATTGAAATTTCTGAAAGATTAGAGGCCAAAGTATAATTTCAGAAAATGTTAGGATCAAATTGTAATTTATGAAAGATCAGGGGCCACATTATAATTTTCAGAAAATATAGGGGTCAACCTGTAATTTCTAAAAGTGCATGTTGGATGATGACGTGTCTGTTGACGTGGTACTACTAATGCTGCATGGCGCTGACGTGGTGCTGACTGGATCGTCTTCAACTTTGGTTTGGAGAGTGTGGCTTCTTCCGGCGTCCGTTTGGCCTGCCGAAAATTCCGTTTGCCCTGCTCGTTTTAAGAGCAGAGACTTTGTGCTTTCAAGAAACTCTCCCAACACTCAACTCAAGCTCTGATACCACTTGTTGGGTATCCAGAACTCATTTAAACACGAAAATGAATAAGAATTGAGAAAAAAAACTCACTCTATTTCTCTGAATAAAATTTATAAGAGAATTACTCCTTATACAAAAACTCTCAAAATCTCTCAAGCTCTCTGACTTTTCTCACTCTCTCTGGATACCCACACTTCAACTGAATGCATTTACAAAAGATGATAAATGTCTATTTATAAGATAGGGGCTACTGAAAATTGTCAAAGTTTGGCCACCAAACTTTAGTGGTTGATGACTTTAAACTCATACCTACCGTACTGCCATTATTAATATTACAGCTGGAATTGGTGGCATGGGTGGCTGAACTCTTCAGTTTTTCCCCTTCGTTTTCTCGGGAATCAATCATGGACGAATTATAGTCAGTTACATCAGAGAAAGATGCGGCGCCAAGGTTTTGGAAAGCACTAAACTATCCTTATTACAAATTTCATCGAAAGCTTTTAATGACACTTAGATATGATTTATAATATAAAAAAAAATATTAATAAAAATCTAACACAGTACGACAATACCTTTTAACCAATCCAAAATTTGCAGGTTCACACATTACTGAATGAATGAGAACAAAATATTTTCACATATAAATACCTCATCGTTTTATTAGATCCCATTCACCATATTATAATTAGAGTTGTTAAAGTAAACTGTAACCGTGAGCTAACTTAACTAAACTCATCGAAGGGTTACATGAAAGATACATATAAATTAGTGCAGTAGCAGGTTACAGTTGCCTCAGACTTTAAGAACACAATGCCCCCAGAAAAATAATAATAATAATAATAATTGCACTGAACCTATTATAAATTTTTCATAAATTCCAATATTAGAAAATTTAAGTTATCTCTTGAAGCTAAGCTGAGTGATTAGGATAAGTAGCCATTATAAACCTCTCATACTTCCCCTTCTGAACAAGGTGCTGTATCCCTGCCATGTTATGCAATATTAAATATGTACTTATAACATCCAAAATATCGAGCTTCTGCACAACCATGGCTGATAAAATTGAAATCAATAATTACAATGCTATGACTGTACTGGAGTTATGATTGAAATCCCGAATGGAAATCAAGATGATCATAACAGCAATGGCTATGCATGTGATAATTCATTCCTAATTTAGACTCCTGTTAGTTTGGAAAGATTTGACTGTCTTTTGTGTGCTTAGTAGTCTTTTCATTTATAATAATTTCTAAAACGAAATTATATATTAGAAATGTTGCTTAGATAACTACAGTTGGTCAACTGTAAGTATAAATACAACACCTAGCCGTTTGATTGAAAATTACAACACCAGTCTTTTAAAGTTCATTGACTCTTTGTCCCACACACGCACGGTGTGAAAATCCACCTTAACAACAACAAAAATAGGCCTACAAGTATTATACCATAGAGACATAATATATGTACTCAACGGTTAGTTAAAGGGGCGTGATATTAACAAAGGATTATCTTAGATCCTTACATCAAGAACAGACTTTAAAGTTCAAACCAGCTTAATCAAAAACCTGAAATTAATCTTCAAATCCCAATATGAAGAAACAAAATTCAAATCCCAGTCAATCCAGTTTCAGTTTTACCATTTTTTCCCCTTTTGGCAAGCATATAACCATTTACATTTGATCAAGTCTTTCTAGGAAGTCAAAAACACAGGAAATTTTTGAGCTTTGTTTACTTTCACTTGTTCTTCATTACCCACCCACAGTTCCCATATCTCATCATTGCCTCTAGATAGTAACCCGTTTTCCATTCATTGCATATCCCCCAAAACAGAGCATTACCTTACATTCTCACATCAAGAACAGACTTTGAAGTTTAAACCAGCTTAATCAAAAACCTAGAATTGATCTTCAAAAAATAATTAAATATCTTAAAGCATAGTAATCCTTGCAAACAAATTAAGCACTTCACTTTGCCAGAGTATAATCTAATTCACAAATGAAGATTTTGGCACGGATTAAATTCAAAATCAAGGGACTAAACATAGTATTTTGGCAGACATTTTAAATAAACTAATTCAAACATGAACTTAGTTAAAAATAAGAACCACGAATTAATTAACACAGATATTTTATTCATAGCAAAAATAAAATGGCAACGATCATAGTAGAGTAGGTTTGCATGCATGCACGCAGGTCTTATTTAATACATATATAGCTAGCATACTAGACTAGCTGGCTAGCTTGAGTCTGACCATGCATGTGAAGGAAACCTAATTAAGAAGCCGTGACAGGACAGGACAAGGCTGCGGACGCGCACTCATCGGGCGAGACAGGGGACAATGGGGCAACATACCAAATGGAAGTACCCACAGCTAAATTGACTTTAAAGGGATTCATGTTGGACATCAGGAACTCCAGGCCACCAATAAAGTACACAATTGGTGACAGCGTATCCCAGTCCTTGTAAATGGCGCTGTACCCAGCCAAGAGTTTGTCTCCGCCATACTTTTCAGTGGCTTCGGTTATGAAGCGGTCCACGAAGGTATTGGGTTCAAGGACAGGCCCAACTTCCTTGTGACACTGGTAAACAACTGTGTCAATGGATTTGCCAAATTGCGTGTACAATGGGACGTAGAAGTTATCATTGAGAGCAGCAGAAGGAGCTATGGAAGCGACAGTGATTGCTTTGTCCTCCTTTAGTTTCGCTATCAGCTTCCCAATTGCAGAGACAAATTCATCTTCTTGGGCAGTAGCAATATGCTCGTAGTAGACGTCGATGCCATCCAAGTGGTATTTTTGGACGATGTCTGTGAGTGATTCAGCAGCATTGAAAACCCATGCCTCTATGTCACCGTCTTCGATCTGGAACGGATATCGGGGATCGCGGTCTCCAATGCTGGCGAACACCTTGGCTTTGACATGGCGTTTGGTGAAGTTTTTCTTGAACTCAAAGATGAGTTGGGGAGTCACTGCACGTTCGTCCCAGTAAGGTGCGAACAATCCATTGGTGTGATGATCATTCTCATCATAATCTCTGGCGAAGGCCAAAGAGACCTGGATTTCCTTCAGAGGCTGAATCAGGGGAATGTTATGGGTTGGGAAGTATAGCTTTGCGAACAAGTCATCATGAGTGTATATCCGAAATAAGGCCGAAAACGCCACCTTGTTCAGGTACAATATGATGGCAAGTGAAAACGCCACCCTGTTCAGGTAAGCCATGATGGCAGGGCAAGTGAAAGAGAATTAAGGATTCCAACCAAAGGGATATTAAGACTCAGTGATTGCAATTTTCGAGTTTGGTGTGGAGAAATGGCATCGCCTCTATACCCTTATATAGCCGAGGGCTATAGTTTATTGGAAACAACCGCAGGGGTCCACCATCCATGGATCATATATATCATTTGAATGTGAAATACCGCGTAAACATAATGTGTGGGAGGATAATTTCACTGACTCAGAAAAATAAAATAAAATAGTAGGGTGATTTAATTTCAATAAGAAAATAAAATCCAAATATACTTTATAAATTATTATAAGGAAAAATATATTTACACTCCTTCAAATATATTTAATATACACGCAGCAGTCTCCTCATTTCTCTACATCATTTATATTAATTTAACAACTTAAAACGAAACTATTTTTTCATTTTTTTAATTATTTGGTATTTTTATTTTGTAAAAATAGAAATTAAATTAAAAATATATTTTTTTTTAAAAAAAGGATATGCACTAATAAGAAACTGTAACTTTTCATGATTAAAAAAATAGAAAAAAGGGGGGAAAATTTGTTTGTTTTTGATGGACAAGGTGCATATTTATTTTATACATCAAATTGATAAGAATATGCCATTAAATTGATAAAATAAGATTTAAATTTAAAAATAAAAAATGTCGAAACTAATTATTCATCTGTCCAAAAATTTAAGGTTGATTTGGAATAATGGAATAGTGTATAAGAGAGGAGGACGGCAAATACATGCAATTTCTTATATCTTTGCCACCATTATTTTCAATGAAAGAATGACATATGATCTACTGGCAAACATATTAGTAACTACTTGTAATATATTAATCGGAGAACTTACGGGAAAACATAATGGAATTGAATCTTAGTTTTGTTTTATAATTATAAACTACTTAGAAACATGAAGAATTTATAACAAATTCAGAAGAAATGTATATAATACCTAATAAAATGATTGCTTTATAAAAAATTAAGTTTACCGAATCAATTTTTAATGACTATATTTATTTTCCATTTTAAAAAAGAAAAACAATATGTATAACAAGGAAGTTTGTACCTATTTGAAAGAAAAACAAATTGTAATATGGTCGCATTCCTCTTTCATATCATCATTATATGAAATAAGAAGAATAGAGGCAATACAAAAGAATTAGAGAATTGATACCACCATAACATTTGTGATTAGAAAAGTACATGCATGTGGCATCCAATCAATTTAAAGGATTGGCTTACATAGATTAGTCTTTCTCGACCAATATATCATTAGAATGCCTTATTATTTATCATGCACAACAATTTTTGTTACTTTGTAAACTTCAGTCATTTTATTTTGAAACGGTAGATAACATAATAAAAAATACAAATTGTAGGATGAAATACAAACTTTCTTTGTCAATATCAAGTGAATAAATATCATTTAATTATATATTTTAAACAAGTTTTTGCAATAAGTTACATACATAAATAATATTTATCTCTTTCTCTTGTGATTTTTTTTAACCCTACAATCTCCTTCTCGTGATTGATGAGAACTATAAGATGTAAAAAAAATTAAATATGGCATGGGTAGATAAAAATTGTCACAGTCTTTTAATTCAAATCTAAATTCGAATTGTAAATTTGAGTCTTGAAATGATTTTTTTTATTATTGGTCATGGTATTAATGACATGTCTAGGTCTTAGAGAGGCAGATAAAGCTTCACTCATAAGTAAGTGATAACCAGCAAATGAGATTACCGATCAAATAGAGAATTCAAATTCATGTACATAGAGAATGCACTGATTTTATTTGAATTCCTTCAACCAATGGAACTAATTCACATTTGTTTGGGTATACTTTAAATGATAATTTAACCTAAACTTAATTAGATTTGATTTATTGAATGAAATTATTTATTGACTTGACTTGATTAATCCATATATGAAATATCAATCCAAATTGACAATCTTACTCCACAATAATGACCAAAATTAAGGATCGCATGCATGTGAACACCTACATTGCCTTGTATTTTCTTACACATAATCTAGTGTATTACATTTATGTCCTATATTTAATGTATGCGATGCGAATATTTGGTAACTACATTTATATATGTGACACCAAGATTTATTCTTTCTCATCTGTATGCAATGTGAAACCATGAAAATTATTTTCATATTTGATGTTGATATGACTATATATGGCTTTCTCTCCGATCCATCCTGGAAGATAAAGTCATAAAGACAAACACCCTCAACCACAATACGCACCCTGACCTTGTTCTCACTTCTCACATGACTGATTTTTCTGACCCTGCTTCTACCCATTATATACTTCTATCTTTTGTTGAATGCTTTCATGGCTCGATTGATAAACACACCTATATTTCCTTGTACTTCGTCTGTCACATAATTTATTGTACCTGCAAATATCTATGCCCAATATTTGATGTATGCGACACAAATATTTGATGAATGCATTTATGTATGTGATGCTAAGATTCATTCGTTCTCATCTGTATAAAATGTGAAACATGAAAATTATTGTCATATTTGAGGCTGATATGACTATGGCTTTATCTCTGATTGATCCTGGAAGATAAAGTCGTAAAGATAAACACCCTCAACCTTAATACCTACCATGACCTCGTTCTCACATCAATTCTGGGAGTATATGTACATGTTTCTATTTATTATATAAAATATATAAAAGGTTATAGTATATTATAATACAAAACTTGTAAAGTTATATTTTGGAAGAAAAAAAAAGGGCAGCGAATGGTGTTAGTATTGAGGATGAATTTTGTGGGTTATAGAAAGATTTAAGATAAAAATGAAACAAAATATAATTATAGAACAAAAATGAACCCTGATGTAAACTTAAGGGATGAAAAGTATAATTTTGTCATTTTTTTATCTTAATTGGGCTAGTATTCACTATACCAATCTTAAAATCATGAGGAGATATTTACCCCAAAAAAATCATGAGGAGATAAAAATAATAATTATCTCCTTTGTACATATTTTTTTTAATCATAAGACAAAGAATAAAAGGAATTAAGTAAATCAATCAAAATTGATCTGGTAAATTTATTTATATTAAAAAAAAATTATGTGTTATGATTTCTTTATAGACAATTTTTTTTAAGTTGTTTTTAAATTCAACAACTAGAAGAGTTGAATTATTTTCCCATTGCTTCACACCAACCAAACTTTTAACTTTTTCTCGGTGGCGCAGCCAAAACTAAATTTTAAAAGAGGCAGTTAAATATAGGAATTTAATGATTAAAAAACGTTTAAAATAATAATTTTATAATATTTTTGATTAAAATGCTATTAAGTTAAATATAGAAATTGTTAATTATATTATAAATATATATGTATTAACTAATCACATCTCAATTTTTAATTTTTAATTTTTTTTACTTATAACTAAATTTTAATTCTATATTTAAATTAAAGAAATACAAATCATCATATAATTAAGTATTAAAATATAATTTATATCTTTTTTGGTGAGCAATTTTTTTTAATTTTTAATTATAATACATGGTAAGTGCCATTATCAATATTAATATAAAATTAACACTTTTATACTTTTTTATTTTAATAAAATTAAAAAAATCACTAAACTTAAATCTGGGGTCAAGCTCCTCATCTTTTTACACATCTATTATTTTAAGAAATCTCTTTTATAATTTAAAAAAATCATTAAACTTAAATCTGAGCTCAAGCTCCTCATCACTATATATATATATATATATATATATATTACAACTTGAGGACCAAACATCTGGTAAGAAAATTAAAGGGGATAGATAGTCTAGTAGGAAGTTTAAACTCTGAATAATATCACACTCTAATAAAAAATAAAAAATGATCATTTAAGCTATAAGCTTATTGGTTAATTAAAGTACTAATTAACAAGTGGTTGATCAAAGTGGTAAGCAATTTTAACTTCAGGAAAAGACTAAAAGTTCAAACGCCCTTAAGAATTATCACTACTAAAAAGCCTTTACTATACACTTCTCTATTTGAAGGAGATTAGTCTCACACCTAAAGAGTGTGAGAATATCTCTTCTAAACAAAGAAAAAAAAACTTATTGGCTAAAGTTATTATTTTCAACCAGGTATGAGTGTGAGCTGTAAACACCCATATTGACTTATATTTTGGGACATATTAATGGCATGTGTCCCTCTCAGTTGTTTTATCGACAAATATCTATCTCTAATTGGTTATTTTTATTTTTTTTCAAAAGTTTGGAGGAAAGAAGGCTATTCTATTTTAAGATTAAGATCAGTTAAAATGGTTATCCTAATATTTACATATGACCAACTAAAAGAGATTGCTTACAGCATTAATCTAATCTAATCTTTTTAGGCTAACTGTTTCCATCCTTATACTTTGTTTTTTGGGGTGAATAAATGGGGCCAAAGCCCAACAAGTCTCTCACGCATGGCATCACATCAACGAGTTTCTCAGCTCATAAGGAGGCTAATCGCATATCCTGAATCCAGGATCGTGTTGGAAGCAAACAATAGCGATGCACACTGATTGCCTTCTCTAAGAATATGAGTAATTTGAACATGCCAATTAATGGAGTATTAATTGTCTTTAATATTTCTTACAATTTGTCCACCAGTTCTAGTATCCTTTTTATCTCCCTTATGGACGTGAACCACATTTAATGAGTCTAACTCCATATGTACCCTTCGAAAGCTCATCTCCCCGGCCAAATTGAGACCTTCCCAAGCATCTCAAATTTCAGCCATGAAAGCATTAGAAGCTCCCATGAAGATTTCGATAGATATGGTGCATATTCAATTTATACATGAAATTGATAAGAATATGCCGTCAAATTGATAAAATCCGTCTAATAAGATTTAAAATTTAAAATTATAAAAATGTCGAAACTAATTATTCGTCAATCCAAAAAAATTCTAAAAATATGGAGAATTAATGATGATGTGGAATAGTGGATGTGAGAGGAGGGAGGGAAATATATACATGCAATTTCTTTTATCTTAGCCACCATGATTTTCAATGAAAGCATGACATATGATCTACTGGCAAACATATTAGTAACTACTTGTAATATATTAATTGGAGAACTTAATTAAGGTCAAACATATAAGTAATTGAATCTTAGTTTTGTTTTACATTTACAAACTACTTAGAAACAAGAAGAATTTAATAAAAAATTTAGAAGAAAATGTATATAATACTTAATAAAATGATTGGTTTTATAACAAATAAGTTTACCGAATCAATTTTGAATGGCTATATTTATTTCCCTTTTAATAAAAGCAAAAAAAATGTATAACAAGGAAGATTGTACCTATTTGAAAGAAAAACAAAATGTACATATGGTTCCATTCCTTTTTTATATATATATATATCGTCATTATATGAAATAAGAAGAAGAGTAAATATACATTTTAGTCATTCAAAGATACAAGTATCATCAGTTTAGTCTTTCAATAATAAATATATCATAATGTAAAAAATTTATCCTACAAAAGGATCAACTTGATGTAAAAAATTGATATTAAATGACTATTTTGATATATTAATTATTAGAAGGCTAAACTGATGACATTTGTATGTTTAGAGGATTAAAATTAGTATTTACTCTAAGAAGAATAGAAGTAATACAAAAGAATTAGAGAATTGATGCCCCCATAATATTTTTGTTTAGAAAGGTTGATTAAGGAATGAGACATGTGGCATCCAATCAATTTAAAGGATTGGCTTACAAAGATTAGTCTTTTTCGACCAATATATTACAATGCTTTTTATTTATTATGCACAACAATTTTTGTTACTTTGTAAAGTTCAGTCATTTTATTTTGAAGTGTAAAAACTTTCTATGTCAAAATTAAGTGTAAAATTTCATTTAATATATTTTAAACAAGTTTTTTCTGTAAGTTATATACATAAATAATCTTTATCTCTTTCTCGATATTTTTTTAAAGGACAATCTCGTTCTCGTGATTGATGAGAACAATAAGATGTAAAAAAAAATATATGGCATAGATAGATAAAAATTATCATGATTTTTAATTCACAATCCAAATACAGAATTTGAGTCTTGAAATGATTTTTTATATTATTGGTCATGTATTAATAACATGTTTGAGACCTTAAACGAACAGGTAGAAGCCAATTAACTTGGAAGTGAGAGATAACCACCAAATGAGATTACCAATTAAATAAAGGATTCAAATCCATGTGCATGGAGAATGCATGAATTTTATCCGAATCCCTTGGATCAATTGAGCCACTCCGTATTTGACTTGACTCTACTTGAAACAATAATTTAACCTAAACTTGGATTTGATTTATTGAAAGAAAGTAATTATTGACTTGACTTTATTAATCGATATGAACACAATCCTATGAGAAGTATCAATCCAAATTGATACTCTTACTCCATAATAATGGACCAAAAGGATCATATGCGTGTGAACACCTACATTGCCTTGTATTTCCTGACATGTAATTTACGGTATCCGCAAATATCTTTGTCCAATATTTAATGTATGCAATGTCAATATTTGATAATTACATTTATATATGTGACGCCAAGATTTATTCGTTCTCATCTGTATAAAATGTGAAATCATGGAAATTATTTTCATATTTGATGTTGATATGGCTATGGCTTTCTCTTTGATCGATCCTAGAAGGTATAGTTGTAAAGATAAACATCCTCAACCTCAATACGTACTTGACCTTGTTCTCACTTCTCACATGATTGATTATTCTCACTCTACCTTTTGATGTATGCATCACCAATATTTCATGACTACTTTTATCTATGTGATGCCAAGATTAATTCGTTCTAATCTATTTAAATTGTGAAACCATGGAAATTATTGTGATATTTGAGATTAATTTGGCTATGGCTTTATCTTTGATTGATCTTGAAAGGTAAAGTTGTAAAGACCACTTGGTGTTTCTATAATTTTTGTTGTGGAACTAATTCCCATTAGGCATGGACAAAATGCTAGTCATAAGGTTCTTCCAATAGGTTTCGAACACATGACCTGCAGATAAAATCTACACACATGAAACTCAATTTTTCAACTGAGCTACACCTTATATGATTATAAGATTCAACTGTTTTACCAATAATTTATTAATTACTTTCATACTAGCTAATTAAAAATTAATTTATATTTGAAGATTTTTAACAAGAAGTCTGCTATTGTAAGCATCACTCGAAACACGACTTTTATTTATCGATAAAGGCATTTAATTTTTAAATACATGGTGTTTAAATTTCAAATGAACACGATGTGTTTAATTAGGATAAGATACCATATTTAGATTAATTTATCTAATATTTAACCAATATGATAATTGGAAAATAAATAATTAACTGGTGCACATATAATAGACAATTTATCACATATTTTTCAAAACAATAATATTTGAAATGTTGGGTTTTGAAAATAGCAATTTCCTCTGAATTGATTTAATTTTTAGTGTACTTATGTTTTCGCTAAAAAGGACAAATTGGGTTATGAGAATAATATTTTTATCTTAATTGTGTTAGTGCTCACTATATCTATCCCAAAATTAGGATAAAATGAAAATACTAACTACCTAATTTGTATAAAAAAAACTCCCTTTTATTAGTAATAAGACAGATTACAAAGGAATTAAGTAAGTAATCAATCAAAGCTGATCTGGTAAATTTATTTATTTGTAAAAACATTTTTTATGTGTTATGCTTTCTTTATGGACAAAATTTTCATTTAAAATTTGTTTTTAAATTCAACAACTAGAAGAGTTGATTTATTTATTAAGTACACTATATGACCATCCCCTTCTCACATCCCATTGCTTCGCACCAACCAAACTTTTAACTTTTTCTCGGTGACGCAAACAAAATTAAATTTTAAAAGAGACAGTTAAATATAAGACTTTCATGATTAAAATTTGTTGAAAATAATAATTTTTAAATATATTCAATTTAATATATAAATTTAATTATATTATAAAAATACATGTATTAAGTAATCACATCTCAAACTAACTTTATTTTTCATTTATTATTATTTTTACAGAAATTATAATTTTAAATTTTTTTAAAATATTTTTATTAAAAATTAAAATTAAATAAAATATAAATCATCATATAATTAATTATTAAAATAAAATTTTAATTTTTAATTGTACATACATCGTATGTGCCATTATTAATTTTAATATAAAATTAGCACTTTTATAATTTTTTTTATTTTAAAAACTTAAATAAAATCACTAAACTTAAATCTGGGGTCAAGCTGACTCCTACACATTTCTTGTCGTACGAAATTTCTTTGGTTAAAGTATGAGTGTGAACGGTAAGCACACATATCGACTTTTGTTTGGGGACATATTAATGGCATGTGTCCCCCTCACTTATTTTAAACACAAATATATGTCTCTAGTGGACATGTATGCCTTGATGACACTGGGATTTATTTTTACATTAACATGTTTTTTTTTTTTTTTTGCGTGAAAAGCTTTAATGGAAAGAAGGTTCTGTCGTTAAAAAATCAGGACAAGCTATATATTTTAACGCAACTTATAACAAAACTTACATATCGCCTACAAATTCTTTACATTAAAAGTAATTCAAACCCATATATTTTTCCACAGATGAAGGGCTAAAAACCTATATAGGAATGTTAGCTGGGATGGAAGCACATGCTATATCATCAAGCAAAATACGACTTGGACATGGTAAGCCTAACTCCAAAACGTAGGCAAGACACCATTTTCTCTACAAAAATTGGTCTTCACCATTGACTCTTCAATCGAGTCTTGGTCCTGGCTCTTCTTCCTTTTATTTTATGCTGGGTTTTGTTTTTCATCTCTGCATTAGACAACCGAATTATGTATTGGGAGTGGTAACTATCAAAATTGAAGAGGATCGAGCTGTCACTTTTGTTTTTTGGAATGTCATGTTTGAAGAATCATGGCCAAAAAATGTTTAGAAAACATATTAGTTCTTTTGCTTAAAATTTACGATTTTTGTGTGCATAAATGTATAATTTTATGTAGAAATTGTTTATAACGTTATATGAAAACATAACACCTAAATATAGCTGAATATATTTATACACGTTTCTATTAATTATATAAAACCAAGTCACATAAAATATTTTTGTTATCTCAGTCCGCATAAGTGTGTACGGGTCCAATGAAGTTGATTGATTTTTACATAATTATTTTCATTAAATTTTGATTAACTGAGTCATTTAATTAGTGATGTCACATCATCAAAAAGAATTTATCTTTTCAAATATTTATTATTTTAGTGAGAAAAAATGTAGATTACATTAGAGGTACTAACACTAGAGTAGGGATAAGGGATAGGTGGCACGACAGATATATGATCAAACCCCCGACATCATCATTACATCCAATCGGCAGCAATATAGTCAGTCCTCTACCTAAATTCAACTCACCTTCCTTCGGGCAACAACCAATTGTTCTATACGAATGGACTTCTTCAATATGTGTTCATGCTTCAGGCTTTAGGGTTTTTCAAACACATCAAATGGGCAAAACAGTCATTCCTAGAGTGTCTGGGTCATTAACACTCATGTGCACTACTGGTGATCTATGTTTCGTTAGTCTTCCTAATAGACCATCTTCTATAAGGGATAAAATGTAATAAACACATATAAATTAAGAAAGATCAGTGTAACTTTTAAAATAAGAAGAGTCATATATAGTAAGTGCAAACTTTAGGAAAGATTTGTGTAATTTTTCAAAAAAAAATACAGGTAATATAAAAGAATTCGAGAATTGATACCACCATAATATTTGTGTTTAGAAATGGAATGAGACATGTGGCATACAATAAAATTAAGGGATTGGCTTGCATAGAGTAGTCTTTTTCGACAAATATATTATTATAATGCTTATTATTTACTGTTTGCAACAATTCTTATCACTTTGTAAACTTCTGTCATTTTATTTCGAAATGTAGATGAAAAACATAAGAAACTTATCCATATCCCTTCAACCAGTTTAGTTAACCTACGTTGACTTAAATTTTGGAACGATAATTTAAATTAAACTTAGACTTGATTTTTTAAAAGAAATTATTTTGAGTAAATATTCATTCTGACTTTTTAAAGATATAGTCGATATTACATTAATGTTTCACTTACAGGAGCATCAAAGTGATCATTCAATACAACTAATTCCATCAAAGGACCAAAAGGATTGCATGTGTGTGAACACCTACATTGCCTTCTACTTCCTGTCACATAATTTACTGTATTCCCAAATATCTGTCCAATATTTTATGCATGCCACTCCAATATTTGATGACTGCATCTCCAAGATTCAGTTGATCTCACCTGTATGAAATGTGAAACCATGAAAATTATCATCATATTTATTGATATGGCTATAACTTTCTCTCCGGTCGATCTTAGAAGCTAAAGTCGTAAAGATAAATACCCTCAACCTCAATACATACCTTGCCCATTTTCTCGCTTCTCACATGATTGATTATTCTCACTCTACCTCTACCCATTATACATTTATATCTTTTGTTGAATATTTTTCATGGTTCAATAGATAAATTCCTACATTGCCTTGTACTTGCTGTCACATAATTTATTGTATCTACAAGTATCTATGCCAAATATTTAATGAATGTGACGCCAATATTTGACAACTCCATTTATTATGCACATGCAATGCCAATAATATTAATTTGTTCTCATCTATAAGGAATGTGAAATCATGAAAATTATTGTCATATTTGTGGTTTATATGGCTATGGTTCTGTCTCTGATTTGTTCCATGACTCCGTTCTGATTTCGCACATCAGTGATCGATCCCACACGACCCCTACCCATTATATATTTCTGTTTTTTGTTCTATATTTTTCATTGCCCGAAAGATAAGCACCTAAATTGCCTTATACTTCATGTCACATGATTTACTATATCCACAAATATCTATGTCCAATATTTATTGTATGCAACACCAATATTTGATGACTGCATTTATGTATACGACACAAAGATTCATTCGATTTGTATGAAATGTGAAACTATAGAAATTATTGTCATATTTGATGTTGATATAGCTATGGCTCTCTTATTGATCCGTAAAGTCATAAAGATAAACACCCTTAACCTTAGGACACACCATAACCTCGTTTTCACTTCTCACATCAAAGATTGATCCCACTTTACCTCTACCCATTATATATTTCTGTCTTTTGCTTAATCATTTTCATGGTTTAATAAAAAATTTGATGAGCATATGATATTTTTACCATTAAGTGAATTTTTTCAATCCATCTGTTGATTAATGTGACAATATCATGATGATCATAAATACCAAATCTGACATCAATTGGACATTCATAAGTACCTAATCTAACACTTGACACTTACTCATATATTAAAAAATGTGAATAATTATATATCATCCTAATGAATCAGCCTAATAATCCTCCTAATTAGTTAAAGAAGTAAGTATTAAATTCTTTTTGGATTCTCCTGCTTCTACTTTTTCATTTAATACTCTATGTTTTAAGTAATTATGAGGGTGTTAGGAGGATATATCACTACTCGAAAAACATATTATTCGTTTAAATAAAGTGGTGTGATGAAATATCAATTAAATTTTAAATTCTATGAAAATTTATGAACATGATCTATACTATCATAACTTTGAATCCAACAGTTGCATCGATAAAAATCAATATTTATAAACATTTATTTAATGGAGTAAGTATGCCAAAACTTATTCAATTAAATAACTAACTTTTTGTTTCTTTTCAGAATATTATGAGTTTCTACTTTGGACTAGGCCTTTGAGCATAAATATTGTTGGAATTTAATTTTGTTGATTTAAAATTTAAAACTAGCTATAAGTAAGAATAATGATTAAAAAATAATGATAATAATACAAAAAAAATTAAACAATAATAAAACTTTCGAGGTTTTTCTAATTGATATGATAACAAACTCAAAGGTAATAATATATTAGAACTAAATTTCAAAGAATAATTTCATTTAAACTCTTATTAAAAGTAAGATAGGGAGTTTTTAACCCACAAGGAGTAACTCAAGTGATAAGCAAGTTTGAGCTGAGTAGTTATGGAGCTTATGTAATGTCAAGGGTTCGAGCCCGCTAAAAAGCACGTGTGGAAAAAGGCAGCTTCAATACCTTAAACATGATTAGACTCACACTCAAAAGGTGTGGGGATAGCTGAGCAGAGATAAAAAAATGTCAAATTGTTTAAACAGTACGTATGGTTGGATAAATTCACGTCGCCCAAGAAGAATACAAAATGTTATATATAGTGGGATATATATTGTTTTAGTATATTACGGAGTCGTTAACATTATTTGAGCTTATAACTTTTACTCAAACTTTTCACTCTTCACAATTACGTGCTCTATGTACAAATATTATAATAAAATAATTTCATTAGTAACTATGGCAACTCTTTATACTATTAAGCATCGTTCTTAGAAGTATAAATTGTTTTACCAATATTTGATTAATTACACTCATAATAGCTAATTACTAATTAATTTATATCTGAAGTTGTGAACCACAGTTGACGAGTCTAACTCCAGTTGTACTTTTCGAAAGCTCATCTTCAAGGCCAAATTGAGACCTTCCCAAGCATCCCTGATTTCAGCCATGAAATGAAAGCATTAGAAGCTCCAATGCAGGTTTCAAGAAAAGCCTCTAATCCACTAGCCCAAGCAGTTCCTTGCAAGTCTCTTCCACAACAAGCCATACTAAGACTTCTCTTGAAGGCACCATCTGTATTTATTTTCTTGAAGGCCCCATGGTATTCAAAGTTAAGGGAGTAAGCATAGTATTTTGGCAGACTTTTTATTTTTAATGTAAATAAACTAATTCACACATGAACTTACTTAAAACATAAGAATCGCGAATTAATTTAACAGATATTTTATTGATAGCAAACGTATATGGCAATACTAGTATTATAGTGGAGTAGGTTTGCATGCATGCACACAGGTTTTATTTAATACATATCACTACAAGAATTTCGTGGATTAGCTATAGAAAATTCTATAGCTAATCTGTAGCTAATTCATAGTTAATTGTTTTAGCTAGGGATTACCTACGAAATTTTTCGTAGCATAATCTCATTCGCCAATTTGCTATGAAAAAATTTGGCAGTCGGTCGCTAGTTATTTTATTTTTGTTACAGAATTTTCATAGGTAATCTTTAGCTACTCCGTACCTAACTTTCTCAAAACAGATTGTTTTTAATTACCTCCCTATTTAGCTAGAAAAAATCCATAACTAATCCGTAATTAATTCAAAACTAAATTTTTGTACTCCCTAGTTAATCCTTAGCTATACCATAGTTAATTTGTAACTAATTTGTTGGCAATTGTTTCATTCCCTAGCTAAATTTTAGTTAAATCCTAGTTAATTCATAGATAATCCCTAGTTAATTTGTAGTAAAATTTTTCATTCCCTAATTAATCTCTAGCTAATCCGTAGTTAAGTTTGATATAATCCTAGTTAATCCCTAGCTAAGATGCAATTAATCTAACAATCTCCTAACATAGTAATTTTTTTTAAAATTTTATTTATTATCATTTGCCAAATTAAACCTGCATAAAAACACATTTAATACGTACAAATATAGCCAGTAAATCATACAAAGCAATAAAATGTCATAATTGCGTTAGTAACTACAAAAGTTATACAATAAGATCAAACATGTTCTACAAAAAAAAAAAATGAAAGTTATACAAAAAAATAAGTTCAAAGAAGTTCTACAAACAAAAAAGAAAAGCTTCATCAGCCTTGGCATCCTTCTTCCCATCACAACTACCTAGGTTGGAAGAAGCAAATGCTTTACTTTTCAGGGTCATCAAGATAAACTCAAAGTCCAGAAACCCAGCAATTGCACCAGCATCCATTAAAAGTTTTTTCCTTAAAGTAACTTGTGGTTGCGAAGGATAATCTCCATATATTAGATGAAGTCTAGCTCTGGAAAGAAGATTTCTAAAAATATCTTCATCTCCATTTATCCCTCCACTGTCTTCCGTGAGCTAAAACCTGATATATTAAAGATCAAATTAAAAGAGGCAAATGAACCTTGCAATTAGAGTAATAAGAATTTAATAATTACAGTAGTCATAATAAAATTCATATCAAAGACCTCTGACTTCACAAGCACCTAAAAGGTAAAACCATAAAATCATAACAATGACTTACACATAATTATATCATGTGGTTCAGGTACGAGATTGAAATATGTTTACAAGTTTTATTGTATAATAATTCAAACGGATGAAGGATTATAATCAGAAGTATTACTCAACTTCTGCAATACCGCAATGGTAGCTTGTGAGCAAATAAAAGTATACACATTCTCAAATGAAAAAATGAAAAGCTATTTCAACGTATCATTACCTGCTTTTCAACTCTTTCAGCACCAATGGCTATGACAATTAGCCCTCCAACACAAAACCAGTAGCCTACATGATGGAGTATGGCATAGGAATAAAAATAGGCCAGGGATTAGGAGTAATGGAATATATATTGTATTAATCGGGATTGTATTATAATTAGGTAATACTTGGTAATTTGGAGTTATTTGGATGTTTTCAATTGGGTTTTTTCAGTAATGATTTTTTAAGCATATAAGAAACTTATGAAATCTAACCAACCCCATTCCCTTTCGTATGAACTGCAGGAAAAAAAAAAAAAAAGAGAAGAGAAACCCATGATAATATAGAAGCATGCAATGATACTAAACAGTCACATGATTTTTTAAGGGCTTCCTTAATTAAAGTGGGGAAGGAGGAGTAAGCACCGGAGTCTAAATGAAAGAGAACCACAGACCAATTCCACTTTCACATTGTTAAAACTATCACTGTTTAAACTTTAAATAAATAGAGAAAGAGAGAGCATACTCTGGATTCCAAATTCATTAGCACTGCAAACTTCGTGTATTCTTTGGCACGGTCAAGCTGTACCTGTGAAATTGCATTACAAGAAACCTAAGTTAAATTTGATAGAAATCAAGATATCCAAAAATATACTGCAGACACAAAAAGAGATGCAAACAAAACCTTGTCCAGGTGATGCAATTGCTATTAATTCTTTGGCTGCTATATCCACAGCTTTCGACACAAAATCAGAGCTCATATGAAATAAAACCCACTCAAACCGTAAACCATAAAACATAGAGTAAACATACATTTTAATCTCTAATAATACAAGTGACATAAAGTATAATTAATCTTCTTTTTTGAGAAAAGAAAACGTGACGGTAGTATATTACTATTACTTGATGTGATAGAGGAACATTACTATATCAACAATACTTATATATATATATATATATATATATATTAAATTATGTACGTATTTATGTACAAAAGTTTTAATGTAATACTATATAAATTTAGAAATAATTTAATAATAAAATATTAATGAAATATAATTTTTTTTATAATATTAACATAAAAATAATTAACATATACATTAAGTAAAAGCCTTATTATCATTATTAAAGTGAAATTTACACTCAAAATGAATCAAAATTAAAATCATAAATTATCCACGATATGCTGACAGGGAGTAACTTTCTTCCGCAGGCATATCATAATCTAACATAGGAAAATCAATTACATCACAAGCATTCCTTGATTCGTTTACTTAAATAACGAAACCAACTTCAAAAAAATGGTTAGATATTGTCACACATGGTAAACTCAATAATACCTCTAGAGACAATTTTACTAGCTTGTTCAAATTTTAACTAGAATTTCAACTAAATTTAATAGTTGAAATTCAAATTCATAGAGTATATGTCAAAAGCGTCGCCAATATTAATGGCCTTTTTACCATACTTAACGGGAATTATCTCTTGTAGGAATCCCAAAATCCAATAAGAATTACCCCTCGCTAAGGGTGGCAATTGAATCCATTAATCAATCATCCATTCATAACTAAATTCAATCCAATTCATCAAATTATAATAATTATTATAATATACATTAATGATACTGTAAAGTGTAGGCTCATCAATAATCTTGAATAGTTTCTAATGGATAAATTGTATATGGTATGATTGATATCTAAAATCTCTTCGCAAAGATCAATTATATTCAATTAGAAAATATGTAACTTTATTTATGAAAAAAAAAGTGTTTTAACAAAAAAATAAAAAACTAATTGGAGACAAAAAATGTAATTGGAGCCTTGGAGGTAGGGGTGGACAACGGGTCGGGTAGACTCACGAATCCGCACGTTTTTACCCAACTCAACTCATAATTGACGGGTTAGTTTGGGTCTGTGGGTTGTGTTGGGTTTAAAATAGTCAAACGACATATGGGTCGGGTAACGGGTTGAGACTCTGCAAATCCGTAAAACCTAACTCAACCCACTGAAGTTTTTTTTTTAATAATATTTTAATATGTGTAATCACTTTTTATTGTGACTTTGAGAATCTTATGTAACTTTATAATATTTTTAGATAATTAATTTCTTGAGAATTTTTAAATTAAAATTATACTACATTTAATATTAGAATACGAGTTCTGAATCATTTTCGTAGTTCTTTGCAACCCACTACTGTTGAGGCATTGATTTGTGCTCATAACTAATTAAGAGCTCTCCATAAACACATTGATTTACAGGCTCAAATAGATGAAATTGAAATGATTGAAGCAGGTAGTGTACTATATAGAATTTTCTTAATTTGTTTAGTTAATTACTAATAGTTTAATCATCAATGTTTGCTAATGCTTCATAATTTATTTGTGTTAGATATGTCTGCTGCTAGAGATGAAGTTGTGGATCGTAATAATTGATCCTTTTATATGTTTTCCATTTTATTGGTTAGAATTCTAGTTCTTTTTAACTTATTATTACATTGTTGGTTTCAATTTTTTTTTATTTTGACAATTGTGTTGATTGTGGTTAATGTTATGGTATTATTGACTTGTAGGAAATCAAAAAGGAGATGAGGCGTTGATTATAGTATCATTGGTTAATTGTGTTACATGTGTCTTTGGTGTTTGTTTGTGTTGATCGTAATTGTAATCTTAGAGTTATATGTACTTTGAAATTTATATTTTATGTTATGTTATTTGAAAACTTATGTTATTCAGAATATATTTTAATTTCTATTTTAGCATGCTAAATTTTTTTTTAGGTTCAAGTCCAACCCACGGGTTGAACCCAACCAACCCAACCCACATATGAGCGGGTCGGGTTGGTTCGGATCAGGGAAAAAAATTTTCCAAATCCAACCTAACCTAACCCACTATTTCTATAAGTGGGTTGGGTCTAAAATTACCCTAAACCCAACCCAACCCAACCCATGTCCTGGAGGTATCATTATACGCATTAAGTCTAGTCTCTAGAATCTAGACTTGATTACTTTTCTGATATGGACAGAGGAGTGTGTGATCATTCTGTTGCAGGGTGATATTTTCTATATCAATAATGTTTTACTTTAGATTGCCAAGTAGATACTTTATGTACACTAGTTTGGGTCATGTCAGGTTATTTTGGAAATTTTTATGAATTCACATCACTTGCATCTCTACTTCTTATCAATTTAAAAATCTAATTTATGTATTTTCAGTAAGAAGGTAGCGCTTGCAGGCTCTGAAAGCAATTGATTGGCATCTTGAGGGATCATTTGAATTTATTTATTTTTTACAGCCAGCCACAGCTTAATTCATTTACTGATTCTAGACACTTGGAGTAGCCATACAATAGATATAAAGGTTAGCAATGAAGGGGAATAAACAGATATTGATAGCTTTCAGAATAGTAATAAGTAGTCATTTATAACCTCAGATAAACACAACATCCCTTGAAGTGGCACCCTATTGGAAAACAAGTAAATTTGGATACATAATTTATTTAGGTATTTTGAGAGAGCAAGGGTGCTTTACATCCCCATCTCAAATTCATTACCTCTTGCCAACTAAGATAAAGTATCATCCCACAAGAGTTAACAATTTGAAAAATAAACTTCCAAAAAGAAATAATTGGGTTGCAAATTTTGCAAGCCAAACCAATCCATTGACAGATATAACTCTTAACCAAACTGCACTATCAAAGTGCATTGGAGTTGGGTAGGCATCAAAGCATGTAAATCGAGATTGTTGCCGATTGGAATGGAAAAGGAATATTAGGGCTACCAAGGAATTGAAAAGGATTTGACCAAATACGAAATTAGAGAAACCGAAAAAGGAAATTAACAACATATACAATTGTTAACACTGTATTTTGTCCGGACAAAAAAAAAAATTTTTATTCAATTTATTCTTAAAGTGAAAATTCAAAATAAATAAAGTTATTTATTAATTAGTCACATAATTTAAACAAAATCTAAAAAATACAAAATTATAAAACTACAAAAAAAATATAAAAATTACAAAATCCAAAAAGATAAAAAATACAAAAATATAAAAAAATATAGAAAATGCAAAAATATTAAAATATTAAAATATTAAAAAGTATAAAAATATACCAAAATACAAAAAACAATAAAAAAATATAAACCACCCAACATCCCCTGGTCCCCACTTCTCCTTTTTCTCATTTTCTTTCCCTTTCCCCCCTTTCTTTTCCCTTTTCTTCCCCAACATCCCCTGCAGTAAACTCACGCTCAGCCCCTTCTCTTCCTTTTTTCCCTTTCTTTTTCACTTTCCCCTCCCAGCGCTGCACCAGCAAGCGCACCCCACACCCTGCTCTGCAACCTCATCCTCTCCCTCACGCCCATATGCGCACCAGCACGCTGCCACCAGCAGCACGCTGCCACCAGCAGCACACATCCACCATACCGCACCAAGCCCATGCCTTCCCCCCCTGTGCCCACGACCCACAGCAGATGGCAGAGAGGGTTCCCTTTTTTCTTTTTCTTTCTGTGTTATTGTTTTTTTAACTTTTGGTTGTGAGGTGATCTTTGTTGATATAAATAGGAATGTATGGTTCTGTTGGGGGGGATGGTTTTTGAGGGGGTTCGGAGAATAAAAAATAAAAGAGGGGAATTGGTTTCTGAATCGGTGTTCTGAGATTAAGAACTTAAGAGGAAGATCGGAGGGGCTGGGTTTCTTTTAGTTGCGTTTATTTTTGAAGTTGGAGCAGAGGAACCATCGCTTGAAATCCATTTGAATCGGAAGGAGAGTGGCCAAGGAGTTATTGAGTTTACATTTTTCTGAAGAAAACCCTTTCGGTAATCCCTAGTTTTTCTTATTCTCAATTAAGTGTCGTCCCCGACGTGAAAAAACAAAACATTGCGAAATTAGGCAATTCACAAAAAAAGGGTTTAAAAAGAAATAATATGAAGTGGGAGTCGCCACCAATCGATTTTTCTATTAAAAAATGGAATGGTGCGATTGGACACCTACAGAGAGAATCTGCATACTAGAGTTTAAGTTTAGGGGTTTGATTACGGGTAGGGAAGGTATTAGCACCCTACACCGTCCGTTCTAAAAACGGTTACCTATTTAATCTAAAGTTATCTGTTAAGTCAATTACGTTGGTCTTTTATTATTTGAAGAAATTTTATTTTATTTTTATTTTTTATGTCTCATTTTGTTAGACATATTATTAAAGGTGATAAATGGCTGAGACAGAGAATGAGTGATTTAAGAGCCATTATTGAGGAATAAATTACAAACCCGTAATTTATTAAGGATGACAATGGTGAATTATATCTTGAATTTTCAAGAAAATATTTTTTGAGAAATAAAATAATTTTTTGAAAATGAGTTTTATAATTGAAAAAATTATTTAACAAGGTAAATGATTTGAAAAAACATTGTTTAGAAGAAATTTCAAACTTTAATTCACCATTGTCATCAAATTCGTTCACAATTATTTTGAATTATTTTTATTAATTTTGAAAAAATATTTTATTTTTTGTATTATTTTGAAAAATATTTTGTTTTTATTTTATTTTATTTTGAGAATCAAACTCCGTTAGCGCTCCCAACAAAATCTGATATAAATGCCTTAAGAATATTGGGAAGAGTTTAATTGATCAGACTCTCAATCATCTCCCAATTTCTATCATCGACCAATTTTAATTGTGGCGTAAGGAGTTAATATTTTAAAATGAATTACATGAGGAAGAATACTATTTTACGAATGAATGGTGATTTTTATTGAAAAATTATTTGAGTCATCAAATGTTGTAGAAATGGAAAATTAAATTGTAACAAAATTAATAGTAGAATATTGCTTTTATTGGAGATTATTTATAATCCCGCCAATGCTCCCGACAAAATTATAAAATTTCTCATCACCTCAAGAAAATTAAAATGTTACCGCCATTAAAGCTAATTTTAAATATCCTATTGTTGAAACCTTATTCCACAAATTAATTTTGAAATAAGTTAAATCAAATTGATAGAAATAACCATGCGATAAGATTTTTTTTTGTAGAAGATTATTTATAGCCCTGCCGACGCTGCCAGCAAAACTATAAAGAATTTTCTTTACCTCAAGAAAATTAAAAAATGTCAGCATCACAACATATTTTTAATTATCCCATCATTGGTCTTATACCATAATTAAAATGATTTATTTTGTTTACGCTAAACTAAAGAACTTTTGAAGATATATAACCATAAAAAGACGAAATGTTCCAGTCAATTCTGGTATCCCATTTCATTATTATTTTGTTTTCTTATTTTCTTTATTATTATTTTTTAACCATCTTGCTCACTTAACTTTCCCTTTTTGTGACTTCTACAACCGAAAGGTAAACTCTTGGGGCCCAACAAAAAAGATTCAAATAATAGCACAAGCCCAATTCAAGACTGATATAAACATGCTAGAAAAATTAAAATCCACGTTCCTGATCCACAACAAAAAATCAATCAATATCAACTTGGGTAGAACACATTGGCCGTGCTACCAATCAACAGAAATGGATAAATACGATTTTAAAAGCTCATAACAAATGATCTTTCAATTTAAAATTCAAAAACAACACCAGACTGAAAACCAGATGGATCATTTAAATACCCAGTGCTGCCTATGACATCAAATTTTTTCAGCCTTATCATGTGCAACCAAATCAAATATACAGCATGATATATAACAACTTGTCATTCACTTAGCCAAAACTAGATACCTCGATTTCAATCCTATTCACATCATAGGCAAAATGCAGATTTCCTTAAGAACAAAAGTTAGCACCAAAGACTAACATAAAGTGAAATCAGAAGGCTCAAATGTAAGGTGCATCATGAAAGGAACACAAAAAGAGACCTCAGTTTAGACTAAAAAACAAGAAAACAGCCCAATCTTCTCTGTATTATAAAAATGTAGACAAACACAGATTAAAAGACATGGCCAAGGAGCCAAAACAGTTTTACAGAGTTCCATTAAACCCTTTCCTCTATATCTTCCACAGGAACCAGATGCCTATGTATATACAGAGAGACAAATCAAAAGCATCATTTCCTATCATTTACAATTTGAGATAAACATCACAGTCAGCAATTAGAGCAATTAAAACATTACCTCAAACAGATTAGATATCAATAAGGTAATGCAGAATAGCACTAATCACGCAATAATACCAACAATCATGCTACCAATACCAGAAGCATACCCTTGCCAATGTCAAGGGATGAAACCAGAACAGGGCATCTATGAGAAGGAGATTACACTGAAATAAGAAACTCTTTAGAGCAATCTCAGCATTCCTTATAAAGTAACACAGGCATTCAAGTCAGAATAGATCAGCAAGAATCATTAATAATCACCAGATTTAATCCCTTCAAACCAAAAGCAATGCTCACATGTCAGCATTCATTTTTAATATCCACATGGAGATTGCATGAAAGCTGTGTCTAACCAAACACTTTAACTATCCAGCATGCACAATCAGCTCAACAATGATAGACTTTTAGACTAAAACAGAGAGAACAACATTTGTATGCTCATTGAAAAGCAAAGCCTAATCTTATGACTACTAACTTACATAGAAACAGACCATTCTTTAGTGAAAATATTTGATTGCAATTGACTAGCATGAACATCTTTGAGTTTGTAACAATCTTTTTATCCAAACTAAAGCCGAAGCCTCAAAATTGGACTCACAAGCAACGCAAACAACCGAAACCTCATTGCACACATAAATCACCATTTAATTCATAGGCACAAAAGAAAAACGGCTCAAGTATGAGTACTGCATCAGTGTCACAAAAACAGAATAGATTCCACTCCATTATTATGTTTGCTCGGTACATTACAATTAGAATCAAATAACAGAATCCAAGCATTCATTCGAAAAGAGAAATAAGGCACATGATGAGGAAAATACCAAGTATGAGCCTAGATATCCCAAATGATTTCGCTCTGTGCAATTCCTCAACGATCCAAGGCTTCCTAGCTCAGAATCTCTTTTTTTCTTCAGTTATTCAGAAAAAATGAAATCCAAAAAAAAAAAAAAAAGAAGAAGAATCCCAAGCTGCCTCCTTCTTCGAGAATGCCCAACGTCCAAGCTCTTTAGTTCCTTCTCCCTCACTCTCGTAACCAAAATTTGAAAATAAAAGAAAACCCTCCTTTAATTCTTCCTTCTCAGAACACTGCTTCAGAAACCAACTCCCCTCTTTTATTTTTATTCTCCGAACCCCAAGCTTCCTACTTCTCTCTCTGTTTGCCTCTCTTACTCTCTAAATACAATGAGAAAGAAAACCAGGAAAAGACCCTCCTTTTCTTTGGCCGGAAAAAAATGGCCCTCTTTATACAAAAATTCCAACCAATAAAACAAAATAAAATAAATAAATAAAAAACAAAAAAAACAGAAATCCCCTTCTGTCCATTGCGGACACTGAGCAAGGACAGATCATACCCTTTCCCTGCGCGCGAAGGTATGAATGGCGTTGGGTGTTTGGCTTGTGGGTCTCGGATGGTGAGGTGCAGGGGACAGGGGACAGGGCGTGGTGTGGTGGTATGGGGGAAAAGGAAAGAAAAGGGGGGAAAGGGAAATGGGGTGGTCTGGGCATGGTGCTGTCGCGGTGGCCTGGTGCGGCGTGGTGCACAGCGGCTGATGGGGGCAGCAGAGTGGTTGGTGCTGGCTGGGCGGCGCAGCAAAGGTTGTGGCTGGGTGGCAGAGGAATTTGGGCGTGCTGGTGTGCAGAGCATGGGCGCTGCTGGGTTGTCGCGGGGTGCAGCGCATGCTGAGGCAGAAGGTGCTCTGCTAGGGCACGCTTGAAAGGGGAAAGTGAAAGTAAGGGGGAAAGGGAAAGAGAGAGGGGTTGGGTCAACCGGGTGGACCGGGTTATGGGGTTAGTCCGGGTTTATGGAGCTGGGTTCGAGTTAGGGTCCTGGTTTTGGGTAATGGGTATGCAGGTTGGGTTTGGGCTTGGGTTAATGGGTTAGGATTTGGATTGGGTCTCATTTTTCATCTAATTTTTACTTTTTTTTACTTTTTCTTTTGTTTTTAATCTAATTTTTCTTTTTCTTTTTTATTTTTTATATTTTTTTATATTTTTTAATTTTATATTTTTTTTGTAGTTTTATAATTTTTTTTGTATTTTTTGGATTTTGTTTAAATTATGTGACTAATTAATAAATAATTCTATCTATATTCTTATTCATTGGCTTCATTTCTGTTTATTGGGATGTGGTGAACTAAAGGGATGGTATCCTTTGCTTGGAAAATAAATTGGAATGTTAGGAAATGTGGTGAATCATTTTGGTAATGTAAGAATTTTGGGTTGATGGGAGGGTCAAGTTACCATGTCTAGGCTGTCTGTTTGTGTCCATTTGGAAGCTCCCTGGTTTAGGCTTAGACTTGGTATGTGATGAATGGTTGATCATTTAATGTTCCAACAAACAGGGCCTGGGCTGATTTGGTTCTTAGTGACAATTCAAAAAAAAAGGGGGAAGGAATCAATGAAACTATACAAATTTGTGTGTTTTAATTGTTCTGAGAAACCGCTTCTGCGAACCTGTGATTTGTTGCTTCAGACCTTGAGTTAGGTTGCACATAATAGGATTGAAAGATAGGAACTGTTGGCGTAAATGAATTTTTATTCGCATGCAAAGTAGAACCTGCAAGACCTGCAATGTATAACTGATGACCTGACATATTGTAGTTTGGCTGTAATGCTGGGATGTTAGTTAGCAATTTTTGTATTCTGTCCAAAAAGGGGTCATATTGCTGTTTGGGAGTTGGTGACCTCTATAGTTATCTTGAAGCATATTTATTGTTGTCCACTATGGAAAGGTTTAGTATCATCATGCCATTGAATTATAATTTTGGTTCTTCATTTAGTGCACCTCGGTATGTGACCATTGGTGTATGTTTTGAAATTGTTATTGAGCTGGGTGTCGCTTAACTTTTGGGTTTTATCTTGTTTACACAATACGGATTGCATTGTTGATTGGCAACATGGCTAATGTGTCCTACCCAGATTAATGTTGATTGATTTTGTTGTGGATTGAGGACGTGAGTTTTTAATTCTAGTAGCAGGTTCAAGTTGTAAGTTCAACCAATGTCAATATATCAGTCTTGAATTGGGCTTGGGTTGGTATTTGAATTCTTTTCTAGGCCCCAGAAAGTTGCACTTGGTTTGTGGAGCTCACAAGGAACAAAAAGAAATGGGTTAAATAAACAAAGTAGTTTAGATTGAATAAAAAACAAAGAATAGGATACGGGAATTGAATGAAATAATTGGGCTTTATGGTGTTAAATATCCTATAAAAAAAAAAAGAGAAAAGCGAATCTGTTTGACTTGCTTACCTGAAAAATTAAAAGGATTAATGTGAGAATTATAATCCTAGAATGATGAGTAGCATATGGTATTCAGTCTATTCTACATCACTTACTTACACATTCAACCACGCCTTCATTATATTTTTTAGTTGTCATGAAATAAATCAATTTTAATTATGGTATAAGATTTTAATGATAAAACAATTAAAAATATGTTGCAATGGTGATATTTTTTTAATTTTCTTGAGGTAAGAAATTCTTCATAATTTTGCCGGGAGCGCCGGCGGGGCTATAAATAATTTCTCAAAAAAGTCTTATTTCATGGTTAATTTTACCATTTTTTTAAAAAATTAATTTATGGAACAAGGTCTCAATGATAAGGATATTTTAAATTAACTGCGATGACGGTGACATTTTAATTTCGTTGAGGAGAGGAGGATTTTTATAGTTTTGCCAGGAGTGCTGGCGAGGTTATAAATAACCTCCAACAAAAGCCATATTCCATTATTAATTTGGTTGCAATCTAATTTTTGTTACAATCTAATTTTTCATCTTGGTTGTGTAATTTAAAAATGATACCCAATAAAAATCATATTTCATTTGCTACACAATTATTCATTCGAAACATTAATTCTTCATGCTACAACTAAAATCGGTCGATGACAGATATTGGGAGAGGATCAAGGGTCTGATCAACTAAACCCTTCCCAGTATTCTTGAGGCATTTATATCAGATTTTTCCAGGAGCACTGGCGAGGTCTAATTCCCAAAAATAATAAAAACAAAAACATTTTTTAAAATTAACAAAAATAACACAAAAATAATTGTGAACGAATTCACACAACCTGTATTTGATGACAATGGTGGATTAAAATTTGAAATTCCTTTTAAACAATGCATTTTCAAATCATTTACCTTGTTAAATAATTTTTCTCAATTACAAAACACCTTTAAAAAAAATCATTTTATTTGTCAAAATATTTCTTGGAAATTTAAGTTTTAATTCACCTTTGTCATCCCCAATAAATTGCGGGTTTGCAATTTGTTCCTCAATAATGGTTCTTGAGCCACCCATTCCCTGTCTCAGCCATTTATCACCCTTGATAATATGCATGATAAAATGAGACATAAAAAAATATAATAAAATAATAATAATAATAATAATAATAGTAAAATAAATATTTTTCTTTAAATAAATGACCAACCCAATTAATTTAGCAGATAACCTTAGATTAAATAGGTAACCATTCTCGGAGCAGACGATGTAGGGTGCTAATACCTTCCCTACTCGTAATCAAACCCCCGAACTTAAACTCTGGTACGCAGATTCTCTCTGTAGGTGTCCAATAGCACCATTCCATTTTTTTAATGGAAAAATCAATTTGTGGCGACTCCAAAAACCCCTTTTCAATATTTAAATATTTAGTTGTCTTCTCTCCCATTGCGGCGCGCCCCTTCGGGACGGTTGCGACAGATGGCGACTCCACTGGGGACATTAGAGGGTTAAGCCTTAAATTTAATCTCTGATTATCTGCTTTTCCTATTGCATTGGTCATAGTTGTTTTGTTTGCCTTATTCGCATTAGAGGGTTATTCATTGCTTATTCGCATCATTGCATGGTAGGCATTGTTTCATTGCTCATTCACATTATTGCATGTCATTTACTTCATACACATTTTTGTGATTTGTGAATGATTGCTTTGCCTCCCACACACCGTGCACTACAAGCTCTCTACCCAGGCTCAATACCTTGCAGGATAGATAGAGGGAAAAGTAGTGTTGCTTTGTGAGATCTTCGGTCTCCGTATAGGCACATGAAATCCCCTCACTCAAGTTGAACCTTTTCCACTTGTAGCCTGTCATGGGCGAGGATTGGGGACCCTGCTAGTCAATTCATTGACGACAGTAGGGACAATTTGGGGACCTTCTTCATTAGGGGTCATAGAACCGCAACCCACACAGATTAAAAGGACCGTAGGGCCACCTTCGTCTTAGATCCTTTAGGACAGGTTGTCCAGCTTAGGGGTACCCATTCATAAGACACGTGACAGAACTCTTCCTATCCTTCATTTTTGCTTAAGTTAATATTTCAATGTACTTTAAGCTTAATTAGTATCTTTTACTTTACTAACCTTTGTTTTTCTTGCATATGCATTCATGACACAATTTTATAATGATATCGCCAAAATTCATGAATTCATCAGAGACATGCAGAAAGGAAAAGCACCGTCTCAATCTGTGATTACAATGGATATAAGGGACGAGGTTATACAAGAGTCAGAGCAAACTCAGAGAGAGAAAGGAGACTGCTTGCCACCGAGGGTCAACATTCAATTACCTCCAGTGTGGACGATAGATTTTGAACAGAACAACTTAAACCCGTGGAGGAATATATGGGTACAGATGAAGAAGAAGGGCGAGTTCAATGAGAAATATGACCACATTGCATATTTGCTATTCGCGCCCGTTGACATCCCCATGCTAAAGGCTATGTTACATTTTTGGGACCCATCTTAACATTACTTCACATTCAATGAATTTGACATGGTCCCCATGATTGAAGAATATACCAAGCTACTTCGTATGGAAGCCGTGCCAAGGGATAAAGTCTACTATCATGAGCCTAAGAAGTCTCCCAAAAGAAGGCTTTCTAAGCTCATGGGAGTGCATGCCAATGAGTTGGAGAGACATATGAAGCCAGACAGTAATAGCCTCAATGCAGATTATTTGCACAAGTTTGCTAAGGCCCATGTAGACAGAGAACAAGGTTTGGCCATGTTCGCTCTTGCCATATATGGGTTGGTTATTTTTCCAAGGGTGAAGAATCAAATTGACGGACAAGTGATCAAGCTATTTGAGCAGATTGAGCATAAGGCCAATTCAGTGCTACCCATCCTAGCTGAGACGTTTAGATCATTGAATTTTTGCAGAAGTAGCAAGAAAGGCCGATTTTGGGGATGTGCACCACTACTCACTGTGTGGATGCTAAGTCACTTGACCAACTTGACTTTTTTTCAGTACCCGAAGATTGATTGTAGTGTATACCGCCCAGGCTTTAAGAACCCACTTGAGGAGTATTGTATTGCGAATTGGCCATCCTTGACACCAAAAAAGAGTCAATGGGTGTCATACTTCCTGGAAATGAAAGATGTGGTTTGGAGAGCTCAGTGACTGCCACATACATCGACCATATATCGATGTGGAGACAAACCGTGGGTACCACTTCTAGGCCCGTGGGGAGCAACGAGCTATGCACCAGCTTTGGTTCAAAGGCAAGTTGGGGACAAACAGTTTGTTCCTATGACCCATGGGCTGTCCGATTTGGAGTTCTCTTATGGAGATGAAGGATCCACACATAAGATCAAAGAGATAGTGGAAGCATGGAAGTATGCAAGGAGTGTGAGGTCAGGAGCAGGCATCAACATCCTTGCCACGAGTTATCTCCTGTGGCAAGCAAATCGGGGAAGGGGTTTTACAGCCCCCGTTGCGCAAGGTCCAGAACCCCCAGTGCATCCTTTCGTTGAATGACAATAAGTTTAATCAGATCAAAATAATTAAAAGGGGGTTTTGTTGTTGATTAATAAGATTGAAAAAAATACAAGACTTAAAGTTGTAAACAAATATAAAGAAGTAACCAATCCAAGGAAATTTACCGATCTTGAGTTTAACTCATCATTGATCACAAGGAATTCACTTAATTGCTAACCGTGTTCTTGGCCTTAGATCACATCAAGACGCCTCAACATGATCCAAGAATCCTCTACTAAATAAGCATCTAGGATTTAATTAACCAAGGTTAGATAAAGTAAGCACCATCCAAACATAGATTAACTTAAGATCCAGAATTTAACCAAGCTAAACAATCCTCTTTGAATACATGATAATAAAGCTATTACCACATCAACATCTAAATCAAATTAAGCAATTCAATCTAGATAAAAATCAAAGAGGAAGAAGAGAAACTTGAATAACAATTAAGCAATATGAACAAGCGAAATAAGATCTCCAAATTAAACATCAAGATGGCTAATCCCTTTGATTGATTATGAGAGCCTAGCCTTCCATGGATGGGAAGGAAGAACTCAGAAATTAAAGAACAAAAACGAAATTGTAAAGAGAATGGAGAAGAAGAGAAAGAAAACTCTCACAAATACTTAAACTTTCTTGAAACTTACTTCCAAATTGAATCCATCTAATACAAAGAGGTTGACTCTATTTATACTAATCCTAGAAGCCAATTTATACATGTACATAATCTGAATACAACCTATAAAAATATGGAAATTGTCAAATATGGAAGCTTGATGCATGGTAGGTGGGTTGGTGCATGGTAGGTGGGTTGGTGTATGGTTGGTGGCTTTTAGTCAACAACTCTTATCCGACTTCTGGCTTCAAATTCATCACCTAGACGGTGCATTTTGGCTTGGATGTCTTCATGAAAGTTGTAGCCAGTTGTCTCCTTGAAAATCTCCAATTTGAATCATGTCATTTGGACTTCTAGAACTCCAGAAATGCCAAAAACACTGCACCTACCTCAAGTTAGGTTGGAAGAACGTGTTTCCAAATTCAGACTAACTTGTAGCTTCAGAAGCATGCCTAAAACGACATCTATTGACAAAATGGTCTTCAGTGAAGTTGGAGATATGAGTCTTATCTTTCAAATGACCAAGTTTCAGCCCAAGAAGAGGCCTATAACTCACTATGTAATCCAATATGTGCATACTGCCCAGATTTTCCTGACAGCAAATCCACTCTGCATTGCAGAGATGTTTTGGACCCTTAGAAGTCCGATCCAGCTCTTGAGTTCTTCATGAAACTTGTAGAGCATTGTCTTAGCTTTCCACAGACACCAAGATCACCTCAATTGGATCACCGAGTCCCAAGTTATGGCCTAACCAAGGAAGAAAGGTCAAAATGCATCAAAATCCGAAAATTATTCAATATTTGCATTAAAGCCCAATGAAGCCCAACAACATTAAACTCATCTAAAGTACTAATATTGGGCACAATAAACATCTAATAAAGCCTAATACAAAGCTAACATAAGTGTCTCAAATTGATTGATCAATGAACCCATTGACTATCAGGCTGAAGCAGAAGGGAAATACAAGATTGCGTACCTTCACCTCCAAGAACAAGAGACCATACTCCATCATGAACTTAAAGAGGTCATGGGAGAAAAGAAAGTGTGGGCCAGCAAAATGACCAAAGTGCATTGGAAAGAGCAAGACCTCCTGAGAAAGGAAAATGAATTGCTACAGGGAGAAAAAGAGCTGAGGAGTTTGAAGGAAAGATGTGGCTTAAGAATGTGATGGCTGAAAAGGATGAGCGCGTCAATGATCTTGATCAAGGCAACAAGGCACTACGCCTACACAAAGCAACCCTGACTTCCCAATTGCAGGCTAGCCGAGAGGTTGCCAATACCCTCAGGGCAGAGAAGGCCGTTATAGAAGGCGAGGCTCACCATTGGCAGCAACAAAGTGCGCATTACGAAGAAAAATACCGCGAAATGAATCAAATGACTGCAGAGGTGACCAATGAAATGAGGGCTGTAACCAAGAGGGCAAGGAAGAGAGCACGTGAAGCCCAAGTAATTGAAGCCAAGATGTTGCCTAGTGAAGCTCAGATGTTCTTAGTCAGCATCAAGAAAGACCTTGAATATCTGGGAAATTTTCATTAGGAAGAACCATTGTAATTTTGGAAAGAGAATCGTATTTTGAACTTTCTCAGAAGTCTTTTGAATTAATGAATCTTGGCGATATCATTCTCTTTCATCTCTTCATTTTCTATCTCTGTCAATTTTCACATGCATATTGTTACATTTTTTACATTCCAACTAATTTAATTTTAATTTGGTCAAAATCAATAAAGACGAAACTGATTCTGCGACACCCTTATCAAACGCGATCTTAGTCGAAAATCATGGATGACGAAGAGCGAGATAGAGCCAACCATGCGTTAAGAGAAGATGTTAGTCTGTTGAAGGATCATATGAGTAAAATGTTCGAACTGCTACAAACCTTCACAAAGCAAGGGAATTCTAACGGAGAGGAAGGGACACCAGATACCCCTCCCTTTCCACCTGGCTTCGCAACAAACTAACAGATGCCTAATTCTCAAGATACGACCATGCCACCTGGGTTTTGTCAGCAGGGCCCTGTAGTCGTGTTCCCTCACAACACGCAACAAGTCCCTCCTCAACCAATTCCCACGACAAACCAGCAACCGTCCAGCTCTCAGAGCACACCAGCACCAACGTTTTTGTTTGGCCCATCAGGAACTATCGCTGTGCAGCCACATCATATAACTCACCAACCAAACCAACAGGGCTCTAGCTCACAGAATGTATATTTTATGCCACATGGGTCTGGTGCACAAACTGGCGGAGCAACAGTTTCCCATGGTATACCGCATTAGCAAGGTGCTCCAGTATCTGAGACGCCATAAGGGTTTATAGGGGCTCCTCATGCTACTGTTTCCTCCCAAATGCAGCAACCACACATGGTTAGTATTCCATATAGCAGTCCTGGAAACAATGCTGATAATGTTGCCCAGAATGTAGCTGGGACAGATCCAGAGCCAAATGAGAAGCTAGAGGGCATTGAACAAAGGCTTCAGATGATAGAAGAAGCACATTATTATGGTACTGTGGACACTGCTGAACTATGTCTTGTACCTGATGTGGTGATACCGCCAAAGTTTAAAGTGCCTGATTTTGAGAAGTATAAGGGAATCACTTGCCCGAAGAGTCACTTGACCATGTACTGTCGCAAAATGGCTGCTTATACTCATGACAACAAGCTGCTCATCCACTTCTTTCAGGAGAGTTTGACTGGGGTAGTATCAAATTGGTATAATCACCTTGATCGCACTCATATTTGGTGTTGGAAAGACCTCGCCGATGCTTTTCTAAAGCAGTATAAGTACAACATCAACATGGCTCATGATAGAATCCAATTGTAGAATATGGAAAAGAAGCCTATTGAGACTTTCAAAGAATATGCAAAACGGTGGAGGGAATTGGCCGCTCAAGTAGAGCCTCCGTTGTCTGAAAAAGAGATGATCGCAATGTTCATCAATACACTCCATTTGCCGTTCTATGACCATATGATCGGAAGTGTTTACTCAAATTTCTCAGATGTCGTAGTTATTGGGGAAAGAGTGGAGGCCGGAATGAAGAGCGGAAAGCTCATAGATAACTTTGGTGGGTCAGCCGGGGTCAAAAAGCCTACGGTAATGAGAAAGAAAGAAAGAGAGGTACATTCTGCTGTGCATGACCGGAGGCAGGAAAAAGGGTACGGACGGGGAAAGGCTAACTCACTACCTATTAGCCAAGAGCAACTGTTCCAAATGGCTTACACACCATACCCTGGTGTCAATAATGTTTCACGACCAGGAAAAATCGCGACAGGAAACGACGAGAGCAAAAATATAGTTGTTTTAAAAAAAAAAACAACATAACAATGGAGTCGCCACCAATCTTTTATTTGATAGGGAAAATGTTTGGCAAAACCCTTTTAAAAATGGATTTAAAATAAAAACAAAAGGTCTGCGAAAACCAGGTACGGTTCGGGAGTCGATTATGCACAAGGAAGGGTGGAAACTTAATCCCACAGCACCCCTGAGACATCCGTCATAAGACGGTTACCTTAAGCTAGTTGTGCGAATTTTAATACCCTAAATGATGTCTATTTTACCCCCTAAATAAAACAAGTCAAATAATTGAAATACAAATTAAATTACACAGCTTGCAAATTTTGAAGAAAGAACGATTACAAGTCTAGTAGAAAATAATAGAATAAATGAATTAGAAAATTTGCAAATTTGGTAGGAAAATAATAGAATAAATAAATTAGAATATTTACAGATTTGGCGGAAGATAATAAATAATTAAAATAAAATAAAATATTTACAAATTTGGCGGAAGATAATAAATAAATAATTAAGATAAAATATTTACAAATTTGGCGGAAGATAATAAATAAATAATTAAAATAAAATATTTACAAATTTGGCGGAAGATAATAAATAAATAATTAAAATAAAATATTTACAAATTTGGCTTGACTTGCGGGCCTACGTATCCCCTGGTGCAATGGGGAACTTAAAGCCACGTAATTCTTTAAAAAATAATTATGTGTTGATTAATTTTAATTACGGAAAATATTGCTTTGAAGTGTCCGATTAAAAGGAAGAAAAATGATTTAATTTTTAAAAGGAATTGATTTAATTAAAAAAAAAGAAATTTTATTAACGAACCCTAAATGGGATGGAAGGCGGTATTAAACCCACTGATCCACCCTAAGCGAACATCTAGTGAGTACTTGACCCCTGAAGATGACTAATGTAATTTGTGGCATTGGACCACCAAATGAGAAATAACTTTATTAATTGGTCTTACGTGGGGGTAAAAAGTGATATTAAGTTCACTGATTCACCCCAAAAGAATTGCCTAGGAGGTACTTGATCCCTGAAGACAAATAATATAATTAGTGGCGTTAGACCACCTAACGAAACTAAAATAAAATAAAATCAAAACAAATGAAATAAATTAAATTAAATTAAATTAATTTGTCTTAAGTAAGGTGAAAGGTGATACTAGGCTCGCTGATTCACCCCTAAATTATTTACCTAGTGAGTACTTGAACCCTAAAGGCGACTAACGTAAGTTGTTATAGCATTGGATCAATTTAATAAAAGGGGAGGCTTGGTTAACACATCCTAAATGGGAGGAAAGGCGATACTAGACCTACTGATCCCTCTCCGAGAAAACTACCTGGTACTTGACCCCTAAAGACAATTAACACAAATTTTGAACTCGTCTAAACTTTTGTTTGCGCAAATCAAAAAAATAAAATAACGTGATTTCTTCGCCTTCTTAAAAAAACAAATGCGAACGCTTAAAGACAAACAAGCAATAAATAAAGTGAAATAAAAATAAAATTAGATAAAATAGAATGATGATAACACTAAAGGATTAAGTTGGATAGTTCAAGATTAACAAAACAAAAGTAAAGAGCACACGAGCTTTAAGATCCTGATATGCATAGTGACTTAAAGAAAAGAAACTCACTATTGACTTAGACCCCTCCTTTAACCATAAGCTATTTCAACAAAAGCCAACATTTCTCGATATATAGGCTCATCACAGATTCGGACCACAAGCAAGTAAACACATAGTGGGTAATTTATTTCTAAGCATGTGCAAGTAAAAAAAAATAATAAATAAAAATGAATTAAAAAATGGAACTCTAAACCAACCTTTCTTTTATTTCCTCAACAATATTAACACCCTATACACATAAACTACACCAGAAACACTACGTGTTTATACTCCTTCAAAAATAACACAAAAAAAAAAACACCATAACCACAGTTTGTTATAAAACGCATTCAAAGATCAAATACAGCGGCACATATTCATAAACTTATCACCTACTTAACCAACACTTAGCCAAACAGTGGTTGAACCCCAAGATTCCTAATTTACTTAAATACTCATTCATTTATTTAAAAAAACCAAATTCTGCTGTAATCAATTGACAGCAGCCCCAAAAAAACAGAAAATAAAGACCACCAAAAAAACTGACCATCTATTATTCATCAGGCAGAACATATCCCCTTTATCCATAGCTGCATATGTAAAAGATACAACACTAAAAGCATGTAAAAACTGAATTCCCAAGACAGCATCAACTAGCACGGACATGATCACAAGGAGCCAGCCATATAACAAGTTCTATCACTAGTTCTCAGTTTAGAGCACAAATTCAATGATTTTGACCTACTATGCAAATTAAATATGAACTAATAACCAACACAGACTCCAACCTAGCACTACATTTAATCATTTCACCACAGTCTAATTGAATCATTATAGACAACAATAACAACCCAAGCAAATAAAAGTGTTCAAACCCCATATTCAAATCAATATACCTACTGCCCATGAGATCAAATAACATACATCATAATTTGACTAATCCAACCCACTGCTTGCATTCAAAATGTACAACACAACTCCAAAATGCATACATCAAAATATTGTCATGTGATTTTACACGTATAAACCCACTCAAAAATTTCAGCAAAGAAAATCAGAATTCAAAACTATGCAAGAAACAACAATTATAACACCTCATTAGCAAGACCTCACTTTCATCCACCCACCAAAAATGCCGAAGAACGTTTTTTTCATTTCAGATTTTTCCCTACAGGCTATGAACAGATGGTCACATCTATCAAGCCCTTTCTAAGTTATGGTCACCCTAATTAGTTACCTAAACGGTCCAGCCATCCAGCTTTTGGCATAGAATTCACTAACACAACCATGAGACTAGAACCATCATCAACTATCACCAATTGATACGAACCTAACAGTATCTAGCTCGTTATGCAAAATAGAATAAATCAACCAGCAGGTCAAGTATCAAACATCTCAGCTTTACTTAGTTTATTTCCTTGCTACAACAACAAAACAACGGCAATAGGATCCCTACATAAATTAAAACACATATATAATAAATAAATAAATAAAAAATTACCGAGAATGAACTCAGTAGCCAAACAGAAATGGTCTGCCTTTCCTCCCCGAAGCAAATCCGAGGTCTCCTAGCTCTCAGAATCTCTAGTGGTGATTTGAAAAAACAGAGGGGAGAAAGAAAAAAAAAAGGTCCCCCAAACAGAAACCTAAACCCCCTATTTATACAAATTCATAATCAAGATAAATAAATAAAACAAAAAATAAATCAAAAAACGAAAGAAAAAAAAATTAAAATAAAAAATAAAAAGAAAATTCTAGCATCTTCTCTGGCCGTACGAAAAAAATCCCCAATCTTCCTTTGCCTATCCCTTTGATCTGCTGTGGGTGGCCTTGAACCCGCCGGGTCCGTCTGTTGAGGACCGCAGGTGCAGAGCAGGGGCAGGGTACGAGGCCTGGGTTCTGGTGCGGCTAAGCAGGCTAGGGCAGTGGTGCGCGGCCATGGTTGGGCGGCAGGGATGGTACGGGTTGGGGAAGGGTGATGGTGCGGGCTACCAGAGCCATGGGGAAGAGCGGCGGGTTCAGGTGGCAGGGTGGCTGGGAAAGAAAAAGAAAAGGGGAGAGGGAGATGGGAGCGGCGGCTGGCAGAGAAAAGAGAAGGGAGGAAAGAAAAAAAAAAAAAAAAGAAAAGGGGAGAGGGAGAGGGAGAGGGAGATGGGAGTGGCGGCTAGGGCAAAGGGGAAGGGGAAAATGGGAGTTGGCTTTGGGTTAATAGGGTGGACCGGGTTTGGGAAGGTAATTTGGGCCTAAAGATGGATAGGAAGAGCAAAAGGATAAATGGGCTTGGGTCCATAGATGAATAGGAAGAAAAAGAGTTTTGGGCTTTGGGTAAAAAGATGGGTAAGATAAATAGCTTAAATGATTTTTTCTTTTCCTTTTTTTTTTTATTTTTGTAATTGATAAAATTAAAGCTTTTCTTTTCTTTTCTTTTCTTTTTCATTTTTTTGGATTTTCTATAATTAAATTAAAATTTTCAATTTTTTTTCTTTCAAATTTCTCATCATTTTTTTGGGATTTTTGTGATTAATTTGATTCTTTTTCCATTTTTTGATTTTTTTATCTTTTTTTTTAGTTGCCCGGACAAATTTAGGTGTTCACAATGACCATATGATCGGAAGTGTTTCTTCAATTTTCTTAGATGTCGTAGTTATTGGAGAAAGAGTGGAGGCCGGAATGAAGAGCGGAAAGCTCATAGATAACTTCGGTGGGTCAGCCGGGGTCAAAAAGCCTGCGGTAATGAGAAAGAAAGAAAGAGAGGTGCATTCTGCTATGCATGACCGGAGGCAGGAAAAAGGGTACGGACGGGGAAAGGCTAACTCACTACCTATTAGCCAAGAGCAACTGTTCCAAATGGCTTACACACCATACCCTGGTGTCAATAATGTCGCCCAAAACCCACCACAGTACCGTATGCCAGTATCATATCAGGCACCTCCCCCTCTTCAGTATCGACCAACCGCTGTTATGCAACCTCAGATGGCTCCACCCAGGGGTCAAGATGTGAACTTTAATCAGAGAAGGCCCGCGGCCAACTTGGACAGGAAGCCGCCTCAATTTGATCCAATACCCATGACGTACACAGAGTTGCTGCCACATCTCATACGAAGTTCTCTCGTGGTGCCATGCCCGTTAAAGGCTGTAGAACCTCCATATCCGAAAGGGTATGATGCTAATGCACGATGTGAATATCATGCAGGCGCTGCAGGTCATTCAACTGAGAATTGTGTGGCTCTAAAACACAAGGTACAAGCTTTGATAAATGCCAAGTGGCTGAATTTCAAGGAGGAAGCTCCTAATGTGAACAAGAATCCTTTGCCCAATCATAGGGGCCCACAAGTTAATGCTATAGAAGAGGTCACGCAAAAATACCTCAAGGAGAAGGTAGTTGATGTCAAGACCCCTTTGAAGTTTGTTTTTTAGGCTCTTTCTGAAGCTGGGCTAGTGCAAACCAAATCTGACGAGGAAGAAGGGATCGCTGTCGATGAGACAGTGTGTGATTTTCATGAAACTATTGTGGGACATTCCATCGAGGGCTATGATGAATTCAAACAAGTCCTGCAGGGACTTGTGGATATGCGCTTGGTTCAAATTAGCTGTGAACCCATTGAAGAAAATGTGAATATGGCGGAAAATTCCCAACTGCCGCAAAGTCAAGAAAGTTGGAATGTTGACAAAATGACAACAACCCTCCCTAAGCCATTGGTGATTTCGTTACACCAATGGTTCATTGTCGTCGGCCAATGTGACACTCCCTGCGTTTGGCGTAAATCCCCTCATAATTCAGGTGCCTGCTCCTTTCCCGTACAAGGATACCAAGGCTGTGCCATGGAAGTACGGTGTACAAGTCTTGATTGATGAATTAAAATCAAGTCACCTCAGCACTCCACTTATCTCTGACCCATCCTCATCTGTTACTAACATATCTGGAGTTGGGGGTATGACCAAAAGCGGTCGTTGCTATACTCCCAAGGAGCTTGAAAAGCGAAGGTTAGAGGAAGCTGAAAAAGTTCGCAAAAGGAAGGATAAGGTGAAAGAAGAACAGGCCAAGGAAGATTTAGAAGACCTAATTATGGCCAAGCCTGATGGAGACAAAAAAGAAATATTTGATGAGGATCTGTGTGAGTTTTTGAAATTCATCAAGCACAGTGAATATAAAGTTGTGGATCAATTAAATCGCATCCCTACAAAGATATCCTTACTGTCGCTATTGATGAGTTCGGAACCGCACAGGAAGGTACTAATGAAAGTTTTGAGTCAAGCTCATGTCTCCTATGATATATCAGTGGACAAGTTTGATGGGATTGTCAGCAATATCACAACCAATAACTTTATTACCTTCACTGATGATGAAATCCCTAGTGAGGGAATTGGGCACAACAAAGCGCTGCACATTTCAGTGAAGTGCGAAGATCATATCTTGGCCAGGGTACTCGTGGATAATGGCTCTTCCTTGAATGTGATGCCAAAGTCTACCCTCTGCAAGCTGCCTTACGACTGGTCGCACATGCAACCTAGCACGATGATGGTAAAGGCTTTTGATGGCATGAGAAGAGAAGTGATAGGAGAAATTGAAATCTTAGTCTAAGTGGGCCCGAATACTTTCAACATACGATTCCAGGTTATGGACATTCTATCAACCTACAGTTGTTTGCTGGGAAGACCTTGGATCCATCCTGCTGGCGTAGTACCATCCACTCTGCACCAGAAGCTGAAGTTTATCGTAGGGAACAAGCTGGTTATTATTTCCAGAGAAGAAGATCTGTTAATAAGCAGATCCTCCCCCACCCCCTACATTGAGGCAGCGGAAGAAGCCCATGATATGGCATTTCAGACATTTGAGGTGGCAAACACTACTTATGTCAAAGAGGGAATAAGGATCCCAAAACCACGCTTATCTTGTGCATCTCAAATGATGGCCAAGGTAATGATCCGAGGAAGGTAGAAGCCTGGAAGCGGCTTGGGTAAGAACTATCAGGGAATCGTTGGTTGTTTGCGGCTTCAAGAGAACAAGGACAGGTTTGGGCTGGGATACAAGCCTACTAAAGCTGATCGGAAAAGGATCATGGAAGAAAAGAAAGAAAAGAGGCTCGCCCGACTAGAGAATCGAGAGCCAAGGTTTGGGAAGATTCACGTTTGTGATATCAAGAAGAGTTTTCAAAGTGCGGGAGTAGCATTCTTAAGCCAAGTCTCTGCAATTGAAGATGACCCTCGTTCAAGCCACGAGTTTAAGCTGGTCTATCCGTGTTCGCCAACATTCGAGCTCAGTAACTGGGAGATCTTGGAGTTTCCAGAAGCCATAGGGTGTTATTCAGAGTAATCTCATGTTTTAAGTCCTTTAGCTCTGCCCAAGGCTTTAGGATGATATTTGTAAATGGGCTTACTTGTCTGCATTTTAGTATTGATATCAATAAATGCTTTCTCTATTTTTATTTATTAAAAAATTCCCAGTGCCTTTTATCTATTCCTTTCCCTTCGATTTTTCTGTCATGATTCTCCCTTGTGAATTTAACCCTCATTCATCGCTTTTTCTTTTGCTAACCCATTTTATTCAGATCTAAAGATGATATCCTCGAAAATGACCATGTCAAGAACCCGACTTATGACTTTGAACACCCTGTCAATTGTGCCGATGAGAATGACGAGGATGACTGGGAACCTACCCCGGAACTCTTGAGGTTAGTAGAACAGGAAGCTAAGGAGCTTCTCCCTCATGAAGAAGCAACTGAAGTGATCAATTTGGGGACCGAGGAAGAAAAAAGAGAAGTCAAGATTGGAACCTTCATGAAAGGGGACGAGCGTGAAAAGTTAATTAAACTCCTCTATGATTACAGTGATGTGTTCGCATGGTCTTATCAAGATATGCCCGGATTGGATACAAATATTGTCGTCCATATACTACCGTTGAACCCAGAATGTCTCCTAGTGAAACAAAAGTTAAGACGGATGAAGCCTGATATGTCACTAAAGATTAGGGAGGAGGTCAAAAAGCAATTTGATGCAGGATTTTTGGCTGTTGCTAAATACCCCGAATGGGTTGCTAACATTGTTCCAATCCCTAAGAAAGACGGAAAGGTTCGAATGTGCGTTGATTATCGTGATCTAAACAAAGCTAGTCCAAAGGATGACTTCTCGTTGCCACATATTGATGTTTTGGTAGACAATATGGCCAAGTATTCTTTCTTCTCCTTCATGGATGGCTTCTCAAGGTATAATCAAATCAAGATGGCACCGAAAGATATGGAAAAGACCACTTTCATTACCCTTTGGGGAACCTTTTGCTACAAAGTGATGCCATTTGGCTTGAAAAATGCTGGGGCAACATATCAAAGAGCTATGGTAGCTTTGTTCTACAACATGATGCACAAAGAAATAGAAGTTTATGTCGATGATATGATTGCGAAGTCTAAAACAGAAGAAGACCATGTAGTTAATCTCTGGAGGCTCTTTGAAAGGTTGAGGAAATACAAACTCAGGCTAAACCTAGCTAAATGCACCTTTGGCGTGAAATCTGGAAAACTTCTGGGATTTGTGGTTAGCCATAAAGGAATAGAGATTGATCTTGACAAAGTCCGAGCAATCCTTGAAATGCCACCTCCCCGCACAGAAAAAGAGGTTCGAGGATTCTTGGGAACAAGGTCCCAATGATAAGGATATTTTAAATTAACTGCGATGGCGGTGACATTTTAATTTCCTTGAGGAGAGGAGGATTTTTATAGTTTTACCAGGAGCGCTAGCGAGGTTATAAATAACCTCCAACAAAAGCCATATTCCATTATTAATTTTGTTGCAATCTAATTTTTGTTACAATCTAATTTTCATCTTGGTTGTGTAATTTAAAAATGATACCCAATAAAAATCATATTTCATTTGCTACACAATTATTCATTCGAAACATTAATTCTTCATGCTACAACTAAAATCGGCCGATGACAGAAATTGGGAGAGGATCGGGGGTCTGATCAACTAAACTCTTCCCAGTATTCTTGAGGCATTTATATCAGATTTTTCCAGGAGCACTGGCGAGGTCTGATTCTCAAAAATAATAAAAACAAAAACATTTTTTAAAATTAACAAAAATAACACAAAAATATTTGTGAACGAATTCACACAACCTGTATTTGATGACAATGGTGGATTAAAATTTGAAATTCCTTTTAAATAATGCATTTTCAAATCATTTACCTTGTTAAATAATTTTTCTCAATTACAAAACACCTTTAAAAAAAATCATTTTATTTGTCAAAATATTTCTTGGAAATTTAAGTTTTAATTCACCATTGTCATCCCCAATAAATTGTGGGTTTGCAATTTGTTCCTCAATAATGGTTCTTGAGCCACCCATTCCCTGTCTCAGCCATTTATCACCCTTGATAATATGCATGACAAAATGAGACATAAAAATATAATAATAATAATAATAATAATAATAATAGTAAAATAAATATTTTTCTTCAAATAAATGACCAACCCAATTAATTTAGCAGATAACCTTAGATTAAATAGGTAACCGTTCTCGGAGCGGACGATGTAGGGTGCTAATACCTTCCCTACTCGTAATCAAACCCCCGAACTTAAACTCTGGTACGCAGATTCTCTCTGTAGGTGTCCAATCGCACCATTCCATTTTTTAATGGAAAAATCAATTGATGGCGAATCCAAAAATCCCTTTTCAATATTTAAATATTTAGTTGTCTTCTCTCCCATCGCGGCCGCCCCTTCGGGACGGTTGCGACAACAATCACAAAAAAAAAATGAAATCGAAAGTCAGCATAACAAATCCAAACAAATTTAAGGAATGAACAAAACCTAGCACAACAAAATACCAAAGGAATATGAGAAATGAGAACACTCACGTGAGAAAGAGGAATCGGCCTACCAACTGCGACGTTACCAAGGTGGAGTGACCAACGATGGAGAAAGGTTAGGAGCAACGATGAGAGAGAATGAAAAGAATGAAGGGAAGAGTAAAGAGTAGAGCAGCGCTTGGATTTTGATTCGGGTGACTGGGTGAGGGTAAATTTTTCTATCTACATAAACATATAATTAGCTGGGAATAACCAGGGATTTAATCCCAAGCTAATTTTTTTTTTCTCCAAAGATGTTTTAGCTTGGAAAGCATCTGTAGTTAATTGATTTAGCTACAAGGAAATAAATTAGTTATGGAATTTCGGTAGCTAATTTGTAGTTAATTTTTTATTATATATTTTCTCATTCATTTTTGTTATTTTACAGAGATTATTTTAACTAATTTGCAGTTAATTAACTACGGATTCGCTAGGGAAATCTTCCCTAGCTAAATTTCAAGCAAATCTTCCTTTTTCTTATAGTGAATATTATATATAGCTATCATACTAGACTAGCTAGCTAGCTTGAGTCTGACCCTGCATGGAAAGGAAACCAAAACAATAAGCTGTAACATGAAGTGAATTTGCTGCAGCGGACATGACTGGAATGTCCCCTTTCATTGTCCCCTCTCTTAGATTTCTAATTAAATACTAATAACTCAGCGAAATAATTTGATAAATAAGAGAGCAGTTATTGCTAAATAAGATATATATATATATATATATATATATATATTCACTTGGTTATCAACATTTAATTAGAAGAATTAAAAAAGAAACATAAAAAAGGGACAAAAGATTCCAATCTGACATGACTACAAGCATACTAGACTAGCTAGCTAGCTTGAGTCTAACGCTGCATGGAAAGGAAACCTAATTAATAAGCCCTACCATGAAGTGAATTTGCTGCACATGTAGATATGACTGGAATTAAATGTTCTTTCTTCTTTTCCTATCCCATTTCCTATTTCATTAATTAAATGTTAACAATTAAGTAAGAAAAATTGATAACTTAAAAGAGAAGTTATTAGTAATTAAGAGAAAGAGAGATTTTCGCTTAGTTATTAGCATTTAATTGGAACAATAAAAAAAGAAACATGAAAAAAGGACAAAAGATTTCAATCCGACATGACTGCAAGCATGCACCAATCGAACGGGACCGGGATCTCTCTAGAGCAACAAACCAAATGGAAGTAGCCACAACTGAATAATCAAAACCAAATGGAACTACCCACAGTAGAATGATCAGAGGGTTTAAAGGGATTCAAGGGTAGGATATCGAGGCTTCCAAGAATGTACACTATTGGAGACAGCTGACCCCTATCCTTGGATCTGGCACTATACCCAGCCAAGAGTTTGTCTATCCTAAATTTTTTGGTGGCTTCTGTTTTGAAGCGCTCCACCAAAGTTTTGGGTTTAAGGATGGGTTTAACTTCATTGTGGCACTGGTAAATAACATTGTCAATGGATTGGTTAAATTTCTTGTACAAGGGGACGTAAAAGTTATCATTGAGAGCAGCAGACGGAGCTATAGAAGCCACAATGATTGCTTTCTCCTTCTTTAGTTTCGCTATCAACTCCTCGATTGCATAGGCAAAGTCATCTTCTTCGGTAGTAATGTGCTCGTAGTAGACGTCGATGCCATACAAGTGGTATTTTTGGACAATGCCTGTGAGTGACTTAGCAACATTGGAGATCCATGCGTGTCTGTCACACTCTTTTGTTACCCCTTCAACCAGTTGAGGGACTTGAGTTTTGAAACGATAATTTAACTTAAACTTGGATTTGATTTATTAAAAGAAATTATTTTGAATAAACATTCATTTTAATTCTCCAAATATATAATTGGTATTACATTAGTATTTCATTTACATTCATTCAATGGAAATTATTGCCATCAAATGACCAAAAGGATCACATGTCTGTGAACATCCACATTGCCTTCTACTTCTTGTCACATAATTTATCGTATTCCCAAATATCTATGTCTAATATTTTATGCATACGACGCCAATATTTGATGACTGCATCTTCAAGATTCAATTGTTTTTATCTATATGAAATGTGAAATCATGAAAATTATCGTCATATTTAATGTTGATATGGCTATAGCTTTCTCTCTGGTTGATCTTGGAAGGTAAAGTCGTAAAGATAAACACCCTTAACTTTACCTTACCTTTTTCTCGCTTCTCGCATGATTGATTATTCCCACTCTACCTCTACGCGTTATATATTTATGTCCTTTGTTGAATCTTCTTCATGATTTTATAGATAAATTCCTACATTACTTTGTACTACCCATCACATAATTTATTGTATCCCAAATATCTATGCCTAATATTTATGTCCATAATTTATTGCTTTCTCTCTTATTCCTACCATGACCCCGTCCTGACTTCTCATGTCGATGATCGATCCTAATATTTTCATATAATTAAGTATTAAAATATAATTTATTTATTTTTGGTGAGAAATTTTTTTTATTTTTAATTATAATACATGGTAAGCTCCATTTTTAATATTAATATAAAACTAACATTTTAAAAAAATTAAAACAATCACTAAACTTAAATCTGGGGTCAAGCTCCTCATCTATATATATATATATATATATATTACAACTTGAAAAGCAAACATCTGGTAATAAATTTAAAGGGGATAGATATATAGTTTAGTAGGAAGTTTAAACACCTTACAATGTAGTATCCTTTTTATCTCCCTTAAGAACGTGAACCACATTTGATGAGTCTAACTTCGTATGTACCCTTCGAAAGCTCATCTCCCCGGCCAAATTGAGACCTTCCCAAGCATCTCAAATTTCAGCCATGAAAGCATTAGAAGCTCCCATGAAGATTTTGGCAGGGATTAAATTCAAAATCAAGGGACTAAACATAGTATTTTGGCAGACATTTTAAATAAACTAATTCAAACATGAACTTAGTTAAAAATAAGAATCACGAATTAATTAACACAGATATTTTATTCATAGCAAAAATAAAATGGCAACGGTCATAGTAGAGTAGGTTTGCATGCATGCACACAGGTCTTATTTAATACATATATAGCTAGCATACTAGACTAGCTGGCTAGCTTGAGTCTGACCATGCATGGAAAGGAAACCTAATTAAGAAGCCGTAACAAGACAGGACAAGGCTGCGGACGCGCACTAATCGGGCGAGACAGGGGACAATGGGGCAACATACCAAATGGAAGTACCCACAGCTAAATTGAGTTTGAAGGGATTAAAGTTGGACGCCAGGATCTCCAGGCCACCAATAAAGTACACAATTGGTGACAGCGTATCCCAGTCATTGTAAATGGCGCTGTACCCAGCCAAGAGTTTGTCTCTGCCATAATTTTCAGTGGCTTTGGTTTCGAAGCGTTCCACGAAGGTATTGGGTTCAAGGACAGGCCCAACTTCCTTGTGACACTGGTAAACAACTGTGTCAATGGATTTGCCAAATTGCGTGTACAATGGGACGTAGAAGTTATCATTGAGAGCAGCGGAAGAAGCTATGGAAGCGACAGTGATTGCTTCGTCCTCCTTTAGTTTCGCTATCAGCTTCCCAATTGCAGAGACAAATTCATCATTGGCAGTAGCAATATGCTCGTAGTAGACGTCGATGCCATCCAAGTAGTATTTTTGGACGATGTCTGTGAGTGATTCAGTAGCACTGGCAACCCATGCCTCTATGTCACCGTCTGTGATCTGGAAGGGATATCGGGGATCGCGGTCTCCAATGCTGGCGAACACCTTGGCTTTGACATGGCGTTTGGTGTAGTTTTTCTTGAACTCAAAGATGAGTTGAGGAGTCACTGTAGGTACGTCCCAGTAAGGTGTGAACCATCCATTGGTGTGACGATCTTTCTCATCATAATCTCTGGCGAAGGCCAAAGAGACCTGGATTTCATCCGGAGGCGGAATCGGGCCAATGTCTTGGGTTGGGATGTATAGCTTTGCGAACAAGTCATCATGAGTGTATATCCGAAATAAGGCCGAAAACGCCACCTTGTTCAGGTACAATATGATGGCAAGTGAAAACGCCACCCTGTTCAGGTAAGCCATGATGGCAGGGCAAGTGAAAGAGAATTAAGGATTCCAACCAAAGGGATATTAAGACTCAGTGATTGCAATTTTCGAGTTTGGTGTGGAGAAATGGCATCGCCTCTATACCCTTATATAGCCGAGGGCTATAGTTTATTGGAAACAACCGCAGGGGTCCACCATCCATGGATCATATATATCATTTGAATGTGAAATACCGCGTAAACATAATGTGTGGGAGGATAATTTCACTGACTCAGAAAAATAAAATAAAATAGTAGGGTGATTTAATTTCAATAAGAAAATAAAATCCAAATATACTTTATAAATTATTATAAGGAAAAATATATTTACACTCCTTCAAATATATTTAATATACACGCAGCAGTCTCCTCATTTCTCTACATCATTTATATTAATTTAACAACTTAAAACGAAACTATTTTTTCATTTTTTTAATTATTTGGTATTTTTATTTTGTAGCAATAGAAATTAAATTAAAAATATTTTTTTTAGAAAAAAAAGGATATGCACTAATAAGAAACTGTAACTTTTCATGATTAAAACAATAGAAAAAAAAGGGGGGAAAATTTGTCTTCCCCCTCCCCCCCCCTCTTCTATTCTCCCTTACTTGATAGCATAATTGTTTTTGATGGACAAGGTGCATATTTATTTTATACATCAAATCGATAAGAATATGCCATTAAATTGATAAAATAAGATTTAAATTTAAAAATAAAAAATGTCGAAACTAATTATTCATCTGTCCAAAAATTTAAGGTTGATTTGGAATAATGGAATAGAGTATAAGAGAAGAGGACGGCAAATACATGCAATTTCTTATATCTTTGCCACCATTATTTTCAATGAAAGAATGACATATGATCTACTGGCAAACATATTAGTAACTACTTGTTATATATTAATCGGAGAACTTACGGGAAAACATAATGGAATTGAATCTTAGTTTTGTTTTATAATTATAAACTACTTAGAAACATGAAGAATTTATAACAAATTCAGAAGAAATGTATATAATACCTAATAAAATGATTGCTTTATAAAAAATTAAGTTTACCGAATCAATTTTTAATGACTATATTTATTTTCCATTTTAAAAAAGAAAAACAATATGTATAACAAGGAAGTTCGTACCTATTTGAAAGAAAAACAAATTGTAATATGGTCGCATTCCTCTTTCATATCATCATTATATGAAATAAGAAGAATAGAGGCAATACAAAAGAATTAGAGAATTGATACCACCATAACATTTGTGATTAGAAAAGTACATGCATGTGGCATCCAATCAATTTAAAGGATTGGCTTACATAGATTAGTCTTTCTCGACCAATATATCATTAGAATGCCTTATTATTTATCATGCACAACAATTTTTGTTACTTTGTAAACTTCAGTCATTTTATTTTGAGACGGTAGATAACATAGTAAAAAATACAAATTGTAGGATGAAATACAAACTTTCTTTGTCAATATCAAGTGAATAAATATCATTTAATATATTTTAAACAAGTTTTTGCAATAAGTTACATACATAAATAATATTTATCTCTTTCTCTTGTGATTTTTTTTAACCCTACAATCTCCTTCTCGTGATTGATGAGAACTATAAGATGTAAAAAAAAATTAAATATGGCATGGGTAGATAAAAATTGTCACGGTCTTTTAATTCAAATCTAAATTGGAATTGTAAATTTGAGTCTTGAAATGATTTTTTTTATTATTGGTCATGGTATTAATGACATGTCTAGGTCTTAGAGAGGCAGATAAAGCTTCACTCATAAGTAAGTGATAACCAGCAAATGAGATTACCGATCAAATAGAGAATTCAAATTAGAATGCATTGATTTTATTTGAATTCCTTCAACCAATGGAACTAATTCACATTTGTTTGGGTATACTTGAAATGATAATTTAACCTAAACTTAATTAGATTTGATTTATTGAATGAAATTATTTATTGACTTGACTTGATTTATCCATATATGAAATATCAATCCAAATTGACAATCTTACTCCACAATAATGACCAAAATTAAGGATCGCATGCGTGTGAACACCTACATTGCCTTGTATTTTCTTACACATAATCTAGTGTATTACATTTATGTCCTATATTTAATGTATGCGATGCCAATATTTGGTAACTACATTTATATATGTGACACCAAGATTTATTCTTTCTCATCTGTATGCAATGTGAAACCATGAAAATTATTTTCATATTTGATGTTGATATGACTATATATGGCTTTCTCTCCGATCCATCCTGGAAGATAAAGTCATAAAGACAAACACCCTCAACCACAATACGCACCCTGACCTTGTTCTCACTTCTCACATGACTGATTTTTCTGACCCTGCTTCTACCCATTATATACTTCTATCTTTTGTTGAATGCTTTCATGGCTCGATTGATAAACACACCTATATTTCCTTGTACTTCGCCTGTCACATAATTTATTGTACCTGCAAATATCTATGCCCAATATTTGATGTATACGACACAAATATTTGATGAATGCATTTATGTATGTGATGCTAAGATTCATTCGTTCTCATCTGTATAAAATGTGAAACATGAAAATTATTGTCATATTTGAGGCTGATATGACTATGGCTTTATCTCTGATTGATCCTGGAAGATAAAGTCGTAAAGATAAACACCCTCAACCTTAATACCTACCATGACCTCGTTCTCACATCAATTCTGGGAGTATATGTACACGTTTCTATTTATTATATAAAATATATAAAAGGTTATAGTATATTATAATACAAAACTTGTAAAGTTATAGTTTGGAAGAAAAAAAAAAGGGCAGTGAACGATGTTAGTATTGAGGATGAATTTTGTGGGCTATAGAAAGATTTAAGATAAAAATGAAACAAAATATAATTATAGAACGAAAATGAAACCTGATGTAAACTTAAGGGATGAAAAGTATAATTTTGTGATTTTTTTTATCTTAATTGGGCTAGTATTCACTATACCAATCTTAAAATCATGAGGAGATATTTACCCCAAAAAAATCATGTGGAGATAAAAATAATAATTATCTCCTTTGTACATATTTTTTTTAATCATAAGACAAAGAATAAAAGGAATTAAGTAAATCAATCAAAATTAATCTGGTAAATTTATTTATATTAAAAAAAATTATGTGTTATGATTTCTTTATAGACAATTTTTTTTAAGTTGTTTTTAAATTCAACAACTAGAAGAGTTGAATTATTTTCCCATTGCTTCACACCAACCAAACTTTTAACTTTTTCTCGGTGGCGCAGCCAAAACTAAATTTTAAAAGAGGCAGTTAATATAGGAATTTAATGATTAAAAAACATTTAAAATAATAATTTTATAATATTTTTGATTAAAATGCTATTAAGTTAAATATAGAAATTGTTAATTATATTATAAATATATATGTATTAACTAATCACATCTCAATTTTTAATTTTTAATTTTTTTTACTTATAACTAAATTTTAATTCTATATTTAAATTAAAGAAATACAAATCATCATATAATTAAGTATTAAAATATAATTTATATCTTTTTGGGTGAGCAATTTTTTTTAATTTTTAATTATAATACATGGTAAGTGCCATTATCAATATTAATATAAAATTAACACTTTTATACTTTTTTATTTTAATAAAATTAAAAAAATCACTAAACTTAAATCTGGGGTCAAGCTCCTCATCTTTTTACACATCTATTATTTTAAGAAATCTCTTTTATAATTTAAAAAAATCATTAAACTTAAATCTGAGCTCAAGCTCCTCATCTATATATATATATTACAACTTGAGGACCAAACATCTGGTAAGAAAATTAAAGGGGATAGATAGTCTAGTAGGAAGTTTAAACTCTGAATAATATCACACTCTAATAAAAAATAAAAAATGATCATTTAAGCTATAAGCTTATTGGTTAATTAAAGTACTAATTAACAAGTGGTTGATCAAAGTGGTAAGCGATTTTAACTTCAGGAAGAGACCAAAAGTTCAAACGCCCCCTTAGAGTTATCACTACTAAAAAGGCCTTTACTATACACTTCTCTATCTGAAGGAGATTAGTCTCACACCTAAAAAGTGTGAGAATATCTCTTTTCAACAAAGAAAAAAAAACTTATTGGCTAAAGTTATTATTTTCGGTATGAGTGTGAGCTGTAAACACCCATATTGACTTATATTTTGGGACATATTAATGGCATGTGTCCCTCTCAGTTGTTTTATCGACAAATATCTATCTCTAATTGGTTATTTTTATTTTTTTTTCAAAAGTTTGGAGGAAAGAAGGCTATTCTATTTTAAGATTAAGATCAGTTAAAATGGTTATCCTAATATTTACATATGACCAATTAAAAGAGATTGCTTACAGCATTAATCTAATCTAATCTTTTTAGGCTAACTGTTTCCATCCTTATACTTTGTTTTTTGGGGTGAATAAATGGGGCCAAAGCCCAACAAGTCTCTCACGCATGGCATCACATCAACGAGTTTCTCAGCTCATAAGGAGGCTAATCGCATATCCTGAATCCAGGATCGTGTTGGAAGCAAACAATAGCGATGCACACTGATTGCCTTCTCTAAGAATATGAGTGATTTGAACATGCCAATTAATGGAGTATTAATTGTCTTTAATATTTCTTACAATTTGTCCACCAGTTCTAGTATCCTTTTTATCTCCCTTATGAACGTGAACCACATTTAATGAGTCTAACTCCATATGTACCCTTCGAAAGCTCATCTCCCCGGCCAAATTGAGACCTTCCCAAGCATCTCAAATTTCAGCCATGAAAGCATTAGAAGCTCCCATGAAGATTTCGATAGATATGGTGCATATTCAATTTATACATGAAATTGATAAGAATATGCCGTCAAATTGATAAAATCCGTCTAATAAGATTTAAAATTTAAAATTATAAAAATGTCGAAACTAATTATTCGTCAATCCAAAAAAATTCTAAAAATATGGAGAATTAATGATGATGTGGAATAGTGGATGTGAGAGGAGGGAGGGAAATATATACATGCGATTTCTTTTATCTTAGCCACCATGATTTTCAATGAAAGCATGACATATGATCTACTGGCAAACATATTAGTAACTACTTGTAATATATTAATTGGAGAACTTAATTAAGGTCAAACATATAAGTAATTGAATCTTAGTTTTGTTTTACATTTACAAACTACTTAGAAACAAGAAGAATTTAATAAAAAATTTAGAAGAAAATGTATATAATACTTAATAAAATGATTGGTTTTATAACAAATAAGTTTACCGAATAAATTTTGAATGGCTATATTTATTTCCCTTTTAATAAAAGCAAAAAAAAATGTATAACAAGGAAGATTGTACCTATTTGAAAGAAAAACAAAATGTAAATATGGTTCCATTCCTTTTTTTTATATATATATATCGTCATTATATGAAATAAGAAGAAGAGTAAATATACATTTTAGTCATTCAAAGATACAAGTATCATCAGTTTGGTCTTTCAATAATAAATATATCATAATGTAAAAAATTCATCCTACAAAAGGATCAACTTGATGTAAAAAATTGATATTGAATGACTATTTTGATATATTAACTATTAGAAGGCTAAACTGATGACATTTGTATGTTTGGAGGATTAAAATTAGTATTTACTCTAAGAAAAATAGAAGTAATACAAAAGAATTAGAGAATTGATGCCACCATAATATTTTTGTTTAGAAAGGTTGATTAAGGAATGAGACATGTGGCATCCAATCAATTTAAAGGATTGGCTTACAAAGATTAGTCTTTTTCGGCCAATATATTACAATGCTTTTTATTTATTATGCACAACAATTTTTGTTACTTTGTAAAGTTCAGTCATTTTATTTTGAAGTGTAAAAACTTTCTATGTCAAAATTAAGTGTAAAATTTCATTTAATATATTTTAAACAAGTTTTTTCTGTAAGTTATATACATAAATAATCTTTATCTCTTTCTCGATATTTTTTTAAAGGACAATCTCGTTCTCGTGATTGATGAGAACAATAAGATGTAAAAAAAAAAAAATGGCATAGATAGATAAAAATTATCATGATTTTTAATTCACAATCCAAATACAGAATTTGAGTCTTGAAATGATTTTTTATATTATTGGTCATGGTATTAATAACATGTTTGAGACCTTAAACGAACAGGTAGAAGCCAATTAACTTGGAAGTGAGAGATAACCACCAAATGAGATTACCAATTAAATAAAGGATTCAAATCCATGTGCATGGAGAATGCATGAATTTTATCCGAATCCCTTGGATCAATTGAGCCACTCCGTATTTGACTTGAGTCTACTTGAAACAATAATTTAACCTAAACTTGGATTTGATTTATTGAAAGAAAGTAATTATTGACTTGACTTTATTAATCGATATGAACACAATCCTATGAGAAGTATCAATCCAAATTGATACTCTTACTCCATAATAATGGACCAAAAGGATCATATGCGTGTGAACACCTACATTGCCTTGTATTTCCTGACATGTAATTTACGGTATCCGCAAATATCTTTGTCCAATATTTAATGTATGCAATGTCAATATTTGATAATTACATTTATATATGTGACGCCAAGATTTATTCGTTCTCATCTGTATAAAATGTGAAATCATGGAAATTATTTTCATATTTGATGTTGATATGGCTATGGCTTTCTCTTTGATCGATCCTAGAAGGTATAGTTGTAAGGATAAACATCCTCAACCTCAATACGTACTTGACCTTGTTCTCACTTCTCACATGATTGATTATTCTCACTCTACCTTTTGATGTATGCATCGCCAATATTTCATGACTACTTTTATCTATGTGATGCCAAGATTAATTCGTTCTAATCTATTTAAATTGTGAAACCATGGAAATTATTGTGATATTTGAGATTAATTTGGCTATGGCTTTATCTTTGATTGATCTTGAAAGGTAAAGTTGTAAATACAACTTGGTGTTTCTATAATTTTTGTTGTGGAACTAATTCCCATTAGACATCGACAAAATGTTAGTCATAAGGTTCTTCCAATAGGTTTCGAACACATGACCTGCAGATAAAATATACACACATGAAACTCAATTTTTCAACTGAGCTACATCTTATGATTATAAGATTCAACTGTTTTACCAATAATTTATTAATTACTTTCATACTAGCTAATTAAAAATTAATTTATATTTAAAGATTTTTAACAAGAAGTCTGCTATTGTAAGCATCACTCGAAACACGACTTTTATTTATCGATAAAGGCATTTAATTTTTAAATACATGGTGTTTAAATTTCAAATGAACACGATGTGTTTAATTAGGATAAGATACCATATTTAGATTAATTTATCTAATATTTAACCAATATGATAATTGGAAAATAAATAATTAACTGGTGCACATATAATAGACAATTTATCACATATTTTTCAAAACAATAATATTTGAAATGTTGGGTTTTGAAAACAGCAATTTCCTCTGAATTGATTTAATTTTTAGTGTACTTATGTTTTCGCTAAAAAGGACAAATTGGATTATGAGAATAATATTTTTATCTTAATTGTGTTAGTGCTCACTATATCTATCCCAAAATTAGGATAAAATGAAAATACTAACTACCTAATTTGTATAAAAAAAACTCCCTTTTATTAGTAATAAGACAGATTACAAAGGAATTAAGTAAGTAATCAATCAAAGCTGATCTGGTAAATTTATTTATTTGTAAAAACATTTTTTATGTCTTATGCTTTCTTTATGGACAAAATTTTCATTTAAAATTTGTTTTTAAATTCAACAACTAGAAGAGTTGATTTATTTATTAAGTACACTATATGATCATCCCCTTCTCATTAGGGGTGTTCATAACCGAACCAAACCGATCAAAACCGAAAAAACCGAACCGAAAAATCGAAAACCGAACAAAACCGATTAATTTTGGTTTTGTTTGGTTTTGTTTTATGAAAACCGATTGGTTTGGTTCGGTTTTTGGTTTTCATTTATGAAACCGAACCAAACCAAACCAAACCGAATTCATATAATTATCTATATATTTTTTATAATTTACATACTTATAAATAATTATATTTAAATTTTTGGTTGTTTCTATAAATATTTTAGGCCTATTTATTGTTTATAATTATGAAATGATATTTTTATTAGGATTTTATACCAACTTTTTTTTAATTGGTCCATAACAAGAACAAAATGACGATGTGTATGAATTTTTTTTTTAAAAAAATATTTAGTGAAAAACCGATTGGACCGAACCGAACCAAACCGATTGTAATTGGTTCGGTTCGGTTCGGTTATCCAATTTTAAAAAAACCGATTGGTCCTTAATATAGAAAAATCGATTGGTTTAGTTCTGATGACTTTTCCCCCCAAAATCGAACCAATCCAAACCGCGAACACCCCTACTTCTCACATCCCATTGCTTCGCACCAACCAAACTTTTAACTTTTTCTCGGTGACGCAAACAAAATTAAATTTTAAAAGAGACAGTTAAATATAAGACTTTCATGATTAAAATTTGTTGAAAATAATAATTTTTAAATATATTCAATTTAATATATAAATTTAATTATATTATAAAAATACATGTATTAAGTAATCACATCTCAAACTAACTTTATTTTTCATTTATTATTATTTTTACAGAAATTATAATTTTAAATTTTTTTAAAATATTTTTATTAAAAATTAAAATTAAATAAAATATAAATCATCATATAATTAATTATTAAAATAAAATTTTAATTTTTAATTGTACATACATCGTATGTGCCATTATTAATTTTAATATAAAATTAGCACTTTTATAATTTTTTTATTTTAGAAACTTAAATAAAATCACTAAACTTAAATCTGGGGTCAAGCTGACTCCTACACATTTCTTGTCGTACGAAATTTCTTTGGTTAAAGTATGAGTGTGAACGGTAAGCACACATATCGACTTTTGTTTGGGGACATATTAATGGCATGTGTCCCCCTCACTTATTTTAAACACAAATATATGTCTCTAGTGGACATGTATGCCGTGATGACACTGGGATTTATTTTTACATTAACATGGTTTTTTTTTTTTTTTTTGCGTGAAAAGCTTTAATGGAAAGAAGGTTCTGTCGTTAAAAAATCAGGACAAGCTATATATTTTAACGCAACTTATAACAAAACTTACATATCGCCTACAAATTCTTTACATTAAAAGTAATTCAAACCCATATATTTTTCCACAGATGAAGGGCTAAAAACCTATATAGGAATGTTAGCTGGGATGGAAGCACATGCTATATCATCAAGCAAAATACGACTTGGACATGGTAAGCCTAACTCCAAAACGTAGGCAAGACACCATTTTCTCTACAAAAATTGGTCTTCACCATTGACTCTTCAATCGAGTCTTGGTCCTGGCTCTTCTTCCTTTTATTTTATGCTGGGTTTTGTTTTTCATCTCTGCATTAGACAACCGAATTATGTATTGGGAGCGGTAACTATCAAAATTGAAGAGGATCGAGCTGTCACTTTTGTTTTTTGGAATGTCATGTTTGAAGAATCATGGCCAAAAAATGTTTAGAAAACATATTAGTTCTTTTGCTTAAAATTTACGATTTTTGTGTGCATAAATGTATAATTTTATGTAGAAATTGTTTATAACGTTATATGAAAACATAACACCTAAATATAGCTGAATATATTTATACACGTTTCTATTAATTATATAAAACCAAGTCACATAAAATATTTTTGTTATCTCAGTCCGCATAAGTGTGTACGGGTCCAATGAAGTTGATTGATTTTTACATAATTATTTTCATTAAATTTTGATTAACTGAGTCATTTAATTAGTGATGTCACATCATCAAAAAGAGTTTATCTTTTCAAATATTTATTATTTTAGTGAGAAAAAATGTAGATTACATTAGAGGTACTAGCACTAGAGTAGGGATAAGGGATAGGTGACACGGCAGATATATGATCAAACCCCCGACATTATCATTACATCCAATCGGCAGCAATATAGTCAGTCCTCTACCTAAATTCAACTCACCTTCCTTCGGGCAACAACCAATTGTTCTATACGAATGGACTTCTTCAATATGTGTTCATGCTTCAGGCTTTAGGGTTTTTCAAACACATCAAATGGGCAAAACAGTCATTCCTAGAGTGTCTGGGTCATTAACACTCATGTGCACTACTGGTGATCTATGTTTCGTTAGTCTTCCTAATAGACCATCTTCATAAAATGTAATAAACACATATAAATTAAGAAAGATCAGTGTAATTTTTAAAATAAGAAGAGTCATATATAGTAAGTGTAAACTTTAGAAAAAGTTTGTGTAATTTTTCAAAAAAAAAAAATACAGGTAGTATAAAAGAATTCGAGAATTGATACCACCATAATATTTGTGTTTAGAAATGGAATGAGACATGTGGCATACAATAAAATTAAGGGATTGGCTTGCATAGAGTAGTCTTTTTCGACAAATATATTATTATAATGCTTACACTCAAAGGGTGTGGGGATAGATGAGCAGAGATAAAAAAATGTCAAATTGTTTAAACAGTACGTATGGTTGGATAAATTCACGTCGCCCAAGAAGAATACAAAATGTTATATATAGTGGGATATATTTGTTTTAGTATATTACGGAGTCGTTAACATTATTTGAGCTTATAACTTTTACTCAAACTTTTCACTCTTCACAATTACGTGCTCTATGTACAAATATTATAATAAAATAATTTCATTAGTAACTATGGCAACTCTTTATACTATTAAGCATCGTTCTTAGAAGTATAAATTGTTTTACCAATATTTGATTAATTACACTCATAATAGCTAATTACTAATTAATTTATATCTGAAGTTGTGAACCACAGTTGACGAGTCTAACTCCAGTTGTACTTTTCGAAAGCTCATCTTCAAGGCCAAATTGAGACCTTCCCAAGCATCCCTGATTTCAGCCATGAAATGAAAGCATTAGAAGCTCCAATGCAGGTTTCAAGAAAAGCCTCTAATCCACTAGCCCAAGCAGTTCCTTGCAAGTCTCTTCCACAACAAGCCATACTAAGACTTCTCTTGAAGGCACCATCTGTATTTATTTTCTTGAAGGCCCCATGGTATTCAAAGTTAAGGGAGTAAGCATAGTATTTTGGCAGACTTTTTATTTTTAATGTAAATAAACTAATTCAAACATGAACTTACTTAAAACATAAGAATCGCGAATTAATTTAACAGATATTTTATTCATAGCAAACGTATATGGCAATACTAGTATTATAGTGGAGTAGGTTTGCATGCATGCACACAGGTCTTATTTAATACATATCACTACAAGAATTTCGTGAATTAGCTATAGAAAATTCTATAGCTAATCTGTAGCTAATTCATAGTTAATTGTTTTAGCTAGGGATTACCTACGAAATTTTTCGTAGCATACTCTTATTCGCCAATTTGCTATGAAAAAATTTGGCAGTCGGTCGCTAGTTATTTTATTTTTGTTACAGAATTTTCATAGGTAATCTTTAGCTAATCTGTACCTAACTTTCTCAAAACAGATTGTTTTTAATTACCTCCCTATTTAGCTAGAAAAAATCCATAACTAATCCGTAGTTAATTCAAAACTAAATTTTTGTACTCCCTAGTTAATCCTTAGCTATACCATAGTTAATTTGTAACTAATTTGTTGGCAATTGTTTCATTCCCTAGCTAAATTTTAGTTAAATCCTAGTTAATTCATAGATAATCCCTAGTTAATTTGTAGTAAAATTTTTCATTTCCTAATTAATCTCTAGCTAATCCGTAGCTAAGTTTGATATAATCCTAGTTAATCCCTAGCTAAGATGCAATTAATCTAACAATCTCCTAACATAGTAATTTTTTTTAAAATTTTATTTATTATCATTTGCCAAATTAAACCTGCATAAAAACACATTTAATACGTACAAATCTAGCCAGTAAATCATACAAAGCAATAAAATGTCATAATTGCGTTAGTAACTGCAAAAGTTATACAATAAGATCAAACATGTTCTACAAAAAAAAATGAAAGTTATACAAAAAAATAAGTTCAAAGAAGTTCTACAACCCTTGTTTCCGTAGACGTTAGGGCAAAAACTTTATCAGAACTGTAAAATGAAGTAAAAATAGTTACCCCTGTTTAGTGTTTGACGACGATGAAGATGGAGTAACTTCTTGCTTACAGAAAATGTTAATGGTTGCATTTTTTGTGTAGGATCAGAAAGTCTTCTTTAATACGCAAAGACTAGAGAGAAAGCGAGGGAAAAAAGTGTAAAGGTTTTCAAACTTTGTTATTTTTAAAAAATATTCCAGACTACCTTATCAAATCGGTAAACATATAACCGCATTGGAAATGACTTTTTAATCCGGTTGATATGGTAACAGATTTGAATATATGCATTTCTCAATCCGGTACCTCATCAACCGGATCAGAAAGTATTCTTTGATATGCAAAGACGAGAGAGAAAGCAAGGGAAAGAAGTGTAAAGGTTTTCAAACTGTTATTTTTTAAAAATATTCCAGACTACCTTATCAAATGGGTAAACATATAAACCGCATTGGAAATGACTTTCTAATTTGGTTGATGTGGTGGCGGATTTGAATATATGCATTTTTCAATCCGGTACCTCATCAACTGGATTGGAAAGTATTTTTTTAAAAAAAAAATTTTATGCCTCACACTAGAATGACTTTCCAATCCGGTTGATGTGTTAGCGGATTTGAATATATGCACTTCTCAATCCGGTACCTCATCAACCGAATTGGAAAGTCTTTTTAAAATTTTTTTTTTATGACTCACTCTAGAATGACTTTCCAATCCGGTTCTTCATTAACCGAATTGGAAAGTCTTCTTTTTAAAAACAATTTTTATGACTCACAGACTTTCCAATCCGGTTGATGTGTTAGCGGATTTGAGAACAAGGAGATAAAAAAAAGGAAAATGTGTGCATATAAAAGATGATCATGATTCATATACAAAAATTATTAGGATAATATCCGTGTAACATAACTCAATTATTGCTATGTCTTATGATCTTTATTAAGAGTTGTAATTAGAATTTTAATTTCCTACAACTTTATTTTTTATTTTCTCTTAAGATCCTGTTTGTTAGAGATTATTTGATAAAAAAATCACTTTTTTAAGTAAAAAATTATTTTTAATGATGTTGATTGTGTTTGTTTAAGCTTATTAAAAAATCATTTGTTTTAAAAAATTATTTTTATAGTTAAAATGAAAAGCTATTCTCATTAGCGTTTGAAAAAAAAATTTTGCGATAGAAGAAAAATAAGCTACTCTCATTTAAAAAATAATTTTTATGATTGTAAACAAATATAAAATAACTTATACTTTTTTAAAAATATCTAAAAAATAATTTCTAAATTATTAAAGGTCAAAATCATTTTTTTTTACTCTGTAACAAATGAGCCCTAAATCTAATAAGAGTTTTCTATAACTAAAAAAATATATTATTACGATGATAATAATAAAAATATCGCATAACTTTAATGTGTTGCATATGACTTAGTGAGAATTACTAGGTGGGGACCAATGTCTAAGTATTGTTACCTCTTTAAGAAGTAATGAATGGAGTAACATGTGCGATGCGCGGGGAAAGCAGAGCAGGGATCGATCATATATAATATGAGATGATATAATGTAATATGCACTTTCTAATCCGGTTCCTCATTAACCGGATTGGAAAGTCTTTTAAAAATTTTTTTTATGACTCACAGACTTTCTAATCCGGTACTTTCCAATCCGGTTCCTAATTAACCGAATTGGAAAGTCTTCTTTTTAAAAAAAAATTTGCACTTTCCAATCCGGTTCCTAATTAACCGAATTGGAAAGTCTTCTTTTTTAAAAAAAAATTTGCACTTTCCAATCCGGTTCCTAATTAACCGAATTGGAAAGTTTTGCACTTTTCAATCCGGTTCCTCATTAACCGGATTGGAAAGTCTTTTTTTTATTTTATTTTTTTTTTTATAACTCACACTAGAATGACTTTCCAATCCGGTTGATGTGTTAGCGAATTTGAATATATGCACTTCTCAATCCGATACTTCATTAACCGGATTTGAATATATGCATTTTGAATCCGGTGATATTAAAACGAATTTAAATGGCTTATATATGAATCTGGTTACTTGACATTCCGGATACGAAAATAACTTTTAAATCCGATAATAATAAAACGAATTTAAATGTCTTATATATGAATCCGGTTACTTGAAATACCGGATTCGAAAACAACTTTTAAATCCGGTGATATTAAAACGAATTTAAATGATTTATATATGAATCCGGTTACTTGACATCCCGAATTCGAAAATAACTTATAAATCCGGTTATAATGAAACGAATTAATGTCTCTTATATATGAATTCGGTCAGTATAAGAACTGAATTGGAAAACATGATTTCAATCCGCTAGCCAAATCACCGAATTAAAGTTGCCGAATTTAAAACTCTTTTTTCTTGTAGTGTTAGTTTCTTTTTCTTAACATATCTACATATATTTTATATAATATGACGATGATTACCTTTCATTAAATTTGACATACCTAAATTCTGACTTTATTTTTATCTGTTATAACTTACCCATCATGTATTACAATTAATTTTAAATACTGATGAAAAATTTAAAAATAAATAATAATTATGCAAATATGTGAATTTTTTTGCAAAACAAGTATAATAATTCCTTGAGATACAATTATTATCCAAAATATTACAAAAAATTATATTATAAAAAATATATGAAGTATCTTATCCAAAAAATTGTACTCATTTCAAATTTTTTCATAATCTTTTTTTCTCTTTTTTAACAATAATTTTTAAATATCAAGTTATTAAAAAATTAAATTCTACATTATACATGAGAATATTTAACCTTCTTTGATTTTCTAATGAGTGATATTTATGTCATTTAAATACAAATTGCATTCCACATGATTTCATGTACCATACAGTGGAATGACTTTGAAAGCGATTTCATTTCAAAGGACATCAAACTGTGCACTGAAAATGATCATTCCATTCAATTCTTATTCAATTTCCCATTCAATTGAATTATCATTCCATGTACCAAACATGACATTAATATTGTTTTATATTTATAAACTACTTAGACACATGATGAATTTAATAAAAAAAATTCAGAAGAAAATGTATATAATATCTAGTAAAATGATTGCTTTTAAAAAAAATATGTTTACCGAATCAATTTTGAATGACTATATTTATTTTCCTTTTAGAAAAAAATGAATGACAATGAAGATTGTACCTATTTGAAAGAAAAGAAAATTGTAAATATGGTTGCATTCCACTATTATATCGTCATTATATGAAATAAGAAGAATAGAGGACGTATAAAAGAATTCGGGAATTGATTCCATCATAATATTTGTGTTTAGAAAAGTTGATTAAGGAGTGAGACATGTGGCATCCAATTAATTTAAAGGATTGGCTTACATAGATTAATCTTTTTCTACCAATATTGTTGGAACCAAAGAACCTTGTGAAATTAAGTTTGGAACCAATCTATTTAAAGAATTATTACCCCATAAAGTTTTGAAGATAACAAAAGATTTAATTTAGAATGAATAAGTAAAAAACTCACGTAACTTGTTTTTGAACTGTTTCAAGAAGAAAACAAAGTGTTAACAAACAGTTACTTATATGTGTGTCCATGCTTACTTGAGCTAAAGGAAACTAAGTATTCGTCCAATACCTTTTGAACTGTTTCACAAGTTTTATTATATTGGATCGTCCAATGATTTCCTTACTAAGCTCAGGTTCGAAATATTCGTCCAAAGCCAAAATTCAAATGTGAAGAAACTGTTCATCATTAAATGTTGAGAAGGACTCTGACGACGTACACTACAAAAGAAGTCAACTAAGCCGCTTAAGCTGACATCGCTAACAACTACAAAGATCTGCGAATAAGGAACTTTCTGCGCGTTCAGATAAGTCAGGACTAAGCTACCATATTCTTAGACATTCCTAATAATCAAAGTATTTTTTCAGAAGAAGATCCACACGTTATCATCTTATGCATTTAATACTGCTCAGAATGGTAATAAATGTTTCCGTTGGACAAAGAAGCTTATGAAGACTGCTCCAAATACTTTCACCTATAAATACAAATGTCTTCGAAGAAGAAAGGTAGGATAACAATCTGTGTGATCAAAAGTGTAAAAGAATCAAAGCTTTCTTTTTTCTTAGTACTCTTACTCTTGTAAAGAGTTTAAGTCTTGAGATTTATTTTCTATCCTCACCTGTAGTGAGTTTAAAACTCAAGCACTTCTACATCTTCTTTTATTCAACTTGGTTTGTTAGCCTGAAGAGGCTGTGTATAAAAGAATACTTGGATCGTAGAACTTGAAGAGGTTGATAATACTTGTATACCTGAAGAGGTGGACAATACTTGCAATCTTTGTATAAGATTAGTAGAAAATCATTCTGGTTGAAGGGACTGGACGTAGCTCTTAGTTTGTGAGAGTGAACCAGGATAAACATCTGGTGTAAGCTTTTCTTCCCTCCTCTTGTGTTTTATTTATTCACTAACCTCTGGGGATTGCCATTGTTTTCATAACTAAAGTTTTGAGATAAAACTTAGAACTTTTTCATTACGGTTAATGTTATTAATTACAAAATTGCTTTAGCGTCCAATTGGACTAAAAAGTTGTTTTTTTGTCCATTGCATTTTTACTTCTTAACGAAAAGTTTTACAAAAAGGTTAAGAAACACAATTCAACCCCCCTTCTTGTGTTTCACTTGTTTACTTCAATTGGTATCAGAGCTCAGCCTATTGGGTTGAGCATCTAACAGTGCAGAGGAAAAGATCCAGTACTACCTTAAATGGAGAACGAATGACAAGCAGTGAACAGACCTCCTCTATTCAATGGAAATGATTATGATTATTGGAAGAAGATGATGATTGCATTCTTTGATGCACAAAATATGGACATTTAGGACCTAATCCAAAATAGCTATCAAATACCCACCAACACAGAAGGACTAGATCTTCCCCGAACACAATGGACGGAAGGACAACGAACTACATATCAGTTAAACTCAAAAGCCAAACACTACCTTATGTGCCATTACCAGATCAGAACATGATAAAGTTCATAGCTGTGAAACAGCTAAAGAGATATGGGATACTCTAGCTTTAGCACATGAAGGTTCCTCTCAGGTCAAAGAATCAAAGATAAGCATGTTAGTTCACCAGTATGAACACTTCAAAATGGGGGAACATGAAAGTATTGATCAAATGTTTGGACGAATTAAAACAATAATCAATAGCTTGAGATCCTTGGGAAAGACATATGATAATCAAGATCATATTAGAAAAATTCTTAGAAGTCTCTCCAGACATAGGAAACCCAAGGTCACTGTGATCAATCAATTTGAGACACTTATATTAGCTTTATATTAGGCTTTATTAGATGTTTATTGTGCTAATATTAGTATTTTAGATGATTTTAATGTTGTTGGGCTTCATTGGGCTTTAATGCAAATTGTGAATAATTTTCAGATTTTGATGCATTTTGACCTTTCTTCCTTGGTTAGGCATAACTTGGGACTCGGTGATCCATTTGAGGTGATCTTGGTGACTTTGGAAAGCTAAGACAAGGCTCTACAAGTTTCATGAAGAACTCAAGAGCTGGATCGGACTTCTAAGGGTCCAAAATATCCTTGCAATGCATAGTGGGTTTGCTGTCACGAAAATTTAGGCAGTGTGCACATATTGGCCTACATAGTGAGCTATAGGCTTTCTCTTGGGCTGAAACTTGGCCATTAGAAAGATAAGACCCATATCTCCAACTTCACTGAAGACCATTTAGTCAATAGATGTTGTTTTAGGCATGATTATGAAGCTACAAGTTAGTTTGAATTTGGAAACACGTTCTGCCAACCTAACTTGAGGTAGGTGCAGTGTTTTTAGCATATATGGAGTTCTAAAAGTCCAAATGACATGATTCCAACTGCAAAATTTCAAGGAGACAACTGGCTACAACTTTCATGGGACCTCCAAGCCAAAATGCACGGTCTAGGTCATGAAAATCAAGCCAGAAATCAGATAAGAGTTGCAAACTAAAAGCCACCAACCATACACCAACCCACCTACCATGCACAAACCCACCAACCATGCATCAAGCTTCTATATTTGACAATTTTCATGTTTTTACAGCTTGTATTCAGATTATGTACATGTACAAATTGGCTTCTAGGATTAGTATAAATAGAGTCAATCTCTTTGTATTATCATCATTCAATTTTAAGTAAGTTTAAAGAAAGTTTGAGTATTTGTGAGAGTTTTCTTTCTCTTCTTCTCCATTCTCTTTACAATTTTGTTTTTGTTCTTTTATTTCTGAGTTCTTCCTTCCCATCCATGGAAGGCTAGGCTCTCATAATCAATCCAAGGGATTAGCCATCTTGATGTTTAATTTGGAGATCTTGTTTTGCTTGTTCATATTGCTTAATTGTTATTCAAGTTTTTCTTCTTCCTCTTTTGATTTTTATCTAGATTAAATTGCTTAATTTGATTTAGATGTTGATGTGATAATAGCTTTATTATCATGTATTCAAAGAGGATCACAAAGACTAAACAATATATTAAAGCTTTTTGATAGATTGTTTAGCTTGGTTAAATTCTAGATCTTAAGTTAATCTATGTTGGATGGTGCTTACTTTATCTAACCTTGGTTAATCAAATCCTAGATGCTTATCTAGTAGAGAATTCTTGGATCATGTTAAGGCTTCTTGATGTGATCTAAGGCCAAGAACATGGTTAACAATTAAGTGAATTCCTTGTGATCAATGATGAGTTAAACTCAAGATCGGTAAATTTCTTTGGATTGGTTGTTTCTTTAGATTTGTTTACAACTTTAAGTCTCATACTTTTATTAATCTTGTTAATCAACAACAAAACCCCCATTTTCTAATTATCTTGATCTAATTAAATCTTTGTTTTTGGATCCTCGAGGGACGATTCGGTTCATTCTCTATACTACAAATTAGTTTACGAACCGGTTATTTTTATTATTTGATAGGTTAAGACAACCTCTTGTCTAATTTGGCGCCGTTGCCAGGGATCCAAGGCAACTATTTGATCATTTCAAGACCTAATCTAACTCTAACAATTGTGTTTTTGTTTTTGAAGCTTTTTCAAGTGGAATTCGACTGAAATTGGGTAAAGGGTATTGTGTCAAGAATTTCGGTTCGGTAAAGTATCTTTGATTAACCTTAATTTTGGTACACTAATGGAAAAAATTATTCTGAGAAAGGCTCATTATTTATAGTGAGGTCACCCTTATTTTAGCCAAATTCTATCATTTAAACCACATTTTCAATTTTTTAAGATTTTTTATTATTTTGTTGGATAGAATTTTTGTGTAGATTTTACCCTGTGGTGGTTCCATAATTTTTAAAATTCATTTGATACTGTTTTTATTTTTGTTTAATTTTTTGGAGTATTTGTTTTAGGAATTTTTAGTGTTTTAGTTGTTATTGCTTTTCTAATACCTTCTTATGAACTGCATGCTATATGACTAGGTCTGATCCTGGTACCTTGCATTCATTTGATCCTGAAATTGATAGAACATTTCTACACTTCATAGAATTCATAGGACTGGTAGTAGCATTTATAGAGCTAATAGAATTACTTTTGGAATTGGGCTTGAACTTGACATTGCACCTAATCTTGTTGACTCTTTTAATCCTGTTGAGTCTGCTTCTGTTAGTACTTCAGTGTCTGATACTGAGTCTACTGATTTTACTATGGCTGACTATAACAATAGGACCCTTAAGGAATTAACTGCACCTGATGTGAATTATCAACCTTTGTGCATTCAATATCCTGAACTTAATGTTGATTTTGAGTTGAAATCTGGATTGATACATTTGCTGCCCAAGTTTCATGGTCTTGCAGGTGAAGATCCACATAAGCATTTGAAGAAGTTCCATGTTGTCTGCTCCTACATGAAACCTCATGGAATAGCTGAAGATCACATCAAGCTAAGGGCTTTTCCTTTCTCCTTGGATGGTGCTACTAAGGATTGGTTGTATTACTTACAACCTGCTGCCATCACTTCTTGGAATGACATGAAAAGATTGTTTCTGGAGAAGTTCTTTCCTGCATCAAGAACTGCTGCAATAAGGAAAGATAATTGTGGCATAAGGCAAATCAGTGGTGAAACTCTCCATAAGTATTGGGAGAGATTCAAGAAATTGTGCTCGAGCTGCCCACACCATCAAATTAGTGATCAACTGCTGATCCAATACTTCTATGATGGATTGATGCCAATGGAAAGGAGTATGATTGATGCTGCAAGTGATGGAGCATTGGTAGATAAAACTCCAGCTGCTGCCAGAAACTTAATTGCAAACATGGCAGCAAATTCTCAGCAATTTGGTACTCGAATGGGTGCTGCAACCAGAGTAGTCAATGAAGTTAATACCTCTTCACATGCTGATTAACAAAGGGTGGAACATAGATTGGATGAGCTCACTTCTTTGGTCAAATAGATGGCAATGAGACAACACGAACCACCTGTGCAAACCCCTGCAAGAGTTTGTAGCATATGTTCTAATTCCTCTCATCCTACAGATTCGTGCCCCACATTGCAAGATGATTCTGAGTTTCAAGACCAATCTGTGGCTGCAGCTGATATATTTCCTGGGAAGCCACAGTTCCATCAGCAGCAACAACAAAAATATGATCTATTCTCCAATACTTACAACCCTGGATGGAAGGACCATCCCAATCTGAGATATGGAAATGCATCAAATCAGCAGCCACCAAACCAGTATAGACCACCATTCCAGCAGCAAGCAAGAACAAATCAATTTCAGCCACATGCTGGACCAAGTAGACCACCATTCCAGCAGCAAGGTCCTGTAGCCACGAAATTTGAGCCCTCATTGGAGGATTTGGTGAAACAGTTGGCCACCAATAACATCCATTTTCAACAGAGAACTGAAACCACCATTCAGAACTTGAAGACTCAAATTGGTCAACTTGCCACATCTATTCATGAATTAAAGTCACAGGGTTCTAGCCAATTACCCTCTCAAAGCACTCCAAACCCTAGAGGCAATGTTAGTGCTATAGCTTTGCGCACTGGTAAGCAAATCAATGGACCAGTGCAGCAGATAATTCCAAATTCTATCATTGATTCTGCAACAAATTCAAGTTCTGCAGGAAATTCAGATGCTGTAGCAGATTCAGCAGCAAATGATCCTACAACAGCCAAGTAGAAAACCAGATCAAACCAGCAGTTGACAAAAAATTCAGTACAACAGAAAAGTGAACATTCACAAAAGTCAGCTTCCAACATTCCACTTCCTTTTCCCAACCGAATGATACAGACGAGGCATATGGTTGAGACTGACTTGGATAAGGAAATAATGGAGACTTTTCAAAAGGTTGAGGTGAATATACCTCTCTTGGATTCAATTAAACAAATACCCAAGTATGCCAAGTTTTTGAAAGAGATGTGCACCCATAAGAGGAAGGGCACTGAAAAAGTGAGTATGAGGAGAAATGTCTCTGCTTTGATTCAGCCCAACCTACCTCCCAAATGCAAAGATCCAGGCACTTTTACCATCCCTTGTACCATAGGGCACCAACAATTCACTCATGCCTTGCTAGACTTAGGAGCCTCCATCAATGTAATGCCAAAGTCAGTTTACACTTCCTTGCATATGGGAGAGCTAAAGTCCACCGGCATTGTTATTCAGTTAGCAAACCGGAGCACTGCTCAACCTGCAAGAGTATTGGAGGATGTTCTGGTTCGGGTAAATAATTTAATATTCCCAGCTAATTTTTATGTGTTGAATATGGAAGATGAATCTGCCTCTTCCTCAACCCCATTGATCTTAGGTAGGCCATTTTTGAAAACTGATAAAACTAAGATTGATGTGCATGTTGGTTCCCTTTCCATGGAATTTGGTGATGATATCATTCAGTTTAACATTTTTTATGCCATGAAATACCCTTTAGAGGATCATTCTGTTTTTCATTTTGATGTCATTGATTTACTGGTTGATGATATGCATGCTGATATGTTGGCAGAGTTTCCTGAAATTATAGGATACACTGATAGCATAGCTTGCGATACTTGTTCTGCCTGCTTCAGACTTTCTGGTTGTAAACCCAATGCAATATGTGCAGCTTGTGTTGGGATTTCTACATACTTGTCATGTGCTGTTGTTAATTCTGCTGACATTGATGAATCTGTTTCTGTTATTAATGGCAATGATGCTGTTATTAATGATGTTGTCATTCATCCAGCTGCTAAGTGTGATTCTTTTGATTCTATAGGATATGATGATGTTGTTTTGCAAGATTGTGCACAACTTGCAGGTGCAGGTGCAGCAAGTACAACTGCTGAGAATTTAGCAGATTTAGTTTCGGATCCAAAACTAGTACCGTCAGTCCAGCAACCACCCTCCATTGAACTTAAGCCCTTGCCCAAGCATTTGAAGTATTCATTCTTGGAGGAGGATGAGAAGCTCCCGGTGATAGTGGCCAAACACCTCCAACCTGAGCAAGAAACCAAATTATTGGAAGTCTTGAAGTAACACAAAAAGGCAATTGGTTGGACACTTGTAGACATTCTGGTATTAACCCCTCCACATGCATGCACAGGATATTACTTGAGGAGGAAACTAAACCAGTGAGATAACCCCAGAGGAGACTGAATCCTCTCATTCTAGATGTGGTGAAAAAAGAGGTGACCAAGCTACTGCAGGCTGGCATTATCTATCCCATCTCTGACAACAAGTGGGTGAGCCCGGTGTAAGTAGTTCCAAAGAAATCTGGGGTGACTTTCGTGGCCAACCAGAAGAATGAGATCATTCCAACCGAGTGCAGAATAGCTGGAGAGTCTACATTAACTACAGACGTCTCAACCAAGCCACTCGGAAAGATCATTATCACCTTCCGTTCATCGATCAGATGCTGGAACGGTTGGCTGGTAAGTCCCATAACTGCTTTTTGGATGGCTACACTGGATACTTCCAACGGTGCATGGTGAGCATATTTTCTGATTTCTTAGAGGAGTGCATAGAGGTATTTATGGATGACTTCACTGTCTATGGTTCTTCTTTTGTTTCATGTTTAGCTAGCTTATCTAGGGTGCTGCATAGATGCATTGAGACTAACCTTGTGCTAAATTTTAAGAAATGCCATTTTATGGTAGAACAAGGTATAGTTTTAGGCCATGTAGTATCCAGTAAGGGCATTGAGATAGATCCTGCCAAGATTGATGTAATTACTTGTTTATCTTACCCCACATGCGTGCAGGAAGTGCTTTCTTTTCTTGGTCATGCAAGTTTCTACAGGCGCTTCATTGCCGACTTCAGCAAGATTGCCCTTCCACTTTCCCACTTACTGCAGAAAGATGTAGAGTTCAATTTTGATGACAAGTGCAAGGCAGCTTTCAACCACTTGAAGCAAGCCTTGACCAGTACCCCTATCATCTAGCCACCTGACTGGACATTGCCATTTGAATTGATGTGCAATGCTTCTAACTATGCAGTAGGAGCAGTCTTGGCATAGAGAGTGGGGAGAGCTTCTCAAGTGATATACTATGCCTCCAGAACTTTGGATGCTGCTCAGGCCAACTATACCACAACTGAAAAAGAGCTTTTAGCCATTGTTTTTGCTTTGGATAAGTTTAGATCATATTTGCTTGGTTCTAAGGTTGTTGTGTTTACTGATCATGCAGCTTTAAAGTTCCTTTTGAAGAAGCCAGAGACAAAGCCCCGACTAATAAGGTGGATGCTACTGCTCCAAGAGTTTCATATAGAGATCCGTGACAAGAGTGGAATAGAAAATCTAGTGGCAGATCACTTGAGCCGCATTGAAAAGGCTTTAGATCCCTTCCCTGTACAGGACTCTTTCCCAGATGAGCAGCTTCTGCAGCTGCAAGGTAAGAACACCTCCCCTTGGTTTGCAGATATGGTTAATTTTCTGGTTGTTGGTGTTCTTCCTGCATATTTTACTGGAGCTCAATCTGATAAAATGAAAAGTGAGTCTAAGTACTATGTATGGGATGATCCTTATCTGTGGAAGCTTTGTAGTGACCAGATTATTAGAAGATGTGTCTTTCATCATGAGTTTCATTCTATTCTTAGCTTTTGTCATACATTTGCATGTGGTGGGCACTTTGGCTCCCAACGTACAGCTAGGAAGGTTTTGGACTCTGGATTGTATTGGCCTACCCTATTTCATGATACATATCTGTTTTGTAAGTCTTGTGAACAGTGCCAGAGAACATGGACAATTTCACACAGGAATGAGATGCCTCAGCAGCCTATGCTGTCTTGTGAGATCTTTGATGTTTGGGGCATTGATTTCATGGGCCCTTTCCCTATTTCCTTTGGTTTTATTTATATTTTGTTGGCTGTTGATTATGTATCTAAATGGGTGGAGGCAAAAGCTACTCGGACTGATGATTCCAAAGTTGTTGTGGATTTTGTTAGATCACAGATTTTCTGCAGGTTTGGAATCCCGAGGGCCATTATGAGTGATCAGGGTTCACACTTTTGTAACCGGAGAATAGAGGCTTTGATGAGAAAGTACAGCGTCTTGCACAAGGTTTCTACATCTTATCACCCCCAGACAAACGGGCAAGCCGAGGTCTCAAACCGAGAGATCAAACACATACTTGAGAAGACAGTCCAACCTAATAGGAAGGACTAGAGCCTGAGACTTGAGGATGCTCTGTGGGCTTACCGAACTGCCTATAAGACACCGATAGGGATGTCCCCGTACCGAATTGTCTTTGGGAAGGTATGCCACCTTCCGGTGGAAATTGAGCATAAATCCTATTGGGCAGTGAAACAGTGTAACCTTGACTTGAGTCAATTCGGATCTCAAAGGAAGCTCCAACTTCAAGAACTTGAGGAGCTTCGATTAGGGGCGTATGAGAACTCCCTGATCTACAAGGAGAAGACTAAACTCCTTCATGATAAGATGTTGGTACGAAAAGAGTTCACCATTAGTGAAAAAGTCTTTCTCTACAACTCTCACCTCAAACTTATGCCCGGTAAGCTTCGTTCTAAGTGGCTTGGTCCTTTCATTGTTATTAATGTTTTTCCTCATGGTGCAGTAGAAATCAAGAGTGAAGCCACCAACAAAGTGTTCAAGGTTAATGGTCATCACCTCAAGAATTTTTATGAAGGAGCTCAAGAGAACCTCGTGGAGGAAGTTCAACTGCAGGAGGCCATCTACCATAATTGATCACTACTTTATTGAAAAAAAAAGCCACGTTTAGATCAATGGCTAGAAATTGAATCATTACTGGGGAGGACCCATCGATCGTGCAAAATTTTCAATCACGCTGGTTGATGACATTAAAAATAGCGCTTCTTGGGAGGCAACCCAAAGTTTTCTAACTCTTTTTTCTTTCAAACTTTGACTTATTTGCTATCACAGGAATCGAGATAGAAAAAACGGTGCCAAGTGAGAAAATCTATCAAAGTTTGATTTTTCTGTCTTTATTTTGTTTGTTTTTCTTTGACAGATGATTTTTCACCGGTTAAATGGCAGATAACGGTACTCCGTGAAAATCTTTTTCGGTCCCTTCAATTACCCACAAACACTGAAATTTGTATATAATTTTACTCAATTTTTTTTCTCTCTTCTTTCTTTCAAAATGGATAATCAGCTTTTTAACCTCCGCAAGCGATTCCCTTCTCTCCCTCAAAATACTTTAACTAAAATTTATTGTGCAAGGTTTAAGAGATTAAGGATGCTTATGCACAAAGGCGTCCCTGCGGACATACGCTGGTTGATCGAAGCAAAGGTCCGAATCACAGGGAAATTTTCTGACGCTCTTGTTTCATATATGCCAGGACTAGGCAAAAGTTCATATGCAAAGAAGATAAGAGCAAAAAGGTTACGAGTCTGCTATAAATGTGCAAGATGGACCTGTAACACAAAATGCAGATCAATTGTAATGGCGTCTATAAATCGACTTGATAAAATTGACTTCATTAAGGATGACATGAGTAAGGAGTCTTTAGATAACATTCTATTGACTCTTGAGACGCATCCTAGTGGAGATGTGCAGAGAGTACTTCTTGATTTATGGCCAATATTCCAAGATGAACATGAGCGTTATAGTCTCGGGAATCTGACTCAAAAAGACCCTGTTTGCCAATTTTTAAGAAAATTGGATGGGAAACCGACCATCGGCCCATAGAGAGCATTCAAGCAATTACTGAACGTATTAGAGGAAAATGTGAGCCACAATCACACCTCCTGTAAGTATTATTTTTTATTTTTTATTTTTCCTTTTTCTTCTTGTTTATTAAAAAAAATTTAGCTGTATTTTTTTGAAATATATGTTGCGTATTTTCAAACTTCTTCTTACACATATAGATTAGTCTTTTATCCTTGTCATATAGCTATTATCATTATTGTGCTTCTTTTCAAACTTGCCTGACACACGGATCTACCCCTCCTTTATAGGTGTAATTATTATATTTGAGTTTTGATTATTTAAATAATGCATTTTGCTCTCTTCAGATCATTGATAAGGTGAGAGTAAAAAAAAATGGAAGTCACTTCAGTTCGTCGGATCAAGAGTGTTTGTGTCTTTTGTGGATCTAATCCTGGAAAAGATAAAGAGTTTGTAAATATTGCAAACCATCTTGGTCGAGTGCTAGCTGATCAATCAATTTGAGACACTTATGTTAGCTTTGTATTAGGCTTTATTAGATGTTTATTGTGCCCAATATTAGTATTTTAGATGAGTTTAATGTTGTTGGGCTTCATTGGGCTTTAATGCAAATTATGAATATTTCTTGGATTTTGATGCATTTTGACCTTTCCTCCTTGGTTAGGCCATAACTTGGGACTCGCTGATCCATTTGAGGTGCTCTTGGTGTCTTTGGAAAGCTAAGACAAGGCTCTACAAGTTTCATGAAGAACTCAAGAGTTGGATCGGACTACTAAGGGTAAAAAATAGCCTTGCAATGCAGAGTGAGTTTGCTGTCACGGAACCATCTGGGCAGTATGCACATATTGGACTATATAGTGGGCTATATGCCTCCTCTTGGGCTGAAACATGGCCATTGGAAAGATAAGACCTATATCTCCAACTTCACTGAAAACCATTTAGTCAATAGATGTCGTTTTAGGCATGATTATGAAGCTACAAGTTGGTTTGAATTTGGAAACACGTTCTTCCAACCTAACTTGAGGTAGGTTCAATGTTTTTGGAATTTCTGGAGTTCTAAAAGTCCAAATAGTATGATTCCAATTGCAAAATTTCAAGGAGACAATTGGCTACAACTTTCATGAAGACCTCTAAGCCAAAATGCACTGTCTAGGTGATGAAAATGAAGCCAGAAGTCGGATAAGAATTGTTGACTAAAAGCCACCAACCATACACCAACCCACCTACCATGCACCAACCCACCAACCCACCAACCATGCATCAAGCTTCCATATTTGACAATTTCCATGTTTTTACAGCTTGTATTCAGATTATGTACATGTACAAATTGGCTTCTAGGATTAGTATAAATAGAGTCAATCTCTTTGTATTATACAATCATTCAATTTTAAGTAAGTTTGAAGAAAGTTTGAGTATTTGTGAGAGTTTTCTTTCTCTTCTTCTCCATTCTCTTTACAATTTCGTGTTTGCTCTTCATTTTATGAGTTCTTCCTTCCAATCCATGGATGGCTAGGCTCTTATAATCAATCCAAGGGATTAGCCATCTTGATGTTTAATTTGGAGATCTTGTTTTGCTTGTTCATATTGCTTAATTGTTATTCAAGTTTCTCTTCTTCCTCTTTTAATTTATATCTAGATTGAATTGCTTAATTTGATTTAGATGTTGGTGTGATAATAGCTTTATTATCATGCATTCAAAGAGGATCACAAAGACTAAACAATATATCGAAGCTTTTTGATTGATTGTTTAGCTTGGTTAAATCCACGATCTTAAGTTAATCTATGTTTGGATGGTGCTTATTTTATCTAACCTTGGTTAATTAAATCCTAGATGCTTATCTAGTAGAGGATTCTTGGATCATGTTGAGGCGTCTTGATGTGATCTAAGGCCAAGAACATGGTTAGCGATTAAGTGAATTCCTTGTGATCAATGATGGATTAAACTCAAGATCAGTAAATTTCCTTGGATTGGTTGTTTCTTTAGATTTGTTTTCAACTTTAAGTCTTGTATATTTATCAATATTGTTAATCAACAACAAAACCCCCCATTTTAATTATCTTGATCTGATTAAATATTTGTTCTTTTTAAATCCTTGAGAGACGATTTGATTCATTCTCTATACTACAAATTAGTTTGTAAACCGGTAATTTTTATTATTTGACGGGTCTCGACAACCTCTTGTCACTAGTTGAGAAAGAAATCCGTTTAGTTTACGGAGGAGGTAGTCTTGGGTTGTGTAACAACTGCTGCACATTTAGGAAGTGGCAAAGTCCTTAGTGTCATTCCTAGTCCTTTAGCTATTGGCAATCCCACTGGAAAAACAGTAGAGGATGAAGTAATGGTATCTTGCATGCACCAACGCATAAACATTATGATAGCAAATGCTGATGCCTTTATTGCCCTACCTGGTGGTTTTGGAACTCTGGATGAGCTCTTTCAAATTACATCTTGGTCACAACTAAATTTTCACTAAAAACCTATAGGTATATTAAATGTTAATGGTTTTTATGACAGTTTGTTTTGTTTTCTTGATCATGTTGTGGAACAAAGATTCATCTCACAAGCAACACGTCAAATTCTTGTAATCGCTGCAACCCCTGAACAATTGCTCGATCAACTACACGAATTTGTCCCACAACGTCATCCAACAATGACTCCATTGAATTGGGAACAAGGCAGCAACAACAACAAAAAGCAAAAACTTGATTTGACTTTGTCCTTGTGAATTTTTGTTTTCACTTATGGTTTTAGTTTTTTGTAATTTTTTCTTATTTCAGGCCCGATTTGCAGTTTTCTGGTAAGACCTTCTACACTCTACCTATCTTTATTTTGATATTGGGGACAATGTCTTAAATTAGTTGGGGGGAGGTATAGTTGACAATACCATGTACATAGTTTAGTTTAAAAAAAAAATAACCAGCTAATCTTTATTGTTACTAGCTTATTATATGTATGATGGCAAAATAAGGAGTAATTTTGCTCTTGAGATGCATCTTAACTTGCATTTCATAGTATGTCTTAAATTATTTTGTTCTTGCATATTAAAAATAAAATAAAAAAATTTTCATTTTGATCTTTTCAATTAATTTTGATGCAAGCATGTGCTGAATCTGAGCTTAATTGATAATAAAAGTATACAAAACAGTTTATAGTTAAATCATTTTCATGATATACATGTGTATATGACTGTGGATATTACGAAGAAAGCATGATTGAATTGAGTGAATGTTCCATACCTTTGTGAGTTTTGGGCTTTTCCAAGTTTGATACTTACACTTGGTTTATTTTCTTTCATGAGTGATGTCAATTATGAATTTATTTTCTAGAACTTGCATTGAATCGATTTGAGATTACATTGGTCTGTATGTTGCATGAAAATGACAGAGGCATTTTTCTTGCCTTAGCTACTTTGGCCAAATAAACCTACCTTGCATTTATCTCATTGTTAACCCCCTCTGAGCCTACTTGCCCATTCTTTGTTCTTAGCTCATTATAAGCCTTGAGTGAAAAACCATGTTTTACCTTATCTTAAGGAATAGGAGAGCATTGATTTTCTTATTAGAGGAGTTCTTTTGCTTACAATGATTTAAGTGTGGGGGAATTAGTGTGCTGATGTGAAATGCTTGGTACCAAAAAAAAAAAAAGGAAGAAGAAGAAAATAAAACCAAAAGGTTGTAAAAGAAAAGAATCGACAAAGGAAGGAATATGTAAAGAGAATGAGCATTTTATGGTTTTGGGTAAAAAAAAAATTATGCTTTCTACTTGAATTACTCCCCAATGCTCTTTTATTCTTTTTGGTTTTAACCTGCTATTATCCATATTGTTCCCTTCTTTCACCTTATATGTCCCATTACAACCTTTTTGAAAGACCTCTTGATTTTTGCAATTTATTATCCATATTGTTCCCTTCTTTCACCTTATATGTCCCATTACAACCTTTTTGAAAGACCTCTTGATTTTTGCAATTTATTTGATCTAAGTAGTGGATAATTGATGTATATGCAAGTCTATAGTAAAATACTTTCATAATTTGACTGAGTTGAGCGTAAACAGTTAACCTAAACACCTTGTGTGATTTGAGTGTCACTTGTGAAGAATTTTACTCAATTATGCTATACTTTATTCTCAATTGGTTTGATTCAGCTATTCTTTATTAAGCATACTTGACTTATTAATTATGGTTTATATTTGATACAATGCTTGTATTTAAAAATTAGTTGAATTGATTAAATAAAGTATTACATGTTTGTGGGTATCATCCTGGTAAACCCTCACGAGACTATAACTCATCCACTAGGAACACCTAGGGGTTTAAAGGCTTGTGGCACATGATAAGTGCCATCTTGTTTTCCTACGAAAGTGGATTAGATTAGGTATAATCAGTTTTTATGCTTTTAGTTTTATAATATGATGTTTCTTGTTTTTCTTTAGTTTTGCACTTATGTGTTTTGCCCAGGAGTGCAAAAGCTTAAGTGTGGGGGAATTTGATCAATCAATTTGAGACACTTATGTTAGCTTTGTATTAGGCTTTATTAGATGTTTATTATGCCCAATATTAGTATTTTAGATGAGTTTAATGTTGTTGGGCTTCATTGGGCTTTTAATGCAAATTGTGAATAATTTTCAGATTTTGATGCATTTTGACCTTTCTTCCTTGGTTAGGCCATAACTTGGGACTTGATGATCCATTTGAGGTGATCTTGGTGTCTTTGGAAAGCTAAGACAAGGCTCTACAAGTTTTATGAGAACTGAAGAGCTAGTCGGACTTCTAAGGGTCCAAAATATCCCTACAATGCATAGTGGGTTTGCTGTCACGAAAAGCTGGGTAGTGTGCACATATTGGACTACATAGTTTGCTATAGACCTCGTCTTGGGCTGAAACTTGGCGATTGGAAAGATAAGACCCATATCTCCAACTTCACTGAAGACTATTTAGTCAATAGATGTCGTTTTAGGAATGATTATGAAGCTACAAGTTGGTTTGAATTTGGAAACACGTTCTTCCAACTTAACTTGAGGTAGGTGCAATGTTTTTAGTATATATGGAGTTCTAAAAGTCCAAATGGCATGATTCCAATTGAAAAAATTCAAGGAGACAACTGGCTACAAATTTCATGTAGACCTCCAAGCCAAAATGTACCATCTGGGTTATGAAAATCAAGCCAGAAGTTGGATAAGAGTTGCTAACTAAAAGCCACCAACCATACACCAACCCACTTACCATGCACCAACCCACCAACCATGCATCAAGCTTCCATATTTGACAATTTCCATGTTTTTACAGCTTGTATTCAGATTATGTACATGTACAAATTGGCTTCTAGGATTAGTATAAATAGAGCCAATCTCTTTGTATTATCATCATTCAATTTTAAGTAAGTTTGAAGAAAGTTTGAGTATTTGTGAGAGTTTTCTTTCTCTTCTTCTCCATTCTCTTTACAATTTTGTTTTTGTTCATTTATTTCTGAGTTCTTCCTTCCCATCCATGGAAGGCTAGGCTCTCATAATCAATCTAAGGGATTAGCCATCTTGATGTTTAATTTGGAGATCTTGTTTCGCTTGTTCATATTGCTTAATTGTTATTCAAGTTTCTCTTCTTCCTCTTTTGATTTTTATCTAGTTTAAATTGCTTAATTTCATTTAGATGTTGATGTGATAATAGCTTTATTATCATGTATTCAAAGAGGATCACAAAGACTAAATAATATATTAAAGTTTTTTGATAAATTGTTTAGCTTGGTTAAATTCTAGATCTTAAGTTAATCTATATTGGATGGTGCTTACTTTATCTAGCCTTGGTTAATCAAATCCTAGATGCTTATCTAGTAGAGAATTCTTGGATCATGTTAAGGCTTCTTGATGTGATCTAAGGCCAGGAACATGGTTAGCAATTAAGTGAATTCCTTGTGATCAATGATGAGTTAAACTCAAGATCGGTAAATTTCCTTAGATTGGTTGTTTCTTTAAATTTGTTTACAACTTTAAGTCTCATACTTTTATTAATCTTGTTAATTAGCAACAAAACCCCCATTTTCTAATTATCTTGATCTAATTAAATCTTTGTTTTTGGATCCTTGAGAGACGATTCGGTTCATTCTCTATACTGCAAATTAGTTTGTGAACCGGTTATTTTTATTATTTGATAGGTCTTGACAACCTCTTGTCACACTACCATACAAGAAGCAAAGAACTTAGCTTGTCTTACCATGGAGGAACGCCTAGGTTCTCTCAAAGTTCATGAACTTGAGCTCCAAGAAGAGGAAAGCTCAAGAAAAGGGAAATCAATTACCTTTAAAGTTCACAAAAGAAGTGCGTTCAAAGCACTTAAAGCTGGAGAATCTTCAGATGAAAATGAATCATCTGGAGAAGATGCCTCAGACAACAACGAATTATCATTCATCTCCAGAAAAATACAAGCAATGTGGACATAGAAAGGAGGCATGCGGAGAAAACACTTCAGACGCAAACTTCAAAAGGACAGGACTAAGACAAAAGATAAGAGCCCAATGATATGTTATGAGTGCAAGAAGCCTGGACACATCAAAGCTGAATGCCCTTCTCTAAACAAGGAGAAGGAGAAAATTAGATTCTTCTCAAAGAAGAAAAGAGGATTAATGGCCATTTGGGAATACCTTGACCTCTCGTCTACTGATTATGAAGAAGAAGCAGAAGAAGAAGCCAACATATGCCTCATGGCAAGCACATTCTCTGAAGACGAAGAAGAAGATGAGGTAACAAACTCTGAATTTAATCTTCAAGAAGCTTTTAATGAATTGCTAAACAACTCATCTATCTTAGCCGTTGAATACAAATCACTCAAAAGAAAATTTTCAAAGGTATTCAAGGATTATGAAAAAACGTTTTCAGAAAAACAAGAGCTTGAAATCGTTTGTGAAAAACTAAAAACTGAAAACACTCTTTTAAAAAATCCTCTGAATCCAATATAACTGATGAAGTTAATAAACTTCAATAAGAGATAAAGGAACTAACTGAGGATCTCAGTAAATTTATGGGCAGTTCCAAAAAGCTAAACACTCTATTAAAATACTCCAAAAACCCTCGTGATAAATCTAGGATCGGGTATCAAAACACAGAGAAAATATTTTTCAAGAAAGTACCCATTCCTGCTAAATCAGTTGGAAATTTTCATAAAAAGGATAATCACTTTACTTCAAAGTATTTATGCAATAAAAGATCAAGACATTATGGATCTCCAAAAACTAACCTGAAAGGACCCAAAAAGATATGGGTACCTAAGGATATAATAATTCCTCTTGCAGATGTGCTTAGCAACAAGAAAACGACACCTGTCATCTTAAAGCTTGTGGCTCTGTCACCTTTGGTGGAAACCAGAAGGGTAAAATAGTTGGAATAGGTAAGATCGGTAAGCATAATTTTCCCTCTATTGATAGTGTACTTCTGGTTGAAGGGTTGAAACATAATCTGCTTAGTATAAGCCAATTATGTGATAGTAGATCAAATGTTTCATTCAGCCCTGAAGAATGTATAGTTAAAAACTCTGACGGATCCATACTCTTCACTGCCAAAAGGCAAAACAATCTTTATAAGATTGATTTAGAAGATCTCTCATATCAGAATGTGTCACGTCTAGTATCCATAAAAGGAGAACAATGGATATGACACAAGAAGCTTGGTCATGCAAGCTTGAGGTTAATCTCAAAGCTAAATAAGTATAACCTCGTAAGAAGACTACCAAAACTTGTGTACAAATCGGATGTTCTATGCGAAGCATGTCAAAAGGGGAAACAAATAAAAAAATCTTTTGAGCCCAAAAATGTTGTTTCCACCTATAGAACACTAAAACTGCTACATCTTGATCTGTTTGGTCCAACGAGAACTGTCTCATTGAATGGAAAGAAATATGGACTTGTCATAATAGATGACTATACTAGATAGACATGGGTTATGTTCCTAGTTCACAAGGATGAGTCCTTTAGAGTCTTTTCTATATTCTGTAAAAGAATTCAAAATGAAAAAGGCATGTGTATCAACTCAATCCGAAGTGATCATAAAGGAGAATTTGAGAATGAGAGCTTTCAATTGTTCTGTGAAGAAAGTGGTATCATTCATAACTTCTCTGCCTCAAGAACACCACAACAAAATGGTGTGGTAGAAAGAAAAAAATAGATCTCAAGAGATGGCTAGAACAATGCTCAATGACAACTCAACCTCCAAACACTTCTGGGCTGAAGCTGTTAACACTGCATGTTATATTCAAAACAGAATATATATTAGACCCTTATTAAATAAGACTCCTCATGAATTGTGGAAAGGACGAAAACCCAACATTTCTTATTTTCACTCTTTTGGATGTCAATACTTTATTTTAAATACGAAAGATTCTTTAGGAAAGTTTGATGCTAAAGCTGACTGTGGTATCTTCTTAGGATACTCTAAAACTTCAAAAGCATATAGAGTGTACAACTCTCGTTCTTTAACTATTGAAGAATCTATCCATGTTAAATTTAATGACAAACAGCCTGATAAAAACTTATCAGAGCTAGATGAGTCTTTTATAGAATTAAACCTCAATGACAAAGGAGAAGGAACATCATCAACAAACAAAGAAGCTCTGAATGATGATAGAAGAGAAGAAAACACAACAAGAAATGAAGTTCAAAGAAATTGGCACTTCAAAACATATCATCCGGAAGAACAAATCATTGGAAATCCAGAAGATAAAGTGCGTACAAGATCTACCTTTAAAGAATATTCTGATATAGCATTCATCTCAGAAATGGAACCAAAGAAAATTGAAGAAGCTCTTTTGGACGAAGGATGGATATTAGCTATGCAAGAAAAGTTAAATCAATTTACAAGAAACAACGTTTGGACGCTGGTTCAAAAGCCTAAAGACAAGACCATCATCGGCACAAAATGGGTATTCAGAAATAAATTGGACGAAGATGGTAAAGTTATGAGAAATAAAGCAAGGTTAGTTGTTCAAGGGTACTCACAACAAGAAGGTATTAATTTTACTGAAACTTTTGCTCCTATAGCTAGACTAGAAGCCATACACATCTTACTTTCATTTGCTGCTCATCACAGAATAAGACTTTATCAAATGGATGTAAAGAGTGCTTTTCTAAATGGCATAATCAATGAAGAGGTTTATATCAAGCAACCACCTGGTTTCGAGGATCAAAACCAACCAGAGCACGTTTTCAAACTGAAAAAAGCTCTGTATGGACTAAAACAAGCTCCTCGAGCATGGTATGAAAGATTAAGCACTTTTCTAATGGAAAATAGATTTTCTAGAGGAAAAGTTGATACTACTCTATTTCGTAAAGACAAAAACTCACATTTTATCATAGTCCAAATCTACGTAGATGATATTATCTTTGGAGCTACTGATGAATCTCTTTGCAAGGAGTTTTCCAAGTTGATGCAGAAGGAGTTCGAAATGAGTTTAATGGTAGAATTAAAATTCTTCCTAGGCTTACAAGTAAAACAAACATTGGACAGAATCTACATTCATCAGACAAAATACGCAAATGAACTCTTGAAAAAGTTCAAATTGGACGATTGCAAAACTATGAGTACACTCATGCATCCATCGTCCACACTAAGATTGGACGATAAAGATCAAAAGGTGGACAAAAAGGTATACAGAGGTATGATTGGATCACTCTTATATCTCACTGCGTCCAGACCAGATATAATGTTTAGTGTGTGTCTCTATGCACTTTTTCAATTTGATCCTAGAGAGTCACATCTAATTGTGGTTAAAAGAATATTCAGATACTTGAAAGGGACTACTAATATGGATTTGTTATTTAAGAAATCTCATGAGTACAGATTAGTTGGTTTTTGTGATGCTGACTATGCTGGAGATAGAATTGAAAGAAAAAGTACCAGTGGAGGATGCCACCTCATTGGAGGAAACCTAGTATCATGGTCCAGCAAAAGACAAAGCACGATTGCTCTTTCAACAGCCGAAACTAAATATATTTCTGCGTCCAGTTGCTGTTCTCAATTACTTTGGATCAAACATCAATTGGAAGATTACAACATCTTTGAAAGTAAGATTCCTTTACTCTGTGATAATACTGCTGCAATTAACTTATCAAAGAATCCCATTTTACATTCAAGAGCAAAACACATTGAAATTAAACATCACTTTATAAGAGATTATATCCAAAAATGTGTGTTTTGATATTCAATTTGTGGACACAGATCATCAAATGGGCTGATATCTTTACAAAACCCCTCTCTGAGGAAAGATTTAATTTTATTAGAAAGCATTTTAAGTATGCATTTTGTAAAGAATTGACATCTTTGCGTCCATTGATACTCTGCGTCCAACATGGTTTGTACTTGTTAATATATGTGGTAACTTTTCTAATAAGTTGATATTTCTGTTGTATTTAATTTAACATTCTTTCTATCTCATTTGAATCTTTTCAAATTTGCCACGCTGAGTCAGTTTACGAAAGGTCACAGAAGTTACTTTTTACTGCGGACGTGACAGTTACATTTAATACACATTTATTGTGATATTTGAAAAACGATTCACTTTCTCTTTCCAAAAAACTTTCAGTATAAGCTTTGCTCTCTTATAAATATCTCATCTCTTTTCAAGATCAAGTTTTTACGCTTTCAAGTGTTTGAGAAACCTTTTTCCTGAAAAACCTTCAACAATTTTCCTTTCTTCTCAAAATCTCAAAATCCCTTCACAATATTTCTAAGAGATGGTCGGAGGAAAGAAAACCCTGTTGAACGAAGCTGAGGTAGCTGTGGAATACCTGTTCCAGTCATCCATTATAGAAGCAGTTGAAGTTTACCTCAAGCTTATCTGTGAGTTCTGGCAAAGCGCTGTAGTTTCTGAAACAACTGTTGTTGGGAAGGTACTGGGGAAGGAAGTAACGATGTCAGAAGTTAAGATTTCAGATGCGACTCAGTGCTGGCTAGAAGGAGCCAAGCATACTAAAGATTGGACAAGGGACATTGGGGGAGTTGATAGCATGTTCGAAATCCTCTTAAAAGACCCAAACCAAGGAAGCAAGAAGAAAATTATCGCCTCGCAAATGCAAGATAAGACCAGAGTTCTTCACTAGCTGCTTAATAAGGTGATATCCACAAAGCTGGGTCCAAAGATTCAGTCTCTAGCATACATGCATTTTGCTTGTGTCACTTAATGCTGTGCCAGCAGATCAACCTCCCTCACATTCTTTTTAAACACTTCAAGAAGAGTGTTCAAGGGAAGGGAAAGAAAACCACCATTTCTTACAGTGTGCTTCTAACAAAGATCTTCAGAGATCAAGGGATTTTTAGTGAGTTTGGTGCTCTTAACAGTGAAGAGAAGTCAAAGACTTTTAGACGAACCCAATTGCAACAGGTTTTTGGATGGAGTAATATGATGAAGATGAAACTTCATTCTATACAGAGTTGTGGATGGAAAGAAAGTCCAAAGCCCCTGGTCACTGTCGTTGAGCCTTCACAGAAAGAAAAGGTCCCGTCCACTCAAGCTCCTCCAAAAAGAAGGCTGACAATGGACGATGACTCTGAAGATGATCAACCCATCGCCAAACGGATGAAGGTTGCGTCCAAGATGACTATTCCAAAGGGAACTCAGATGAAGCTACCCATCAAAAGAAAATCTGCTACCAAAGCTGCATCCACTCTTGAGGAACCCCTTCCTGCTCCCTTCTCCTCACCACCTTTACCCTCATCACAACCTGAACCTCAAATAACTTCACCTTACTCTCAATTACCTTCCTCTCTATCAAACACTGAACCCTTCTCACAAACACAAGCCATACCATTTAAACCTTCTTCATCTTCACCTTCAAAACACTTCACCTCAACCATCCCTATCCCAAATTTCTTTTCTATGGGAGTCACCCCCTATATTATTCCTCCCTGGGAATCAAAGGACTCTTCTCTCTCGTTAACAGCAAGAAGGTCCAGATGCTGTGATAGGATCAGCACAAGGGTTCATATCTTCCCAAGCCAACTTACCTTCTGTAACCTTGGAAGAAATGGATCAGTTTGCAAGTCCCTATGACACAATTTTTGTGAGTGTCATCAAAGGGAGTCTTCTGTTGAAGAATTTGCGATACGTGCCCCCATCCATATGTATCACTCCTACGTCTGCCATCAAGATTCTGCCTGATAGAATTTGTCCAAGACTGCTAATGGTTGATTTGAACAAGAACAAGGATTTGAAGAATTACAGAAGTCAAGCCACGTTGCTAACATCGTTCTACTTCAAACCTATCTTTGGCCTTCAAAAATCACCTAAGGTAGACTTGGGATTCTTATGGCAAATCTCGAAGAAAGGAGAAGCAGAGGAGAAGGATGCAAAGACCTTCTGGGAAAAATACATTTGGGATTGTGAACAACAAGCTTCCACTTCAGGGCTAAGTGATGAAGAGAAGGAAGAGATAGTTACTGTGTCAGGACAAAGCTTCAAGTGCTTTCGTCCAATCTACATGGTGGACGATATCCTCAGATTACCGCTAAGAATGCCTGCGTCCACAATCTTTTCTTCTCCGAGCTACGTCTCAAGATCTCTTCCTGACAACTTAGGAAAACCATATCCTTGGGATACAATTTTCGGATATCAAAGAGATCCAATCCCTTGGAATTTGGACTTAATGTTGTCTGAAGACGAAGTGGACTCAATTGAAGTGCTTACGGCAACAGAAGACCCAGCATCCACAGTCTCTATTGTTGCTCCTATTTCGGTTGCTCATCCTGCGCCATCAACTGAGTTAATGATTAAAGAGACCTCTACTGAACGCCCTCCCACTGTTGACACACAATCTCAAATGCCCCATGAAGTTCAAGCATACGTAACTACTCAAATGGATCATCTGTTCAAGAGAGTTGAAGACCTTCTTAAGTCTCTCTTTCAACAAGGGCCTCATCCTCCTCCTTCCTCCTCTTTAATTTTTTTTAATTTTTTTTAATTTTTTTTCTCTCAAATTTTTTTTGATAATGATGTTTTTTTTCTAACTTTTTGTCTGATGACAAAGGGAGAGAAAATCGGGAAATTCTTGATTGATTCAATTGTTCATTTATTTTGATTCAATTGTTCATATATTTGTTAATACCCTTGATAAAATAATATGAGCATATCTGAGAATCTATTTGAATGTTGTCTAAAATTTGTTTACTATGAATTGTTTCAATTGTTCATACTTATTCTGATGCATTCTCTGCTAATCTAAACTTGATTATATTCTTGCTCTAATGCTTGTTTTGTTTTGGTAAAGGATGTGCTTACTCTGCTCTAACAATAGCATTTTCCCATCCTTTAAGTATTTTTCTCTAAATAAACTTTTGCTCAAAACTAAGAGTTGTGGTAGCACACTTACTCACTCTTAGCTAAACCCTGTTGTATCCTTTTTGCGACCATTCTGTTTTTTATGCACGATCTTAGGAGGAGTGTTCTCTCGAGTAAAAAGATATGTATTCAATCAAAATTTAAAAAGTTTTGTCATCATAAAAAAAGGGGAGATTGTTGGAACCAAAGAACCTTGTGAAATTAAGTTTGGAACCAATTGACAAGAGGTTGTCGAGACCCCGTCAAATAATAATAAGTACCGGTTCACAAAATAATTTGTAGTATAGAGCAATGTTTTAAAAAACGGTTGAACCGGATAACCGGAGAGGAGAGCGGTTCAAGGTTTGATCGGTTTGATTGGTTGAACCGGTGGTTGAACCGGTATACTATATACTATATATATATATATATATAACTAATCATAAAAATCATAAACCGTTTTGTAGTGTTGCCACCTATTTTGTGAAAAAGAAGGATTAAAATTGTGGAAACTCCCAACCTAACTTCTAAAAATGCTAAATCCTAAGTTTTTCTTAAAAAAAAGAACCATTTTCTTCTTTCTTTTTTAATAAAAATTTAATTTAAAAGTTGATGACCGGTCCAACCGGTTTTTTATTTCCGATTTTTACCGGTTGAACCGGTTCAACCGGTTATTTTTATAATTTTTGCGGTTTAACCGCTCGGGCGGTTCTTTGGTTGAACCAGAACCGGTGGAGCTTCCGGTCCACGGTCCAACCGGTTGAACCGGTCCGGTTGGACCGGTTTTTAAAACAATGGTATAGAGCATGAACCGAATCGTCTCTCAAGGATCCAAAAAGAACAAAGATTTAATCAAATCAAGATAATTAAAAGGGGGTTTTGATGATTTGAAAAGATAATACACTAGTTGAATTAAAGAAATGCAATTAACAAATTAACCAATCCAAGGAAATTTACCGATCTTGAACTTAATCCATCATTGATCACAAGGAATTCACTTAATTGCTAACCATGTTCTTGGCCTTAGATCATATCAAGACGCCTCAACATGATCCAAGAATCCTCTACTAGATAAGCATCTAGGATTTGATTAACCAAGGTTAGATAAAGTAAGCACCATCCAAACATAGATTAACTTAAGATCCAGAATTTAACCAAGCTAAACAATCTATCAAAAAGCTTTAATAAATTGATTATTCTTTGTGATCCTCTTGAATACATGATAATAAAGCTATTATCACATAAACATCCAAATCAAATTAAGCAATTCAATCTAGATCAAAATTAAAAGAGGTAGAAGAGAAACTTGAATAACAATTAAGCAATATGAACAAGTAAAACAAGATCTCCAAATTAAACATCAAGATGGCTAATCCCTTGGATTGATTATGAGAGCCTAGCCTTCCATGGATGGGAAGGAAGAACTCATAAAATAAAGAACAAAAACGAAATTCTAAAGAGAATGGAGAAGAAGAGAAAGAAAACTCTCACAAATACTTAAACTTTCTTGAAACTTACTTCAAATTGAATTCTTCTAATACAAAGAGGTTGGGTCTATTTATACTAATCCTATAAGCCAATTTGTACATGTACATAATCTGAATACAAGCTATAAGAATATGAAAATTGTCAAAAATGGAAGCTTGATGCATGGTTGGTGGGTTGGTGCATGGTAGGTGGGTTGGTGTATGGATGGTGGCTTTTAGTCAACAACTCTTATCCGACTTCTGGCTTCAAATTCATCACCTAGACGGTGCATTTTGGCTTGGATGTCTTCATCAAAGTTGTAGCCAGTTGTCTCCTTGAAAATCTCCAATTTGAATCATGTCATTTGGACTTTTAGAACTCCAGAAATGCCAAAAACACTGTACCTACCTCAAGTTAGGTTGGAAGAACATGTTTCCAAATTCAGACCAATTTGTAGGTTCAGAAGCATGCCTAAAACGACATCTATTGACAAAATGGTCTTCAGTGAAGTTGGAGATATGGGTCTTATCTTTCAAATGACCAAGCTTCAGCCCAAGAGGAGGTCTATAACTCACTATGTAGTCCAATATGTGCATACTGCCCAGATTTTCCTGACAGCAAACCCACTCTGCATTGCAGGGATGTTTTCGACCCTTAGAAGTCTGATCTAGCTCTTGAGTTCTTCATGAAATTTGTATAGCATTGTCTTAGCTTTCCAAAGACACCAAGATCACCTCAATTGGATCACCGAGTCCCAAGTTATGGCCTAACCAAGGAAGAAAGGTCAAAATGCATCAAAATCCGAAAATTATTCACAATTTGCATTAAAGCCCAATGAAGTCCAACAACATTAAACTCATCTAAAGTACTAATATTGGGCACAATAAACATCTAATAATGCCTAATACAAAGCTAACATAAGTGTCTCAAATTGATTCATCACCAATCTATTTAAAGAATTATTACCCCATAAAGTTTTGAAGATAACAAAAGATTTAATTTAGAATGAATAAGTAAAAAACTCACGTAACTTGTTTTTGAACTGTTTCAAGAAGAAAACAAAGTGTTAACAAACAGTTACTTGTATGTGCGTCCATGCTTACTTGAGCTAAAGGAAACTAAGTATTCGTCTAATACCTTTTGAACTGTTTCACAAGTTTTATTATATTGGATCGTCCAATGATTTCCTTACTAAGCTCAGGTTCGAAATATTCGTCCAAAGCCAAAGTTCAAATGTGAGTAAATTGTTCATCATTAAATGCTGAGAAGGACTCTGACACGTATATTACAAAAGAAGTCAACTGAGCCGCTTAAGCTAACATCGCTAACAACTACAAAGATCTGCGAATAAGAAACTTTCTGCGCACTTATATAAGTCAGGACTAAGCTATCATATTCTTGGACATTTCTAATAATCAAAGTGTCTTTTCAGAAGAAGATCCACACGTTATCATCTTATGCATTTAATACTGCTCAGAACGGTTATAAATGTTTTCGTTGGACGAAGAAGCTTATGAAGACTGCTCCAAATACTTTCACCTATAAATACAAATGTCTTCAAAGAATAAAGGTAGGATAACAATTTGTGTGATCAAAAGTGTAAAAGAATCAAAGCTTTCTTTTTTCTTAGTACTCTTACTCTTGTAAAGAGTTTAAGTCTTGAGATTTATTTTCTATCCTCGCCCGTAGCGAGTTTAAAACTCAAGCACTTCAACATCTTCTTTTATTCAACTTGGTTTGTTAGCCTAAAGAGGCTGTATATAAAAGAATACTTGGATCGTAGAACCTGAAGATGTTGAAAATACTTGTATACCTGAAGAGGTGGACAATACTTGTAATCTTTGTATAAGATTAGAAGAAAATCCTTCTGGTTAAAAGGACTAGACGTAGCTCTCGGTTTGTGAGAGTGAATTAGGATAAACATCTAGTATAAGCTTTTCTTCCCTCCTCGTGTTTTATTTATTCACTAACCTCTGGGAATTGCCATTGTTTTCCTAACTAAAGTTTTGAGATAAAACTTAGAACTTTTTCATTACGATTAATGTTATTAATTACAAAATTGCTTTAGCATCCAATTGGTCTAAGATGTTTTTTTTTTGTCCATTGCATTTTTGCTTCTTAACGAAAAATTTTACAAAAAAGTTAAGAAACACAATTCAACCCCCTTTTTGTGTGTCACTTGTTTATTTCAAATATATCATTAGAATGCTTATTATTTATTGTTCACAATAATTCTTATTACTTTGTAAACTTCATTTATTTTATTTTGAAACAGTACGAGTAGATGAAAAACCCAAGGAATTTATTTGTATCCCTTCAACCAGTTAAGTCAATCCTCGTTGACTTGAGTTTTGAAAAGATAATTTAACTTAAATTTGGATTTGATTTATTAAAAAAAATTATTTTAAATAAACCTTCGTTTTGATCCTCCAAAAATATAATCATTACATTAGTATTTAATTTGCAGTCATTTAATGGAAATCATTGCCATCACAGAACGGAAAGGACTGCATGTGTGTGAACATCTACATTGCCTTCTACTTCCTATCACATAGTTTACTATTCCCAAATATCTATGTCTAATATTTTATGCATGTGACGCCAATATTTGATCACTGCATCGCCAAGATTCATTTGTCCTCATCTGTATGAAATGTGAAACCATGAAAATTATCATCATATTTGATGATGACATAGCTTTCCCTCCAATCGATTTTGGAAGGTAAAGTCGTAAAGATAAACACCCTCAACCTTACCCTTACTCTTTTCTCGCTTCTCACATGTTTGATTATTCTCACTCTACCTCTACCTATTATATATTTATGTCTTTTGTTGAATCTTTTTCATGGTTTTATAGATAAATTTCTACATTACCTTGTACTTTTCGTCACATAATTTATTGCATCTGCAAATATCTATGCCCAATATTTAATGTATGTGACACCAATATTTGATGACTACATTTATTATGCGCATGCGATACCAAGATTAATTTGGTCTCATTTATACGAAATGTGAAGCCATGGAAATTATTTTCATATTTGAGGTTTATATAGCTATTGCTTTCTCTCTTATTCGTACCATGACCCCGTTCTAAATTCTCTCATCGATAATCGATCCCACTTGACATACCCATTACATATTTCTGTCTTTTGTTGAATCTTTTTCATTGCCCGATAGATAAACACCTAAATTGCCTTATACTTCATGTCACATAATTTACTATATTCACAAATATCTATGTTCAATATTTATTCTATACAACACCAATATTTTATGACTGCATTTATGTATGCAACACAAAGATTCATTTGTTCTCGTCTATATGAAATGTGAAACCATGAAATTATTGTTATATTTGATGTTGACATGACTATGGCTCTCTTATCAATCCTCGAAGGTAAGGTCGTAAAGATAAACACATTTAACCTCAATACATACCATGACCTTGTTCTCACTTGTCACATCAAAGATTCATCCCACTATATATTTCTATCTTTTGCTTAATCATTTTCATCGTTTAATAAAAAAAATTGATGAGCCTATGATTTTTTCTCCGTTAAGTGAATTTTTTCAATACAACCGTTGATTAATGTGACAATATCATGATGATCTTGCTCATCAAATCTGACATCAATTAGATATTTATAAGTATTTAATTTAGTAGTTGAAATTTACTCATATTTTAAAGGAAAAAGGGCACATAGACCCTTGAACTTTAAGTCATTTGCAAACAAACATCCTAAACTTTAAGATCGTCCAATTTAATCATTAAACTATATAAATTATCTCAATTGACCATTCCATCCACTTTATGTTAAACTAGATAACGGAGAATGACGTGACATAATTTTAGCTTTCCACGTGTCAAAATCTACACCCTTCATATATTTTACTATTTTTTAATCATTTCATGTATGTTTTAATTGTTAAAAAATTAAAAAAAATTCCCAGCAAACCATGGCCACGCCAACCATTTCACTGCTCCTCCTCTTCTTTCACCTAGCCACCGTCGCACACTCCATCGACGTCAACTACGGTACCCTCGGAGATAACCTTCCACCGCCTATGGTGGTGGCGAACTTCCTGAAGACCAGAACCATCATTGATAACGTCAAGATCTTCAATGTGAGCCCACAAATCCTTCAGGCCTTCGCCAACACAGGCATCTCCATGACCGTCACACCCCCAACGGCGACATTGCGTCCCTCACCAATATCGATTCCGCACGCCAATGGGTTATCAACTACATCAAACCTTTCACTTTCTCGACCTCAGGGATTATCCATCACCTTCTGGAGACTACAGCTTCTTTCTCTACCAATGGGCATTGGCCATAGCCGAATCACCAGCGGCTCCATAGCTGAGAGGACCCAATTCCTAGCTTACCTTATCTACTCCTCTTTCTTGACCAACTTCGTCTATCCCATTGTCTCGAATTGGTTCTGGGTCCGTTGAAGGATTCGACGGTGCTGCTCATGGTGCTCATGGTAGGCTGGCTCACCTGAACCAGGTTGTACTTGGAGAACTGATGATAATGATGGTGATGTTCGAAATCAAGATGATATAGAGGAATATGAGAGATACCCATTTCAGGTTTGGTGAAGGGGAAGTTGGTCTTCGCCTTGGGTTCACGAAAGGAGCGAGCGAGCGGTGGCGTAAGCCATGGCGGCGTCTTCGGCAGAGTCAAAGGTGCCAAGCCAGCGCGTGCCTTCTTCCATGAATCTCTAATCTGAGTGGCAAATTTGTCCTATGGGCGCTTCCTGATGTCGTGGAATCGGATTTCCTTGTAAATTGGGTTTCTAGGTTCATGGTGAATTGGATTTCCTTCCTAAAACTTAGTGGTCTTGCATATTAACATCTTCCAAACCCAATTGTATGGTCAGCTCATCGATTTGACACCGGGAAAGGCAAGAACCGGAGACGGCAGCAGTAAGAGAGGAGTTGTTTGAAGGTCATTGGAATTTTTTTTAACAATTAGAATATACCTGAAATGATTAAAAAATAGTAAAAAAATATTAAGGGTATAGATTTTGACACGGGAAAGCTAGGATTGTGCCACGTCATTCTCCATTATCTAGTTTAACAGAAGGTGGATGGAATGGTCGATTGAGATAATTTACATTGTTCAAGGATTAAATTGAACGATTTTAAAGTTCAGGGTTTCTATTTGTAAATGACCCATAGTTCAAGGGGTTTGTATGTTTTTTTCCCTATTTTAAAAAATATATTATTCATTTAAGAAAGGTGGTGTGACAAAGTATTAATTCATTTTTGAATTCTATGATATTTAATGGGCATGACCTTTTTTATAAGGACTTTGAATCCAACGATTAGATTAATAAAATTTAATATTTATAAAAATTTATTTAATAGAATAAATATAACAGGACTTACTCGATCCATTGAATAACTAACTTTTTGTTTCTTTTCTGAATATGTTGAGTCCCTACTTTGGACTAAGACTTTAAGCATAAATATCGTTGGAAATTAATTTTGTTGATTTAAAATTTAAAACTATAAGTCAGACTAATGATTCCAAAATAATGTTAGTAATACTAAAAAACAAAAACAAAAGTAAGACAACCACCAAATGAGATTACCGATCAAATAGAGAATTCAAATTCATGTATATGGAGAAAGCACAAATTTTATTTGAATCCCTTCAACCAGTTGAACTAATTCACCTTTGTTTGGGTATACTTGAAACGATAATTTAACCTAAATTAGATTTGATTTATTGAAAGAAATTATTTATTGACTTGACTTGATTAATCCATATGAACACAACCCTATGTGAAATATCAATCCAAATTGACAGTCTTACTCCATAATAATGGACCAAAATTAAGGATCGCATGCGTGTGAATACCTACATTGCCTTGTATTGTTTGACACATAATCTACTGTATTGCATCTATGTCTAATATTTAATGTATGCGATGCCAATATTTGGCATCTACATTTATATATTTGAAGACAAGATTTATTCGTTCTCATCTGTATGAAATGTGAAATCATGGAAATTATTTTCATAGTTGATGTTGATATGGCTATGGCTTTCTCTCTTATCCATCCTAAAAGGTAAGGTCGTGAACATAAACACTCTTAACCACAATACCCACCTTGACCCCGTTCTCACTTCTCACATGATTGATTTTTCTCACTCTGCTTCTACCCATTATATATTTCTATCTTTTGTTGAATTTTTTCATGGCTCAATAGATAAAAGCAACTATATTTCCTTGTACTTCGCCTGTCACATAATTTCTTGTATCCGCAAATATCTATGCCCAATACTTGATGTATGCGATGCAAATATTTGATGAATGCATTTATGTATGTGATGCCAAGATTCATTTGTTCTCATCTGTATGAAATGTGAAACCATGGAAATTATTGTCATATTTAAGGCTGATATGACTATGGCTTTATCTCTCATCATAAACACCCTCAACCTCAATACCTACCATGACCCCGTTCTCACATCAATGATGGATCCCCCTCTACCCCTTTGTCCCTTACCCGTTATATATTTTTGTCTTTTATTGAATCTTTTGGTAAATTTATTTATTTGTAAAAATATATTTTATGTGTTATGCTTTCTACCTTTCTTTATGGACAAAATTTTCTTTTAAAGTGGTTTTTAAATTCAACAATTAGAAGAGTTTTTATTAAGTATACTGTCATCCCCTTCTGATATCCCATTGCTTCACACCAACCAAAATTTTAACTTTTTCTCCGCAAACAAATCCAAATTTTATGAGAGACATAGTTAAATATAAGAATTTCCTGATTTAAAATTGTTTAAAACAAATATTGAAATGATTAATTTATATTATAAAAATATATGTATTAAGTAATCACATCTCAAACTAACTTCATTTTCCATTTTTATTTTTACTCGAATTTTTATTTGAAAATTTTCTATTTATAAATAATTTTTATTAAAATGTTAATTTAAAGAAGTACAAATCATCATATAATTAAGTATTAAAATAAAAAATTTAAGTTTTAATTATAAATACATCTTATGTGCCATTATTAATTTTAATATAAAATTAACACTATTATAATTTTTTTATTTTGAAAACTTAACTATAATCACTAAACTTAAATCTGGGTTCAAGCTGATTTCTACAAATTTCTTATTTTAAGAAATTCCTTTTATAAAGCTATATTTTGTTTTTGTACAACAAAAAGGTACAAACATTTAGAAAGAGATGATATTAGCCTGGTAAGGAGTTTAAACCCTCGACAATATAACGCTTCAATAAAATAAGGATGTTACTAACTCGTAGAAGCAATTAATACTTTGTAATTATTTAATTAAAAATGTATTAAACATTTTATGAATTTTTAAGATCTTAAATATTCTATTTTTATATATAATACTTTTTTTAATTTTTTAATTAATGTCCTTAAATACTCGTTAATAAATATTATAAAATAAAAAGAAAAACTGAGGCGATGTCAATTAAATTAAAGTTTATTGGCTATAGTTATTATTATTTTCAACGAAGTATGAGTGTGAATGGTAAACACTCGTATTGACTTATATTTGGGGGCATATTAATGGATTGTGTCCCACTCATTTATTTTAAGTGCCTTTGAGTACATTTGTTAATGAATTAAACTATATAAATATAAAATTAAAATAGTTAATACCTTAAAAATTTTAAAAAAACTTAATAATTTTTTAATTTAGTAAATAAAAATATTTATTGAAGTGTATTCAATAATTTTTAAACAATGTCAGGACATTTGTTAGCAACCTTTATTTTATCTAGAAATAGGTGTCTCTAAAGAGGGCACGTATGCCATAGTGACAAGTTATAAGATTATTATTCAAAATATAATTTAGTTATCATAATTTTAGTAATATTTAACTATTAAGATAGAGTCTTTATCTTATATTTTCTGTATTTAAAATTCATTATAATTTTGCTAAAATATAAGGAACCTCCTTTAATTATCGGTTATGTGTAGAAAATTCTCATGTACTTTTAAACTTTCTAACACGATTCTCTTAACACTTAAAAGCGTGTACAATACACCTTCTATTAACTCTAGATCTAATATACTAACGAAAATTGAGTCACATGAAGGCCCGTGATCCATAACACCCCAAATTGCATTTGAATCAATATCAAAGCACCTCCCTCCTTATTTTTTGCTTTGAAACCAATTGATAACTCAGTTACATTAAAACTTAGCAAAGCTAACTCACCCTCCAATTCATTCTCCTCTGCTTTTGGGTTATTCAAATTGCTTTGAATTGAGAGTATTGGGGATCATGTGCCTGTTGAAACTAAAAACGTAATCAAGTATTTGATATTGGAACCAAAATTGTTCAGAGAAATTGATCCCCTCAAAGTTTTGAAGATAACAATAAATATTAAATTAGAATGAACAAATAAGTTCTTAATGAACTTATGTTATTTTGTTCTAAATAGAAAAAGTCCAAGTTATATCCTTTGAATAAAACGTTTTATAAACACTTCTGAACTAAGACAAATTTTGTTAAAGACAAAATTATTGTTTCACTGCGTATGTCTAATATAATATGCACTATTTATTATATTTTATTGGATCTTCTAATATATTATTTTTGTTGTTCCTTCCTCAAAAACATTCGTCCAAAGAAATTCAAAAACAAGCAAGACAAAGTGCATTAATTGCTAATGAGATCTCTAACAAAGTACACGACATTCGAAATCAACTTTGTAGGTTGGAGCTGACACACTTAACAATTACAAGGACCAGTAAATAGGAAATCTCTGATTGCTCAAAAGAGTCAGTACAAAGATATCAACATTTTCAAGAATTGTTGATAACCAAGTTCACTTTTCAGAAGAAGATCAAACACGCTATCAGCATCGTGCATTTAATGCAACTTAGAACGGTAATAAATATTGTTGTTGGACAAAGAAGCTTATGAAGACAAGTAGAAACTCTCAAGCCTATATATACTCAAATTCATCGAAGGATCAAGTAGTGATCGAGGACGTGAATAGAACATTATACGAATTGAAAAGATCTACTTTGAACTTGCATATACTTCCTTATACTCTTATATGGAGTTTTTATTTGAGCTTATTGTTTATCCTCACACATCGTGAGTTAATCTCAAGTGTTGTTAAACATTATCCTTTTATTACACTGTGGAAAAGCCTGAAGAGGCTTCTGTAGAAAAGAATACTTGTTAGTAGAACCTGAAGAGGTTTAGAATACTTGGTTGTAAGCCTGAAGAGGCGGTGTAAAAAATACTTGTAATCTTTGAGAAAGATTAGTGAATTCCTTCAAGTAGAAGAGACTGGATGTAGCTCTCAAGTTGTGAGAGTGAATCAGTATAAATATCTGGTGTGAGCTTCTCTTCCCTTACCTTGCTTTAGTTTCTTTTTACTAACATTTGGGGATTGCCATTGTTGTTCATAACAACGTATTTTATCTGAACACATTAGTTTGAAGTAAACAAGTGAAACACAAGAAGGGGGTTGAATTATGTTTCTTAACCTTTTTGGAAAACTTTTCGTTAAGAAGCAAAAATGCAATGGACAAAAGGCCTTTTTAGTCCAATTGGACGCTAAAGCAATTTTGTAATTAATAATATTAAACATAGTGAAAAAGTTCTAAGTTTTATCTCAAAACTTTAGTTAGGAAAACAATGACAATCCCCAGATATTAGTGAATAAATAAAACACAAGAGGAGGGAAGAAAAGCTTACACCAGATGTTTATCCTGGTTCACTCTCACAAACCGAGAGCTACGTCCAGTCCCTTCAACCAGAAGGATTTTCTACTAATCTTATACAAAGATTACAAGTATTGTCCACCTCTTCAGGTATACACGTATTCTCAACCTCTTCAGGTTCTACAATCCAAGTATTCTTTTATACACAGCCTCTTCAGGCTTAAACACCAAGTTGAATAAAAGAAGATGTAGAAGTGCTTGAGTTTTAACTCACTACAGGTGAGGATAGAAAATAAATTTCAAGACTTAAACTCTTTACAAGAGTAAGAGTACTAAGAAAAATGAAAGCTTTGATTTTTTTACACTTTTGATCACACAAATTGTTATGCTCTTTTTCTTCTTCGAAGACATTTGTATTTATAGGTGAGAGTATTTGGAGCAGTCTTCATAAGCTTCTTTGTCCAACGAAAACATTTATTACCGTTCTGAGCAGTATTAAATGCATAAGATGATAACGTGTGGATCTTCTTCTGAAAAGACACTTTGATTATCAGGAATGTCTAAGAATATGATAGCTTAATCCTAACTTATCTGAGTGCGCAGAAAGTTCCTTATTCGCAGGTCTTTGTAGTTGTTAGCGATGTTAGCTAGGCGGCTGAGTTGACTTTTTTTGTAGTGTACGCTGTCAAAGTCCTTCTCAACATTTAATGATGAACAGTATCTTCACATTTGAATTTTGGATTTAGACGAATATTTCGAACCTGAGCTTAGTAAGGAAAACATTAGACGATCCAATATAATAAAACTTGTGAAACAGTTCAAAAGGTATTGGACAAAAACTTTGTTTCCTTTAGCTCAAGAGAGAATGGACGCACGTACTAGTAACTGTTTGTTAACACATTGTTTTATTGTTGAAACAGTTTAAAAACAAGTTACGTAAGTCTTTCACTTATTCATTCTAAATTAAAACTTTTGTTATCTTCAAAATTTTATGGGATAATAATTCTTTAAACAGATTGGTTCCAAACCTAATTTCATAAAGGTTCTTTAGTTTCAACAGTTTTTCGTTTGCATCCAAAGTTTTCATAAAACTCTTTTTGTGTCCCGACTGTAAAGTTTTTCTGTTTCATTCATTCTCACTTGCGAACTTGCAAAGTTTGTTCTAAGGATTGTTTTAAGAAAAAATTTTCAAAAAGGTTAAGAAAAACAATTCAACCTCTTTCTCTAATTTCATTTGTTCATTTCAGTGCACTCATGCGACTTAATTTTCGTTAATATCTTAGATGGAGAGTTAACAAAAAGTGTCTTCTACACATTTTTAAGAGTTAAGGAAGTTATGTTAGAGAGTTTTAAAGCATAAGGAGATTTTTTTAACATGACTTATAGTTAAAGGGTAATAATTTTAATTTACTGTCAGTGTAAAGTTTCTTTATACTGTCATCCAATCATATGCTGACTTAGAATTTTAAGGTAATTATTGTAATAGTCTAACACTTTTAATGATTTGACAATACATAATTAAATAACAGTATAAAATTTAACAATAAATTAAAATTAAACTTATTTAAAAAAGTCACATAGCAAGCTTTATCTTTTAATTTTAGTAAACATACATAATCTAATTATCAAAATTTACTTCTCTCTTACTCTGTAAAAGAAAATTCTTCTCCAGATTTTTCATGTTCTTGCCTCATGTGACGTGCATTGATAAGGATATGTAATGACAAGAGGAAGAATAGTGCCAAATAAGAAAAGTCAAAAGAAACCTTGTCTTGTAGGAACAATCTGGAAAGTAAAATAGCAGATAAGAAGTAATCACCACAAAAATAGATACATTGTGAGACTTTTGGCATAATAGATTTAGAAACCTCATTTGAATTTTTTTTAAATTTGGTCATGGATAAATTTTGTTTGAGGAATTATGTTGATGACCACTTCAGATAACCTTTTCTTTTTAAAAATCTATTTCAGTTTTTAAAAAGATGTAATTTTGATTTATTATCATTATAGAAAAAATTATATATCGTTCTTATATCATTAAGAAAATTTAATATTTTAATAATTATATAATTAAAATTATTTGATAGAATAATGATATTTATATTAAAAGTAATTCAAACCCATCTATTTTTTTCACAGATGAAGGGATACAAATCTATACAGTAATGTTAACTGGGATAGAAACACATGCTATATCATCAAGCAAAATACGACACGGACATGGTAGCCCAAAAGTAGACAAGACACCATTTTCTGCAAGTTAGTCTTACCATTGACTCTCGATCGAGTCTTGATCCTGGCTTTTTTTGGTTTCCTTTTTTATTTCTACATTAGACAAATGAATTATTTATGTAAATAATGATATTTGCATATTATATTTTTAAATTTAGTTAATAATAAATAAATTTTTAATTAATATAATATATTATTTAATTAATAAATTTTAATAACTACTTATAAGTTGATAATTTATTAATTGATATATTGAATTAAATAAAATTTATTTATCATTAATTAAGTCTATAAATAATTAATTATTAAAATTTATTAACTAAATGGTATATTATATTAACAAAAAAATTTATTCTTTGTTAACGAAATATAAAAATAATGTAAAAGAAAGTGTACAACTATCATTTTCCTATGTATAATCTCTTGCTGTTTGAAACTGACGTTGCCGATAATTTATTCTCTGCTCTCCTATTTTGAATTATCTTTTTTTTTTTATAATAAGAATTATGTTCGTTTTGGAGTAGATACTATTAAAATGGAAGAGGATCCAGTCTTTCACTTTTGTTTTTAAGAATGTCATGTTTAGAGAATCATTGCCAACAAAATGTTTAGGAAAAAAAATTAGTTCTTTTGCATGAAAATTTACCATTTTTGTGTGCTTAAATATATAAATTTTAGTAGAAATTGTTTATGACGTTATATGAAAACATAACACCAAAATATAGCTGAATATATTTAAACTTATTTTTATTAATTATATAAGACCAAGTCACATATTTTTGTTAATTTTTTTATACTATCATTTAATGCGTTTAGATTGATTTTTTTTTAAAAAAAAATAACACTTTTTAAAAAAATACTTATACATGTTTTTTTAAGTATGTTTGAATGTAATTTAAAAAAATAAAAATTTAAAAATCCAATTATAACTTATTTTATAAACTAATAATTCACAACTTCTGAAAAAGTGAAAAAATAATAATTTTTATTATACTTTTTTTATAAAAATATTTTACTTATATTAAAAATTACATCTTATATTCTCTTTCTATTTTAATTACATACCCTATTTACGAAAGTCTGTGTAAACGAGTGCTATTGTCAAATCCCAAAGCCTTTAGCAGCAATCCAATCTCTTCTGGAGCCAATGGGCAACGGGCCCTGACTTCTCAACTCTTCATCCGTGAATTGGGAATTCAGAACCCTTCCCTGCCAAATCGACTGTCCATACTATGCAAAAGCTTGGCCCCCACCAAAATCACAGGCTGAATGGGCTCGCATATCCTGCTTCCCGCCCAAACAAAAATGAAAACTTCACAAGGCAAAACTGCAAATTCAGATAAAGGCATGTAACCATAGAGTGACAGAATGAATGTTCCACAAATAAAAGGATAAATGGAGGTGTGAAGCAATTGCTCCAATACCCTGGTGTAGCTTTCATTAATTCCAATCTTATACTGCCAATTTGCCAATTACATCCATTCAAGGCGTTTTAAATTCATAAATAAATAGGAGGTCAAGTTGTGACATACCCAATATCAGGGTCAAAGACTCATATATGAGCTTGTTTTGCTTTTCACAATTACATAAGATGAATGGACTTAAATGATATAAGTTTTCTTCAACAGTTTAAGAATATTTCTGAAATAAAAGAAATGAAAAGAGACAATGACGATCATGACAATCCAAATTAAGTTGAATAGGCAAAACTAACTCAAGAAGAAGACGTGAGAGTAATGGAGGGAATTAAGAATAATATAAAATCAATAGCCACTACAAATATGTCGTTAGTGTTGTAATTAACTTTATTATGAAAAATAGCAACAATTTGAGAATTTGAAAACAATTAAAGATGTTTTTTTTTGGGTGAAAAATTGGATACACTCTTTCACTATATGAATTTGAGTTCACTCCTCAAAAATTGAGCTAAACTTGATATGCTACCTATAAACTTGCAATGTTGTTATTAACTCAATGAGCCAACTACATTCAAGCATTCAAGTTAATATATTATATAAAAACAAGGTAAAAATAATTTATATATACATATACATAATATATATTAATTTAAAAAATATAAAATCATGAATAATTCATAATTGATAAAAATATATTATAGTGTTTTAAAAATTTGACGATATTTTATATATATATATATATATATATAATCATAAAAAATTATACTTATATAATCAAATAGTTTCTATCATAAAAAATATTACATTTACAACTAAAAATGAGCTGTTTCAGAGGCATCACAAGCATCTATTCATTTTTCTCAATTCATTTTTTAATGTTTATCATGAGTACATGACATTTTATTTCTATTATTTTAGCATAATATTGATATAATAATATAACAAAAATATTATTTTAATTTGTTAAATTCTTATGTTTTTCTAAATTAAAAAACTACTTTTTATCCAAATAGTTTAAAAAAAAGTGCTTCCAGATGTCTTTTCCAATAATTTGTTATAAAAAAAATTCATTTTGTTCTTACGTGATGTTATATCATAAAAAATGTTTATCTTTTCAAGTAATTATTATTTTAGTCAATTTCTTTTGTTTTTGTTACATTTAGGGGTGAAAATAGGTCTAACAAAGCCTACAACCTAGCTTACTTTCAACTTATTTTGGCTTAATTAAATTTGTCAAACAAGTCAAACATAAACTTTTTAAAATGATTATTTAGTTAAATAGGTCAAGGCCGATTTGACCTAATAGGGTGACCTATTTTTTTTTATTATAATAACATATAATTAAACATTTATAATACTTATATAATTTATTAGTTATATATTAATATATTTATTTATTTATTTATTTAATACACAATACAATAAATTTGTAACAAATTAGGTATATTTGAAATCAATAAAGTTTGAGTGTATTGGCTTATTTGAAGGTCTTTATATATGTAATATAAGCCTTTAAGTAGGATTTCAGATTAGGTCATACTTTATGTTTTCATAAAAAAAGTCAGGCTAGGTTAAGACTAAAGTTTTATAAAATAGATCAAGCTTATTTAAGGTACTTAAATCCTAATCTATTTTAGTATATTTTGTTAGCCAAGGGCAACCATCACACAAGAGGGGGGGTGAATTGAGTTATGACAAATTTTAATACAAACTTTGTGATTGTGCATTTTGATGCACTCAATCAATATATGCAGCGGAATAAATACATTAAACACAAATCATGCTTGGAGACAATTAAGAACATTAACCTCACATTCAAAACATTATGCTAATCACATTAAAGTTATATAACAATATTAATCATAATGTGATTAACCAAGAACAATCAATATCATTGATATAAATATTCTAGATAGCTCAAATGTAAATTGCTAGAATGTAAAGAGATTAAGGGATAAGAGAATGCAAACAATATTTTACTGGTTCAATCACTTCTTGTGATCTACATCCAGCCCCAAGATCATCCACTTGAGGTTTCCACTATTCTTCAAGCTTGTAACTTAGGTGCTTGAGAAACCTTTACAAAAACAGAGCACTCTTCACACTTTGGGATCCTCCACCCTTATGCTTGAGCCTCTTTCTTTTCTCTTCAAGGGAAGTCTACCCTTGAACTCTCTTGAGGGATTATCCACCCTCTTACAAGTATATATGATTGATAGAAAATGATAAACTCTCTCAAAGAGTAGATAATACAACTTGAAGAACTAATGGATAGAGGGATTATGAAAATGAAGAGCTCAAATATTGATTTTGATAGAAAATGATCAAATCCTCATAATGATTTGCAAATGGGTGTTCATCAACTTGTTAATGCTTCAATCTTAGCATATATTAATAGCCCAAGTGATAAAATAGCCGTTGGTGGTGTTTAGGAATGATTAATTTCGAAATCTAGCCGTTTATAGCCGTTACAGGCATTTCTGGCACGTTGTAGTCGACCACGTATAACTTGTAGTCGACTACGATTGCTCTCTGGAATGTAGGTTTTGAAATTTTAACACTATGTAGTCGACTACACAACCTTGTAGTCGACTACAATCCATTCCTGGAATGTAGTTTTCGAGTTTTAACACTTTGTAGTCGACTGCAGATACCTTGTAGTCGACTACCAGTTATCTCTGGAAAATAGATTTGATTTCTGACACTTTGTAGTCGACTACAGGGTCTTGTAGTCGACTACAATCCATTTCTGGTGGTCTTGTAGTCGACTACAAGTCTTGTGTAGTCGACCACAATTCCACTCAGGAAAGTAGTTGTTTTGAGATGATCATAACTTCTTCGTTTCTTAACCAATTTAAGCAAATGACCATGCGTTGAAAAGCTCTTTGAGTGTACTTTCATATGAAACAAGTTTTAGATCAAAACTCAAAGTATTTTAAAAATTATGATAAAAATAGTGACCATAGGTCAGTTTTTCAAGGTCTTGTAGTCGACTATAAGTCTTGTGTAGTCGACTACAATTCCTATCCGGAAAGTAGTCTTCTTAAAAATGTCATAACTTCTTCGTTTCTTATCCAAATTAAGCAAATGACCATGCGTTGGAAAGCTCTTTGAGTCTACTTTCATATGAGATAAGTTTCAGATCAAAACTCAAAGTATTTTAAAAGTTATGATAAAAATAGTGACCATAGGTCAGCTTTCCAAATTCAGATTTTGCTATTTTTCATAGTTTTGAAATACCACTAAGACTAACTTCTCAAAACTTGTTTGTTGGGCATTTTACCATGTTAAAAACATTTGTCAAGATTGAATAAAGATATTTGAGCTCTTTTCATATAAAACCTCTATCCTTACAAAGAAGAATAGCCTATAAGATAATATATACCCAAATGAGTCCTTAGGCTTCTTGATGCAATCCAAGCTTCTAAGATTTATTCTCTTTAAATCTTCTAAATGCTTGGTTCACTTCATTCTCCTTCTTCTTGAGTTGAACATAAATAGGATCTTTCACTTTCTTATTCCAATGCTCACTCTTGATACTTGGACTATCCTACAAAGCATAACTCACTTGAAAACCATGGTTAGTCCAAATCCATAACTCAATAACTAAATATGCATGATTCACGTGTATATAACTTTATAAAGTTCTTCATGCATATATGATTCACATATAGACACATATCCAATAATTAATTATATCACTTATCAAGTACATTGGATATATCCTATCAATGATGCTACACAAAACTTAATGCATGATTCTTATAATAGGAACAACAAGATAATATATAACCATGCATTATCCAATATAGCTCATCACGCACATATGTAGCATATTTGTAATCCTTTTTGTAATGTATTTGTCATCATCAAAACATAACACAATAAACCATTGGGGCAAGCATATTTTCACATTCTCCCCATTGGGGCAAACATATTTTCACATTCTCCCCCTTTTTGATGATGACAAATCACCCAAGAAAAAATATGTTTGATAAGATATGTAAATGTACATTCAAGAAATCATATCAATCAATAATCACAAGAACATATTTTTCTTTCCTATTTTCTCTCCCCCTATTTGACATCAACAAAAAGGTTTAGAAAGGAAGGACAATATGACAAATCACCCAAGAAAAAATATGTTTGATAAGATATGTAAATGTACATTCAAGAAATCATATCAATCAATAATCACAAGAACATATTTTTCTTTCCAATTTTCTCTCCCCCTATTTGACATCAACAAAAAGGTTTAGAAAGGAAGGACAATATGATAATGAATTTTATTTTTCATGTTATCAAAATAGAACTTGCTCCCCCTAGATAAAACACATGATGCCAAAGTGTAGGATCATAAAAATTAATGATTTTGATGTTTATAAAAACATAGCTATCTCCTATTTATTTGACTTAGCATAGGATTCAAGTATGGAGATATGGAACAAGTATGCTTATCAAGATATCAAGTATGATGCATGCAATGCTTGTCATCTTATAGTATACTTCCATTTATCATGTGATAGCATTAAGCTTTAAGAGATTATGAAAAGTATAAAATATTGCTTACCACATGTTAAATAGATACCACTTGATGCATGTCACAAATAAGTCATATACTGGCATGGTATTAAAGTTTTTCAAAGTAAAAGAACATATACCTTGCCACATATATCAAGCATTCCTCAATGAAAGAATCAAATGATTAAAAAGTTAAGAAAGCTTACATTCTTTCATTGATAGGGGAAATACAATAAGAGATGATCTTCAATGACATGTTGAGAGTATAATGACAAATTAAGAGCTAGGCTCCCCCTCAAAATATGCATATCATTAAGATATCAATAATATATTATTTTAGCAAAGTCATGCATATATTCAAAGTTAACAAGAATAACAAGTATGATGTTTGAGATACAATAAAATAAAGAACTATTATAAATCAAAAGTTTAAGTAAGAAAGGTTATAAGGAATTTTAAAAAGAAGTTAACCTCTCCCATATTCAAACACAAGATAGATCAAGAGAAATGTTTGTCAAAACCATATGAAGCACATTGAAGGTAAAGTAGAGCAAGGCAAAGCATATTATTTCTTAATCTATCAAGACAAAAGATTTTGAATTTTTTTTTTTAAAAAAAATTGAGCCACAAAGATCAAAAATAAGAATAAGTTTGGTTTTCAAATAGATGATGCACAAGTTAAAAAGAATAATATATATGTTTATCAAAGCAAAACTTAAGTTAAAGCATGGTGTAAACATATATTTAAGCAAATCATCAAGTAACATTGATTTTCACAAAGAATATAGAATTTTCTCCCCCTTTCAAAAATAATATTGCAAATATACATTTTATTTTAATAAAACATATAAGAAGAGTATGGGGTTTTCTTTGAAAACACATTCCTTGAGAATAATCCAATAAAAGCATTCAAGATGACATTTGAAAGTATATAGACCTTTTTCTCTTTGAACAGAAGCCTCAGGGAAATAAAATCACTTTGAAGAGCAAGGCTTTATCTTTTGAAGTTTCAAAAGAAATAGACATTACAGAGCAGTTCAAAATTTTCGAGTTTGGAAATTTTCTTAAGCATTCTCTCAAGATTTGATAATCCTTTCCAAAGCATGTTGAGAGTTTTTCAATCATATCCAAACAATTTTCCAATTATTGAAAAGTAGTAAAAGGTGAAAAGCATTTTCAAAGTCTTGAAATAAATTCAAATAATTCTCAAGGATATGGAATTTGAAAAAACTCATTTCAAACAAAATAAGGGAGTTTTCTTATGAAAAATATTTTCAATTAAACCAAAATCTATTTTCAAGCAAGAGCATGATTCTCACAAGAATTATAGCACTAAGAATCAAGAGAATCATATCAAATATTCATCATGGTGAAATATGTCATAGGGATCAAGGTATATTTAAATTAATAACATAACCCTATATGCAATGACAATATTAAGAATATTAGAGCTAATTATCCACAAAGTCATTGCTAAACATACTTCTCATATAAGGATAGCATCTAATCATTTTAAAAGCATTTAATCAACAAGTATCACTCAATATAATATCATAAAAGTTTAGGGATAGAGATACTTATTGATTTCGAGAGAGTGTGATGCTCCTTTAGAATGTTCTTCAATTTGTTGAACTTTTGAATTTGAACTTTCTTCCTTTAAGTATTTCATTTCTTAGAATTTGAGGAAAGTCTCCTCAAGCTCTTCTTCATTCAATTCTTCTCATTGTCTACTTGTTCTTGTATTTCAATATTTGATGGCTACATTTGGATACACATGGAGATACTTGCAAATCCAATTCTAAAAGCTCTCCAAATCATAAGTTAGCATCAAATATCATTTAAGCATATCCACAAGCATAATTTTGGTTGATATAAAATATCAAGAATGTATCACATTATCAACCATACAATTTTACCACTTTATAATGACAAGAGAAGTATATATGCACTCGAATCAAAAGCAAAGATTTAGTAATTTCAAAGCAAGATTCAAGCTTAACTAAGAACACATGACCATCATCAAAACTTGTATAAGCACTTTGGGGCAAACAATGATCATGTAATGCATGTTATGTGATGTAAGAATTTCAAGTATGCACACATGCCAATCAAGAGTAAAAGTTCCCTTTTGCAATGCTAGAGTTGAAAAACCATGGAACTTATATCTTTGAAAACTATTTATGATTCATTTCAAGAGATAGATTCAATGTAAGAATCATTGAAGTTCAAAGGCAAGTTTAAAGCACAAATGAATCATTTTCTTCTTGTTTATAGGAAATTATCATATCAAGCAATTTCAAACAAGAAGATATGTTATCCTCAACCATCCAATCACAAAGTAAGCATATGAAATATTTAAGCAAATAAGAGAGGATTAGAATTCTTTTGAGCATGTGAACTTTTCATGTAAGTTCAATAAAATATAGTCACAAGCTCAACACAAAAAGATTATCATGTATATCACATTTAAAGCATAGGTAGGGATAAGGTTGATATCACCAAAGAAGTATTCCTTGAATTTGTATAGGTGACTTTAACTTCCATGCTTCAAGTCTCCTTGAGGGTGTAAAGATTCTTCATGAAGTTTGTATCCCTCTTGAGAAGTTAAATCCATTCAAGTAGTGCTAACCTCAAGTAGAGTAGTTGTATTCTATTTCAATAAATACTTGAGGTAGTTGTCACCCTACATTCAAATTTAAGCACATTTCTTTGGTATCCAACAAATTTTGGATCCACAATGATTAGTCATTCATAATTAATCTATCATGCTCTTACAATATCAATTTAGCCATAATATGCTAGTTGAGCATAATAATTCAATAATCAATTTAGCATTAAGCATAATGCCAATGACATGCTTCTTTTCATGATATATAAACAATTTAAAGCATATCTAGGCATGGAATAGAACTTCGTGTACCAAGATATATTCAACTTAATAAGCAAATGGTACAACAAGAATGAACATAATCATGTGCTAAACACAATATTCAAATTTTATCAAGCACACGTGATTTAATTCATTATTTATGGCCTACGAAGAATGTACCTCAAATTCATAGATTTTGCAATTGAATTTGAATAAGATGTAAGATCATTTGATACCTTGGCCTTATCATTCAATGGAAGACTTTTCCTTACCCATTGCTTCTCATTTGGATATTTGAACTTTGCAAATTCCTCATTATGCATGTGAGAAACTTTGGTTGAAGCCTTCTTACCTCTTAGACCAAAATATCTACCATTGGGCCTTAGGAATGTTTTCCTTGATGTTTTCATTTTGGCTTGATCAAATTGTCCATCCTTTTGAAGAGTTTTCTGCACAATAGGAGCACTAGGAGGACTCTTTGGTACCCATTTCAACTTGGGTCCTTGAATGTTAGTGTTTAAGCCTTTAAGACCTTTAGGAACCCATGCCATGTTATTTCTCATATAAGAATTTCTTCTAAATTTACACAAATGAGAAATATGACCTAGATGACCACAATAATTGCAAATAATTGAATTTGATGATGGTTTTGTCTTTTGAAGATCATTTTCGAAAAACTTATGCCTTTTAGTGTGATCATCTTCCAAAATATTATTGCCAAAAACACTTCTTGGTTTTCCATGTAAAACATCATTGTTTTTCCTTTCATTATCAAACATGGAATGAAAACCAGTGAAACTCTCAATTTGGGAAACTTTGGAAGACAAGTCCTCAACTTGATTTTCTAAATCAATGCTATTTTCACAATTAGTTGAGGTTTCACAATTCAACAATATTTCCTCATTAAGAAAAACATATTTATTTTTCAAAGACTCAATTTTAATTTCAATAGAGGAAATGTTTTGCAAGCAAGCTAAGTTTTTCATTTCTAAATTTATCAATCCATCATTCAATTCATCATATGCATATTGTATCTCATCATAGAAAGGAATATTATCAATACTTGTATAGTTTACCTCAAAGTCCTCTTGAGCCATGTAAGAAGTAGTTTCCGCTTCTAGCACACTTGACTTATGAGAATCATCATCTTCTTCCATGTGATTGTCCATCAATGTTTCAAGAGCATGCTCCATTCCAATATGTTCTTCCTCCAATGGCTTTTGCTCTTCTTGCTTTCTAGATACAACATTTTGCTCAAAAACATTGTTAGCAAGATAAATAGCATCAAGGGTATCCCAGATATCTTTAGCACTAGAGCAATTTTTAATTCTAGCATAAATATCATCATTTAAACCATATCTCAATATTTGCATTGCTCTAATGTTTAAGGTAAAACATTTCTTGTCATAGGAATCCCAATTCAATTTTGGTTTAGAGGAAAAACCATCAAGCACAATATCCCACAAATCTAAGTCAATAGATTGCAAATAACATTCCATCCTAGTTTTCCAAAAATCAAAATGCACACCATCAAAGAATGGTGGTTTATCAATTTCAAAACCCATCATATTTGAAAAACTTTCTATGGTTGCCATTATATGAGGATCTTTAACTCTAAGCGGTTAAGCTTTAAAACAGAGCACAAAGCTCTGATACCACTTGTTAGCCAAGGGCAACCATCACACAAGAGGGGGGTGAATTGAGTGATGACAAATTTTAATACAAACTTTGTGATTGTGCATTTTGATGCACTCAATCAATATATGTAGCGGAATAAATACATTAAACACAAATCATGCTTGGAGACAATTAAGAACATTAACCTCACATTCAAAACATTATGCTAATCACATTAAAGTTATATAACAATATTAATCATAATGTGATTAACCAAGAACAATCAATATCATTGATATAAATATTCTAGATAGCTCAAATGTAAATTGCTAGAATGTAAAGAGATTAAGGGATAAGAGAATGCAAACAATATTTTACTGGTTCAATCACTTCTTGTGATCTACATCCAGCCCCAAGATCATCCACTTGAGGTTTCCACTATTCTTCAAGCTTGTAACTTAGGTGCTTGAGAAACCTTTACAAAAAACAGAGCACTCTTCACACTTTGGGATCCTCCATCCTTATGCTTGAGCCTCTTTCTTTTCTCTTCAAGGGAAGTCTACCCTTGAACTCTCTTGAGGGATTATCCACCCTCTTACAAGTATATATGATTGATAGAAAATGATAAACTCTCTCAAAGAGTAGATAATACAACTTGAAGAACTAATGGATAGAGGGATTATGAAAATGAAGAGCTCAAATATTGATTTTGATAGAAAATGATCAAATCCTCATAATGATTTGCAAATGGGTGTTCATCAACTTGTTAATGCTTCAATCTTAGCATATATTAATAGCCCAAGTGATAAAATAGTCGTTGGTGGTGTTTAGTAATGATTAATTTCGAAATCTAGCTGTTTATAGCCGTTACAGGCATTTCTGGCACGTTGTAGTCGAGTACAGATAACTTGTAGTCGACTACAATTCCTCTCTGGAATGTAGGTTTTGAAATTTTAACACTATGTAGTCGACTACACAACCTTGTAGTCGACTACAATCCATTCCTGGAATGTAGTTTTCGAGTTTTAACACTTTGTAGTCGACTGCAGATACCTTGTAGTCGACTACCAGTTATCTCTGGAAAATAGATTTGATTTCTGACACTTTGTAGTCGACTACAGGGTCTTGTAGTCGACTACAATCCATTTCTGGTGGTCTTGTAGTCGACTACAAGTCTTGTGTAGTCGACTACAATTCCACTCAGGAAAGTAGTCGTTTTGAAATGATCATAACTTCTTCGTTTCTTAACCAATTTAAGCAAATGACAGCTCTTTGAGTGTACTTTCATATGAAACAAGTTTTAGATCAAAACTCAAAGTATTTTAAAAGTTATGATAAAAATAGTGACCATAGGTCAGTTTTTCAAGGTCTTGTAGTCGACTACAAGTCTTGTGTAGTCGACTACAATTCCTATCCGAAAAGTAGTCTTCTTAAAAATGTCATAACTTCTTCGTTTCTTATCCAAATTAAGCAAATGACCATGCGTTGGAAAGCTCTTTGAGTCTACTTTCATATGAGATAAGTTTCAGATCAAAACTCAAAGTATTTTAAAAGTTATGATAAAAATAGTGACCATAAGTCAGCTTTCCAAATTCAGATTTTGCTATTTTTCATAGTTTTGAAATACCACCAAGACTAACTTCTCAAAACTTGTTTGTTGGGCATTTTACCATGTTAAAAACATTTGTCAAGATTGAATAAAGATATTTGAGCTCTTTTCATATAAAACCTCTATCCTTACAAAGAAGAATAGCCTATAAGATAATATATACCCAAATGAGTCCTTAGGCTTCTTGATGCAATCCAAGCTTCTAAGATTTATTCTCTTTAAATCTTCTAAATGCTTGGTTCACTTCATTCTCCTTCTTCTTGAGTTGAACATAAATAGGATCTTTCACTTTCTTATTCCAATGCTCACTCTTGATACTTGGACTATCCTACAAAGCATAACTCACTTGAAAACCATGGTTAGTCCAAATCCATAACTCAATAACTAAATATGCATGATTCACGTGTATATAACTTTATAAAGTTCTTCATGCATATATGATTCACATATAGACACATATCCAATAATTAATTATATCACTTATCAAGTACATTGGATATATCCTATCAATGATGCTACACAAAACTTAATGCATGATTCTTATAATAGGAACAACAAGATAATATATAACCATGCATTATCCAATATAGCTCATCAAGCACATATGTAGCATATTTGTAATCCTTTTTGTAATGTATTTGTCATCATCAAAACATAACACAATAAACCATTGGGGCAAGCATATTTTCACATTCTCCCCATTGGGGCAAACATATTTTCACATATTTCCACCCTTATTTACATTGGAGATGCAAACACCTAAAACTGGGTGGGGGATTAGTAGTTTGGTACAGGATCAAACCCTTTATATCGTCATCACACCATGCTACCAAAGTGACTTACGCCGATACCAATTAAATTACATGTTCGTTGACTTTAGTTAAATTTTTTTAATGATACCTAACATATGATTAGACTATTAATTTCCTTTTTGCATTGATAATAGATTAAAATTAATTTGTAAACATTTTATTTTATTTCCTAACTTAATGAAATATAAACTACTAATTATATTTCATCTAATTTATATTATTATTTTTTGTAAGATCATGAAGTGTTTTTATACTCTTTAAATGTATGATTAATTTTTGTTTGAACATCATGTTGACTTCGATTATAAAATACTTCTAATAGATTTTGAATCTTTACATTATAAGTAAATTTTGTTTACATAAAATTAATTTGCTAACTAAGTCACCGCTTGTGATTAATTTACATTAATTATAAAATAACTGCACATATAAGAATAAAGGAATATGTATAATAATGATGACAATCATGATGGTAATTATTATATAATTAGTTCAGACCGTAAAATTCTAGTCCAAGTTAATTTAATAATAGGCTACCCAAAGTCAACACGCCAAGTTTCTTTTTTCCACAGGGATAGTTTAGACCCAGATTTTGTTCCCCAAGGTTGGAAACTATCATCGACAGGCCTAGCTCTGTTGTAACAAATAAGGCAACCAAAACTCAAGAGTAGCCCAACCTCGTAACAAAAGGGGAAAATGGTCATTTTGTTCAGTTTAGAAGAAATAATTTTTTATTAATTTATTTTAAAAATTAATTAAAAATTTAATTATATTAATTAATAATTTATATATAATTAATTAATAATTTATTTTTATTTTAATACTTAATATATAATTAATTATACGTAAATTATTAATTAATATAATTAAATATTTAATTAATTTTTAAAATAAACTAATAAAAAATTATTTCTCTCAAACTGAACAAAACAGTCAATTTTTTCCGAACAAAAGTTTATGAGCTAACTTCGAATTGAGTTTCCGGGTTCAAACCAAAAAAATATGGGGAACTCAAATCGAAGTTAGTTGCAAGTCTTGTTGGCTACCGAGTCGCAAAAAGAAAAAAAAGAAAAGTGTTGTTTGCTATTTCTTGCATTTTAAGGCTTACTCTTTCTGAAGATAATAATATTTCATTTATTAGTCACAATTACATTTCGAACTACATTTGTATTATCAAAAATAAAAAAAATCATAATATCAAAATGATATTATAGAGAGATGGATATTTAATGTCTATTTCGCCTATTTTTTTAAAAATAAATTATAAAATAATACTATATTATATATTTTTTATATTTTTGTGTGTGTAAATTGGACTAGGCAACGAAATTAAGATGGTAAATAAATTATGAAATAATACTATAATTATTATATACACTGTATAATTTGAGAAGATGAATACATTCACAGCCAGAGAAAAAGAACAAGATTTTTTTTCTCCTTTTGTAATCAACACAGAAAACCCTAGGGGTGGGTTTAGAAGCCACTGAGACAGTCATGATTTGTGTGGAGGCCTAGGGGCAGGATGATCAGAACAGATAGGATCTTCAACAAGGGGAAGCTTTCTTCTTATGAGGATACCCTTTTGAATAAAGATGGAGGGTAGCTATCTGGAGGTTGATCCTTCAGAAATTATTAAAGCAGGAGTGACTGATACTATATGTGTTATGGATATGATATGATATGATTGATGAGGATATAGGAGAGGATGATTTTGAGTTTGAGCCATGCCCTATATAATGTTCAACTCTGTTTAGAGGAACTGGAGGATTTTTTGCCATGGATGGTCTTCATGCTTTGTTTTATCAAAGCCAACGGGATACTATGGGGGATTCTCTTTGTAAGCTGGTAATGGAGGTCTTCAACTCCACTAATCTAATGGATCAAGTGAATCAAACCTTGATCACTCTAAATTGACAGCCCAGAGAACATTAAGCAATTTCGCCCAAATAGTCTATGCAATATGCTTCTTACAAAGTAGTGACTAAAATTATTGCTAAACGGTTAAAGAAAGTTATGAGTAAATTGGCCTCTCCATCTCAATCAATTTCGTCCTTGCGAGACACAGCTCTGATAACATCACTATTGTCCAAGAAGTTATTCACTCGATGACAAAGAAGAAAGGGAAAAAGGGATTCATGGCCATTAAAATTGACTTGTTGGAGGAGGCATATGACGAATCAAATGGTAGTTTGTTCATGACACCCTCCTCGATATTAATAGTCTTCCTCAGTATCTTACTGATGTTATCTGGCACTGTTTAAGCTCACTCTCAATGATGAATTCTTGGAATGGGGAAAAAATGGATTCTTTTAAACCATCTAGAGGAATCAGACAGGGTGATCCCTTCTCACCTTATCTCTTTGTTCTGTGTATTGATCAAGTCCATGTAAGCCGCAATTGTTTGGAGTTGTTTTGTGGGAGTTCAGGGCAGAAAGTTAACCGTGATAAGTCCCATGTATTTTCTCAAATAACCACAATATTCCCCAAAGGATTAGCAATGCTCTGGGGTTCCATCTTGCTTCTAACTTGGGTAAGTATTTGGTGTTGCAAATTCCCCACATAAAAGAGCTACACAGAGACTTATCAGTAGCTATTAGACAAAGTTTCTCAATGATTAAGTGCCTAGAAAATTAACTCTTTATCTATGGCCGGTCGGTTAACTCTTACTGGTTCAGTTTTGGCTGCAATTCCATGATACACTATGCAAACTACTGCACTTTCTACCCAAGTCTGTGACTCAGCACTGTCGTAGCTTTCTTTGGGGTTCCTCAAATGAAAGGAAACAGGTGCATTTGGTCTGTTGGGATAAGGTTTGCCAACCAAAACCTGCTGGTGGCTTGGGCTTGCGCCACTCAAAGCATGTAAACAAAGCTTACATGATGAACATTGGTTGGGTCCTCATTCACAAGTACAAGTGTGGGAATGATTTAGTAGTTAGTAGTTAGTCCCGGTGGTGGAAAGGAAAAAGAAATCTTCCAATATGTGTCAAGGTATCCGTGGAGGGTGGAAAACTGTAACCTAGAACATGATTTGGATGATTGGTGATGGCAGCACTACCCGATTTTGGAAGGATATATAATTGGATCCCAAATATGAGACCACTTAGCACCTATGCTGTCCACCAGCTTTTGGAGACTGATCTTGGCCAAACTGTTGATTATTTGGCTCTAGATTCTGGTGCTTGGGATCTAGCTAAATTGTCTTGTCTTCTCTCAGAGTTCGCCTGCAGAAGGATCTTTGGAAGCTTTATATTGTATTAATATCGTAAAGAACTGCATTCATCAGTGGCAGCTGAAAAGCATATTTTGGGGTAGAATGGAGTATAAAATAGAATATCCTAATGCCTTGAAAATTAACTACCTAACAGGAGAGAAAATTTGAAGATTATATTGAAACAACTAAAGAACTTCATGACCTTTTAATGAAAGATACTTAAAAGAAATGAGTAACAAGAGGTTATCACTTATTGAGTTATCCGCACAAACAAGAGAAAACTATTGGTGCTCCATATCCATTACTATGTTCCAATGAACTGTTTGGTTCTTTTTCACCATCTTCCCCCATTGAAGCAGATGACTGAAGAGCAACTTGGCCCCCAACAAATAGCAAGTTTGAGTCTTGATTTGGGGAGAAATCATTAGGTCCATAAATGGTTGGACATTGATTCCTTCTGTAAGTACTTGCAGCTCTTCTCTCTGCTTCAAGGTAGTGACCAAGAGAGGGAGCACCATTCACGCTCATTGCATCAGTAGTTAGCTTTGAACAAAGTGAGAACAGCCAAGGCTTCAACTTGTGATTCTTTTTGTTGTCCTTTGAGGGTTCCACCATTCTTCCCCTGGTTGATCTCCGTGAGAGTTCTAGGAGGCTAGAAATACCAATGAGGCTGCCAAGTGTAATGCTCTTGTGACGGAAGAATGATCCAGTGGACTAAACCAAGCAATATGAAGTTAGTTAGCAAAATGGCTCATGAAAACTGCTGTGAACATGTAGAATCTATTCTAAATTTTCAATTAAAATTAGCACTAGTGTAGCAATAATTTCAGTATAGCTACTTGAAAAGAATACATGGAAAATGTATCTCATATAATCTTCTGTATTTGATTTGTTTCAGAAAATGATTGCCCCTTTCTCATACTGCTCATGAAGGGCTGTTTTCTTTTTTTCTTTTTGGGTACAAAAGGCTGTTTTTATTTATTATTATGTGGTTAATAAAAAGGGCTGTTTTCTACTCATTAAGAATATTGTATCAAACCCTTTTCATAGAAGACTTTACTTACAATGAATCATTATTTGAATTTATCTCTATTTCAATGACAAACTTTGGCAAATCAATGCCATCTTCTTTCAAAGCATGGTGTGCTGGGACATGCTCTGGACCCCATGGGAACCAAGCAACTATTGAAACACCAAAGAGGTGAAGGATCCAAAAGAGAGAAACAGGAAGAGAGATCCAAGCTTTATGGGCGTGTTCATTACATGAAGTTTCCTTTTCCTGTTCAGTTCTCGTTTGGACTCATTCAAAAGTTAAAAAGTTCATCTTCATGAGAGAAATGAACTGAAAGTACATAGTCAAAAGCCATCGTTCAAACCAGTAGGAACGAGTAAAGTATCTCAAATTTAACATGGGCATCAACCTTTGGTTTTTTAATAGTATATATAACATATGTAAGGCATGCCCTGTTCTCTAGGGTTTTGATGTGATCAATACCAAAAAAGTGAAGTGTGATGAGAAGTGCAATCCAGTCACACTTAGTAGCCATGCTAGGTCTGTCTCATAGTAGTCATTATTTTGTGCCAAAAAAGCCAAAACAAGATATACACAAAATATCTTAGAGAAGCACTCTTTCTCTGACTACGATCACTGGTTCACTTTAATAAAAAAATACTCAGAACAATTAAAATGGAGTCATCATTGTTGTGAAAATACAGAAGGGAAAATGATAAAAACACAAAGGAGAGAAACAATAAATAACAGCTTGAAATATAGAAAGCATAGTATAAAATAACAAAACAAAACAAAGTGGCCTATCACAATTATACATTTACTTAAAAAAATTGTTGAAAGAAAATTACCAACCTCCGTATCAAGATCTGAGGAAGAATCAGTTGAAGGGGTGGGAGAACCAGTGAGCATAGTGCTGAAGGAGACTGATCCAGAGAAATCACCATTTCTTACCAACCCAATTCTCGCATTCAATAATCTCAAACCCAAAGGCCACCCTTCTTCCTGCTTCAACTCCAAAACCCCCCCAAGGGTAAAAAAACAAAAAACAAAAAACAAAAACAGAATATGATAAACATGCTGCTATAACCAAAACTCTCTAAATGCTTCAAAGCGATCCACTCTATGAACGCACATGACGTACAGGAAATACCATCAATCTGTGTATGCACCTTGTGTGTGTATGTGAGTGAGTGAGGGAGTGAATGGGAGTGAGAGAAGGTGAGAGGAAGATGATACCTGTTGGGCCATTACTGTGTATAGTGAAGGATATGGTGGAGTAGAAGTGAATGATACCGAAATGAAATACAAGGAAAAAAAGTCCACAGAAGTCACTTCAGAGAGAGAACTGTCATATACAGATTGTACCCTCTGACCAACGCAACACCAAAAGTGTAGAATTCAACAAATGCACAAGGAACAAAACAAAGGAATCAGCATTGAACAGTAGTGGCATAAAATCTGAGAATGGTAGAATAGATATAGACGTTACAGCTTTTTGGTTGCAACTCAAAGCAATTTAACCACATTGCCTCAAAAAGTCAAAAATCAGATAGAGAAAGAGAAACAAAGAAGGGGTGACGTGAGGGTGACTTCTTACCAGCTTTTTCTGTGAGCCTCTCTCTCTTTCTCTCTCTGGTTTGGGAGACACAGCAGGTGGTGGGAGCAAAGCAGGTGGGAATAATTTTTGTACCATTTAAATAAAGGACACAGAGTGCAGAGAGGGTCAGAACTCAGAAGATAGCAACTTTTATTTCGTATTTATTTTAGAAAAACCATTTGAATAGCCATTAGCCAATGGTTTCACTGTTACATGAAGAGTAATCTCTACATATGAAGGTAACTTTTATTTTCTATTTAACACTTTTGTATATAATTGGACTTAAATTTTAATTAACTGTAATTGTAAAAGTTACCGTAAATCAAAATTAAACATATAATTTTATGTAAGATTACTCAAACTAAAAAAAAACATATATGCATATATGAGTAATGATACTTATAAAAAAATAATCTCACAAAAACTCATGTTAATAATTGGATCAAGTGAAAAAAAAATTATAATAGAACTTAAACTTAATTCAATAACTTACATGAGCTTTTGTAAGAGTTTTGTAAAGATTTTTATTTATGTAAGTATCATTACTCATCCCTATATATATATATATAGAATGCAATAATTATAAGAGTTACGTAAATAACGTTATTTAATCAGCTCTTACTGTAAAATAAAGGAGTTACAAGTATTCGAAATAGACGATAAAGCGCAGGGAGGAGAGGAGTTAGCTATGCAGTCTTGTAAATATAATAGTTGTATAAATAATATTATTTTATTTGTGCTTAGGCAATGGGGGCGGGTTTTTGCTTACCCCTAACCCCGCCCCATACTTGTTAAAGGAATCTCTAATCCGCTTTTATCTATTTTGTGAGTTTTGTAAATGAAAATTTACACCCTACTTGTAAAAAAATAATAGAACTTGAATTTTAATAATTTTTTTTATATAAATATACCTAAAAAAAATTATATACTATCTTACTACATTTCTAAAATTATGTACTAAAATACTCTTTTTTTTTCTATATTGAGAAGTCGGTTTGTCTCAAACAGACTTCCCAACATGCTTTTTTTTAATTAAAAACCTATTGAGAAGTCGGTTTCCCCCAAACCGACTTCTCAACATTAAAATTTAATTTTTTTTAACATTCTGTTGAGAAGTCGATTTCCTCCAAACTGACTTCTCAACAGGTTTTAAATTAAAAAAAAAAAAAGCATGTTGGGAAGTCGGTTTGGCTCAAACCGACTTCCCAACATGAAAAAAAAAGAGTATTTTGGTATATAATTTTAAAAGTGTGGTAAAATGATAAATAAATTTTTGTTTAGGTATATTGATATAAAAAAGCCGAATTTTACTGGCATATATTATATAATACACAATATAATATAAATTATTAAAAAAATTATTCATTGCATCAAAAGTCTCAAGTTACATCAAGTATGAAACACATTTTTTTTTCTGAAATAATAAGAGTGCGGATAGAGTAGGAACGGATAAACCTTAAACTTAAACTCAACCTTCCTTGCAACACAGTTTAAACAAGTCTTACTCCACCCCTACTGCGAGGTGGATTTAAAACATGTCCCATGCGAATTGAGGCGGATTGAGTACCCGAAGTGGGTTCAAATTTTCATCCTTAAAGTATGAAAGAAAAATTAGAAGAATCATAATTAGTATTAGAAAGAGAGGATTGACTGTCACTTTGAATAATGGATTATATTTTATGTTCCAATCTTCCATGCATGGAAGAGAAGGGAAACTACTCCATCAGTAATGTATTCGAAGAATAATGGAAATTGTCATTGTCACGTAACTCATGACTCATGACACATGAAAGGGAACACTTCCTAACAGATGTTGCAATAATGTTACTGTCAATTTGCCATAAGTTACTAAACTATGTCTGGGTTATAATTAATCTCACAACTCAAGTTCACAAATGATGCTCCTAGACATGAAAGGCTAAAATTTTCCCATTACTTTTTTTTTTCTTTCCTTTAATTTTTGGGTTTTTATATTTTAATATATTTTTATATGCATAACTACAATAAAAGATTAAATAACTATTTAGACAGAATTAAAAAATCATTCTAAATAATTATTTAGTCGTTATAATTATCATGTTAAAAAGTTTCTTAAAATATAAACCCTCAAATTTTTCTATTATGGGAGAGGGTGTGGTGAGAGGGACCATGTTTGCTACCTCACAAAGGACAACGATTTTATTAGTGGAAAAAATATGAAGAGATGCTGCTTTCAATGTCCGATATTGAATAAAGAAATGCTTCTGTTTTGGTGCATATGAAGAGGTTCACTTGTGTTTTTTTATTCTTTTTTCTTTTAGGTTCAACTAGTCATTCTTTTGAGGGAACCTTTTCCTTTAGGACCACAAGCACTGATCAGTACCTCGTAATTGAGTCCAAGCATCACAAAGCTCAAATGCTTAAACCAAATAATAACCGTCTTTGGTAAAGGCCCCTCTCCACGAGAAAACCAAAAGCAAAAAGCAAAATAGTTTATGAGACAATTGAGGCAGTACACCGTAGATGAGTATCACTGTCCTCAAAACATAGTTTTGGGCTCTTACTGTCAATACATGCCTATTATTTTATATAAAAAATAGTTAAGACGTGGTGTAAGAAGGAAGGTAATATATTAAAGAATAAACAAATCAATTTAGAAGCATTCAACTCCAAAATTAAATCGCCTCGAAAAATAAGGTACAATATTGATGCACACCTCTGAAATTTGGTCTATTTTCACTTTTAATGTATAAAGTTTGTTTTGTAAGACTTGTAACTCTTTAAACTGCAAAATAGTTGTTAGATTTAAGGAAAAAACTCTAAACACTTACAAATAACCCCCTTAAAGTTTAGCCAGTTTTTACGTTTAATACATCAAGTTTCATTTTTTAATATTAACCCACTCCTTGTGACACATACGTGGGTAGGCCCATTAAAGTTAACACTCCATTTAACAATTTCACAATTTATTAAAGTTTAGGAAGTTATTTTATTTTAATTTTTTTGAAACAAGTTTAGGAAGTTATATGTTACAAAACAAACCTTGTACACTAAATGTAAAATTGGGCCAAACTTTAGGGGTATAATATGCATTTTACCTAAACAGAACTCTAGTATCATATGAACTGACAGCTCTAGACATCAATAAATGCCCATTCTAATTAGGAGTGTTCGTAATTAAACCAAGTTGAAAAAAGCTTAATAGAAAAACCAAAAATCAAATAAAATTAATTAATTTTAGTTTTGTTTAATTTTTCTTTTTATGAAAACTAATTGGTTTGGTCTAATTTTCAATTTTTATTTATAAAAATAAGCTAAACTAAATTCATATAATTATCTATATTTTTTTATAATTTATATACTTATAAATGATTAGATTTTAATTTCTTGTTGTTTCTATAAATATTTTTAAGTTAATTTGTTGTTTATAACTATTTAATTATGCTTTTATTAGGATTTTTATGCCAATTTATTTTTAATTTATCCATAGCAAGAAAAAAAATAAAGTTGTGTATAATTTTTTTAAGAAAAAAATATTTTAGTCAAAAATCAATTTGAGTGAAATGAATCAAACCAATTGTGATAGGTTTGGTTTGATTTGATTCTCCAATTCAAAACAAACCGATCAATTCTTAAGATAAAAATATTTGATTGGTTTTACATGAATGACCTTTTTCCTCCTTAAAATCAAATCAATCCAAATCGTGAATAACGAACATCATAAACATGATTAGGAAGCCATAAAATCTAAGATGAAAATTTTAGAGTACATATTAGTATATTACATATTCTCGGGGTTTTTCACCCCTTTGAAACAAATATTAAAATGAGGTGAGTTTTTAGATTTTTTTACTACTGCCTTTAATTAAGATGATGATGATAATAATAATGTGTTGTATAATAATACTAATCGTATACCCTAGCAAAGTAACTGGTAATTTCCTTCCATTGATTTTTTTCAAAAATAAAATGTAGGTATGTAAATTTCTATTAAATTCTAATCAAACATGTACATAAATATTAGTATATATAATAAGTAGAAAATATTTTATTTTGAAAATATTTGTCGTTCTATTAGTACTCGAATTTATAATTATATATTTATATTTTATTAAGTATATTATATAATATACTACACATGGACTAATATTTTAAATTAAAATGATATTTGGATAAAAGTCAATGAAACTTATTTATATTCAAAAATAAAATTTTCGTTTAAGTATATTTTGGGTATAATATTAATTATTTTTTAAAAGAATTGTATAAAGGGGAGTTTAATTGAGTACATATTAATATTCCAATATTATGAAAACAGTTTTAGTTGTTTTGATAAGATAATAATTAAGACGTCAAGAATAATAAACACATGCAAATAAAATTAGACTATTAGTGCCTCAGATAACAAGGTCCAGATAATAATAAGAATGTATAAAGGAGGCGTAGTCTATGATGAACCTAAAACATCAGGCGAATGTGACGCCATTGGTGGTGGTGTCATCTGTCATCTGTGAGAATGAAGTAAGAACTCAACATGCGAGGAAATCTGATCTAATCACGTATTTAGATATTATTAAAAGAATTTAATTATAATAATAATTTAATATATTAAATTCTTTTAATGATGTAACAAAAATATAAATGGAGGAATGGGTCAAAAACCTTTAAAAATCGTAAATTAAAATTAAACTTGTTAGAATAATAGTCTAGGTTCACTAGTAGTACATTTACCATGTGTTAAAATACTAATCAACACTTCATGTAGTTAATAAGCTATTAATAAGTCCTGCTCCTAGAATGATTGTAATACTAAGCACTTATAAATAGAGTATGGTGTTATGCTTAATAGCACAATTGATACAATATATAATTTATACACACAATTTTCTCTAAAACAGTCTCTTTCAACAAAACTCGCCTAAAACCAACCCGTAATTGCTGTATAGATGCGGTCCTCCTCCAACAAAATCATTAATGAAATTGTTTTCCAAATTTTTCCAATATTTAAACAATTTTCACCATCACATTTAGAATAATATTACAAAACCAAAAAATACAATACTATAAAAGGATTCATAATCCTAACCACCCAACCTACTACAATCCACATTTATATTTTCGTAATTCTTTTGAAAATCATAATTTTTTCGGTTTTTAAAACCATTTGTCTAACAGACGGTTTAATATAATTTTCTATGAAACAAAGACCCTGATAACTAGGCATTTTACATTTTTACATTACAAAAAAATAGCCCACTTTAAAAAATAATTCAAAACTTACCTAAAACTTTTATAAACAATTTTTAATCAACTTAATACTAAATATTATATGATTTTTTTGAGTTTTAGAGAGACCATATTAGATCCAACGGAGAAAGAGAAATGGAGATATATGAAATCGCACCCATACCACATAACCACAGTCCCTCATACAGGAAAGATACTAGTTGAACTATACTCAGCTGATATTATCTAAAGTTTCAATTACCTTGCATTTTCCTTTAGTAATACCTCAACAGTCAAGGAAATTTTAGAAGGAAGTAGAAAAGGAAAATTATACTTATATTGATAGATTTGGAACCCATTGATACTGATTCCTGCAATTTAATTTTTCTAAATCCTTAAACCTCTCTCGACCAAAACTTTCTGTGTTTTGTTTGCCATTAAATAACTTATAATGATGTAGGAAAATAACAGGCCCTTTCGTTGTTTTTCCATTTATCATATATCCATGTATATGTTATTCTATCAAAACTGAAGCTTTGTGTTTCTACAGTATTACAGGAAAATGATGAGGATTAAATTGTAATACCTTTGTATACCGTTACTTTTGATCCAAGAATTTGGAGAAGTTATGGCTAGCAATATGGAAGCTACTGACATGGGAATTGGGTGAATTGCAGTTGGGTAGTAGAGGTTGATTTGCATGAAGTGGTGTGTGAATGTGGGTGATTTAGGGGTGGACTTGGTCACTCCAAGTGTAAGGAAACAGAGAATAAATACAGAATCAGATAAATATGCTGCCATAATCAAAACCGCACAAATGATTCAAAGCAATCCACTTAATTGTTGAGCCGATGGGTGAGAGAAAAAAGACAGAGAAAGCAGGGTGTGGGGAAGATGGCACCTGTTGAGCCATGACTCTGTTGACGGATTTGATGGATTAGAAGTGACTGGTAGTGAAATTAAATACTAGGAAAAGTCCAGAGAAAAAGCTGTCATCTCAACATTGTACCCTCTGACAGAGGGAACACCAAAAGAGGTTGAATTGAATTCAACAAATGGACAAAGAAAAAACCAAAAAATTAAAATAAAAATTGAACAGTAATGGTATAAATTTGATCATGGTAGAATAAATGCAGACTTCAAGAGTTTGGGTTCCAACCCAAAGTATTTCAACTACATTGCCTCTGAAAGTCACAAATCAGAGGGGGTGGGCGGGGTTGACATGAGAGTGACTTCTTATCAGTTTCTCCTCCTCTTTGGTTTGGGAGACACAGCAAATGGTGCAAACAGAGAAAGTGAGAATAATTTTGGTACGGAAGTCAGATAAAGGGAGAACAGACACCAGAAACAGACAGGATCAGTAGATGGTAACTTCTACTTTGTTTTTATATGAAAATAGTCCACTTCTAAAACCACTTGAATAGCCTCTCCAAGAGAAAGATTACAGTAAGATTTATGAAGAGAAAAGGGTTCTTAATATTAAAATCAGAGGATAGAGACTAGAGGCTTTCATTAGGACTTAATATGGGAGAAGGGAAGAAAAGGCCCTTGACCTAACAAGACGTCCGCAACTACCGCTTTAAAGGATTGATTTTATGTTTGAAAAGCCCTGACATGGAAGAATACCATGATTTCCCAACTTCTATTAGTTATGTGTTCAAAGAATAGTAGCATTTATATCATTTTAGAGGGGGAAAAGAAGATTTGATGTGCCATGTACGGGGCCTCAAATCCTTATAAATCTTATGAAACATTTAAGGGAACACTTTCTTACACTTTTGCAACAATGTTGGTGTCACTTTGCCATCTTAACTACATGTCTGCTACAATCTTAGAAAGGGGCCAGCAATATGTCATCCATAAACCACCCCATTAGGATTGGTAGGTTAAATAGAGCTTGCTCATTTAATACAACTAAATTTATTGAAAAGGATGAGAAAAGTCTTGCTTAGAAAGAGGCCAGCAATATGTCATCCACAATCACAATTCCACCACCCACCAATGCTACATTCCCAATACGACAGGAAATGAGCCGAGCTAAGTCAAGCCAGGCCTAGCTCAGACTCGGTTCACGAAAAAACTGAGCTTATTTTTTGATTCGAGCTTAACTCACTTTAAGATCACGAGCTATTCAAACTCAATTAGCGAATATCGAACCTTGTATTAATAAAACTTATACTACTCAATGAAATATATTCTAATTTGTAGCTCAACAAAATTTATATTTTTTACATATATTTATTTAAAAAATAATTTAGTCAAACAAAAAATAAAATAAAATGCTAATATACATTAAATTAAAGCATTATTATTATTATTATTTGTAAAAAATAACTATATACATATATCGAGTCGGCTCACGAATTAATGAACCGAACATATGAAAGCTCAAGCTCGACTCATTTAACAAACAAGTCAAAATTATCAGCTTATTGAATTGTTAATGAAGCGAACCACGAGCAAGCTCATAAGATGGCTCGACCCATTTCCATCCCAAGTTCCTAATTACAGATTTAGTTCCCGCACTGAATCAAATGAATTATTCTTAAAAGAGAAGTTATAATTGAGTCAAGCTGCCATAGAAAAGAGAGAAGTTCTATTTTTTCTAGTCATAAATGACCCTGTAATATGGCTATGTTTCCATTCATGTACAAAGGCCAAGCCACACCACTATTCTAGAACGACTCCTACTCTACCATGACTTCCGGATCATGTGGTCTTCAATATCTTGTTCAACTTTCCATTCATCTCCCAAATTTTGGAAGACACTACTATCTTTACCATCAACTTTCCATTCCCTAGCGATGTCGCTATATCTCCGCTGTCATTGAAAGGAGTGATAAACTCTATTTTCTAAAAGCAGGTGTAAAAAATTCATGAATAAATTAGAGATGAAAACCTCATCCTTAAAACTGACTCAAAAGAAAGATGACAAATATCACCAATAATGACCACATATTGATGAAAATGAATATCCACAGCTGATATCAGTTGGACAGGCTCCAAGAATAAGATGTCCAATACCAGTACATGGGGTAAATGCTTATATAAGTCAAAAGAAAATAATTTTAAGAACCTAAAAAAAATACGAAAAATGTAGAAGTAATCATCATTAGATCATAAGAAGATGAAACATAGGACGTATCGATATATCACTTATAATATTTATTAAAAAATATTTTTAAAAATATATTTTGAAACAAATTCTCTTAATATTTTTTAAGTTACATTGCCCTATTAGTCTTTGTACTTTTTGAAAAAAATTTAAATAAGTCTTTATTGAGCCCTATAACCCTTCAATAATAGGTGAATTTAGAAACTTAATTAAAAATGCTTTCGAAACTGTAAGAATTCATTTACAAAATTTAAACTATTAAAACCAATTTAAATTTTTCCAAAAAATACATAGACTACCAGAGTAATTTAACTTAATTTTTTAAAATCGGTAACTTTGACTGTTCCTTACAAAAATAAGATTTTGTAACTTTTGTATACAAAAATTGCAAGTTTATTTTTTATGAAAGACAAATTACACATTTCTTATTAAAAAAAGTTACAAGAATTTTAAATAAAATATTTAAAAATTGTAACCTGTTTAGTAAATATTGTATATGTCGTATTAATACACAATTTTTTTTTACAAATACGTACAGTAGAATAACCCCAAAACAAATATGCAAAAACATAAAAAGGTTTATAAAAGTCATTTGTGACTTAGAGCCACACGTTAGCATCTTATTTAACTTCTTTCTATTCATTTCTTCTTCCCCACCTCCACCCACCTATTCTCTTCAGTATTTTTTTGTTTTTGCTTTCCAACTAGCATTGCAGACTGCAGCTAACTCACCTATCTCCACCTACGGCCGTTATCTGTCATCTTACGTCTTCTGCGCATTAGGCCTTTCAAAGACAAAATTAGGGTTCTCTACAACCCTTCTGGTTCATCAATGTAACCCAGCCAGATCAATTGGGTCAACAAAAATCTGCTGATTTTGACTATTCCTGCACTTTCATTTTATTCAAGTTCATAAAATTACTTTATGCATTAGTATCCTTTACTATATATCTGTCTCATATACTTCTCTTAAATACAAAACTTATAATCCCAAAATTTGTTCAGTGCGTAAGGCTTGCTTTTTATTGGCCAATGCCATGAATAATAGGCTGGATTTGTGTCTAGATTAAGTACCAAGTTGGTGACCTCAAACTTAGTGTTTTATGATAAAACTGCAAAGTTTAGAATAAAAATAGTACTAAAATTCAAATATAGCATTCCATAACTAGTATAGACAAATACGGAAAACCATGAGTTAAAGTAGCTTAGAATGCCCTAGTGACCATCTAGTGTTGCCAGGGACTCATTAAGGAGTCTTCGCGCTTCTTCTCTCCTCCTGAAAAGAAAAAAGTGGATTAGAAAAGACTAATCACAAGAACATAACACAATTCCGTACCAACTACAGTATTAGTATTGAGAAAAGCACTATCAAAACTAGATAAACACTGGAAAGAATGGTTTGCTAAATCTGTAAACCTGTCTCTTAGCCACATAAAAATAAATCCAAAAACCAGAAACACTGCCTTGTAAGAAAAGTGTCCTGGCACTGGTGTAGACAACTAGCTGGGAGAGCTCTGTCACAAATTACGGGCTATTTGTGAGCTGAGTCACAAATGTTATCAAAGGAAATCAGCTACTTTTCAAAGAGCTACCTCCCATAATTAGAAAATGAAGCAGCTAATTTGAAATTCATAATGAGAAGTTGCTCCGTTTTCGCAACTTCTAATGTAGCCTTAGTTGTCCTCTACAAGATGGGAAAAGAAGATTTTTGTGGAGATGGGCGAGGGAGCAAAAAAATATGGTTCAATTAGAAGGCAAGACACCAGTTTAAGGATTAAGTACAGATATGAAAATTAGAACAAGCATTACATGGACTAAATCTAGGATTCAAAAAGTTATATCACTATACACTTCAATGATGTTATTTATGAAAAAATGTGAAACCAACTAAATTGTTAAAGGTGCTCAAATGATAAAACAAGGATATTTCACCCATGCTGGTACCAGTGCAAAAGATTCCTTAAGGTTCCTATGCAATTCAGAAAAATGTGTAAAAAGTATTACCTCCTTATGTCCTCCACTGCTTGTTTACGGCGCTGTATCTGAAGTTCTAGAATGTGAATTAATGTTGCTCTCGCCTACAGTGTAAAATACATAATATAATAAAAATTGCACCAAAAAGGAAAAGAAACAACAGCATGAAGGCAAGTATATACATATATAGAAGATTGTATACCTGATGAGGACGCAATGAATTTAAAAGATGATGTAGGTTTTTTACTACAGTTGAAATTTCTTCAACTCTCCTTGCATATTGTGATGGTCTCTCAATAAGAATATCAGCAAGCTCCAAAATGTGTAGAAGCAAGTCTCCATTGAGTGCTCTCAGCTCCTTCTTGAAATCTATAGAAGGTCAGAATCTTTTACTATTAGATGGAAGGATAGAAGATTTAATGAATCTTGTAACTGGTCATCCTGGGATAACTTATAGTGAAAGAGAACAGCACGAACCCTCCTTACTCCTCGCAAACCCTCCAAAATGACTTCGCAAGAATTGCCCCTAGTGTGCAGGGCAGACCCAAAAATTCACAAAGAATACCAAAAACTACACACCTAGGATGCCAAACAGCTGGGCAGTGTAAAAACAAATAAATAGTAAATACTAGTCTGCAAGTTAGAATAGAACTTCTCACTGATAAGTGATGAAATAACTAAATGCTTAAAAGTGTGATGAATCATTAAAGAAGTTCGTTACTGGAATTAGCATGACCAAAACATCCCCTACACCAAGGGATGAGAAGCAAAAGGACAACGATACCTTTTACCCAACTCATAAATTCTCCGATAGACTCCATATAGTGAGATTTGTGACCAATAAAATACTTCCTTGGACACAGTGCAATTGGACTCATAATAAATAAAACTCACTAAAAGAATAAGCTCACAAGTACCTTTTTAATATACGATCACCTCCTAGGCTACAATGTTTACTATATCAAGAGAATCACCATCAAATGAAAATGTGAAAGATAAATCTGGAGTTGGTTAACTAAATGAAGCATCCAAATAGACAGATAGAAAAAGATTATGTTGCCGAACCATCCCAAAGACCACCCATCCACAAGACAACGTGCCACCAAAGTAAGGATAATTTTGAAATATACATAATAGAAAACTGAAACTACTTCTAACAACTTATATGGTAGTTTCAACATAGATAGAGCAGAAAATAGCCTACCAACATTAGGCCCCTTAGGATAGAGCTGGCGCACCCCTTGCTCTTCCAAGCTTGGTATAATGTCATTAGTCTATATAAAAATAAACAAAGAAACATAGTATTAATAAAGGTATATCAAAATGTTATCATGACAAAAAGAACCACGCATTACAAAATCAATAAACAAATAAAGAGTTCGTGAAAACTGCTTTCTTACTATCATGAAATCCAGTATACATGCATTTCAAACAAACAAGAAGAAACCCTGTTTTATGAGCCTAATTTCATTCACTCACTAATTTCAACTTTAAAGATACCCAATTAAAGAAAGATTGCATTTAAATCCTTAGGAATAAAAATAAAAATAAAAAACTTTAAAACAAGTTAGCATGGCATCCAATCACAGCCTAAAAAATCAAAATACTAACTGACTAGATAAAGCACAACTTTCTAGGGATCAAAATCACAGTGAGAGGGTAAATACTTACAGTGTAATTTCCTCCGAAACAAACATAGGTCCCTTCTATAGGAGGAGGAGGCTCTGGAGCAGATTTAGGGTCTTGTAAGTAATCTTTGTAGAGTCTGTAGTAGGGTGGCGGGGGTGGGTATGTTGCCGTTGCCATAACAAATCTTCTAATCAAACCTTAGGCATTGGAAATTGAAGAATACAACCAAATTAAATATTAAATAAGGTATAACGATGGATATTATTTAGTCAAAATAAAAGTAACAGTTTGACACAACTGAACTAAATTACTAAAGGACGGAGTTAACACAATTCCACAATATCTTCACAAATAATAAACAGATAAGATCAACTTGTCATGTACTGGTTTATATGGCAAGGGAGTTTTCACACGACTAAGGTTGGAAAATATTAGTGGTGTTTGCCAGTTGCTATTGTATTTGTACTTTTAGTTTCTAATCGTTCCCATTCCTTATATAAAATGCAAATTTGTAATATGATACACTATCTTTGACACCTAAAAAATAAAGATAAAATCTTGAAACTGATACTAACGTTGAAAGTATACTTGAACAAATAACAACTAAAGAAGGGGGTCTCTCTAATCTCAATGCATATGGAAACTAAAGCCTCCTTGGCCTGCAAAAGAGGAAAATGAAGAAAAATGGTTCACAAGTAATAAGCTTAATTAACAGTATACTGAAAAAGAAGGCCAACTAGGGAATTATAGTTACTCATTATTTAGTCCTTAGGCCAACTGAATAAGTAAACATCAAGTAAATAGCATGAAAAACCAACATATTCATCACATGACATGTACACAGAACATAATGCACTTGAACTACTAACAAGACAAAAAAAAAATTAGCCCCCTCATAAATGATCAAAACAAAATAATATTCTCCAAATTAAATCATTCCATAGTAATTGTTCGCAACAGTGTCAACATCATTAGTACAAGGAGGGTGATACAATAACAGCTAACACTACTTCTAGAGCAAAGAAACAATAAGGGATAAATATAGTTTGACCCTTTTATAGTCTGTTTCCTTTTCTTGTGGTTTCAAAACCAACACTCACCTCTCCCGTGCTTCATGAAAGTGACAGAATTGATAGTAGTTAACAGAATAGTAACTCAAAATTACATATAAACCAATAATTGAATTAATGTGAATTAACTTGGCAGCAACGAACGAGATTTAACACAACATGGATAGTGCATATCATATCATATCAAGTTACATTTCTATTAATTTCCATCAACTCCACAAATTTTCACAAAAACATCGAGTATTTGAGTATTAATTTGAAACTACACGGATCTTAGTTAAAAGGCCATAAACCAGCATCAAATTTTATTTATATCTAACAATAACAGCGATAACACAAAATTTTGGGAGAATAATTGTAATTGACCGAAAATCTGTTGTTGCCATGTGATGAGAATCAAACAAAAGAGAAAATTTCTGATTTGAAAAGAAGAACCAAATAGAATCAGAGGCATGATTTCAAGCACAAGAACAGAGATGAAGCTTAAACCTTTGGAATACAAGAAACCACACACCATAACAGAAACCTTAATACACAGTAGAATCACCACCGATTTAAAACCCTAGACCAATCGTATTCGGAGAAAGGAAAAACGCACCGTTTAGATTTTGGAGGAGCCGCCGGAGAAATAGATGACGGAGGCCGGAAATGCACGACGCCGGCAGCAGCACCGGCACCGACGAGACTCTGAGGAGGCGGTGGTGGTGGTGGTGGTGATGGTGAACTTGAGAGAACTGACTCAGATCTGATTTATTACTCTTTTAAATGAAATTCAAATTATTAGTAAGGAATCTTTTTTAATGTTAACCTAATGTATACGTTCACGAATTTTTTTTAGAATTTTTAAATAAGTTTATATATTTTAAAATTTATGAATAAGTTCTATAATTTTAAAAATATTTTTAATTAAATTTTTATAAGACTTTAACGTAGACTAATAATTTATATATATATATATATATGAGAATTTACTTATAATTTTTAAATTATAAATATTTATTTAATTTTTTAAAAAAGGAAATGAAACTACATATTAATTTTTTAAAATAATTTTAAATACTTACTACCAAAAACCACAATTTGAAGAAATAGAAAAGGTAGACTCACAGTCTCGGGACTTATGAGGATTAGTAGATGTCTATGTGAGGTTAGTGTAAAAAAATTATAAATTAAATTTAAACATATTTTTTAAATAAAATTTTGAAACAGATACGTCAATTTACAATTAAGATAAGACATATCATAATTAGTAAATGTCTAATTAGTATGTACCAAAAAAAAAATGTCTAATTAGTAAACATCTATTAATAAAAAGAGAAAATGCTTGACCGCATGAAACTTATTTCGTAAAATGATGAGTGAAAGAAAACATAAAAGTATAATGCGGTCATGTTTTGTAGTGTTATCCATTTTTCTCTTTCCCCATTCCTGTTCTACCTCCCACTTGATAAGTCATTCTCCTTTTGTGACACTTTTTGTATAATATAAGTCGTGCTACATAACACCACTTTAATAATAAAAAATTAATAACTAAAGTCAAATACAAAATCTTTGTATCAATGTAGTTTAATCTTCCGCTAATTTAAATATAATATTACTACAATTAATATTAGTCATGATGGCCATATTAGTTACAAATAGTGAGGATGGTGGTAAATTTAAGTGTTTTTATTTTAAAAATAATTTTGTAATTTAAAAGAAAGATATAAGGTCAAATAGTAATTAAAATTGTTCATGAAAGAATGGAATGAGTAATTCCATCTAATTTTAGACAAAATAATCATTATCTCACTCATTGGATGAAATGTGCAACTTTTAGGAAATAACTATTCCAAAGTTATTATAAGTCATTATAATGATTTTTTTATTTACAATAAGGGTATTTTTGAATCATCGTTCGCATTAGTAAAAAATAATTTTTTTTCTAAGAGATTTTAAAAGTGCATTATCCACATTGACTTTATACATTTAAAAGAATTAATTCTAATAAGTGATAGGTATCAATTAAGATAGAAGTCCCTTTCCTTAAATCATTTGAAGAAGTTACATGATTTCTCCAAATAAAAGTTAAAACTATTGAGATATAATGTGTTTGCTATCTTAATGCTAAGAGCAAGAAAAGTAAAGGACAATTATATTAGCATTTAGCCTTATATAGATGTTAAGAGTTAAAATTTTATCTAATGAGGTGTTGTCAATAAACATTAAACAATATATATTGTCAAATCAAAAATTTTGACATGAAGCACGGAAGCCTCACAAGTAAAAAGAAATTATGATTTCTTAGACACAATGATATACTGCAGTCTACTCCAACAGATCTTAAAATGTTTCCTTATGTCAATTTTATGTGTTTATCATTATCTCTTCGATTCCATATCTGCTTTAGGAACAAGTCAACCTTATGACATGGCTTATGTTAATATTGGCATTGTGTAGATATTCAAACAAAATTTGGTTCACTTTGCTATAAATCTGGAGTAGCCTAATCTGTCATTACAGACAATTGTATTATGCAACTTATCATCTGTCATCTCTTCCGGCATGCTTTCTCATATCTGAATATATAGACATGCCTTGCAGTGACAATGAGTAGTGACAACAATTCTAAACCCACTAGTATGCAACTGAAGCAGTAGTTTCACTGGTCTGGGTTGAAGTAGGCTAAGCTAGTTGTGCTTTGGGGTGTTACAATTTGATATTCTTGGTTGGTTTAGACGATAAAATGATGACTTTCACTAAGGTATATAATTGCAGAAATGGCCATGTAGTCTAAACCATTTTCACTCCCCTTTTCATTTTCCACCTTCCGATTTTTGAGATTCTTTAATAAGCATACCTAAGGAAGCCTAAAATTTAATACAGTGCATCATTTAACAAAGCAAAAACAAAACAAGAAAGTACTTGGGAATAGATACTTGGATGTGCAAGAACCAAATTTGTTTTGGCAGTTTCTCTGTACCCACACTCTATCGTTGCAACACATTTGAGTCGAAAGAACAAGAAACAGCTCAATGTAATCTATCTAATCTTCCATGTTTCCCCTCTTGTTTGTCAATTTTTAATATCATTTGTATTGTATAAACTAATATGTCACTTTTCTGTGGCTCACTATACAACAGTATGAAGGTATCAAGAAGAGGTACAGTTAAAAGTACAAGCTCCGCCTGAGGCTACAAATTCAAGAAAACAAAAGGAAAATGGTTAATGATCTCTAATCTTTCTTTTTCCAATTTTTTTCTTCTCCCTCGCTGTCTATCAAATTTGAAGGCTATTTGCAGTTCTTGTATTTACTTACTGTTCTGTCACTTACTTTACAAAACTGTCATTTTCTTGCCAAGCAGAGGGATACATATATCAAAATTGCTACATATGCTAGCCTCAAGAAAAAAAATTTGAGATTTTTATCATCATGTGTCATGCCTGCATTTAAATCTTGCACGGCACTATTGCTGGACTTCCATCAGTCTTTCTATGTCCAAGATGAATGCTTGCTCTAGGACACTGAAGGTTTGTCTTCTGGAAAGAAAGAGGAAAAAATCTGGTAGGTTTTACCATGACAAAAAACTGTTATGTAGGGCCTCCAAAAAGATTGGCTTGCCGGCTCATCCTTCTAGGTAGCCCAAAATTCTGATAACATCTGATTTCACCTCCAAACCCGGCTGTCACAATTACCAAGCCCCATGCTGAAGGATGAATAGTTGGAGAACCATGGCTACCTTCAAATAATGAATAAGAGGAAGACCAAGATGCAGATGATGGAGTGGCAGCAGCAGATATAGAAGGTGAATCACCATATCTAACTGAGGCAGAACCTGAAGTAAATGAATCGCCAATTCCTGAATCTGTGCGGGAGATTGCTTCAAGGTCTTCTTCTTCTGTTGGAATTGAGGCACTTTCTATGGTATGGTAGTTACTTTTCTTGGGAAGAGGTGGCAACATTCTCTTACTGTTTGCAAATGAATCACCAATTCCAGATTCTGTGTGGGAAATTGCTGCAGGGTCTGCCTCTGGGGAAGTTAAAGCACTTTCTGTGGCATGGTTATTACTCTTCTTGGGAAGAGGTGGAAGCATTCTCTTACTGTTTGTACCAGCAGTGGCGTCTTCTCCACAATTAGAAGGTGCCTGAGATGTGGCAGAACGTTTTGAATGCCTTTTGGAATGGTGCACTGGCACTGGTGGGGGATCACCCTTGATGGTATAAGGCCATGGTATTGCTACCGAAACATCTTTACATTGGAAGTGCTCGTGAGATCGGGTAACAAGCACATTTCTACCTTTTCCAGAGCCTGCATTTCGAGGCTCTTCATGCTTCCAGACATATACTTGAGAGTCTTCACTTGCACTTATAATATATCTTCCATCTGGACTAAATGAAGCTGCAATTTGGCTGTTTGCATTTCGAAAACCTGTTGACCAACATCCAACACCATTATATTGGCTAACTAGACACATGCAGAAGCCAAGCTATAATTTTAGCAGGCCAAAAAATAGTTTTAGATAATATGATGTAGCACCTCTAAACTTATGAACAACTTCTGAACCATCCAAAATTCTTATCCTGGAATCAGCTGAAGTAACAAGCACTTCCGATGAATTGCCTGGGGCAAACTACAAAATTACAAAGCCAGTAAGTTTGCTTTCCTTGCATAAAAACAACTTTTGATGACATGAAAACCGAAGCTAGCTTATTGCACATGGAGATTATAATCACCTGGAAACCAGTGACCTTTCTTAGTTGGGATTTCTTCTTGTGTCGAATCTCAATTGTGCTTGCTTGAATTAATTTGCAATCTGGTTGACCATATAGAAATTTGGAATTAACAACTTAATGTATAGAGTCTAAATTATATGACTGAGACAATATGGTAAAATTCTGATCAGATTCCAAAATGGTGCCCTGAGATTAATATATATATATATATATATATGAAGAATAAACTAGTGGAGAAACTAATACCTTCTGTGCTGTAAGTACGACAACTCCCTTTATGTGTACCAACAAGAGCAGCCTACAATAATGAAAAAAATATGACACCAAGGGTCAAAACCAATGTATAATTGTTAAATTTTGTTTTGCTCATCCAAGTTTATTTTAAATTCAGCAGAGCCAAACTGAGTTTTCTGTTGAAGTTATTGAGATTACTACATAAAGAAGAGAGATTTGATTACATGAAGGAATGACTACAAATAAGAAATGGTTAGGAGAAGAAAACCATACTTGACCATCAGGCGTGTAAGACACTGCAGTAACCATTTCATGGATATCAGTCCAATCCACGACATGACGTTCAGGGATGTTCCATATTCTGACCTTAGCATCCAGGGAGCCACTTATGAAATAATCATCGTCTATAGGATTGAATTGTATGCAGGTTACTGCCATATCCAATCCCGCATAAAAGAGGAAGCAAAAATAAAAAGGTATTAAGTAAAAGTCATATGCAGCATATCACCCAAGTGGGAAAAAACCATAAGAGAACATTAAAATGATGGACCAAAGTCAGAACATCTCACCATAGTCGTTATGGGCAAACAACTTCAAGCACGTCTTAGTTTCCAAGTCCCATAATCTCACTGTTTTATCCATTGAAGATGAGAGAAGTAGCTACAATGGAAAATGAAAATCCATGAAAACTTGAACTCCTTATTGTGTGTCTGGATGTAATAAAATACTTGGAATTTTCTATCCTAAGAGAGATACTTACATTTAAAGTTTAGCCATTTCCAATAATTTTTTAAAAATTAAGATAATTTCAAAAGGAAAAACAAATTAATGGGAGTAAATAAGTAACTTAGTCCTCGAAAAAGTTATCGCATTAGTCCTTCTTGTATCTCACTTTAATCTCTAAGAAGGATGAAAGTAATAAACTAAGGACTACACTGTGAGCGAAGAATAATTTAAGAGACTAAGTTATTTATTTACTAGTGTTTGAGAAGCTTACCTGAGATTTAGACCAGGACAAATCCAAAACATCATCCAAATGACCTTGGAAAGAGCAATATGGTTTATCAGAAAGGGAGAACACAGTTTCAGGCACATGAACGTATTCTGGAATCACATTCCCTCTTTTGCTTCCAAATTTCCCTTTCTTCTTCTTCTCACAGGACAACGGCGGAGCCTCTGCTTGGCCACTTCGGTCTGTGGAAGCAAGCAACGACGGATGAATAGGAGTAAGGTTTCCTTCCTCCGGCCTCAACGACATAACCTCACATTCTTGCACTTCCCACACATGAATTACTTTATCCTCTCCAGCACTTGCCAAATAATGCCCATCCCAGCTAAACTTAATGGTCCAAATGCAGCCCTCATGAGCCTGAAACTCTTGACACAAATGCAAAGCAGAAAGCTCTTTATGAGACTTACCACTTTGCCTAACTCGCACCCATTGATTCTTGGTAGGTTTCGTCTCCATCACTTGCTGCTGCACTTGCACTGGGGCTTCTCTTTCTCTTTCACCAATGAAACCACTTGCCACACCCTTTATGTTCTTCAACAATGCAGCCCCTCTTCTCTTGCTCATCCTCAAGCTCCTCGATATGTAAGAACTCGAAGAGAGTTTCCTCGAATAGCCCCCTCCATTTCTAGCCACATTTGCGCGCCTCATTAGCTCATTAACAACAGGGGAGTGCCCCACAGTCTTCTCAAACTCCTCCATTGTTAACTGCTTCCCTGTCTGCAAATCACTCAGCCTATTCCACATCCCATTTTCACTATACTCATTGACAATAAATTCCTTCCCTGTATCCAAATTCTTGATCAAAAAGAACGCCCCCACACCCGAATCCGCCACCGTCGATGCCGATTTTCCGACACGCCGTCTCGACTGCCCTGCCTCGCCGGCATCCTTCGCGACCACTCTGTTTCCGACGGCAAAAGGGATCATCCGAGACCGAGGCACAGCTATTTCCGTGGCGGTTCTCGTGAGGCGTTGCTTCGATGTGCTTCCAATAATTTCCTCTTTTCTGGATTTTTCCATTGAAAACGAATCAATGTCGCCCTCCGATCGCGACCGAACCAAAACAAACGGAACAGAGGAATGCTCTGTTTTTCGTTCCACCGAAACAGGGGAACACTCTGTTTTTCGTTCCACCGAAACAGAGGAAGTAGTAGTAGCAGCAGCAGCAGCAGGAGGCAAATTGTGACCATTTTCGAACTTCTTTGAAATAGCGTGACCAAGCTCAACGCTTGTGGCCTTCAAAAACTCTTTGTTGTCGTCTAGACCCATACCATGAAGCAATCTCTTCCTTCGTTCTGTGATCGAAGCAGGGGCAGCCATCCATATGCCGTAATCCGGGGCAGTTGCCGTTGCGACGGCCACTGCTCCGGATTGCGAAAGAGCTCTGAATTTTTCGGAGTGGATGGAGGAGATGGCGGAGGCGAAGGACAGGCGACGGTCGTCGAAATCTTCGTCTTCGTCGGAGGAAGAAGCCAAGTCGAGAGGGACGGCGGAGGAGAGGCGGTTGAAGGACTCGAAGAAGCGGTCGTCGTCGTCGTCATCGCCGAGGCCATCCCAGTTCATGGTGAGCGTTTTCCGGCGTTCCATGGCGGCGCATGGGCGGCGGAAGGTGGGGCTGGGATAATGGGGTTGGTGAAGAAGGGAAGGTTGTTGTGGGTTTTTTTTTTGGTTGATGTGTTTGTTGTTCTTGCGTTTCAGTGTTTGGGGGCAGAGAAAGTGGAAGAGAGAAAATGAAGGGAAGAAGGAGAGGTTGGTTACCGTTATAGGTTTTTTTTGGAGGCAAAGAAACGGTCAACGGGTTATTTGTTAATGTTGCTAGTTGGCTATTTACATCTCTGCACGATAGAGAGTGCAGAGATAGAGAGAAACTCTTTCTCTCTCTTTATGCTTTCTTTGCTTGTGTGCATAAAGGAGAGGGTACTCTGTTCTTTCTTTGTGATCTAATGACATGCCATGCTTCCATTCCATTGGGAACATGCTTTATCACTTCGTGCCATGTTTGTGAGTTTTCATTGGGAAATGATTTGTTGGTCAACTTCTCCATTGATTGGGTTAATTGTTCTTACATTCGCTCTTCCTTCCTTACGAGGAGATTTACCTGTTAATATTTGATTACGTATTTTATTTAGTTTAAATAATTATTTTATTTATATTATAATATATTTTTTAATTAAATAAGATATACAAATTAATTATTAATTATTAATTATTAATTATTAATTTTTTTGGGTAGTAATTATTAATTATTAAAGATGTCAATATTTTTATATAAACAAAAAAGTATTTAAATAATGTCTTTTTTATGAATCGATTCATTTCACTTTCAAACAGTGATAATTAATTAAGGATATTAGATTTAAAATTTATTAATTAAAGACTTTAATTTTATTGTATTAAAAAATTAATTTTAATAAAAATATTTTGATAATATTTATTAATTAGAAAAAGTAATTACTATGTGTTTTGTTTATGTTGTAAATTGTTTTCATATATTTTTTCAATAAAATTAAGATCCTTAATTATCAATTAACGTAAATTGAGGTACTTAATTGGTAATAATAAAATTTTAATCCCTTAATTAATTTATCATAAAAATTTTATCTCGTCGGATAATACTTCACTCAAGCAACAGATTTCAAATTCTTCTGACCATTCTAGTACTGTATCTTGCTTATTTTGAAGGGAAAAAAGTTTGAGGGCAATATCTCTGGTTTGAGTGAATGCACCAAAAAGGAATGTCAGTCATTTTATTACAATTATTGTAACGAAAAAATATCATACTTTGAACTTTAAAATCCAAAATTCTAATTAGCTGACCTCTGTTTTAGTAATCTTCTACTTAGTGCAGTTGTCTTTTCAAATGTATAAAGGGGTAATTGTATTAATTTTTTTTCAGTTACAATCAAACAACAAGAATACTTTTGTATTTTTAAATATTACAATTAGTTCTCTTACCATTTAATGTCTCTTAACAGAGATTTACTTTTCTTTAGATGTAGATAATCAGTATTTAAATATTCTTATAGATATGTCAAATTTAAAATCAAATTACTTAAGTTGTCACATCATTTAAATTATAAAAATTATAAGCGTAAATAATTTTTTTTATATAAAAAATGATTTCTTGGTGTAACTCTTTTAAATTGTAACTGTAACTAAATATTTTTATAATTTAAAAATAGGAGAAAATATTTTCTCTCATTTGATCACACCTTGAAAAAGATTGTAGAAGTAATACATTAATTATTCAATAAAACTAACACCATTGGACAAGGGAAATTTTTGTAATATGACGATCCAATTATAATATTTAAATTTAAATCTTGATATTTTGGCTAAAAAAAGAAAGAGAAAAAGAGGTGTATAAAACACGAAGCAGAATATTAGGAAGGTTTTCAAGTTTCAATAATATGGTCAACACAGTCAACTACTAAAAGTAAAATACCTGGATCTAAAGAAAGGGGGGGGGGGGGGAACCAAATAGTTTTTTTTTTTGTTCTCCTTTGTTTATTTTCTTTTGTTGAGGGTAATAATCGCAAGCAATTAGTTAGAAATTGTTTTTAGATCTTGAGTAAATACTAATATTTAAATTACGATCGATTTTGCACCAAAAAATATACGATTTTAATCTGTATCCACCTAAATATTCATAGAATGGCGCTGCCAATTGCCTTTGACTTTGAGTGAGTGCTGTTAATTAGTCTTTGTCAGCGTTACGTAAGTTGTTCGGAGTCTTGCTTTGTGTAGTATTTGTTTTGTCTAGAGAGGAGACTCTCAGCTAAGGTTCTTTTTTACTAGTTTCTCTATCTCTTATTCTCTTACTTCTATGAAAAACCAGATATGCAAATTGTTGACTTAAGAACAAGAAGATTCCAACAACGTTGGTTCACATAATATGAGGATAAGAAATTCAAAGTACAAAACTAATATATCTCATGTTCAAAGAAACTAGAGAAAATAGGCTTGAAAATATATGATAAAAGAGAATATTGGCTCAAGCATGTTTCACATGAGAGAACCCATAAAAATGAACCAATGAGCATAAAGTCATTTATAAATTTTTACTTAATAATTTAAGTTTTTAAAAGAGTTAGTTATTAACATAATATCAAAAATTTCATAACTAAATGGCCTATTAGCTGAGGATACCAATTTATATGCAAATTACACATAGTTTGTTATCACTACTAACGACTACCACGATTCTAACACAAAACCCTCATCTTGCTAAACCAAAAAAAAAAATAAAAAAAACTAGTTTAAAATATTTTATATAAAATCGGTAATAGTTCAAAAATAGTAAAACTTACCTTGGTAATTCCTTGGAACCACAATCCTTTGAAGTCTTTCAAAGAAAATCTTCAATTCCATTCATTTCATATTATTAAAACATGTAATTCTTCCAGTAAACAAAACATTCAACTTTGTCCTGAGAAATTCAAACGAAGAAAATTTTCAATATTATGAATTGAAATTTGAAACTTTGATAACTTTCGAAACTAATAACTTAAACATAAAATTATACATATACTATCAAAGGTATGAAAGTAAATGACAACATTTGCAAGTTGGACTTGAATGAGTAATCAAAGTATACGTAGTTCTATGATATTTTAGTTGTATATATGCCATTTCGACATACGTAGTCCAAGATACAAACAAAATATTCAATGATGTTCTAAAAGAATAAAATGCTGAACATTGTTGTCTTTTTCGAAAAATCGAAAAATCACGTTGAATGGAATTACAAACTCAAAATTTTATGCATGAAAGTTCTATTTGCCCTCTAACTATTGCTACAAACAGCGCCCCAATCGGAGCTATGTAGCTCCAGATATAAAAAAAAAATAGTGATTGATGCCTGCGTGGACTGACAGCAAAAAGAAAATGGAAAAGTTTCATAACCTTGATTTCTTATGTATAAATATCTCAAGATAAACCCTGACCCATCATCACTACTTTTCCAAAATAATTCTTGAATCACAAAGTTCATATATCAAGACTTTGCAAAGTATTTTCAAGAAAACTTGGGGTCTCACTGCAATGGACCCATTAAAATTTATAATTTGTGGACCATTTGTCCAGATATGAAATCCCCAAGCAAAATAAAATGACTTATGGCACATGATGTTACTACTCAAGCCATGAGGAAGCTACAAAGCTAAACACAGGAGAAAGCAATCCATCCTATAAAAGTCAAATATTCAACCCAAATGCAGCGTGACAGCCATACATACATAGTCCCCCCAAAAAATATTCAAACAGCCCTCAGCATATATAAAAGAAAAAAATGCAAACAACTCAGCATATTAAACATGCTTGATACTCAAAGTTTATAAAAAGTTATTAAACGTTGTTAGTATGTAAGTATGCTTGAAATAAATGGATTCAAATATATATATATATATATATATATATATAGAGGGATCAACTTACATCGGTGTAAGACATGATCACTCTTACACTACTCGATAATTTTTTATTGAATAATTTTCTTACAAAATCTACCGTTAGATTGAAAGTTTCTATCATGTAGATCATACTTATAAAATTTTACATTAATCCGAAATTGTTTTGCGACTCATTGATATACATCAAAATTAACGTAAATATAAACTATTAAAATATATGAAAATATGAACTATTTGATTATATTCTTATTGATATTTAATTTTTTCAAAATTTGACACAAATGATCTACATGATAGAAACTTTCAATCTAACAGTAGATTTTGTAAGAAAATTATTCAATAAAAAGTTATCGAATGGTGTAATAGTGATCAAGTCTTACACCTGTGTAAGTTGATGCCTCCCCATATATATATATATATATATGAAGACAAAACCTAGAATCATTCGATTTAACAAACTTATGGATGGATCTGAAAATGAGAAATGGTAAGTATATATTAATTTTTCTTCTGTATTTGTTAAAACCTGTAGCATAAATACTTGAACAAAGGCAGAGTAAAAACTCAAAATGTTAAACCAAGAAAAAACTCGAAATCTCTTTATATCGATAATTGGTTATAATTTTGAATAAACTAATCAAAATCTATATTCGAATGGGAAAAAAATTCAGTTGGTAAACCCATGTGACCGCATTAGAATATACTTGTTAATATTGATACACCTAACATTTAATATGCAAGATCAGTTTAATAATATATGATGATTTGATAAAGAAAATCACATGTTAGGATAAGTTAATTAGTCAAGTGTACGCATATAGTTAAATTTTAGACTCTGACAGATCAGGTAGAGGCCCAAGGTGATGAAAGCAAACCAATACAACCAAACCTACCTAAATTGATTGGTATTATGTTTGATTTGTGTTATGGTTGTATCCGATGCTCAAAGTAATTAATTGGTTAGGTTTGATTCTTAAAGCAGTTTAATGGATTTGGTTGGTCCAATGCCAGCAATCGAATGAAATGCACCTCTAATAAAGAACATGATCATAATAGGTGTTGAATATGAATATGTATATATATATATATATATATATATATATATATATATGTGTGTGTGTGTGTGTGTAGGAGAGGGATCAATTCACACTAGTGTAAGACTTGACCACTCTTATATCACTTAATAACTTTTTATTGAATGATTTTCTTACAAAAATTCATCGTTAGATTGAAAGTTTCTATCATGTAGATCATTTGTGTCAAATTTTGAAAAAATTGAATATCAATAAAAATATAATCAAATAGTTCATATTTTCATATATTTTAATAGTTTATATTATGTTAATTTTATGTATATCAATGAGTCACAAAACAATTAAAATATTTTGATATATTTCAATCTACATTAATTTGAAATTGTTTTGTGACTCATTACTATACATCAAAATTAACGTAATATAAACTATTGAAAAATATGAATTATTTGATTATATTCTTATTGATATTCAATTTTTTCAAAATTTGACACAAATGATCTACATGATATAAACTTTCAATCTAACGGTGGATTTTTGTAAGAAAATCATTCAATAAAAATTTATTAAGTGGTGTAAAAGTGATCAAGTCTTACACTAGTATATATATCTTTTGTTATTGATATCGTTTTGTTGAAATATCTTGGTTTTGCAAGATAATGAAAGATATTTTTGGGAAAATAAAATTATATGCAGAAGCTGGAGTTGAAAGTTAAAAGTTAATCCTCTATCTTAATTACTTCATAAGTCACAGATAATCTGTTAAGAAAATAATAGAAAAACATAAAAAGTATAGAAACTAATATTTGCACAATAACCAATTAATGCTAGTTGAGCTATAGAAATTGATTCTTTAATAGGACCCGTACAGATGGTGGGTCCCTAACAATTGGACTAATTCTTTTGCAAGAATTAGATTGGAGTAAATCTTATACTAAAAAGTGTGTAATTATCATTTCTTTAAACAATTTTCCTGTAAAAACTAGAGGCGAAGAAAAATTAAATTCACCCATAATTTTTGTCTCCATGAATGTTTAATTTGTTGTTTGTTGCGTTATATATGATTGATTGTGGCCTAAAAATTATGGAAAGCGCATTCATTAAATATTTGCATTATAATTCTGTTTTATTCAGTCATTAGAAATGGGTTAGTGATATTAAATTTTATCTGAATTTTGACCCAATGGAACCTGTATAATGAGAATTTATTTTCAATCTTCAATTATAATTAAGCTTAACTATGATATAGAAATTACCTCATAGGTTAATATAAAAAAATTCATATGGAATCATGGTTTCTAATATAAGGATTTCCAATTCCCATAAAAACTCGTCTTGTACTTTGAAGTTCTTCCTATGAGAGTAGTATTGTAATCAATGTTGTTAAAGTCGAATTAGATAATGAGTTCTAAAAGTTTTCGGTTCAGGTTCAACCGGTTTAACCGTTTGATCAAATCGGATGATGTCATAATTACATATTAAATAAAAAATTAAAAAATATACATATGCATGACTCATAACACACATTATCAATAATAAAATACATAATAAGGTTTTAAGGTTTCAATTATTAAGCCTTATATCACTCTTTGTTGAGTAGTTAAGTGATTGAGAAATTAAAAAAAAAAGAGAGATAACCAGTTCAACCCGATTTTATCTGATTTTGACCAATTTTAACCGGTTCAACCCAGTCCAACTATAAATCCAATTCTGGTATTAAATCAAAATTGGATAAAGACCCGATTTATGGACTAATCAGCCGGTCCGATCCGATCCGAACATCACTAATTGTAATAGAGTATTCATCATTGAATATGTTTGCCTCTCTTTGAAAACCAATCTACTACGATATAGGATTCGATTTAATTTGATTTTAATATTTGTACATTAACAAATATATCTAATCTTGGAATTTGAGCCTCTCCATCAAATTAGAGTAATATTATTTTTATACATTATTTTTACAATTTATTGTATTATCGAATATTATTAAAATTATTATCAATATTTTATAAAAGTTATCATCGAGAGCATTTATGAACAACAACTATTGCTGGGTTTAAATGACAACATTTACAAAACAGTTAATATCAATTTTAATAATATTTAATAACATAATGATGTAAAAAAAGTATCAAAATGACGTGTAAAGATGAGAGTTTTAAAACTTTGGATTAATACACAGAAGTGCCTCCCCAACACATATATATATATATATATATATATATAGCAGAAAAAATATTATTCTATAGTAATTTATACAAACAAAGCCACTACATGATACAGTGCAAGAGGAACGTAATCATTCTAGCCATAACAACTGCTTCTGAATCCGAAGACAACTTCTCCAAGCGTAAAACGGAAGGAAGAATCTCTCAGAAGAACAAAGAATGAAAATGTAACCCAAATCTAACACTTTAATTAAGTGATGAATCTGGATATATCAGAATAAATTTTCTTCCTTCAGAACATGGCTGATAACACCTTAATTGGTACAAAAGAAGCTGGTCGGAGCAGTAAAGTTACAAATTCTACTACTGCCACAGTCAGACACACCCCCTTCACCCTCTGTCCATACTTCACATTGATCTTTTGAAAACCTTTTACTTTACACCATAACAAGTGCTTTTAGAATATCAATTAAGATCTCAACAAGAGAAAACAAAAAGTTCAAAGCACATTAACCACAAAAAAGAAGATACTAACCAAACTTTTGCAGAAGCCGGCAATTGCACCCATATTATGAGTTATACACACAGAAACCATGGAATGGAACGTGTCGTTTTTTGCGCCAAAGTTTCATTACATCACTTGGGCTCCTCTCTTCGAACTTTCTTGGTGCTTTGGTGTGAATCAGAAAGTGGGTTATGTTGGGTTGGGAACAATAATTCAACCTCTTTTGACAGATCAAGTGGGTGTCTACAGCTGCAGGCACTGTGGGATGCTTTTCTTTTCAGAGATGGTTTGGATTTTCTGGGTGCAGGTGGGCATTGCTTGGCCACTGGGATTCTGTGGTCCAAAGAAGTTGGAGTTCTGAACCCATCTTCTTCATCTTCCACCTTCAGCTTCTCTCTTGATGATGGGGCACTTGCCTCTGAATCTGATTGCTTGGACACTGACACTATCCTACCCTGACAGCGTTCTTCTTCTTGTTCTTCACCTTCTTTCGCTTGATCGTTATTCTCTTCGTTTTTGTCTTGAGAATGAGTCTCGGAACTGCTTGAAACGCTCTCATGGCACTCAGTTTGAAACTTCAACGTGGGTCTCTTCAAAATCTCTAAATCGCTTAACTCTTCTTTGCCATCTTTGATAAGAAAGAGCTCTGGATTTGACATGCTTGAGAAGAAGATATGCTGGACTTCTGAGTACATGAAGCTAACGCTACCTAAGAAGAAGAAGAAGAAGAAGAAGTACAAACAAAGGAAGAACAAGAGGAGGTCTGATAAAATAGATAGGAGTTAGGGAGGTTAGTTATAGAGATCCCACAAATGGGTGGAATATAATCATCAAATCACAATCTTTTCCTCTTTATTTACTGATTTCTCTTAGCTTCTTTGGGTGTACTTTTGGGAGATGTGTTTCTCACATAGAGAGAGAGAGAGAGAGAGAGAGAGAGAGAGAGAGAGAGAGGGAGAGTTGAATGTGTATGGTATGGTTATAAAGAGAGGACGTTGAGAGAGTTTTATAAGATGCATTGGATCCTACGCCCAAGAGAAGGTTTTCAAAGCCTCAACCTTCTCATTTAATTGCTGCCTCTTACTTTTTTTTTCTGAGTTTGTTTAGGACTAGCAATAAGATATTCTTTTGTTGCAGAACTATGCTTTGCTTTCCTGATATCTGCGAACTTTGATGCATCTATGCACGTGATTTGCTTCTTTGGGACCACTTACTCACAAAACTACTAATATTACTGGTGCCCCTTTATCTCATATATCTTGCTATTTGGTATATCTATCATGACTACGATGCTTTGTTTCTCTTCCAAGCAATATATCAAACACTTCAGGTTCCAAAAGTTTGACTTTATTAGAAGGTCTACATCAAATATATTCATTTACATGCTTTTTCTAAGTGTTGGATTTTATCATTAAAAACTGTATCATTCCCTGAAGCCCAGTTCTATTTCCAACGGATACTTAGATTCTCATTACTTTCCATTATGTTTTCTATTGAATTTTAAATTAATTTATAGTAATCAAAGAAATTAATCTGGTTTTCTTTAGCCTCATTTTTATCTATATTTATACCTATATTATATTTCTAGTATATATAAGTATGGATAATAAAAACTTTTGATTTATTTAAAATATCTCTAAATATTAATTATTTGAATTACAATATTGACATAACTATTAATTTAATATATTTAAATTTATTATTATTATTATTATTATTATTATTATTATTATTATTATTTAAAAGCAATATATTTTGCATATTTCCAAACCAATGTTTCATTTTTAGCGTTTTGACTATGATAGATTTGTATGTCAATAGGTTTTAATGCACATCCATCCTTTTTAATTATTTTATGTTATTTTAGTTATAATAAATTTTTATTTCATTGTAGGTTACTATATCTTCCATATATAAAAGGATTAGTTGCAAGTTTCTTACACAAATTTTCTTTAAAACTTTAGAATATGGAGGGTTTAGTGATAGCGTCCAACTTCTAGCCTTGCTTAAAAACCTCTTAAGTTTTCCAGAGCCACAGAATATATACTTTTAACTAAAATTAAAAATAAGAATAAATCAAATAATATTCTTATTTTATTTTTTATACTGTTGTAATTGTCTTTGAAGTATATATAAGATTTTTCTTTAAAGTCCGTTTGAACGATAGAATTTGAATTACACTTTAAATTTTAATTTCAATTCTAATTTTGTCAAAATTAAAATTGACGAAGAACTATAAGTTATGTTGGGGTAAATAAAAATTTGAGACATATAATTGTAATTTTGAATTAAATTAAAATTTTATTGTTTTAATAATTTATAAAAATATAAATAATAAATAAATAAATAATAAATTTAAAATTATTATAAATAAAATTCCCAATAGAGCTTACATTGCCAGAGCGGTGATGGATGCTATAATACATCTTCGACGGTGATGGATACCAAAGGACATTTGCAATGACAATGAGCAAAGGTCACGATTTGTACAGGTATATGATCAAAGTACATTAGAGGCAACAGTGATTGGAGGACGCTGGGGGAGACTTGGATGAAGCAAGTGTGACAGTAATGGTGATCGCAATACGCTAGGGGAGACTTGGACAAAGCACGCACGGTAGAGTTAGTGATCGGATAATGTCATAAATAACGTGACCGGAGCACACCAGTATGTTGATCAGGGTACCCATCAACAACGATGGCTACAGTAAACCAAAGAGACTGGTTGCCAGCCATAATGGTTACCAGAATGTTTTTAACTTTTGTTTTTTAATATTCCATAGAATAAAAAAAATTAGTTGCTTAAAATTGTAATTTTTAGGATTTAAGCATTGTTTTAAAAACCGGTCCAACCGGACCGGTTCAACCGGTTGGACCGTGGACCGGGAGCTCCACCGGTTCTGATTCAACCAAAGAACCGCCCGAGCGGTTAAACCGCAAAAATTATAAAAATAACCGGTTGAACCGGTTAAACCGGTAAAAAACCGGAAATAAAAAACCGGTTGGACCGGTCATCAACTTTTAAATTAAATTTTTATTAAAAAAGAAAGAAGAAAATAGTTCTTTTTTTAAGAAAAACTTAGGATTTAGCATTTTTAGAAGTTAGGTTGGGAGTTTTCACAATTTTAATCCTTTTTATCACAAAATAGGTGGCAACACTACAAAGCGGTTTATGATTTTTATGATTAGTTATATATATATATAGTATATAGTATACCGGTTCAACCACCGGTTCAACCGATCAAACCGATCAAACCTTGAACCGCTCTCCTCTCCGGTTATCCGGTTCAACCGTTTTTTAAAACATTGGATTTAAGTTAAGAATTAGGAGTAATAAAAACTAATTATTTTTTAATTCCATGAAACTAGATTTAGAATTTAAAATTCTAATTCTAATGTATATATCAAACAAAACAATTAAAATTAGGATGTGCAAGTCTAATTTCAAGGCTTAATTCGAAGCCCAATTTCATAAGTCAAATGAGGTGTTATTGTTTTTCCTTCTCTAATCTTTTTTTCCCCTTACTTTCAACATAATTTATGCAACCAAACACATTCAATCTAAATAATAAAAGGAAAAAGGGGGAAAACAATGACCATCATCATGTATTTAATAATTCAAAATTTAATTTATCTATACCAACTATTCATTATAACAGGAGTTATTAAATTATCTTTTTTTAATCTTTTGTAGAACTTTTTCCATTTCATGGTAGATCTCCATTTTTTTAAACTTTTTCGCATATATTATTTTTCAATTAGTTTTCATTTGCAAACACACACTTCCTATAAAAATATTAAAAAAAAAATTTCCTAAATTCTCTTTGTTTTCAGGGCTTTGTTTTGTCTCTACACTAATTAGTTGATGGAAAATAGAAGAAATAGGGACAAACTTTGTAAACATGCTTTTAATTTTGGGTATAAAATAAATTTACTATAAATTTTAAAATTATTCTTTGAAGTTTTTTTTTTCTAAATCCCAAATATTTACTTGCAATATTTAATTTGACAAATGTGTCAAATTCAATATTTAACAAGAACACTAATTTTTAGTGTCAGCAATTTTATTCTTCATATACTTTACTTTTTGTTCTTTTTTTTTAATCTAAGTTATATAATTTTCGTTTTTAATTATAGATATATTTTATTATATTTGTTCATTGATAGTGTCCAAGTTCAAGTTTTTACTAATTAAAATGTTCTTTTCGTTTTGCAAAGTGATAAACTATAATTTTAAGTAAAGCATAAATATCAATAAATTATTTCATTCCACCAGATATACTTAATAAAATAATCTATATGTTATTTTGAATAGGAATTTTCTTACTGTATTTTATTTTTTAAGTTGACAATTTACACATGATTTTTTTTTTTTGTTTAAACTACAAATTGTAGGAATGTGCTGTGCTTTTTTATATTTTTATTTAAGTTTACAATTTACGTTTGATGATTTTTATTTTTTTATAATAACATATTATAATTAAGGAGGATGACCAGATTGAATTTGCTTTTTCTAATAATAAGATATCTCTTTTTGACAGAGAAAGCAAAATATATATTTTTTTATATTTTTTCATTGTAATCAAAACAACGTTTTATTGCCTTCTCTAGCTTGGTGGTCACCCACTTGGTAATAAGTGAATGTTCCTTTTCCTCTTGTTCGAGTTTGAACTCCAAGGTCAACAAAAAAAAAAAAGCATTTTATTTCTTATCAATTCCTTGATTAAGGCAAGTATAACTTTTCACTTAATTCTTATGCATAAGGAGTTCCTTTAGATCTTTTTATTAGATTGACTTAACTCTTCTACTTACCTTAACATTATCTTTTTTGTGATAAAGGTGAAATATCATTCTAAATTATTAATTTTATTGCAAAGAATTCTATGAGTTTTATTAGCCAATTTTGTTGTCATAGTTAGACAAAGCTATATTTTTTAGCTAGGATAATTAATGGAGCGTGGAAATTCAAACCTAACTACCTAAGCCTTCAAACTTATAAGAGCTCCTTGTGCTGTGTTATCAGTTGAGCTAATTGATACCTTGATAACTTCAATCGCTATAATGATATATTAGGAGTTGCATTACCAATTAACTATTCCTTTGTACCAATAATTAAGTTGTGTAGAGAAAAATATATAAGATGGATTAATGGACAATGATTATTATTAAATAAACATTAAAGGATCCAATGTTAGATCAAATCATATATATCATAAAAATTCAACATCTATCTCTGACATTACCTAACCAAACTAATGGACTTTGCGTAAGTAAATGAACTCCATAATTAACCCCTTCCTTTCCTTTTTTCTTTACTTTCTCGTGCTAAAAAATTACACACCCACCTACGTTCATGTGTTTTTGGTTGAAAACCTTAATTAAATTGTCAGAGCAAAAAAAGAAATATATTTTGAAATTTAAAATCTTGGGTGGAAAATCTGTAGCCAAATCAAGAACTTGGCTTATGTATGATCTTCCACCTGATCAAAGAAGTTATAGATTGTCTTGTTTTATTTGGAACCTAGTTTGAAATGTAGTTATGTATATGTGTGCTTGTATTGGATCCTCTGCTTTATGATGGTCGCTTTCTACTTTAACTTGGAGTAACGGGTGTAGAATTGTAAAAGTCATAGTGCCCCATTCACCCACTCAATTCAAAGATTGGTGACTTAGGATTCCTTCACTGAAAATAGAAGCAATTTCAGATTTGGTGAGCTTCTAAAGCTGGGTAGCTGTCCCCTAATATTATCAACTATAACTAGTTAACTATCATAGTTTCTAACTTTCTATGTACAGTACGGTATGTGTATGGTACACGATTGTTTGACGCGATCACAAATTGGCGATATATTGAAAATGATGAGTTTGATTAGTTGAGTACAAATCAAGGGAACTGAGTTTGATTAGTTGAGTACAAATCAAGGGAACTGCGAAAAGCAAAGTGCATGGTTTTCATCACCAACTATAGCTAACTTTTTGTTTAATATAAAAAAATAGCGTTTAACTTTAGTATATCTTAATGATAATTTCCAGCCCACAAAGTTACTGATGAGGGGAAGAAAGTCCGAGTTAGAAAGGTTTTACTATGTAAATGTCTCTGTCATAATTTAGTGAAGACAAATTTAAGTGAAACTAATTTCATTTAAATACAGACACTCATACGTACTTATCGACAGTTATGAGAGTTTTTTTGGTACAAGACCAGTTATGAGATTAAAGTGTGTAAAAGTAACATTATACTAGAAAAAAATTAAATTAAGGCACGTGAATTATTAAACTAGTTTTCTAAAGTTTTGGGATTTAGTGATTAATTAATAATCGTGGTGTTACTTGTTAATGATACACTTTGTATTATATAATTATAGTCTAGGGAACAAAAAGATTTTTACTCTAGCTCATGGACCATCATTACAATTCATGCTTGTGGCTTATGATTTTGCCTCCATTATCACCCATCATGTTCCGTATCTCACAATCGCTCCTTCTTTCTATTATATATATATCAAGTAGCATTTGATTCCTATATGTATCATAAATATAAATGAATTTTGGCCACCTTTTACATGCTATTACAATTTTAGTTGACATACACAGTTTTATAGTTTTTTTTTTAAATTTTTAAAAAGAACAAAAATTCATTTTTGTACAAATTTATAAAGTTCAATCGAAATGGGTATTTTAATTTTCTACATCTTTAAGCATTTTAAAAGCAATTAATATTATATGGCAGCGACAACCACAAGTAGTCAATTTCAGTTACCCTCGTTTCCTCCTTCTCCCCTCTTTTTTTTTCTTTCTCTTGAAAGGATCTAACTATAGGAATCGCAGAGTACTATATGACAGGACAAGCATCTTTACAGCTGAATGAATAAAGTTAGTTATTTATTTGAGTAACGAAATGTTAGTTTCAGATCACTTTTATGCTACATCAGTTAATTTCTATAGAAGTTTGGTACTTATGTAGGGCTTGCTTATTTGTACAAGATTTACCTCATCATTTTCTGACTAGTTTTTTGTTAATACTGAGAAGTAAAGAAAAATAATATATATACTTTACTTAATTTATTATATATATTGATCATATATATTCAAAAGATGACATTTTAATCAATGACAAGAAAGAACACATAGTTGTGAATTTTTTGTTCCAAAAGAGTTGTGACACTATCATTATATATACACACACACACATCTCTCACGAATTCTTATAATTATTTGTTTTAAAAGGTAAATATTGAAATTTATGTATTGTTGGAAATGAGTCAATAAATGACTTGAAAATATGTATATGAAAAGTATGCGATGTGTATGTGTGTAACTAACATTATACTTACCTAAATAGTACTGTGATACTGAAACAAAAAAGCTCGCTTAATTTGAAAATGAATTTTCTATTACATGGATATTGATTTTATTAGTTGTCAAAATAAAGGAAGAAAGGAAACTGCAATTTTGAACCATTGTTCTCTTCATTTTACAAACTATTATAAAGGGGAATGACAAGAGGTTGTCGAGACCCCGTCAAATAATAATAATTATCGGTTCGCAAACTAATTTGTAGTATAGAGCATGAACCGAATCGTCTCTCAATGATCCAAGAAGAACAAAGATTTAATCAGATCAAGATAATAAAAATGGGGTTTTGTTGATTTGAAAAGATAATACACTAATTGAATTAAAGGAAAGTAATTAACAAATTAACCAATCCAAGGAAATTTACCGATCTTGAGTTTAAATCATCATTGATCACAAGGAATTCACTTAATTGCTAATCATGTTCTTGGCCTTAGATCACATCAAGACGCCTCAACATAATCCAAGAATTCTCTACTAGATAAGCATCTAGGATTTAATTAACCAAGGTTAGATAAAGTAAGCACCATCCAAACATAGATTAACTTAAGATCCAGAATTTAACTAAGCTAAACAATCCATCAAAAAGTTTTAATAAATTGTTTATTCTATGTGATCATCTTTGAATACATGATAATAAAGCTATTACCACATCAACATCTAAATCAAATTAAGCAATTCAATCTAGATAAAAATCAAAGAGAAAGAAGAGAAACTTGAATAACAATTAAGCAATATGAACAAGCGAAACAAGATCTCCAAATTAAACATCAAGATGGCTAATCCCTTGGATTGATTATGAGAGCCTAGCCTTACATGGATGGGAAGGAAGAACTCAGAAATAAAATAACAAAAACGAAATTCTAAAGAAAATGAAGAAGAAGAGAAAGAAGACTCTCACAAATACTTAAACTTTCTTGAAACTTATTCCAAATTGAATTCATGATAATACAAAGAGATTGGCTCTATTTATACTAATCCTAGAAGCCAATTTGTACATGTACATAATCTGAATACAAGCTATAAAAACAAGGAAATTGTCAAATATGGAAGCTTGATGCATGGTAGGTGGGTTGGTGCATGGTAGGTGGGTTGGTGTATGGTTGGTGGCTTTTAGTCAACAACTCTTATCCGAATTCTGGCTTCAAATTCATCACCTAGACGGTGCATTTTGGCTTGGATGTCTTCATGAAAGTTGTAGCCAGTTGTCTCCTTGAAAATCTCCAATTTGAATTATGTCATTTGGACTTTTAGAACTCCAGAAATGCCAAAAACACTGCACCTACCTCAAGTTAGGTTGGAAGAACGTGTTTCCAAATTCAGACCAACTTGTAGCTTCAGAAGCATGCCTAAAACGACATCTATTGACAAAATGGTCTTCAGTGAAGTTGGAGATATGGGCCTTATCTTTCAAATGACCAAGTTTCAGCCCAAGAGGAGGCCTATAACCCACTATATAGTCCAATATGTGCATACTGCCCAGATGGTTCCGTGACAGCAAACTCACTCTGTATTGCAAGGCTATTTTGGGTCCTTAGAAGTCCGATCCAGCTCTTGAATTCTTCATGAAACTTGTAGATCCTTGTCTTAGCTTTCCAAAGACACCAAGATCACCTCAATTGGATCACCGAGTCCCAAGTTATGGCCTAACCAAGGAAGAAAAGTCAAAATGCATCAAAATCCGAAAATTATCCAATATTTACATTAAAACCCAATGAAGCCCAACAACATTAAACTCATCTAAAATACTAATATTGGGCACAATAAACATCTAATGAAGCCTAATACAAAGCTAACATAAGTGTCTCAAATTGATTGATCAGGGAACAATATTTTAATTAGTCCTAATGTATATGTTATCGATCTTCACTCATTGATTGAGTTAAAAATAATTAGAGAAAAAAACAAAAGATAGCATTGAAATAACAATATTATCATCATCAATCCATGATTCCTCTGTTCACCGCATGCTTTTGTATAGGATATGTCTGGATGGAGTTTATAGGATTGGGATTCCATTTCTTCGAGTACATTGGTCATGTTCTCCACTATCTTGTGTCGCTTGCAATTGACTTGTTATGGTCAGAACAGAAACAACTCACATTTATAATCCCCCCCCCCCTCTCTTCTTTTGTATGTTTCATCACTTTCTCTTTAAGGTTAGCCTACTTTTGTTATGACTTTTATGATTCCTTTTCTGAGAAGATCTTGGTCACATCTTCATCCTCTAAAAGTTAGAAGCTATTATATACCATGGTTGATCATAATTTAGGATTATTAGAGCAAGAAGATCAGCATTCTTCACTTAATATAACAAATTGTAATATTTCTCTTTTTCTTTTAACCTATCGAAAAGTGTGAATTAGGGCCTTCTATTGGTGGGGTTATATCGTCTTCCAATAACAATTTATCATTTTTCCCCCGTATGTGAAGAGATGGAACGAAAGTTAAATTACAACAAAACGGTTTAGATGGAGATTTGACTTCAACCTGATTTCACTTAAGATACGGCTCGTGGACAACTATTCTACATTTTAATTCTAATGCTAATAATATTAATGCTACCCAAAATATACCATATTGTGCTACTATATATCTATATATACAAATAGCGAGTAACAAGTTTAACTTTTGGAGAAATTCTTCAATAAATTTAGTCTATATAAGTTATATAAGCTAACTCAATAAAAAATTGACACATCATTATGATGTGTGTATTAACCAAGTTTAGTGTTAATCATGACTTATTTAATGATCATTAATGATGTATTAGTTCTTTTATTGAATTAGTTATGTACACTAAGTTTACAGAAGATTTTCTGGTAACTTTTGATTGCATGAGACTTGTTACAATCTATTGGTTTTGTTTATTATTATTATTTTTCCACAAAAATCAGCTTTTCAACTAAAAGCTCTTTCTACAGCATTTTACTTATAAGCTTTGTCTGAACACAAAAATAAGCAAATTCACACATGTACTTGTAATTTTAAATTAGCTTATTTTGTGTTAAAAAAAATTTATAATTAAAACGTTGCATAGAGAACTTTTCACTAAAAAGCTGTTTTGAGTAAAAATTAAACAAAACCACACTTACTATAGATAATAGAACACCTATCAAGCCTAACTGATTTGCTCGTAGCCATTTATGAGTTTAGCTTTAGAATTTTATTTTTCGTTTGTAGGACAACCCAGTTAAACCGATAAATTAAGGGTCGTGTTCAATTTTATTTTATTTTTTCTCTTTTTCTGCGAAAAAGGTTCGTGCTCAAATTGCAAAGATGATAAATGGTAGCTATAGCAATACAAGCCACATACAAATCCGTTGATAAACTGAATTTTTGTGACAGAACACTTGGTGCCTGTTTGGTTTACGGTTGGTGGGCTTGGCTTGGCTTGCTTGTGATAGCGCAAGACTTAAACTGACATATGTGGGTAAAGGGAAAACAACTTATGTAGGTGGGCAGTGGGCTATCCTTAATTTAGATGAAAGTTTTGGTGATGGGTTTTATAGGAAGAAAGAAGTAATCAATTTTGATGAAGCTTTGATTTGTATTGCAGTGAAGAGTGAGGTTTCTTGAAGTATTCATCCTATAAATAACGTACCAGTGGGAAAAAAAACTACAGAATCAAACATATTGGTGGTTTGCCACTTTTACAAAAGGAATTAGAAATAACATAAGTTTTGAAACTTGAATTCCGTTGATGAACAAATTTTCTTTGTTCTCCAATTTTGTTTTTTCTATTGGTTATTAGCAGTAGCAGTTTCAGAATGTTAACAAGCAGATAGTCTGCATTACTTGCTCTTATTAAATTTCCGTTCTCTATTATTATTACCAGTTTTAGCAGGTAGAAGGTGGATGAAGTTTTTTTTTTTCTTTTTTTTAATTATACGTTATGATGGGCTCTTGTTCGGTTATTTAATGTTCATTGTACTTCTGCTTGTATTTTTGTAAATCGTATCAGTTTCTAGGTGGTATATGTTTGCTTCAATTGGCCTTCTTGGTTGACTGTTTATTCTGTGATTGAACAAGTCTCGCTTAGTCTCATGACTTCATGTGTATTCTGTTAATAATGCAATAGTATTTGAACTCTTCCAATTGGGCAGCTTTTATGAATGGGTTGTCACAAAGAAGGCTTGCAGGTCATTGGGGTCTGATTTACTGGCTGTTGCAGATAGGGAAGCTAAGTCAATAGAACAACAAAAGATCCATAGGGGAGCTTCTGACAGTGATCTTGCTGAGTCACACAGGAACAGAAAGAAGCAACTGAGGCTCCTGTAAAAAAGCTAATAAAATATATAAGAAAGAGCTGACTTTGGCATTCCTCCTTCTCACAGCTTCTGTATAAGCACAAGGAGTTCACTTTTACTTTCTGCTTTTCCATGTTCATATGACCTTAATTCCTCCTTGTGGGTCTTGATTTAATAGGGGAGCATATGAGCTAGTTTTGATTCAAAACAAGAAAGAGGAAAACAAATGGAAAACATCTACTGATTTATCAGCCATGTTGCATTCTAGCAGCAAAACAAGCCATGCAGTAAAGGAAAGTTAAATCCTTTTTATTGATTTCAAGTACCCGACAAGGTTTCTCTGTTATTCATCTCTATCCATTCTGTTTTCACACGATTCATTCCCAAATATTCAATATAGGGCAATAGTCATTATATTGAATTCTTGCTCTTAGCCATAGGTAGGTGTAGAAATTTTCAAATTTGTACTCTGCTTTATTTAGTATCTATTCTTCGGTTTTATTTGGGATTTAGGAGTTCAGATTCAAGTTAGAATTTTACCACTCCAAAGGTCTGAGTGGAGACTGGAGAGTAAGCCCAATCTTGCTTGATACTTCTTGAACCATAGGTGCTTTCATTATGGTAAAAGGGACATGTAAAACATCTTTCTGTATATTCATTCTCCCCCTTATAGAAATGATAATATTTTTTAGTAAGATCACGAGGTGTCTCTATACCTTTTAGATAGGAGATTAATCATCGCTCGAGCGTTAGCTTTACCTAATAATATAAATAGAATAATTTTACAATAACTATCTCAAATTCAATTATCAGGTTTATCAAATATATTTCTAATGTGCAAAAAAATTATCTTTATCAAATGGATTTTATAATTTTTAATTTTTGTGACTGTAGAAATTATATTTAAATATAAATATTTTAAATTTTGTGAGATTAGAAATTTTGTTTAAATATAAATAATTATAATGCACAATTCTAATGTGACAAATATATATATATATATATATATATATATATATTACAATATTCAACTAAGATTACCTTAATATCATTTTTGGCAATTTGATGACAGAAGTGATTTACTTTATTAAATCCAAATAAAATTAATTCTTTAAAACCACTTTTATATATCATTGACAAACTTAAATAAATAAATACTTTCAACATCCATTCCTTTACAATCAATTCTTTTAACATCAATTTTTTTTACCCAATATAGTATTTTTTTTTATCTTTTACATTATTTTATATTCACTCACTCACGTATCAATATTCTTAAAATACCACAATTACTATTTTTTTTAAAGAACAATTTAGGAGGATATGAGGTTATCTTATTTCAAAGTCAGGTATGTCACATGACTTAACATAGACTTGCAGTGTTACTTACATATTGCCTACCAAGGGAGATGGTTGGCAGTGAAAATCAAACATAAGTCTTTAAAATAAAGTGCTTTAATCCTTACTAGTTGAACCAACTCTCATTGCTAAAAAATCACTACTTTATAGTATGGAGACAAACATCTCAACTAATTAATCAAAATATGGATGAGAATAACGTTGGCTTACATTAGAAATAAACTATTCTTTCGTTTTATATGAATACTTAGTAAAACCAATTTATGTGATAATCCAATGGATAGAATAATCATATCTTAAGATTCTCTGGCATTTATTTATTTATAATTTGTTTCCATTTCTATGGTTCTTTGCATGTTTACTTGAAAGAAAATAGCATCCATTGAGGTTTCTTTACTATTCATTTATGTTATCTGTCGTCTTGTTCACTATAGTATTAAAAATATGGCAAACATCTTGCTCTACTGTGACTACTTTATAGAAATCCCATTCTCCATTGCTTTGGCACCAAGAACATCGGTTGAGAGAGTTACACATGACCAAAGGCTTCTCAAAGCTTCAGTTCTAGTAATGAAGCTTCATTGGTGGTGGTTTTGGGGTTTCATACCACTTAAATTGGTGATAAAGCAGTTCAGTGAAATTGATTATGGGTATGACACTTATCCTTTGACAGTTCAAGAAAGCAACTAATAGAAAACAGTAGTTAATAATTGTAGGATGAATTGAAAAATCTATAACCTTTTCTTTGATATGCTAAGAGTTTTACATTCTCATCACTTTCACTATTACACTAAATTGCCAAACAAGTTCCTTTTCAATTGTATCCCGCGATTCTTTTTCAGATATCATTTTACATGAACCAAAAAGTGTGTCAAATCCACTGTAAATGAGTTTTGGAAGAATAGTATTAAAAGGAGCAAATCATGCAAAGGTTTGACTTAAACAGGAAGGAGTTCAAACGGTCAATGGAAATTGATTGTCTTGAACACCACTCTAGAGTTGTTCTAACAACTGATCTCATTAAAAAAGAAAAGAAAAGAAGAACAATTGAAGCTCTTGAAGAGTTTAGCTTCTCTTTGAAACAGATAATATTGTATCACCTAATCGAACAACCATATTGTATCATTCCTCTATATATTGCCTACCAATGAGCTCTGTTGCATCCACAGTTCAAACTCAAACGAACACTTCATAACACTTTCTCTCTTTCACTCTCTCGGAACATTCAATAGCTGCTCTAATAACAGAGAAATATGGGAGTTCCTCCTCATCCATCACTTGGATTGCCAGCAATGCTTCTTCTCTCATTAATCATCATCCCTCTGTTTGCACTAGGGGGCATTACTAGGCACTACCATCTTGATGTATATCTCAAAAGGACTTAAGAACAGTATCTTAAAGCTAGCTTAGTTTTAAGAAATAAACAATTTGCATTTCACGTTCCTATATGTTTTACTTTCCCTTCTTTTTACTCTGTATGTAATGAGTTGGCTTTCTGATGCAGATCAAGTACCAAAATGTAACACGACTATGCCACACAAAGAGCATGGTCACAGTGAATGGTCAGTTTCCTGGGCCACGCATTGTAGCTAGGGAGGGTGATCGTCTTCTTATCAAAGTGGTTAACCATGTACAGAACAACATCTCCATCCATTGGTAAAAATCAATTATGTTTCAAAAGCTTCATATTAAAAAGAAATTGAACGCATTTTGTGAATTGAACTTTCATGTGTCAAAAACTTGGTTATCTTTCAAATAGGCATGGCATTCGACAGCTTCAATCAGGATGGGCTGATGGTCCTGCATACGTAACTCAGTGTCCCATCCAAACGGGCCAAAGTTATGTCTACAATTACACCATTGTTGGTCAAAGAGGCACTCTTTTTTGGCATGCTCACATTTCGTGGTTAAGATCAACAGTCTATGGTCCTCTCGTCATTCTTCCTAGGCGTGGAGTTCCATATCCTTTCACCAAAACTTACAAGGAAGTTCCCATTATCTTTGGTAAAGAGAGAGTGATGAAAATCATATTAGTGACCAGCATGTACTAAGTACTAATCTAACTTTGATACATAATTAAAATTTTCAGGAGAATGGTGGAATGCTGATCCTGAGGCAGTCATAACCCAAGCCTTGCAAACAGGTGGAGGACCAAATGTCTCTGATGCCTACACTATCAATGGACTTCCAGGGCAATTGTATAACTGTTCTGCTAAAGGTACTATCAAGTGCTATGAGGATTCCTAATATTAAAGGTCAAATTCCAAAGATTATGGAGAATAGTAATTAAGTATTGAAATTATAATAATTGTTTCCCTGGTAAAACTAACTTAACGATTAAAGAAAAACTAATATAATGGTGCTCACTAAGCTTAAATTAACTTTTATCATTATTTATGGTTTCAATTTCTATCTTAGACTAGAATTTACAGAAATGATATAGGTGAATTAAAATAAGATATTATGTGATTCTATATAAAAGATTATGGTCTTTGGCAGATACGTTCAAGCTAAAGGTGAAGCTTGGGAAGACATACCTTCTCCGCTTGATGAATGCTGCACTCAATGACGAACTCTTCTTCAGCATTGCAAATCACACCCTCACAGTCGTTGAAGCAGATGCAATTTATGTTAAACCATTTGAGACTAACACTATTCTGATTGCCCCTGGACAAACCACTAATGTTCTTCTTAAAACCAAATCCCACTACCCCAATGCAACATTCTTCATGACTGCTAGACCATATGTGACTGGCCTGGGGACTTTTGACAACTCCACTGTTGCCGGTATCCTGGAATATGAAATTCCATCACACTCTCTTCATTCAGAAACTTCCATGAAAAAGCTTCCACTCTTTAAGCCCATCCTCCCTGCCCTTAATGACACTTCTTTTGCAACAAATTTCACCAATAAGCTCCGTAGCCTAGCTAGCTCTCACTTTCCTGCTAATGTTCCCCAGAAAGTTGATAAGCACTTTTTCTTCACAGTTGGTCTTGGAACAAGTCCCTGTCAACATAACAAAAATTGTCAGGGACCAAATGGAACAATGTTTGCAGCATCAGTGAATAATGTATCTTTGACACTCCCAACCACTGCACTTCTTCAAGCCCACTTCTCTGGGCAATCTAATGGAATTTACTCACCTGACTTTCCAAGTAGCCCCTTGATTCCATTCAATTATACAGGCACCCCACCAAACAACACCATGGTGGGAAATGGGACAAAGTTGGTGGTTCTTCCCTTCAACACAAGTGTAGAACTTGTTATACAGGATACCAGCATTCTTGGTGCAGAAAGTCATCCTCTCCATTTGCACGGATTCAACTTCTTTGTAGTTGGCCAAGGTTTTGGTAACTTTGATCCAAATAAGGACCCTGCAAACTTCAATCTAGTTGACCCAATTGAAAGGAACACAGTAGGAGTCCCTTCTGGTGGCTGGGTGGCCATTCGCTTCTTAGCAGATAACCCAGGTTAGTAAGAGCATATCCCTTGTTATCGTTTTGCAACCTTATATATGTATGCCTATTTGAGGTTGCTACTTGGTCCACCATCGGATGATATATATACGTTTTAGTTTAACACTAAACCAAATGACATTGGAAAGCACAAATTTTTCATTGTTTTGCTGGTTTGGATTTTTACTGTAAATTATGCGTGCAGGTGTATGGTTCATGCATTGTCACCTGGAAATTCACACTAGCTGGGGTCTGAAGATGGCATGGGTTGTCTTGGATGGAAAGCTTCACAATCAGAAACTGCTTCCACCACCAGCTGATCTTCCCAAGTGTTAACTTTAATTTCTGCTTGGAATTGCGTTCATAAATTTTTGAGTCACGTTTTTCATTTCTTTTTGTAGACCTTATTGGCATTCTTCATGGCTCACTAATTGTCACTATGTATTTCTTTTATTCTTTCGGTAGATGCGGTGAAAGGGTGGAATATGTTAGGATTAATGTATTATTACATATTTATCTACAAAGTTGTTATATTAGAATTTGGATCCGTTATATTAATGTTTAATTTCAATGAGGGTTCTTGGGTTTCATCCGCCACAAATTTGGCCATTCTTTCATTCAAATCAGCATATTATTCCACGCAAGTTATAGTAAGTTAATCTATAAATATTTATTTTGGTCATTTAAAGATATATTTGTCATCAAATTAGTCTTTTATTTATAAATTCATGCTATCAAATTTGTTCTTAAAGTAACATTAAATTGGACATAATAAAAGATGAAACTAATGAAATTAATTATCATTGAAGGACTAATTTAATATTACCGATAATGAATGACTATTGTGATGACATATATATCTTTAGATAACCAAAATATACATTAACTCTAACATAATTGATATCTTTTATAGCACTTGATTGTAGTAATGTTTTTTTTAACCAACAAAATATTTACATTACATAAATTAAATAATTTCGAGGCCTTTCAGCACTAGATATAAACAGAGATAAGAATTATTCTGAATATTTAGTAATTTAATGGATTAATATATCGAATCCGAATTTTAGAATCCAAGCATTGAATTACAGGTGAATAAATAGCTAAGTTAAAATGATAAATGGATTTTTATTTTTTGACTACATAAATGAGATATTTGTATTAATTTCTTTATGAGGAAGGATAAATGAGACATTTGTTTCCGAAATAAGAAGAGTCAAAACCAGGTAATAGAATTGAATTTCTACTTCTTTTAGTTGTTAATTCTGATTTTAGCTTATCCAATTGAATTACAATATGTGTACAATAATATCTGTGATGCACATATTTGCTGGATATGGCAAAAAGTTAGGTCACAAGATGAGTTTAATCATAAGGGTATTTTACGATATAAGTGTGTTTACGGTCCGGGTTTTGTAAGCAGAAGAGGATTTAGTATGTCTTTATATTTTCCTTTCTCCTCTTTTACCTTGCTACTTGTACCTTGTTTCAACATTACTAGAGGTAATAACAGTATACATTTTGTGTGTCTATGGAAGTTACTTTCTTCCGTTACCTCTTCTTCTTGCCTACTTTTTAAAATGGATGTATTTTGAAATGTACCACCTTTGCAGTATAGTTTGGGTCTTCATGTTGTATACCTATAGATATGAAATTTACAATTTACAAGAAACTTATTGGGTCTTCCTGTTGCATAGCTTTATACTCCTAGTGCTAGCTCTCTAAGTTATTTTTAATGTTGTGTTCACTTAACAAAAGCTGTCAAACCAAAAGGACCTGCAGTAATTTCTTAAATGTCATAATGTTTCAGAGTGTCTGCAACTTTTAAATTCTTGTAATTTTTTGTAATTTTTTTTTGTTAATTTAAATGTTGCCTTGTCATTTTGTTTTTCTCCCGTAAGTTTAAACAATAATAGCGTAACTTTTTAAATATACTTGCCAATGTATTCTAGCTGTAGATTAATTTGTTTGTTTATCGATGTTCAATATATTATCAACTTCTATATATATCTGCATCGGTTACGATTGTTATATGGCACTTATGACCTTTTTGAACTCCTAGTTTTTCTTTTGACCATTGTATTATGCACATAAAAAATGTGTTCAAAGATGGTGCAATGAGAAAGGCGATACTACTACTTGTGTCTGCTGTTATCTAATTCACATATTTTTATTTTCATTGTTATTCAAACTTATGAGAAACATTTGGAAGAACCTGTCATCAAGAAGCACATATCCTCTCAATCAGACTAAGCCAAAATAAAAAATCAATGAGTTAAAAGAGGATATAAGGAAATGCCATGAGGGAAATCTCCAACCTTTTCATCACTATCATTTTTGTTGCATCTCCCACTATTCTCGACCAAAATAACAGGAATAGTAGAAGCCTAGTAAAGAAAAGGCAAAATACAAGCATGAAATTTATGAATTATACATACAAAAGTCCAGGCTTTCTTCAAATTGATTATGGGTTTCAAAATTAGGCCCAAGTTCAGATTTTTCACGAAAGTCCAGAACCTAAAAATAACCAACACCACGACTTGAAAACTTTTGATGTTTTATTAGATAATTACTACTTTTTTCTTATAATAATGGTCCAAAAATTTGAGCCTATCGCCTTGTCAAAATTATTCAAATTCCTCGTGTCCTCACCACTAACACACTCTTACTAGCTTAGAGAATTAATTTTCTTACTAAATGACTTTTTAAAATTATCATGCAAACTTTAAGTGGAACTTTTTTATCTTGGTTTATTATAAATGATTTAATTACCCTAATTTACTGTTCTCACCAATTTTCCTAAACTAGGTGAGAATTAAATCTAATTGAAATTACAGAAACTCCTAGTACTATAGTCGGTAATAAGACGAAAAAATGTTTAAAATAATAACATTCTTCTTATGCACAAATATTGACAGTTAGAATACTTTCTTTTTTAACTAATACTTACTTTTTTCAAAATTAAAAATATAGTTAAGTAAATTTGCAAAAATATTTATTCAAACATATTAGACCCTTTTTCTGTCTATTTTTTTTTTTAAAAAAGAAAGCCAAAATAATATTTTATTAGTGTTGGGGGAATATAAGTCCCATAAGCCTAAACATATATATAGAGGCAGAAAGTTACATCCTTACCAAATGATCTAGGTGCAGGGGGAATATAAGCCCCATAAGTCATATCACCACCTTGGGGAATATTAGACTTGTTAAACTTCTTCATGAATTCCAAGTGAGCCCATAAATTGGGATAGCTATAATGAGATAAAACGACACTGGACATTTACAAATAACTCAAAAAAAAAATGTTCCCTACAAATAAGCAACCAAATATTGTGATCAAGATAAAGAGAGGTTCAAAGAGTAATCCCCTCCTTCGTTCATTATACAAAATGCCAAAAAGCAAAGATGTTTTTTTTTTGGGTAACCAAAAACAATCCTAGAAACTGAGAGAAATAGAAAGTACTAGTGAATCCAACTACATCCTTGCCAACTTCACATATGGAAGAAACAGCAAATAGAGACATCAATCTTCAAACAAAAATTTCAGACAAAAGCAAATTTAACCAAAAATATGAAGTTGTTTCCACAAATACGCAAAATTCCAAACTAACATAGTAGATAAAAAAATCAGCTAGACAAAGTAAAGGAAATGATTCTATGGAGTCATACTATACACACGGTCCAAATAAAAGCTTTAACCATGGAATCTGAATCAAGCATTGTAAAATAGATTTACCTACCAATGAAGGATAAAATGCAAGAACCAAATAGTCAAGCCCTACATTTACTTGAGCAACTGATACTCACATGCAACATTTTTATGAACTCTAAGTGCCTAGTAAACTACCTGCGACAAATAACAAAAAAAAAAAAGGATTGCAAGCTAAAAGAATGGATAAATAAACAACCTGCGAGTAATTTCTATTATTTGTAATTTGCCCCTTCTGGAGTCAACTGCTTGGTTACTGACACAACAAACGCATTGGTCACATCACACCACATTAAAATCATCTACTGCAGAACTCTTCTTGATTACATTCTTAGAGCACATAATAGAGTGTCAAAGGAGATCATAATATTAGAACAGAGTGCATGAACAACATATTTATTTTGGCTCAACCCCCCAAACGAACCACACAAACAAAAAATAGAATAGAGTCCAAATTTTCTTTTCTTTTCTACTAATCATAATTGTTAATGCTAAATGGTAGCGAATAAACACAAATATGCATGAACCCTACTAAGATATAACATGTTAGAGAAAGAAAAAAGTTTACCAATTCTAAATATGAGAAAAATGCTAGTTTCTCCTCTAACAGTACAAAATGCATTCACTGACAAACATGAGAAGCAAAGTGTGACAATATGAGAAGGGTTCAAGAAACATGAGAAGATGTAAGGACTAAGGAGAATACAGAGAGCACACGGGAAATAGAGAAAGAAAAGATAAACCTAAATAAAAGATAGAAATAGTGATAGAAATAGTGATAGAAATAAAAGATATAAATTTTGTCCAAAATTTTTGTGATGAAATTAGTTATTTGATTTTCTTAAAAAAATAGTGATGACGACGGTGTGTCGTAATAGATTTGCGATGAAATAATGTCATCGCTATTTCTATTACAAAATAAAATTGTGATGGAAATTTTAAAACATATACGATGAAATTTTTGTCATTATTTGAATTTTTTCTTGTAATGTACTATTACTTCAATTTTGTACTTTATTTGTATTATGTTATTTGATAATAATAAATTGCATCCTAGACCTATAACAAGGTGAGAGTAATATACTCGTATATTTTACAACTTGATATCAATGTCACGTGTCAAAGTCGTATGAGGCAAATTAAGTAAATTAACGATATTCAAATTTAAAATCATACATTCCACATTTACATATAAGAGAAAATGAGAGATGAAGTTGAAATAGTTACTCCTGACGACCTCTACGAAATAAACAGGCTCTCTTACTGGGAGTGTTCCTCTCTTCCTTTTTACTTTTTAGTGCGCGCGCCTGCAGGCAATGCAAGATGTGGGTGATCGTGGTCAGGTGTGGGTGTCGTGAAGGGCTTGAGGCGTGGAAAGAAAAGTGAAGATGGGTGTATCTTGTGTGTGCCAAATGGCAGAGGTACGGAGTGATGAAGCGATTAATTAGGGCATCTAGACTTGGAGAATTGGAAGGAGTCACGGAAGAAAAGGGAGAAAATGAAAATGAAAATAAAAAAATAACGTATTCTATTTCTATAATATAAAATAATTTATTAATTTTAATAATAGAATTATCAATTTAAATATTGATTTTAATTATTAATATTTACTATTTTTAATTTTAAAAAATAGAATGTTTAATATATTTACTATTTTATTTTATTAGTTATATATATATAATATTTTCATATCTGATTAAAATAGAAAATAAAAAAATAATATTTTAAAATCAATATATAATATATATAACAATAGTTATATATTAAATATTAAGGTTTAATTAATGTTTCATTATTTTATTCAATTATTAATACCATCAATATTTAAGTATTCCCATTATAAATATTTAATAATAATTCACACAAATAGAATTTTAATTTTTTAAAATTTCTAATTATTTATTCTTTTTAGTTGTTATTTTCTATTTCTATTTACTGTTTTTTAGATTATTTAGGTTATTGGGTGTAGGTATAAGTTTGGGTCATGAATTGGATTTGAATTTCAAATGGGTTATGGGCTAGATAAATTATGGGTTTTTGTCTGAGCTATTTTTATTTTTATTTAATTTTATCTTTAATTTTCCAATTTTCTTTATCTTTGCTAAATAAATAATTTCTAGATTTTTTTTTAATTTTTTTAATATGATCCGATCAAAATAGAATATTCACATGTATCAAATTGCCAATGCTAAGGGTACTTTGCCTATAATGTTTATAGACCTTCCTACTATCAAGAATCATTTGTGCTTTTCTTTAAGAATAAGCTTATAAATATGTGTTAAGCTTATTTGTATATCTAACTTCCTGTTAGAGAGTTTTTCTCTGTTATGTTGTAAAGCCCAATAAAGGTGTGTTTTCTCATAGCTTAGAGAGGCTTGGGTTGATGAAAACTACTCATTTCTAGCTTAGAGAGGCTAGGGTGCATGTGGTAGTTTTTAGGTTTTGAAGATGAAGTCTTGGTTAAAACCTTTTGAGCATGTGCAATTTAATTCTCTGATTTCTACTAGGTTAGGTTAAGTGTTGATTGTGCATGTGCCTAATATTTGATTTTGAAGTTTCTCTAGTTAGGCAATATCTTAATTGATTTGGCATGTAGTTAAACTATTTTGAATTTCAAACTTTCCTTGGTTAAGGAAATATTATTATTGATTTGATTATGATTTTTCAAACATGAGCCTATTCACTTAAATGGTAACTATGTGATTTAATTGGTAAAAAGTCTAATGAGAGTTGGTTTTAAAATATTTGATTTTGATTTTGAAATTGTTTTAGTGACAATTTTGTACAAAGTATTACAATAAAAAGGAGAACCTAAGGAGCACATACCGGAATGAAAGAGCACCTACCAGAAGCTTTACAAAAAAAATACCACCTACTAGAACAAATGAGTACCTACTAGAAGCTTTACAAAAGAAAGAAATGATCAACAAGTCGAATCTTTGAAGAAATTCTTAAGAATTGTTCCAACTTTGAAAGGTCTTGTTCATCCTTCTCAAGAGATCCTTGCATTTGGTTTTCTAGTTTAGAAAAATATTCTTTGAAATTCATTGTAACTCATTCATAAGAGCATCCAATTTTCGAAAGTTGATTTCTTGTTCTAGTTAAAAGGGAAGAGAGTGTGAGTAACATTCTAGGAGCTTCCTTTTGTGTTAGGTTACTCTATTTCATGTTGAAATAGATGAAGGTCTATTATGGTGTCCCAAAGCCATTGTCACTATGCTTTGGGTTAAATTTTGAGGAATGTTAGATTAGTGTCCTTATAAGCAAACACACTAAGAAGATCTCAAGTGGTTTAAAGCATTCATTTTTAATTTCTTACATATGCATTAATTTTTTAATTCGATTAAATTCTGTCATTGGTCCACAGCACCAATTTACCCCCTAGTCTTGGTTCTATCAGGTTGAACAAAATTATTCATTGTATTTAGTTTGGGGAGACTATATATGGTGAATCAAAGTTTACTTGGTTATAGTATAAAAATCTCAACGAGGTTAAGGACTAAACATAAGTTTCACATGAGGGTCAAACTACTATAAGTTTTTGTGTGCAAGCTTTAGCTTGGGGAGACTATATATGGGGAATCAAAGGTTACTTGGTTATAGTGGAAAATTTCAGCGAAACTGAGAACTAAACATAAGTTTCACATTAGGGTCGAGCTACTATAAGTTTTTATGTGCAAGCTCTTCTTAAATTGCATGCTTGTGAGTTGCTTTTCGCAATGTATATGATTTTGGTTGCCTGCATTATACCCTATTTTCTGATTTTAATTCTATAATATGATAAGCTCGGTTATCATTTTTATAAGTCATCTCATCTTTGTACCAATTTTATGTTTTAGTTTGTTTTTTACATAAAGATATTTGGGCTGGACTTGAGAGTCAACCCCTTCTTCAGTCATCTTTCACCACCATAGTACACATAAAAGAGTAGTAAAAATAACATTATTATTTGATTACAAATGGAAAATAATATTTATTTTAAAAAATAAATAACCAAATCAATAGCCTACTAGATATATTTTACATTATTAAGTGGTTTGCAAAGTGTCAAATTATCAATTGTTATGTTTTATATTATTTATTTTATAAAGGATTTTAAAAGCACCTGAATTTCTGCAAACTAGTAATAACGCGCTGACAATATACAACTTTTTTTTTTTTTAATAAGAGAGGATTTGTACACTTAAAACAGGAAAAGGAAGAAAAAAAATATGAAAAAAATTAAATCTATTACGTTAAGCACACTACATAAATATCGTAGTTGGTGTCATGTCCTTGTTATATATATGTACATGATGTTCCCTGGTTGGAAAAAAAAGTGCTTCAATTGAGTTTCCTTACTATTTCATGCACATTATCTTCGAATTATAATATAAAATTATTACGTGAATTAGATCTGTCTCTGAATTGACTGCTTGATCGGAGCTCTCATAGTTTGGCAACAAGAACATTGGTTGAGAGAGTTACGTCTGACCAAGGATCTTCTCAATCTTCACTTTAGTTCCTTTTCAACAACTCTAATGTTAGTTTTCAGTGATCATTTTGCATGCATAACAGTGCCAAACATATTATGAAGGGGATTTGCAGCTAAAATAATAAAAGGAATAAAATTTTGTAAAGGTTTGACTTGCGAAGGAAGGAGGTCAAAGGAAATTGGATGTCTTTGACACCACTCTAATCTAAAGTAGGCCTAACAACTGATCTCATTAAAATACAGCAATATAGAATTCAACTTCTCGTTGAATCAAATAATTTTGCGACACCTAATCAACCAACCGCATTCTTTCATTCCTCTATATATATAAAGCCTACCATTTTGTCAATTGCATCCACGGTTTAAACGCAAAGCCACAGTTTCAATATCAACCATCACACAATTTTTTGGGGTTGTCATTAGCATCTTTAGAAACAACAGAGAAACATGGGCGTTTCCCTTCTTTCTTCTCCTAAATTTCCAGCAGTATTTCTTTTGTCATTGAGTGTTTTTTGTCTAGCTGAACTTGCACTAGCTGGCATTACCAGGCATTATCACTTTGATGTACTGTCTTAAATAAGAGACTCAATACCTCTTTTCTAATGCATGCATTTTGATTCATAAACACAACTATATTATATTCAATGTTTTTACATTAGCATGATGTTCTCCTCCATCATTTCCTTTTTATCTAAGGGATTATTACTATGCAGATAAAGTACCAAAATGTCACACGACTGTGCCACACAAAGAGTATGGTGACAGTGAATGGACAGTTTCCAGGACCACGAATTATAGCTAGGGAGGGAGACCTTCTTCTCATCAAAGTGGTTAACCATGTACAGAACAACATCTCCATTCATTGGTAAAAATCATTTCTGCATCAAAAACTTTATGCCAAGAAATAAATTGAATAGAATTTGTAAATTGAACTTCAATGTGTCAAAAATTTGGTTTATCTTTTTCAAATATAGGCATGGCATTCGACAGCTTCAGTCAGGGTGGGCTGATGGACCTGCATACGTGACTCAGTGCCCCATTCAAACAGGACAAAGTTATGTCTACAATTACACCATTATTGGCCAGAGAGGCACTCTTTTTTGGCATGCCCACATTTCGTGGTTAAGATCTACAGTCTATGGTCCACTCGTCATTCTTCCCAAGCCTGGAGTTCCATATTCTTTCACCAAACCTTACAAGGAAGTTCCCATCATCTTTGGTAATGAGAGAGTGACTAGCATCATTCAATGGTGTCCCTATTTGGTGACCTGCATGTACTAAGTACTAACCTTACTTTGATATATAATAAAAAATTTCAGGAGAATGGTGGAATGCAGATCCTGAGGCAGTCATAACCCAAGCCTTGCAAACAGGTGGAGGACCAAATGTCTCTGATGCCTACACTATTAATGGACTTCCAGGGCCATTGTATAACTGTTCTGCTAAAGGTATCAAGTGCTATAAAATTGTTACTCTAGAAATCCCTACCTGTTGTGGTTACTAATAGCCAAATTTCTAAGATTATGGACAATAATAATGAAAGATATATTGATATTGGAATATTTATTTCCCTGGTAGAACTAAGAGTGATTAAAGAAAAACTAACATAATGGGGCTCACTAAGATTATATTAATTTTTATCATTACTTTTGGCTTCAATTTCTACCTTAGACTAGAACTTACTGAAATGTTATAGAATCCTTATGAATTAAAACCAGATATTTTGTGATTATATATAAAATATTATGGTCTTTGGCAGATACATTCAAGTTGAAAGTCAAGCCTGGGAAGACATACCTTCTCCGTTTGATCAATGCTGCACTCAATGACGAGCTCTTCTTCAGCATTGCAAATCATACTCTCACAGTCGTTGAAGCAGATGCAATTTATGTAAAACCATTTGAGACTAACACTATTCTGATTGCCCCAGGTCAAACCACTAATGTTCTTCTTAAAACCAAATCCCTCTACCCCAATGCCACATTCTTCATGACTGCTAGACCATATGTGACTGGCCTTGGCACTTTTGATAACTCCACTGTTGCCGGTATCCTGGAATATGAAGTTCCCCCAAACTCTCTTCATTCGGCAACTACCATGAAAAAACTTCCACTCTTCAAGCCCATCCTCCCTGCCCTTAATGACACTTCCTTTGCAACAAATTTCACCAACAAGCTCCGTAGCCTAGCGAGCTCCCAGTTTCCTGCTAATGTTCCCCAGAAAGTTGATAAGCACTTTCTCTTCACAGTTGGTCTTGGCACAAATCCCTGTCAACATAACAAAACTTGCCAGGGACCTAATGGAACAATGTTTGCAGCATCAGTGAATAATGTATCTTTCACACTCCCAACCACTGCACTTCTTCAAGCCCACTTCTTTCGTCAATCCAATGGAATTTACTTAGCTGACTTTCCTACTAGCCCCTTGATTCCATTCAACTATACAGGCACCCCTCCAAACAACACCATGGTGAGCAACGGGACAAAGTTGGTGGTCATTCCCTTCAACACAAGTGTAGAGCTTGTTATGCAGGACACCAGCATTCTTGGTGCAGAAAGTCATCCTCTCCATTTGCATGGATTCAACTTCTTTGTAGTTGGTCAAGGTTTTGGTAACTTTGATCCAAATAAGGACCCTGCAAACTTCAATCTTGTTGACCCAATTGAAAGGAACACAGTGGGAGTCCCTTCTGGTGGCTGGGTAGCCATTCGTTTCTTAGCAGATAACCCAGGTTAGTAAGAGCATATCCCTTGTGATTACTTTGCAACATTATGTATGCGTGCTTGAAGTTGCTACTTTGTCCACCATGTGATGATAAATTTACGTTAGTTCAACATTAAACACAAATGACATAGAAAAGATAAAAAATTTCATTATTTTTCTGCTTTGGATTTTACTGAAAATTATGTGTGCAGGAGTATGGTTCATGCATTGTCACCTGGAAATACACACAAGCTGGGGTTTGAAGATGGCCTGGGTTGTCTTGGACGGAAAGCTTCCCAATCAGAAACTGCTTCCACCTCCAGCGGATCTTCCCAAGTGTTAACTTCTGCTCGGAATTTCAGACATAAATTTTGAAAGAGTTTCTTTTGTGGACCATTTTGGCATTCTTTATGGCTCATTGATTGTCGCTAGTTCCTTTATTTATTCGGAAGATGATATGAAGGGTGGAATATGTTAAGATGTATCTACAATTACCAAATTTTCTACAAAGCTGTAATGTGAATGTTTCATTTCATTGAGGGTTCTTTGATTTCATCCGCCATAAAATTGGCCATTCTTTCCTTTGAATAACCATATTATACCATGCAATGTTACAGTAACTGAATTGATATCTTTGATAGCACTTATTGTTTTCTTCTTACAAACAAAATATTTTCATTACATAAATTAGATAATTACGGGACTCTTTCAGCCCTAGCTCTAAAGACTACCCACAGCAACACAACCAAATATACCAAATAAAAGAAATTTATAATAAACAATTTAAAGATTTTGAACCTTTCTCCAAAACCACTTCCCAAATCTTAAATACATATTGGTTATGACAAAACCTTAGCCACTTGTTTTTAGTAGTGCATGTTTGCTTGGACTGCTTTTGCACTTGATAGATAGTCCATTAGCCGTGCTGCAAGACTCTCTTTATAGGCTTCTTGTCTGCATTTACAGCTTAGCATGCAAATGCATTGCATGATTTCCACCAGCCTATCAATATAGGCATGAAGAAAAGTTTGCATGAAATAAAGCCTCCTACATGTAGCAATTAACGCTTGGCAGCCATATTAGACTTACTTTTTTTTAGTGGAGCACGGCACCTAAAGTCAAGCCATGAATCAACAAAAGTGATATATTCTTTGGCCCTAGGGTTTTCTCTCGCGGGTGTTGTTTCTCTTCATACGTGAAGAAGGCAAATTCGAATCAATGAATTTATCTTTAGAAGACTCCAAAGATGTTTGGCCGAACTCCACATTCTAGCCCTATACCATAAGCTATTTACTAATTGAGTGAAACAATATATAAGGACTCCTTACAGTATGAGCCTTTTCTAAACAATGTGAGACTTGAACTTAACATATGAACACACAAAGGTCTTGGGTTCGATTCTTACTAGTGATAATTCATTGATATGTCATTTATAAATACAACTATAAGTCTTCTCTTAGGCTTGTAAGTCAGATCATGATTGGAATGAGGCAACTTCTTCACTCTTAAACTTTTTATCACAAAAAAAATACACGCGCGCACACACATACACATACACATACACACTAATGAGTTCTAAGTTTGAAACACTCAAAACTCATAAAGAAATTCATTGGTAGACATTACTTACTATAAACACTTCATTCAATATTAAATAATTGTAAGGTTGTATGTATCATATTATATTACATTTATATATATATATATATATCAATTATTAGATGGAGTGCTTATATTGGACATTATTTACTATTTACCTAAGAATTTCTCAAACTCACATAGTACAATATTATTAACCTTATTAATATTATGGGAAAACTCAATGATTCAATTTTCTCTCTTTCCCAATGTATTTTTTTCTTTTACTATTCAATTCTACCTTCATTTCTACTTTCATTTTATACTTTCTTCGTATTACGTTTTTTAATAATAAATTTTACCTTAAGAATTTAATTTTAATCTATTGTCAGTGTAAAGTTTTTTACACTGTCATCTAAGATCATGTGCTGACACATTATTAAACGAGTTAGACTTTTTAAGTAATTATTGTGATAGTTAAACTCTTTTAATAATTTAACAACATATAATTAAATAACAGTATAAATTTTTTTTATTTTAATATTTGATCAAAATTAAACTCTTATCTTAAACCACAACAACGTACATGGGGGCAATATATTAGAATGTAATAAAACACTGTCTATGCCTAGCCAAAAATCTCACGTGTCAAAGTACTGTGAGTCATTTTTTCTAAAAATTTCTCTACCCTCTTTATAGGAAGCTTCATACTAAAATACTATTTATGTCATTCCATCATGTGTCATACTTTAATTGTCAGTCCAACAATTTTTAATTAATATTTTAGGTAATATCAACTAATTATTATGAGAAAACTCTCAGAGAATCAATTTTTCAAAATTTCAAGATACTTATATTCTACGTTTACGGAAGACGTGGTACTCCCATTATATTATCTTAAATTTTTATCACATTACTTTAGTATATAATTATTTTCTTTGTATTGTGTAGTTTGATATAATAAATTTCATGCTGAACTAGTCACAACGTATTCTCTATGTGTTCTCTTCATAGTAACTTTTTTGTTATAAGATCGAGAGGCTTTGTACAGTTAAAAGAGGGGAATAAAAGAACAAGAAAAAACAAGAATATGAAAAAAAAAAAATCTATTACTTTAAGCACACTTACATAAGTATGGTAGTTGGTGTCATGTCCTTGTTATATGTACATGATTTCTTTGGTTGGAAAAAAATGAGCCAATTGAGGGCTTTCTATATTTAAATAGTTAAAAGAATTTTTTTTTTTCACTTCACTCCTCTTTAAAAATTATGTATTAATATATATATTTTTTCACGTTAAGAAATCAATTTACATAAAATCAACTTCTCAATGTACTTTTCTTTTACAAAATGTGTGATGTGTGATGTGTGATGTGTGAAGCCTGCGGTAGGGGGTTATAAGAAGTGGTTTAGGTTTAGGTTTAGGTTTTAGTATTAATACAAAAAAAATGTTGTTGAAAAGTTAGTATAAATAAAATTGACTTCTCACCAGCTTGCAAAAAACATTCATTAAAGATGTTGAGAAGTTAGCTTCATGTAAATCGATTTCTCAATGTGAAGAAAAAAACTTATTTTGATACATAATTTTTTAAGAAGAGTAAAGTGAAAAAAGAAGTAACTATTTAAGATCATGTTTGGGAAAGATTATTTCTTTCTCAAAACAGTTTTTTTAATAAATTTATTTTATATAAAATCTATGTTGTTTGTTTAAAATGTGTAAAATTGATTATAAGTTAAGATTATTCTTTTATAACTAAAAACACTTTTTTTTTAAAAAGCTTGCATTTGAAGCTTTTAATTATGTGATTATAGATTATTTTAAAAGTTTTGATAGATAAATATTCTTTTACCCCCAACTAAATAAAAGTTTCAATAATGTTATATCTCTTTTAGTAATTTAATACATAAAAATAATTATTTTTATACAATCCAAACAAAATTTTTTATCTTAAAATCAATTATGAACTAACACATATAAATATAAATTAATTTTCTCATAATCTATTTTTTTTAAATCGATTACACATATAATTAATTTTTAACATAATCTTTTTTTCACAACTAATCCAAACACACACCAAATATATAAAAGCCCCAATTGAGTTTTCTTACTATTTCATGCACATTATCGCTGAATTATAATATTAAAAAAAATTCTAATTAGATTTGACTCTGAATTGACCGCTCGATAGGATCTCTAAGTTTGGCAAAAAGAACATTGGTTGATCCAGGGAGTTACCTTGGACCAATGATATTCTCAATCGTCACTTGAGCCCCTTTTCACCGACTCTAAGGTTACTTTTCAGGTATAATTTTGCATCCACAACAGTGACAAACATATTATGAATGAGATTTGCAACTAAAATAACACAAACCCATACAAAAATATAATAAATTTTTAATAAACGATTTTAGGATTTTGAACCAGCCTCCAAGTTATATTAATAGTTGAAGAATATTTTTTTATTATTTAATTTATTAGTTCAAACTTTTTGTTATAATTTTTAAGGATTTTAATATAGAATATAAAAAAATTAATTTAAATGAATACTTAAGGGTATTTTTGTCTAAATGAATAGTTTTATATACTATCATGTTATATTATATTCGATAACAAACACCTGATAGAATAACATTATACTATCAAGTTTCTTATATTATTATATATACACAAAACGCATAATATTATAAGAGTTTATTAACTTTTTTATATTATCGGGTCTTGTCATATTATTTTATACTATCAGACTTATGCACCTATTGGTCATTCACCAAGGCTAGCCCAATCCTAAAATTAATGCACATCATCCATACATATGATAAAGATCCCCATGCTATTTGGAATCTCACAATTAGTGACAAATCCCATGCCCTAATCGAGTGTACCATTGCCAACACTAGGCGTAAGGGTATAGGTCAGGAACCTGATACATACACTAAGAAGAGGACAAATGAAAGTAAGTAATTCTCACTAGGGGGAAAAAAAAAACTTCTATCTTTCTCTTTACTAACGTAAGTTTCGGAGTGTTTTGCAGCAAGTAAACCCAACCCGGATCGAGACCAATTACCAGTAACCAGATTCAGCCCATCTCCATTGGACCAGTACACCTGGATTGCTTTTATATAGTTGTATTTATATGTAGGTTTTTGCAGGCTTTTTTTATATTAAAATAGTTGATTTATTTTATTTTATTTTACCCCCACTTTAATAATTATGTAATAAAATGTTTTTCTTAGGTTGAGAAATCAATTTTTATAAAACCACCTCTCAATATGTATTTTTTTTATTTTTAATTTTAAGAAGTCGATTAAACATGAAAAATAATTTTTGTTGAAAAGGTTTAAGGTTTTGTTGAAATGGATTAGGGTTTAGAGTTGAATAACACTTTAGGGTTTATGATTAATTAAAGTTTTTAGTATTTAATTAAAAGTTAGGGTTAATTAATAGTTTAAGGTTAATTAAGTATTTAAGAGTTTATGGTTAATTAAGAGGTTATGGTTTAAGTTTTAGGTTAAGAGTTAATTAATTGCACAAACGTAATAGAGAAATGATACTTACACAAAAACTTTCCTCACAAAAACCCATACAAGCCATTGGATCAAGTTTAGGTCCCACTATAACTTTTTTTGACTTGATCCAATGGCTTGTATGGGCTTTTGTGAGACTTTTGTGAGGAAACTTTTTGTGTAAATATCATTACACAACGCAATAATAGGCAGATGATTCAAATAAGATCTTGTAGAAGAGGGAGATTATTTATAATTGATAATTAATTAATAATACCATAATATATATAATAAATTAAAAACATAAACTCAATACTTTGATAATTGATGACTTGGTTTCCTTAAATAATTAATAATTAATACAAATATTGGTTGACAATACATTTATTCTTTTGTGGTTATGTGTCCCAGGCCCTAGAAGTTTCCTATTGCATTCTGGTTGCACTATTCTTTCTTGACCACTCGTTTGCAACTGGCTCTTCCTGTTATTTAATGGCACAATCCAAAATTTTCATAGTGGGATGATATGGTTCCACACTGCTCAAAGGTTCTGTATATGTCATTGGTGTATGCGGATACACACCACTAGAAGTATACACATCAAGTTCGACAAAAATGGAGGTGACAATGACCATTTGATTTTACTAAAATCGACTTTTCAACGTTGAAATTAAAAAGAAAAAGAAACACATGTTGAGAAATCGATTTTCATATCAAAATCGACTTCTCAACATTGAAATTGTAAAAGAAAAAAACACATTGAAAACTGACTTTTTAACTAGAAAAAAAAAAGAACATTTTGGTACATAAGAAAATATCAGCTATTTTAATATAAAATCGCCATTTTCTGCATCTATATAGGTGTCACAAGTTTTTTTTCTACTCATATTATGGAGTCCAGTATAAAATTATGCATAATAGTACATAAAAAGAGTTGTGAAAATGTCATTATTATTTGAGTACAAATAGAAAATAAAAATTTTAAAAAATTTTAGAACAAAATCAATAGCCTGCTAGATTTTACATTATTACGTGGTTTGAAAAATGTCAAATAATCAAGTAGTGAGTTTTATATTATTTATATTTTATGAAGGAATAAGCACACATTAACTTCACACGATAGTACTTAAATGCCTTTGCATCCCAATCTATAGACCAATGATTAAATTCATTTTTTTTTTTATGTCCTGAAATCCTCCCTGTTACCAATTCCTTATCTCCAAATATTTATGATCACTACTATTGATATCGTACTATCATCAACATTAACATTGATGATAGTAAAACAATATGTAATATAATAGTATACGACATGTTATAAACATCAACATTATGATGTAAAATTTAAATTACCATCTATTTTAAAATTTATCAATATATAAGAATATTAAAAAAAAAGAAAAAGGAGATGATTGATGAGCTACACAATTACTCTTAATAAAAAATAGTGTGGTCTATTTTACCACAACTTATACGAAAGAACCCAAGGTATAGCTGATAAAAAGGAGCATAGGGATGCCATATCCGACCACAAGAATTACAACTTACAAGTGAAAGGCGTGCAGACCAGTTAGGAAGAGGCCTTGAAAGCAAATATAATGGAGGGCGTTCTATGCACCAAACAGTTGCTCATGAGAAGCATGCGAAGCTCAAACAAGTATTACATTTGGTTATCAATTAATTCAGCCATTCATCTCTCATATTTTTCTATATATATGAATGTAATCAAACAATTATTCAAGCATTCATCTCTCATGATTAAAAGTTAAATTTAATAAAACAAAAGATTAATATGTTAAATGCCCAATCAATTTTTCACTTGTAGTGGGCAAATCTTTATAAATTGTTAGGTAAAAATAATAAGGATTTAATTTTAGTCCACTGTTAATGTAAAAAAATTTCATACTACCACCCAATCATACATTGCCACAATTACAAGAGTTTGACACTAAAATTTTACACTTGACAATGAATTAAAATTAAACTCAAATAATAAAGCTATATATAACATTAAAAAAAAATTCTGCCATTGTATATAAGTCTATATATTTGTTGCCAAAATATGTGTTTTGTTACAATTGTATTTTTTTGTAAGATCACAATGTATTTTCACACTTTTTGGGTGTGAGACTAATCATTATTTGGACATCGGCTCAGCTCTAGCCAAAAGATGGTTTTAGTGAGCTTCAAACCCCTACATTACAGGTAAAGTTTGCATACATGAAGCTCAGTTTTCCAAATGAGCCACACCTAATGTTGTTTTTTTGGTGAAGTTATAGAAGGTATAGAAGCGAAATGATGTTTAACTTCTTACATTTTTATTGACAACGGTCTTCATATTAAAAAAGAAAAGGATATAGAATATGATTTCTAAGGAATTTATTATTGGTATATAAGGAATTGTTATTTTATGAGATGATAATGAAAGATAGAGATGTTAAATAAATATTTTGTACTGGATCGTGCTGTCAAAGTGGGTTTTAACCTGCGTGTCAACCTAGCTTAACCCACTAAAATGGTGGGTTGAGTTGTTTAAAATTCAAGTCACAAAAATTTGGGTCAATTTTGACCCAGCTCACTTAACTCACGAGTTAAGTAAGTTGACTCGTTTATTGTTTAATTTTTTTTATAGAAAAAATTATTGACCAACTAACATAATTCTTATGTTTATGTTTGTGATCATGACATATGAATTTTGATGTATCTTAAGTTTGATGATTATTATATTGTTTTGGACATTTTATTGGTGATATAACCTAACTTTGATGATTAGTTTATGCTTTAGAGTTTATTTAATAATTTTTCTATTTTTTTCTTTAAAAAAATATTTTACAGTGGGCCAACTCGTTTAACCCACCAACCCACTCAAAGTGAGCCAGATTAGTAATTTTTCAACCCACAATCAAAGTGAGCCAACCCAACTCAACCCACTTAGCCTCCAACCCATGGTGAAGCATATAGCTCAACTGATATCTTCTATGATCTTTATCAAGGGTTATGATTATGTGGTGGGGTTCAATCCCTCATATTTCCATTTCTCATTCTCCTATTGCACCACCTTAAAACCAAACATAATAAATAAATATTCTGTTAAATTTTAGTCAACACATAAATAAATATGGGCTTTTATCACGACTTATGTCTTAAAAGATATCTAATGATTTACGTTCCTACCTTACTTGAAGAACTTGCACTTTCAATACTAGAATCAAATACTATTCATTTTACTACCACCTACAACTAGACCTGTCGCAAGCCCCGCCCACTTCGGTCCTATTCACATGGGCTAGGGGTTGTTCGGCCAAGTGTGATACCCTCCGTTGAGTGTCACGTTTAACAGAATCTCAAGTTAAATTTAACAACCTTTTGTATTTTCTTTATGAAAATAGGAGTTCTAAAATTTCTTTACGCGGATATAATATAAAATAACCAGAAAAGAAATAACTTAATATTAAAAGATTTCAAGAATATACATCATAAGTATTTATATTCAATTATATTGTTTAATTCTACTGTTTAACAACAACATAAAAGAAAACAATACTCAGTAGAATGTATACAGACTCTGTACACCACCCTACTGGCTAAAGTCATAAATATCTATATACTTAATATCCAAGGGATGTGCCACACGTCTGAATTACCATGGAACTATGTTATAACAAAACTAAACAAATCCTTCCTTGATGTCTCCGTCGTCTTCATAAAACAGAAAGAAAAATAATACAAAACATATAAAACAATACAACAAATAGGTGAGATCTTCATCACCTATCAATACTGTGAACACCGTATTTTGTCCGGGCCACTAAAAAAAACTTTTAATTAATTAACTGACTAATTAATTAAAAATCCAAAAATATAAAAAAATAAAAAAAATAAAAATAAAAAAAAATAAAAAAAATATGAAAAATACAAACATTCAAAAAATATAAAAATATAAAAAAAATACAGAAAATGAAAAATACAAAAATATTAAAATATTAAAAAGTACAAAAATATACCAAAATACAAAAAAACAATAATAAAAAAAAAACCCAACATCCCCGGTCCCCACTTTCCCTTTTTCCCTTTTTCTTTCCCTTTTCCCCTTTCTTTCCCTTTTCTCCCTTTCCTTTCCCTTAACCATTCTTCCCTCCTGCTGCGCCAAAGAAAAGGGGGAGGACCACAACACCTCATCAGTCGACCCATTCCCTCTTCCCAGCCACTAGCGCACCACGCCTGCCATGCGCACCCCTGCCACACCCCAGCTCCACTCCACGGACCACACCCAGCAGCACCCGTCTCCTTCTCTGCACGCTGCCACCGCGCACACAGCATGCACCAGCGCTGCCATGGCCGCCAGCCACGCCCAACCCGCACACCTGCACGCACGCCCCTTCACCCTTCTGCTGCACTGACAAAACACCGCACCAAGCCCATCCCTCTTCCCCCTGCCCCTTCACCCTTTTTGTTTTCTTTTCTTTGAAATTTGGTATAAATATGGCCATTTTGTTTCGGCCAGGGGGTCTTTTTTCTGGTTTTCTTTCTCACGGTACTTGGAGAGTAAGAGAGGCAAACAGAGAGAGAAATAGGAAGCTTGGGATTTTGGAGAAGAGATCACGGAGCAAGTTATCTAAGGATTTTTTTTTAGCTCATTTCGGTAATCATCTCGCGTCATATTTGTTAAGTTTTTAAATTGATCATACTTGATTATTTTATTCTATTTGCAAGGAGATTAATTAAGTGGCGTGGCTGTTGATGTGAATTATTTTGCTTATGGACATATTCATGTATGCTTGTGACAAACCATGGGAGATCTATGTCAGTGGTCTGTTTTGATTGAATTAATGATCTATCTGCCTTTGGTTTAAAAATGAAATGCTGGTTTAAGTTGCTGCACATGACAGGCTTAAAAACTTGGAACTATTGGCATGTTACTGTTGAGAACTTCCTTTTCCTGATACAGTTGTTTCGTTTCCTTGCTTTGCTAAATACTGGTGCATTTCGGCTATGTGTGTATGCTTTTTTTTCTTATGTCAATTTGGGATCAGTTTTAGTTGTTGTGTTCACTGGGTAAGTGATCATTGATGAAAGCTTTAGACTTCGGATGTCACCCTTTTGCTTCCATGCTTGGGAAGTTTCTTTTGGGTCCTTGAGTATGTTTAGTTGGCTGTTGAATCTTGGGATTATAGACATGAGACATAGATTTGAACTCGCTATCATTGTTTGCTTGCTATAGTGGTGTCTTTAGACAATAAATTGGTAACTAGTTTGTGCGTCTGTCACCATTACTGATTTTCATACTTATTTGTTAAATAATGACAATTTGGAAAGAAAGTTTGGTAGGAAAGTCGTCCTGGTTTGTGAATTACCAACCAACAATGATGTGGGGCCTAATATTGGGATGGCACCTTTTGTTTTCTTTCATTTTGGATGTGGACTATCGGATGCCTTTATGTTACCAATTGGAAGTAATCAGGTGAATGGGTTTTGCTTATGCCTATATATCTTCTTAAGGGCTAGACTATAAGATTTGGGCTTTATATGCATTTGGGTCATTCTTTAGCTTTTTAGTGATGTTATCAAAATGGAATAAAAAACAAAACAAAAGATATAACAATAACAAAAATAAAACGCATACCATGAAAGAAGTCAATAAAATTTGGAAATGAAAGCAAAGCCACTTTTATTTTATTTTATTATTATTATTATTATTATTTCTTTTAAATAAATCAGGATGGTATTGTTTGAATTTTAGAACTTACCTTAGGATAAAAAATAAAAAAATAAAAAAAGGGGAAGAGTAAAAAAAAGGGGGGAATAAAATGAATAATAAATAAAATGAGAAAATAACCATAGGGAGGTGTTAGTCTTGCACGATTTGCCATGTGTTCGCGATTGGTATTTTACCTTTATTTGGCTTAACCCTATGTGTTCAACTCTTATTTTAATGATATCTTTTGGATCAAATGTCATATTAATCATGATCTAAGATGCTAATGATAGGACAATTAAAAATATGTCGCAACGGTGACCTATTCTTAATTTTCTTGAGGTAAGATAATTATTTATAGTTTTGCCGGGAGCGCTGGCAGGATTTTAAATAATTTCCTACAAAAATTTTATTTCATGATTAATTTTACTAATTGGCATTTTCATTTGACTCTTTCCAAAAAATTAATTTATGGACTAAGGTCCCAATGATAGGATATTTAAAATTAACTGCGATGGCGGTGACATTTTAATTTCCTTAAGGCGAGGAGAAATTTTATGGCTTTGCCAGGAGCGCTGGCGAGGCTATAAATAACCTTCAATAAAAATCATATTTCATTATTAATTTTGTTGCATTTTAATTACAATCTAATTCTTGTTACAATCTAATTTTCATCTTGGTTGTGTGACTTAAAAATGATGCCCAATAAAAATTATATTTAATTTATTACGCAATAATTCATTCGAAACATTAATCTCTCACGCCACAATTAAAATTGGCCGATGATAGAAATTGGGAAAGGATCGGGAGTCTGATCAATTAAACTCTTCTCGATATTCTTAAGGCATTTATATCTGATTTTCCCAGGAGCGCTGGCGAGGTCTGATTCCCAAAATAAATAATAAAAATAAAATATTTTCAAAACAATGAAAATAAAATATTTTTCCAAAAATAAATAAAAACACAAAATAACTGTGAACGAATTCACATAGCCCGCACTTGGTGACAATGGTGAACTAAAAATAAATAAAATAATAACCTTTTGCAAAAATCATTTAAAAATATTTTTTTTCATTATGAAATCAAAAGAACTTTTCATTGTGAAATCAAAAATATTTCTTTATGAAATCTACTTTCAAGAATCTTTCCATTTGAAAATATACATTTTCTCGAAAATAAAATTTTTTAATTCACTATATTCACTCTTAATAAGTTGCGGGCTTACAATTTGTTCCTCAATAATGGCTCTTAAGCCACTCATTCCCTGTCTCGGCCATTTATCACCCTTGATAATATGCCTGACAAAATGAGACATAAAAATAAAAAATAAAAGAAAAATATTTTTTTTCCAAATAATAAGCGACCAACTTAAATAACTTAGCAGATAACTTTAGATTAAATAGGTAACAGTTCTCGGAACGAACGGTGTAGGGTGCTAATACCTTCCCTACCCGTAATCAAACCCCCGAACTCAAACTCTGGTACGCAGATTTTCTCTGTAGGTGTCCAATCGCACCATTTCATTTTTTAATGGAAAAATCGATTGGTGGCGACTTCCAAAATCTTTCATTTCTCTTTAAACTCTTTTTTATGAGTTTGCCTAATTTCGCAACTTTGTTTTTGATTTTTTCCCCTCGGGGACGGTTGCAACAAATACCAATAAAAACAGTGTAGAAAACATAATAAATAGTATAGTTAACATACTAAATCAATAGATATAGTCATATTATTAGACCATGGGTAAATCAAAATTAATATGCATTATGATAATGTGACAGTATAACAACTGACTATGCAAATTCCACATGATTGACCCCAAATTCATGGAGCTAAAACACAAGTCTGAGAGAGTGATTGGGAGTACATGTTATATATCTCATTAGCCTCAAATATGCTCAAAAGTGCTATAGAATTTCATTTGGCAATACAGCTCACGAGAACACTCCCCACCAATTGGGAATAAGATAGTGTCTAGTCGGGATCATTTGGTGTGTTGCAATCATATCACCACGGCACAGTCTCATTTGTTCTCTTGTGGAGTTTCCGCACCCCGACGTCCCCAAGATCATTCATAGATCTTCACTACACAAATTACACTTGCACTAAGGTGTAAGCTCTACTCCTAGGCTCAACGCCTTAACAACAAGTCTCAATAGACTTTCACAATGCCATGGTTAACTAACCCATGCAAAGTGCAATCACTCATAATTAATATAATAATTCATGGTCAACTAACCCATAATTATTAAATCAATCATGTTCAACCCAATAATTCATGGTCAACGAACCCAAAATTATTGGTTTATCAAAAGTACAATCCCCTTGGGATTCAAGCCACCATTTTAATAATAGCGTCAACTGTTCTATCCAGGGTCTAGTCTACGTCGGCCCGATAGTAGTACCGTTGTTTCTTAACTTATGGTGCTTCTAAAACATTTTCCAAATCACGTAACACTACGGTTATGGTTTTCAAATAGCGTAACACCTCTGTTACGTTTTATAAATCGCATAAAATCATTTTTCTATTTTAAAATCGCATAACTGAAAAACTAATTTTTTAAATCGTGTAACAGTTTAAAATCACTTTTTAATCACGTAAAACATTTTTTGTAAAATTTAAATCGCGTAAAGCATTTTTCACAATAACTAAGTTGTTTTGTACTAAATAAAATATTTCCAAGTCTATTCTCACTATTTGAGTTTAAAAAAATAAGTTTCAAATACAAATAGAGATTTTTCAACAAATCTTTCAAAAATCATTCCTATTGAAAAACATTTATTTTTACATCAAATCATTACCAAAATGTTTTTCTCAAACTTTCTGAAAAATAAAAGTTTTTAATAAAAATAAGCATTAATTTAAAATAGTTTAATACTCGTAAATATTTCAAGGTTCAAACAAATTTTCAAAAGTATTTTTAATTGAAAAATATTTGTTTTCATCTTTAAATCATCACTAAATATTTTCTCTCATATTTTCGAAAATCCTTTAAACCATATACTAATTTTCGAAAATAAGAACAAAAATCTTTGATAAAATAAATATCACTTCTACAATAGTTTCTTTTCAAAACCTTTCCATTTCCATCATGATTCATTGGTTTCCAACCAAACATATGCATGTTCATAACCATGTTCTTCATCCACACATACATCATCTTATTCACACATAAGCTATATCATACTTTAATCATAACAAGTTCATGTCATATTTAAAAAATATAAAAACTCATAGGATAATCAAATCATAAATCATAAAACACAACCCACCAGCCATAAAACATGAAAACATAAAATATAAACCATAAAATTTATTCATCACCACCATATTGGTTGATGAGAGAAATCTCCCCCTTACCTTGGTTCAAAATCTTCTCTAGTGCAAGTTCCTTATCTTCCCACCAACAAAATCCCTTAAAGAACCAAGTTCATAACTTTTAAACTCTAAAACATAGAATAAGATGATAATGGATCAATCCAATGATCTAAAACTTTGAAATAGAAAAAAAAAGTGAAGAGAAAGAATTTTCACCTTAGGCTCCTTCAAATTTCGGCAAGCTTGAAAGTAGTGAAAAGAGTTTGTATTTCAAGAAACTCATAACATCAAAGTTTCTCAAAATACTATTAGGATACTAGAACCTAACTTAGAATTTTGGCAAGAGTTTGGGAAGGTGAAGAAGAGCTTTAGGTCGTGAGCTTTGTAGAGAGAAAGTGAAGGTTTTTGGTGTGTTTCAAATGAATGGTGGTCTTGGCTATTTATAGAAGATCTCTTGATGTTTTCGCTTCGTTTGAATCTTTGAGAACTTAGTATTTATAGGCTTGTGAGCTTTAAACAGTCTTCATAAGCTTCTTCATCCAACGACAATATTTATTACAATTCTGAGTAGCATTAAATGCATAATGCTAATAACATGTTGATCTCCTTCTGAAAAGTGGCTTTTGTTATCAAAATTTGCAAGGAATGTGATATCTTAGTTCTGACTCTTCTGAACAGGCAGAAAGTTCCTTATTTGCCAGTCCTTGTAGTTGTTAGGTGTGTCAGCTCCAACGTATAAAGTTGATTTTTTGAAAGTCATGTTTGTATCAGAGATCTCATCAGCAGTTAATGCATTTTGTTTTACTTGTCTTTGAATATCATTGGATGGATGCTTTTGAGAAACAATCAATAGACAAACAATGGATGATCCACTAAAATAATATAATTCATGTTGTATTGGACACAAGTTATAACAAGAGATTTTATCAAGGCTTTGTCTTTGATCCAAAAGTATTTGTCAGTTATTTAATCAACAGACAAACAATGGATGATCCACTAAAATAATATAATTCATGTTGTATTGGACACAAGTTATAACAAGAGATTTTATTAAGGCTTTGTCTTTGATCCAAAAGTATTTGTCAGTTATTTAATCAACAGACACAACTTCATAATAGGTATAAGTTTATTCAAAACATATTTGTTCTCTTTAATTTAATATTTATTGTTATCTTCAAAACTTTGAGGAGTTCAATTTCATTGAACAATTTTGGTTCCAATAATCAGATATTAAAACTTGTCTTTGGTTCCAACACTAACTTTACATAATCAATGGACATAATTTCATCTTTCAGCAGCTACTTTGTTACCTCATATCTTAACCTAATGTGTGTTTTCTTACCATTATAGGTTTTATTACTCGCAATGGCTATTGTCGCTTTATTATCACAATGAACAGATACAAAAGGGTTTAGTTTTATTCCCAATGGAATATTCTCTAAACAAAATTTCCAACCATTCAGCCTTAATACAGGCTTGCTCCAAGGCTATGAACTCTAACTCCATGGTGAATTTTGCAATTATTGTTTGTTTACTTGATTTCCAAGTAACAACACCACCACCAATGGTAAACACATATCCGCTAGTGGATTTAATTTCATATGAATTTGAAATCTAGTTAGTATCATTGTATCCTTCAAATACAGCGGGTAATCCACTATATCAAATTCCATAATTCATGGTACCTCAAATATTTCATTAGTTTAGCCAAAGCTGCCCAATGATCATTATTTGGATTATGTGTATATCTACTCAATCTACATACAACATATGCTATGTCAGGTCGGGTGAAATTCATCAAGTGTAGCATACTTCCAATTATCTGCGCATACTCAGATTGGGCAATAGGATCACCTTTGTTTTTCTTTAACTAAGATTTAGAGTCATAAGAAGTACTTACAGGTTTGACATCAAAATGTCCAAATTTCTTTAACGTTTTCTCAACATAATGTTCTTGTGATAGTATTATACTATCACACTTCCTTATGACTTTATCACCCAATATTACACTAGCTTCACCCATGTCTTTCATGTCAAATCTAGATGTAAGAAAGCGTTTTGTATCATGCACTATATCTAGGCTAGTACCAAAAATAAGCATATAATCCACATACAAGCAAATAATCACTCATTCACCATTTACCAACTTTGTATACACACATTTATCAACTTTAATAGAAGAAAAACCATCATTGATCAAAGTTTGGTCAAATTTCTCATGCCATTGTTTGGGTGCTTGTTTTAGACCATACAAAGATTTGAGAAGTTTACATACTTTATTTTCTTGCCCTCGAACTACACAACTTTCAGGTTGAATCATATAAATTTCTTCTTTTAAGTAACCATTCAAAAAAGCTATTTTAACATCCATTTGGTGAATAAATAATTTATATGCAGATGTTAAAGTAATCAACATTCGAATAGAAGAAATTATAGTTACAAGAGCATAGGTATCAAAATAATCAATATTTTGTTTTTGTGAAAAACCTTTTGCCACCAATCTAACTTTATATTTTTCAATTGATCCATCAGGGTTATATTTTCTTTTGAAAATCCATTTGAAACCTATTGCTTTCGCATCAAGAGATAAATCTACTAAAACCCAAGTATTACAATTAGAAATTGAATCAAATTCAGATTTAATAGCGTATTTTCAAAAAGATGCTTAAGCTGATGCAAAAACTTCAGAAATAGTAAAATGACCATTATCAACAAGATATATATAAAAATCATTTCCAAAGAGAAGTTTCATTTCTTTACCTTTTACTCATTCTCAAATCTTCATTTGAATCATTTAAAATATTTCGTGTTGAAACTTCATAAATATTTCCAGATTTTAAAAGAAAATTATATTCAAAAAATTCAACATTTTTTGTCTCAATAATAGAGTTACAATCAAGCACATCACTTTTCAAAACCAAGAATCTATATGCAGCACTATGTTTAACATATCCAATAGATATGCAATCAGATGTCTTAGAATCTATTTTCTTCCTTTTAGGCACAGGTAGCATAACTTTAGCTAAACATCCTAACATTTTCAAATATTTTAAGTTTGGCTTATAACCTTTCTAAAGCTCATAGGGTGTATTTCTGTTTTCTTATAAGGAATCCTATTTTGTAAATGACATGCAGTTAATAAGGCTTCACCCCAAAGGTTATTTGGTGCATTGAAGCTAACTAGCATAACATTTGTCATTTACTTTAATGTCCTATTTTTTCTTTCAACTACTCCATTGGATTGGGGTGAGTAAGGATGAGTTATTTCATGAATTATACATTCTTTTTCACAAAAGCCATTAAATAAAATATACTCACCACCTCTATCTGATATAAGCCTTTTAATATTCTTGTTTAATTGGTTTTCTACTTCTGCTTTATATAATAAAAACATTTCAAAGGCCACATCTTTATTTCTAAGCAAGAATACCTTAGTGTATCTTGAGAAATCATTAATAAAGGTCACATAATATTTTTACCACCTCTAGTCACAGTTTGTTTCAAATCTCCAAATCACAGTTTGTTTCAAATCTCCAAAGTCCAGTGACTTAATTCAAGCGGTTCAGTTTCCCTATGCATAGAATGACAAGATTATTTGGTCAACTTTGATTCTACACATATTTCACATTTATTCAAGCACATATTACTAAAACCAGAAATTAATCCAAGATATTGCATTTTCTTAATATAGGAAATACGAACATGTCCTAATCTAGCATGCCACATACCCATAGATTCAATCAAATAAGTAGACGAGGAAGCATTTTCATTAATAATTTGAGTAACATTGAGTACAAACAGTCCTTGATTACAATATCTTTTTCCCACAAATACATTATTTTTGGTCATCACAATTTTGTCAGACTCAAAGGACACCTTTACCCCCACCTTTCCTAGCAAAGCAACAGAAATTAAATTTGCCTTAATGCTAGGTACATGAAGCACATCATTGAGTGCTAGGGTCTTTCCAGATGTGAGTTTTAGAAGAATTTTTCCTTTCCCAATAACTTCAGTAGTTTAGGAGTCACTAAGATACACATATTCTTCTCCATCCCCTATAGAAGTGTAGGAGGTAAACATACTCTTATTAGCACAAATATGCTTGGTAGCCCCAGAGTCTACCACCCAATCATTCACACTGGTCATGAGTAAAGCTTGAAAAACGACTGCAGCAATTATGTCATCTCCTTCAACCAAGTTTGTCTTTGGCTTCAAAGGATTATCATTTCCCTTCTTCCTATGTCTGCAAAAAGTTGCCTATGACCTAGCTTACCACACAAAACAATTTCCACTAATTTTGAAAGTGAGATTATTCACTTTTGGCACATAATTTGGCTTATTGAAATCAAACTTGTTTTTGGGTTTATTGTTGTACATTTTGTTATGATCCTGAACCATGTTCACCCTTAAGGCTAACGCCTTTGCTCTTGCTTCTTTGATTTCCTTCCTGTTAGTGTCCTCAATGACGATGTTGAAGAATTTATTAATACCCAATATAACAAAATGATAGAGTAGATATAAGATTATAGCATGTTTAATCATGAATATAAAAATAATTAGAAAATAGAATTTGTGTACCTGGTGCAAAGAATCGAGTCATTGTGTTCTTCATGAGATCTGGATGAGCCACTGGGTTGAGAGCCAGAATGAGAGAAAACTCCCCTCAATCACGATTGGTTATGTTAGAACCTCTGTTAACCGTCTAATGGGGCAATGATTAAATAACCTATCGTATGAGGGCAGGGACCTCTCATTGGGCATCAATTGAATAGCTCGACCCATCACGGGCTATTCAGAGCAAAAGCCCAATACAATGTCCATCAATTGGTTAGGTGCTATAATAATAAGTATTGACCATAAATTAATAATTAAAGAATAATTCCTAATAATTGATTAATGCTAATCCACATAATTAATTAATTAAATAATTAATCTAACATGATGTGTGTAATCAAATATGCAAGCGATAACGACCTGTTCTTGTGTTTGAGTTGTTGCTCGTAGTCATTCCAAGTGTCTGGCAATTTTTTGATCAAGATCCCTACAATAAATTCATCGAGCAAAGTGATATTTTCAATTTTTAGTTCTTCTAATAGCTTATGGTATACATTGATTTGGGCCTTGATATCTTTGGCATTAGTCATAGTCACCTCCCATTTGTAATAGTTTCTAATCACAAATTTTTGTCTTCCGGCGGACTTAGCAGCGTACTTTAGGTTCATGGACTCCAAGATTTTGTAGCTTTCCTTATAAGAACAATAAACATCAAATAATTCGTTAGAGAGAGTAGTAAGAATGGTATGCCTACAAACTTTATTTGCGTAGGTCAATTCATCAATTTTTTTTCTACGGGGCAAAGGCGTCTTGTGAGGGATTGGTGAGAGCAAAAGCAACTTCATGCATGTAAATGGTTGAAAAAATCCGTTCCTGCCATCGTTTGAAGTTTTGACCACCGAACATCTTGATTTTGGAGACATCTGGAAAGGGCCTTTCGTAGAAGATTGCCGCGACCAAAGGCGGGGTGCGTGTGGCGTCACTGTTGTTGGTTTCAACAGGCCCTAATGCATGTTCAGCCATAATCCTTGAGATTGTTGTGAAAATTTGACATGCAAAACAGAGAACACATAAACAACACAGCAGCCTGAGCCGTGCAATGCACTGTCCTGAAGGATTATTCCGACGAGACCAAATCTCCCAAGATACAGCAGGCTCGTCCCGACGTGTCGAGGTTCCAAGTGAAGAAATAACGCAGAAGGAAAAAGATAGATATCAGAGAAGAGGGAGGAGCAGTTTTTTATAAACAGATGAAAACATGTGCAAAGATATCAGGGAAACATTTTCGAAAATATCTTGGGTCAGTTACATCTTTGAAAAGGTCTTCAAAAATATCTTGATTTTTATATAAGCTTCAAAATTCAAATATTTATTTAAAGGTATTAAAAAAATACTAGGAAACTTTGGATATCACGCTTAGGGGGCAAATTGAAGAATTGAACTAGCCTGACACTCTTGGGCTTACATTCGTGCACGTGAGACCCATCCTTTTTCTTATTTGTTACCAAGTCATATCACAAACCAATATATAAAGTATTTCAAAACATTTGTTCTAAGCAATGTGGAACTTTATTCTTTTAAAATATCCAACTTTCACAACAGTTAGAACATGACTGATTTCCCGTGATAAAATCTATCAAAAATTTAGGCAAATTTGCCAAATTTTTTTATTTTTGAAAATTTTTCGAATGAATCAAACAACTCGTGAAAATTCAATTTTTGATGATTTTTTTCCTAAAATGTGTCATTGTAAAAATCTATCCTTGCTGTTAAGCACTACTTTTGTCAATCCTTTAACCACAAACACCTTCAAAATTGTTCGTTAATTAGCATTGATCTTTATTGTGAGTTAATTACGGCATCCCTTTTTTAGATCATTGGTCTTTTTTTTTCTTTTAACTTAAGGTTTATTTAATTAAATCTTTAATTAATGAAACTAACATCATCAAGCTCTCATACATGTTCTCGTACAGTTTATAGAAATTTTTTGATAACGATGATAATATCTATGTGAAAGATGATTTATCGAGAAAATTTTATAAATGGATTTAATTTCAATCCACTGTTAGTGTAAAAAAAATTTACACTGTCATCCAATCATGTGCTGACACATCATTAAAAGAGTTATACTTTTTAAGTGATTGTTGTGATAGTCAAACTTTTTTAATGATTTGGCAACACATGATTGGATGACAGTGTAAAGAAACTTTATACTGACAGTGGATCAAAATTAAACTCTTTATAAATTCTGTTTTTATGTAAATTATAAAGAGTTTAATTTTAATTCATTGTCAATGTAAATTTTCTTTACACTGTTATCCAATCATGTATTGTCAAATCATTAAAAAAGTTTGACTATCATAACAACTTCCTCAAAAGTTTAACTCTTTTAATGATGTGTCAGTACATAATTGAATGACAGTGTAAAAAAACTTTACATCGACAGTGGATTAAAATTAAATCCAATTATAAATGAGTTTAATTTTTATCCACTGTCAGTGTAAAGTTTTTTTACACTGTTATTCAATCATGTGTTGCCAAATCATTAAAAGAGTTTGACTATCACAACCACTACCTAGAAAGTGTAACTATTTTAATGATGTGTCAACACATGATTGAATGACAGTGTAAAGAAACTTTACTCTGACAGTGGATAGAAATTAAATCCATTATAAATTCCTTTACCACTTAATTTTAGATTTGGTAAGAATAATATAGAAGTGAAAATGGCACTGAATTCTAGTTTTTTGAGCGGATGTTCAAATATTTTAAGAGAGCACTAAAGCGTTTTAACTTTTTTCTTATTTTCATCATTTAAAATTTGAATCAAAGAATTAATGGTTCATTCCAATATTACCTTTGGTTATTTCTGTATCAAGGAAGGAAATCGAAGTGACGGTGCTAAGTTTAAATTCTTATTTCCAAAAAAACTTTTGCTATTAAATCCATTCAAAATCTTGTACATTATGAGAAAGATTTTCTTATATATTTTGTCAACCAAATCAACAATTCTACAGGCCTAGGCGTTGCTTGTGTAAACACTTGTATTTTTATGTTTTTAGTTAATGTTTTATAAATTAAATTTATAAGTTTTAGTGTAATAAGTTTAAGTAATAAAATAAAACGTTAGGACAATATTTTGGAGTATTTAATTTTAAAATATATATTTTAAAATTTTTTTAATATTAATTTTATGAACATTTTTATTATCCTTATGTAGCATAAGAGATTGTGTCTCCAAGTTTATAAACCTGAATTTTTGTAAATGCATGTATTTATTGATATGCAGAGACTAAAAATGTATCATGTCTAAGTTCATGTACTGAAATATGTATAAATTTATATATCTATCAATGGACAAAGGTTCAAATGGTCAAACACGAACTAAGAAATTGTTCAAAAAAGCTATTTAAAAGACCCTCATATTATCACCCAACTTTAATATATAGTATATCTTAATATATTGTAAATAGATATAGATATATATTCAGTATACAGAAGCAACAAATTTAATGCATTGGATTTGGGAATTTAAAATCCTTTATATAACAAATTCTATCTTTGCTTCTACCTTGAAAGAAAACGAGGATAACAGAGTTGGAGAGTCAATAAAACCAACATTGTCATATACACAAAGATTATATCATGGTGACTATTGTTTTTCATATATAACATTTCAAAAATAAAATAAAAACTGGAAAGTTAGAAAAGTTTATCATAAAAATATTACAAATTCCTTTCATCAAGAGAAGAGCGGTAGGTGACATTTAAATATTAAAAAAGTTGAATGTAGACATATTATATTACATTTACAAATCGAATGAAAGAAAACTATATGGCCTAGTTCTTATATTTCCCTTTGGCGATTTAGAAGTAAGAAAATTCTACTGGGAGTTTTGGATTCAAAATAATGAAACTATACACGCTAATAAAACTCATGCTACGGAAAACGTGATTTATCTTCATCATTTAGGAAAATAATTAAATGGATCTGGATAAGACTTTACATGTCATCGGTGCTTTCAACAGTAGTCTTAGAATAACCTATCTTTATTATCATTTTTTTACCCAAAAAATCAGGAAAAAAATTTCATTTATTGGGCCTAATTCACAATTCTAGGGTCAGCCCACAACCTTGAATGTCCACATAAAATGCTGTTTTAGCAATAGAGTATATGGTAACTAGTCACAAAAGCTAAAAATTCATTACTGGGATTTGAAAAAAAAAATGTCATTGCCTACCCCATCGTTTCCAGATACAAATCCCCAAGTCAATTAGGAAGGAGAACATACATGGTAGCCTTTTCCTATGGAATGTATTGTAACAAAATTGGTAAACAAATAAAACTTGTATATTTCCTTTTACCATCACACCATTTAAGGATATGTAGTATTTATTTGGATTAAATTTTGTAAATTGAATTTTAGACAAAATTAATTTTTGGAAAGAGTGCATTTATAGTGAAGTAATTTACGTTTAGAAAAAATCACCTTTAATCCGGAAGCAACACTTTCTTGTTTCAACGTGAAAAGTGTTAAAAGGGAAAATACCCAAACATCAATATTTGCTCCAAAAACCTGTTTTAACTTTTCAAATTGGGGTATGGGCCGGGCAAATTCCTAGCCAAACACGATCTTACATGGCCATCCAAGAAGCCCTTCTCTGCACTATATAGGTACTTCAAACTTTTTCATTAGCTTTCATCATATGCTTTGCATTACAACTCTTTCTCTCTCCTTATATGCAAGTTCTATAGCCTTTGCTTTCTCTGGATCATATAGAAGCATGTCAACTCCATTGGAAAACATATCACAAAACTCTAGTGAAAATTCTAAACTAACTTTGCAGGAGATGGAGATTGATTACCAAAGCCCCTCTCTACACAGTGAAATAGCTAGTATTCTCAAACAAATGGTCACCGTAAGTAATCCATGCTCTCTTTCTCTTCTTTTAATGCAAAGAATCTAACCCAAAATTTGATATTAGATGACTTGAATTTCTGAGTACTTTTAACATTTTTCTTCCTATACATGATAGCAATCAATATCTCAAATGAAAGTATCACAAGTGCAGATGACAGAGACCACTTCTGATAAGGTTGCGGTGCTAATTCCTACCGCAGACAAAGTAAGTAATCCGGTGCTATTTGATTTTTTTTTAAATAATTGGTTGTTTAGCCTAGTCTAGATGAAGTTATATAAATTTGGCAGCAATTTAATTCAGTATTATATGATGGTGGTCTTTCATAGGCTGCACGTAGAAAAGCTGAAATGACTACGAGCACTACGGTGGGGCAAATCTCTATTACCTTTCAACTTCCTACAGATTGTATTGCCAACAAAATAGACATGGATAAGGTAGCTCTAAGCTATCAAAACTATTTTGTAAGATTTCTCTACCACAGTCTTTAGTGAAATGACTAGAGATAAATAAATATCGATGGCATACTTATACTATTTAATAATTTTTTTATAAAATATAATTTTTATCAGTCTAATTAACCATTGAATTAATTATGACTATTTATTGGGTTAATCTTTTAAGTTGATTTTTAAAAATATTGAACATCAATTAAATAATTTATATTTTTATATATTTAAAATGTATATATTAGGTTTAATATGTTTTAATAGAGTATAAATTAATTTTAAATTAATTTGGATATATATATATATATATATATATATATTACGGAATAGTTCAAATTCAAATAATTTTACTTGTTCAATTGTTTAACTATTGCAGCTGCCCAATGTGGAGGGAAAGATCAACCGTACTCGTCAGTTTTCATTCAGAGAGAGACTGGAGGGCTGGAATATTGAGCGCAGGCAGCGTGAAAATGGAACATACGATGTGGTAAATTTTAGTACTTCATGAATTTGAAGTCATTATGCTAAATAGCTATATCAATAGTCTTGAAGTCTGAAGTATTGTTAAAGATAGGCCTTTGCGTATATCTAAGGCTTAATTAGTTGCCAACATCTGACTGGATTAACCATATATGTTGGAATTGTAGACAAGCTACGTGTCTCTTATTTATTATGATAAAAATCTCATATTTTATATCACGAACTGAAGTATATATATTTTTTTGGTAAAGAACTGAAGTATATATATGCCTAACAAAGATCTCATTCTTATAATTTTTTTGTATTCATAAACTAAGTCAATACATTTCTTCCTGGGCACATTACATAAAATATCTATAAAAATAATTAATTGCACTCATTATGCAAAACATCCTAAAGATTAGGTCGTAATATGTTTATGCTAGTGTAATTGACATTTGAGATGCAATATTCCATGCAGTTCTATCGTCACTCAAAATCAAGAAGGATGTTTCGATTTATCACTGAAGTTGTCAACTTTCTGCAGTATGAGATTTACTATGACAACCATAGAAACAAGATGGCACTTGAAGGAAATTCGGTGAGCAATATATTTAATTAAACCACATTGGGTTGGCATTTGATGGGAAACAATGCACCATTATTTAACATAGCTGAATGATACTAAACTTAGACCATGAGTAATCTTATTATCACTCTCTTGTCTAAGGTTAAACGTATGTCAGAAGATGCATCGATAGTGAAAAGAAGAAGAAAGTCAACTTCTGGCAATGGTAGGACAAGATATGAAGCGTTTTCAAGTGAGGATAGTTCTAATTATGAAGGGCTACAAAATGTAACAAATGAGAACATGTTGACGACAACTCACTGTAATATCTCCAATAAAACCAAAAGGGTGATGGAAGAAGGTATCAACTCTTTTTTTTCTTGACACAAGATAGGGATCTAGTAACATATTGTGCTAATTACTAGTGTATAATCTTTTTGTTTGCAGAAAAACAAGAAAACGATATTGAGGTGTTAAGGAAAATGAATACTACAAAAGGCCAAGATTTCCTAATAGCAATAGAGGAAAATGCAGCTAAAATGGAAACTACTCAGAGAGTGGGTGAAACTCTTATAGAAGAGGGGAAAAGTACTGTAGGACTACAAGGAGATGGAAGTTTAGAAGAAATGCTAGAAATCCTTAAGAATGCAAAGATAGAGCGCAAAGAAGCGAAATCTGAATTTCCAGAGTTGCATGATATCTCTATGGATTGGACAGAAAACGAGGGATTGCTTGATGCTTATTTCGAAGAGTGTGAGCTAATATATCACATCCCAATTTGTAAAAGTGTAGATGAGCTTATAGAATTCCTGGTCACCAACAGAAATGAGAGGCAAGCATAAAAGTCTTGTCACAATAAGCATCCTCGTGTTTTTTTTTTCTCCTCAAAATGTGCTGTATTGATCAACGGAACTATGCTGCTTCTTTTATATATTTGAATTTTATCCCTCCCTTCTATTTCTAATGTATTCGCTACTATCTTTATGCATTTACTGGCTTCAACGTGTAGATGCTCAAGAAGTTGAAACAATATTAATTGCCCACACAATTCTTGAAATAACAACTGTGCATTGTTGAATAGGTAGGAGCGTCTTACGTAAATAGAGAAAATTTAAGTTCGATTACCTAAATCCAATTGGAGCTACTTGTATATAGTTGTAAATGCAAGAGTATTGCTTAAATAACATTTTCAAAATGTTTAAAGGAAAGTGCTAATTAGTACGAAACGAAGTAGTCACAAATAGTGTTAGTGTGTGTTCAAATGGAGTCACATGTATAATTAGTGGAGTTGTGAATGCAAGAGTTGCTTAACTAAAATCACCCATCAATAGATTTTATCCAATTTGCATAGCATTTGTGAGATTAGATATTATTCCTACTATTGCGGGAAGGAAGATGCAATTTTTTTCTTTTGTGCAAGATCATGTTGTCCGGAAGAAATTGAAGGGTTATGTTGAGTTTTCCTGGTTTTGATGACTGGTGAAATGCATTAAGTGCTAGATTATTTATTTTTATTGGTCTTGGTTAAGCATGTAGTCTAACTAGTAATTTTTTTTTTTTGTTTGAACTACGAATATCCTCATACTCTTTAAGTCTGAGACTAATCCTGTTCGGATTTGAGAGTGTGGTGGTTATGAACCTTCCTAATAATAACTACTATAGGAATCAAATATTTAGCCAAATACCTGGGATTGAAGCCATTTACCATTTTAATCAACTGCTTGTTGGTGTCTAACTCTAGTCATTTATCTTCCCCTAATCCAAGCTAAGTTGATTGATCGAATTTATTGTAAATAATTGAAATATGATTTTGTGCTTAATTCTAGGAGTGTTGACTTGTTTCATTAAGCATGTATTTTATTATTGAAAAAATCAAGTCTCATTGGCTCAACTAGTAGTATTGAACTACGTAACATGTTGCATGTGACCTTTAAATGGAGCAACCTCTCCTCCTTTTAAACTTCTTATGATGAAAAACAACGAAAAAAAAAAGATCAATGATATATCGCTTCTTTGACCTAGAGATTGGTTGAATTTGAATTACAGGAGCTAGAAATCGCCGTGGAAGGAACAAGAGTTGTGAAGCTGTGACGCATATATAGTACAAAAAGATCACTTATTTAAACATTTAACTAGATTAACACTCATGTGATATGCATGAGATAATATTAAAAAAAAGTATATTATATAATAAATAACAATAAAAATTAATATGTCTTAAAATTATTATTTAAAGAAATTATGATTGATCAAGATTAAAACAATAATTTATTTGACAAAATAAGATACAAAATTCTTAACTACATATTGGTGGTATATGATAGTAATCAATTTTGAATCAAGTGTAACTAAAAAGGATATTTTTTGCAACAGACAAAAACTTAAAACACCTGCAAAGATAAGCTAGCTGGTTAGCGACTGTGAGCTAACTTATCAAAGTGCAGAATTCAAAACTTAAACAGAGCATGCGCATATAAGTTTGAACATCAATAAATAACCATTCTCACACAAACACAGTAAAGAGATGGTCAAGAGAGAGCTTGCACAGCCTCTCCAAGCTAAAACTGAGTAGTTTTGATCAACCGTATATAACCTCTCCAAGTTATGAAACAACACACCCTAATGAGCTTTACAAGAAAACAGAATAAAAACTCCCTCACAAAGAGTTGGATATACAATGATACGCTTAACACATCTTTACAAATGATTCTCAGAGTAAAGCACAAATAATTATTCTTACTATTTTATTTTTTCCTCTTTTTCCCTTCTCATCTTCTTATGACTTCTCTGGAAAATGATGGGTATTTGTAGGTAGCTTCAAATTTGAACGTTGCAGCATAAGGATGTTGCAATTTTTGTTTTGTACCAATTGTCCATATGATAAATTGGCAGCTAGTGGGTGTATGATGTCCTTTTTCTCCTTTTTGTATGTCCTTCCCTTTTGTCTGGTACTATCCTAGCATTTCCAAATAATATTCTAATGGTTTCATAGCCTTCTAGAATCATCTTGCAGTTGGAAACCAAAAACAAAGTTAAACAAAGTGTTTTTGGGTTTCGATCATGAGCTAGCTCATCTTCAATTCATGAGTCAGCTCATCAGTGTTTTCTAGACTTGTTCCTTGGATAAACTAATCTTGATCATCACCATGTTCTTCTATGTCCTTCCAGCAGCTAGTTCAAGTGTGCATGGAGTACTCACGCCCATGAGATAGCTTATCAGCTTGCTCATCTTTTAGAATTTCAACTTTAACAGTTTGATAAATCTGAAGAATAGTCTTTTAACTATGATAAAGGGTAAGCAATCCTTGTTAATGATAAAGTAATGTTTGTAATCATCATAAAATAAATCCAAACATGAAACCTTTGGCTAACAGTATATTGACATAATTATTTGAAAAGAAAACATAAAACATGAAAAGACTATCATAATAAGGAATTTCTTTCACTCTAATGATCAGAGCCTCACAAAAAAACGTTATGATTGATTCATGAAACTAATATTGATTGAGTGATTGATTTGCAATTATAACATTTTATTTGTGAAAAACAATAATAACATAAATAAATAATAAAAATAAAAAATAATTTAATTTTAAGCTAATTAGGGTAAACAAATTTCAAATTATTTAATAATATTATAAATAAATTTAAAGTCAACAATAAAAAATAAAATAGGTTAAGTAATAACAAGGTGTCCCAAAATCATGAAGACTCTATTTAAATATGGAATTTACTCTAATTATATGTGAAAATATTTCATTTTTTAAATTAAAAGATGTATACTAATAAATTTTCCACTGAAAATATATGCTAATAAATTAAATGAAAAGTAAGATGATATGAATTTCAATTTTTAAAATTACACTGTGGCGTAAATTATAGTTGAATTCAATTCAAATTCAAATATGAATTATAGTTAATTTGATTTCATTTAACTTTTTTGACAATAGTGTAATTATTTCTTACATTTCAAAATTAAAATTATTAATTATGAAATATTCACTCAACCATAAAATTAAAAATCAGATGGAGATTACCACAATTGTCATTTTGAAAATCAAAATTCATATCATCTTACTTTTCATTTAATTTGCTAACATATTTTTTAATGGATAATTTATTAGAATACGTTTTTTTCAATTTTAAAAATAAAATTTATATCACCACCTATAATTGATTTATTACTATACTTTTTTTATTACAATAAATTCTATATTTAAATAGAATCATCTTGATTTTGTGCTATATTATTATTATTAGTTTTTCTTTGTAACATATTTCGTTTTTAATTACTTAGACTTTAGAGTTATTTAAAATATTATAAATTAATTTAAAAAATTACAATTACACTAATTATCTTAAATATTAAATTTCTAATAATATGATACATCCCATAATTTAAAAATATAAAGTTATTTAATAAATTCTCATACTATTCACAATTAAATGATTACATGAGATACACAAGATTTAAATTTTTTATATTAATTTTTTCCTTTTATGCTAATTTTTTAAATTATTTTTATTTATCTATGATATTATTTCCTTTCATAAATAAAATGTCATAATTTCAAATCAATCAATCAATATCATTTTCATGAATCACTCAATATCATTATGAATATCAATCAATTAATTATCAAAGATTGATTTTTCCTAATCTTAAAATTTTTAATACAATTTAATTAATAAATTTTAAATAAATAACTATTGATGGGAAAATAATAATTATTTTTAACACGGTTTCTTATTGTTTCTTTAACTATTTTGAAATAACCAAGTGAAACACAAGAATGAAGGTTGAATTGTGTTTCTTAACCTTTTTGGAAAACTTTTCTTAAAACAATTCTTTTAAGGAAGGCTTTGCTGAATTGTAAATGAGAATGGACGAAACGCAAACTCTTTACAGTTCGTTGGACGCAAAGAGAGTTTTTCTAAAAAGTTGGACGCAAGTTGAAAACTTTATCTTTTTAGAAAAGATAAGTTAAGAATAACAATATCAATCCCCAAATGTTAGTAGATAAACATATAACACAAATAGGGAAGAAAAGCTTACACTAGATATTTATATTGGTTTAACTCTTATAACCCGAGAGCTACGTCTAGTCCCTTCTACTTAAGGATTTTCCATTAAACTTCTTAAAGTTTACCAGTATTCTTCTCAACGACTTTTCAAGCTACAACCAAGTATTCTGAAATCTTTTCAGGTTCTAAATAACAAGTATTCTTTTATACCAACCTCTTCATGCTTAACAACAAATTGATAAAGAGTTTTGAAATAAAAAATTAAGTTTAACTCACAACAAGTGAGGATAAATAAAATATGTTCAAGTAGAAGAATTTTACACAAGAGTAAATAGAAAAATAGAGTAAAGCTTTGTGAATATTTTTCTTGTTCTCTTGACTTGAATCTCTGCTTTGGATTCTCCTTTGAAGACTTTGGTATTTATAGTATGCAAGCTAGTTCTTGTCTTCATGACCTTCTTCGTCCAATGAAAACATTTATTACCGTTCTGTGTAAGCATTAAATGCATAGAACTGATAACATGTTGATTTTTTTCTAAAAAGTGGCTTTGGTTATCAACAACAGCGAGGAATAAGATATCTTAGTTCTGACTCTTCTAAATACGCAAAAAGTTTCTCATTTGCTAGTCTTTTTAGTTGTTAGGAGTGTCAGCTCCAGCATACAAAGTTGATTTCTCGAAAGTCATATTTGTCAGAGATCCCTTCAGCAGTTAATGCACTTTCTTTTGTTTGTCTTTGGATATCTTTGGACGGATGCTTTATAAGAGATAAACAATAGAGACAAACTATAGATGATCCAATAATAATATAATTCAAATTGTATTGCACGCACGGTTAGAGAAAGAATATAACAAAGCTTGTCTTCTGTCCAAATGACTTCATCAATTATGATTTTAAAAGATATAACTTCGTAAATATATAAGTTGATTCAAAACTTATTTGTTCTTTTTAATTTAATATTTATTGTTATCTTCAAAACTTTGACGGGTTCAATTTTACTAAACAATTTTGGTTCTAATATGATAGTAAAATTTATCTTTGGTTCCAACATATTTTTCTTTTATCTTTGCTAGATTCAATTAATATTTGTCAAAAGTTATGAATCATGGATTCTCATTTTTATTATGACAGTCTTTTCATTTTTATTTCCCAATAATTATCTCAATCTACTTCCTCAAATAAATTGTTGTTCTTAGCTCAATTAGCAAGCACACATGAAAATTCAAGGATTGGTAGAACAAATTATGATGCTTTGTGAATTCTAAAAGATATTGAGGAAAGAAAATTAAAATTAAAATGAAAGAAATGACCAAATTGTCTACTGTTTTCTTAAAGCTGTTGATGCAGGTGTATTCTACCGTGGAAGTCCTCTCTTACCAACACTGAAGAGCTTTTGTCAAGAGTGTTCAGCCTAAACTCATGTACATGCTTTCATTTTCACAAGGAGAACTTCTAAAGTAGCAATGCACACAGAATCAATCATGAAATATCTTTTGTCACTCTTTAGTAAGAAATTAAATAGAATATATATGTGTATAGAATATGGGCAAAAGTTAGGGAATCATTTTTTAAAACCATTGTCAGGGAGTTTGGATTAGAATATATATATATATATAGTGTGTGTTGTTAGACTTACTGAGAGGTTATGTTTATTTTGCCCATATCTTTACTGTGTTCATCTTTTGTTGACCTTTTGTTTTCACCTCTCTTTCTCAGAAAATTTTCGTATGCTCAAACTTGCCAGAATTTTATCAATGCACCAAGAACCTTAAGTAGATTTAAAGTTAATATGGTTCAGTCAAAATGGTTCCTACACTCATGAATCAAAAACTTAAAGATGCTTCATCCTTTCTCATTCAATATGATATAAAAATTAAAGAAAACACCCATATTATTAATAATAATAGGATTTTCACATTATAAATGACAAAATCATTCCATATTTGATTCCACAATTTAATATCACAAATGAAAGGAAAATTCTTTATTGATCTTCAACAACTTTTGACACTGACATGATAAGAAAATGCATTGGCCCCACCATGTCACATTTATTGTCACAATGCAATGCACTTCCAATACCACTATATGCATTAATTCTTATACCCCCAATTCGTAGGACATTTTCATTTTCCCCTTCCTATCATTTGCACTCTACCACTCTCACCCTTGTTGTTAAAAAAAACGGTAGTTATAATGTTGTACTACCACTCTCGCCCTTGTTATTCAAAAAATGCAATAGGTATAATGTTGTACCCTTTTATTAATTCATAATGCATGTGCATCCCATCATGTCCCTAGCATTATACATTTGTAATCTTGCATATAGGTCATGCCACATTAACATTGATCACCAGCATCAACTTAACAATTTATAGTTGAGAGTTTTCCTGTAGTGTAAGTAAGATGCATGTGTTTTATGCTCTAAAACAGTAATTGTCGTTGCATTCACTCAAAAAGTTCCAAGTTTAACAAAAAGTTGATGTTCTATATGCACAAAGTCCTTTTGTTTTCATACGTACAGTGAGAGCTCGAGATTGATGAACAAAGAATAAGAAGTATGTCAAGGACCAACTTTCCCAAAAGCTTAAGATTTAGGTGAAGGCACATGAATGATTTTATATCCCTAACACGACCCCTCACACAAGAGCTCTTTGGACTCGAAACGTGGACAATGCACAGACCCACTTAATCTTGTGTTGAAATTCAACTTTATATTAAAAGAATGAGGGCAGCAAGGATCGAATTCTTGACCATTTGGTCATAGAGGCTCTGATAACCATTCATGTGCCTTCACCTAACAAAGTACACAGTAAATGGACTTGAAGGATATAACAAGATGGGACTATGTTGAAATATGTCTTGACTTTTGTGATAACTTTGGCAGATTCATTAATTGGAAATGGACAAGGTCTATATCCATTGTGTCACCGTGCATGTTGTATGAACATAGAGTGTGAAATTGTGCAAGATTTCATTGCATTTAATTTGCTTCCTCCCTTCTTGATTTGTGATGGAACCATAGCAAAATTGGACACAATCCATTGTGGTGAGTTCTAGTTGATGCCTATATAAAGGCTTGTTCCACGACTTTGTGAGTGTGGGATATCTACCTTCAGGTGGAGAGTAATCCACCTCTGTGGATCCCTTCATAGTTAGTTTCCAAACCATTTGGTATAGCACAAGAGAAGAATTTGTTGATTTATTTTGATATCTTCTCTTTTTATTAAAGTGTTGAGAGTATAAACTGGTGAGAAAATACTATAAGGTATTTTGGGTGTATTTGGGGTTTGTGTTTTAAGTGGAGTGTGATCACTTTTATATTCTCCATCATATTTACGTAGTGAAATATTTGGTTGTCGTCTTTGCTCATAGACGTAGGCAATATATAAGATGAACCACGTAAATTCCTTATGTTATTTATTCTTCTGCATCGCATCATTATTTGTGATACATTGTTTGTTACCTTTTTGGGCCCACTGCCTTCCACTGCGCCAACAGACCATATATATAACATCAATACAAGTTACTGGTTTGACAATTTCCTTATATATTCAACATATTTGCCAAAATAGTAATCAGATAACTAATGACAGTGAAGAAAATAACTTGCAGTGCAGCTAACATATAGAAATAATTAAAAGGTTCGCTATATGGTGCTATGGGTTAGAATAATAGTGGTATATTCATACTGAGAAAATACCAAGTACCCCGAAGATTTGTACTTGAAAGTATTGAACTTTTATCATGCTTTTCACATGGCATAGTGTTGGGGGAAGAAATAAAGTTCTTATTCGATGAAGAAAATAATAGAGAAATGTTCTAATTCGACGAATAAGTGAACTTGAAGAATTTCTCCAAAGTTTGAAGTTATTGCAAGCATTGTTCTATTTGATGATAAGATTTTTCGTCGGATATGATATTACAAATGTTGTCTGTCAGATAATTGGTCAATGTCGAAAAGATTCATTTTTCGTCGGATGATAAGTTTTCGTCGAAGATGATATTACAAATGTTGTCCGTCGGATGATTGTAAATGTCGAAAAGATTCATTTTGTTGGTGGAAAATGCTGCAAATATTATTCGACGGATAATGAGTTTGCAGGTGTTGTTCGTCGGATGACAAGTTTTAAAGAAGAAGGCAGTGATTGATCGTCATCAATAGTCTCCGTTTCAAAAGTTGTACCCAATTTCTTATGACTTTGATGGGCTTTGTACAACGAATACGTGGCTTAAGCGCCATGTATACGTGTTTACGTTTTAGGAGTCAGGTTATTTTACTTAGTTTGTCTATAAATATTAGAATTTACGATGTAAAAGGGTTAGTTCGGATACACAATCCTAACATCTCACCCGAGATTAACTGATTTGACTCCAAGTATGCCTTCCATTTTCGTTTCAAGGAATTTACATTAATGCAATGTTCTTTTACATTCCTTTTACTTTCTCGCGCCTTGTCCTTTAAAAATTCATTTACTTGAGTCCTGTTCTTTAAATTCATTTACTTTCTCTTGTCACGCTGTTATTTTCCTTTACTTTCTGCAGTTTACATTACTTTGCCTTGTCCTTTAAATTTCTTTACGTTTCATTGTACTTTTACTTGCACTCGTTTATTGCTTTTCAGTCATTTTTCTGCATTTTACATTTACGCTGTTCTTCGTTCTTGTACTTAAATCCTTCCTGTTTTACACCAAGTTTTTACCTTTTCTCACACGAGATTACCAGTAACTCGTCGCAACCCACATTCGACTGATAAATATATTTGTTTGTTTGTGAAGTTTGCATTTGCCAAATTTCACCATAAACAAATTGGCACGCCCAGTGGGACGAGTTTAGAGTAACTCGTAGTGTCACGGACCTTGTTCTCACAAGAGGTTCATTATATGCGTTTAAGAAGTGGAAGGTTTGTTCATTCTTCCTCTTCTCGTAATACGTTGCCATGAGTAATACACAAAATCAAGTGTCGAATGCACTGTGGCCGACGTCACCGTGCCACCTTCAACCTGTTAGCTCAGCCCTCAGAATCGAAGTGCCAACTGGTACTTCTTGGAGTAATCCAAAGGTTGGAACAAATAATACACGCAACGACTCACATCGCCGAGTCAACCAAGCAATCAAAGTATAATAAATTCAAACTCAAGGTTTGCACCGCAATATGGTTTGCCACCCAATTATGTGCCTCCCGCAATGGCACACGATGGGAATAGGCAAGACTTTGGCCGGTACCATAGGCCAAACCGCGACTTCTATGAGTCACCCACAAATCCGGCCTTGAGTATTGGCCTGGATTTAATGGCCAAGGAATAGAGTTGCGTGCTCTAGTAATCCTACTCCTTTTAGGACAGAAAGGATGAATTTGGGGCCAGATTCCCAAATATGTCGAGGATATCCTCAAAGTATAACTGGGCTCCATCAGAAACTCTTGGCCAGTTTTCGACAACAAATGGATGAGAGCAACCATGAAATGGTACACATGTTCACTCAAAGAAATGGGTGCAAGAATTACACCAATCATGGAGATGACTAATAATACTTGTAATGCATTGGCCGACAAATGGCAAGATTGAATCAAGCCATAGGGATAGATGATACGCCAATGATACTACCCAAGCAAATGTACCCCAAGTCAACGTCGAACAAAATAACCAAGATCCTGGTCAAATAGGTCAGAACGAACAACCACGCTTGGAACATGGCAATGTCCATATACTCCGTCGAGGAGATGAAGATCAAATGGCAAGAAACGATTTAGCCATGAGATTACTTCGTCGAAACCTTGGGGGGCAACAGGTGGTCGAACAAAATGTTAACCAGGTAGTAGAACAAGTGTTAAATAGTTTTGGGTTTAATGTTAGCTATGCCAACCAAACCCTATTTTGTTTCACTTTTCCCGATTGGGTCCAATGAGAATTGCCAAGGGGAACTAAGATTCCTAAACTTTCTAAGTTTTTTGAGAAAGTGGAGAATCGACTTCGAACACATTGCTCGATTTACCATAGAAATGGGAGAGTTAGCCACCGTAGAAGGCCTTAAAATGAGATTTTTCCTAGTTCTCTTACAAAGAATGCATTTTCTTGGTTCTCAACACTAAGGCCAAACTCAGTCCATTCTTGGACTCAATTGAGAGGAGTTTCCATGATCAATTCTTTAGGGAGACTTAAGAGTGGACTTGCTGCACCTCTTTAATGTCAAAAGAATGTATAACGAGATCGTGGATGACTACTTGTCTAGGTTTCGACAAATGAGGAGTAGGTGTTTTACTCCCATACTGAGGCAGTAAAATAGTGAAAATTGCTTCGGGAGGTCTCGGATTATTACATAAGAAAGAAATTAGTGAACCAACACTTAGTTGATCTTGCCCTAACTAGGAGAAAAGGTTAGGCAAATAGAACAACTAAAAGCCAAAAATACAAAAATGTAAAGGTTCCTAAAAAGGAGAAAGTAGCGTTTGTCGGGGGAAGAGTCTCACAATGAAATTGAGGATGCTGATGATGAATTTGAAGTTAACATTGCCGAAGCTTCAAAAGGTCCACCTTATGTTTGCCAGGCTTATGTACTATGCGAAATAAGGAGAAAATGGGTTATTCTAATAAGAAAACGTATACATTCGACGAATTCAAACCTATTGCATTATTTGACTTATTATTAAAAGATAAACAAGTTAAATTGTCGGATGGTCATAGGCTCTTGAAGCCTCGATGAGATAAAGGACCTAAAATATTGTAAGTTTCATAATAATTTCGGTCATGTTACTAATGAGTGTATTCGCTTCAGGGACTTGATTGAGCGTTGATGGATGGCCGGTTTGAAATTTTGATAAACCAAAAGCGGATATGAAAGTTGACACGGATCCATTCCAGCTGGTATCACTTATGTTGAGCGACAGAACTCCTATGAGTATAGGAATGGTTAACATAGAAAAAATGCAAGATTCTCGATGTTGATATGGAAGATGCATTAGACACTTACCCTAAGCCGAATCTGGATGCATTCCTTAAAAGAAAGAAGGAAAGCGGTAAAGTGAGGTTATGCCCAAGGTGTAATGCAGTTTATGATGAGCTTGTCAGCAAAGGAAAAGGATGAGATTCGACAAGGAAGCTTTCCGGATGAAAAGAAGCTCTTCGACGTAAAAGCTTGGAAGCCTCGTCGACCATTCTATACACCAAGACCAAGGCCTGGTTATACACCTAGGCCTAATAAGAATGGTTGGTTGGTTGAAAGGCCTGGTGAATCGTAGGAAGCAATGCGTCTCCCAAAAGATCGCGTCTGGCCAACGAAGACACGAGTACCACCACCTGCAAACGTTGCAATGGCAAGTGGGTAAGAAATTCGCAATGGTCGCTCACCAGCTTCGACGAAGGGTGATTGCCAAAAGGTATTGGTTTCATAATAACCAACCATTCTCGAACGAGGATTATAAACATGGCAAAATCAACCCGTGGAATGTGGTTGTCACCAGGATGATACTGGGACTTCTCGTAACCTCAACCAATGTCAAAAAGTAAAAGAGGAGGTTACAAAGGCCAGACAGCTCAAAAGAGGAAGGAAATGGCCGAGGGTTTGGAGGTAAAGGAACAATTCGGATTAGAAAGAGATGCTTAATCGTCGGGATTAAGCCATCACCGAGTAGGAGGTCGAGGTGATGGGAAGTCGAAAAGTGTCATTACAAAAGGGCCTCGATCAAAAGATATCGGGTTGTGGATGCGCTTAGCAAGTACCGTACCGGAGGAGGATAATTGCATCCGACAAAAGAAGTTGGAAGAGATTAAGAAAGGAAAACAGGTTCAAGGCCATGGTTCGCGTAAAATTGGACGACAATGGCCAAAGGGACTAGTTGCAATTTAACAAAAGAAGCCTGTAAAATAGAGAGAAGGATCTACTGATGGTCGAATGATGATAGAGAAAATAAAGAAGGTTAAGGTAGTGAAGGTGAATCATTACTTTTGGAGATCTCAAGATTGGTCAAAGGAACAGGTGATAAGGGTCCTAAAGGATCCTAACCAGGGTGCTGAGTGGAAACAGAAGATCCACAGTATGATCAAAGAGGGAAGAAAGTTGACAGAGCCTAATTGCTTAGTAGGTGATGATCATCTAACTGCTGATGAGGTCATTGAGGCCTTAAAAGACCCTGATGATTTGCTTGGCCTCGGTGACTCTGAGCAGTTTGATATGGATGTCGACTTTAGCAGAGATCTTGATGAAATAATAAAGGCTATGGATAGCACTATCTCCTCGACGAGCACAATCGACAAAGAATATTTTAGGATAGGAAGGCCCATGGATGCAGAGTTATCCGACGAGGAAGAATTTTTGAAGTCAATGAACGTGAATTTGATCTCAGTGTTACCAACTGAGTTTGAAGGTTACTATGAGGTTGAATATGACGAGCCAATTGAGGATGACTTGGAGGATCCTTGGGATAATTGGTGTTTTCTCCAAGACAATTTGGTGTCTGTCTTCGACAACCCAGCACAGTTTGAAAGGCCGTCGGAGGAACAGAGAGCTCATCTTCGACCACTTCACATCAAAGCCTTGTTGGAAGGAAAACCGACAAATAGAGTGTTAGTGGATGGAGGTGCAGCAATTAACCTGATACCTAGAGCAATGCTGAAAAGGCTCGGTAAAATGAATCGAGTATCTAATGACAACTAACATGGTTGTCACCGATTTTAGTGGAAAGACCTCTCCATCCGACTTGAGTGGTGATGTTAAATGTACAAGTTGGATCCGTTGCTAGGACAACGTTGTTTGTGGTTATTCCGACGAAGTCCAGTTACAACCTTCTGTTGGGAAGAGATTGGATACACGCTGTTGGTGCTATACCTTCAACAGTTCACCCAAAACTCATTTTGTGGGATGAAAATAATCAAGTGGAGATTATTGAGGCGGATGATAGCCCCTGCTACCTGCAACAATTGCATGTTGATTTTAAGATTTATGCTCCAAATGTGAAGCCAGTCACAGCAAAAAATGGAGTGGTTGGTAAAGAGGCACTCGAGGCATGTTTAATGGATCAGTTTGGGATCCGACTAGTGAATAAGGTCAAAACGGCCAAACACTAGTCATGAGTGTTGAAAGTCACATGGATCGACTGTCGGCTTATTTGGCCGACAGGGCAATATACACCAATGAAGGTGTATTGTCGGATTGTATAATTGATGATAGTCCGTTAGGTTTTGAAAGAAGTTTTGAAGAAAAATGGTAAAATGAGAGTATGCATTGATTTTAGAAATTTAAATGCTTCCACTCCCAAAGATGAGTATCCCATGCCAATTGCGGATATGTTGGTTGATGCCGCATCTGGACATGAGTTGCTCAGTTGCATGGATGGCCATGCGTGTTATAACCAAATCTTCATAGTGAAGAGGATGTGTCGAAACCGAACCTCGTTATGTCCGGGTGCCATCGGGACATATGAATGGGTAGTCATGCCTTTTGGTTTGAAGAATGCAGGGGCCACCTATCAGAGAGCCATGAACACAATTTTTCATGATGTTATTGGAAAATTTATGGAAGTATATATAGATGATGTGATTGTTAAATCCGAAATAAAGGAAAATCATCTGGTCAACTTGAGGCAGTGCATCTCGACGTAATGAGAAAGCATAGCCTCAAGATGAACCCGGAGAAATGTGGATTTGGTGTGTCAATGCCAAATTTTGGGCTTCTTGGTTCACAAGAAAGGCATCGAAGTGACAAAAATAAAGCCAAAGCGCTTTGGGGGCAGACATCAACAAATAAGAAAGAATTGCAATCTTTCTTGGGCAAAGTAAATGTTCTCAGGAGATTCATATCCAATTTGTCATGAAGAACCAGAATCTATTCTCCATTGATAAAGCTAAGAAATGAACAAGATTTTGTGTGGAATCGTAGTCACCAGGAGGCTTTCGACCAAATAAAGCAATACTTGGCTTAATCGAATGGTCATTATGGTACCTCCAGTTGTCTCGAAGACCATTGAAGTTGTATATTTCAAATATTTCGGATGAAACCATAGGAAGTATCTTTGGCTCAAGATGATGAAAATAATGTCGAGAGAGTCGTTTAAAATTTAAGTAGAGTTTTGAACGATGCTGAGAAAAAATATAGTGCAATAGAAAAGCTATGTTTAGCATTGTATTTCTCTTGTACCAAACTTAAGTATTATATGATGCCTTGTAATGTGTTGGTTATGTCAAAAACCGATGTAATAAAATACATGTTGTCAAAACCAGTGTTAAATGGACGTATTGGTAAATGGTACATTGCATTGTTGGAATTTTCTTTACAATATGTTCCAATGAAAGCTGTTAAAGGCCAAGTGATTGCTGATTTCTTGGCGGATCACCCATGTTTGGATGTTGAGAATACAAACTATGTCGAGTTAAAACCTTGGCGTTTGTATTTCGACGGCTCAAGGCATAAAAATGGAGTTGGAATAGGAGTCTTAATAATTTCTTCCAAGGCATTCCAACCAAATTTATGTTTGAATTAAAATATGACTGTTCTAACAATGAAATGAATATGAAGCCTTAATTGTCGGATTAGAAATTTTGGTTTGAAATGGAGCACGCACAGGTACATTTTTGGGGATTCACAATTAGTTGTCAAGCAGCTTGCTCAAGAATACAAGTGTGTTAGTTATAATTTAACTAAGTATTGTATTGTTGCAAGTAAACTGCTAAAGAAATTCGAATAAGTAATTATTGAACATATCCCCAGAAATTTGAATGAAGATGCTAATGAATTGCACAACTAGCATCCAGGTATAAAGTTTCACCTAAGGTTTTGTCAAACTTAATGGAGATTAGGAACTTTATACCCATTAGAAGAGAGAGATGTACTACAAAATGATGTTTCACAAATAAAGATTGGAGGCAACCAATACCGGAAGTTATTTGGACAATCCAAGTCAAAATGTCGATAGGAAGCTTAAGCTCAAAGCATCAAAATTTGTAGTACTAGGAGGAGCATTGTACAAAAAGTCCTGCCGATGGAAATTTAGAAACTTGTTTGAGTGAAGAAGAGGCTTATATGGCCTTGGCGGAAGTTCATGAAGGAATTTGTGGGGCACACCACATGACAAAATGAAGTGGGTCCTTCGACGACAAAGGTATTATTGGCCGACATTAGTTAAGGATTGTATTATGTTTGCTAAGTCTTGTGAGGAATGTCAAAGACATGGCCATATACAAAATGTTCCCCGCTAGTGAATTACATTCCATAATAAAACCTTGGCCTTTTAGAGGATGGGCTTTGGATTTGATAGGCCAAATTCATCCTGTATCGTCGAAGGGACACAAGTACATCCTTGTTGGAGTCGATTACATTAGTAAATTGGTAGATGCCATAGCCTTGAAAGAAGTGACCCAACAAGATGTGATTGATTTTATAGAAAATAATATAGTATGTCGGTTTGGTATACCGCAAACTTTGACTACTGACCAAGGAACAGTTTTTGTCGGTAAGAAAATTCTTGAGTATGCCAATTCTAGGAATATTAAAATGGTTACGTCGACTCCTTATTATGCTCAGGCCAATGGCCAAGTAGAAGCTATGAACAAGATAATTATAAGCCTGATAAAGAAACATGTTGGTCGACAGCTTAGAAATTGGCATAATACTCTTAACCAAATTTTGTGGGCATACAGAAATTCACCTAGAGAATCGACGGGAATATCACCATATAAGTTGGTATATGGTCATGATGCTATGTTACCTATCGAAATCAATCTCGGATCAATTCGTATTCAGAAACAAGATGAGTTGCCAGTTGAACATTATTGGGACTTAATGTTTGATGAGTTGAACAAATTAAGTGATGAGAGATTGATCGCTTTAGAAAACTTGATTCGACAAAAAGAGAGGATAGCCAGATTCTATGATAGTCGAGTTAAGTATAAATCTTTTAAGGTTAATGACTTGGTTTGGAAGTTGATTTTGCCTTTAGATAAAAGCGGTCGAGAATATGGAAAGTGGTCCCCAAAATGGGAAGGGCCATTTAAAGTTGTTCAAGTTTTCTCTGGGAATGCCTATGCACTCGTCGGAATTGATTCAAATTTAAGGATCAAATCTATTAATGGCAAATATTTAAAGCCATATAGGCCGACAATGTGTGAAGTAAAGATTGACATGGGATGATAAAGATGAATTTCATTCATATACTTGGCAAGTTACATATAATATCGTCGAGTAGATCGAATCAAAGAAAGTCTTGATTACAATAGGAGATGAAGCATTTTAAAAATTTATCTTTCTCCTGACGATGTCGAAAGAAAAATTTTGGGGGGCATCTGTTGGGGGAAGAAATAAAGTTCTTATTCGATGAAGAAAATAATAGAGAAATGTTCTAATTCGACGGATAAGTGAACTTGAAGAATTTCTCCAAAGTTTGAAGTTATTGCAAGCATTGTTCGTCGGATGATAAGATTTTCGTCGGATATGATATTACAAATGTTGTCTGTCAGATAATTGGTCAATGTCGAAAAGATTCATTTTTCGTCGGATGATAAGTTTTCGTCGAAGATGATATTACAAATGTTGTCCGTCGGATGATTGTAAATGTCGAAAAGATTCATTTTGTTGGTGGAAAATGCTGCAAAGATTGTTCGTCGGATAATGAGTTTGCGAGTGTTGTTCGTCGGATGACAAGTTTTAAATCAAAGAAGACAAGATTGATCGTCGAATAATAGTCTCCGTCGAAAAGTTGTACCCAATTTCCTTATGACTTTGACAGTTTTGTACAACGAATACGTGGCTTAACTGCCATGTATACGTGTTTACGTTTTAGGAGTCGGTTATTTTACTTAGTTTGTCTATAAATATTAGAATTTACGATGTAAAAAGGGTTGGTTACTGGATACACAATCCTAACATCTCACCCGAGCAGATTAACGGATTTGACTCCAAGTATGCCTTCCATTTTCGTTTCAAGGAATTTACATTAATGCAATGTTCTTTTACATTCCTTTTACTTTCTGCTTTGTCCTTTAAAATTCATTTACTTCGAGTCATGTTCTTTAAATTCATTTACTTTCTCTTGTCACGCCTATTTTCCTTTACTTTCTGCAGTTTACATTACTTTGCCTTGTCCTTTAAATTTCTTTACGTTTCATTGTACTTTTACTTGCACTCGTTTATTGCTTTTCAGTCGTTTTTCTGCATTTTACATTTACGCTGTTCTTCGTTCTTGTACTTAAATCCTTCTTGTTTTACACCAAGTTTTTACCTTTTCTCACACGAGATTACCGCGTAACTCGTCGCAACCCACATTCGACTGATAAATATATTTGTTTGTTTGTGAAGTTTGCATTTGCCAAATTTCACCATAAACACATAGCCAAAGGTCCTATCTTCAAGGCTAGGTTCTCTTGGTAATTGGTGCATTCTAGTATGGTTGCCTAAAAAGCACCATATATAGAGATTAAGAGTCACAATTTTAGGTTTTCGTTGGTGGACATGAAATGATAGAGTTGCTCAGACGATGTGGTGTAGTCTTCTTAGAGTTTGGTAGTTAAGATTGGAAAGAGATCAAGAGTCATGAGAGGTCAAGTGCAACATGAGGATGCTTCATTAACATCCACAAGTGTCCAATCATAGTTCTAGAATGTGATCTCTATTTGCTCCACCAAATTTTGTGGGTCATGCACACTCCATTTACAATTTTTTCCTATTTTGATGTGTCTGCAACTGCTCCCTAAACATATAAAATGAAGAAAGTGAAAAAGAAGTAAACTTCAATTTATCCCTGACTTCATAGCTCAAACAGAAAGTGGTGTGCCTTTCCGAATAAATCTAAGATTTCTTCCCACATCCTATTCTTGTGCCATGCCCAAGTGGCATTGTGTGCCTTTACATCACTTATTTTTAAACCATAACTTCTAGACTATCCAAGGATTCTAAGTAAATGGATCCCATGCATCCATGAGTTACAATCTACAGAAGAATCAACAAAAAGAAAAGACAAGACAGAGAAAAGAAATATTACTCGACTTTCTACATGCTGAGTCGAAAATGAAAATTACCTAAAAGAGCAAGCAAGCTGAGTTGTAAAAGGAAATTTGTTAGGTAGAAGAACCCAGGGGATAATCAAAGTGTTGAGTAAAGTGCAGTGAATGTTGATTAATAGCAATAGTCTTTGTAACGATGTTCATGTACCTAGAGAATTACATGTATCTAGATAAGCGTGTAACTAGGCTAATGTGTGTTCATGCACTAGAGAGTTAATGCTTTCTAGAGTATTCCATTTGTTCACTATAAATATGTGTGTTCTATATATTTGTTGTACAAGTGAAAAAACAGAAAACAGAAGAAGTATTACTCAGCCTATTACTCTTCCTCTTGTTCCAATTTTTGCATAATTCTACAGTAAAATAACCTCTAGAATACCACCAACAGAGTGGTATTAGAGCTCCAGATCCTTGTAGCAAAAAAAAAAAAAAACAGAAAAGGCAAAGAGTCATGGCTTCCTGATCAATCAATTTGAGACACTTATATTAGCTTTGTATTAGGCTTCATTAGATGTTTATTGTGCCCAATATTAGTATTTTAGATGAGTTTAATGTTGTTGGGCTTCATTGGGTTTTAATGTAAATATTGGATAATTTTCGGATTTTGATGCATTTTGACCTTTCTTCCTTTGTTAGGCCATAACTTGGGACTCGGTGATCCAATTGAGGTGATCTAGGTGTCTTTGGAAAGCTAAGACAAGGATCTACAAGTTTCATGAAGAACTCAAGAGCTGGATCGGACTTCTAAGGGCCCAAAATAGCCTTGCAATACAGAGTGAGTTTGCTGTCACGGAACCATTCGGGCAGTATGCACATATTGGACTATATAGTGAGTTATAGGCCTCCTCTTGGGCTGAAACTTAGTCATTTGAAAGATAAGACCCATATCTCCAACTTCACTGAAGACCATTTTGTCAATAGATGTCGTTTTAAGCATGCTTCTGAAGCTACAAGTTGGTCTGAATTTGGAAATACGTTCTTCCAACCTAACTTGAGGTAGGTGCAGTGTTTTTGGCATTTCTGGAGTTCTAAAAGTCCAAATGACATGATTCATATTGGAGATTTTCAAGGAGACAACTGGCTACAACTTTCATGGTAGACATCCAAGCCAAAATGCACCGTCTAGGTGATGAATTTGAAGCCAGAAGTCAGATAAGAGTTGTTGAATAAAAGCCACCAACCATACACCAACCCACCTACCATGCACCAACCCACCTACCATGCATCAAGCTTCCATATTTGACAATTTTCTTGTTTTTATAGCTTGTATTCAGATTATGTACATGTACAAATTGGCTTCTAGGATTAGTATAAATAGATCCAATATCTTTGTATTATCATAGATTCAATTTTAAGTAAGTTTGAAGAAAGTTTGAGTATTTGTGAGAGTTTTCTTTCTCTTCTTCTTCTTTCTCTTTAGAATTTCGTTTTTGTTCTTTTATTTCTGAGTTCTTCCTTCCCATCCATGGAAGGCTAGGCTCTTATAATCAATCCAAGGGATTAGCCATCTTGATGTTTAATTTGGAGATCTTGTTTCGCTTGTTCATATTGCTTAATTGTTATTCAAGTTTCTCTTCTTCCTCTTTGATTTATATCTAGATTGAATTGTATAATTTGATTTAGATGTTGATGTGCTAATAGCTTTATTATCATGTATTCAAAGAGGATCACATAGAATAAACAATTTATTAAAGCTTTTTGATAGATTGTTTAGCTTGATTAAATTCTGGATCTTAAGTTAATCTATGTTTGGATGGTGCTTACTTTATCTAACCTTGGTTAATTAAATCCTAGATGCTTATCTAGTAGAGGATTCTTGGATCATGTTGAGGCGTCTTGATGTGATCTAAGGCCAAGAACACAGTTAGCAATTAAGTGAATTCCTTGTGATCAATGATGAGTTAAACTCAAGATCGGTAAAATTTCCTTGGATTGGTTGTTTCTTTAGATTTGTTTTCAACTTTAAGTCTTGTATTTTTATCAATATTGTTAATCAACAACAAAACCCCTCTTTTAATTATCTTGATCTGATTAAATCTTTGTTCTTTTTGGATCCTTGAGAGACGATTCGGTTCATGCTCTATACTACAAATTAGTTTGCGAACCAGTAATTATTATTATTTGACGGGGTCTCGACAACCTCTTGTCACTTCCTCATGCAACGTTTCAACAAGCACCAACTCAATCTATAGCAATATCCAAGTTCTTTTATTTGAAGGAGAAAATTATGATTTCTAGGCAATAAAAATGGAGACTTTATCAGGGGTGTTCTGGGATTCTGTTTCCACCATTCTGTATGCATAATTGACTTCTGAATCTTACCTGATTCATAGACAATTTTTAATTTAAATCTTTTCAACAGGTTTTGTCAATCATTTATTATACTTAATACATAATTGGTGGCAACTCCATATTTTTTTTCATAATTCTGTTGTGATTTTTCGATCATGACATTTATATATAATCGCTAACGGCATTTCGATGTTCTAATATGGAACCGTTCATGGATATTTAAGATATAAAATCAATTTGAAATATACTAATCAAATATGATCCATAGAAACTACCTCTCATTTCTTAATTCTCATAATAAAATGAAAACTCCATCATAATGTAACTTTTATAAATAATATCTCAATAGCAACAAAGTCAATAAGAATATATCTCCAAACAATAATCATCATCATGTAGTAAATTTCATAATTTCAAGGTGTTTCTTAATTTAACTTAATTTTTGTTTCCACAAAAGATGGAATTTAAGGCAATACAAATATAATATTGAATAACAAGAGCTATTATGAAGAACTTCAAATTCTAATTCTTGAATAATAAAGGAAACTTGACTTGAGATACTATTAGAAGGAAAATAAATATACATGAGGCATTTAAATTTTCAAAATATGTCACATTGTAAATTATTCACTCACAGAAATGAAGAATCAACTCAATTGCTCCCAATGGTTCCATTGGGTGCAAGTGGAGTGATATCCTATGAATCTAACAATAAATAAATTATTTTGACAAATCAAGAGAGACCAAGAAAAAACCTACACAAAGTCACAATCACAAAATAGCACATTTCCCTAATATAACATTAGCTGAGCCTCTAAAATTTGCATGTTATTCCAAGAAATGTGAGATTTCTACTCTCAATCCATCTACATAGTATTTAGCCACCTTTTAGTAGCAATCATCATCCATTAATTTGTTATCAATTCCACAAAACATTGGGCTACTGACAAGAGGTTATCGAGACCTATCAAATAAAATAACCGGTTCACAAACTAATTTGTAGTATAGAGAATGAACCGAATCGTCTCTCAAGGATCCAAAAAAAAACAAAGATTTAATTAGATCAAGATAATTAAAAAGGGGGGGGTTTGTTGTTGATTAACAAGATTAATATAAGTAGGAGATTCAAAGTTGTAAACAAATCTAAAGAAACAACCAATCCAAGGAAATTTACCGATCTTGAGTTTAACTCATCATTGATCACAAGGAATTCACTTAATTGCTAACCAAGTTCTTGGCCTTAGATCACATCAAGAAGCCTTAACATGATCCAAGAATTCTCTACTAGATAAGCATCTAGGATTTGATTAACCAAGGTTAGATAAAGTAAGCACCATCCAACATAGATTAACTTAAGATCTAGAATTTAACCAAGTTAAACAATCTATCAAAAAGCTTTAATATATTGTTTAATCTTTGTGATCCTCTTTGAATACATGATAATAAAGCTACTACCACATCAACATCTAAATCAAATTAAGCAATTTAATCTAGATAAAAATCAAAAGAGGAAGAAGAGAAACTTGAATAACAATTAAGCAATATGAACAAGCAAAACAAGATCTCCAAATTAAACAACAAGATGGCTAATCCCTTGGATTGATTATGAGAGCCTAGCCTTCCATGGATGGGAAGGAAGAACTCAGAATTTAAAGAACAAAAACGAAATTGCAAAGAGAATGAAGAAGAAGAGAAAGAAAACTCTCACAAATACTTAAACTTTCTTGAAACTTACTTCTAAATTGAATGCCTCTAATACAAAGAGGTTGGGTCTATTTATACTAATCCTAGAAGCCAATTTGTACATGTACATAATCTGAATACAAGCTATAAGAATCTGAAATTTGTCAAAAATGGAAGCTTGATGCATGGTTGGTGGGTTGGTGCATGGTAGGTGGGTTGGTGTATGGTTGGTGGCTTTTAGTCAACAACTCTTATCCGACTTCTGGCTTCAAATTCATCACCTAGACGGTGCATTTTGGCTTGGATGTCTTCATCAAAGTTGTAGCCAGTTGTCTCCTTGAAAATCTACAATTTGAATCATGTCATTTGGACTTTTAGAACTCCAGAAATGCCAAAAACACTTCACCTACCTCAAGTTAGGTTGGAAGAACGTGTTTCCAAATTCAGACCAACTTGTAGCTTCTGAAGCATGCCTAAAACGACATCTATTGACAAAATGGTCTTCATTGAAGTTGGAGATATGGGTCTTATCTTTCAAGTGACCAAGTTTCAGCCCAAGAGGAGGCCTATAACCCACTATATAGTCCAATATGTGCATACTGCCCAGATGGTTCCGTGACAGCAAACCCACTCTGCATTGCAGGGATATTTTGGACCCTTAGCATTCCGATCCAGCTCTTGAGTTCTTCATGAAACTTGTAGAGCATTGTCTTAGCTTTCCAAAGACACCAAGATCACCTCAATTGGATCACCGAGTCCCAAGTTATGACCTAACCAAGGAAGAAAGGTCAAAATGCATCAAAATCCGAAAATTATTCAATATTTGCATTAAAGCCCAATGAAGCCCAACAACATTAAACTCATCTAAAGTACTAATATTGGGCACAATAAACGTCTAATAATGCCTAATACAAAGCTAACATAAGTGTCTCAAATTGATTGATCAGCTACCCACTATATATTATGGATTTCATGAATTTGAAAATGTAATTTTCCATGAAAATTGAGTGCCATCACCCAATTTTTTTTAAGTGGTCATGGTTTTAAAAAACAATTGAAGCTTGAACTAACAATGCGTAAAGTGATTAGATAAAATCCCTAAATAAAGAGTTTAGGGATTTTAAGAAATTGGAAATAAAATCTATATTTGGCTTACCCACAAAGTTAGAAGAACCCAACCTCCTAAGTTCTTGGTTTACTCCTCAAAACCTCCAAAATACACTCACCCACCTTGTAAAAGAATAACTATTCAAGTGTTTCATAGCTAAGTAATACAAAAGGAGCAAGACCCAATGAGTAGCAACTCACCTCAAGCTCTAGAAACAAGTGGGGTACAAGTGAGTTTGTGCTAGAATGGAGGGAAAGGTGGAAAACTTCCACAACTAAAACTCCCTATGTTGCCTTAAGGAGAAGACCTCTTCTCCCTTTCGTTTCTCATTTTAAGTTACGCTATCTTTTTTTTTTTCCTTCTTACTTTAAGGCGAAATTTAAAAGAAAACTTATTTTCTACTTTACCCTTTCCAACCTTAAATCAATCAATAGACGACTTACAATGACGCCTATAAAAAGCCTTAAATAGTGCCATATGGATACTAAACTTTTAACTAATGGTGTCTAGACCGGCTGATCGAACCATGAATCGGTTCCTTATCTGGTTATGATTGGACCGGATTGAACCAGTTAAAATTGAGCAAAACCAGTGAATCGAACAGTTTTAGGTGAACTGGCCATCTTTTTTATTTTTTATTTTTCAATCACTTTACTACTCAACTGAGAGTGATATGAGGCTTAAGAATTGAGACCCCAAAACCTTATTATGTATTTTTATTATTAGTAATGTATGTTATGAGTCATATATATATATATATATATAATACGTAATTATGACATCATCTGGTTTGACCAGACAGTTAAATCGGTTGAACCGGTTAAACATGAACCAAAAGCTTTTTCGATTCACTGTCAGGTCCGGCTTAATAACATTGCTTTTAACTATTGTTGTAGGCTAACTCCATCAAAGATAATAAGTATTGGTTGAAACTCCCACCAAAGCTTAGTACGCAAGCATGAAGCATATCCTCTAAAATCTAATGCTTAGAATTTTACTGGGTTGCCTTTGTACTTGCAAGGTTTGTGACATTTCATGTCCTAACCTTTACAAGTTTTACCTCTTGTGCTAACTTCCAGAATGTTTTGAGTCTTCCCATGATAGGTTCCATTACCTACACTTCTTCTAGTAGCTAAGAAAATTCACAGGTAACCAGATGCAGATTGATATTGTTCATGAGCTTTTATATGGGTCTACTATGTATACAACTAGAATAGCATATCACTTAAACCTTCATTTGAGCTATTTAAGTATAAGCACTACTACACAGAGCTTTTAATTGCTGTCTAGTTAATAATTGGATATAAGAACAAATTTTATTAGCAGAGAATAAGAGATAAAAAGAAGGATGAGGGAATGTGTACATCTTAAGCAAAGGTCAAAGGATATAAGTTGATCTCTTGGGTTTATTGAATTCAGGGTCTCAGAAGTGCATGTTGTGTTGTTGAGACGATGAAGTTAATTCTGTAAATTGGAGAATATAGGCTGGCTTGACTACATGAAAAAAATTCTAGTCTATGTTGTACTTAAAAAGTGAGTACACCTTCTATTCACTTTTTGACAAGTATGTAATATATTCCTTCTATATTTCAGCATCCAATTCACCCTTGCTTTAAAAATAGCTTACTTGTTTCAGCATCCTTTGTGTTTCATTTGCTACTTATATTCTGTCATGGTGGGAATTGTTGATTCTTGTATGAATCTTGCTGTGAACTCTATCCTATTTCCATGACTTTTAAATGATTGGTTTTTCTCCTATGACATATCAAGGTTGACAACAGTATAATGCATTTTCTGTTCCTGTACTGACACAATTGATGGGGTTGCCAGCTCCATGGTAAGAATAGTTAACCCGCAAAATGATGTTACCTTCCAGCCTCGTTGATGCTCAGACGCAAAATGAGCATATAAGTAAAAAATAAAATAAACAATGACATTTGCAAAACAATAACTCTTCCTATTGTGCTGAGCGAATTTTCAATAATATTAAATCTGGTGTCTTTGACATCCCATCCAAAGTCTTGGTAGGTTAAACAATTAGATTCAAATAAATCCTCAAGCTTTCAAATGGTTGTCACCTTGCAACTGTTCTTCCGAAACAGTTACAAGCTCTTAGCAAAAAATATAAGATGGCTTTTATAGGGAACATAGCACCTACTTATGTTTTAATTTTATTAAAACCTAATGCATAATACTATTGTATGCATCGACGGAACTTCTTTGGGGCATAGGGGGCAGTTGCCCCCCTTTCTGCCTTTGTTTTTTTTATTTATTAAAAAAACATATATATGGAGGATGTGTACTAAATTGTATTATTATTAGTCTAAATTTATGATGCTATCTAGTTTTAATGTTAACATGTTGGGCATTGACTCTCATGAAATAAATGTTGTTATAACAAAATAGTTTTTTGTCTAATCTTGTGCTTCTTTCATAGACATGAACCTAAAGTTTTAAATCGCGGTTGTGGTTGCGGTCGCGTTGCGGCTGATGCAGCCGATGCGGGCTAATAACGGCCGATGCAGACCACAATTGCAGGGTGTCGCAGTTGCGGCGGCCACCACAATCGAGATGTCGTGGCCCGAGATTTAAAACCATGCATGAACCCATGCCAGAACAATCGAGATGTCGCGGCCCGAGATTTAAAACCATGCATGAACCCATGCCAGAACCTTAGGAAATGATCCGTACTTTCATACTAATAGTTTCATTTATAGTAGTTAAAAGTAGGTAACACTAAATTAACAACTTCTTGATCCTAACATTTTGTTTATTATTGTCAAAAGATAAAAAAAGTCTTTTCCAAGTTTGGAATCTTTGTCCCTTTGTTATATACCAAACTTTGAAGGCTTATCAAAATAAGAAGGAAAAATAAATGTTCTCATTGTTAAATGTCCTAAATTCACCATACATTCTTTTTCTAGTTGTTAGTAATTTTTTTGTTTTAATTTATTTATCCATCCATATTTATAATTTGCTCCCCAAAATTTTGAGACAACTTCTGCCACTGATTGTATGAACTATAATTGGCTTCTTGAAAGAAAATGCTTTGTTATAGGATAGTCGGCATTGGGTTTGTAAGCTTTTCCAACCGACAGTTTATGTTTTTATTTTCCTTTTTTTAAATATATATTGCTATACATGGACACTTATAGGCTGTGTTTGGATAAGAAATTTTAATGAGGAAACACATTTTTCAAAAAGATTTAAAATTATTTATTCTAAAATTTCTTAATTGGATACTTAACACAGTCACAAGAGATTTGAAAATTATGGGGTATTTTGAAATATTACTAAAAATAACAAATATCTTGGCATAACTTTAAATTTAGTGTCCTTTTTGTGCCTTTTTTTTTCCCATTGCTGCTACACGGCCAGAAGGAGATGCCAGAATAAATTTGCTAGAAACATGTGGCAAATCACGTAAATGAGGTGGCATGCCACATAGATTCTAATTATTATTATATTTAATTAATAATTTTTAAACAAATTCAATATGTCCAACAGGTATCAGATTCTATACATAGAGTCTCGACGGAGGCAAGAAGGACAGAGGTCTTTATCTCTCAAATTGACAAAGCAACCAAGTGACTTTTATTTTTTGGTAAGCCTTTCTCTTTCACTTTGTTCTGTTCTCAAACTGATGGTGATATATCCTTGAAGGTTGAAGCATCTATTCCTAATTTACTAGTAACTTGTTTAATAACGAAAAAATTGTAAGGCTACGGGGGAAGTGGGTTCATGAGAAAGAAAAAATGGTAAGGTTGCATCCTGCAAGTTTGGAGGATGAATTGTGGGCAATTGGCTTGGATGGCATAAAGTTGGTTAGACGATTAGGAATCAATGCAATTGAGGTAGAAACTAGTTCTGCAACTATTATTTCTCACAAGTAATTTTAACTGGATGACACTTGCAAAAACAAACGTTATTGTCTTTTTTTATTTCAAACTACTAGAATGGATATCGATTCTGCATGTTTTAATTTCTATCCTTTTTTCAAAGGTTTTCCAATTTAGGAAATCAATGTTATTGTTAGCAAAAATAAATGTTTGGGAAATTACGGTATCATTTTGATTTCTATCTAGTTTACTAATTTTCAACTGTTAGCTATTGCTGCAAATTTGGGATGAGTTATTTTATTTGCTTGAATAGAAATCAGTTTCTTTTTTGAGTTTGTGTTAAATTTGATCGAATGGAAGCAGACGGATCTTATTCTCATGCCAATGATAAGTCTTCAAATGAGGGCATTGAAGATAAGAATGAGGAATTTGAGCATGATAGAAAAAAATCAACCAATGAGATTGAAAAAACTAAAGAAGAAATGAATGAGGAAATTAAAGAACCTAGAGTCAAGATGATATTTGGTTATGAAAAAGAGGTCAAAGCATATTATGCTAAGTTTGCCCAAAAGAAAAGGTTTTGCTATTTCAAAAAGAACATCAAAAAATGATATTGATAGGAAAAAATACTTTACTATAACTTGTGCTCGTGCTAGGAAGTTAGTAAGCCAAAGAAGCAAGTTTTTGAAGTCAAATTTGACGACCAAAACACAATGCAAGTCTAGACTTAATGCATGTTTGGGTATAGATGGAAATGTGAAAATTACTAGTGTACGTTATCCTTGAACACAATCCTAATATGAGTCCTAGCAAAGCACGGTTTGTTAGATGTGATAGAAAAATAGACTCTCAAAGTGAAAAAGAGGCTTGAGATTAATGATAGGGTTAGGATTAGCGTAAATAAATTTTTTCAAGCACTTGTTGAAGCTGAAGGATATGAGAATCTAACATTTAGCCAAAAAGATTGTAGAAACTATATAGATAAAGCTAGAAGGCTACAATTAGGGACAAAAGATGCTGAAGCCACACAAGACTATTTTCTTTGCATGCAAGAGCAAAATAAGAGCTTTTATTATATGATGGACTTGGATGATAAATGTCGATCAAAATGTAGTTTTTGGATTAATTTTATCAAGATTATTATTATTTGCATATTGACAATATTCTTTTTAATGGATCACTAGTTTATTATGTTTTAAATTTTGTGCAACAATTGCTATCCAAGTTATGTTTTAGTATCCAAATGATGCTGGCACTATGCCATAAAATGCATCAACATCGTTATTGTTTTCTTGAAACAAGATCACCAATTTATATAAATAGAGAGAAAGAGAATTAGCGAGATTTCCAATTTGTATGAATATCTCTATTTATTGAAACAAGATCACCAATTTGTACAAATGATGCTGGCATTACATTGTAAGGAGTCTGTCTATTGAGCATAAATAAGCCTTGGAATCCTATCATCATGTCCTAATTCTTTACACATATCAAACTCTTTGTAAAATGCATACAAATTTCCTATATTTCCCCTTCTAATCCCAAACTATTCAATGAATTGGCAATATTGTTGAGCTCTTCTCTGTTGAAAAGTGGGAGCTCTTCACTGTTGAAATCCAATATTGCTTGGGCTGTCTTAGTTGCAGAATCAGGAAACCATAATTTCCCTTCCTGTAATTGTGAGGTTGAAGTTCAGGTCCATTTTGACACCCAGTATCCAAGCAACGATCACACATATGGGAACCTATATTGTAATTGGATTAGCTTTTATTACTCCAAAAGGAAAGCTAAATGAAAGTATCCATTTATTTTTTAAAGGTGGGTTCATACCACAAACATGCCAATTTGAGTTGCAGAACCCAAAGCAAAACCCAAGGAGATGTCCTGCAGTCACGACATTACTTTAGTATCAACGAACTAATGTTTTTTTATTTTACTTGGCCAGTAAGAATTTATGTTAAATAAAAGGCAGTGTGGAAGTTTAAACACTCACCAAGTTCTCACTAGCTTGTTCTTGAAAGCAAATATGATTGCTCTTGCATGCTCAGCTGCATTGCCAACTATTGGTAGCAAGATTATGCTAAGGAAGCTAACAGACAGACCCCATGAATCTTATTCATCCTGTTAAGAATGATATTTAGTTATCAGTATTATAATAGTCAAAATGAACTTCATCTTTGACAAAAAGTAGAGCTTTTTGTCAAACCCTGTCAAGAGGAAAAAAAAATAGTTTCATCTCTTAAGTATATTTCTGATCAATAGTCACACAGTTGTAAGACAAGGTAAGCAAAATATGCAATCGACATCACAATGCTAGCAGCTCTCGACAATTGCAGCGATGGGTCTGCAGTGAGAGCAGCCAAGGCACCACAATATCTGAATAGCATCGGTAGCAAATTGCACAACATTGGCAGCCGAGTTCACCTCTGTTTGTCTCTGCAAATTCAATAGCCAATAAGAATTGGAGAAAATTCAATGTTGAACATTGGTCATCATTCCACTATAAAGAAGATAAAGAAAATCACTTAATAGATGAAATTTTGAATGGACTCTAAGGGCCTTACTCTATCATATTTTTGTTCCAGTCTAAGTTTTGCAATGCCACCACAAAATAGAGAGGGCCCAAGAACAAGAAGAAGGTTTGAAAGGATGGAACCCAAGAGAGAATACTTGACTACAACGATTTTGTTACTGCTAAAGGCAAATATTGCTATTATGAGCTCTGTAACATTCCCACATGTTGCATTCAGAAGTTCTCCAACTGTAATTCTGTATATATAAAATAATTAGCTTTAATGACACGATAATCAAGTGTACACTTAATTTGTAAAAGCATATTTTTTGTTCTAATTTTAACACTTGATTTGACCAATTCCAAGAACACACAATACAAATATCACATGGTTTGTCTCTAAAACTAATTTTTACCTTATAGCATTTGGCTGTCAAAAGTCTAGAACATGTGATTGGTGCAATTAGTGCCATGACAAAAACCAAAGGAGGAAGAGTTATGACCAAACTTTGACGTTCATTTTACGTTCCAAATTGAACACTAACTAGTGATGGACAATTACATTGTGAAAAAACCTCTCCAAAATTTATATAAGCTCGTACCTATGGGACCTATGTAATAAGTAACTCTGTCAAGAAGCTGACACGTTCAGCAAGTGGGGTATACCCAAGTTTACTTAGTGCAAAAACTCAGGGTTGTATGCAATAAAAAAATAGTAGTCATAATCTTCATAAGTCATAACATAATAGCTGCAATTGACGAGAGACAACGAATTGCAACCTTTAAATTATACACTTTTTAATGAAAAACATTCATCCATTTGTACAAGTCAATGATAGATACCTTATTTTGAAATAAATATTTAATTAAAAAATAAAAATTGATAAATGTTAATTCTATATTTAATGAACCAAATCAAGAATGGGTAAATTTGGGAAATGATTTTTCTGATATTGTTGATTCAATAATTTTTACAAACACCTAGTGGACATACCTGTAGCCTTGAAAATGCCCAGGAGCCTTCTCTATAAAATATGCAGCCTTAGTTTGAATCATAACCATATCCTGTGTGTCCATTTCATGCTACCTGCAAAGCAATCCAATTAGGTGGCCTTTGGACGAAGCATACAAACTAACCTCAGCACACAGTGTTGACGCCACGTTTTAGTTGCCATGCCGATTTGTTGCAGCAGTGTCAGCGACGGAGGTGTAGCTTTGATGATAAAGCAGGATGCGGAAGACGATGGATTTGAGGTGCGGTGGGGTAATATTTTGGTGGGACTATGTAGAAGATTTAGGCTATGTTTGGTATGCAAATTAGAAGGAAAGGAAAGGAAAGGAAAGGAATGGAAGAAGAAGAAAAGGATTGTCATTATTTTTGTTAGGTATTTAATTTAGAGAGGAAAGAAAATAATTTGGATGAATAAAAAATTTATGATCCTACTAATATTTCATCCTTTTCATTATTTATGGATTGGGAGGGAAAGGAGATGTCATGCTATTTTTTATTTTTTTATTAGTTTTATCTTTTTTTTCTTTAATAAAATCAAATAAAGGAAAATTTTCTTTTCTTTTTTATTCAATGATACTAAATAAAGTAAGTGATAATTCTTTACTTCTCTTTTTTTTTTTTTTTTATCATATTCTTATTTTTTCCTTTACCAAAGAAAGCCTTACATTAAAAGGAGAAGAAAGAAGAACGAAAGACAGAAGATAAAAAATAAGAAGGGATGACATAAAAGTATAGGGCAAACTATCGGGCCTAATAGCTTTTTTATTTTTAATATATTGCTAAGCATGTGAACTCCTTTATAATTTTTTTTGTTGTACTTAATAGTTTATTAATTTATTTGCTATAATATATATATATATATATATATAAAAGAAAATTTATCTTGAGAAATAATTAACAATATCATTAAATATATGTTAAATTTACTAAAAAATGAAATAATGATATAAAATAAAAACACAACAATAATAGAGTGTGTAAGTGTTGTCAAAGCATATAATTAAAATTTAAATATTTATATTATATAAGTAAAATTCTCTAGAGAAGTAATTAATAATATCATTCAATATATTTTAAATTTAAACAAAAAAATGAAATAATGAAATAGAAAAAGGGATAACAATATTAGAATGTAAATATTGTCCAAGCATAAAATTAAAATTTAAGGAATGAAATAGTAAAATTAAAAAGGTCATTCCATCCAAAATAAAAAATTAATTTACAATATTTCTTTCATTTATTTTTAAGAATTTTTAGTTAAAAAATACTTCATAAACTTAAAATCTCCAAAATAATATTACCAAAAAATAATTTTAAATAAAATAATACCCTTGATAAGCAATTAATAATATCATTAAATATATGATAACTTTTTAATCAAAAGAATGAAATAAAAATATAAAAAAATATAACAATATTAAAATGTACGTATTGTCTAAGCATATAATTAAATTAAAAAATAAAATAGTAAAATTAAAAAAAGTATTTTCTTCTAAAATAAAAAATTAATTTACCATATTTCCTTCATTTATTATAAAAATTATTTATTAAAAAATACTTCATAAACTTAACATATCCAAAAACATAATTTTAAGTATAAAATATTAAATATTAAGTATAAAATAGTCTGTGTAAAGTATGGGTAAAATATAATTGAAAAAAATGTTCTCTCTAACATAAAATTATTTTTTCTATATATATGTATTTGTGTGATTTTCTAATTAAAACATATAAAATATCATTTTCTTATTTTTTAGATTTTCTCAAACATGGGTCATATTTCAATTCTAAACAAATTATTATTTTCCATTCGCTTATGGTAACAGTAAAAAAGAAAAGAAAAAAGAAAACTTTCCTTTAAGAAAATAAACATTTCAATTAGATCGTAAAATGTTACCGTTTTTGGGATTTTCGACATCCCATGAATCTTAGTGAGAGCTGAGAATAAAACACACCTTCAGGCGTTCAGCTAACTTTTTTTCATCTCAAATAGGTTATGGCAAATTAGCAAGTTGCAACAGTAAACAAACCAGAGAGAGAGAGAGGGAGAGAGTGTGTGTGTCTCGAGTCGATTGTTGTTGACACAGAAAACAGAACCCAGCGGTGATAGAGAGAAAGAGAAGACGCCACAGAACAAACAGTGATACTGATGAGATGAATACTACAAGTACAAGGTATGCCCTTTCCTATTTCTACCTCTCTTTGCCTCGCACCCACCCTTTCACTTTCAGGCTATATACTCCTCATTCCAATTCCAATTCCATTTCCATTTCCAATTCCAAACCTTGTAATAATGTTGATGATGTCGTTGCCTCTTTCATTCGCATTATTAATAAGCGTCATCCGCCGTCTCAAGTGGAAATTGGTAAGATTTTGTGTTCTCTTGTGAAGATGAAACACTATTCCACTGCTGTTTCACTTTTTGCAAACATGGAGTTTAAGGGAATAACTCCTTCCATGGTTACTTTGAGCATCTTGATCAATTCTTACTGCCACTTGGGTCATATGGGTTTTGCTTTTTCTGTGTTGGGCAAGATTATCAAGATGGGTTATGAATTGGATGTCATTACTTTGACAACACTGATGAAAGGATTTTGTGTTAACGGTGAGGTTAGGAAGGCACTGGAATTTCATGACAGTGTCAGAGCACAAGGATTTCAGCTTAATGAGGTTAGTTATGGGACCTTGATCAATGGGCTTTGTAAAATAGGACAAACAACAGCTGCCATTGAATTGCTTCGAAAGCTGAAGAGACAGGTGGTTAAGCCTGATCTAGTAATGTACAGTGCAGTCATTGACGGATTATGTAAAGATGGGCTTGTAAATGAGGCAAAAAATTTGTTTTCTAAGATGATTGCCGAGGGAATTTCTCCTAATGTTGTCACTTACAATTCTCTAATTCGCGGGTTTTGTTGTGTGGGTCAATTAAAAGAAGCTGCTCAATTGCTGAATGAAATAGTTCAAAACAACATCAACCCAAACATATATACCTTTACCATACTGATCGATGCATTATGTAAAGTAGGAAGAATCATAGAAGCCCAAAATGTGTTTGATAAGATGTTGGAAAGAGGTCATAAGCCTGATGTTGTCACTTATGGTGCTTTAATGGATGGATACTTTCTAATGAATGAAGTGAATGAGGCAACAAAGTTATTTGATGATATGATCAAAAGAGGTTTGACTCCTGATGTTAGAAGTTATACAATTATGATTGATGGTTATTGCAAGAATAAAAGGGTGGATGAAGCCGTAAATCTCTTTAAAGCAATGCAACACAAAAATTTAGTTCCTAATACTATAACATACAGTTCTCTTATTGATGGCTTGTGCAAATCAGGGAGGATCTCACATGTGCAAGACCTTCTTCATGAGATGCATGCTAGTGGTCAATGCCCCAGTGTAATTACTTACAATATCTTGTTAGATGCTTTGTGCAAAAACCAACATCTTGATGAGGCAATTGAATTATTTCAGGAAATTGTTGAAAAAGGAATTCGTCCTACAATGTTCACGTACAACATACTTATACATGGTTTGTGCAAAGGTGGGAGACTTAAAACTGCACAAAAGTTTTTCCAGCATCTTCTTATTGAAGGCTGTCCGATGAATGTCATAACATATAATTCTATGATCAATGGGTTTTGTAAAGCGGGCTTGTTTGATGAAGCCATTACCTTGCTTTCAAAAATGGATGACAATGGTTGCCCCCCTAATGATGTAACAGCTTTAATAATTATTCAGGCTCTTCTTGAAAAAACTGAGAATGAAAAGGCAGAGAAGCTTCTTCGCAAAATGATTGCTAGAGGGCTATTGAAGGGAAAAAAATGAGGTGAGACACTTTAGTTCCAACTAGAGTTACACATCTGTTAATGTTGGATTTTGCATGAATGGTTAGAAAATGCTTATTTCTCTTGGGTCAAAGAAATTGGACTACGCAATGGTCACTTTTGTTGTAGTTCAGATTAACTCTTATGCTTGTTAAAATTACTTTCACCTTATGTTGTTGTTGTTGGTTGAATTTTTGGGTCTTCAACTGACTGATATTCCCTTCAAATCAACTTCATTAACTTTAAGGATCTTTTGAGTCATTGTTGATTTTCGCTTATGGGTTAGTGTTTCAGATGCCTGTATAGAAGCCAAAATATCTAGTTCTTGATTGTTTTCTTCAATAATGAAATATCTTTTATCATACCACAACCTACCAGAAACTTACATGATTCTTCCTTGGCAGTGAATCGTTCTATGTCCTTAGCTTCAAGACACTCAAGCTAGCCGTGTTAAGCTGTAAGTATAATATTTATTGATCACAGAAACTTTTTCTGGCTTATGGTTTATGTTGTTAAACCAATCTCTCTATGTCTCTCGCACTCTCTTTTGTTTTCTTAAGATTGGTGGCACCATAGATTATGTATCAATAAATACAAAGCAAGTCTTAATAAGCTTCATTTTAACTACTTATGTTTTTTTCAAGAAAAAATAATTAGTCCTCATTTCATTTCTACGAGCCTGAGAACTTCTTTGTCAAGCCCCTTAGATTATCATAAGTGCTTTTTGTCAGCCCCAAACAATCTTTATGTGGATGTGTCTAAACTTGGCCTTCCTCCACTGATGACCTCCACCTTTGGTGGGGGAGTTCAAGACCACATGGGCTATCACACCATGGGTTACCTTTTAGCTTAGTTTACATGTGACATGATGCATTAACTGTCTTTGTTTGATGATAATTTCATGGCGTCTACTCTATTTCCATTATGAAGTTGAAGTTGTGGAACCTTTGTTATTAGGGTTTTCAAAACAATTTCTTCAATGCTTCAATATGCCACATTCAGCATTGTCCCCACTTGCTAGAAGTTTCCATAATTCAAGGGTTAAATTCTTATTTGCAACTCAGCATGTAAATTTATATTTAGGAGAAGGACTAAAGGAAAGTTTTGACATTGATGGAACTTTTGAGAATTTCTTTTTCAAGAAGAGGAGGTAACTGTACAAATCTGGCGTGGTTAATATAACCATATATATCCACAAGTAAATGGAATCTATCAAATCTTATTCTACACATATCCGATACCTATTATTTCTGATAGGGCCCCTAAAATAACTAAAGTGTACGAGAGGAGGAAGAAGGGTTGTAATGTAGGGGATTGTGACCAAGAGAGAGAAAATGAAAGGTTATCCACTATGTAACTAACTTCTAAGTTGGCAGTAGAAGGGGGTAGTGGGAGAGTGATTCGGTTGTAATGGATATAAGGCAAAGGAATGATGATTGCATGAGGTAGGCTGGGATTGGCTAGGACTTTTGGGAGAGACTAGGCACTCTCTAACTGCCTAGACTATCTTTCTTTTCTTGTTTTGTATTACTCCTTTACGTTCTCCAGAACTAGGCACTGTTATCACCTTGATACAAGCCTGAATACAGTACTTTTGATCGTTGTTTTAGCTATTTCTTTTATGGTACCTAACAACTGGTATCAAAGCTCCCGATTCTGGGAGCTTTGGATGGTCACTACGCGAGTTGCAATGGAGTCCCGAGTGGAGAGCTTGGAGAAGAGTTTGCAAGAATGGAGGAGTGAGAGTCAAACACAATTGCAAGAGATCAAGCAACTATTGAAGGGAAGTAACTGAGGCTACACTCGAGGTCGATCTCGATGTCGGCGCTCTCCAAATCGACACGATGATGGAGAGTCAGGACGAGAGGCATGACAGTAGAGTGGGTTCGGTTTGAATGTCAGAGTCATGTCACAGAGCTCGCGATTCTCCAACGCATTCAAGAGGAAGTAGTCCACCAATGCGGGACAATGGCAGAAGGAAATTAGAGGTTCCAATCTTCTCTGAGGATGACGCTTATGGCTGGATTAACCGTGTGAGCGGTATTTCAAGGTAAATGCTGTGGAAAATTCTGAGAAATTAGATGCCGTGTGTTTTAGAGTGGGTTACTATACACAATGAGACGTATATGTAGTGAGGATCTAGCCTCAAGTGGATAGTAGGAAAAACAAATGAGGCATCCAAAGAGAATGCTTGGTAGGACAGTGTAAGTGCTTAAGCTACATGTCTATGGAATAGTAAATAGCATCATTTTCTCTCATAAAGGTTCTCTCATTTTCTCATCAAGTTAGTAGTTCAGTTGTTGAGGGAGAATCAACTCTTTGCTAACAAGAAGAAGTGCAGCTTTAGCCAACCTCAACTGGAGCTTTTGGGGCACCTAATCTCAGAAAAAGGGGTTTCTGCCGATCCGAATAAGGTGAAGGATATGCTAGTTGGCTTGTCCTTGTGGATGTAAAAGGATTGAGGGGATTCTTGGGATTGACTGGTTATTATAGGAGGTTTGTGAAGAATTATGGCAAAATAGCTTGGCCCCTCACACAGCAACTCAAGAAGGATAGTTTCAATTGGGCAAGTGAGGCTCAAGGTGCCTTTGATCAGCTTAAAGCCACCGTGACCACTTTACCTGTATTGGCAGTCCCAAATTTTGACAAACCTTTTATGATTGAGACTGATGCTTCTGGTAAAGGAGTAGGGGCAGTATTGATGCAAGAAGGCAAACCTATTGCTTACATGAGTCAATCTTTATTCGACAGAGCTCAAAACAAGTCTGTATATGAGAGGGACTTAATGGCTATAGTTCTAGCCATTCAAAAATGGAGACACTATTTGCTTTGGTGACATTTTGTGGTGCATGCGGATCAAAAAAGCCTAAGGTTTCTTGCTGTCCAGTGATTAATGGGGGAGGAACAACAAAAATGGGTTTCAAAATTGTTGGGGTTTGATTTTGAGATAAAATACAAACCAGGGAATGAGAACAGGGTGATTGATGCACTTTCCAGAAAACTACAATATGCAGCCTATGATGCACAGATACGGGTATCGAATACGATACCAGTACGACACGGGAATACGTCATTTCTTAAAAAATTAAGATATGGGTACAGCCAGGGTTGTCAATAGCGGCCGTTATTGCGGCATAGCGGAGCTTGGCTTCTCTAGAATGCTCATAGCGGAGTGCTTCAGTGTAGCGGCCTGGAGCACCGCAATAGCAGGCGATAGCAGACCCAATAACGGCCACTATTCTCTTTTTTTAAAAAAGTCAAAATGCCCCAAACTCCCTTTCATCATGTCTATTGTCTCTTTTAGACTGGATTGGAGCCTTATGACATTGCTGACAGTAAATCATGGCTCTCTGTTCTCTCCCTCATTCTCTGTTTTCTCTCTTGTCGACAGCAGCAACACATTTAAATGTCTATGTGGTCCTATGTACTCTATATCCCTATGTGCATACTTATTATATGTCTATGCTGTTTTGTTGCACTTGTCCATTTTTTTTTTGGGTTCTAATTCTATACTCTATATCTCTCTTGCATACTTTTTTTAGATAGTCCCTTGTTTTTTCTTCCTATTTCCTATTTGTCTGCTTTCTTCGCTATAGCTACCGCTCTGCGATCCGCTATGCCGCTATAGCATTTTTGGGAGTGGCCGCTCCACGTCGCATTCCGCCATTAACTACTTTGGGTACAGCAGGATCCGACATAACATATATATCAAAGATGGAGAAAAGTAGAGAAAATACTTTTTATTTTCAGCATTAGTCACTACAAACACAATAGAAGACTATAATTTATCAAATTCTTATGATATCCTATCCATATTGGCACAAAAATTCAAAAATAAAAAACAAAAATTATAGGAAATAAGCTTCAGTAGTGTATTTGGAGTATCTGGTATTGGATATCAGTATCTGATACGGGTACGTATCCGACACGAGTACGACAAATATTTTAAAGTATCAGTGCTTCCTAGTATGCAACACTCTCTACAGTCTAATTTTATGAATGGGATGGGTTGGAGGCTGAGATTCAGGCGGATGAGAAATTGAGGGGGATAATTTAGGATTTGCTGAGGCAACCTGACTCCCACCAGGATTCCAATTTAAGAAGGGGAGATTATATTATAAGGGGCGAATGGTGGTCCCTAAGGATTCTCCCAAAGATCCTTTAATACTTAAGGAATTTCATGACTCGGCTAAAGCGGGACATTCAAGATTCTTCAGAACCTACAAACGGATTTATGGACTAATATTCTGGGAGGGGATGAAGAACAGAATACAACAGTATGTGCAGGGTTGCAAAGTTTGTCAAAGGAATAAATATCAAGCCTTGAGTCCTGGGGGACTCTTACAACCCCTTCCAATACCAACACATACATGGTCAAACCTTTCTATGGTCTTTATAAGCGGATTACCTAAGGTTTTTGGGGTGGACACCATTCTAGTAGTGGTAGACAGATTAACGAAGTATGCACACTTCATAGCAGCTCATCCTTTTACTGCACGAGATATTGCGGGAATTTTCATCATAGACATAGTTAGACTTCATGGATTTCCCTCTTCCATTGTTTCTGACAGGGATTGAGTTTTGCATCAGCACTTTTTGAACAGAACTATTTAAACTCGCTGGTACCAAACTGAAATTCAGTTCTGCCTATCATCCCCAATCTGATGGGTAGACCGAGGTGGTTAACCGGTGCTTAGAGACTTATGTGAGGTGTCTCACTGGAGCTAAGCCCAAGCAATGGCCGAAATGGCTCAGTTGGGCAGAATTTTGGTATAATACCAACTATAATTCTGCCACTAAGATGACCCCTTTTAAGGCATTGTACGAGAGAGATCCGCTGGCACTAGTTCAGGGTGATGTAAATCAGTCTGCTGTGGAGGAAGTCAATAGACTAATGGCTGAAAGAAATCACATGTTGGACGAATTGAGAGAGCATCTGGTTCAAGCCCAAAACAGAATGCGTAACCAAGCCAATAAACACAGGCGAGAGGTAGAATATCAAGTGGGGGATGTAGTTTTCTTTGAAGATTCAACCTTACAAATTAAAGACTTTGGCTAAGCGGATGAATCAGAAACTAAGTCCTAGGTACTATGGACCTTACGAAATTGTGGAAAAGATCAGCCCAGTTGCTTATAAGCTACAGTTACCAGCAGGCAGCCAAGTGCATCCAGTTTTCCATGCTTCCTTGTTAAAAAAATCCATCTCTGCATATATCACCAGCCAACCTTTACCTCCCTTTCTAGCTGAGGATTGGAAGCTGAAAGTACAGCCAAGTGAAGCACTAGCCATCCGAACAAGTTCAGTGGGAGAAACAGAAGTTATTGAGTGGCAGAATTTGCCAGACTTCCAACTTGAGGACAAGGTGTCTTGAGGGGGGGAGTGTTGATAGGGCCCCTAAAATAACTAAAGTGTACGAGAGGAGGAAGAAGGGTTGTAATGTAGGGGATTGTGACCAAGAGAGAGAAAATGAGAGGTTATCCACTATGTAACTAACTGCTGAGTTGGCAGCAGAGGGGGGTAGTGGGAAAGTGATTCGGTTGTAATGGGTATAAGGCAAAGGAATGATGTTTGCATGAGGTAGGCTGGGACTTTTGGGAGAGACTGGGCACTCTCTAACTGCCTAGACTATCTTTCTTTTCCTGTTCTGTATTACTCTTTAACGTTCTCCAGAACCAGGCACTGTTATCACCTTGATACAGGCCTGAATACACTACATTTCATCTCTGTTTTAGCTATTTCTTTTCTGGTACCTAACAGTTTCTGAGTTCTATTCTTGAGTAATGTGTGATGGAAATAAAAACTTCTGCTTGTCACCACCAATGGAGTGGAATTACTTATCTAAAAGATGGCAGACTAGGGATCTGCAAAATCCAACTTTCAAGTGGATGACGCCAAGTCATTTTGACTTCTGTTCTCTGAATTATATTTGCAAAATAGGTAAACTGTGGTCAGCCACTTCTGAGAAACCTTCAGCCAGCTTCAAGAGCAAATCCACTCATAATCCCTACAAACACCAGTTATCAAAATTCAGAAGAATAAGAAAAGTTAGATAATTTGACAAGTAAACAAGGAAAGCAAGCAGAATGCATTATCTCCCGCCAGAAGAATTACAGGTAAACAAATACAATCTATATTACAAACATATGACCTATTATAAATTACTCACTCTAAGGGACTAATTCCGGCTGAAAACCTCAATCAAGCATGCAGTACAAACAAGACAGAGTCCTAAGGGACTACAAATTCAAATACTAACTTGGTTTTAAGTTTCTTGTGACTTTAAAGCTGAGCACAGGCAATAAATAAAATGGATTAGTGCTCAAGTAATGAGTTGCAGGTACACATAATAGTTAACTGATAAAATAAGCCAGAAAATGGTTCCCAAGACAGAAAACCATACCTCATACGTATACACTGGACTATAATATGGAACTTACTCAAGTTTCTCTATCTACAGATTCTATTATACCATGAATACACTGTAAAACCTCACAGGCAAACAAACAAAAACAAACAGAAAGAAAACACAAAATTGAAGTACCTCAATTTTGAATGTTTAAAATACTTTTCTTATGTTCTTTTCTTTAGAAAACATCAAGAAGAAATATACAAGGTTAATATATTCCAGTACCATTGTAATACAGATGTAGTTCTAAATGGCCAAAAGCCACAAGCAGTGTGAGTGTCATATCTTTTCTAACCATCCAAATGTAGAATTCCCACAAACAAGGCTAAGCCTTTCTTTGTCTACATTTGGATTGATGACTATGCATGGTAGTGCAGCTTGAATTGAAAGTTGGAAAGAAAAAGATGTTTTTCATTGACCAATTAGTGTTTCGAAGAAAAGATGGAACCTTAAAATAATTGAAATAGGATCAGTGATACAAATGACATTGTACAGTCTGTTACCAAAATCTTCATTAACAGTATTTATAAATAATAACTTTTAAGTAAAACAAAAGTATGAGATAATCATATTAAATATCCATTTTTATCTGGCCTCATAAAAGTTGCATTGTCATTTTGTGGAAAAAGAAGACTGTAACAGAGTGCATAAGAAAGAAAACTACCCATTTTTTTTAATCCTTACATGGTGACCGATAATTCACAACTATACCATTCTTCCAGATAATATAAATATTTTTCCTTCTAACTCAGTGACAATAGTCCAAGGTTATCAAATTCGAGAGTTTAGGTAAACTTGTGGAGCTCCAAGAAAATTGAATCGTAAACTCGTTAAGAGTTTACATATTTAAAAAAATTTATTTATAAAAATATCCTTGTACCCAAACATAATTTAATAGCATGTCGATAAGTAATATTCAACATTACAACTCCATAACAAAGCAAACAAAAATTATAAAGTAAAAAATAACTCAATACTTGACCTAACTGTTATATTATACCTAGTCCAACACTTGCACTTTTTTGTAGTATAACAGAACAGAACAAAACTAATAATAATAACATAAAATTAGCTTTATAAACCCAATATATATGGCAACACAGTGGTAATTCAACCAAGTACCAAACAAAATCAACCATAACTATGTGTTTTGAGGCCAAAACCATGTGTAAATCTAGGCTCGTAAACTTGTTACTAAAATCGAGAGTTTATCGATTTTGACAGAGTTTACTTGACCTCATAAGAGTTTAACAAAAAGAGAGTTTACATGCGATGTAACTCATTCTGTGTCCTAGGATCGTAAACTGTAAGAGTTTAAGAGTTAACTCGAGAGTTTGACAACCATGAATACTCTATGGCATTATTGAAAAGTCACTAATATCATCAAGTCCTTCCATTTCTAGTGAATTTAGTTTGCTATTCTGGTTGAACTTTTTTCCTATAAGAACAACTGTCTTCCTAACCAAGTAGACAATAATTCATGTGATGCCTAAAAGTTTAAGCAGAAATATAATAATATATAATACAATTTAAAGAACAATAATTAGGAAGGACTTGCAACTTAAGAACTATGTCACTCCCAATTTTGTTTCATGGAGACAATCTTCAGTGATCACAGTGCTCCTCTTTGCAGAATTTTCCATACGACCATCATGCTTCTCTTTGTCAAATGCAAACTCAAGTTGTTTCTCCATAAACTCAAGTTAGCTTGGATCTTAACCTGTATGGAGGAGAAGAGTTGAAAGCCTTATTATTGGGAATGTCACTCCCATTGCCATGGCTTGCTGGACTCTCAGAGAACCTCCCAACTTCAGCACCAGAATTATCCTTGAGTCTCTCTTGTTCATTAGAAGTATGTGAATCATCATCTGCTTTCACGACTTTACTAGGAGTGACATGTGTTTGGACTCCAGTCCTTCTCTTCCTCAATATGGAAGGAGTATTTGGGAAAGTTTTAGCTGCCATTTTCAATATTCGAGGCTTGCATTCTACACAGTCAGAATCAGCCGTAATTGTTCCTGACAATTCTAACTGATTCTTGCCATTGTCAACTAGCTTACTAACGTCTGTAGTTTCGGATGATGATTCGACAGTGGCATCTAATCCTTTATTAGAACAAGAAAGTATTGTTTTAGTTGCAGAATGTCTAACTGTATCCTTGACAGCAACTTGTGGACTGTTCTGTGGAATTGGAGGAAGTCTTCCTGTTGCTAAATAGAAATTCAACTTTTTCTTCGAAGAACTATTCCAGTGGTTCTTTATTGCATTATCAGTCCTGCAGAAGAAAATTCATGTAGACACATATTAGCATTTGTCACAAATATAATTCAAATGGCATACCAGAAAAAATTGAAAGTATTTCAGATCACAAAATATATCTTACAAATTGTACACAGAAGTCGTATGATCAACTTATTGTGCCAGTGATTAAAGAAGTATTTCTTGTTATTTTCCAGGGATCCACTCTACAAATTGGAATTATGTCATCTATAATTGGTGCTGAAAAAGATGAAATTGTAGTACTTCCACTAAATATTTTTTGAACAAAATTGAGCAGATTGGCATTGGTCTAACAATGCGAGGTAGTTGTGTTTGGAAACCTTGACAAGGAAGAATCTTAAAAAATACATGTTATGAGCATACTTGCAAAGGGTGAACTCGCAAGTGGAAGAAGCTAGTTGATACTAAAAATTTCTATACTTTTGAAGTAAGAAGACCAATATTTTTTGTCAAAAAATAAAGTGGGTACTGTTTGCTACAGTGATTCCAAATTATCCATCGCTCTTGTCCCTCTTTCGGATTCACTCATTATATCAAGTAAATCTTTGTCAAACATAAATGATGTAACATTATGAAGACAAAAAAAAATTAACAACTCTAGAAATATATAGTTTCATATATGGATCAGGACTTAAAGAATAGATATTTTATAAATGATGGACATATGAAAAGGGAGGAATATATTAATGTACATAAAAAAAATTAATGTCATTCAATTTAAAAAAATTTATTTATAAATGAGAAATGGTAATTAGTAAATAGGACAATGGAATCTGAATAAAAAATAGAATAAGCATAACTTAAATGAATACTATGTGGAGTATTTTTCTAAAATGCATATTAAGGGCCAATAAGAAGGACAAACAGTGTGATATTAACAACTTAAATGAGCACATTACAAAATAGATGAGCGTCTTGTAGATTAAAAATTGGCAGGATGTCCACTTGAGCAACAAATTTCAGTTTTCAGAACATCACTTTTGACATCAATCTGCAGTTTGAAAAATTGAAAATGCATAAATCTATCATTAGCAGAATGGGAATTAATACATGATACAGTAATCTGCATTTAGAAAAATTGACAATACAGAGATAAACTATTAGCTGAATGGGAATGTATACAATAATTATATATATATAAGTTATCCATCATTCTCTTTGCTTCAGACTTTTTTTTTTCTTAAATGATTCTACTTAGATGAATATTATCAACAACTCAATATAAATTATTGAAAGTAGAATGTAGTATCAAATACCAAGGTTGATCTTTGCAATGTAATAACTTTTGCGGTATTATCTTTCACTTGCCCGTTGCTTCTTTGTTTACAGGCTTTTACTCTCTGCAAGCTGCTTCATCATTTTCTGGTATGTGCTTTGCTGCAATTCTTCGATCAATTAATGGTGTCTTAGCAGTCATATGCAGCATAATTCTGTATGACATAATTATTCACTTGAAGCCAACTCTTGATGATAGAATGGCGATGCTTCATGCAGTGGTCCTATCCCTGTACCCCCTTCTTCACTTTTCTCTATTATACAGATGTTGCATCTGTTACTGCAGTGCTGGCTATGTATCTTGCAAGTTTGAAGAAGAATTACTGGTTCAGTGCATTGGTAAGGTGTATTTAGACTTTTATGTTGTAAACTATCAATACATGATGAAATTGGATTGATATGTGATATTTGTTTGGTGTATATATTATTTTCATCCAAGTTCCTCTATTTTAATATCTCGTGACACTTGTTGAACCTATGTTTTTGAACAAAGTGGTTATAGATACAGATGCCTCCTGTTTAGAATTTTGTATTGTTATTAAACATACTTAATGCAAAAACCTTAGGTGTTTCTCATAATGATCTTTAGTACTAATAACTAGGGAAAAATATATTATTGTCATTGTTTGAAGACGCACTAAGTTCAAGACAGATGCCTCCTGTTTAGAATTTTATATTGTTATTAAACATACTTAATGCAAAAACCTTAGGTGTTTCTCATAATGATCTTTAGTACTAATAACTAGGGAAAAATATATTATTGTCATTGTTTGAAGACCCACTAAGTTCAAGACATTACTTAATCAATTCCTCATTGTGAATCTGAGTTTAGAAAAGTCAATTTTACAGAATTAGTTTGTAATATGTGAATTTAAACATCTATAGCTATTTTCATGGCTGAATTTGGTTCAAATGGACCTCTGTGCTGTCTTTTTTCTTTTTCATGCTCACTTCTATATCATAAACTTCTTAGTTTCTTTACTTGGTTTTCTGACGATGGTTTGTACAATTCTTGATGCTTCTAAATTCTAACAGAGAATCTTGCAGATGAGGAAGATCAATGTAGGAATTGTTCATTTCTGGATTATTAGCATTTAGATTGTAAAGATATTAATATCATTTTATATGTTGACAACTTTTTAGAGGGATTGGGGAGCTCTTTTTAGCTAATGTTCTGTTTTTCTTTTCTTTTTTTCTGTGTGTAGATGAGTAGATTTACAGATACTTCCTATTGATGGATAATTTTACTATTAGCACTCTATACATGATTATATTTGTAATTCTATTTTATAGAGTTGTGATAGCTTATACAATTTTGTTTATATAGATTGGAGCCTTTCCAGTTGTTATTCGACAAACAAATATTATATGGGTGCTTTTTGTTGCCTGCACTGGGATCATAGATATTTCTGTGACACATGGAAAGGATAATGCAAGAACAGCCAAGTCAGATGTATCTATAAGTAAACCTAGTTTGGCATAAGCTACTGGCACGAGTATAGTGAGTTTATATCTCAGATAGCGAAAGTTTGTTAAATCTGTGGATACTGTTGAAAGCTCTTTGCCTTGTACACATGCGTCTTCTCCTTTCTCTTCTTCAGGTTCACTTTTACCTGCTTAATGAAACCACAAGGTCTATTTTATTCTCATAAGGAAATAAATTAATAACTTTGTAAATAACAAAAAGCTAATAATGTCTCACTCCCATTTTTTTGTGCAATACTTAGAATAGATATATTGATGTTATTGTGCAGGATTGGTTGATGAAATTTAGACAATCCTTTTAACATTATGGCAAACAAAGTGGGAGCTTTTAATTTCATTTAGCCCCTATCTCATTGGTAGCCTTTCTTTTGTTTGTACGTTTGAATGTCAGTGTTGTTCTGGGTAATATTTGTTATTTATTATCCCTTGTGATCTTTTGGGCCACTAAACCCTGTTTCTCACCTATCCTACTGAGACTGCAGGTACAAAAGAAGCTCACACATAGTTACCCCGCATTTTGCTTAGATACTTTTAGTTTGGTTTCTGTGTTGGCTCTAGCTCCTACGCATTTCACTGTCACCCAGGCTGTAGACATGTTCCAGTTGTTTTGGAAATATAGGCCCCTTTGTTTCTTTCTGGGCTTCCTGGCCCTTGTTGTTGGCTTTCTCTCAACACTTTTTCAGGTTAGGTGAGATCACTAATTAGAATAGCAAGCAGAATCATGTTTTGATTGTCAACAACTAAATGCATGTTCTGGTGAATTCATAGACTGATTTTGCTCACATACTTAGAAACTGAAAGCTCATCTTTCCAAGTACATTTTATTGATATCTTCCATTATTTATTATCACCTAATACAGTGTTTGCATCATATGAGGCTTAGCACTTGCTGTATTTTTCTTCATTATTGTGTGAATATCACAACATTTACTCATCTGAAGCTTTACTCATTCTAATTCTCTAATACAGGAAAATAAACTCAGCTCTTATTACTTCTAATGATTTGTAAGACTTGTTTACTATAATTTTTTTCACTCACCGTGTCAATTGATTATTGCAGTGTAGCTTATCCATACCTTCTTGCTGACAATCGGCATTACCCTCTCTATCTCTGGAGGAAAGTCATTGTGGCGCACTGGTCCATAAAATATTTTCTGGTCCCAATTTATATATGTTCTTGGCCTTCCATTATCCATATGTTGGGTGAGTACATAGCCCTATCAAGCATTGTTGTTTGATTCAATTACTTGGGAGATTATAACTACTATCTTTTGCCAAGCAGAGAAATTTCGAAATAAAATCTGGGCATTGGCATACTTTTTGGCTGCAGCTGCTGTTCTTGTACCAGCCCCATTGATAGAGTTCAGATACTACACCATACCATTCTATTTCCTGGTGCTTCACTGGAATAATAAGGATAGTCAAAGTTGGCTTCTCATTGGAATGCTATATATTGGTATCAATTTCTTTACAATGGTGATGTTTTTGTTTCGGCCTCGTGTGCCTGGAATTCAAAGGTTTATATGGTGACTTAATACATCAGAAAAGCAAGAAGCTTGTAGCAAAACCAGGGGGAGGGGTGGAGGGACTTCATTAGGTAGGGAAAGAAATTTAGATTTCATTGACTGGGTCATTGTAGGTTTCTTCCAACAATGTGAAAAGCTTTTTCATTTTGGTCCATTGGTGGGAGGCAACTTTTCTTTCATAATCCCCTCCTTCCCTATGAATTTATGATTCAATTTCAGGTCCTTACACTTACTAAAGATTTTTCCTGCTGAATTAGTTGACACTTTCTTGATAAAGTGAAACACTAATTACAATGAGTGTTTTATTTCCTTTTCCTTATACACCCTTTTAGTTTGTTTGGAAGTGAATATTTGATTTCTTTTCCAGTTCTAATGAATAAAGATTAGGAAATATTGAGTGCCTTTATGTTCTCTGTTAACGTTCAACTGTGTGTCCATTGTTGTTAGTAATGAGCACCGTAACAATTTGGTCACTTCATTGGTTGACATTCAATTTGTGTCTGTAGTATGTGATTGAATTAGGAAACCTGTTTGATATCTGAACACATCGAGAAAGTTTATGGGAAAGCCAAGGGTATCCACTGTGTTATTGTGATCAGGTTTTCTTAGACGAATTATACCCGAATTCTAACTGGTTTGTAAAAAATAAGAATGCAAGCCATGCCAATATGCTAGTAACCAGTCAGACAATTGCCTTTGGTTTGTTGTGTTAAGTACGTGGTGCAAAAGACTGGGAGTAATAACAAAATGGATAAAACTTAGATAAAGTTTGATAGGTGCTTGTGGTGATTTTTTTTATTAAAATATAATATGTGTAATATTTTTAATATTTTAATGCGACATCATCCTCACTTTTGGTACTGATGTGTAAAAAATAATACACATGTTATATTTTAATTGAGAAACAGTACAACAAGTAATTATAGAATTTTGTCCTAACAAAAAGAGTATTTTTTTTAAAAAAAAGTGTCTACCATAAACTTTTTTTTGTGTGTGTAAACTAAGGTATCCCCTCGCCCGGAAGGTAAGAGACTAATTCTACGACGTACAATTAGGCACGTGAAGCGGGAATTTCTTCAACTGTATTTTTTTTCATACACACCGCCTCAATGATAAAATCTGAGACAAGATGTTTAAGGTGGCCGAGCATTTTTCATTTGGACCGAAGTAAGTTGGTGTGTCTTCAACTAACACTATCTATAATTGATATTTAAAATTTTAATTGATGTAATTAACCGAATAATCATTCTAAATGTGTAAATTAAAGTTTCTGTCGTAGTACCATTCAAGTTGGTAACAAAAACATTGCAATTTCTCCTTTACTAATTATCTCACTAATGTAATATATTTCCTCAATTATTAATCATCTTGTCTCGAGTTAGATCTTTGGGGTGGTATGTATGGAGAAAAACGTAATTGGGAGGGGTTCCTACTTTATGCGTATGACCGTACCTTGTGAGATTAATCTCTTGTCTTCCTGGCAAGGGAATACCTTGATTTACACACAAAAAATTCGAAAATCAATTTTAAACAAGAAGGGATACATTGCACATTTAAATAAATCATAGAAATAAATTATGCTAAACAAAAGTTTAAGGGCAGACTAGGCATAAAGTAAAGTGGAAGGAAGACTTTTGAAATTTATCTTAAGAAAATTAACATAAAAATACTTCTTTAACTGTTATATAATTTTTTTTAATCAGTTTTTATCATTTTAAGAGGTTGTCTTCGAAGCATGATGACCATACTTTGGAACTTGTACATAAGGTTATAAACTTTTACATAAGGGTAACAACCTCCATTTGCCACCATGCTCACGAAACAAAAAAATAAAATTAAGGAAGTCTTATTGACTTAAAAAGAGGGGGGGGGGAGAAGATATAGGAGATCAAATTCTCACTACATCATAATAGTTTTTGGTAAAAATTAAGAAAAATATCAGTTAAGGTACACTTATTCAAAGAACAAGGGGATCGATCATTTATTGCAATTGAGTTATCCAACTCATTAACCTTGTAAAATTTATACATATTTCATGAGAGAAAAATAACACGGACTGAATTCTATGTGGACAAAATTTACTTGCAGTATAGTGATTCGAATTTCACTGTAAACACCTTGTAATTAGGGCATAACTGAAACCTGAACATGAATTAATCTCACACCTAAAAGATATAAGAACACCTCATAATTTTATAAAAATAAATAAATAAAACGGAAGGATTTTACAATAAATAAACAAAAAAAAACGAAAAGAAAAACGCCTTTCTCTAATCAAATCTCTTGCCAAATTAATTAAACTTATATATATATGTGTGTGTGTGTGTGTGTGTGTGTGTGTCTGTGTGTGTGTGCGGGGTTATTTCTAGAATTTCTTTAGAAACAGAACTAGACTCTTCTCAAATCTCAATCTCAAAACTCCTTCACCTGCCTCTTTTTTATCCCACTTTAAAGTCAAGGTGTTGCAGTTGAGATCTAGGTGTGGAACGCTTCTTCAACTCCCTGTAAAATGGTTCAAATTATGTCAAATTTTTGTATGTTTTTTAACATCGTTTTGTTTGTTAAAAATATGACAAACAGTCCAACATTCTATTATTTTCATCCCAAAGCCTCTCAAGTTTGACCATTACCAACTATAAACACAGACTAAAGGGAGGGAAAAAGAGAAAACTCTCAGGTAAGCATGATGTCTCACCTAGTTTGTAAACTCAACAAATAAAAATTGACAATTCATTGATATTTTTAAATTTGGGTCTCAAAATTTTGTCAATTTAACAGCATTTTTTATTTGTCTACAAGGTGCATATACACCATGTCTAACCAAAGAAGATACTAGAGAGATAGAGAGAACAAGAAGAAGCCACCCATACTGCTACTGGTTCCACCATGTGAAGCTTCCATGATATCATGACACAACAAAAAGTGAAACCCATACAATTTATAGACTAGTTAATTTATTCACTAGATCTTACATAGACCTAAACCACTATTAACCATCATAGTTAATTTGGATATATCTGTATGCGTGCATCTAACTTTATAATCCAGCATTTTAATTATTGTAGACCTACTGCATTCTCTGTAAACACCTTTAGGATTCTTAAGAGCTCTCATTGTACGTCATGTAGTTAAATTTTTAATGTTTCTATCTTCTAGATTGATTCTTGAATCGTCATGAATGATATTTATACATTTTGCTGGCACCAATTGGCGATTAAGCAGTTACAAAATGTCAAAATGGTTTGCTTTTTCTCCGACTTAAAACTTGGCTTTCAAAGTCAACTTGGAATACTTTTTATCTAAATCACGATTTAAAACATGACGAGTTTGAAATAAAAATGTCAAGTTCTTTGACTATCAATATCATATATCAAAGTCTACTTCCTGCTCCTTTATAGTTTGATTATGCCTTTTCAACCGTTGGTACTTTATAAGTAAACTAGTTCCAGGTCCCTCTTATAGTTTGAACTCATAATTGAATTCCATGATGAATTTAGCACAAACAATGAGGAAGTTTTGTCACTGTCAAGCCTTTTTCATAAGGGAAATTAAAAGGCCTTGATTTGATAATCAAGTAATGATACAAAAAGCTGTTTAGAGAGAGGGAATATTGTCTTAGTACTTTAATGATTTTATATCTCTAGCATGTCCCCACACGCAAAAGTATTTTGGGCTCAAAGCGTAGACAATGCACAAGTTTACTGTATCTTGTACTGAAATTCAACTTTATTTAGAAGAATGAATGCAGCAAGGATCAAACTGATCTTAAACACTTGGTCTTAGAGGCTTTGATACCATGTTAAAGAACATCTCTCCTAGGAGCTTAAGTTTTGTGACGTGGAAACACTTAAATAATTTTATATGTCTAACATTGTGCCCTAGCAGCCTAATTTTGATATAACAAAAAAAATGGTAAAATTGAGAAGGGGGGGAGGGGGGGATAATAACAAATCAACGACAAAACACTGAATTTCCTCAAAATTTCAGCTACTGTCATTGTAATTAGTTGTTATATGCATATATTTACACCGATGAACGCCATATTTTTCCCTCCAAGGAGATGATGACTATAGAAATGTCATCATGGTAAAGACGCCGTTCCCCTTGTGGGATATCAAGCAACTCATGAAAGTCAATACCTGCAACAGTCCAAGTCAAGCTCCCTATAATTATTTTGACTTCAAATGAATTTCTTTCTGGTTGAAAGATAGTTGGAGATAAGGGCTTTTACCAGCTTTTTTGGCTGCTCGAAATAGTGCTTCTTCAATGAGAAGTTGTGCAGGATCTCTATCTGGAAACGAAGTGATGAATGACTCTACTTTGGCAACTGCTTCTTCATTGGTGAAGTATTGGAGAAGTCCATCAGAAGACAATATCAAGAATCTGTCACTTGGGCTGAGCCTGTGGTGGTGAAGTGAAGGTGAACAGGTGATGTATGGGGAGTTCCCTATGTAGTTAACTCTGAAAGTCTCTAATACTGCATTATTTTGTTTAGGCTACAAAATGGACCAAGAGGTTCATGGTTAGAAAATAAATATGGAACATAGTGGCACTGAAGGTATCCAACAATTATCCAAGTCTAGACTGATTCTCAGTATTGCCTAAATTTCAAATATGGTGCGGTTGGGATGCTAAAATATAAGACCATTAAAGTAATAAATGTGCCATAATTGAGTCTTAACAAAGTTGACATGCGTTTAATTGACTTTTGAGAAATATACTCAATAATCTAATGCAATATAACAGAAGAAGAAAAAAAAAAACAGGAGCCTGAAACTAGCATGCCTTTGTGCAGAAATGTAAGCAGTTAAGCATAGACTATATCAGATTACCTGCTTGAGGAACCCAGCCCCAAACGCCCTTGTGACATTCAAGTAACCTTTCACCCGGCCTTTAGTTACTGCAGAAGGGTCATCTGGGTGCTCCATCCTGATTCTGTGAATCTCCTGAGATTCAGAAAGATCTAACATCTAAGTCATATAAAAAGTTAAAAAAAAGAACAATCTTAATAGTCCAGAAAACAAGTTGCACAAATGACCTCTTTCACGTCAGTGCTATGATCCATGGTGAGTTGAAGGTAATTCGCAGTCTGAGTAGCTAAGACAGCACGACTATCTCCCACATTCATCAAGTAAACATCTTCTCCCTTCATCAGCATTACCAAAACACAAGAACCCATCATAGCTAACACAGGATTATTTATTATCATTTCATTAACAGTCTTCAGAAATGCATCCTCCGTCTTCCTCAACGCCTCAGAAAGAGCTAGTAACACATCTGAGGGGCCAAAAGCTGCTGCACTTTTTGCATTTGTAAGCCTTAAGTTTAACTGTATCCTCTTCTCAAGGCCAACCTTTTCACTATGCCCCTCACTTTTCCATCCCATTTCTTCCCTCCCTTCCCACTTCTTTCTCACCTCTTTACTTCTATTCATTCCCAGTACTCTCTTTGAAACAGAATCTAAATTTAACTTTTCATTTCCTATTGAATAGTTTTCTTTATTAAAACTTGAAGAACAACCACCAACCATCCCATTTCCCACTTGGGATTCATCATTTCCCTTAACTGAACCCAACACTTTCTCCTCCAACTCCAACGAGTCCGTGTCCATGAACGAGCTCGACTTGGCCATAACAGATGCAGCCATGGATTCTGACTTGTGATTACAGAGCAACCCCTTGAGCTCATCGTGCACAGCATAAAAGAGATTGTCAAGAAGATAATCAGTGGCATCTGGGCCATTAAACCCATCGTAAATTCCCACAAAAACCCATCCATGGTCCTCAGAAATCACAATATGGACACGATCCTCACCAGCTCTCCCTTGAGCCCAGTGAAGATTCTCACTTCCCATTAATGAATCACAACCACCACCACCGCCACTTTCCATATAGTTATCATCCTCAACATCATGCAAGCTCAAATCACAGCCCAAATTAGCACTACCACTCACTGTGGCATTATCATTCTCATTCTCGTTGTTCTTGGATCCTCCTCTGACCGAAACCACCCCTTTAACCGGCGTGACAATGGACCTGTGCCCACGATATATTGCTCCAGAAACTACTCTCTGGAGAATCTTCATCAAGCTACGTTTCCTGGGTTTGTTTTGAAATCCATATCCATTATGAGAGAAGCTCCTACGTAGCTTCACAGACTCAGCAGAACCTTTCTCAGCCAAGCCACGATCAAAAGGGCTCGACAACAAGCCAGTGCCACCCACCACAGGACCTGAAGAGAACCCTCTCTCCATGGGGCTCCACGCAGTGCCGCAGCTACCCACAGAGGAACCAACAGAAGAAGCATGTTGTGGAGGCATCGAAGTGAAGGAAGTGGAGCTCTCAAACGACGCCGAAGAGTCCAAAACGGTGCTGTGTTGAAGAGAATCAGCAAGAGTAGTGGAAGGTGGGGTTGACGAGTTGGCACTCACGGAGGCGCCGGAAACTGATCGGAAAGTCATGTGGGTGGTGGTGCTGATGTCGACGACATCAGCGGAAAACACGTTGGAACATGTTGATGAACGACATGGGTCTGGTCGGACATAGCAGATTGAGTTGCCAAGAGCTTTGTCGTGCCGGCGGGAGATGTCTCCGGCGACGGTGGAACAGAGGCACACTTTTCCGATACCGTTACCCATTGGAGAGTGAAATAATGCAGTTCAAGTTTCACAGAAGACTATAAACAGAAGGAACCAAGAAGAAGAGCATGAGAAAGAAGAGGTGGAGTTGACTTTAAAGTGGTGTTAGATTTGTTATGCTTTTAAAATTAAATGTACTCTCACTCTTTTATTTATTTATTGATTGAGAGTTGACTTTGAGATTGAGTAAAAGGCCAGCAGCAGGTGGTTTTTGGAGAGTATTAAAAGGGGGAGAGTTTTTTTTATAAGGGGGGAATCTACTCCTAAATTTGAAATAATAGTCTACCCAAGAAAAAAAGAAAAAACAATTGAAATAGTAGTAGTTATTTAATTTGGTGCTTTTGACTTTTGAAAGAGTTAAGTACAGAAAATAGTTTGGGAGTGCATTTAATAAAAGTTTTAGGGAGTCATTTAAGGAAGATTTTGAATAAATAATAATAATAATAATAATAATTATTATTATTATTATTATAATGAAAGTCAAAGTATTATATAATTTATTATAATGGTGAGAATTCATTTAGTGTAGGATCATCTTGACATACTTACTCTTATTAATAAAAAAAATTTATAAACGTTAAATTTTATCAGTCTAATCATTGGATTGAGAATTCTCATTAAATAAATCAAACTTAAAAAATTTTGAGGACTTTAAAAATTAACTAGCTAGTACTTCATTTAACTATTTTAGTTTAACGTATAATTTTTAAAATATAAATAAATGTTAACTATAAGATTAAATATCTATAAATACCTTAAATTTGGTATACATGATCTTCACAATAATATTACATGATTCAAAGGTTGGATGATAAAATTAAAATTTTATGAAAAGTTATTGAATAACATAAATATACAAAACTTACTCCTAAAATAAGTAAATCTCAATCGTATTATACTCATGCTAATTATATTTGCATGATATATACTTTGCCCATGTGCATGAATTTGTAATGTGAATCTCCATAGACCCTATGCTTATATTTGAATGGATGGAGTACAGTGGTTAGTAATAAAGTAGAGTGGTAAAAAGACTTCATCATACTATTTGAGAGTTTTTTAAGTAATGGAGTAGAGTGGTTAAGGAAGGGAATCCAAACCACTTCATACTACTCAAACTCTTAATTTTTCATACCCTCCAATTTAAGAAGTTTGAGATGGAACATTTTTCTCTTTTTTATTTTTACTTCGTCATTTACAATTTTAACCCTCATTTATTTTTAAATAATGTTATAGGTAACAAAAATTAAAAGGATAATATTTAAAGTAAAATATGTAATTCACTCTACTCCATTAATGACCATTGTGACTTTTAAACAATAGAGTAGAATTTTCTTCCATTCCCTTATTAAAACTTTCAAACAATAAAGTTATATATTTTTATTTTTTCACTCCATTTCATTCTAAATTACTCCATCATAAACTACTTTATTCCATCTATTTCAAAATCTATTTCAAAACCCTCAAATATAACCTATATTTTTATTTTTGAGAGGTTTGAGGAACTCGCACAATGTGCAAGTCTATAAATAAGTTTTTTTTATTTTGGTATGAAGAAAGTGATAGAAATGATAGGTTATTCCAATATTACAAGTTAATATGCGAGTGACATATCTGAAATTTTGAAAGACACGCAAAGATCCACTCGTATGATGGCCTCCAGGAGTTCCCTCAAAGAAATCTCCAAATCACAATTACTCGCACTTAACCCGTGAATGCCAATAAATCTCCCTGACGAAGGGGGAATTTGAATCCGTACGTTTAGGAAGTACAAAGTCTTAATCTAGAACTCTTTAACCAACCAGGTTGGACTATAACTAGTTATTTATTTAAAAAGCATGCTAGGATAATTATAATTATAATTACTCTAACTCAAAATTGATATTGACATGTTTTATATTGTATTATAATGATTTTAGAATAAATATTCAAATTGACCTCTTAAATATATATAAAACATTAATTTGATCATTTAATTATTTTTTATATTAAAATAATTTTTTAATATTATTTTTTACATTAAATTGGTCCTTTAATATTATTTTTTATATCAAATTAATCTTTTAAAAAGGATTAAAAATGACAAATTTGATATAAAAAATAATTAAATGACCAAACTGATATCTCGTATATTTTTAAAGGATCAAATTAGATATTTACTCATGATTTTATCCCATTTTAAGCTAACATATTGGACTTTTTTTTTTATTGCAATTAAGTGCATTCCATATCAGTTTGTGTACGTCTCAATTAAATTTTTTTTCTTTTTTCTAGTTAAAAGCAGGTCACCTATATTGAGAGCATCGATAAATTAAAGGTGAGTTTGTCATATAAGAAAAATAATAAGCCGGCCAATATTATATTGTCTAATTAAAATCAAATTAAATAAAGTCACGGGTCTTTGATCTCAGCTAATAAGTCACTTTTGACGTTCAAAGTGAATTCCCCCCCCCCCCTAAATTCTCGCTGTGTTAGTAGCACGTAAAGAATATCTTAAAAAATTATATATGACAATTCATTTACGTTAAGTGTAAATTTAGATATATTTATATTATTTAATAATTTTTTATAAAATATGAATTTAACTAATCTGATCATTAAATTATATGTTCTCATAAGATATATTAATCTCATAAAAACTTTTATAATTAAAAAATTATTTGATACTTCCGTATTATTTTATTTTAGTATATAATTTAATTTTAAAATATAAGTAAATTATCTACTATTATATTAGATAATTATATATGTCCAATTTATTTAAAATTTAGTATGCATGATCGTTAAGATAATAACATATGATTCAACAATTGGATTAGTTAAATTTACATTCTACAAAAAATTATTGAGTGGTGTAAGTGTGTCAAGACTTATACTTAATGTAAGTGGATCCCTACTATATATATATATATATATATATATGATTTTTTAGGGTATTTCTATGTGCTACTAACACTGTGAGACTAATCACCTTTTGGGCATTGTTATGACTAGGAGGCCCTCTCAACAAGTGTCTATTTCAAAGTTCTAACTTGTGTCCTCACATTGAGAGTGCATCTCGCTTATTACTACACTAAACACTTGTTAGTAAAAATGTTTATATTTTAACCTAAACGAGTTATCCTACTGATTAAGGATGTATGCTCTTTATTGTAAAAAGAATATGAACCAATAACATTTTATTATTTTTGTCAAGGACTCACTTTCCTAAGATCTTAAAAAGTGACAAAGATTGAACTCATAACTATTTGATCATAGAAACTCTAAAACCATGTCAAATGCCAACTTTCATAAAAACTTAAGCGGTTAAATAGAGGCTAAAAAATGATTTATGTTTCTAACAATTTAGATAAATATCTTTCTTATAATAAATCTAAAAGAGGATGTATCTTGGTTTAAAAATGGTTAGTTTAACAGTAATTAATTTTTGAATAAATTGCACCTACCCTCTTGAGGTATACCAAAATAACACTTATACCCCTATTCTCATGCACAAATTGTAGCCCACCCCATTAGACTCCTCTAACTAACAAAGTCTTGATGCTAATTGAATATTCCTATTAACTAGATATCTAATTATGGTTAACTTATTTGTCCAAATTTTAACTATTTATTACATTATTTACAAAAATTTTAAACCGTTGAGACTTAATAAAGCAATGATCATACAATATTGATCAATACAAATTAATATTAATTATTGTCTTCATTTGTAAACTTATTTGAAAATTGATTGTTTTGAACTAAGACTCTAGGAACTTTCATGTGATGGGCAGATGATTGTCCCATCATATGTGGGAGACTAAGCAATGACGAAGCTCGATGGATTGTCCTAAAGGACAAAACCAACTTGGTTAGCTTTAGGATGACGTATCAAAAATTCTCAATGAATTCTTTTCTCCTCACCATTGTGCTTTGTTAGCACGTCTTCTAAATTTTTTGTATAACTGAGTGTCTCATTTGTTGTTCAAGAGCTAACCAAGATGGTTTCGTCTTAAACTTTATTAACATTTTTAGTCATCCGTCGAGTCTAGTCACCGCTTGGTCTCACACATCTGTTGGAACAATCACATGCAAGTGAAGTTATTCAATGACCCCAACAAAATCACAAATTTCCTTACTCTGTAATTTGAGCATCTCCAAAATTTTCTATCAAAATTTTCTTGAGTTCAAGAGGTGAATAGCAACACTCTACCCCTATAATCACAGTAGTTATTGATTGCCCTCCCTCAATTCGAGATACGCTTCTTGGAGGACTTAGCTTCCATGACTTCTAGCCTTCCATAGCCTTAGCTTCAGCCAACATAAAATTTGTAGGAAATACAGAGGCAGCCATCATCTGATATGAAATTGTGACATGGACTTGAAAAAAAAAAACCCAAATAAACATGAAAAACTAGACTAGCTAAGCAATTGTGCTAGGTGACGGGAAGGATCAAATTGATACCAGTAAGAAAATGTAAGTATTCATATCTAAAAAAATTAATATAGGTACCAAAATCCAAATCCAAAAGAAAAAAAATTATAGGGATTAAATATTTAATTTTTTCAACAAATTTATCTATGGTCCTTGTATGAAAATGATAAAATATATATGCTTACTGTGGGTCCTAAACAGGAAAGAGAAGGAAAAAAGAAAAAAGGATACCACAAAAAACAAAGGTAGCATCCCTGGAATCCCTTTCCTTTGGTAAAATGATAACATGAATGATACCAATGGTCATATTCGTGCACCACTTGCTGCGGGAATTTTCTATTTGCAGTGACTATGACTTTTTATTGTAGGCATTGTGCCCACCTTTTGTCTTCAACCTTTTTTGAGCAACAAAGGTTGGTCAAATCAAAGGATTCTCACACCCACAGATCCCTAGCTGCAACCAAGCATATTGATCCTCAAAAGGGGCCCTTATTTGGGATCCCTTTCTTTTAAATTTCCTTTTTTTTTCCCTTGGTTAGATTTCTTTTGCAAATTGATGTCAAACATGGCTTCTACTAGTCCTTATATATATATATATATATATATATATCCCACTTATAACAAATTTTAAAATGTTATAAATTTTTAACTTTTTAATAAAAGCTTTTATAAATTTATTTTAAAGCATAGAATAAACACTTATTTTGGTCCACTAAAGATACAAGTGACATTGGTTTTGTCTTCTAATAATTTGTGACATTAAATTGGTCCTTCAATGTTAATTTTTGACATCAAATTGATTTTTTAATGTATTTTTTGACATCAAATTGGACCTTCAGTGACATAAAATATTCCTTTAGAATGACCAATTGAATGTCACACAATTATTAGAGGGCTAAATTGATGTCACTTGTATCTTTGGGGGACTAAAATAAGTGTTTATAATTTTAACAATTATTTAATGGATTAAATTTTGATTCACTGATAGTGTAAATTTTTTTCACACTATCATCCTAATAGGCCCATTAAGATTGATTGTCTCATTAAGAGGAATAAGAGGGGGAGAAGATTCTGGAATGAGGGAATGAGAGGGAGAATAAGGAATATAATTGGAGGGAACGTGTAACAGAAAGGGTATCAGATAAATTACAAGAGGTTTAGGGTGGTTTGGGGTTGAGGAGAGGAGTTGCTCCTTCTCTCAGTTTATTTTTTGTTCTGTTATCTTTCTATTTGATCATCTTGCAAGGAGCATAGCTTCATCCATTGCCATTTTCATTTTTTTTTCACAAATATATATATATATATATTATAGATTGTAAAAAAGGGATTCATCCTCTCTTTTTAGAGTGAGATTCAATACAATTCCTATTGTTTTCTTCCTTGAATTTTCTGGTTCCTATCACATCCAATGATGTTTTAGTACATCATTAAATAGTTAGACTTTCTAAGCTGTTACTATTGAAATGAATGAATAACACAAAAAAGGGGGTTGAATTGTGTTATTAATTCTTGGAAAACTTTTCGTAAAAAAATAGCTTCGCAAATAAACATTGGTTGCAAAAACCGTTTGAAAAGAGCTTTGGACACAGAGAACATGTTTAAATAAAATATTTGGACGGAAGGAAAGTTCTTTAAAATCAAGGGTAATAAAGTGTTAGAAACAACAATAGCAATCCTCAAATGTTAGCATGGGAAATATTAAAGCAAGATGAAGGAAAGAGAGAATCACACAGTCATTTTATACTAGTTCACTCTTGTATCGTAAGAGCTATGTCCAGTCCCTTTCGACGAGAAGGATTTTTCACTAATCTTTTCAATATTACAAGTATTCTTCACTTCTTCAGGTAACAAGTATTCTACACCTCTTTAGGTAACAAGTATTTTACACCTTTTCAAATAAACAAGTATTCTTCCACCTCTTCATGTATACACAGAGTAAAAGAGTAGTGTTTTAAAAACACTTTAACAAATAACTCACAAAATGGGAGAATTAAAACTATGAAGATCAATGTATCTAGAATATCTTTATACAAAGAATATGAAAGTGTAAGAAAGAAATCTCAGATGCTTGAATATGCTTGTATTTCTTGTATCTCTACTTTCATCTTTGAAGACACCTTGTATTTATATGCTTCAGAGCATTAAACGTGTCTTCAAGAGCTATTCGTCCAACGGTAATAAATGTTCTCATTCTTAGCTGCATTAAATGTGTAACACTGATAACATGTTTATCTTCTCTTGAAAAGTGAGTTTGGTTATCATTGTTGCTAAAATTATCAAAGTCTTGTACTGAATCTTTTGAGTAAACAGAGATATCTTAGTTGCTGAACTTGTACAGATGTTAGGTGTGTCAGCATCAGCACACTTTGACTTCTTTTTTCTCTGCGCACTTTATTAGAGGTCACTTCAACATTTAATAATGAATAGTTCTTGTATTTAATTCAAGGCTTTGGACGAATGTTTGAATATGAGCTTTAAGAAAAACTTTGGACGATCCAATATAATACAATAAAGCAATTCAAAGTATATTGGATGCACACCAAAAATTTCTTTTCAGTTTGTAAATAAAGTCAAAATGGATGTACGTTTAAGAAATCATTTTGTTATAACCGTGCTTCCTAATAAGAGTATAATCAATATCAAATATGTAAGTTAAACATTATTGGATTACCAATTTTCATGATACAATTGATTGTATTGAAAAAATACTTGATCATTCCAATTTAATATCTTTGTTATCTTCAAAACTTTGAGGGGTTTAAATCTTTGAATTATTTTGGTTCCAACATTAATTTCTTAGTTTATCTTTAGTTCCAACAGCTATGATAGCCAAACTCCTTTAATCATGTGGCAAATGAAAGTGTAAAAAAACTTGATACTAACAGTAGATCAAAATTAAATTCTAATTTATTTTATAGGTATAAAAGTTTATAACTTCTATATATAAAAATGATAAGTTTGTCTTTTTATAAAAGAAACAAAAATTATATACTTTTCATCGAAAACTTACAAGAATTCACCATAAAATAAAAATTATAACTTATTTAATAAATATTGTAATTATCTATCATAGTGTAGCACAGTTAGTCCCATAAAAAATTTATGAATCTCTTATTATTTTTTCCATGATTCTAAAGAATAAAATAAAAATATATTTTAGATTACAAATTAAATTATGCCAAAGTTAGTTGAAAACAAAGTACACAAGGATAAATTATGATCTCATGCCCAAATTCTACCAAGAGAATTAATTTTAAGGATCGTTAATAAGATATATTTAATCTTAAGAGACATAAAATGTTTAAATTTTTAAGAAGGATCATTCAAATTTTATTTAGGGAGAGAGACTATTAAATTTTACTTAACAAATAAAAATACCTTATGAATGAGAAGAAAAGTCACACTAGAATTTAGAAAAGAAATTGCAAAGCATTGTTCATCTTCTTGCTTTCTCGTCTTCCTCTATTGTATTAAGATTTTACGAAGTTGTAGTTCCTTTTTAATTTCTTCATCGTAAGCTGCAACAAAAAGCAAGCGTGAGGTCTTTAGGAAAACACCATAATATCCATGTGCTTTTCTCTTGTTTTGAATTTTTTTTCTGTAGCTTATCCGAACAAGGCAGCTTCATCAATAAGCATTCTTTCAATCGTTAAAGAGATTTTGTAGGCAAGGATAACGTAGGTGCTGATAATTGACTTGATGACGTCTTAGGACCTGTCGAAAAAGGAGTAGTTGTCAACGACCAGGATTGTGATGGTTTGGCAACTATTGATTTTTTCTAGCAGCTTGGTTTCGGTGATGCATTGAATGAACAAGCCAAATTCTTGGAACATTTGACCATTCAATAAAAAGAAATAACCATTCACATATTGTCTTCCAAACTTATTGTAAATTTAGAACTTTATTTACTATTGTTAGTCTCTCTGTGAGAAAATTGACCACTCAATAAAAAGAAATAGTTGTCTGCATATTGCCTTCCAAACTTTTTGTATATTTAGAACTTCATTTACTATTATTAGCCACTCCATGAGAACACTTGATCACTCAATAAAAAGAAATAGTTATTTATTTATTGTCTTTCAAACTTCTTGTAAATTAAGAATTTTATTTACTATTATTAGTCACTCCTTATTAATGCTTGACTATACAATAAAAAGAATAGTCATTCGCATATAGTCTTCCAAAAAGGTTTTCATTAAGGGTATTTTTGTTCATTAAGTGAAATTTAATGGTCTCTCTCTGAAAATAAAATTTGAATAATATTTTTTAATAATTTAAACTTTTTACGCCTCTTAAGATTAAATATACCTTATTAGCAAAGCTTATGATAAATTCTCTATTTGTTCCTCCACTATTTCAATTGTCCTTATTTATTAAAAAATGGAATCCTAATTTATGAATTTTATGAAATTGGGGCAATATGTTGGGAAGGCAGCACACGTGATAGGCATGTGGGATTTTTTGGGCAATATACTAGTCAAGTGATGTCACATGACACATCAAATAAGGATTAGGTTTGCAGGTAAATGACTTGTTTGGTGCACTTTTGGAAACTATTTACCATAGTAGGGTGGTTTTCGCCACGCTGGCAGACCACTCCATTATTTATTTTCTTGGTAGACATGGCACTTGTGTTAGTCAATATAGCGCAAGACTTGCGCAAGACAGAGTAGCGTAAGTGATCTCCACCACACATATCACCTTACCGCACTCACTAGATGCACAGGACTGACATGCGTCATATGACCAACATTTACGCTACATGGAATAGAACAAGTCTCCTATACCACACACATCACGTCAGCTGCATCATCACTTGCAAAACTGACTTGTGTCACATCCTGAGCACTTGCTCAACATGGACTAGCGCAAGTTTTGGGGATTTGACACTTGTCTAGTGCCCCGACCTAGACATGCAGCACCCCGACCTTATAAGTACCCTACCCCAAATATCCCACTCCTCACTCCCACTCTCACACTCTAATCTCCATAATCCTTACCAATTTTTATTTTTTGCTTTACACAATGACCAAATTAGTATTATTTGTGTATTCAAAAGTCGTACCAGACCGATTCCAATTAAACGTGATACCAATTTGGAGATGTTGAAGAAGAAGATTCATTTGAAGTTATAATTAGAGTCACATCAGACGATATCAAGTCTTACATATAGATTTTTGAATGAAAATAAGCTTGAAATATTTGACGATGAAGATATTGAGTGCATGATTAGCACTTTTGAGCAGCATTCGACAATGTCTATGATGGAAGTTTATGTAGATATCAATGTTGTGGGTAGTTCTGCTGTACCTGTAACAATCCAACTGTTGAATGATGATGTTTGTCTTTCCGACAATGATGATGACTGCATCAGGGATCCAATATCTAACACTAGCAAAGATGAAGATGAAGACGAATTTTCAGATGATGATTTGGTTGACACTAATATTTCGGGCGACTCTGATGATGATTTTGATGCTAATATCATAACTTCTGCATATGTTGTGTCTTTTTCGAATTTAGTTGCTTTCCCGATTGCATCATCCATACTTGGTAGTGATAGTGGTAATCGTTATCAATCAGATACACCCATTTCACTATCCAATACTTATGTAACTTCATCTCCACATTTCTCTTATATAAATTAGGAAGACCAGAACAAAAGTCTGATTTTCCTAGATTGGATGTGCCCAGAAGTTGGAGAGAGGGAGATAAATTATATGTTGGATTGCGATTTGACTCAAAAGAGTCTGTTTAATTGGCATTGAAACATTATTCTCTAAAGTGACATCAAGCATTTATTGTGGTTGAGTCTAAGTCTACATTATTATGTGTGAAGTATCCTAGATTTAGGAAAGGATGCAGCTGGCAATTGAGAGCAATAATAGGGAAAAAGTTAGTTAAATGACAAATTCTGAAACATGTTGGTCCTCACACTTATGTCAATCTAGCGCTTTCTCAAGATCACAAGAAGTTGGATTCTGAGTTTATTTGTTCATGTATACGAGGTATGGTCCTTACTCGTTTGATAAAGCTTATTTGTCAATATAAGTCAAAGTTAGTATTTGATATGATTTATTTATGTATATCAGGTATGGTGAACAAAGAGCCATCAGTGACAATTGCATTAATCAAAGAAAGAATCAAAAGCATGCTCAACTATCAGGTGTCATATAGGAAGTGTTGGAAGGCTAAACAAAAGGCAATTGTAAAAGTGTTTGGTGATTGGGATAAGTCGCACAAAGACTTACATGGATGGTTAGAGGTGGTGGAATTACATGCACCGGAGTCCATATACAAAATTTAAACAAACGATTTTATGGTCAACAATCAGGGCGATGATCGATTTCAAAAGTTTCATCGAGTGTTTTGGACATTTAAACAGTCAATCGATGCTTTCAAATTTTGCAAACCAATTATACAAATTGATAGCTGTGAACACCGTATTTTGTCCGGGCCACATATTTTTTTAAGTAGCCAATTAATTCTTAAAATGAAAATCCAAGAATTAATAGTTATTAATTAGCCTTTTTTAAAAAATAAATAAAAAAAAATATAACAATTTAGAAATAGATTAATTAGCCTATTAATTCCCCAAAAAAAAAAGGAAAAGGGATGAAGAAAATCAAAATCAATCAAATTAAATTAATAATTTACAAAATTCAAAAATTGGTGAAAAAAAGAAAATTGAAAAATAAATAAAAAAAAGTGAAAAAAAAAGAAAGGAGAAAAATCCAAGCCCAAACCTTTTTTTTCTTTTTTTCTAAGCTCATTTCCTCTTCCCAACCCCAAACTCCAAATCGGCCCAAACCCAACCCGGTTCGGTTTGCCAACCCGACCCGGCTCCCCTTTTTCCTCCTTCTCCTTGCCCTAGCCGCCCCACTTCATCCCTTCCCTCTGGCTCCACGCCTGCGCACCACACCAGCCGCACCATAGCATGCCTCTGCCAAACCCGCCACACATCACCCTTCCTTGCTTCCCTGCGCCTCCCTCTTCCCCATAACCCAGTCTTCCCCATACCTCTGCCACTGTCACCGCCTGCGCTGCACAAACCCGTACCCCCTGTCCCTCTTCTCTGTTGTGCCGCACCAGGCAGCCAACCCCCTGCTCCACCTAAGCCGTCACCTTTCCCCAGGATCTGCGTCGAACCCATGACCCGTAATGGCACCCACGCCCCTGCTCTGCGCCCACGAACCGCCTGCAGAAGCACACAGACCCGGGGAGCGCGAGGCATGCTGCGCCTGCTTGAAGAGGGTGCACGGACCGTAGGGGATTTGGGGGGTCCTTTCTTTTTTGTTATATTTGTTCATTATTTATTTTATCTGACTTTGATTTTGAGCTTTGGTATAAAGAGGGGGTTAGGTCTCGGTTTGAGGGGGATCTAAAATAAAAGGAGAGGAAAAATTGTCTTGGGAGATTGGTCATTAGTTTCAAAGCTAGCACAGAGATATTAGAGCCGAGGATTCTGGAGGGGGAACCACTGAGCAAATTCGCTAAGGATCCTTGAGCATCCTTTTCGGTAACCCCTAGGGTCCCTTCTGCCTTTCCTTGTTCTATTAATGACATTGTATAGGAATTGATTTTGCTCTGCTCAAATGACTGAATGCATTTGTTAGATTATCTAAATATTCTTGACATTAATCTTGTGTACTGTGAATTTGGTGTATACTGCGGAATTTGGAAGCCATTCTAGTCTGTTCTTGGTCTCCATTTTCATCTAATTAATTGAATCTTGTTGAGTATATCAATCTGAGCATAGTCAATGATCAAATCTGGTTGCTATGTGTTTTAATCTGAGATTACATTTTGGTTGGGATTGTCTAATGAATCTGGATAACTCTGTGCTGGATTGTTTAATAGTTCTTGGATTTGATTGTACAGTGATTCTGGCATTGTTTAATAATTCTGGTCTGGTTTGTTTGAAAATCCTAGGTTGATGGTTTCTTTTGGTTTGATTCTTTACTGATTGCGATATTGGTTGCTTAATGTTGCACTGATTTAAATTGCTTTGTTTGAGCTGGTGTTGTCTGAAAATGGATCTAGTCTTCTGGTAAATACGATAATCTCTAAGCCCTGTATTACCATTTGATTCTATTTGGCTTGGTACAAAGTTTAAGGTCATTTTAGAGTTATGGGAATAAAATCTGGGCTAGCCACGCTTCTAGGATTTAGGTTCATAGGTTCTATCATTTGGTTCACTTGCTCACTGTTTTTTACCAATTTCCCATCACTAGAAATCTGTTTTCTTTATTGAAAATCTATTCTCAGTTAGACATAAGCAGTGCAAGGTTTGTAATTAAAATACTGGGATATTAGTTTAATTTGGACTGCATTGGTGTTTAATGCTCAACTCAAGAAAGTGGCAGGTTCACGTTTACATCACTGTTATTGAAATGTTTGACTGAGCATCAAGGTTCTTTATTGTTTTGGGTCTCTAAAGATGCCTACGCACTCTGCATATGGTCAAATCCTGAGCTTATCACTGTCATGGTATGACACTTACACAATTCTCCTGTTCCTTTGTCTCACCACGATCAAAAGGACATTTGATCCTTATCCCTGCTAAGTTTTGTCACTGTATTTGCATGTCAGATTACTTATACTGCTGTTTTGAGAATTTTAATTTGAAGAGGGGATTAAGCTGTGCCCAATCTTTGGGGTTTGAGAATTTTAGGCTGTTAGGACTTGTACGCTAATTTGAAAAGAGTATTTCTGGTGTTTGCTCCTTGGGTCTTGATACTTTGGAAGGAAATTTTTACTAGAAAATTGTCGTTTGTGAGTCAATTTACAAATGATATGGCCAAGTTTAATGTGGGGAATGGTACTTTCTTGGCTTGCATTTTACCTTGAGTGTGCACGCGTTAGTTAGGGACTTCTTTTGGGTGCCTCTGTTTCGTCAAGTGAGAATAATTGAGCAAATGGGTAATTTTGAGTAGAATAAAAACAGCACGAGTAAAATATAACGTTAAATAAATGCATACCATGAAAGAAATTGATAAGAATTGGAAACGAAAGCAAAGTCTGCTTTTAACGAACTGATGGTGGCATAGTTTGAATTTCTAGATTCTTAAAACTTACCTTAGTTTCATAAAGAAATAGAAAAGTAGAAATGAATAATAAAAAATGGGAAAATAATCATAGAACAATGGTGATTTGATTGATTTATCATATGTCCACCGTGATATTTTGTGGCCACCTGAATTAATCCCATGGGCTTTATTTTGATATTATTTTCTCGTTTTAAATCAAATGTTGCAATTAATTGTGATTTAAGATTCTAATGATAGGATAATTTAAAAATATATCGCGGCGGTGACATTTTTTAATGTTCTTGAGGCAAGGAAAATTCTTTATAGTTTTGCCGGGAGCGCTGGCAGGATTATAAATAATTTCCTACAAAAATCTTATTTCATGATTAATTTTATCAATTTTTATCATCTTATTCATGTCAAAATTAATTTATGAAATAAGGTTCCAATGATAGGATATTTAAAATTAACTGTGATGGCAGTGATATTTTAATTTCCTTAAGGTGAGGAGAAATTTTATGGTCTTGCCGGGAGCGCTGGCGAGGCTATAAATAACCTTCAATAAAAGGCATATTCCATTATTAATTTTATTGCAATTTAATTGCATTTGATTCTTAACTAAAAAAATCACATTAATATTCTTCCTTGCCTTTTCATATCATTCAAGATTTTAAACATTAATTCCTCACGCCATAATTAAAATTGGCCGATGATAGAAATCGGGAGAGGATCGGGAGTCTGATCTCTTCCCGATATTCTTAAGGAATTTATATCAGATTTTGCCGGGAGCGCTGGCGGGGTCTGATTCTCAAAATAAAATAAAATAAAAACAAAATATTTTTCAAAACAATACAAAAAATAAAATATTTTTTCAAAATTAATAAAAATAACTCAAAATAATTGTGAACGAATTCACACAACCTGTATTTGGTGACAATGGTGAATTAAAGTTTGAAATTTCTTCTAAACAATGCATTTTCAAATCATTTACCTTGTTAAATAATTTTTTCAATTATGAAACTCATTTTCAAAAAATCATTTTATTTCTCAAAAATATTTTCTTGAAAATCCAAGATCTAATTCACTATTGTCATTCCTAATAAATTACGGGTTTGCAATTTGTTTCTCAATAATGGCTCTTAAGCCACTCATTCTCTGTCTCGGCCATTTATCACCCTTGATAATATGCATGACAAAATGAGACATAAAAATAAAAATAAAATAATAAAAATAAAATAAAAATATTTTTTTCCAAATAATAAGCGACCAACTTAAATAACTTAGCAGATAACTTTAGATTAAATAGGTAACCGTTCTCGGAACGGACGGTGTAGGGTGCTAATACCTTCCCTACCCGTAATCAAACCCCCGAACTCAACTCTGGTGCGCAGATTCTATCTCCAGGTGTCCAATCGCACCATTCCATTTCTAATGGAAAAATCGATTGGTGGCGACTCCAAAAACCCCTTTTCAATATTTAAATAATTTAGTTGCCTTCTCCCATCGCGGCGCGCCCTTTCGGGACGGTTGCGACAATAGCACATTTCTATATAGTAAGTATCATGGTACACTTTTAATTGCCAGTACAAAAGATGTCAACAGTTGTATACTTTAGATTGCATTTGTCATTGATCAATCAATTTGAGACACTTATGTTAGCTTTGTATTAGGCTTTATTAGATGTTTATTGTACCAAATATTAGTATTTTAGATGAGTTTAATGTTGTTGGGCTTCATTGGGTTTTAATGCAAATATTGGATAATTTTCGGATTTTGATGCATTTTGACCTTTCTTCCTTGATTAGGCCATAACATGGGACTCGGTGATCCAATTGAGGTGATCTTGGTGTATTTGGAAAGCTAAGACAATGCTCTACAAGTTTCATGAAGAACTCAAGAGCTGGATCGGACTTCTAAGGGTCCAAAACATCCCTGTAATTCAGAGTGGGTTTGCTGTCAGGAAAATCTGGGCAGTGTGCACATATTGGACTACATAGTGAGTTATAGGCCTCCTCTTGGGCTGAAACTTGGCCATTGAAAAGATAAGACTCATATCGCCAATTTCACTGAAGACCATTTAGTCAATAGATGTCGTTTTAGGCATGATAATGAAGCTATAAGTTGGTTTGAATTTGGAAACACGTTCTGCCAACCTAACATGAGGTAGGTTCAGTGTTTTTGGCATATCTGGAGTTTTAAACGTCTAAATGGTATGATTCCAATTGCAAAATTTCAAGGAGACAACTGGCTACAATTTTCATGAAGACCTCCAGGCCAAAATGCACCGTCTAGGTGATAAAAATGAAAGCAGAAGTCTAATAAGAGTTGTTGACTAAAAGCCACCAACCATACCTCAACCCACCTACCATGCACCAAGCCACCAACCATGCATCAAGCTTCCATATTTGACAATTTCCATATTTTTATAGCTTGTATTCAGATTATGTACATGTACAAATTGGCTTCTATGATTAGTATAAATAGAGCCAACCTCCTTGTATTAGAATCATTCAATTTTGAAGTAAGTTTCAAGAAAGTTTAAGTATTTGTGAAAGTTTTCTTTCTCTTTTTCTCCATTCTCTTTACAATTTCGTTTTTGTTTTTTAATTTCTGAGTTCTTCCTTCCCATCCATGGAAGGCTAGGCTCTCATAATCAATCCAAGGGATTAGCCATCTTGATGTTTAATTTGGAGATCTTGTTTCGCTTGTTCATATTGATTAATTGTTATTCAAGTTTCTCTTCTTCCTCTTTTGATTTTTATCTAGATTAAATTGCTTAATTTGATTTAGATGTTGATGTGATAATAGCTTTATTATCATGTATTCAAAGAGGATCACAAAGATTAAACAATATATTAAAGTTTTTTTATAGATTGTTTAGCTTGATTAAATTCTAGATCTTAAGTTAATCTATGTTGGATGGTGCTTACTTTATCTATCATTGGTTAATCAAATCCTAGATGCTTATCTAGTAGAGAATTCTTGGATCATGTTAAGGCTTCTTGATGTGATCTAAGGCCAAGAACATGGTTAGCAATTAAGTGAATTCCTTGTGATCAATGATGAGTTAAACTCAAGATCGGTAAATTTCCTTGGATTGGTTGTTTCTTTAGATTTGTTTACAACCTTAAATCTCATACTTTTATTAATCTTGTTAATCAACAACAAAACCCCCCTTTTCTAATTATCTTGATCTAATTAAATCTTTGTTTTTGGATCCTTGAGAGACGATTCGGTTCATGCTCTATACTACAAATTAGTTTGTGAACCGGTAATTATTATTATTTGACGGGGTCTCGACAACCTCTTGTCAAATTTGGCGCCGCTGCCGGGGATCCAAGGCAACTATTTGATCATTTCAAGATCCCATCTAACTCTAACAAATGTGTTTGTTTTGTTTTTTAAGCTTTTTCAAGTGGAATTCAGCTGAAATTGGATAAAGGGAATTGTGTCAAGAATTTCGGTTCAGTAAAGCATCTCTGATTGATCTGAATTTTGGTACACGAATGGAAAATATTATTCTAAGAAAGGCTCACTATTTATAGTGAGGTCACCCTTATTTTAGCCAAATTCCATCATTTAGACCACTTTTTCAATTTTTTAAGATTTTTTATTATTTTGTTGGATAGCATTTTTGTGTAAATTTTATCCTGTGGTGGTTCCATAATTTTTAAAATTCATTTGATACTTTTTTTTTATTTTTTTATTATTTGTTTTAGGAATTTTTAGTGTTTTAGTTGTTATTGCTTTTCTATACTTTCCTATGAGCTGTATGTTGTATGACTAGGTCTGATCCTGGAACCTTGCATTCATTTGATCCTGAAATTGATAGAACCTTTCATACACTTCACAGAATTCATATGACTGGTAGTAGCATTCATAGAGCTAATAAAATTACTTCTGGAATTGGACTTGAACTTGACATTGCACCTAATCTGGTTGACTCTTTTAATCCTGTTGAGTCTACTTCTGTTAGTGCTTCAGTGTCTGATACTGAGTCTGCAGATTTTACTATGGCTGATAATAATAATAGAACTTTGAAAGAACTTGCTGCACCTGATGTAGCATATCAGCCTATGTGCATCCAATATCCTGACCTTCATGTTGATTTTGAGCTCAAATCTGGATTAATACACTTGTTGCCCAAGTTTCATGGTCTGGCAGGTGAGGATCCACATAAGCACTTGAAGGAATTCCATGTTGTATGCTCAACTATAAAACCTCATGGAATAGCTGAAGATCACATCAAGTTGCGAGCATTTCCATTTTCACTGGATGGTGCAGCCAAGGACTGGTTATATTACCTTCAACCAGCCTCTATAGCATCCTGGAATGACATGAAGAGGTCATTTACGGAGAAATTCTTCCCTGCCTCAAGAGCTGCTGCAATCCAAAAGGACATATGTGGCATAAGGCAGATGACTGGGGAGACATTGCATGAATACTGGGAGAGGTTCAAAAAGCTTTGTGCGAGCTGTCCTCATCACCAAATCAGTGACCAATTACTTTACGTTCTTTGGCTCCAATTGCCCATCTCAAGCATGCAAGGCACACGAGCCTAGGAAGTCAAACGCCGGTAACTGCCAACGTCGAACCCGGCAAATGTTGGCATTAGATCTGGAAACTATCGGTATTGAATCTAGCAACCACTGGCCGTCAACTCGCCAAATTCAACACAACAACTACAACAAAAGACCTGAGATCCTTTTAACTTGAAGAAAACCAGGTTCAGTAACTAACCTTAAACTCGGCATCCAGGTAACAGCCGACTTAGACTCGGCAGCCACCAACAAAGAACCTGGCAGTTACTGGCCATCACGCACCAAGTCACCTTGGAAGTTTTCTACTTCAAAGTAAAACCTGACACTAAAAGTGGACCAAGTATTGTAACGTCCCGAGAAGGTAAAACACGCGACAAGCCTCCAATTTACATGTTCCTCCACGAACCCACCTTCCTACAAGTCAGCTAAGGTAAGCAAGAATTGCCACATTTTTAAATTAATATTCTTTAGTCATGAGTTTCCCATCTCAATTGACGTATAGAAAATCAATATGCTATTCACCACTTTAATGGCATCAAAAGGTCAATTAATGGCTTTATGGCAATTTTGGTCAAGCTAGACCATAAAGGCATTTTGAATGGCATAAGCATATTAAAGCAATACCATTAAACTGACATTAAATGTATTTAATTGGTTAACTTTGACTACTTTTAAATAGCCAAGTCAACTTTTGCTTCAGTTTATAATCATTTATATTCCTTTTATGGAAACTGAGATCTCATTTTATCTCAAACATGAGATTTCTCACAAATGCAAATTGCCCAAAAATCGATCAAACAATTGTTCGACCTCCGATCACTGGGTAAAAAGCCTCGGTCAGATTCTGATCCCGAGCAGAATGCCCCTTAATCAATTCTGATCCCGGGATACTCACCTCGGTCAGATTTCAATCCCGAGCAGAGCGCCCCCCGGTTGATTCCAATCCCGAGCAACCAATCCCGATGGCGAGTCAATCTCTTTATATTCTCATTCAACACTCGGATATGATCCCAATCTTGGTCAGAGCCCGAGCTCGGTCAAAAACCAAATCGCCAGAACACCCCCCGATCAATTCCGATCTCGGGATACTCACCTCGGTCAGATTTAGATATGAGCATAACGCCCCACGGTCGATTCCGATCTCGAGCAACTAATCCCAGTTTTGAGTCAATCTCTTTAGATTCTCGTTCAACACTCAAGTCTGATCCCGATCTCGGTCATAGCTCGAGCTCGGTCAAAAACCAAAAAGCCAGAATGCCCCCTGGCTGATCATGATCTTGGGATACTTGCCTTAATCAAATTACGATCCTAAGTAGAACGCCTCGATCGATTCCAATCCGGAGCAACCAATCTCGGTGGCGAGTCAATCTCGTTAAATTCTCGTTCAACACTTTGGTCCGATCCCGATCTCAATTAGAGCCCGAGCTCAGTCAAAAACCATATCGCCTGAACACCCCCCGGCTGATTACGATCCCGGGATACTTGCCTCAATCAGATTTTGATCCTGAGCATAATTCCCCTTAGTCGATTCTGATCCTGAGCAACCAATCCCGGTGACGAGTCAATCTTTTTGAATTCTCGTTCAACACTCAGGTCTGATCCTGATCTCAGTTAAAGCCCGAGATCGATTAGAGCCTGAACTCAGTCAAAAACTAACTCCAGTTAATTCCGATACCAGGTACAAAACCACGACTGGTTTCCGATCCCGTGTCCATGACCACTCCATCAAGCCTATATGCTTCCATGACATGTCTATCTAATCAAAGCAAACTGCTCGGCCAAGCTAAGCTTGGGTTCGCCTGAGTTGGCCTCCTTAAAGTCCGAGCAGTCCAACCATTCAGCAACTCTTAGCATCTTTGTAGATTCTCGTACAAACGTTAGGCCTAGGACCCCTTTCAAGATGAAAAACCAAGTCCCATTTTCGCAACTTTGACTCAAAGGCAATCCATGACTCAAAGGCAATCCAGCCCTCGGCAAATACAGCTGGCACACCTACACCCAAAATTTTCAAACGTCAGGGATTAGCTTATAGACTCGTTTAAAAGCTTCAAACTCTCGGATGAACTCAAGGCCGAACTAGGGGGCTTATACCGTGTACGGGTCTTTGGCCCAACCCAAAATTGTAAACTCTACTCCCTAAGCAATGATCAAGTCATCACATTACCCAAAGCCACATGAATGGTTCAGAACTCCATCCCACTTGACAGCTTCACTAGTATATTTATGGAAGGGGACTCCCTAATGGGGCGTTTGGTTCAAGCTTTGAAAAAATATTCCCAAGAATGATATTCCCAAGAATGATATTCCCAGGAATGATTATTACTATGTTTGGTTAACTAAAAATATTCCTGGGAATGACTACAACTGTTGGCGGGCCAGTGGTGGTATAAGTCAGTGACTATCAATTACCGACGGCGGTGGGTGGCCGGATTCCGGTGGCTGGCGACAAGTCGAAGTCGCCAGCCATCGTCCGACAAGGGTAGCCAGATTCCAATGACTAGTCGTCAATTGCAGGCGGTGGCATATGTGGTCAGATTCCAGTGACTGACGTCACGGTCAAGGTCACTGTCAATCGCTAACTGCGACAAGGGTGACCGACACGGTGGTTGAAGTCATCGGCACTATCAACTGCCGGCGGCGACGAAGGTCGCCAACAATGACGTGGAGATGATTGGTTAATGGCATGATGATAGAAGGGTAGGTATTTTTGACATTTCACATGACAAAAATATTCCCATGTCATGGAAATGTTGCAAACCCACCTCCTCCAATGGGAATGAAAGTATGGGAATATTGAGCAAAAATCATTCCTGGGAATCATTCTTGGATAGGAATGTTTTTTCAAAACTTGTACTAAACATGAGAATGTTCCAACATTCCCATGTAAAGATTCCCAGGAATGAAAAAATAATCCGTGTACCAAACACCACGTAAAGAGGTAGGTTCTCTTCTCCTTCTCTACAAGATACATTTCTTATAGAAACTAACTTAAGCATTAAAGTGCCTTTTGCAGGTAATCCATCCCTTGATCTTGTTCGTGGCCAGAAGGGACCAGCTTCCACTTTTGGATCAGAACATAACCCCAATTTTATTCTCCTAGTTCTAATAAAAATAAAAATAAAAATAAAAATTGACAGAGAAAACCAAAAAAATAACAAGCCGAGAACTTTGGTGAGAATGTTTTCTGTCATTGACTTTGTTTTTGGTAAAACGCCTCAACCTCTAATTATCCACCTCCACTTTCTGCACCACTAGAATTACAACCAATAGTCAAATACAACCAAAAAAGGGCAAGAATCAAGAGCTTCCTTCGTCACCTTTTTTTCATGGACAAGTGCAAGGAATATGGTGTCAGATATGATTCACTTCCAAAAGGTGATGTTACTTCCCTCTCTGATTCCATATATCTTTCAAACTTTTTCATTCTTATAGGCATTGTTTCTATATTCAGTTACATGCAATGAAGAATCAACATGAAAGAGCAGAGAAAAGCAAACGCCTGTGACAATGTTATTTGGCTTAGATTTTGTTATATTTCCATGCAATGAATAATCAATATGAAAGAGAAGAGAAAAGAAGAGAAAAGTAAACGCCTGTGACGATGTTATTTGGCTGAGATATAGTTATATTTCCATGCAATGAAGAACCTTCTGTGTTATAAAATTCTTATTAGAATTTTATAGCTTAATTTCTTATTGACCCGAAAGAATCTCAGAAAAAATGGAAAGGAATATCCTTTTTGTCCTTTCCTTTTCTGGACGAAATTTGAGAACTAGCTTCTTTGTATCTTGTTCTTTTCTGGATGTTCAATTATTCTGAAGAGATATATTTAAAAGTGGAAACCCATTGCCATCATTAAGTCTGTATAGATATTTGGATCTTTATTCTTTAATCATTTATAAGGAATTCCGAAGCCTTCAGTAATTTTCTTGACATATTTTACCCTCTTAAGTTTTCTAATAATAGTCGAAGTTCTTCTATGTCATTTTGCATGAAATCAGTACAATGCTGACAAAGCAATGTATATACTGATGCCAGCAGCTAATTAAAAGCGTGGAAAGATTTGTATACTGATGCGTAACCAATGGAATTCCCATTTATTGGTGCTTGATAGTTGCTTTCTAACATGTATCAGGTTTGACAAGCTTGTAGCTGAATGCTGATCATTTCTAAATCAAGCAGGGTTAAAAGGTGAATCTTGTCAACCATGGGAAGGAAAATGCAAGACAAACATTCTGGCTCATATTGGGACAGTCATCATCCAGAGTGCAGTTGGAGCCTTTCTCATATTATTAAGCAACACCCCTGGCGTCATTTTGTGAAAAGACTTGCATACATGAGGGGTGGTGGTGAAAGAAGTGCTGCAGGTAACTGCATTTTCCTCATCTCTGTAAAAATTCTCCTGTGTCTTTTTGTTAATCCATTAATTGCTGCAATGATAGCTAGTATGTAGTTTGTTTTAAAGGTTAGTCAAGCCAACTTCTAAGATGCCCATATCTTGTGCACTAAATAGGAATTGGTTTTCCTTTAATCACTAAAATAACTAATAAAATCAAGATTTCTATACCTTAATCTTTGCTTCAAGTGACATTCAACTAATGTAAAAATGTCCCGCTGATCTAGACTTCTTATTGTCTTTATTCTAGAAATTTAAGTTATCCCCTTCTTTGCAGGTCCTTTATACCTATGAACCATCCCCCTTCCCCACCCTCTTTTCTTGTAGCTGACTGAATAAAAAGTCCCTGAATTATTTGGAATATATTCTGATGCCTTATTTCCTCCAGGCACCAGTTCAAGCAGAAAAATACAGAAGGCTGTGCTTCACAAACAGTTTAGGAGCCAGATTTGGTTAATTAGGACATTAGGCAAGGAATCAGACAACATATGCTGCCATTATTTTAGTTCTAATAACGTCCACTGTTGCCAACCAAGTCATAAATATGTGATTAGGCTTGTTTTTCTTTTCCCTATATCAACTTTCACCTCTGCACATGAGCATGAGTTCGTTATAGTCAGACGTGTATTGGAGAAACTCAATAAAAGACATGTCAGAATGCTTTACACAATGTGATGATGACCCAAATATAACAATGATTAACATTCACGGTCCAGGAATTATTATGAGGGTCTTTTGGTCCCTTTTCCAGTTCAAGCAAAAATATATGGAAGACTGTTCTTCACAAACGGTATGGTGGGTGGCAGATTGGATTAATTAGGACATTTGGCAAAGGAGCGCAGAACATATGCAGATATGGTGTACCATTCTTGAGGGGTAATTGTAGAGATCCTTCACATGATAGTCTCAACTTTCAAGATTCAAGAAAGCAATAAAAATCTCCAATCTGACCAAGCAAATGAATTAACAAATCTCATATGGAAAATGATCGACCAAAATAACTTTTCCTGTAGTTATTATCAAAACATTATCAAATAACCAAGGAATTCATGCATTATCTCAATCGGCTTTAATTAGATGAATATATATGAAATTATCTAATTGCCTTGAAACTATTATTAACATTTTGCTTAAGTCCTTTGTCTGGCATCCAATTTGGAAGAGTTCCCTGTTACATCATATATAGAAAAATTGCAGTATATATTAAATCATAATTCATTCTATCCGAGGTGGACCTTACAGTTAACATTATTTACCAAATTTTCTATGTCATTTAATGATGTGATATGCCACAAACGTCATTTCCTTCTAAACTTTGAAGGTTTAACACTTCATCTCATATGCAGGAACTGTACCTTCAGGAAGACATGATGCCTTCTCAGATGACCAAAAGAAGGAACAAAACCTTGCTGAGACAAGAAACTCAAATGTAAGTTCTCACCTTTTGGTTTAACTTTTTCCTTTTCTTCCCTTTCCCTTCCCCCTCCTTTATTAACATAGTATATGCAAATCAACCATAAATATGTTCCCATTTAACCAGATACAGAATAAAAAATTGCCAATGTTTGTTTTTGAATAGGATATCATAGTTTGAATTCAATTGATTCTGGATTTTGGATGCGTTGGTTTCTTCTTAATGCAGAAGTGTACTGATTTACTGGAAATAAAGGTAGAGTATCTAATTTGAAGCTTGTCAGGTTGAAGAAAAGGTGACACTATCTTCTTCAGGAGCAAAAAATTCAGTAAGGAGACAGATAAAAGCACTTATTATCAAAGAGATATCTAAGAAGAGGAGTCGACACCATAGAAGGTCAACCTGTCCTATTTTTCCTCAATCAATCCATAAAACTTCGACTCATGATTTGGAGCAATCAAATATTGATCCCGTTGCTGAAACAGTAGTAACTGATGGAAGTATTATGGTGAGTCCTCCTGATGCTAGCAAAATTCCTCTTGCCACATACACATTGGCTAGAATGCCACTGGTGTTCTGTGAGGAATCAAGTACTAGCACAAAACAATGCGTAGAATGTGGTGCTACACCTAGTGGTGATTACTGGATGTATAATTTGGTTTGCAAGCATCAACCAAAACAAAAAGACTTACTTTTACAGGAAATAAAAGATGAAAAGCAATGTATAGTGGACGATAAGTTAATACATTCAAGGAAACACACCTCTGGTGCTTCTTCTCATGTTTACAAGCATTTTGTTGATGCTCTGGATATAATCAACATGAACAAGGACTTATTATTAACACTTCTGCAAGATCCAGTCTCTCATTTGGTCTATCACTTCCATAAACAACAGGTATCTAGTGCAAAAATGATATTAACTAGGCCTGCATCATTTCCTTTACCTGGCTCATCATCAAAAAAAGGGGGTTCTGAGGCTACAAAATCCATAAACAAGTTGGCAGGCAATGGTTCTCTACCGAAAGGGAAAGGAAAATTATGTTATAGCAACAAAACACAAAAGTCAGTTCAATTTGACTCCTCAGAAGTTTTTTGTAAACGAGCCATGTCAACAGTAGCAAAATGCAGAGTAGATGGAATTTTCAATATAAATGAAGCACTTGTTGTAAGAGATGTTAATTCTTCTTTAGGATCTGTTCAGGGTCAGAATCAGAAAGAAATCAAGCATTTCAAGAGTCTCAAACAGAAAATAGAGCATGTAATTAGAGAGGGCAGAAAAGAAAAGCTTCGTGTTACTATGGATGCTGTCATTCATAAACTTCCTCAAGGCCATGGTATTTCAGATGACTTGAAGAAGGAAATTTTTAATAAGTTGACAGACCCTACTATTACTAGAGAAGGTGCAGATTGTCCTGCAAGTTTTAATGAGAGAGATCTCTCAACTCATTCCTTTGCCAAGCATCACCAGCACCGCCTAAGAAGAATCTCATCTCATCAAGAACCACTAGAAAGTTATTGTCAACTCTATGAGAGTAGCTTTAACACAGAAGCCAAACGCCCTCAATCTGAGCAACTAAAATTAAGAATAGAAGAGGAACATTCACCATTGAGGATGCTGAAACCCTTTCAAAGGATTCTTTCATTGCCTGATCTCCAATCTTTTTCCTATGCTTATAAGAATGAGTGGTTTTCTGATGTTTTATCTTCCACTACGCCAACCATGGCTTCTGGGGATGGCATTATGAGCTCAGAAAGTATTGCTTATCAGCAAAAGAGGCTTGACCTTAATGCAGATTCAAAATGTCAACTGCAGTTAGATACACCTGTGAAAAGTTTGATTAAAGAAAACCTAATCAGTGTTGGTGAAAATGATTTAGTTACTAGTAATGTTGTGGAATCAGGATCAGATTCTAGCGGTGAGATTAATGGTAAGGTGAGCATAATAAATGATGATTTTGGACACACTATTTTAAAAAACAGTGGCACTTTTAATGACCAGGATATTGGACCAATAAAAGAACCCGAGGCTGCAGTAGCAGCATCAGGTTCGATCTCCTTACCCGACTCTTGTTTTCTAATATCTTATATTTATCTTAAAGGTGTTTCTGTTCCAAAATGTATAATATGTAAAGATATTTTCTGCTTGTATAGCATGATACCACATCTAGTCTTTGTCCTCTTTCTTTCAGATTTTGTTATTTATTCAAAAGGTTTAGTAAATATACACAAAGGATGGTATGATCTTGATAATATGTGGATTATTCGTTTCATCATTTTGATATATATTGAAAGCATATTGAGTTCAATTCTAGGTTTTTGACATTATTAGTCATACTGTTTCTTAGATAATTATATTATCGAGCAAAACATTTGCATCAGCCATAAGGCTGGAAACATTATAGGTTTAGGATTAAATTTTATATACACCATCACTTTGATTTTTTTATTTTACCTCTATAAGTATGAACGTATAGATTTCCTATGTAAAATGTCAATCTAGTATAAATAATTATCTATTTCCTTCTCCTGATATTAAATGTGTAAATAATTTGTCACTTATAGTTACTGACTTCCATACTTTATTGCCCTGATTATTCGTTTACAGATGCTGATTGGATGATAGTAGATTCAAAATCAAAGCCGGGACCCCCTGATAGACTGGATAATGTGGCTGAGGAACAGGAGGCTAGCATGAATTCCCTTAAAGTGGCTGAGACCACAGAGAATGCTCAAAAAGTGGAGATTCTGAGCGAGCAGTTGAACTATGAGATTCCTCATTTTCATGTGGACACCAGAGACAAAGCTGAGTTTAATTATATGAGATATGTACTTGAGATATCTGGACTGACTGGTAATGAGTGCCATTCAGCATGGCATTCTAGTGACCAGCCAGTTGATCCATTACTTTATGAAGAAATGGAAGGTGATCCTGATTTCTGTAGTTATGAAGGTGGTCATTGTAATCACCATTTATTGTTTGATTTAATTAATGAGGCATTGTTGGAAATTTATGGGAGGTCTTACAGCTACTGTCCCAAACTATTGTCATCTCATTCGCACATTCGTCCAATGCCAGTAGGGTGCCATACTCTCCATGAAGTGTGGACTCGTATGAGCCAGTCCTTGTGCTTGAGATCCAAGGCTGGCCAAACAATAGATGATCATGTAAGTAGAGATCTATCAAAGCATGATGGGTTGGTGAACCTTCAGTTATATGCTGAGTTTGTGGGGCTGGAGCTGGAAGACTTGATTTTTCATGATCTTCTGGAGGAAATAATGTGGGACTTAGCTTACTTCCGAGCTAGTTTCTGAAATAATGTGGGCTTTCTTAACTAGACATTTCATTTCTAACCTCAATTAGTTTATTATTTATTGTCATTTTTCTTGTAAACTTGTTCACAAGGAAAGGTGGACAGAGATGGGGGAGAAATAGTATAATGACAATTGGCAAAGCTTCAATTCATTATGTTCATTCTTACTGTATATATGAAGACACTTGTATTACTAATACTAATCACCAAAAAAATAAAGACACTTGTATTACAGTATATGCTATAATAAGAGCAATGAGTAGCTTATTTTGTGCCATTAAGATCACAGGTCTGAAAATATGAAATGAAAATCTGAAAATAGAATATATATAAACCAATGATAAAAAAAATGTTTGGAAAGAAAACCAACCGTCATATATTATATTATATTATTATTTTAACTAGCTCCCATACAAGGTGCCCGTCTAGCTCAGTTGGTAGAGAGCAACGCTCTTAACCTTGTAGTCGTGGGTTCTCGAGCCCCACGGTGGGCAAGGTTTCTAAATTTTACAACAACAACTCAAATAGATTGGTTCATATTTAGACGAAATAACTCTATCCATTATTATAGTTCTCTGAAAAAAAAATACATCAGTAAATTATTTTAATTAGATTTGGTCTTGAAGTTTTCTACATATCATTTATCTATTATCTATTATTATTATAATTATTATAACTAAAAGTAACACTCCCCCCAAAAGTTCATGCAAATTTATTTTCCTGCTCTAATTGCATTCTTTTTTAACACTTCTGTATACGTTCCATATGGACTCCAGCTTTGTGAAAACCTAATTTTAACACCCTAATAAGTTACTCACGTTTAGTCACCTGCTACTACTCACCTTTTCCTATAACTCTCATTAATTTCTATTTCACGTTTTTATTAACATTGTATTTCCCTATAAGCCATAATCATGACTTCTAATTTTCTCTCTCCACCTATTCGTCTCTTTTACTTCATTTCGTTTTCTCCCAAAATATAACCTTATCTCTGCCTTCTCTCTCCTTCTAGCATATCTCACACTCATTAATATTTTCGGCTCATCTCTTCCAAGTTCTTCTTCCCAAGGTCATACTCATGATGAGTATTTCAAATTTGTTCTTTGAAATTCAATCGTTGCTGACCTGTTTTATTGTTTTGTTATTTATTTTTGTTTTATATTTGCGTATCTATATAAGTATTAGAGGGTTTAGTCATGATTCAAATTTTAAACCGATTTTGTAGAGAATCTGGTGTTGGTATCGGTTTTGGTATGTGTTCATCATATTCATTGGTTTCTTTCTTCTTCTCTTATCTAATCTCAGAGGTTATTTTGTAGTTAATTATTTTGATTTTATCCTAAATGTTCTATCATCTAATACCCTTTTTTTTTAATTATCATTTGTTTATGCATTTGCTATTTTTATTATTTTACCTTATTTCTAATTATGTTGTTTTTGTGCTTTATTTTTTTAACTGGTTTTTGCAAGTTGATTTGAATTCATTTTTCCATTGACCCTTCTAAGGTAAGTAAATATATTCCATTTTCTTATTATATTTATCCTTTTTGTTTACGTCTGAAATTAGATGGATATTTTAATGGGTAGATATTTTATGAATTCATTATTATGTTGTTTGTTGATGTTGTGCATAAATAAATTAATTTTTTTTCTATCATATTTTAATTGTTAAGATGATTGGGAACATTGATAATGTAAATGACATATCTCCCCTAAAGCAATCGTGGAAGATTAAAGTCAAAGTAATTAGATTATGGACTACTCCTAGTTTTAATCTATCTGATGAGGTGAATAGTATTGAGATGGTTATGCTTGATGAGAAGGTACTTTTTCATAGCTTTTCTAACATTTATTTTGAATTTTATTTTTTCATAGAAAGTTGTAATTATTTATTTGATTTATCAGGATGGCCGAATTCATGCAACCATAAAGAGGTCATTTGTTTAGAGATTTATTCATGTTCTTTTCGAAGGGAAGGTATACGAAATTAGTCAATTTGGTGTTGTTCAGAACAATGGTTCTTATAGGACTACAAAACATCCTTTCAAAATATCATTCCAATACTCTATTACTATTCATGAAAAACTTGATGTTCTTGGAATATCAAGATTTGGACTTCAGTTTATTGATTTTGATGACATTTTAGCACGGGTAACTAATGAAAATTACTTAGTGGGTATAATTTTATTATTATTATTATATCAAATTTTGTATCTATTTGTGAATATGTTATTTGGTCTGTCCTTTATGTCTTAACAAAATGTTTTATTATATATTAGATGTTATTGGAAAGTTGGATGGATATCATGAGATAAAAGACTTCAATAAGGATGGAAAGTCTACGAAGAAGATAGTCACTTATGGGCAAGACATAGAGTAATATGGGTGTTGATGAAAATATTTTTGGTTTCATTTATTTATTAGTTATATTTTTTATAATTGTTTTGTTATTTTTTTTAGTAATAGAAAAATCAACTGTACACTGTGGGGAGATTATGCAGAGAAGGTTGCTTCATACCTGGCTGAAAAAAATGAAGGACCTGCTATTTTGATCATTCAATTGTGCAAGATCAAAGATTACCAAAGTAAAGTAAATTTAAACACATATGTTAATCATTGTTATATATCTCAACTACAAATTAATAATTTTTTACTCAAATTGATAGGAAATCTAGGACTCCATAAGTCGTCAAACTCTTTAAATGCCAACAAACTTCTTATTAATTGTAATGAATCTGTTGTGCTTGATTTCAAGAATAAGTTCTTTTTCCTTTTTGTATTGTATGTTTTCATGTTTTAATTTTCGAAAATATTTAATTGTCTTACAAATATTTAATTTATGCATTATGTTTGATCTTTTATATAGGCTTACTGAAGGAAATGCTCCAATTCTTAGTTAATTATTAAATCATTCTATTGTTTATCTTAATGATGACTTTATTACTCATAAAGATATCACAGCAACTCGTAAAATGGACATTTTTTAAAGATATAAAAAATTGATCACACACAGCTCATGAATTCCCTTCAATGACATGAAATATGCTTAAGGCTTCATTTTTTAAGTTGGCCAAATGTATGTCTAGATTAACCTACCGTTTCCCTCAATAGCCCTGGCCACTCAATGGTGATAAAATCCATCTTTTTAGCACAGAATCCATTTACATCATGTGGCAGTGTGTTGACATGTTAGTCTTCTGACACAGGGATGGTGATTCGTGAAGGAAGCAGACAATAAAACAAGTCTATTTTACAGATCCCCCGCTCATATTTTATGGATTTTGTTGCAACTTGGTCCAATTTTTGCTGTCTGATCCCATTCAATTAATTGAATAATATTAATATACTCAAATTTATTCAATTAAAATATATCCAATTGAGCCATAATTTTAACTCAACTTCAATGAGCTGAGTCTTTGTATCTCTTGAATATAATCATTAGTAATAGTAGACTATCCAGTACCAGATTTTTATTCTCCTCTCAAAGAAATATGACACACTTTTCTATTTTCTCTTTCTCGAAAATTATATTTATTCTCCACCGAAGATTAAAAAATACAAGAGAACTCTCATGGGGTAATGAAAGCTAATAGCTCACTACTCCTCCACTCAGAATGGTTACAAGGATATTACTTAAAATAAATTAAAAGCATAAATATTACTGATTTTGCTTTTGTTTTAAGTACATGAATAGAATTAGCTGAGAAGATTCACAACTTCTATATTCTATATTTCTATCCATACATAGAATATATATCATTACGTTCATTCATTTACCACATTAAGTAAATTATACTCGTTATATAACAAATCAAGAATTCAAGATATATTGTTTGTTATTGTTACAGTCACGTACTTATCTTGAGAAATATTTGCAAAGGATCATATTGTTTGTATTCATCAAATTGTGAAACATTCAACACACAAGTCTAGGCTACGGCTTCAGTAAAATATAATAATAAATAATAAATAATCATCCAAGTGGTAGCTTACAACTACGACTTGAATAAAAAAAAAAGTATATATATATATATATATATGTATATATCTTAAGTCGTGGTTGTAGGCTACGTCTACATGTTCAAACTATACTAACTTATAAATTAATTTTCAACCTACACTAAAAAAAAGTTTACTTCTCATTTATACCAAACACAAAAAAAGGCTATCAGCTTAAGTAGCACTTCATAATCACATTCTAGTATGACGTGCCTGAAGCCAGCCAAAGCACATTCCAATTTTGTGTTAATCACGATTGATTCTGCTCTGCATAATTGAGTTTTGAGTGCTAGATGGGGAAGTGACTTCTCATAATCAATTCTCAACAATTGCAGTGCAAAAAAATTACACAAATATCTTTATTATGAATTATTTTTTCCTTAAATGCTATTTATTTTACAAGCATACTTTTTTTTCATTTGATACTTTAAGAGATTCTATTTTATCATATATCTATACAAATTCAAAATTTTGAAACAACTTCATTTGAAGGCCAAAAAGAAACTTCTTTTTAAATTAAATTTGACGAAATCAATTCTTTTCAAATTCCATTATAAAACCAATTCTCCAAAACCTAAACCAAACAAATACTAGATTAAATATGGCTTGATTATAGATAACAATATAATATATCAATATACTCTTCCGTGCTCACATTTTTTTTTGGTAAATCTCATTTGTGTTAACTAATTAGAAGCATGGTTGTCAAAATCACAATTTGAATCATAGGATCGTGTGATTTTACATGTTTTGGGCGATGAAATGACCCAAATAAAATTCGTTTTGTTGGGATCATAGTGAATCAGTAGGATCGTTCACTCCTACCAATCCTACTGTTTGCAGCGTAAGCACAAAATCCACTTGGATCTTCAACCAAATTTTGAATTACCCAACACTTCATGACAACAAAATAAACTATTTTTTACGACCATGACCGTCAATCAAACTAAGATCAATCGTCGCTATTTTCGACTAATTGGATATCAATATCAACACTTATGGCCGTCAAAACAAGTGTTAAAAGCAAATTGATGTCACAAATCATTTTACATATTTAACAACAGCGAATGGCTGCCACAAATACAAGTCACAACATATTTAACAACGGCAATGGCTGTCACAATTACCTTGGATAATTTCAACTAGCCTCTTACAATGCAAATTTGTTCACCACTCTTACAAGATAATCAAAAGAGAATTTAAGGAACTATATTTGGGGTAGGAGAAGCTTTAGTAACAAGAATCTGACATACTCTGCTGGTAAAATGGCATCCATCTTAATATACTTTTAATGTTTGCAAATGCTTACCCACATGGAAATTTCATCATTAGAAGCAAAGGATATAAAGAAAAAGAAACAACTAGTTTAGCATGAGTTGTGATATTATAACCTCATATCCAGCTCCCATCAATATAGTACCCACATCTTGGATTGATGCTTTGGCAACAATTCTGGAAATTCCTGCTTACGTATAGCCTCAGCAGAGTGCAAAAATGACCATCAATGAAACAAATTAGGCCTTTAAGGATTAAGAAATTTCCCAACTCAGACATGATAAATACAGAAAACTGACAACCAAAGCAGAATCTGTGTTGTGTAAGTGCACGCCATAAGGGATGCATCCAGGAGAGCCAACATTCCAAGAAATATAAGGGATGAAAAGATGTGATCAAAACCAAGGGTGAGAACCCATCTCCAAGTAAAAAATCCTAAGAGAGGATGATCTTCAGGGTATTTCTGGAAATAAAAGTCCGGGGCCTCACCTTGATCAATAAAAGTTCCTGGCATAGAAGGCTAATTTTTAGTCACTGGGGCAATATTAAAGCACATTTGCAGACACAACAAAACGTAAATGATCGTATAGAAACTCAAAATAGCATCTCTTTTGCCATACTAAATTCACCCGGAAACTTCATAAGCTTTTGTATCAACATCTATCTTCTAAATAACGAGGAAAACAAGCATAATCAACATGAGATGTATTTGGCTAGTGGACATTCTAATTTCCCAAGAACTTGAAAACTTATAAGACATTTGGATATGATATATATTAAAATCGAAGATTCTCATAAGTCATACTCAAATAAAATATAAATGGATTTCCAAATGCCTGAAAAACTAAAATGCCCACCCACCAACAGCCTCCTAGTCCTAAGAGTATGTAAAATTTTGCCATTCACGGAAGAGTAAAAACAGCTGGTTAATTGAATTCAGACTCCTAGAAATAGAAAAAACTAGAAAACTTTAGCATATACCCAAAGCCATTAAAGCAGCTGGTCTGGTCTTAACCAGGAATCTGTAGGTGGAAACTTTTCTTATGTATTCACAAATTAAATTGATAATCAATGTCCAACTAAATTCCAAACACACACACACACAATATGCACAGTATAATGATATGATTATTTAGTTCCTTTCTTTGGATTTTCTTGTTACATTCAAATGATCTATACTTTATACTACTTCTGTGTTACATAAAAGGTTACAAGGTTCCCTTGCTATTGCAAGTGTACCAAGTTACTCCAATTAAAGCATGCATATGCGGGCAAAAAATCGCAGTGGAAAATACAGCAAAAAAAATCTAGTATATATTTTTCTGAAAAAATGACACACAAATAGATTGGCAACACAAAAGACAGTATCAGTTAACAAAGCAGACCTTCAATCCAGGGGTCAGTTCATTTAATGTGATGGCAATGCGAGTGAAGTTATATCTAGTGGGAAACTTGGGACTTGGGAGGCTTGCTCTGCTTCCAGAGTAGGTGGGCTTCTGACAAAGATTCATAGCCTTTCCCCTTCTCAAGTGTAGTCTCCATTAACATAATGCATGCTTTCATCCCATTTTCCAAACAAAGTCGACACTGTTTTTCCATTCCTATATTGAATGATACCATGAACCTATTAAAGCATGCAAACCACTATAAGAGACAATCCTCGGCAACAAAATTTCATACATCAAGTACTATAGTAAGAACGAAAAATGCAAAGGTCATATAATAACAATTGATCTCCTTAGTTCATCCCACATAATGACGTACAGAATCTGTGCCACCCTGCATTCCAACTATAGCACCAGATATTATCCACTCTGGAAGCTCAGGTGACCTTCCCATGGTTTCTGTAAAACATACAATCAGTTCAGAAGGTGAGTTCCCATTCAATATCCGTCCTTGAACTGAAGTTCCATGTACCTGCAAGCTCAAGTGTACAGAAAATTGTATAAAAAGAACCAACAGGAATTGAGTCATGTGATTTTTCTTATACATTATACATTATAATTCAGTATATTCTTTTAATTAGTTTAAGTCTTCGATGCATTTATTATTCCATCATGCACAGTTGTAGCTCAATTTCCTTTCTGTATTAAATAAAGTCATCACATATAAATTCTTCCAGCTATTGTAAAATTGACCATGCTCTTCATGTGATAATAATATTTACCAAAATACTACGCTTAATTTTGCTTGATTTTCATAACGACTCATTCTTCCATTATGCAATGCTATGCATCTTGGCACATAATCAAAGAGGGATAAGAGAATTATGGAGCAAAAAATGTGGAAATAGGAGGTTATCTTATAACTAAGCACATAATCTAGGCAGGGGGCAGGTAGGCCATATTACCTTTAAAATGGTTGTAAGTGGACTTCCGGAAGGGATCTTGTTCTTATAAGTAGCAGAGCCTGCCAAGAACATTGGGATAGATAAAAATGTGCTAATAGTATAGATTGGAAAACCCCATTCTCAACATTAGTTGTCTTCAACCCACACTATAAAAGTAACTGCAATAAGGGCACCGCATAATAGGAAGAAGACAAAGTAGTTGAAGAAGGATGATCACTGCTTCCTTCCAGATGGGGTAGACTCATCAAATATATATAATTATATAAAAAATAAATAAATAATGTTTTGAAGGTTGAGGGTCATGGTTCTAGCCATCCCATTATCTCTGCACTGTATATGAGAGAGGTAAGTATTGAATATGAATGGTTTAAAAAGAATTATGAAGACATTCAAAATGTTATTTAATGATAAAAAATACTTGAAATAAAGTATAAGCACTGCCAAAGGTTTGGCTGATATGGCTTTTACTCTTCACTCTCTAAGGGGCTAACTAAAGCATCCTTTCAGAACATGAGGAACTAAAACGTTAATGAGTAAGTAACCACAAAATTCAGAAGCTGATCAAACAGAAGCTGATACATAAAACATCGATTTGCAGATGATCTTTTAATAAAAGAAATGAAGAAGAAACAAAGACCACATATCCAACAACTGTTACTGCTTTTGCAACCAAAGATGCACTCTGTTCCAGGAATTCACAGGCAGTGATGACAATGGGTTCTGAAAAAACGATCTGCACTAAATATATTTTGGGCAGGGTGGAAAGTGTCATGGTGACAGCCAACTAAAATCCAGCAAGACCAAGTAAGAATATCAACCTAGTACACCCAGTAACACAAAGTTCGAAGTTCGTTACTGTTATGTTTCATATTATCAAACCATTTGTCAGACATATGAAGATGATAGAAGCTCAAGTCATGTCAGTCAAGTCCAAAATAAAGTGGGGTGTCTGTCAGGTAAAGATCTTGTATTTGAATACTAATTATAAACAAATCTTTACCTCCTCTGCTCGTAATGTCCAATATTGGTCATTAGTATTCTCAATCTTCTCACTGACATGGAAAATCTGCGAAAGGTAGATCATAAAATTATGATGGGAACTACTCAAAATTTGAAACATCTTCACAAACACTGTTATAGAACAGAAATAGTAAGAAGACAAAAGGAGCAGCACATAACTGAAACATCATGGAAACAGGTAATAGGTTAAGCAGGTCGAAATGCCAAAATTAAAAGAAATTAAAAGGCAACGACTAGGAGCATAACATTTTATTATTATTATTTATTTATTTATTATGAAACTTCTCTATTTAAACACTTAGAAACCCTATTGAATATAGGATCCCAAAAGGAGGAAGCCTTAGGGTATAAATCGTGTAAAATAACATCAGATGTATAAGCAAGGTAATGCTGCAGTACGTAGCGAAGTGCTACCAGAAGTTAGAAAAGAGTTGCAGGAATATTGGAGAGAGAAGGCTGGAAAGTCTGCAACTAATGGGAAAACTGCTGATTTGGAAGATTCTGGCTTTGTAAGATAATTTTTTATCAAATAGAAGAAATTGAAGTTGAAGAAATCAGATCAAATGAAAAAAGTGTGCATGCCAGCAATGGTACAAGGGCCAAAAGTGGCAAAAGAACCAAAGGCTTGATGGATTTATTAGTTAATAGAAAAATGAAAATTGAAGTAAATAAGTATTAATGATGCATGAGACAAGGAAGATAGAGCGCAAAAAAATCAATATAAAACAAGATAATTTTATCAAGCTGGGATTCATTGTGATGTAGCTCATTCGGACAGCTCCATGCATATGGTGGAAGCTATTGTAAGGTATGCTAACTTGAATCCTCCAAGCTGATACGATATTAGTTCTCTTTGCCAATGAGATGCAAAAGAACCTTGTATTGTTTTATTTAGTACTTGAATATTGCATTTTAGATTTTACTTTAGTATTGGAAATTGCAGTGCTAGGTAGCATAAATTGCAGTGCACAGTAGCAATTTTAGAACTTAAGATCAGCGACCTCCTTTTTTCAGCTATTTTCTCGAAGATTGTTCTTTTCTTCTCATCTAATATTTCCTGGCTTTAACCTCATGAGAGTTTCACCATGTATAATTTAAGATGACCAACAATTAAAATATTTATTTAACATATACTAGATTACATCAGAAATTTTATGGCTTAAGTACATGCTTTAGAATTCTCTGGAATCATAACAAATCACACAACCCATATATAATTAAATCTAAACAGTTAATTTGCACAAATTAAATCCAGAAATTTGTGATGAATCAATTCATTAGAAAACCCAGAAAATAAAAACCCAGATAAGAAGCACCCCATCTCAAAAAAATGCATAAATTGGCAAGTGAAAATTTTCATGTCCGTTCGTTTTTTCACCCACAGATATTATGGAAACCAAACAAGGCATAAGGTAAGAGAGTTATCAAAAAATCTCATAAAGAGAGTGAAAAAATAAATAAATAAATAAAAATCCGAGAAAATTTAAATGTCTCAAACTTGCTCATATTCACATGATTGAATAAATAGAACACAGAAATGAAAGTGCTGCATAAGGAGGAAGGGATAGAAAGAAAAAGAGGAGAGAGAACCTTAAGTAAAGCGTTTGGCGTTATCTAGTGTGGCACACTCTGAATGAGTCAGTGACTAAGAGCTATGAGTGAATGGTACTACAATAATATGTTCAGGCTCAGCTAGCGCGGACTGCTGTACTATATAGGTAGGAAAGGCAGTACCCGAAGATCATATTACAGTATCCCTTTTGAAACCTTTTGGTCTGACAGTTAGACAAAGAAAATTGTAGCACAAAGACGGTCACACATAAGTATATGTCCACATATGCAGTAAGCTGATAATTGATGTACAAAAAGCTTCCTCTGGGCTAAATTGTTCATAACATGATTGATAGACAAGTTGACAGGAGGAGTAGCACAGCAGTAGCATATGTGAAAAACAGAACAAAACAAAACAAAGCCTAGACAAATTGACAGAGGAGGGGTAGCACAGCAGTAGCATATATGAAAAACAGAACAAAACAAAGCCTAGCCATGCTATCTATGTAAGGTACTAAAATAGGTCAGAGACTATTCAGAACAAACATACTCTGCCTGCGTGTCTTAGAAGGGTTGAAAATAGACCTTTCAAAAACACTGTGGTTGGATAGACTAGATTCTTCAGAAATAATGCATTTGAAGACATGATAACAATAGATCCCTCTTATCAAATAACTCATTCAATGATAACAAACAGAAAATCACTACCAAAAGCATCATACAAATCAATGAAGGCAAGGGAGAAGAAACACACCCATCCATCATCAATCTCAATGAGTATTTCTAGTGGCATCTACACCTCTTTAAGAACACATGGAGTGTAATATCATAGTCATGAAAAAACTTGCATTTCTTTATGGGTGCTTATCAATATACGAATACAGGCTTCTAAATTCAAACAAGTCATAACATATCATTGAAACCCACAGATACAAGTATAATTAAGATATTGGCTTAAAAAAATTCAGAAGTAAAATTAGAAGTTACAGAAAAGGACGCAAAACAGCAATACAAAACAACAAACACTTGAGGCAGCATTGATAATTTCCCTGACGTGACATCCAGAATCCATAATATTTTGAAAACAAGCCCATGAAAAGTAAATGAAGAGGAACACAAACAGATATCAGCTGCATTCTTCAAAACGAGGCAACCCCCAATATAAAAAAGTTCACAGAATGCTGGTTTTTGAATAGTAACCATTCTATTTCCATCATTTTAACCATTAACTAATAACTGATCATTTCAGTACAACATTGTTCACCAACTTTCTATCTCTCTTCTGTTCAAAATGCAGCATGAAAAGATCTACAACTCTGCATCAAGAAACTCCTATTGCAAGGCATTTATTACATAAAAGAAATGATCAAGAGTCATCATGAAACCAGCAGAAGAAAACTTAAGAAGTCTAATACTCATTTTATCAAACACCGCACATGCAACATCCATTCTCTTCACTTTACTACACTTTTTAGAAGTGAGATTGATAGGAACCTTGTTTATTGATAAGGAAAAATGGAGGCTAGCTCCTTACAACAGAGAATGGATTCTCTGGAAACTAACAAACAGAAACAGAAACATAGAAGAATACAAAGAAGCACTGAAATCCTAAGCTAACTCTCAAGACAGATGATGCCTTGAGCCCTCTAGAGGAAAATCCTCTCCTAATCCTGATCCAAAATCATCTCTGCCTCATCACTTCTTTCCCTCCCCCTTTCATCTTGTGCTCCTCCCAATTCTGGTATGATTTCAGAACCTTCTTCTCCACTCACCTTCTGCCAGGTGGCTAGTTGTTTAGGTCTTACGGTTACTGAGGGTCTAACAATACCCTTTCCCTATTTCATTGAAAATCAACAAGCTGAAAACCAAAACCATCTTTTGAGATTTTCCGTGGCATTCCTGCTCACCTGTACTCTTCCATAACAGCTCCTCTTTCTTTCTCCAAGTCAACTTTTGAGATTTGAGTCTGCACATGCACATAATAATCTAAAGAGAATATTGAGAAAGGTATTAAAGAGTTTCCTACAATACTTACAGCAATTCTCTTTAGAAGCAGTCATATTTAAAATAATTAAAGAAAAGAGGGAGCTTGATCTTGAAATTTGAGATTTCAAAAATAGTAAATGGAGCTACTAGCATTTTTATATTCTATTCCCATATATGCAAGAACCAGATAGTGGCACAGAAATATGGACACAAAAATGGATAATTAATGGCCTACAATATAGGAGTAATATATCTATATCTATATCTATATCTATATCTATCTATCTATCTATATATATATATAAGCCAAGAAACGAACATTTATTGTAAGAAAACAAGGAACAAGGTACAGAAATTGGACAGCAAGTACACAGAACTCATAAGGCAAGATAAAAATTCTTATACTTTCATTCTTGAATACGCTGAAAATTTCTGGAAAAAGATCAGCACTAAGTATTGGGTTTTTAATACATGAAAAGACACAAAAATAAAGCTAAAATAGTAACTTTTTTCAATCCAACACTTGATCCTAATTTCCTAAACTAAACAATCTCACCTTGAACTTTACTGGTACCAAAATCAGACCATCACAGAAGATAGATAATTAAGGAGAAAGAATAACCAAAATTAACGAAAATAATTCATGGCTGTAAAATTCGCTAATTGTTTTCAACATTATAACTAGAAAGAATAACCAGAATTGAGAAATGTTACTTGCATTCAGTTAATCACAGCATAATCATCACCCAAAACACACACAACTCCATTCTTGTGAGCATATTTCAGGATTTAACACACTAAAAGGCATGTCTTATATTTCACATGCAGCGTGAATCAAGGATCTTCACCAACCCTTCTTTGCTCCAATTGGGCTGAACCTATCTCCATCAAATAATGTCTGGCCCTTCTACCCGAACACCACATCACTTTTCCCATCAACTTCCATGATATGCATACCCCATTTGCAACAAAAATTGGAATCAGTATACCATAACCGCTGGATCTCACAACTTAAACTCTGAAAGTAAATTTATTCAAAATATAAAAACAATTGCCATGCAGGATATGATATGATAAATTTTAGATCCAAACAACTATGAAATAAGTAAAAAAGGGTGGGTGAATATAGACTCGCTATTAGTTTATGTGCATATTAAAGGTAAAAGATTCAATTTTATTTTTTCAAGTAACAAATCAAATTGCAACAAGATAAGCTACCCTCATTTAGGTACCAGTGGATATAGTAAGTGTTTGCTTCAATGTCACTCCCTACCCCACCCCCTCTTTTTTTATAAAAAAAAGCCATAGGCTTTATTTAAGGATCAAACTTCAAGGCCCCACAAAACAGATGCTGAAATGCTAAAACTGAATTAATCTAATATTATAGACCATAAACAGAGTATCCCATTCTAAACTAAAAGGCACAATAAGCTCCAATCAGTAGCCAGCATGATTACTGAAAAAGAAACAACAACTGGACGATTATCCATCCTTGTCCAGTCAAAAAGTAAACTTTACCACCAAACAGTCACATAACCCTTCCTCTCTCATAAAAAATGAAAGTAAAAGTTAATTTAATCAATAAAAGGAAAGTACGGGTTTGTTCACACCTGAATATGTATGTCTTCCCACTGCCAGTAGCCCCACAAGAAAACACTACCACACTGCAGCTAATGGAAATTCCTAGCACCAAAGTGCTTAATTCTCTGCAGAATATCTGACCACCGAAATTGTCATAACCTTGGCCAAAGAAAGTGTCCAACTGACAGAACTCATTTTGGCTATGATAACTAGAAGAAACCCATAATCAAAACGAAAGAATTACAATTTCATTGAAAGAAATCATGAAGAAATTGCAAGGGAAATTTGATCAGTGTCTCTGGTGGGTCTTTTAAGATAAACAACGGAAAATTAGACAAATCTCAAACCATTCAATAACTTTCTGTAAGATTTATTTCTAATAAAATCCCTTACAGGAACGTACACCCTCAATCCTTTTTATGTGAATTAAGCTCTGGCATGAGTATTTGATCCCTTGAACTTTCCATTTACAAGAATATCAAATGTAGTGTCATCAGGCACAAGACCTTTATCAAGCATCTCATCATGCAGTCTGAAAGCCTCTTGCAGATTCCCCTCTCTAAAGTGTCCAGCAATTAAAGTGTTATAAACAAGAACAGTAGGAGTTATATTGTTCCCATCCATTTCCTTTAGAATCTTGCATGCATTCTCTAGTTGTCTTTGGTTACAGAGCCCATTTATCAGAACAGTATACAAGATGATATCAGGCACAATACCCCTGGAAAGCATCTCTGAGTAAAGATCAGAAGCAAAAATCAATTTACCCTCTTTTAGAAGCCCATCAATCAGTGTAGTGTATGTTAGCAAATCACATGGAATCTTATTACTTATCATTTGCTTGTGCAAGTTAAGTACTGCTTCGATATTATTCAAATTTCTGAAGCCACTAATCATGCTGTTATAAACAATTGTATTTGGAGCCAAACCAACCTCCAAAAGTTCGGAGAAGAGTTTGCATGCATTTTCCATGTCGTGTATTTTGCAAAAGCCATCAATGAGAGCACTATATGCAGTAATATCCAGTTCCAGACCCTTATTTTTCATTTCATTATGCATTTTCAAAGCAAGATCAATGTTGTTGCTTTTGCAAAATCCATTAATCAAACTGGTATAAGTGATAACATTTGGTGAAATTCCAGTTTCGCACATCTCCCTGTAGGCAGACAGTGCTGAATCAATTGCACCTTCCTTGAAAAATCCATCTATGATGCTATTATAAGTCATAGAAGTAGGAATAAAACCCTGCTCAACAAAATTGAACAACTTATCCTTTGTCTCAGACACCCGACCAACTTTGCACAAGCCATTTATAATGGTGTTAAATGTGAAGTCTGTAGGCGCAATATTTGCAGCCACCATTTGGTCAAACACATCAATGGCCTGCTTAGAATCGCCTTTTTTAAAAAATCCATCTATCAAAAGAGTGTATGTAATAGCATTCGGTTTTAAACCCCTTTTAAGAATATCATCCATCACCCTATATGCGTCATCCATGCAACCCTTTCTGCAGTGACCAAGTGTTATGTTGTTGTAAGAAACTAGCGAAGGTGTAATACCCTTACCCACCATCTTGTCCCACAAATTACAAGCCTCATTAACCTTACCCTGATCACAGAGCCAGGATAAAAGGAAGTTATATGTAACAACACTAGCAATACCATGTTCAACTGCCTCATCAAGCAACCTATATGCATGTTCTAGTAAATGCTGTTTCCGGAATCCTTTTAAAAGAGAATTTACAATAAAGACAGTGGGTTGGATGCCCATGAGTTTCATTTGAGAGTAAAGTTCATATGCCTTCTCCGTGTTCCCAATCTTAGAGCACCAATTTATCAAAACTGAGAAAGTATAAATGTTCGGAGTAACACCAGCCTCAACGATCTCGTCAAACAATTGTAATGCACTAGTCACATCCCCTTGCACACAATGCCCTTTCATTAAACTTGTTGCAACAATTATGTTCATTGGCATACCGCTGTTCACCATCTCATCCTTAAGTCTCAAGGCCCCTACAACATTTCCCTGCTTCACACAAGCACAAATCACAGATGTATACGTACCCTCAGATGGCACCCAACCCAAATCTTTCATCTCCTTCAACAGCTCGCACGCCAAATTCGAGTTAGGCCTCTTACAAGCAGCCTGAATAACAATGCTATAAGCAGCGGCATCAAGTTTCAACCCTCTACCCCTCGCCTCTCCGAAATACTTCTCGGCCTCCTCAATCTTCCCTTCTTTCAAACATGCACGCATTACCACATGCAGCGTAACGCAATCACCATGGATTTTTCTTTGAACCATTTCATCATGCAATTCATGCGCATCATCAATCATGTTTCTCCTAACCAATGCTGTCAAAAGGATATTCATAATGGGAACCCACGGACTCACATCATGCTCTAACATCGTTCTAAAACACTCAACAGCATCTTTGATTTTATCAGCTCTAACATAACCACTCAACAAGTAATTGAAAACCCGCGAATCTGATTCAAAACCATACCTTTCAGCACACTCTACCAAGCGTTCCACAAGCACCCTTGCAGCAGGACCCGAATCTCCCATGACATAAGTATTGAGAAAACTCCGAACAACCCGATGAGTGTCAGTGCTGGAAGCCAGAATATGAAGCAACAAACAGAAAGTATCAACAGATTTCACAAAGCCTCGTTTTCTCTCTACATCTTTGAAGAACTTCAAAGCCAATTTGGGTTCGCTCTTGTGGCTTAAAAGGGTGTTCAAGACATGATTTTTCGATAAAACAGAACTTCCCACAATGGGTTTGGGGGATTCGGCATCTGGGGCTCCCTCAACAGACGAGGGTGTTTCTTCTGGATGAGAAATTTTCTCGGGAAAATTGGATTTTGAAGTGATTTTCTCGGGAAAATGGCTGCTGGAATCATTGCCCGGAATTTGCGTTTGTGGGTGTGGGATGGGATGAGTGGGAAGGGGTGATTTTGAGCATAGAAAGTTGAATTGCGAGAAAGAGCGAAGCTTGTTCGGAGGGATTGATGAAAGGTTGTTGGAAAACCTGGTTCGCATGTTGAGTAGGCACCAACACGAAGCAGATTCAGTTCAGGTATGAGAAAAGCTTTAACTCACTGTTTGTATCAACTCAGCTTTGGTGCCAACAAAAACCTTAACCCGGTTGAGAATTACCATTAGAGCGTTAGAGCGTTCGTTTGCATGAGGAAAAAAAATTAATTATGTCTGTAATTTTAAAAGTATTAATTTATATTTAGATATATTAGTTGTTAATTGATTTTAAGATAAAAAAAATTATTAAAAGATATATAAAATTATTAAAAAAATTGTTTAGTTAAAGATAAAAGAATATTTATTTAATAAATTTTTTTAAATAAGTTAAAATCATTTAATCATAAATTTAAAATAAAAAAATTATTTTTAGTTAATGAAAAAGTAATTTTAACTTATAATTAATTTTATGTACTTTAAATAAATAAGATAAATTTAAAATAAAACAGTTTTTTTATTTTGAAGAAAATGGGTCAATTTTCATAGTTTTTATCTGGTTCAATAGTTTTTATGAAAAGTTAATTTTAAATTTCTTAGTTTATTAAAAAAAAATTCAAATATATAAAATATAACTCTAATTTACGGAAACATTTTTATTTAAAGTTTCATTTGTAGTATGATTTTAACCAGGGATAGATTGAATAATTAACAATTGAGGGGATTCAAATTGTAAAAGTTGAAATATATATATTTTAATTTAAAAAATAAATATATTGTATCTTTATTAAAGTTTAGTACGACGCTTTTCATATTATAAAATGGGCATGAAAATCTTATAAGATACATCAATTATTGAATTAATATCAAATTTAAAAATTAATAATAATGACCAAAATATGTCAAATAAATAATTTAAAATGAACAAAAAAAAAGCCAAAATAAGTTACTGCAATTGCTTCTCCTACAACGTTTTTAATGGTAGGACTTTGTTCCTGTAATTGCTTCTCGTACAATTTCCCTCGTAAGAATCAAATTAACTTACTTCAATTGTGCCACTTTACATTTCCTCAGGAAAATTGGTATTAAATCAATTTCCCCTTGAATGAGCTTAAGAGACTTATGATATTATAATGTAGGCAAGTAGTTTTTTTTTTTTTTTTAAGAGAATGCAATTATATCATTTCATTTAAGAGAACGAATATAATTGGGAATATGTTTAAAGACATGGTTTAACTATTTATTATTTTTGAAAAATACTAGAGATCCCGAATGAAATTATTCCGGAATTAACTGGATATGTGTAGATAGGTGTATTGGGGTGAAGTAAGGAGAGATCTCACTTTAATACAAATTGAAAATCACTTTCATTTTTCAACGCATTCATTATTCATTTAACTAAATATATATTTTAATCTTTTAAAAATATATAAAATATTATATTGATTTTTTATTTATAAATACATCACATTTTTATTAACAAATTAATTCTTAATATAATATCAAATTAGTTATTGAATAAAAAAAATAATGATATTAATTATTATTAAATAATTAATTTAATCTCACTTATTTATGAACAACAAATATAAGGTCGTTATATCTTTAAAAAATCAAAATGAATGTTTCTTATATTCTTTTAGGGTAATTTTTTATTATTTATTTATTAAGTTAATAGACCAAACAGCATATAAAATACACACAATTATAAGCTCAATTAGCATTTTAATTTTTCAAGTAAACAGCCCAATGAATATTTTAATTTTTTAAAGTATTACATGTACCAATTAAAACTAATTGCATGGGCTTTTCTTTCAACATGAGTATCCTAATAAGAAATTGGATCGTGGGGAACTAAGGCCCAGCTGATCCCCTTGATCCGTCTCTTATTATACTCAAAAAAATAAAATATGAAAGTGCATTTTTTGTGATCATTTTTCAAATTATATTCATCAAGTTGTAAAAAAATTTAGTATTCGCTTAAAAATCGATATTAATGTCACTATTCATAAATAGTTTTTGCTCATCTCATGAATGTTTTTTTCTGTTTGAATTTATCTAAGCTCCTCAATATGTATGTGGTTTTACGGTTATGATTTGGTTCTGGGCTCTGTTGTAGTTGCTATTTATGTTTTCTCGGGTTTATAGTTTTTAATTTAATTTAACTATTTATTGAATATATTCTGGTTTAAATGTGTTTGGATATTTAGAGATTGAAAATGGTGAGGGTATTGTTCAAATTTCTTTGAACTGGAAGAAGAAATAAGAAGGGCTACAATTTGAGGTGGGTAATCTAATGGTGATTTTGGTTGTTTTGTAAAAGAGCTGCGGCGGCGGCGACTTTCACTCTCAGTGATAGCTTAATTTGGGGTTTTCATTTCAGTATGTTCTTAATTAAAAGCTTCATGGTCATAATGGATGTAAAAACTAGAAGTCTAGGATAAGACCATATCACTGCAGAATACATCTTGTAGTAAGTAGTGTGAGGTACTTGAGATTAATTTTCTAACTCTCATTTTTGTTTCCCCATATAATTGTCAAATTAAAAAACTTAAAAAGAGTTGTCACTACAAAATACAAAATAAACCAGATGGCTGCAGCTATGGTTTGTTGTGTGCGTGGTCAGATTAGTTTATTTTTTTAGTTGTGCGTGGTGAGTGTCACGACTCAAACTAGAGGGCCTTGACCGGCGCACAGGAAGGACTAGCCAACCTAGCAAGCTTAACGGGCCAAAGATCATAATAAGACAATATACTAAATCTACCAAAATTTTAGTAGAGTAACCTCTAAAAGTTAGACATCCTAATTTAACAATTCACAACCTATTCACTTACAAGTATTACTAAACATAATCCCACTAATAGTATATCATAAGACCAGACAAAGATACAGTGGAAGCTAGATCCTGCCTGTGAATAATGGAGCATATCTAAGATAATTACATATCCAAAAATGTATAAGAAACCAAACAACAGGAACAAAACAAACATGCTCACACGGACAAGGTGTTGGGCTCACCAAAACGACCAACTCCTAGTTATTGGAAGAACCCGGACTTTGCTCAGTATTTGTATCTAAAATACATATAAGATAGAAGAGTGAGTCATAAGACCCAGTGAGAGATAACATAATCTATAATGAAACTAGGACAAGTATAAACACAAGTTTTTCACGGAAAATACATCCACATATCAAAACATATGCGTTAGTTCAAATAATCATAAAACGAATACTAATAAGTAAGTCAATCATGAATTACCAAATCAAGTATAACATATATCAATAGTCAAATGTCAAATGTCATATGGGAGGTTCCTAATCCAGAATTAATCAGAAATCTCACCAACGAACACATAGTTCGAAGGTTTGACAAACGCCCACCAACGAGGCCGAAGTCATATCCATCCATGTCAAATCATCCGTCGTGTAGGCCACACGTCGGGCTAGCAACACCCCTACTAGGCTGAGGTTCGGACTAAGGTGCACCAAGGCTAACGTCTACTACTGTTAGCTACAGTATTCTGTCAAAGTTTCCTCCCAACAAAACATAGTTGTATAAATCTAGATATACATATATTCATAATCCAAAACAAGTATCAGAAACACAACGATAGATATTTAGAATCATGAAAAAGTGTTTGTACCAAGCTTTCTTATAATTTAACCACGAAGAAAAATAAATGACTTTGTGAAATCCTTCAATAAAGAACATTTTAAGAAAATGTACAAAAACATATTATAGATCATGTCATCAACTCACTCAAAGGATGAAACTTCACGAGTCCAAAAGCTATGTTGTCACAAACCAACCGGACGATCCTCCAAAGAATCTAGGATCACAACAACATAACCAAGATAACAATTAACATTTAAAATTAAGGATTCATCCACTTATGGGATAAGGAGTTCTTGAAGAATCTAGGAAAAAAAGCATTCAAGTTAGTTTAGAAAGATGACCTTTGTTTGATAGAAATTCTGTACTTATTCAGAGGCAAATAAATTGCAAATAATATATGGAATTGAAGCCCTATGTGTCTAGTTTCTAAAGCAACTAAAATCACCTCAATACGATCTCCCAATCAAGAGTTATGATCAAATTACTACATATTGTTTAGTTTACACGGGAATACAATTTTTATCCCATCTAAGCATTTTATCAAACACTTAATGAGCAATCCTTTCTTTCCAAAGCTAGCACGAAAATTCTATGTTCTAATACCCTTCCTATTAGTATCACTTCTCCATAACAACATTAAAACTCATCCAATTCATTCCATATACTATCAATTTCCAAGAACTCCAAAATTCCCAAATCAAACCCTAGGTTCAATGCCCATTATGCATCTTACAATTCAATCTACAATTCACCATAATCCATCCACTAACAACATATTTGAGCTAAGAGATTACCTAAATGAGTCACAAGGATGGAAGGATGAAGTTGATGATTTGGTTGCTCTACCAAACCGTGCAACCCAACCCTTGGAAGATGAAGGCCAGTAGCTTGCAACGACCAAGAATGGTGGAATCTGGTGGATGGAAGAAGATGAGGAGGAGGAGGAAGATGATAGAGTATAGAGGAATTGAGAGAATGTAGAGAATGAAAGAGAGCAGAGGTGGAGAGAAACATGTTCTTTGCCACTGCTCGAACGGGGATTATCATGGAGTGAGAAAGGGGAGTGTTTGGTAGTGAGGATATAGGGTGTTTGGAAGTGAGGATAGAGTATGTTATCCTATTCTGATGCAATCTTATTTACATTTCTTAATTTTAAGTTAATGTCCTCTTTAAATAAAAAGTCAACTCTTGAGTTTTAGTTCAAATTCCTGAAATCTGAAACTTTCAAAGATGTTTCCTTTCAAAACGAGTGAGTTAAAGGTTTCTAAAAATTCATTAAAAATCATTTTGTAGCTCTTTGATATCCAATTATCAATTACCGCTAATTTTGATTTCAAGAAAATACATATTTACTATAGCCCTTCATATAGGTGCCACTTCCCAAACTTAGCCAAATTTCAGGACCCGTATTAACAAATAGTTATCTAATACACCCAAAATGGCTCTAAATAACTTTTATAAGGTAAGTTTAATTCTAAAAATCCTACTAATGAAGTAGAGTGACTCAAAAGGTTAATCATTTGAACTCAAATTCATAAGAAAAATACTATACATAATACGACTATCATACGCAAAAATTTTGGGTCATCATAGTCAGATTAGTTTTTTTTTTTTAGTAAACTCTCATTTTAGTCAGCTAAGATATAAGTAACATCAGTTTAATCTTTTAATAATTTTTTACATTAAATTGATTATTTTAGAGAACTAATTTAATGTAAAAGTTAACATATGATCAATTTGATATCAAAAAATAATATGAAAGAATTAATTTGAAGTCAAAAATTAATATTTAATATTTATTTTAATATATTTATATATTAAAAAATTAAATTAATAACAATTATATCTTTAAATAAACAAAATGAATGTCCACGCTTTATTTTTCTTATGGAAAAGAAGTTTATAATTAAAATGTTAAAAAGATAATTTTTTAATGTTTAATTAATTGTTCCACATTATTTGGATGTTTAATTAATTGTTCCAAATTAGCTCATTTTTTTAGGTAAAATCCAGTGGCAGGTGATACACTTTTTATAAAATTCTGCCACGGAAAAAATAAGAATTGAGCAATGAAAATAAAAGGTATAAATCCCGTCACAACAACAAATTGCCACTAAATATTACTCATAATTCATTTATTTTTTAAAAATTAAGAAATAATGATGAAATTACGTCGTGAAATTGCAAAGAAACTACAATTTTGGGTGCCATATATTTGTGACGGACAAAATAGCGGTAGCATTTTTCACCCATAAGGAACCACTACAAGCCTACAAAATTTTTTGCTGAGGTAAGAAAAAAGTTTTTTAAATAAATTCTAGAAGCAGAAGGGTTTGGTGCTGTCTGATTAAATTTTTAAAGAGCATCATCAGGAACATGATCCAGTTACTCATATTTGATTAGCTGTTGATTAGCAATAATATGTTTATATCTGCGAACTCATGGTAGCAAGTTTTTTTTTCTTTTTGTATTGTTTATCTTTATGTCCTCAGTTAGCATAGCATCGATGTCTTTGTGAAGGTGGAGTTAATTGGGGAAAAATTAATATTTAGTTTTCTCCCCACTCATGTTACCATGATGTGTTGGATAATTTTATGGGTAAAATATACATTACTCTCTTGTAATATATGGCATTCTCAACTTACTTCTTTAAAATATTTTTTTATTACTAAACCCCCTAGAATATGGTTTTAAATGAAAACTAACATTTTCAATTAAGTTAAATGATAATGACATGTGCACAGTATATAACCTGGTATTATATGATTGGATAAAATACACATTATTCCCCCATAGTATATGATATTTTCAACTTACTTCTTTAAACTATATTTTTTGTCACTAAACCTTCTTAGAGTATAGTTTTAAATGTCATTACCGTTTAATTTAACTGAAAATGTTAGTTTTTATTTAAAATCATACTCTATGGGAATTTAGTGACAACAAAATAGTTTAAGGAAGTAAGTTAAGAATGTCATATACTATAAAAAAATAATATATATTTTATCATAATTTTATACCGAGTTTCTTTCTGTTGATTTCCTTGCAATCATTGTGTGTTCCATTTTGAAATAACTGGCAGCTTCAACGATGATTGTAAATTTGTGCTCAAGTAGCAAATTTACTGGAAATTCAATTTCTATTTTGTTTTTAGGTTTTGATTGATCCATCCCTGCTATTTTATATATATATATATATATATATATATATATAAGCATATTTAGTAATAGCATTATTTTATGATGAGAAACAAGAAAAGTAAATATTGATTATTAGATCATTTATGTATGATCAAGATTAAAAGTTACTTAAAGGTCACATGACCACTTAAAAAGGTCACATAACTTTATGTTCTAATTTTGACTATACATGAATGATTCAATGATAAAGATTTATTTTCTTACTCTCACAATAAATCATTTCTCTCACTAAATATGTCTCTTATATATATATATATATATATATATCACTCATACCTTCGTGGCAAGTAAATGCTTGTTACTTGTTAGCATATAGAATACTAGTCATATGACCTTTTATTCCGCTTGTTTCAATGGTTAAGTGGCTAAGGATCACATCAATGACTCAAGAAAACCAAGGCATAGTTTACACTTCTATGCTAACTCTTGTACGTTTGGACTTATTGGTGGAAGAAAAGATAGTTCTTTGTATCTTAATGTGTGTTGCCATAGAAAAAATAGAGATGAGGATTTATTTATTAATTTTAGTGATAGAAATGAGGAGTTAGCCATAGTAGATAATAAAGGTACCGAATCAATTGGTGGAGCCATGGCCTAAGATTCATCGTGTAAGAAGCTAATCTAGGACTTTTTAGGCCACAAAATGGAAAGGGATTCCGCGTCCACAGCAAACGGTGCGACTTCACTCAAGGCCCACCACTAACCAAGTGCAATCTGCAACCTTCGAGTTTGAGGGGCCCAGTATTTTTTGAAGTTCATGTTGTCCTCCAATATTTAAATCTCTGTTGACAAAAGAGAAACAATTAGGTAAACTGGGTGTAACATCATCTTCTTATATTGTACAATTTTAGTATTATATGTTTAAATTAATTTATTTTTATGTTCAGAAAAGTATATATATATATATAATCAAAATTATTGAAGGTAACTTTTAGGTATGGATATATAAAAATTAAATAAAACTAAATATGTGCTTAATATGTGCCACATTAGCTATGTGTGGCTCAACTATCTTCCACAATATATACATTAATAAAATTAATATTAAAATATTAAATACATAACTAACTTGATAAACATTCAATATACAATATAAGAGGATTACAGTGAGAAGCTATCATTGACAAAGACTTCCGAGTGACTTAAAGAGCGAAAATGCGGGTCCCTCTTCCTCCTCAAGAACCCAAGCCATGTGATATGGAAAAATGGGGAATAAATTGTACGGAGAACTTCCAATGTTATTACTGGCATGGATATGAATATGTGCTAGTTCCTTTATAATCACCGACTGTCAATAATCTTCGAGAAATTAAATATTCTTTATGTTGCCTTGACTATCCTGTGTCCAAAACTGATTGGAGATTAATGATACAGCACTGTTTAGTACAATTTTTTGGTTTCTTTTTCGCTTTTTGCTAATGATTATATGCTTGTAACGCAGAAAAGGTGTAAAAGTTATTAAAAGTGAAAATTTAATATATAATCTAATAACTTATATATTTATTGTCGTTAAAAATATTATGCATATAAAATTATCTAAAGCATTAATGCTGAAACTATAAGATTTCGCTATTGGCCTAATGGTAATCGAACTTTGCCGCCACGAAAGATGGGGTGGTACTCATAAGAAATGGTTCAGTGATAAATAAGTTTGGATTTAACTGTTAAAAAGTTTTTATAATATAAAAAATTTAAGCTCAGAAAAAAATATTTGTGGAGAATACTAGCTTACTTAATTAATTTTACACTTGAAAAGTATAAAGATATTCCTATAAGGACAAAAAAAAAAAAAAAGAGAGGGGGTTCGAATCCCCCACCTCCAAACCTTAAGATAGATCCAGCTTCTCATTTGCCTACCAGTGAAAAACATTTTAAAAAAAATGGAGATTTCATTAAACTCTAGAGAAGTGAAAGAAGACAATAACTTATTAAATTTTAAGTATTTTTATATTATTATGTAAAACATAGTTAATGTAATTTGGATAAATGTCACATGTCATTAATATATGTGTATTTTTATTCCAAATTCTTGCTCTTTAGATACAAATTTATGTTTAGATATATTGTGTTATGTGTCAATTATTCATGATTTTGAAATTGAATCTTGAAATTTTATTAGTTTGTGTTTAGATATGTTGAGATTGGTGGTTTTAAAATTTTATCCTAAAATTCCAATTATCTATTTGAATCTTAATTTTATTTCTTATCTCTTTGAATATTAATAAAATATCATTTGACTTTTAGGTCAACACAATAAGATTAAGAATCAACTATGCATATCTCTATCTCTTAATCACGCACTCATTTAATAAGATTATGAACTTAATAAGTATTTAATATTTGTTTTTAAATAATTATGAAATTATCAAACTAATTCTTAAAAGAATCTATAAATTTTTCAACATTAAATAATCAATGATTTAGTATCTGTTAAAATATTTAATTTCTATACTTAAAGTTAGTTTTCATAACTAATTGAATATAATCAAATTGAACTTTAAAATTTAAAAATCATAAGAATTTAATAACATATAAAAATAGTATAAATATGTTATACAATTTATCTATATAATATTATATAAAACAGAGTTAATGCAAGTGGAGTCAATATCACATGTCACTCATTCATGAGATTTTTTTTCTTCAAATCTTTACTTCTTTGATATATAATTAGTTAGAAGTTAGTAGTTAGTTTGTTAGCCTATATAAAGGCTTGATGTAATCACTTTGTACATACTTCACTCATTTCAATCAATATTAATTTTTAGTTTTCTCTCAATCATTTCTTCTCTTCTCCTCTGAATCATGATTTCTAACATGGTATCAGAGCATCCATGGTATCCACCATGAACATTTCTCTTCTCTTTCGCTGCATTTGAATTCACGTTGAACTCAATTTTATTTTTTCTCTCCTCCGATTCTCTGTTTCTCTCATTTTCTATCACTCACTCTCAATTCAATCATCACATTTACAACTAAGATTCACCACAGAATTTTCTGCGTTTCTCAGGAACCAAACACCAATGACAATCAGATCCAGAAGATCGAAGCGGAAGCTCTACCATGAAGAACCAGCACCACTGCACATCAGCAAGAAGCTCCTAGAAGCTTTCCTCCAATTCTGCTGCACTGAAGAAAAATTCTTTTTCTATCAAGATTTCCTCTTTCTCGCACATTTTCTTTCGAGAAAAATTTCTCTTCAATATCTGTGTCGTCTACTAGAATCCAGATTGCTGGAACCTTGAATAAGATTCATAGGCACTGCAATTGTTGCATCCAGATTTGGTGTTGTTTAAAGGTGATTTCGGCAATAAACTTTGCTTCTGCTGTGAAGACTGAGGGGAACGACGTCGTTTTGTGCCTGGAGAAGGAGGACGTGGAAGCTGCCATTGCTAAGGCCACGAGCGCTAGTGCTGTGGCGGAGGGTGAAATTGTGGAAGATGAAGGTGTGTGCTGCGGTGGGGGCAAGGGGAAGCTTAAAGACCTATACGGATTTGTTTGGTTGGTCTCCTCACCTATGAAGAAGTGCGCTGACATGGAAACCTGATGGCCATTTGATTCATATTGTCTTTTGACTATTCTGATTTGTAGTAGTTGGTGGAAGTCTCGCGGTGCTTTCTTGGCTTTTTTTTATGTCATTCTTATGGTAGCTGTTCTAGATGACGAAAGGAAGCGATCTTTTCTTTGTATGAAAAGAAGAACTTCCAGATGTTGTTGTTTGAAATCCTGTTTTGGCTTTAGCCTAATAGTTAAGTGTTTACATTGTTTACTTTAATCATTTCAGCTTCTGCCTTTATGGTGGTTAAGCATTTTTCATTGGTTTTAGCTTTTGCCTTTGCTAGGTGGTTAAGCATGTTTGCTTCTGTTAAGTGGTTCGTTTGAGTTGTAAACCTGGCTTAATGGTTAAGCTTTTGCCCTATGGCTTTGATGATTGTAGCTTCTGCCTTATATGGTAGTTAAGATTTGTTCATATTCTTTTCGGTCGATGTATTTTCGACATTTTTCATTGTATTTCCCTTTGGTTTGATAAGATTCTATCTTGCTCATTCCAAGCTGGAAGTGTTGTGGACACCTTCCAGCTTGCGAGGGGCTATTAGAAATATAATTAGTTAGAAGTTAATAGTTAGTTTGTTAGCCTATATAAAGGCTTGATGTAATCACTTTGTACATACTTCACTCATTTCAATCAATATTAATTTTTAGTTTTCTCTCAATCATTTCTTCTCTTCTCCTCTGAACTATGATTCCTAACATGATATAGCCTTATTTTATATGTATCCAAAAGATATTTTAAAAAATTTAAGTTTAATTCAAATTTCAATTATATTTGATTTTATTTTATTTAAGTGATACATTTAATTACTCTAAATTTTCAAAATTTATATTAATTTTAATATTAATTACTTATTTACCTATTAATAAGTGTGATTAATGAAAATCATATATCATAGCATATTCAAATTGTGAATATTTTTTAAATTAATTAAATATCAATTATACTTATTAACCTATTATAATAAATAAATACTCTAATAAATGTTTAATTAGAAGTATTTTTAACCTTAATCAAATACTTCAAATTTTATATTTCATACTTATTATTTTATTTTCTTACATCTTGTTAGACACTAAATATATTAAATGTATTATGATAAAGTTAATTTTTATGAATTTTTTATACTTTTCATCTAAGATAATTAAATTAGTAAATAATTAAGATTTTTTTTGTATGAATCTAATTAAAAAATTCTTATAAAAATATCAAAATAAGCAGCCAATTATAATTTAAAAAATCTTTATAGATGTAATATAACAAATTCGTACGGGTAATTTTTCAGTTAAGATTATGTTGTCATGTTAACCTTTTGTCCATGTCAACAACATCCATCAACCATGATTAAATAAGTGGAAGAACAAAATTGTGAATTATTGGAAGTTTAAAAGATCAAATCTATAAAAGACAAAATTGATGATATATATATGAAAGACAAAAGAGAAGGTTTTACTGAAGAAACTAACAAAGTAAAAAAAAACCCTAATGCATCTGCTAGAGAATGAGAGGTGTAAATAGGGGTGGCAATAAGTCGAATTAACTCGTAAGCTTGTTTGTGATTTGGTTCATTAACAACTTTATAAGTTGATAATTTTAGTTTATTTGTTAAATGAGTCGAGTTTAAATTTTTATATATTCGGCTCATTAATTCGTGAATCAGCTTGATATATGTATATAAATATTTTTTATAAATAATAATAATAATACTTTAATTTAATGTATATTAATATTTTATTTTATTTTATTTTTGGTCTAACTAAATTATTTTTTAAATAAATATATATATAAAATATAAATTTTATTGAGATATAAATTTAAACTAAACTTAATACAATGCTTAATATTGACTAATTTATAAACTTAAAATAAACTAAATTTAAACTAAAAAAATAAACTTAATTTCTTCTTAAGTAAGTCGAATTTAAATTAAGCATAATTCAACCCAACTAGACTCATTGACAACCCTAGAGGCAAAAGAAGGAAACGGGAAAAAGAAGAAAATGACTTATCTAATCCTTGAGATTCGCATAAAGAAAAAAGAGAGGTGATAACGATATGGTAAATGAAATCAAAAGTGAAAATGACACCATTGACTGTCGAGAAAATGGGGAACGGAGATAAGACGTAAATGGATGCAAAAAAAACACTGCTGAGTGTTGAATTGGAGTGTATACTGCTTTTATATATTAATAACTAGTTTTATTATTCCGTGATGTATAGATTTATTATATTAAATGTGTATAAATTTTTTAAATTATAATATGTTGTTTATTTTATTATTTTTTATAAAAAAATTTAATTAAATTTATGCAAATAAATAGTTTAATTATTTTTTAATTTAATTATCTCAACAAAAAAACTCATAAAAATAAACTTTATCATGAAATATTAAATATATCTAGTGTTTAATAAGATTAAAAAATAAAATAATAACTATAAAAATATAAATATAAATTATTTAATTAAGGTTATAATATTTTTAATTAAATATTTATCTTTCAAATTACATTATAAAAATATAAAATTTGAAGTATAAATGATATTTAATTAATTTAAAAAAATATTAATAATTTGATTATATTATTATATATGATCTTTATTAATCACGTTTATTAATAAATAAATAAGTAATTGATATTTAAATTAATATAAAATTTAAAAAGTTAGAGTAATTAAAATTATTACTTAAATAAATTAAAATAAAATATAATTAAAATCTAAATTGAATTTGAATTTTTTAAAATAAATTTTGGATATATTAACAATAAACCTATATCAAATACGTAAATTTTGGATAGAAAGAAACTCATGTATGAGTAATACATGACATTAATTCTACTTATATGGACTATGTTTTATATAATAGTATGTATCCTATCACTTGGAAAGTGAGAGATTAATCTCACGTGGTACAGTTAGGTGTATGAAGCAAGACCCTTCTCAATTGCGTTTTCTTCATACATATTACCTTAAGAATCAAACACAAGACAAGATACTTAAAGTAATCAAATTCCTTCTGCTCGGATAAATGCTAGTTGGTGTTTATTAAAGTATTTGTTCATTATAATAGATAAAAAAGTATAATTGATATTTAATTAATGTAAAAAATATTAACAATTTGAATATGTTATGATATATGATTTTCATTCATCACACTTATTAATAGTAAATAATTAATTGATATTTAAATTTAATATAAAATTTAAAAAGGTAGACTAATTAAATTAATAACTTAAATTAAATATAATTAAAATTTGAATTAGAATTTAATATTTTAAAATAAATTTCGAATAAATGGACAATAAGACTATGTCAAAGGAGTAAAAATTTGGAGAGAAAAAACTTATGTATGAGTGACACATGCTATTGACCTCACTTACATGAATTATGTTTTATATAATAGTATTAGATTTTATTTAACAAAAAATTTAGGGGCAAATTAAAAAATGAACCACTAAACAAAAATTTGAAATTTAGATAGTTATAGTCACTTGATAATAAATATTTGATTAAATGCATATATTTTATAAAAACCAAGGAGCTACAAATTTTTTACATAATAATTCCAAAAATTTTAAGATCAAATTTAAAGAAAATGAACTATTAAACAAAAATTTAAAATTATAAAAGCTATAACAATTTGATAATAAATACCTATATTTGAAAAGTCAAAGTGCTATAAATTTTCTCATGTAATTAATTATATTTGTCTTAATAATTATTTAATTGAGAAATTAATATACTATTATCAAAATCTAAATGCATTCAAATAATTATAATTAAAATTTGAATTTGAATTCATAATTATATTTAAAATTTGAATTTAAATTAATAATTATATTTAAAATAATTATGAAACTTAATTTCAATAATAACTTTATATGCTGATATGTAAAGTGAAAAAAACTAAATACATAAGAAAAAATAGTCATTTATGATTGACATTTATATGAGAGGTTAAAATTTTAAAAATAACTTGTTGTATATGAAATTTAATGGGACTTTTTTTATAATATATATTGATTAATTAATAGATGTCGATGCAACCAAAGTCGATGACTAATGACTTATGACTTAATCTAAATCTGCATGTATTATTAAAAGATATAAGATGAATATATTAGGGGGGAAATTGAGTATTTTGGATTTTTCGTTAATAATGAATTAAAGGATCCTTAAAAAATCAATTAACAATAATTGGAAATGATATTTAAGATGACATTTTTATAGAATGACATAGACTAATTTAGTATGAAACTCTCCATAAATATTTTTAAGAGAGATTAAATTAATTCACCAGAATTTAATATATGACATTGTTAGTAAAGTATGGAGTGTGGACTTCATATATATATATATATATATATAGATCCAAAAACTACGTGTGATTTATATACTAATCAGATACAAAAAGAACTTATCTTCCAAATTTTATGAGGGTAATGCTTTTTTAATTATAATCGAAATAATTTTAAATATCTTTTTCGGTAGTGTTACTTTTAAAAATATAATAATTATGTTTTGAGATTTTTTTTTATGTGTTTCTAGGACATAATCTTTTTTTTTTTTTTACAAATGAGCTTTAATACTGCAAAGCAGTATGAATATATTAGATCTCGAGATAAAGCACTTTTTAGACAAATTTAGTGTCACTTAAACTACGGGTCATGGGTTTTTTATTTCATTTTTATATTATTTATTTCAAGAAAAGACTTAAAAAAAAATAAGTTTACTTTAAATAATGAGTTAGTGTAGTGGTACTTTCTATTAATATCTATTTACACTCTTTGTTAACTATTGTTTTATGAATTTATATATTTTTTGACTAAACACGAATAGACAAATAGAAGTATAACTAATTAATGTTTGACTTAAATAAAAAAATTATTTGAAGAGAAATTACAATTAAAAATGAATTTAATTTTAATCTATCGTCAATATAAAATTTTTTTACACTGATATTAAATCAAAATTAATCTCATTAAAAATAAATAATGAAAAGTGTGTATGTATGTGTATATATATATATATATATATAATCTTGTATTTTTTTCGTCCATATTATAATTAAAAAATTACAAGACTATTGTATGCTAATATAATGTAAGAAACTTAAAAGTGTCACTTTTAAATTACTGGGTGATAACGTAAAATTGAGTGGGACACAAAAAAGCAAACTATAACTTTTCCTTACAAATATTTTTGATTGATCAAATCTACAAATTACATTATATATACATCCAAAAAAAATTCTTTCTATTCGTATAATTTGATATATTTCAATTTGTATGTAATTAGTCCCATAACTATAAAGATAAATTGAAATATGTAATACTATAGAAGTTATAGTGACAACAAATGATGACCATTTATTTTATTATGGAAGTATAAATTCCATAATCATTTTAGCTTCTCATGTTTTGTATCTAAATTAGTTAGTTTTTGTTTTTTCTCAAGCTAGAGAGTGGTTCAAATAGCACCAAATTTTTTTTAAAGACCGATTGATTTCGAGATCAAATCTTACTTACACAAAATTATATCTTAATAATCTATAACTACTTTTTCTTAATTTTTTGTACAAATTAAAAATAAATAAATAAATAAAGTAACAAGCATAAAGAACACCTAGTCTATCCGCCAGAATAAATTAACATGTTTATATTTTGTGAGGCTTTAATTTAATTTAAAGGGTTGATTTACTGATTTCTAAAATGTTTTTTTATTTTAATTACTCAAATTTAAATAATAATAAGAAATTTAATATTAATTAACATGAAAGTTAACCGAAAGCTAAAACATGAACCAAGCTGAAGAAAGCTAAGCGGCATCTTAACTAACTATGTGATTATGACAAATACTTTTTATAATTTAATTTTAATCTACTATTAGTGTAAAAAAAATTTACACTATCATTCAATCATATATTGACACATCATTAAAAGAGTTAGACTTTCTAAGTGATTATTATGATAGTCAAATTCTTTTAATGATTTAGCAACATATAATTAGATGGCAGTATAAATAAACTTTACATTAACAATGAATCAAAATTAAACTCTACTTTTTATCAGGTCAACTCTTATTTAAACTCCTTTATTATTTATTTTAATTGTTAATTCAAAGTAATGTCGATGCACCAAAAACAAGATGATGCCGATGCAACCAAAGTCGGTGAAAAAATAATGAATCTCTAATAACTTAATAATGTAAATTGAGAGATTTTCAACATGTATCAGGCTAAAGCTTTTATTTAATTACAATAAAAAAATTAAAATTATAATGGCATTCCTCGTCTATAAGAATATTAAATTTGTCTCTATAAAAATAATATAAGAACTATTAGGATAATGTTTTTTTAGTGTCACGCTAATAATGATTAACGGTATAAAATTTGTGTGTAGTGACAAAATTTTACTCTTATCAAATTTAGTCTTAAATCGAACTAGCGAAACTTTTTAATTATTTTTACCTGCTCTGATCGAAGTTTTTAAGCATCGAAATTAGTCAAGCCTGGCTTATCAAATATATCATAACAGGAAGAATGACTCTTTAGTTCTTCTTATAAAAGATAATACTAGTTTGTTTCGATTTGAAAAATTAACAAAGTATTTAACTATATTAATCAATAATTTACATGCGATTAACTAATAAATTATCTTCATTTTGATACTTGATACGTGGTTAACAGTATATAAATTATTAATTAATGTAGTTAAATACTTGGTTAATTTTTCAAGCTAAATCAAAAAATAATTATCTCTTACAAACTACACTATTAAATCATTTTCCTTATCATAATCCAGGCCCATACAACTACATGGAACCATAACACAACAATGAGTCCCATACAATATCGTAAACTACATGGAACCATAACACAACAATGAGTCAATGATTATTTCATCTGCGGCACATGAAAAGCACAATTACGGAAAGAAATTACCGAGTAGCTGCACACCATAACATATTCCCTCATTAATCTTTTAAATAATTATTTCTTTTATTTGAGATTTTTCTAAATAAAAAGAATAAAATATGAGATTATCATGTAACCTTCTAATTATTATATATTTATTTTTATAAGCATTTTATAATTATTTCAATTTAAAAATGAAAAATTAACATTTTCTTCCTTTCCCTCCATACATATTCTAATGGGTCGTTTAGTTCTAGAATTATTTTTTTATTCTTGAAAATCTTTATATAGAAATGTTAGATTTTTATGTGTGGTACAAGTTTTGAAAAAAATATTCTCATTTAAAAATGATTCTCGGAAATGATTTTTACCTAACATTATCACACTTTCATTCCTATGGAGGAGGTGAGTTTGTTACATTCACATGGCATGCGAATATTTTTATCATGTAAAATGTTCAAAATACATTCTCTTCTATCGTCATGCAATCAACCAATTATTGTTATGTCATTGTCGGCAACTGCCATCGACCATTGTCCGCGACGGCCAATCACCATAATCCAACCACCATCGTCATCTCCTGCAGTTGATGGTGCTGGTCATTTCGGCCACTGCACGAGTCACCGAAATCTTGTCATCATTGTCGCTGCTGGTAGTTGACGATGACCTCGACCATTGTGCCAATCATTTGAATCTGACCCACTCATGCCATCTTCGGCACTTGACGGCTAGTTACTGAAATTTGGTCACCCCTATCTCCGAGGCTGACGATGGCCAGTGACTTCGGCCACTGTCGTTAGTCACCGTAATCCAATCACCTATCACTGTTAGCAATTGACAGTCACTGACTTAGGCTACTATTGACCCGCCAAGTATTGGAGTCATTTCTAAGAATGTTTTTGGTCAACAAAACATAATAATCATCATTCTTTGACATATTATTTATAGGAATATTTTTTCAAAACTTGAACCAAACGTCCTAAGTGTATGTAACCAGAGACAAATTTAAGGGGTGGCAAGTAGGGTACTTGTTCTCTCATAATTTGTAAAAAAAAAAACTTGATAAACTTATACACCTGTAAAGGTTTTCTTGCAAAAGTTTTCTTCATATTTGTGTCCTATCTCCCACACATGTGATTGATTTGGAAAGGCAATTCACTATATTTGTGTCATCTTTTATTAAGAAAAAATTTATTTCTATCTATTCTAAAATTTATTGTTCTATAATTTGGTCATAATAAAAGAGATGAACATGTATTTATTTTTTTTCATTTCACTTGAGTTAATTAGTTTAAAAGCTAACGAACACTTAATCTTTCATCTATTTAATTTTTTGTCCCATCACCACTTCAATCCTGCATCTGTCCCTATCTGTAACGTTTAGACATGGCCCTTTCTTTTAGCCACCAAATAAATAACATAGGTAGAAAAAATGATGAGGCCATATAAATAAATTACAAGTCAATCAAGAGAAAGATAACATATATATCACGAGTGGATCCGGCTGGACTTCCTTCTGTTGCCGAGTGAAGGGATGAGAACGACTCACCACCACTCCTTGCAAGTTTGACAGTGGATGAAAGGTCCCTGGATGGCGGGCTCTCTTCGATCGCTGGATGTCAAGCCGAAAGGGGAGAAAACTTGAAAAACACTAACTTAAAAGGCAAAAATGACAGAGAGAAAGGATAAAATGACACCAGCTTTGAAAAAAAAAAAGGAGTTGAAAAAAAGGGAAGGGAATTTTTCTTTTTTTTAAAAAAAAAAATTGAACCTCACTGTTATTGAAATTGGCTCCGGGTTACCAATTCAATTCAGTTCTTGTCGATTCTGGCTGTCCAACAGCTCCACCCATTTTTTGGAAGCTAATTAAACTGTAGAGGCATACCGTTCCGGCGCTTTCAATACCATTTTTAATATTTCTTTCTCTGATAATATGCTTTCCACATCTCTCCAATTCAACCTTAGTCTTAATTTGGATTTTGCATAAGAACAAAATATCTTACCGTTTATTCCTGCTTTGATTTATATATTAATACATACTAACAACATAATTTATATATTACGGCCTGCTTCGATTTGTACATCAAGTAAACTTGAGCCACATACTAATATATTTATATTGTTAGTATGCATTATTATTCTAATTATTAATGCATACTAACAATATTAATACATTATCATGAGACCCAAGTTTAGATTGATGTACATATCAAAGCACGTTGTTTATTTAATTGGACACATAGTATATAATATATAGTATATACACTTACACATATAATATAATTGGTTTAAGGGACTTCCACAAAAATAAAACAATAATGTTTAAACCCTAAATCCTTTTAAAAAGTCGTTATTATTAAAAAGACTTTATCATAATTCTCATTGGTTTGAAGAAAATTAATATCACACTTAAAAAATATAGGAAAATCTCTAGTCAGCACAAAAAAAAAAAAACTCATTCCCTTAATATTTGTTAGAAATCTAGCTACATATACAGTATATGTATAAAAAATCAATTATCTCAAAAAAATCAAATTGTTTTTGGTGATCTTCCTAGCTTGGTCTGCTATGGAAATAAAATCTAACCCACAGAAACTGAGTTTAATGGATAAAAGTCTATATATTTATCTATATAAAAGTATCTTCAATTAATTTTATATCCAATCAATTAATTATCAAACTTTTAATTAATTAGGTAAAGAGTCTCCACCTTATTTTACAATGACCAACTTTAAGAGAATCGAGAAATCAAAGATTAGTTTACGAACTAGAGGTTATACAAAATAGGTGTTCTAACCTGCCCAACATAAAGGTTGATTCCTTTATTGTATCTTATTTTATTGGGACTTAACATGTATTAACTAATGAGATTAGTGAAGAAGGAGATCCATAGGAGTCAACCCGCACCTCACAACCACCCCAAAGGCACTATGAAAAAATAGAGAAATAAATTAAAGAAAAATGAACTCTATTTAATTATGCACAGAGAATGTTTGATTTTTTATTTGAACCTAGGACCTCCTGCCCATTCCTAATGGCTTGAGAATGTTTGATACTTAACCTCACTGAACCTTGACATATCCACTCTAGGTTGATTACTTAAAGTAAATTGTCTAAACTTTTGTGAATTTAATTTTGATTACTTTTTTAGTGCAAAACTTATATATACTATTATTTAATTATGTGTTAATATATTATTAAAAAATTTTAACCTTTTAATTAAGTAATTGTCATCCTAGTTAAACTTTTCTAATATAGGCAATAGAGTGAAAATGATTTTCATCTTTAGATTTTACAAGATTCAGAAAACATCATTGATTAATATAGTTTTATTATAATTACAAAGTTGCTACCGTATTTTTTAACATCCTATTTCTGAAAAAGATGAAAATGATTATTTGTTGTTTTCATATTGGACCACATTTTAAGAAATATTTATTAAACTCAACCAAACATGTTTTTCAAGTGTGCTTTCTGTTTTTATTGAAAATAAAAGCAGGAATTGAGAATAAAAGCAGGAATCACACAAAACAAACCGCTCATTCACCATCAGGTTAATTAATGAGTTGGTTTCAAATATACTTAAAATTAACATTTAAGCTTTTAAAATTGGATTTAATTTTGTTTCACTATGATAGTAAGAAAAAATGTTACACTATCATCAAATTAATATTATTAAATTATTAAAAATTTTGATTATTACAATAAATTATTTAGAGAGTCAAACTTTTTTAATAATATACTAATAATGTAAAATTTTGTACATAATATTTTCTTAAAAGAGCACCTAATAACTTAATGAAGATAAAAAAAGTGCACCTGTATCTAATACTTTTTTTTTATATATACATTTAATATTTTGAAATTTTTAAAATTATCTTTTTAATATTATATTTTTAAAAATAGTTAAGAAAATTATTAAACACATATCTTAAATAAATTTAAAATAAAATTTTCTCCATGACGTAGCCAGTTAGATATTTGACTTTTAAAATTATGAAGTATAATTTAATTGACAAATTAAATTTTATACAAATGAACCTTATTTATAGTGTAAAGATTCAATTTTTACTAAAAGTATATTATAACAAAGGCAAAATCAAATTAATCTCACAATAAAATAATTATGAGAACGACTTATGGTGTTACCAAAAAAATATTTGACTTTGAGGTGTACAACTTCCCTACGTAGCAACGCATCGTTGCATATTTCAGCCGCTGATTATCCATTGATCCTCAAAGATCTGATCCAACGGTAAAGAACTTCAATGCAAACGTACACTCTAGAAGACACCAGAAAGCCCCTCACACAGTGTACACCATAGAGAGACGAGCGATGAAAACGACGTCGACGTGGAAAGAGGGCTGGTATAGGTTTTGGCCCTTCCCTCAAAAAAAAAAAAAAAGGTTTTGGCCCTATACGGCATATGATTCTGACACGTGGACGGTCTAGATTCACACACTCTCTCCTCAACCCCGTTATAAATTCGGGTCACGCTCTTTCGTGAAAACTCATTCTGGTGAGTGTAGTCATAGCGGTGCCTTGTTCAGTGCTATCATCAACGTTTCTGTGTGATTTTGTTCTTTGCATCTGAAAATGTCTTCCTGTGGTGGTAACTGTGGGTGCGGAAGCAGCTGCAAGTGCGGCAACGGCTGCGGAGGGTAATGTTTTGATTGCTTTGGGTCTTTGTTTGTTTTCTCGGAAATGGGATTTTTTTTTCCAGGAAAGTTTTCTTTAGGGTGTTTTGATTGGGCTTTTGGGTACCCTTTTAGCTGTATTGTATGAAAGTTGATGCTTTTTTTTTTTTCTGCCTACATGGGTTGTTAAGGAGGATTCTGATCTCTTTGAGGCTCTGTTTTCTTTCACAGAGTGTCTCTTTGTTTTTCTATCCGGGAAAATTTTTCTGGGTATTTTGGTTGGCTTTTTAGGTACCCTTTTTGCTAAGTTGTCAAAAAAAATATGATACTTTCTGTTTGTTTTTTTTTTCCTGCATGGGTTCCTATGAATTAACTGAGACGTTGATTTTCAGGGAAAATTTGTCTGTGTCTTGAACGTTTCTTTGTCTACCCTTCTCGTTCTATTGTGTCAAGATTACTTCTTTTTTTTGGGCATATTTTTCTGTGTTAGTGTAAATTCCACTGAGGTGTTGGTTTTCCTCGTGATGCAGCTCCAACATGTACCCAGACTTGAGCTATGCTGAGAAGACAACCACCGAGACTCTGGTTATGGGGGTCGCCCCTGTGAAGGCCCAGTTCGAGGGTGCTGAAATGGGTATTGCTGCTGAGAACGGTGGCTGCAAGTGCGGATCAAACTGCACATGCGACCCCTGCAACTGCAAGTGAGGTGCAGATAAAAGCTTGAAGCAGAGATGGCCCTTATCCCTTTTGTGGCAGAAATAATAGCACAAGTGTGTGTTTGTGTTTGTTTTGTGTACTCGGGTTTGGTTCAACACCCTTTGGAGTTTTAGAATAAAGTGGCCGTGGCTTATCCTCTGCAAATTCAAATGTTCTTGGATTTGTTGTGGGTGTCTCAAGCTATGGTTGCTTTGTTTTCTGTTTGGTTGGTCTTGTATAAAGTTTAGCTAATTTGAATCATGGGTCTCTGCTTATTAATGGAATACTATTATGTTATGGGAAGAAACTGCTTGTTGATGGAGGTTTTTTTCCTTCTATTTTTCTTCTATTTCTCTACATGTTTGCATTTAAAGGGGGAATCCTATATTAATACGGCAGTGATAAAGATATTTTCTTTGAATGCCAATGGAAGCACCAAATCTATCGTTCAACAAATTCCTGTTCCATTATGCTAAAACATGGAAAATGGAAAAGGAGGAGTGCATGAAGGAGGAGGAACACAGTTGCGATTTAGAGAGGAGAACTCAACTTCTATTTTGTGACCACCTCATCTTAGCCGTGCGATTCTTCAAAAATATCCAAACAGAGTAATTTATGATGAATCATTTTAAATCCTCTGAAACACTGTTAGTTTTCTTTTTTGGTTCAAAATTTAGGTTAAGAGGAAAGTCTGATTTAGTATTAAGTCTTAAATTTATTGGTGATTTACTAATGAGAAAGCTTGAATTCGAACTTAAATTATTGTTAGTATAAGTAGGGGGTTTGATTAGGTGAAATAACTTTCGTTAGTAACATATTATTTGTTTATTAATAAGAAAAACAAGGTCGATCTAACAATTAATTATCCTTCCCTTTGCCTGCTGAAGTAAGGGTGCCTTCTTCTCTTATTATGGATATCTTTGGAAGTTTTACGCTATACGTGGAATGAGATGATATATAATAAAATTAAGAGGCATGATATTGAATAAAAATTTTATGTTATTGTTTGAATATTTAATAATAGAATAAATTTTTATTTTATTTTATTGTTTAAAAATTTTAGTAAAAGTGAATAAAATGATAATAATTATAAATTTATTATTCTCATATTATTTATATTTAAAATATAAAAGTATAGAAATTAAAGATAAAAATGTAAGTTAATATACATTTCGCATCAATTTTTTTTAAAATTTCTCTTAAGGTTATTCAATATTATTATTAAATTAATTAAGCTGTAACTCAATAAACGCCAAGTCTTTTTAGGGACTTGATCCCAAAGTAAAACTCCTTCTACTCATATAGATTGGTTATTTTATATATATATATATATATTATATATATATATATATATATATATATATAATAACCAATCTATATGAGTAGATGGAGTTTTACTTTGGGATCAAGTTCCTAAAAAGACTTGGCGTTTATTATATATATATATATATATATATATATATATATATATATATATATTAAGAACAGTGGAGAGAGAAAGAATAACCAATTTTTCATACTTCAATGGCTCGTCAAAACTTTAAAATGGATAGTATATGATAGCAGATTAATATAAATCTTAATAGGTCATAATAATTATATTCCTAGTCATAAGAAAATATAAATCAGTAATTATAACATACCACTAAGATTAACAAGTTAATATTTCAGAAAAAACAAGAAAATCAAATAATACTTGAAATATGCCTTGTTTTATTTCTTCTTTTGTAACTAATACTTGTGCAGAAAAAAAATGAATGGTAGAGATGTATTACAAAATAAATCATTTTTTAGATTTTGAGAAGTATATTATAAAAATCTTTTCCTATATATGATGTTTAGTTATTGGACAAAATGCTACTAAAAGTAACTTTATTATTATGTTTGTTTATGTTGGTTTTTTGGCTCTCAATACTTGAACCTCTTATAAGGCGAGTTGTTACAAGATATATGATATCTAACTGGATTAATGTATGACTTGCATTTTGAGTTGGCATTAATTTTGATTTATTTTTAGTGTAAAATTTTTTTATATTATTATCTAATTATATATTATCAACTCATTAAAAGAGTTTAACTATTATAATAACTACTTTAAAAGTCTAACACTTTTAATAATATGTTAGTACATAATTAAATAACAATAAATTAAAATTAAATCATTTTGAGTTATATCTTCACTTTTAACATACATATATGTCAAGTATAATTCCTTTTAATTCACAATTGTAGAAGTTGCAAAATTTTACTTTTAGTCATTTAACTTTATTTAAAAAAAATATTTTGTCTTACAATTATTTTATTTTCATATCTAAATTATTTCCAAAATGTATCAAATTTGTCTCAATTACTAACTTGAAAAAAATGATTACCTAGCAGTTAATCATAGAATATGTTATTTGTTGATTATCCATTGATCCTCCAAGATCTAATTATATCTCAAGGTACTTCAACACAAATTTGCAGAGCTGAATGGTTATAAAATGAGGCAATTTAGTTTTTTTGAAAAATTAATTAAATATTTAATTAATTTAATTAATAATTTATATATGATTAATTAATTAATTATTTTTATTTTTTTATATTTAATATGTGATTAATTATATATAAATTATTAATTAAATTAATTAAATACTTAATTAATTTTTTTAAAAAATTAAATTATCTTACTTTATAACCAAGTGAAATCTGTGAGTCATTTTCTCAACTTATAATCTACGAGACATGAGAAAAAGTGTTGGCTTATACATTAATGAGTATATTATTTAAAGTAAATTATTAAATATTTATTTATTATTAATTTTATATTAAATATTTAAAATTTTATCAAATATAATTAATAAAAATAAAAATTTAAAATTTAATTCTAAATATTGATTAAAAAAAAGTAATAGGGACGTAGAGTAATGCTGACAAGAGAGAATAACAAAAATGAAATTAAATTTTTAGTCTCATTTTCTTTTTTTCTTTTAATTTTTTAAATTAAATCTTGATAATTTAGTAAAAAAATTAATAATTAAGAGATAATTTATTACTCATAAGGAGAGAGAATTCTTTTTTACTTAATTATTAATATTTAATTAGAAAGATAAAAAATGAGACAAAGAAAACCACACAAAATTCAAATCCGACGAAAACGACGTCGAGGTGGGAAGAAAACTAGTATAGGTTTTGAGTCTTTGACCCTATACCGCATTTAATTTAGAGACGTGGACGGTCAGATTTCTCACACTCTCTCTCCTCAGTCCCCTTATAAATTTGGGTGGCGACTTGCCTTTGAAACTCGATCTGGTGAGTGTTGTCTGTGATTTGTTCTGCGTATTCCTCATCATTTCTCTGTGATTTTCTTCTTTGCATCTGAAAATGTCTTGCTGTGGAGGTAACTGTGGCTGTGGAACCAGCTGCAAGTGCGGCAACGGCTGCGGAGGGTAAGATTTTGATAGCTTTGGGTCTTTCTTTGTTTTCTCGGAAATGGGATCTTTTTTCGGTAAAGTTTTCTTCTGGGTGTTTTGATTGGCTTTTTGGGTACCCTTTTAGCTGAATTGTAAGAAGCTTGATGATTTTTTGTTTTTCTGCCTACATGGGTTGTTAAGGAGGATTCTGATCTCTTTGAGGCTCTGTTTTCTTTCAGAGTGTCTTTTTGTTTTTCTATCCGGGAATATTTTTCTGGGTATTTTGGTTGGCTTTTTAGGTAACCTTTTTGTTAAGTTGTTAAAAAATAAATGATACTTTCTGTTTGTTTTTTTTTTCCTGCATGGGTTCTTACGAATTCTCTGAGATGTTGATTTTCCGGTAAAATTTTTCTGTGTCTTGAACGCTTCTTTGTCTACCCTTCTCTTTCTATTGTTTCAAGATTACTCCTTTTTTTGGGCATATATTTCTTTGTTAGTGTAAATTTCACTGATGTGTTGGTTTTCCTCGTGATGCAGCTGCAACATGTACCCAGACTTGAGCTATGCTGAGAAGACAACCACCGAGACTCTGGTTATGGGGGTGGCACCTGTGAAGGCCCAGTTCGAGGGTGCTGAAATGGGTGTTGCTGCTGAGAACGGTGGCTGCAAGTGCGGATCAAACTGCACATGCGACCCCTGCAACTGCAAGTGAGGTGCAGATAAAAGCTTGAAGCAGAGATGGCCCTTACCCCTTTTGTGGCAGAAATAATAGCATAAGTGTGTGTTTGTGTTTGTTTTGTGTACTCTGGGGTTTGGTTCAACACCCTTTGGAGTTTTGGAATAAAGTGGCCGTGGCTTATCCTCTGCAAATTCAAATGTTCTTGGATTTGTTGTGGGTGTCTCAAGCTATGGTTGCTTTGTTTTCTGTTTGGTTGGTCTTGTATAAAGTTTAGCTAATTTGAATCATGGGTCTCTGCTTATTAATGGAACACTTTTATGTTATGGGAAGAAAGTGCTTGTGGATTCACTTTTTCTGCTATTTTCCTTCTGTTTCTCTAATGTTTGGATTTCTCGCTTTTTTTTATTTGGTGATTTACTAGTTGGGCTTAGTGGCAATAATGTTGCATTTAAAGGAATCCTATATTAATACGGCAATGATAAAGATATTTTCTTTGAATGCCAAATGAATTGGTGAATGGCGTTGATCCAAGTAGTTGAAGGTTGCGTGGGCAGCAAAACAAGTGAATTATTAAGACCCAGAATTGCTCATCAAACATCGTTATAATGGGACCCCTTTTGTTTTTGTTGGGTAGTAGGATGATCATTTATTTGCCTTCTTGTTGCTGGCAGTTTCTATGTAAGCACCGAAAATTGTGAGTTCCGCTTCCATGTGGGTTTCTTCTCAATTTTGAACTTGGAGAGAGAGGCAACCACATGCTTCCAAAATTTGCAGGTTTGAATTTTAAGCCTTCGAGGAGATAGAGATGTATATTGGTTTTTCACGTCCACAAGAAAATAAAAGGCTAGTTTGATTTTACATCGGTATCATGGATTGATTGGCAACAACTTTCTAAGCGCCAGTATCATAGAATTAACTAATTAAGTATCCTTTTGGAGATTTTTTTTTAAAAAAATGGTAGTTTTTTTGGGATGAAAGTTTTCTTTTTGTAAAAACTAGCAAAAAGTTCCATGGCAAAATGTAAGAATTTTTTGGTGAAGTTAAAAATATGGCTTATAAAATAATACAAATTTGTTTGCAGATTTCTTTTTTAAAATTTGAAAATTTTAATATTTTCTAAAGTTCTTTTCAATACAAAAGTCAAAAAGCATTTTTGAGCTTTTTCAAAAGAAAATAAAAATTCATTGAAATGCGCACTGATTGACCTTCCAGTTGATGAGGAACAGGGGATAGTATGGCTTCATGTTGGTGGACGATTAAGTGTTTGAAATAGAAAAAAATTAGGTTAAAAATTAATTATAAGTATAATTAATTTATAAGAAAATTAATTTATGTTTAGATATGTTAATTTATAATTAATTTTTAAAATTTTTTTTGTTTGAATTGTATAAAAAATTATTTTTATGTATTAAATTATTAAAAGATATATGAAATAATTAAAAAAAATATTTAATTAAAGGAAAATATGTATTTTTTTTTCAAAATTTTTAAAATAATTTGAAACTAAATAATTAAAAGTTCAAAATAAAAATATTTTAAAAAATGTTATTTTTAATTAATAAAAAATTAATTTTAATTTATAATTAATTTTATATATTTTAAATAAACAAAATAAATTTTAAACAAAATAAATTTTAAACAAAATAAATTTTAAATAAAATAAATTTTAAATAAAATAAATTTTAATTAAAAAATTTATTTTTTAAAAAATTAATCTTTCACAAAATACTATATCACTAGGCATGCAGGTCCTTTCCTCGACTTCTGTATGAGAAACTACGTCAAAATCACCCTCTGAAAGTTAAGGAATAATTTGCCTTCTGCTTTGTAGCAATGAGATTAGTTTTTTTATGCTGAGATTGTTAAAAAATTATATTGAAGTCTTTGTCCCCTTCTCCTGTAAGAATGCGTCAGCCATCATGCATTGTATTGTGAGGATGATAGAATACAATTTTTGTTCCTATCCTTAGACAGCTGAGTTATCTTGTTTTCGATGTGTGTAACTTTACGTTTGGCCAGGCAATTAACGTTAAATTCATTTCATACTTTACTTTATGAATTGAGATTTTCATGTTTGTTAATAAAATAAAATAAATGCATAAAATGGTCCATTTAATAAAATCAGGAATTATCATCTCTTTGAGGGAGGTGTGATTGGTTATTCATTGCTTTGAATGATATTTAATTTTTTTTCCAAACATACTTCATTTATTTTATAAAATAACAATTATTAATCTTCATTAAATATAACATATCTAAATCCTATTTTTTTAATTCTTATCTAACCTACCCTTCATGTATTGCAATTAATTTTAGATATATACTCATGTTAAATTTAAAAGAAAATAATAATTATCTAAATATGTGAAAATTAAAAAAAATTATAATAATACAAGATACCATAAATATTATTTAAAATATCACAAAAAAATTATTATATATATATATATAGATGAAGTAACTTATCTAAAAAATTATAGAGTTTAATTTTGATCACTGTCATCTAATCATGTATTACCAACTCATTAAAAGAGTTTAATTATTATATCAACTATCTCAAAAGTCTAACACTTTTAATGATATGTCAATACATGATTAAATGACAGTGTAAAAAAACTTTACACTGACAGCGGATTAAAATTAAATCCAAAATTATAATCCTTTTGAATTTTTCTCATACAGAAAACAATGTTTATTTTGTTAAGTGTTTAATTTTGATTTACTGTTAGTGTAAAGAAATTTTACACTATCATCTAATAATGTGTTGGTATATTCTTAAAAGAGTTAGACTTTCTAAGTGATTGATGTGATAGTTACACTCATTTAATAATATGTCAACACATGATGGAATAACAATGTAAAGTTTCTTTACACTAACAATAAATCAAAGTTAAATGCTTCTTTTAAATGACAACAATTTTTGTTATCAAGAATTTTTTTTTTGACTTATTTCACTTGCGCATAATTTTATTTATAAATATATTTTTAACCTTCTATATTTTTCTTATGAGGAGTGTTTATGTCATTGAGATCAACTTTAATTTTATTTTGCATTAATTTTATGTACCAACCAAACGATGAAATGCCTTGGAAAGCTATTCCATTCCAATAGTTGCTAACTTTGGATTGGGAATGGTCATTCCATTTCGATTTATTCCATTCCTATTCTATGGAATCACCATTCAGTGAACCAAAGGTGACATAAGTTTTTAATGTGTGTAACTGTTTGGGTAAATAAATTGTTTTAGAGATTTCAAGTAAATATAAACAAATTGATGTATATTTTTTAAAAGTTTGGATTTTGGTGTATAAATATTGTAAATTTGTTATTGAATGAAAAAGATAAAATCTATTTATCTATCTATTTATATATATATTAAAAAAAATTACTATCATTTTTCACAAAATATATGTAAGTTTTTTTTATATGTCTAAGACACTGATTGAAAAAAAAATTATTTTAATAATTAACTTTATATCAACCCAATTAAAATTCAATTTAAATTGGAATCAAAAATATATTTTCTATTGTGAGATTATTACTCTAAAGTTGTATTTTTTTTCAAACTATTTCACTTACGCATAATTATATTTATATAATTTTATTGGCTTTACTGAAATTATCTTTCAACGTTATATAGACACACACACACGTGGTTAGGATGTATTGACATGTGTAAAAGTAAAATTCTTATATCAATATGTGATAGATGATTTATTTTAATTTAATAGTTTAATATCAGTCATTCTAATGAAGAAATAAAATAATAAAATTTGACTTAAATAAGGAAAGAATAATGAAATCTATATTTAATGAAAAAAGAAAATTTGACATTACTCATTTAATTTAAAAAAATTAAATAATAATAAAAAGAGATAGTATATTTATTTTTTATAAAATGATAAAAATTATTATGAAAATATTTGCTAATTTTTTTTTACTGAAAACGATTTTTTATTTATTGTAAACATGTAACTTTTATCATTTTATTAAAAAATAAATGTTTGATGTCTTTTTAAAAAAAATTTAAAATTTTATTTTAATGGAAAAAAATAAATTCTCTCTTTTCATTGAATACTTATTTCTATATTCTCTCTATTTATTTAATTCAGATTTCATTATTATTTTTTTCTTAAATTGGATGATCTTAAAATATTAAATTTATATATTATTATATAAAATATATTTTATACAAATACAATTAATGTTACGTGTCATTTATATACGAATTTTTTTCCTCTAAAGTCTTACTTTCTTGGTATAGATGTATTTGTCCACGTGTTCTAAGTTAAAAATGTATAAATTTTTATTTGTTTTAATTGTCCAATGCATCTTTAATGTGACCTATCTCATGAAAAATTCCACTAGTCATTAATCACTCTTTCTTCAACCTTTTCCGAATTCCTTATGAAACTTTCTCTCAATCCTAGCGAGTCCCAATGTGAAAGTTCTTGGGAACATCTGATTACAATAAATTCTTCTCACCCCTTTATTCCATATCAAAAAACGCCCTAACCCTTTAATCTTCTTTTGCTTGCATTTGATTTCATTTAATTTTTAACAATAGTGTATTAATTACTATGATTTTTCAAATTCAAAATTAATTCAAATATGGGTATAACTCTCATCTACCGTGTTTATATAGATATCTGTATTATATTTATGAATAATAATTTTGAATGATAACTTTAAAATCCAATTATAATTTATATGATTTCATTTAACTTTTGAGAATAATGTATGGGTTTAATTTTGATCCACCGTCAATGTAAAGTTTTTTTACACTGTCATCCAATCATGTGTTGCCAAATCATTAAAAGAGTTTGACTATCATAACAACTATCTAGAAAGTCTAATTTTTTTGATGATGTGTCAACACATAATTAGATGACAGTGTAAAGAAACTTTACACTGACGGTGAATTGAAATTAAATTCATAATGTATTAATTACTCTTACTTTTTGGATTCAAAATTAATTCAATTTTCAATTATAATTCATTTAATATATTAGTATACTTAGTTGGATTTTTCCCTACCAAAGTATATTCTCATCCTATCCCCAAAATAACCCTAATTTTTTTTTTAATCTTCTTAGACTTCAAAACACTTTTTAAATTAATTTTAAACAATTGGCATTAATTATGATAGGCAATTGTAAAAAGTCATGGACTATTTGCATCGCTGGGTAGTTTCTCAAACCCTTTAGTTCTCTCCACCACTTGAGCATATCTCTATTCCTGGACCGCTTCAACATAACACTCATGCATCACTTAAAGAGTAAAAGGTAAGTCATTCTACATTAGTGATTAATGGAATGTGCTTTTGTTTCTACTATTCGAGATTTTGATTTAACCACTTTCAAAACGGTTTTTTGTATTCCCTTTAATTATGTTTTGTTAAATATTAGTTTCTGCATTATGTGTTTACTAAATATTAGTTTCTGCAGATGCTAGATTTTTAGTATCCTAAAATTTGCTTATGTTTTGATGTGTTAGATATATATGGGGAGTTTAAATGGATGAGGTTTTAAATATATAGCTGTGTTTAGTTTGGATTCTTTGTGTTGTATATTTGGCCCTTTGGTTTTAAATATGCTCTGTTTTGACCTATCTATGAAATATATTTAGGTAATGAACTCAACCCAAGTGTTCTAACCTGTCTTCTTTTGTGTTTTTTTTTTCTTTTACTTCCTCCTCCTACATTTATATCATACTACACAGGTTTCCATCATGGTTAAAATTGAACCATCATCCAATTATAGCCTTAATGCAGAAAAGAAATGTTGGCAATGTAGTGACCCAAATTTTTTTATAGGACATTCGTGTCATACACAGTCTTTTTCACATGAATTTAAGCTTATGGGATTAACCTTTAGAGCCACTTCACTTCATTACTAAGGTTCTTTGAGTTAAAATTACCTTACCAAAATTATTTAAAGTCAATTGGGCATAGTCGATGACTATATGTTAGCATGGTTCTTAAAAATTTTCCAAGTTTGAAAATTATCAACTATATGAACGACTTAAATATGTATTTTCTTGAAGTCAAAATTGACAGTAATTGACCTTTGGATGTTAGAGAGTCACAATATGAAAATAGACTACTCTTCCTATTGCTTGATAAGAGTGAAAACAGAGAGGTAAGAAATGGTATCCTTCTAGAACTAACATCATAGTTTCATCTTATAAATTATAGTTTGCAAAAAGACAGGCTGGTCAAGTTTGCTTTTAACTACCATCTTCATATATTTTTTCACCCCAATTAGCATAAAATAATTTAAGGGTGAGATAAAAATGGCAACCATCCCATTATCATTTCTTTCTAATTAACCTACTATCACTAAGTATAAATCATTTTTCACCCCGAGCTTCAATTCTTCTTTTCAAATTTCTTACTTTCATATATACTAGATGTAGTCTAAGGAATTAGGCAAAGAAAATTATGATATTACCTATATCAAATTAAGCTTATTTAAAACTTCATCAATTACACAATCATAGTAAGTCATTCTTTGAATGGAAGTTTTTGCTTCTTCAAAGCTCCTAAACTGGAAAAGAATTGACAAAGTATGGAACATACATAAATGGAAATACCCATGAACCTAATACCTTAAGGTTTTGAGTTAATATGTGGTGTCAAGCCTAATGATGTGGTTCCACAGAAAGTCCATTGCAAAAGATCTCTTTAGCGTTTCAGGCACCCCATGGTAGAGTTGGTGGTTCGGATTAACGAGGACGAGTATTGGAAATATGGTGGTTGCAATGCAAGTATGAAAAATAGGTGAAGGACGAGTGGAAACACGTTAGTGGAGACGTGACTCAACCAAGTGAATGACAAGTGGTAACACGTTGGTGGAGACATGACTTGGTTAGGTGAAAGACGAGTAGTAACACATTGATATGGCTTGATCAGGTGACAGACGAGCAGTAACACATTGGAGACTGACTAGGTTGGGAATGTGCTCTTGGTGACATCATGAAATACTCAAAAAAGGCTTCTCCTTGAGGGAGAGTGAATAAATGTAAGGACTCATACTTGAATGAGAGATTGTTGGGAGTTTAAGTCTGAGTATGATGTGGCTGAAGAGTTCTACATTGGTAAGGAGCGGACAAAGTGAGGAACATATAAATGTAATGACCTATGAACCTAATGCCTTAAAGTTTTGGGTTAAGATATGATGTCAAGCCCCTGATATGATTCCTTATTAAAGTCAATTGAAGAGATTTTCCCGACGTTTCGGGCTTCTCCCGCCCTAACAAAAAGAACTATGAAATCTTTAGCTTTACTAGAAATACAACCATCTGGACATGACTTGTTCCTCCTAGGAAGTCTTGCAATATGCAATTCAATTTGCTTTCTCAGTAGGTTACACGAGGTTTTGTTGTTGTTCAATGCATATATCACATTTGACACTGCAAACAAGGATTGGTTTATCTTGACACTCTTTTGGATATGAGTCCCTTCATTGTAGGTCCTTCTGTTGTCTTTATTGAAGGTAGAAAATGCATAAAAAGCTCTGAAGTTCGGTTGAATTATGCTTGAATTTTTTTAAAATTTTTTTCTACAAACTCACATAACCTTTCTTAAGTGTTTTCACTTGGAGTTGAGATGGGTTAGATAAACAAATAATAGTAGCAGAGTAGAGTGACCTTGCTTAACTATGGTGAAAATCTAGTTTTCAAATATTGTCAGTTGAAACCAAATACTCTTTGTAAATTTAGTTAAAACAATGTGCAAAGAGTATTTTTAGTAGAAACTAATAACTTAAAGAGCTAAGTTCAAAACAAATTTCTAAGAAAACTTAGAGTGTGAAAGCTAGTGTTAAACATAAGTTGAATCTTACCTATAAATCAACAACCCAACATAGAGAACAAGTAAACTAACTTGCATAAACTTGTTTTAAGTTCAAACATATACATTGCACAAGTGGTAAAGCAAAGAGTAAGAGAAAAGAGCTTAACACAGAGAATTTATATTGGTTTGACCAATGAACAATGCCTACGTTTAGTCCCTAACTTCAACAACTAAGATTTTTTATTCTATCGAGTTTTCTTTCTTTCACACTAGCTTCTTCAAGTTAGAATATAAGTATTTTTTTCTTTTACACTAACTTCTTCAGGCTAGACACACAGATTCTCACTACAATTAGCACAACTCGCTAGCTTAAACACCTATGATCACTAATGGATCAATGTTACAATTGTATGAGTAAAGGTTTGTGAATGTGTACGCTCTAAAAATACTCAGAGAGTGGATTACAAAAGGAATTGTAGGGCAAGCGATACATTATACATATATTTTTTCAAGTTACACAATGTGTATAAAACATAGTTGGATGTGAGCAAAGTGGGAAAATAACTTGATCGCTATTTTATTGCTTCTCAACTTGTCCAACAATGATTATTTTAGTTCAATCATATTTATATGCTTCAAAATGTGATCTTTTGAAGCTTAAAAGCCTTATGTGAAGCGCAAGTACAAAAACTAGCTGTTAGAATAATGCTTTTTGTTGTGTCAGGAAAAATAGTCTTTGTCTGGTAGTGATGTTGAGTAGGTTGCTTGCAATGACCTTGCTCAAGTCACTCTTCTCATCTGACTCCTTTCAACTCTTACTCTTTTCATTTCTGATTTTTCTCAACTTGATTTCTTCAAGCATGATCATTCTAGTCTTAGCTTTTAATTAGAGTTCTTGCTCATCTTGTCTCTTTTAGACTTCTAATCTTGTTTAAGTAAGATTCCACCTTTCTCATTTTGTGTATGACCTTTCTCAACTAGTGCCAAGGGCTAGTTCTCTGATAAATATATTTCATCTAACTTGGTGATCTTCTCAAGCTTGTCCTAAACTTTGTCATCTAAGTTTAGTGAAAGTCTGCAAGGCTAAGGTTACTGAAATCTCAAATAAACAAATATCGACTTAAGTAATGTTATAGCATAATTACAACTCAAGTAATATACTTTGTTAATTATCAAAACAAAATTACAAAACATATTGATGTGGTAAATCAGAACGCAAGTATACGTTATCGCAAATCAAGTAATATAATATTAAGAAAGTATCGAACCCACAGGGATTAATTCTAAATTTGACTATCTACTAAAAGTTTGCAAAACTCAATCTTATTTAAATAATTTAATTAGAGATGATTTATGAAAGACTAAAGATTAACGTAAACAAGAAGATAAATTTAATGATCAAATTAACCAAGCCTAGGATTGCAATTATCCCTCACACTTTACTTGATTCTCTTACTTCTATCTAAGATCAATTAATTATCTGAATTGTTAACTAGAAATCCTTAACTTATCTATAAGCCTCTTTCGATGGTCAAATAGAAATATCATTAATTAATGATAAACTATATGTCTATGTCTATCAAATAATCAAGAATTCATTAAGTTTCGATTTCATTAATGGTTACATATGTCATATAGGTATAAGTCTATCTTATACAAACTCAAGGCTTTCACACAAAGATCATATGTTATCTTACCTAGATCTAAAACCAAAATCCCTTTGTCAAGTTGCTTAAGGTTTATCAATTCAATTTAATTAATGGCCAATTAATTAAAAGCATTATGAACAAGTAAGATAAACAATTCAAGATAATCAATCTACTCTTGGATATGATAAACGAATCAAATTACGTGTGAGTTTAAATTACAATCCTAGTATAGAAATTTAGCTACTTATTATATTAAAGGAAACAAAAGAACAAGTGAAAAGCATGATAAAAAATGAAAGTGGTTGTTGATATTAACAAGAATACAACGGGCTAAAATTTCGAGATTTACTTTAAACAAATTGGAAGATCTAACCTTGAAATCAAAGTATAAATCTCACAATTTATGAAAGCTTCACCCCTAACTTTAGGAAGAAACTTAACTAGACATCAAGATGAAGAAACTTGAATAAGATGAAGAATATATTATACAAACTACAAGAGCTTTGGGATTTACTTTAGACAAATTGGAAGAATTAACCTTAAAATCAAAGTATAAATCTCACAATTTATGAAAGCTTCACCCCTAACTCAAACTACAATGAGAGAATTCAGAAAATAGAATGCCCTTAAGTATGGCAAATGCCTTCCTTTTATAGGCAAATGTTAGAACTATTCAATTACAACTTTGTCAAATCTCTTTGCACATGGGTTGAAATTTCAGCTCCGAAGATTACCAAATTCTTTATTGCTCGCTTCATAATTTGGAAATCTTCTCTTCATGAAAGTTGTAGCACATGCAGTCTTGAAGAACATATAAAAAATTCAGCCAGATCTAACAGTTGGATCTTGAGATATGACCATTTTGCTGAAACTGCTCAGATTATATCAATAATGACGGCCACCAACTTGTTGCCTAATTTTGACTAACTTATGATGCTAATCTAGAAATCTTCATTGCTATGAAAGTCACAGAGAATGATGTCATGAATGACATATCAAACTTTCAGCTACATCCAATGGTTAGATCTTGAGAAATCATCGAATAACCGAGTATAGGTTTGAGCAAGAATTTTTTGATTTGTCTTGAATTTAATATAACCCAAAATTCACTGAGTTTAGGTCTTCATTTCTCTTATGTTTGAGCTATACTGATATCAATATTCAAGTTCATGATATTTTGGTTCAACGATTGCTTTGAATAGTCCTTCGGGTGTTCTGCTCAATTTGTAACAGCATAACCAATATATGAGGAATTATGCAATTTTCACTTCATATATGCAATAATTTCATAAGGATAGACCAACGAGAGGTGCTAAATTATGCATATAAAATATGTTTATCACATATCCCAGGGCTTTAGAGCTTACATTCATTACTTGGTTCAATCTTATACATACAAGTATAACCATAAATGTTGGTCAGGACATCTCATTCGTGATCACAATTGAGTATGGAAGTAACCTGCCAATAGAAAGATGGAGACAAAAATCACAAGCACTCCATAACTCTTACTTAAGAGATCATTGAGGCACGTGTGTGCAACTTTTTGTCTTTGAACTCCATAAGAGAATACCTTGGGGAATTCAGACATTGTGTCTATAGGAACCTGAGATAGTCCTTGGAGGTGAATTTGCCCATATTTGCTATCCCATACTGCAATCTCCATTGTTTTGACCTCCAAGAGGTTGTAACATCTGTCCATATAAACCTCATAGTGTGAAATATGTATTATGTTGCCATTTTTGTGGGAAATATACAGGATCATGGACATTGTCAACTGCATTAAGCCCAGTTGTTCCTCAGTGCATTGTAACACCAACCATAGGTTGCCTTCAAGTACACAACATTACAAAATAAGAAACTTCAAAGTAAAACTTTAACACTAGTTTGACAATTGAAAAATTACAGCTAGCTGCTATCAATTTCAAGAATCTAATAGTGGACAGGATTCAGAAAAATATATCTTAGACAGACGCTATAAATTATAATCAAACATGATGGTACTAATTCACATCCTTTCAGCTCAAAATTCACATTTTCTCATCATATAGGAAAAATATATAAAAACTAGTAGGAGACCCGTGCATTGCACGGGAGCACTTTGGCATTTTGTGTGCTTTTTTTTTTTGTGATGACTATTAAATTAAAAGATAACAGTAAAAATATTATGGCATTTTTGTAACTTAAAGTATTCATAAAACTTGAAAAATAAACGATGACTTTTTTGTAACTTAAAGTATTGATAAAACTCAAAGGAAGGAAATTGACTATTGTAATAGAACTAATAGAGACATAATCATCATTAACTGGGTAAGAAATAATTAAAAAAAAAGAATAGCCTTACTAAAATACCACAGTATACTTGTTTCTTTTCATGAATTATATAGCAGGGTAAAGCCAAAAGTTCAACATACACAATATAACTGAGGTAATAACAAATCTAGCATAGGTAGATATGTCACAAATCAAAAAATTAGTAAGAATTAATTACTAAAAGTCAGAAATCTATGCCACCTGAAGTAGATATTTTAAGAAATAAATTAGTAATTATATTGTGTGGCTGAGTGTGGTGTGGTTCTAGAGTATAAGAAATTCAGAAAAAAAAAGAAAGAAAAAAAATATGATCGGTTGTCGAGTTTGATCGGTGGCCGAGTGATGTGGTCCGATCATGTTGTGACCGAGTTTGAGAAGTTGTGGAGCATGGTGTGGCCGAAGTGTGGTGCAACTGAGTTCAAGCAATTGTGGCCGAGCATTTTATGGTCCCAATGTATGGGAAATTTAGAAGAAAAAAATTATAAGTTGTGGTCACGCGTGGTGTGGTCCCAGCGTATGGGAAATTCAAAAAAAGAAAACAATTCTGAGTGGTGGCTGAGTCCAAGTGTGGCTGATCGATGTGGTCAAAGCGTGTTGTACTTAAGTTCGAGAAGTTGTGGCTAAGCATGGTGTGTTCGAGTGATGTTGCGTCGATCGTCGTGTGGCTGAGTATGGTGTGGTTTGAGCGGTGGGGTGGTTGAACGGTGGTGTGGTCCCAACGTATAAGAAATTAAAAAAAAAAGAAATAAAAAAATCTGATCAGTGGCCAAGTCCGAGTAGTTGTCGAGTGATGTGGTTTGAGCGTGTTGGGTGGAGTCTGAGTAGTTGCCGAGCTTGGTGTGGCCGAGCAATAGGAAATTCAGAAAAAGAAAGAAAAAAACATATGAGCGGTGGTCAAGCGATCTGGTCCGAGCATGTTATGGCCGAGTCTGAGTAGTAGTGGCCTAGCGTTATGTGGTGTGGGTGGTCTGGTCCCAACGTATGGGAAATTTAGAAAAGAGAAAGGAAAAAAATGATCAATGGCTGAGTCCTAGTGGTTGCTGAGCAATGTGGTTCGAGCGTGCTGTGGCCAAGTTCGAGAAGTTGTGGCCAAATGTGGTGTTGTCCCAGCGTATGAGAAATTCAGAAATAAAAAATAAAAATAAAAGTTTTGAGCAGTGGCCTGAGTCTGAGTGTGGTCGAGCGATGTGATCTGAGAAGTTGTGGTTGTGCGTGGTGTGGTTTGAGTGTATAGGAAATTAAAAAAAAAAGAAAAAAAAATCTGATCTGTGGCCTAATCTGAATAGATGCTGAGCGACGTGGTCCGAATGTGTTGGTACGGAGTTCAAGCTAGGGCTGTCAAACGGGCCAGGCCGGGTCATTTAAGCCTGCCCGCAACAGGTCATGAGTTAAACGGCCTGGGCCAAAATTGCTCACATTTAAATGGGTTACAAATTAGGTAACCTGACTCGCCTCGCATCAACTCGCGGGCATAAATGGGATGGCCAGCAAAACTATTTTTTTTCCTTCTAAATTTCGAGAAAAAAAAAACTTAAGAATGTGGACATTGGACAGGTCACTGGTTCATGGTTCACTAGTTCTCTACTGGTCCGTGGTTCATTGGTTTGTCGTTCATTGTGCTGGTAGGGCGCTGACTCGCTGTTGCCTTTTCATCGCTACTGGTTCGTGGTGCTGTTGGGTGCTGGGCCTGATTGTGCTTCGGTGCGGCTACTGCAGGAGAACAAAAGAGAAAGTTTGGGGGAGGGGACTTAGGGTTTTGATTGGAAAGACTGGTGCTTGCCTAGTGGTAGTGGAATAATTGGTGCGTGCGTGGATCGCGTGGTGCCTAGAAGCGAATTGTGATTTGTGATGTGGAGTTTAGCCGTTCAGGAGTTGTGGGCCTATCTGTGGTGGATTGGTGCCTAGTGGAGTGGTGAGTTTCAAAATGAGTGACATGCCACTGCCAGCCATGACCTAATAGGTAATAGCCCATAGAGGTATTAGGCATGGGGTGTTATGGTGTTAGTGCATTTTTATTTTTAGTGTTTTAAATTTTTAATTTAATTTCTTAATTTTGAAATTGAATTTTTTTAGAAATATATTGAAATATATATATATATATATATATATATATATATATATGCGGGCGGTCGGTGGGGTTGGCCCGTTTAACTCGTGGGTTAAACGAGTCAATCCAAAATTACCCACGTTTTTACGAATCCATAATTTTACAACTCGACTCGCATAACTTTTACAGGTAAACAGGTTGACCCTACGAGTTTTGCTCATTTTGACAGCTCTAGTCTGAGTAGTTGTTGAGCATGCTGTGATCGAGCTAGGTATTGTTCGCGCGTGATGGGGTGGAGTCTGAGCAGTTGTCGAGCATGGTATTGTCCGAGAGGTAGGGTATTCAGAAAAAGAAAAAACAAAACAAAAGATGTGAGAAGGAGAAAAGGATAAAAAGAAAGGCTGAAAGGAAAGAAATGGATAATACAAATTCAAAGTAGATATTAAAAGAAGGGTTACATATGGTTCAATGAAGACAAACAAAATTATTAAACAAAAAATGAAGAAAATAGGTAGAAGATTGAATGGCCAAAAACTAACGACTTGAAGCAATTTAAAGGCCTAGAATTCCCCCCCCCCCCAAAAACAAAAGAAAAAAGAGGTAAGAATTGTTATATTATATGATTAACCTACTCCAAGAAAGCAAAATACAGGTTTCCTTAAGGTCACACCTGTCTACTGCCAGTAGGATCTATAAGCAGACATTATGGCATTACAACCATTGAAGATCCCGGTAAGGTTTTAAGTTGCGGTTGTGCTTGAGTTGTGATTACATAAATTGCGAACAATTGCAGGGATATGCGGGTGATGCAGCCATAATTACGACTTCGTCGTGGTTGAGGAGATCCAAAACTGCAATATTAAGGCTACAATTGTGGTTGCAAACCTTAATTAAAAACCCTGAATTTCCAAGTAACACTGGGCTTACTTCTTTGTAGAATATCTAACCCATATTGTTATCTCCTTGGCCAAATAAACAATCCAACTAGTTGCACTTGTTTCGACTGCATTGGGATTTTGGGTGAAACCTACTTCACTCACCAAAGGGTAAAAAGTTTTAAATATTAATAGTATTTTGTAAATATTGGTTAGCAGTATACTTAGGTCGAGTTTGAAGAATGTTGCTTGTACCGGATCAGATAGTCTGACCGGTTTGACCGTGAACCAGCCATGAGTCGATATGGTTCAACTCAATAACCATATTCATGATCTGACTAAAACCTATTGATTCCGTTAGTCATTTTTTTAAAAAAGAAAAGAAAGCTCAATATTTTCACAATTTATAAATATTGTTATAAATTTTTTATTGTTACATGTAAATTATTTTTATGACGTCATCCAATTCAATCAATCGGTAGAACCTGAACTGAAAAGCTTTAGTGTTTCATTGTCCAATCTAACTTTAAAAACATTACTTTGTAGAAAAATAAATACCAAAATGTTCAAGGTTTGCTTGGGTTGAGACAAAATATTTGTCAACATGATCCAACTTAATCAAATCATGGTTAGGTTGGTTAAGTTTAGATTAACTTCTTTTTTTATAAATAAAATTTTACGAAAACAGTGTCATTTTATATTAATTTTTAAATATATATATATATAAAATATTGTTTAATATAAAACGATGTCGTTTTTAGTTATTTTACTAATTTTTTTTAATATAAAGTGACTTTATTTTGGTATATATATTTTAAAGATGTCAACACGACCACTCGACCCAAATTAAAACCTAACCATAGGTACTACTGAGCACGTAAATTAACTAGCACGGGGTTGTTATAGCTTAACCGAAGTCTCGAGTTCGAACTATGGGTATGCAACTGCATTAAATTTCGATTGAAAGAGCTTTACTGCCTTTGTGGTCTTGGCTTGAATTCGGAGTAGTTGGGCAAAGCCCAAATACCTGATGGTTTAAATTAAAAAACAAAAACCCTAACCATGGACGAGTTAAGTTGAATTAGATTGGTTTGAGTTGATATAATATTTTATCTCAACTCAACCAATCTTTATTAGTTTAGTAAAAAAAAAAGAACACCAATCTTTATTAGTATGGATATTATATTCTTTCACCCTTACCTCTACCCATAATAGATGGGTTGGTTCATGTTGGGTTGGTCGGGTTGACCCATTAACCATCAACCCGACCAATGAACATGGGTTAAGGTACTTTAGGTTCTGTTCTGTTACGGTATTTTAGGGTTTAAGCATAGGCACTTTCTTTTTCTTCCCTGTTTCCAGAAAGCAGAACCGTTACTGAGCAAAAGCCTTAAACCCTCTCAAAACCTTAAAAAGCTAAAACCTTTATAATTATTTTCTTTTCTTTCGTTTTTTTTTTCTCTGTCTTAATCGAAAATGGACAAGAACATGTTTGCAGACTTGGGTAATCTTCCTGAAGATGATAAGCAAAGAATGTCCACCATGATAGACCAGCTCCAAATCCAAGACAGGTTTTTGTTTTTGTTTTTTTTTGTTTTTGAAATCTCTCTGTTTGCTTACCATGGAAATCATCGTTTCTACTAAGTTTTGGGTTGCTCTTGTTGTTTACTTGTGAGTTGAATTGAGATTTTGATATGTTGTCTTCCATGTTGATGGGGAATTGAATGTGGGGTTGGGAGGTTTTCTTAAATTGAAGAAGTAATTATCAAAGGGTTGAATGCTAGATTGGGGATCTGAACTGATTATCTTAAAAAAATTTAATTTATTTATCTATGTGGATATTGGTGTGCATGAAATGAAATCACTTTTTGCCTGTTAATGGTAATTACTGAGCCTGGGATCACAAAGTTTCTGACCTCTATAATGATTTAGAATGTGGGCAATCCTCGAAAATTGGTTGGCAATGGCAACTTAGTTTTGGGTTCTATATGCAATTTGTTGGTTTATTTATTTATTTAAAAAAAACTTTTATGAGAGCTGAATTGAGCAGATTGATGCTTAGATCATGAAAACATATAAGATGCATATACTGCTGACGTGAAGAATCGATGTCAAATATCTGAACTTCTGAACACTGAATATGTAATTCTCTGTATTGTCTTTCTTGGAAGTGGTCATTGGAGTATTGGACCAATTTATGCTCTCATTCTTTCTCTGTCGTATGCTTATTGATCCATGTTAAATAGATCAATTCTATATTGAAGTGCACAATTGATACCATGTTGAAAAATATAAGTTTATCAATCTTGGGAGTAGTGGTAAGTAAATTCAAGGACTTACATAAATGTTTTCAATTGCAGTAGCTTTGGATAAAATCTGCCCTTCGCTTGCTAATTGATGATTTTGGTTGGGCAATGTGAATGAATACTTCACTGCACGTGTTAAGAACATAGAACTAACATACCTTAACTTAAATGTAAGTTTTTGTTGAATTTACATAATATGTACTTGAGTTTAACATATCTTTTACAATATAAAAGCACCTATTTTACAATCTAGAGTTTTAAGTTGTAAAAATGTGAATGTAGAAGTTTTATTCCGATATAGTATCACGATTTCCTTGTACAATAACGTGGATTTTGTTGATTTATTCTCTGCTCCAACAAAATTGCAGTCTAAAGATGTATAATTCAGTAGTGGAGAAATGTTTCACGGATTGTGTCAATACATTCTATCGGAAATCCCTGACAAAGCAAGAGGAAACATGTGTTCACAGATGTGCTGAAAAATTCTTGAGGCTTTCAATGCATGTTGGCTTGAGATTTTCAGATCTCAACCAAGGAGCATCTACAACAGATTAAGGTGTTTCTGAATAGCCTCTGGGCAATCATTTTTTGTATCACCCAGCAATCATTTTTATTATTTTTTTGTTCTTTTTATGGTTATTACCCAGAAATTGTTCATGACAAGTGAAATTCCTTTAGATAGAATAAAAGGAATTGGAATTGATCATGTTTTTATGCAGCATGCTCTTCTTTATTTCTGGAGAAATTTTCCATTCTTTATTCCTTTTATTTTTCATTTCACATGCAATGTAATAAATTATATACTATCAAGGCTTCAATATTTCCTAGGAGTGACTCATTAGCTGAGCAATCAAGTTACTGCTCTCTTCAACTGGCTGTTTGTTTGAGGATTGTCCAAATAGCAGATTCAGAGAGAAAGTGGCATGGAACATAACAAGGTCCTGAATTGGTGCTTCTCTAAAAGCTGTGCAAGTGCTTGAATCTTTTTTATCTTGTAGATAGATTAGAACTTTCCTGCTATTATTCTAAGCATTCTGTATCTGATTTTTGTATTATTATGTATTTTAACAGGGAAAAGGATGAACTCAGTGTTATCATAAGATTGCTAGCCCATGGCAGTATTTTATGACATCTGTAACACTCTTCTATTGACATTGAGCTGTTGTTGTGACATTGCCAATTTCCAATGGCTAATATAGCGTGTCAATTTGGACGGCTACTAAGAAAGAAAATTAATAAAAAAATTTAGAAAAACACAAAAGAAACTGGATAATTAGAGCCAGAGATTAGAATTAATACATCACTGTGTGGAATCTAATAGTGCAAGAAAATGATTAGAAGTCTTAGAAATTGATAGAGTATTTTGATTATAGCATTAGTACCTTTGATTATAAATTAGGGGTGTGTGTTTGTTATATTTGGAGATGAGACTTGTATTCACCGGTAGTAACTGATACTTATCAGAAGGATGGAGATCTAAGATGTTTGCAGGGTAGCTAATCCATAGTTTTGATATATTCATGAGAATATTGAATTCTTATATATGTAAAGTTTAGGAATGATGTGATATTAGAGAGACACGAGATACTTGCATGATAGGTACTGTTGAACAATTGCTTTGGAGAGGACATGGGCATTGGAAAGTCCCTTTGGCTTGGCTAGTGCAAGGATAATTCCAACCCTCTTTTCAAAGTGTAAAAGGGACGGTTGTGAAGCTTTAGCTAAAATCTTATACTTGGCAGAGAACCACCATTTCCGAACCACTTGTTTAATAATGCTTGCATATCATATCAATTTTGAATACTTTTTCTTCTCTACCTTTCTTTTTTCTGTCTATATGATCTCTCTCTCTCTCTCTCTCAGCATAACAGAATAAGTCCTTTCTATTGTGGTTGTTGAGGTTGATATCCTACCAAGGAAGGTGACAACGGCATATGAGTCACAAAGTAGGGATCTTCATTATGGCATGCAAAATGTATGGGTCTACTATTGACATTGCTTAACCAATCAACCAAGCTGATATAACTACTTTTTTGAGGAATAAGCAATAATTAAGCAAGAATTGGTGAATTTTTCATCTATCTGATTAGAAGTATTATCAAGTTTTATTTGATATAAGAGAAAAAAAAGATGGGCCGAAGGTAATATAATTAGGACAAAAACATAACACTGTGTTTATAAGTATTTTTTTATTTTCAGCTAGAGACCAAAAGGACAAAAAAAAAAAAAAAAACTAAACAGCTATGATTAAGAAAGGAGACATCATAACCCCTTGACATTCAGCAGGTACAAGGAAAGACAGAAAAACCAAAAAAGATAATTCTCAGCACAAAAAGAAAAAGAAAAACCGAAAATATATAATAATGCAACCTCTTCGCATGTAATACTTTGTAAGACAATTCTAATATCTTAACATCACTCAAACTTTTTAGTAGCCTTAAATTCATACAGTTACGAGCATTTTAGCCACAATTTTATATGTTTTCTTATCAAAAGATTTTCAAGTTTTGGATGAAAGAATATAAAGTACGGAGTACAAGTATAAAATTAACTTAATTAAGCCCTACGTTTAAAAAACATATTACCCAATCTTGTTATATACGAGAAAAAATGGGATGTGTTATACCAAAATAAAAAAAGAAAAAGAAAAAAATGGGACGTGTTGAAAGTAATATTAACTAGACCGGAATACGTGATACACATAAGTGTATAAAAACCATGCATGATAAAAGTGCCTTTTTTTTAAAGCATGATAGGAACATGGAAAAAACATAACATAATATTACAACCTCTTCACTCGGTATTCCTTTTACTTAGGCAATTCTAAAATGTTAGATTGAGTCAATATTTTTTAGTAGCTTTAAACGCATATAATTAGGAATTTTTTCCTTTAAAACTATTTTTTTAAAAAAATCACAAAGAATAAAACATGTTTGGGAATGTCTGTTTTTGTTCTTGTTTTAAAAAACTATGCTTTAAAATGTTTTTGTTTTTTTTAAAAAAATGAGAACAACTTTAACATGTTCTCAAAAACTGTTTTTGTGTTATATATTTTGCTTTCACAATGACAAACTCGCTATTATGAGGGTTCAGTAATGACAAACTACCAAATAAATGAAACTCTTTTCTACTTCGTTTAGACGAACAAAATATATGGACATTTCAAGAAAAGGAGCAGATGCGAATGGTTATTCGAATACATTTTGGGAACAAATTTTTTTTTTCTAAACAAACTTTATGCTTTTTTGTTTTTCGAATATGTTTTGAAAACAAGTTTTCCAAACTGATTTTTTTTTTAATTTTCTTTCTAAAAAAACAAGCGCAAATTTAAACAAGTGATTTTTATTGAGTAAACTATCAAATTGGTTCTCTAAAGATAAAAATGACGTCAATTTAGTTCTTCAATAATTTTTTACATCAAATTGGTTATTTTTAGGGGCCAAAAGAGACCAATTTGATGTCAAAAAATAACTTTAGATGACCAATTTGATATAAAAAAAATTGACATTCGAAAACTAATTTAATGTTAAAAATTATTGAAAGACTAAATTGACGTCATCTTTATCTTTAGAGGACTAATTTAGTGATTTACTCGATTTTTATTTGTTTTTCAAACAAGTGGAGATAGATATACTTTTAATTTTTGGATGAAAGAATATAATGCAGAGAGTAAAAGTACAAATTAAAATTTGATCCATTGTAAACATATGTAAACAATGTTTGAAAAATAAAAGAATTTAATTTTGATTTATTATTAGCCATCTAATCATGTGTTAACAAATTAGTAAAAGGTTTAACATTCACAATAATTATTTAAAAAACATAATTCTTTTAAGGGTTTAATTTTGATCTACTGTCAGTGTAAACTTTCTTTATACTATTATCCAATCATGTATTACTAAATCATTAAAAGAATTTGATTATCATAACAACTACTTTGAAAGTCTAACACTTTTAATGGTGTGTCAATATATGATTGGACAATAATGTAAATTTTTTTTTATACTGACAATATATTAAAATTAAATTTTTTTTAATAATATGTTAATACATTATTAGTTAAATTAAACTCATAATAAAAACCTATATATTGTTTTCAGATTGGCTTTTTAAATTAACTTGATCCATTAATTGTCAGGGTAAAATATTAACTGTACACAAACAACGAAATAATACTTGCCAAGTGTCTAGAGCGCAAAGTGCTTAACTTTTTAAGTCGGTTGCTTAACTATTAAGCATTAAGTAACATTTTTAATAAAACAATTTTCAATAACGAATCCATATCAAGATAATTAATGAGAACAAAATGTAAATCAATCCTAAGAACATTTCTTTCAATGTCCATTGACTCAATCTTGCGAATGGTACGATCATCAAGCTTTTCTCCTCTTTCGGAGAATAAACAAATCCTCTTATTAGACACACATATACAAATATGAGAGTTGTTATAGTATTATGATGAGTTGATATTTAGGGTGAGTTGTCAATTATTTATTGATTGTTAGTTTTATAATAAATATTTGAAAGTTTATTAAATATAAATAACAATTAATGAATATTTAACAACTCACCATAGGTACAGATACCTTAAAAAAAATGTGTACCTGAGTAATTCTCTATAAATATATATATTGATCTTCTAAAAATAAGCTTTGACATCAATTGATGGTTGTCGAGCTGGTAAGCAAGTTTGCCTCACGGAATATGATGCAAGTTCAAATCTCAATGGAAATCTTAATGGAAATCTCCCTGATTAGGAGACAAAAAAAAATTCTTACGTTTTAAGTTGATTAGGAGACAAAAAAAATTCTTATGTGTTTAAGTTGCTGACCGTAGATTATTTTCATTAAGGTATGTTTGGATTGAAAGAGTTTGGAGGGGAATGGAGGGGAAGAGTAATTTTTTATTTTTAAATTGAGATAATTATAAAATGTTTATAAAAATAAAAAAAGACATGATTAGAAGGTTACATGATAATCTCTTATTTTATTATTCTCATTTAAAAAAATTATCAAATAAAAGGAATATAAATTTAAAATAAAAAATTACATATCCTCTCTCTTTTCTTTCAAACTCCTCCATCTAAATAATACCTAAGGGTCCAAAGACCCTAACGGGACGCCTTCTACCCAAAGAACTAATTAAAGTTATTTAACAAAAAAATAAAAATACGCTTTGACAAGTGGTATAAGTTGGTGCATTTAGGGCAGGTGTCAAGTGCCATGAGGCTTTTATAAACTGTTTAATTAACATCATGAATTTATATGAATTTAATTTTAATTCATCTTCAGTGTAAATTTTTTTTATATTATCATCTAATTATATACCGATATGTCATTAAAAGATTTAGGCTTTTGAGGTAATTATTGTAATAGTCAAACTCTTTTAATAATTTGGCAATACATAATTAAATGACAATGTAAAGAAACTTTATACTGACGGTGAATGAAAATTAAACTCAATTTATATTAACTATAAATTGTATTTTTTTTCTTTTTTTTGAATTACAAAGAGTAGACCCTAATAGGAGAATTTAATGGTTACACTTACAAGTTACAAATAAAAAGGGGACTATGATGTTAGTCATCTAACAAGATGTTGCCCAATACGCCTTAGTAGTTATCAACTTAATAGGAAGTTATTTCAATACCTATTTTTTTCCCTTTTTTTTATTGATGCTTTTATAATTGTAAAAATTATCAATCAATAAATATTTAACACGTTATTAAAGTACTAATACCTACAAAAATAAAATAAGTACCACAATGTATCTTACTGAAAAAAAATGGTACTAACCAAAATGATGAAGTGGCAAAACATGGTCCGTTGATCATATCATCATCGGTCCATATATGCGACTTTGGAGGACCCAAAATATCATATAAGAAACTCAAATCAACGCATTCTGGACCGTTGAACTGACGTGCCAACTCCAAATTATAATTAGTTACAACTTTACAACGTTTCCTCCTGACCTCATCGTACTTAACCTCTCATTATCTCTTCCCCGATCCAACGGCTCAAAATCTCCCGGGAACCAATCGCCACCAAAAACCTGTTCGACGTTTATTACCAATGCCGTTTGAGGTTCAAACTTTTGTCCGCTAACGTTTAGGGCAGCCGTTAGCCGCCGTCAACCGATAGGGTTCCACGATTCACACAAAAACCACTACAAGCATCAGTAACGGTAACTAACGGAGACGTCGGTGCTTATAAATAATAAATTTATTATTTTTATTTAATTTTTTAATTTAATTTTGTTCCCTTTTTTGCTCCGTTGTTTCAACGGGCAAGGATTTTTCGAAACTATTGGTTGATTTGATTTTTTTTTTTGTTGCTCTTCTCAATCTCTACGAGCTTCACTTCGATTCCCGCCACTTCTCTGCAAGCAGAGGTACTTCGCTTTCGGAGAAATTCACGATTTTGTTCTTGTTCTTGTTTTGGTTTGTTTTTGACTATGGGAAATTCAGCTTCCGTTTTTTTTTTTTTTTTGTGGTTTGTCGTCTGTGTTTGATCGAGTGTTTTCCCATTTTGTTTTCCACGACAGGTTTGGATTTTGGGTAATGGAGTTTTTTTTGGTTTTTGGTGTGTGTGTGTGGCGAATACGCATGAATCCTATGTTGCTTGTGATGAGGTTTTTTTTTTTTTTTTGGCGTTTTTCTATGTAGGTTTTGATCTGATAACGGATTTTGAGATCTGGGTTTTGCTTATATTTGTATTTTACTGAGGAAGTTTGGAACTTTTGGAATTTGAGTGGGGGTTTTTGGGGTTTTGATGATTGGTATGTGGTTTTGAGGCCTTTGCTTATATGTTTTTTGAAGATATATGCACCGGTTTGTTGATTAGGATTTTGGGTTTTGGATATGATTGTAGATGGATATGGCTGAGGTGAAATCAGAGGAGTGTTGTCTGGAGAATAAGCAATCTACTGCTGCTTCTAGCTCCTCTGTATCTGAAGGCAGTGGCAGTGCTATACACAAGTCCCCAGGGATATGTAGCCCAGCATCAACATCACCCTCTCATCGGTAACACCCGTTTAAGTTCATTACTTTTTCATTGCAGTATTAATCATAATGTTGTACTTTGAGGGCAGTGTTTATTTTTGCTTAATTTCACATGTCTGCAATTGCAGATGATTTCATTTCTACTGTGGAGATTTTTTTTTTTCATTTTGAATCTTCCCTGTGATTTTCATTCATTGCTTTTCATGATGTGAATAATTTGACTGCACAGGAGGACCACTGGCCCTATAAGGCGCGCTAAGGGTGGTTGGACGGCACAGGAGGTTAGTCTTTGGAGACAGTTGTTCTTTACTTACTTTTTCTTTTTTTGGTTATATATGTTCTTGCTTGTTCGCTAGCTGATTAAATAGTGAATTCAGTTCAGTTGATTTAATGTCTGTTAATATACATGCATATCTGCAGAAATGTCAATATATTTATGGTTTTATGTCTTTGTAAGTTGAGTCCAAGATATGTTGCGATTGTCCTTATTTCTGCATGTATTTCCATTGTAATTGCGCTTAGTGCTTTCTTCAACTTGCTGCAGGATGAGACATTAAGGAATGCTGTTGCAGCTTTTAAGGGAAAGAGTTGGAAGAAAATAGGTATTTATATTTACTCTGTAGTGCCATTCTGAATCTCTGATCACTTGTTATTGCTATGTGGCTTTCGCTATGAAGATATCTACTTCAAAGATTCAGTGATCCGTTGATGACCTTTATATTTGATTTACAAAAATACAAATTTATGTTGGCAATGCATGCTTGCTTATAATCGGAAGTGACTCTGTTCAGATAACATGAATGTTTGAACTTACCTGAGATATTTGAACTGAAGGGCTAAGATTGTTGATCTCAAACCGAGTTCAATAAGAAACAAGAGGGGCATTGTTTTGCAAAGTTCCTTGTCAGAGTTTTCCATGTGTAGAGCAGACCCATCCCATAATCTGTTTTGAAATAGAAAATTCAGCTGAAGTTTTTTCTTTAAGGCACATGAAAACAATTTGTAATGAAAACATATAGCAGACCCATCCCATCCCTCGTCATAGCATGCTGCAGTTGAAAGGGACAAATATATAATTTAAAAACATAGGCTTGAGGATTACTTTTAGTTAATATATCACTTTTTTAGAAGGCAGAGAATTGAGAATGAAACCACTAAAATTAAAAATTAAATCTCTTTTTGTGCCTTTCCTTTCAATGTTTGGTTGCAATTTGTTCCATGAAGGAGAATTATTATGTGTGTGAACCACAGGAATTTGTTTGTGTGAGTATATACATAAGATTCTAAGTACCATGTGCTTACTGAAAGCATTATGCTCATTTTCATGACACCAATTTACAATTTAAAATGTGGAATGCAGCTCAGTCTTTTCCTGATAGATCAGAAGTTCAATGTCTGCACAGATGGCAAAAAGTTCTTAATCCAGAACTTGTTAAAGGACCTTGGACTCAGGAGGTTGAAACCTAGTCCCTTTCTTTTACATTTTTGTTATTTTTCCTACAATCCTATTCAAGCATTAATTTCTCTTTCTTGGCCTACAGGAGGATGATAAAATAGTTGAACTGGTGTCAAAATATGGGCCTACAAAATGGTCTTTGATAGCCAAGTCTTTGCCTGGTCGAATAGGAAAACAATGCCGAGAGCGGTAGGTTAACTAAAGTTCATGCGAAATTTCTTTCTTTTTCCATTTTTTTATTAATCCTTTTTATTGATAAATGCTGAAGTTCATCATATCATTAAATATAATTGTTAGACGTTTTCTTGCATATTGCCTTCAAACTTTTAAAAATCTTCATTTCATCAGCATGTTCCTAAGTTTAAAATGACAACCCTTTTTTTTCAGACTGTGTTACCATTATATTCGACTGCTACTCCTAGCTCTGCATATAGGTTACTTAAATTATACTAGTTTTGGTATTTTTGCTTTTCATTTTTCCTCGTATTACTTATTCTTCTGAATTCTGATTGTTGAATCCTTCATAAACATCAAAGATATGGCCTTGGCTTCGGTGTATAGGTTTGTGATCATGAGGTTAAAGTTTCAAACATTTACAGGTGGCATAATCATCTTAATCCTGACATAAAGAAGGATGCCTGGACCTTGGAGGAGGAATTGGCCCTCATGAATGCTCATCGTATACATGGGAACAAATGGGCTGAAATAGCTAAGGTTCTTAGAGGAAGGTATGATTAATTCTGTAGTTTTCATAAAGCAAATTAAAGTCATAACAGGTATCACAAATGCTGTCTTTATGGTATTCTGCTAATTGGAAGTATGATTTTGGGGTAGTGCCCTCCAACGGAGTTTTAATCTCTCTCTCTCTCTCTATCTCTCTCTCTCTCAATAATAAAATCTTTGGACGATATATTCTACTGTGACACCCCTTTGTTCCTCTTCAATGAAATTTTCATTCAACCAACCCGCCACCCCTGAAAAGGGAAAAAAAGACAACAAAGAAATTCTGAAGCAATGAAGAAAAATGCTGTAGCAAGCAGTACCCACTTTATCTTTTGACAAACAATATTGGCCGTACTTTAAAGTCTTGAAATTTATAGTGTTGTACATGTATTCTTTGAGATTCTTCCTTGTCATGGTTTACAAACAACTAATTTCTGATGACTTTTCTTCATTGTCTTTGTTGTAGAGCTTTAATCCCTCACATTGCTAGACCAATCTGCTCAATTTCGTTCAAAACATATTTAGTGGAAGTACTACTATTTCAGTTTTTTCAGTACCAATTATAGATCACATAATTGCAATTTGTAGAGTGGATCCCTGGAAAATAACAAAAAAAATACTACTTTAATCCCTGGCACAATAAGTTGACCATACAACTTCTGTGTACAAGTTGTAAGATATATTTTGTGATGTGAACTACTTTCCATTTTTTCTGGTATGCCATTTGAATTATATTTGTGACAAATGCTAATATATGTCTGCATGAATTTTCTTCTGCAGGACTGATAATGCAATAAAGAACCACTGGAATAGTTCTTTGAAGAAAAAGTTGGATTTCTATTTAGCTACAGGAAGACTTCCACCAATTCCGAAGAACAGTCTGCAAGTTGCTGTCAAAGATACAGTTAGACATTCTGGAACTAAAACAATACTTGTTTGTTCTAATAAAGGATTATATGCTGCTGTTGAATCATCATCCGAAACTACAGACGTTAGTAAGCTAGATGACAGTGGCAAGAATCAGTTAGAGTCCTCAGGAACAGTTAGAGAGATTGGTGATTCTTCAAATGTTCCTGCAAATGAATCTGCTGATTCTGACTGTGTAGAATGCAAGCCTGGATCATCCAACATTGATCTCAGCTATAGCAACTCAGAACCAGTGTCAAGAGATAATTTTGGAATAAACAGTGAACCAAAATTTGAGAATCCTGGACTCAATGGAAACTCAACAATTGAGCATTGTATAAATACTGGTGAAATGAGCAGTAGCAGGTTAATCAGAACATCTTTTTCACAAGAAAGTCCAACCTGTGGTTCTCTGTGTTATGAGCCACCGCAGTTAGATGGCTCAGTTCCTTTAGATTCTCTTTATTTTAATATCTTTTACCTGCAGAATGAGTACTGTTCTTCTCCAATGTTGTCGCCTATTGGTTTCTTCACTCCACCTTCTGTGAAGGGTAGTGAATTATGCACAGAAACGCCTGAATCAATATTGAAAATGGCAGCTAAAACTTTCCCAAATACTCCTTCCATATTGAGGAAGAGAAGGACTGGAGTCCAAACACATGTCACTCCTAGTAAAGTTGTGAAAGCAGATTATTCACATACTTCTAATGAACGGGAGAGACCCAAGGATAATTCTGGTACTGAAGTTGGGAGGTTCTCTGAGAGTCCAGCAAGCCATGGCAATGGGAGTGACATTCCCAATAATAAGACTTTCAACGCATCTCCTCCATACCGGTTAAGATCCAAGCGGACAGCAGTTGTCAAGTCTGTGGAGAAACAACTTGAGTTTGCATTTGACAAAGAGAAGCATGATGCTAGTATGGAAAAATCTGCAAAGAGGAGCACTGTGATGACTGAAGATTGTCTCCGTGAAACAAAATTGGGAGTGACATAGTTCGTAAGTTGCAAGTTCTTCCTAATTATTGTTCTTTAAATTGTATTATATTATTACATTTCTGCTTATACTTTGAGGCATCGGATGAATTATTGTCTACTTGGTTAGGAAGACAGTTGTTCTTATAGGAAAGAAGTTCAACTAGAATAGCAAACTCAATTCACTAGAAATGCAATGTTTTGATTATATTAGTTACTTTTCAATAATGTCGTAGAGTATTGTCACTGGGTTTGAAGGAAAAATATTTCTATTTTCTTGCAGAATGGTATAGTTGTGAATTATTGGTCACGATGGATGGATTAAAAAAATGGGTAGTTGTCTTTCTTATCCACTCTGTAACAGTTCTTTTTCAATAAAATGACAATGCAACTTTTATGAGGTCAGACAAAATGGGTATTTAATATGATTATCTCATCCTTTTGTTTTACTTAAAAGTTACTATTTATATATATCAAACTGTCAATGAAGATTTTGGTAACAAAGAAACTTGAGTAAGTTCCATATTATAGTCCAGTGTATGCGTATGGGGTATGGTTTTCTATCATGGGAACCATGTTCTTGCTTTTTTTATCAGTTAACTATTATGTGTACCTGCAACTCATTACTTGAACACTAATCCATTTTATATATTGTCTGTGCTCAGCTTTGAAGTCACAGGTGTTAATTATTGTTAATGATTATTCTGTTTTCTTTATTATGAGTGGGAAACATTGCTTTAGAGATGAAATGATTCTGATCATTTCAGATCATTCTTTCCAGCTAAGTGGGGACATGATTACGGTCATTTTGAGATCATTCTTTCCGACTAAGTGTGTCCCCACCCACTACTTGTAATGTTGTAAATCTGTATCTATAAAGAAGAGAGCTTGAAGGTTAATTAACCAATCAAGCATAATCAATAGTATTTTTCAGTTTCAAGTTGGTATCCAGAGCCTCTGGTTCAATCTCCGGCGACTTCCACCGTCGTGAAATCATCTCCGGCAACTTCCATTGCCGTGAAACCATCAGGCCAGTTCAACCTGTAGTGAAACCTCCATTCGCGCCACTTTCACCGCGTGAAACCTCCATTTTCGGTCACTCACCCGGTCGGCATCAAAGGCAATTTCTCGGTACTTGGGCGCTGGGCGCAAGATTTCAGCCTCGGCGCAAGAAGGTCGTCGACATCAAGGAATTTCTCGGGTACTTGGGCGCTCAGCGCCAAGATTTCAGCTCGAGCGCAAAAGGTCATGCATCAAGGAATTTCTCGGTACTTGGGCGCTCAGCGCAAGATTTCAGCTCTCGAGCGCAAGAAGGTCAACATCAAAATCTCGGCACCACAGCGCCGCCACCCAACCCGCCTCGGACTCTGTTGCCACCTCTGAATTTCTCACTGTGGCCTCCTTCTGAGAATCTTCCTCCTGTTACCTCGATTCCTCTAAAAAAGTTTGGTTTCTTTTGCCTTTTCGGGCACCCTACTATCACATCTCGAGAAATTAAATGGCAAAAATTATTTGGATTGGCATGCTGCTTGTTGATGTATGGTTTTTAGGCAGGACTTTTCGATCACTTGACCAAAAGGCCGAGGACATCCTGGCGATGAAGCGGGACCAGCCGATTAGGCGGCGACTATCAACTAGTATCCTTATTATGGCAATCAATTGACTCGAAGCTATTGGTCCACTCGCATTACCTACAAGACATGCCATGATATATGGGAGAAAGCTCGAAGTGTTTACTCAACGATGTTCAACGCTTGTATGACTTTGTTCATAATTTGACAACTCTCCAAATGACAGATCATGACTTACCCCTCATATTTGAACAAAGCCCGATCCACCATTGAAGAAATTAAATTGATCTTATTTGGCGATAATGCAAAGTATGTTGGACAAGCTTGACAACTTGTATATGATATTTGTTCTCCATGGTCTACACAGGGGATTTTGAATCGGTTCAATCAAATCTTGACCAATCTTTGCTGTCCCTAAAGTGGAAGATCTCATTAACTCAGCCTAATGCGAGTTCCTTCACCTACAACAACCTTTGGCGAGTAGTTCCCAAGCAATTTCAGATTCTTTAGCTTTTATCTCTCATTCAAATGAGCTGTGGTGGTCGAGGTCGTGGCTATGGTGGAAGAGGTGGTCGTGGCATGGAATCGGCCCCAATGCACTCACTCGTAAGCGCTTGGGGCACACTCAAGACAGTGTTACTTTCTACATGGGTTCACGACAAATCGGCTAATGTGACACAATCCTTGGCACCAAAAACTACAAAGAAAGATGAGTTTTGGGGTGCCAACCAGAATTCTCTATCGAGACCAAGAATATAAGGAGTACCTTCAGCTCAAGGCGACCCAACAACCTTCGTCTTCCGCTACTATAGCTCATGCGGTAACTCTACGGCTTGCCTCTCTCATTCTTCGCTTTGGATCCTGGATTTTGGATTACGGTGCTTAGATCATATATAGGTAATCCTTCCTTTTTCTCTACATTATCATCTCCTAAGACACCACACCATATCACCTGTGGATGGTTCTAAAGCTAAAGCCACGAGGCATTGGTCAAGCATCACCTCTCCCATCTTTATCTTTAGATTATCGTTACTGTTTATACCCTGTCCATTCAATTTAATTTCTCTTAGTCAACTCACCTTGCACTCTTAGCTCGTGTAACCTTCTTTACTGATTCTTTTCTTATTCGGGCCAGAGTGCAGGACGAGATGATTGGAGCAGATACGAATCACGTGGTCTTTACTATCTTGACCTCCTTCCTCAACCATATGTCTTGCTATGAATCTCCGATCTTCTTCATTGTCGTTTAGGGCGTCAGAGTCTCAATAAATTCAAGAAGATGGTTTCCATCTCTCATTTGCGATCTTTCAAGTGTGAGTCATGTCAACTGGGAAAGCATGTCCGTGCTTCCTTCCCAAGTCAGGTCAATAACAAGATAGAGTCTCCGTTTTCTCTTATTCACTCTAATGTTTGGGGTCCAAGTCGCGTCAATTCTATTCAAGGCTTTCGGTATTTTGTTACTTTCATTGATGACTTCTCAAGGTGTACGTGGGTTTTCTTAATGAAAGATCGTTCAGAGTTGTTTACTATTTTTCAAAACTTCTTCAATGAAATTCAAACTCAGTTTGGAAAAAAATATTCACGTTTTACGCAGTGATAATGCAAAAGAATATTTTTCTGCTCCTTTTAATTCTTTCATGACATCTCATGGCATGATTCATCAATCCTCTTGTCCGCATACACCCCAACAAAATGGTGTAGCTGAAAGAAAACACCGTCATCTCATTGAAATTGCAGTACTCTGTTATTACATGCCAATACCCTTTAAAGTTTTGGGGTGATCTTTGTTCTCACTGCGGGGTTATTTAATAAATCGTATGCCATCATCTCGTATTAAATAACCAAGTCCTTATTCTATTTTGTTTCCTAAGGAACCCTTTATATTGTTCCCCCTCGTGTTTTTGGCTCCACTTGTTTTGTACATGATCTCTCTCCGAGTCTAGATAAATTATCTGCTCGTGCTATTAAATGTATTTTCTTGGTTATTCTCGGGTTCGTAAAGTGGGTATCGATGTTATTCTCCCTCCTTGCATCGTTTTTACCTATCTGCAGATGTTACATTCTTTGAGGATACTCCTTACTTCACATCTCTTGTGGAACATGCCTCCATCTCTCAGGTCTTACCAATTCCTTATCTTGATCCGTGGTCTCTATTACTCGGACTCACCTGCCTCGATTTCCCATCTCCACCGATTACTGCTTTGCCTCCACCACTTATTACTTATCACGCGATCACACACACTCGATCCCAGGTCGTTATCTCCCCAGATCCATGTGATTCATCTCACTGCACTGCATCTCCCACCGCCACATGAGCCAACACAGACCATCGGTGACTGCGCTTTAGCTCTCACGAAAAGGTATACGCTACTGACCGAAATCCTCATCCTATCTATAATTTCTTGAGCTACCATCGTTTATCTTCACCCCATTATACCTTTGTTTCTACTTTGTCGTCCATTTCTATTCCTAAAGCTGACCAGAAGCTCTTTCCCATCCAGGATGGCGGCAGTGCCATGTTTGATGAGATGGCGGCCTTGGATTCTAATCACACATGGACTCGGGTCCCTTCCCTCCCAGGAAGTCTATAGTTGGTTGTCGATGGGTTTTCAACTGTCAAAATCGGTCGATGGGACGGTGGATCGCTTGAAAGCTCGTCTTGTGGCTAAAGGCTATACTCAAATTTTTGGTCTTGACTATGGCGACACTTTCTTTCTGTTGCTAAAATGGCATCCGTACGACTCTTCTTGTCAATGGCTGCCATGAATCATTGGCCCCTTTATCGAGTTGGACATAAAAATGCTTTCCTACATGGTGACTTGGAAGAGGAAGTCTATATGGAGCAACCACACTGGTTTGTTGCTCGGGGAAGTCCAGACTAGTTTGTCGATTGCACAAATCCCTCTATGGGCTCAAGCAGTCTCCCAGGGCATGGTTTGCAAGATTTAGCCAAGTCATCATACAACAATTTGGTATGGTTCAAGTGAGGCAGATCATTCGTGTTCTATAAACATTCATCCTCTAATAAATATATCTACCTTGTTGTCTATGTGGATGATATTGTTATTAGGAAATGATTATGAGAACATCAATAATCTAAAACAGCACTTATTTCAACATTTTCAAACTAAGGACTTGAGCCGACTCTACGATATTTCCTTGGAATTGAAGTTGCCCAGTCAAAAGCGAGGAATTGCCATATCTCAAAGGAAGTATGCTCTTGACATTTTTGAAAGAAACCGGAATGCTAGATTGCAAACCAATTGATACTCCTATGGACGAGACATTAAACTTCCGCGGATGGGGGAGCCTTATCCAGATCAAGGAAGGTATCGGAGACTTGTAGGAAAACTAAATTATCTCACCATAACCCGTTGAGATATATCTTTTGCGGTCGATGTAGTGAGCCGAGTTCCTCAAACTCTCCTTGTAATGTACCCATTGGGATGCATTGATTTGAATTCTAAGGTATATCAAGAGTTCTCTAGGAAAGGGATTGGTTTATGAAAATAGAGGCCATACAGACATTGTTGCATATACGAGATCATTAGGGCAGATCTCCTAGTGATAGAAGGTCAACTTCTGGGTATTGTGTCCTCATTGGGGGAAATCTCATCTCTTGGAAAAGCAAGAAGCAAAATGTAGTTGCAAGATCAAGTGCGGAAGCAGAATATCGAGCTATGGCTCTTACTACTTGTGAACTTGTATGGATAAAACAACTACTCCAGGAGTTAAAATTTTGCATACGAGAAGCCCTATGCAACTCATTTGTGATAACCAGGCAGCATTGCACATTGCATCCAATCCGGTTTTTCATGAGCGGACTAAACATATAGAGATTGATTGCCATTTCATCCGAGAGAAAGTCATCTCTAGAGAAATTACTACTTCATTTGTGAACTCCAATGACCAACTAGCGGATATCTTTACTAAGTCCCTTCGAGCATCAAGAATAACTTACATATGTAACAAGCTTGATGCATATGATCTATATGCACCAGCTTGAGGGGGAGTGTTAATTATTGTTAATGATTATTCTGTTTTCTTTATTATGAGTGGGAAACATTGCTTTAGAGATGAAATGATTCTGATCATTTCAGATCATTCTTTCCAGCTAAGTGTGTCCCCACCCACTACTTGTAATGTTGTAAATCTGTATCTATAAAGAAGAAAGCTTGAAGGTTAATTAACCAATCAAGCATAATCAATAGTATTTTTCAGTTTCAAGTACAGGAAACTAAGACCAAGCTAGTATTTGAATTTGTAGTCCCTTAGGACTTTGTCTTGTTTGTATTGCATGCTTGATTGTGGTTTTCGGCAGGAATTAGTCCCCTAGAGTGAGTGAGCAATTTATGATAGGTCATATGTTTGTAATATAGATTGCGTTTGTTTACCTGTATTTCTTCTGGCAGGGGATAATGCATTCTGCTTGCATTCCTTGTTTACCTGTTCAATTATCTAACCTAGCTTATTCTTCTGAATTTTGATAACTGATGTTCTGAATTGTAGGGATTATGACTGGACCTTGCCCTTGAAGCTGGCTGAATGTTTCTCAAAAGTGGTTGACCACAGTATACTAATTTTGCAAATATAATTCAGGGTAGAGGAGTCACAATGACTTGGCGTCATCCTCTTGAAAGTTGGGTTTTGCAGATCCCTAGTTTGTCATCTTTCAAATAAGAAGTGACAAGCAGAAGTTTTTATTTCCATCACACTTCACACATGAATAGGACTCAACAATAGCTATAGGGTATGTGTAGAATAAGATTTGATAGATTTCATTTACTTGTGGATATATATAGTTATATTGACCACACCAGATTTGTACAGTTACCACCTCCCTTCCTTGAAAAAGAAATTTTCCAAAGTTTCATCAATGTCCGAACTTTCCTTTAGTCCTTTTCCTAAATATAAATGTACATGATGAGTTACAAATAAGAATGTAAACCTTGCATTATGGGAAACTTCTAGTAAGTGGGGACAATGCTGAAAGTGGTATGTGGAAGCATTGAAGAAACTGTTTGACAACCCTAATAACAAAGGTGCTGCAACTTCAGAATAGAAGTAGAACATGTACACCATGAAATCATCATCAAAATCAAAGACAGTCGATGCATCATATCACGTCAACTAAGCTGAAAGGAAGCGCATGGTGTGTGATATATCAGCCCATGTGTGATATATCTTGAGTTCGGATCCCATTACCCCAACCTGAGCTGGAACTATCCCTGAGCCAGCTTAACCCATACTGACCAAAAAAAAGAGCTAAAAGGTATCGTGAACAACTAGCTTTGCTTCTTGAAAACAATGATCAACATCAATCCACCCCATGTTTCTAATTAATACCCGCCTTTATAATTTACAAGAGGACTCAGCACTAAACAATGGAACTGAAAAGATTAACTCACGGCATGTAATAGTGATCTCTGCATTCAGCTCAACCTCTATAAAAAAAATACCAGATGAAAGTGCCAGCTATCTCGTGATTTGTAGCATAACCCTTTAGCTACTCACTGCCGGTTTTCCCTTATCAAAGTTTCAGCGTAGGGTTAGAAATATGTTAGACAACCTATGAAGGGCTTATATTTAGCTTACTTGTGGCCTAATTTGATATAGTCTAGAAAAAACTTATTTACCCAATTAGGTTAGGCCTAGACTTTTAAGAAAACATATTTAGCTAACCTAAGTAGGTTAGGCCTAAACTTTTAAGAAAACATATTTAGTTAAATAGGTCGGCCTATTTATTCATATATAATTAAAAATTATAATACTTATATAATCTATTAATTATGTTTTTTTTTATATAATTTATTAATTTTATATACAATATAATAATTTTGTTATAGACTTGGGTCTATTTGAAACCTAAAAAATTAATTTTATTGGCCTATTTGAAGGCCTTCATGCATTGTAAGCCTTTAAATAAGTTTATCCAAAAGGTTATATTGAAAAAAAAAATCATGTTTGGTAATAGGTCGAGCAAAGATTAGTTTTTTCAAAGATAAACATGACCTATTTAAAGAAAAGTCTAACCTAGTCTAGCCTATTTTCCTCTAGTCTCAACCCCTCCCTTGATTTCGTCTTAAAGTATATTTTATTTTTATTTTCTTGGATTCTTAGGATGTTATCTCTATTTTGATTGGAATAAATTTAGTTACACCCAGTTTCTACACAAATCACTCACATTAGTATAGTGTGGCAACTTTTATTTAGGAAAATGATTTTTTTTGCATATTATTCATGTGTATAATTTGAACCATTTGAAAAGCGTTTTATAAAGCATAATCTGTTGTTTAGAATATGCTACTAAGAACTAGAAAGTATGTTCTTGCACATGAAATGGGGCGTAGTATATTACTTATAAATCACGAAAGAAGCCAAAGGATATGGAATTGTTCACAGATTTTAGGCTTAACTATGGAGGACGACACAAAAGGCCAAACTGGTGCTAGGAGCCTGAAACACAGCCTAACAACAAAACAAGGTAAAACATGGGTTCTGTAAAATCTTCGCTCTAGGAGGTGATAAGATCCTACAATAAGTTACATTTGACTAAGGTTTGTTTGGATAAATAACTTATATAAGTATTTATTAGAGTAGAGTTTATTTAATAAGTTTTATTATTATAAGTGCTGTTTAAAATAAGCTAAATAACGTTTTGATAACACTTTGATAAGTGCTTTTCATATATCCTATGGAATAAATATTAAGTATTTGAGGGATATACTAGGACTTGTGTTAATCTCTTAATATTAATTTTGTCAAAAAATATTATAAAAACAACTCACATTGAAGGTATTTTTAGCTTTCGTAAAAATTTATTTTCATAAACTTAAATTTTTAACTTATGAAAATAAGCCCAAAACAACTTATAGGGATTTCATATACTATTTTAAGAAGCTCATCCAAACAGAATAAAAATATTTTATAAGCGCTTATTGTAATAGATAAGCCCAAATAAGCTGCATATAAGTCTATCCAAACGAGACCTAAATCCATTATTTGAAACAAGTCAACTATGATTTAATAATCTAAATTCTTATATTTAAAGCATTTAAAGACCTGAAAGGATCACGAGTTTGAGTCATTAAATTAATAATTAGTCACGTGCCACAGTTTACACTGTAAATAACATCTCTTATGATCATGCTGACTAACAAGACTAAGTGCGTGTTTGGATTAGATGTGAAAAAAAGATTATGTGAAAAATCGATTATGTGTATAATCAATTTTCAAGAAAATCGATTATGAGAAAAATAATTTATGTTTAGATATGTTAATTCATAATCGATTTTATAATAAGAAGTTTTGTTTGAATTGTATAAAAAAATCACTTTTATGTATTAAATTACCAAAAGATGTATGAAATGATTAAAAAAATTATTTGATTGAGAACAAATAGGTATTTATCTCTCAAAACTTTTGAAATAATCTGAAATCAAATAATTCAAAGCGTAAAATAACAACTTTTTTTTAAAAAGCTATTTTTAGTTATAGAAAAATAATCTTAACTTATAATCAATTTTACACACTTTAAACAAATAAGGTAAATTTTAGATAAAATAATATTTTATTGAAAAAATTATTTTAAAAAAGAATTAATCTTTATCAAACATGCTCTAAACGTTCTATATATCTGATCTAATATCTTTCAATACACAAAACCAAGCACTGCGCATGAGTACCTCATGTGTAGGGGTGGAAACGGGCCGGGCCAGGCCAGGCTTTGCCTTAATCAGGCCAGGCCTATTTTACCAAACATTAGCCTGAGCCTGCCTTATTACTTGATATAGGCTTTTTTTTTTTGCTCGATCTGGCCTGTTTTAAAAATTTAAAAGCCTGGGCCTGGCCTTAAAGCCTTTATAAAAGCCTTTGTTGCATCTAGGCTTTTAAATAGGCCAATAGGCCTAGGCTTTCAAAAGTTAGATAGGTTGCTAAATAGGCCAACAGGCCAAGGCCTTAAAAGCTAAATAGGCCAAGGACTTTAAAGGCTAAATAGGCCAAGGTTCTAAATATTATTTATATATCTAATACATTATGTTAAATTTAATGTTTTTAATTATATATAAATAAATAATATATATATATAATAATTATAAACAGGCCGGCCTGTCAGGCCCAACAGGCTTTTTTGATGGCCCAAGCCTAGTTTTTTTTTATTAAATAGGCTTTTAAAAAAGCCTTGAATCTGGCTTGAATACTAAACGGGCCAGGTCAGGCCAAACTTAAATCAGGCCAGGCCACAGGCCCCTGATAGGCCACCTGGCCCATTTCCACCCCTACTCATGTGCCCATATTGGAAGAGATAATAAAATAAGGAAATGTCATTCTGCTAAAAAAGATAGCACGTTTCCAAGACTTATAACCTATTACGCATGGATAAGGGATCAAGTATTAGATATATTTAAAAAAAAAGAAAAGAATATAAATAAAACATAACACGACATAACGTATATTTAAAAAAATATATATATAATATTATAAAACCTAAAAATATATAAAATTATCATAATATAACATAAATAAAAAATAATAGTTAAGTTATTAAAAGATTAAAGAAGAGGAGTAGAAAAAATAATTTTTATTTTTAGCGATAATCCTTACAAACATAGTATAAGACAAATATTTATCAAATTCTTATAATATTTCACTCATAATAATACAAAAATTAAAAAAAAAAGTATATGATGTAGGCTAACAATATCCATTGATGCATGAGTATTCAATAAGAATACATATTCACATGAGTATGACAGAAATTTTGAGTTATCCATGTTTCCTAATATATATAACTCAAGTATCAGTATTTTAGTCTACCCTTTCTTTTTCCATACTAGTTTTCAGACCTCCTTTGTCAAAAATAAAAAATAAAACGACAGAATAAAAAATGTCATTGTCGTGGTAAACGATCCACAATCAACATCATAGCAGAGGCTGTGATTGGGTTTTATTGAATTTTACGTCATTTTGAGAACACTTGTTGAACATATTGATGTAGTCAAAGCAATAGAGTGGTTTCCGTGTTACCAACAACATACCCACAAATAAAATATATAGAGAGAGGATTTCTCTTATTCCCTTTCATGGTTGTGAGTAAATATTTTAAAATGTATTTTAATTTCCAATTAAAACCTGTATTTAGGAAACCCTCCAGCTAGAAAATGGCAATGAAAGAATGTAAAGAAAATTGATGTTATTTCATTACAAAGAGAGAAAAATGATATTGGTTTATCATTTACGAAGAGAGAAATGATGTTTGCAACATTGAAAGAGACTGATAGCATTGCTCCATTTCCGAATGCTTCGAACAGAGCAAAAGAATCTCACTTGCAATTGTAGAATTCAATTAAATTGTCACTTGAGTAATTATAAAATGAGCAGGAAATTTGAGCTGTGATGAAATTAATTGGATTGTGGAAGTTTTGAAATGTCTACAGTGTAAAACTAGGTGATAAATTAAGCATGCTACTTGAGTTTTCCTCTATGTATTTATTGGTTAACATTGGCCTATCAATTGTTAAAAAGATTATTTTTACATATTTTTAATATGCCTACCTTGCCGACACATATTATATGAAAGAATACAATAACAAAAGTAAAAAAAAAAAAAATTAAGACAAATAATGACCAAATTTATAATTAATATTCCATGCAAAGAACGCTATACATGGAGCAAATAAACTCCATGTAAAATCCAAAAGGTGATAGGTGTCCACATGTCTAGCAATGGGGGGAAGAGACTAGATTTAAAGTTATGCCGACACCTTTGGATGGGATGTCAGAGACACTAGATTGAACATTGTTCAAAAACCCATCATGTAACATTGAAGTAATTGAAATGGGATAAAGTTCAAAGCCAAAATTTCAATGGTCTGAGTTCCATTGACCCGATAATCTTAAGCAACAGATATCTCCACACCTAATATATGATTCAAATTAGTCAAGTATCCAATTGCCAGTAAAGAAGATAGACGACTGGAAGTGCTTCACAACGGAGGACAAAACTCTCATCAACATTGTCAACAAATTGAACAAAGAAGTGTGGCAAAGTAAGATTCAAAACTATCTGACACCTTCAAACATGCAAAGGCAGAATGTAAACAAGCATTTCATCATATCTGATTATCAAAATGTGCAAAGTTCTCATTCCAGGGGAGTTAGGTTGCTCCATGTTCGGGTCATGGCATCTCCAAATTCAGCAAAATTAAAAAATTTCCTCTACTTTTAAGTCAGATAATGATCATTTGGAAACAAATTTTCAAAACCATCACCACCAAAGTCAACTATAGCCTTTCTAAAATCTCCAATCCAAAGAGCAACAGCCACCTCAAGGAAAAAGGAAGCCTATTATAACATTAAAGGCAATTCTGACAGCACAACCAAAACATCCGAGCGTTAAAACTTCTCCTAGCTGTAAAAGGAACATAGCAAATATATAGGAAAATGAAAAAGAAAATGTGTATTTAATTTCGGGGTAAACAGAGTTAATATTAGTATATAAAAACACGCACAAAAAATCATGTCAGTTTCTGCTAGAGCCTTAGGGGTTGATTGACAACTTCCAAAACTAGTTTAACATAGTACAAGATAGAACCAACTACATAACCCAATAAAAAAATGAACCTGTTCAAAATTAAACTTAGTTTGGTTCAAAAATAGTTTAAAATTGGTTCAAAACTTGAGATAATAAATTTTTATTAGTTTCCTCTAACAGAATAAATTGTATGAGAGAGAAAAGATGAGAGGGAGAGAGAGCAAATCACAAAAAAGTCGGACTAGAAAAACCAACTTTGAGTTAGATCTTTTAACAATCAATTTTATCTCAAATTCTGATTAGATATATGGCTTTTGAAAGTTGGCAAACACGCCCTAGATGACTAAAACTATATCTTCCTTATCTCTTGTTCAAACTAAATCTTTGGTTCCCTTTCCTTATCTCTAATCCTGTCTTCTCAATTAAATGTTAGCAACTCAATATAAAAACTTGATCATCAAGAGAAAAGTTATTGCCAATTAAGAGAGAAATTCTTTTACATGGAGTTGTCAACATTTAATTAAGAAGGTAAATAAAGCTACAGGAAAAAGGAACAGAAATTTTTAAATAAAAAATATAAATGTAGTGAAAGAGGAAGAATAAGAAATCATGCTACAATAAATTAAGCAAAGACATAAAGGTAATTTTTGTTCAACACATTCATCACTTTCAGTTGAATGTCAGCCAGAAACACTATCTCAAAGATCTTTATTTTCGTATCATTGCCACAGCACCAAAAGATGCACCGAGATTGTTTTTCCCTCTATAAGTTAACAATTGTACTTTCTTCCAGTATTTTCCAGGACATGAATTTGTCCGTATTGCACCACCAAAGCAAAGTTCTCTTTGGAGCTTCAGAAGCATAGCTACAACGGATTCAAAACAATATAGACAAAATAGACTTTAGACTAATCTCCATGCATATGCAACTAATTGAATTGGTCGAGCCAGAGAAATCTTAATTTCAAGGGAAGCTTAAGATTCCTTGAAGCAAACAAATAAAATAGATTACACATAACTACAGTCTACAGGTCCATAAAAAATATTTAAAACCCAGAGCTAACATTCTAACATTCTAAGCTGAGCAAAGATGACTCTCAATGTTCAAGAAATAGAGAAGAAGGATCCTATGCGAATTCCTAAAAGATATGAAGAGTCAACAAGAAATTGGAAAAGTCAATATGTCTCACCTTTCTCCTAAGATCCCTGCCATTGATTTGTTAATGCGAGATATGAGAACAGGAGAAACTATGGAAACTGGAAGTAGCATGCAAGTACCAGCGTTTCTTTCAGGCAATTCTTATTAAATAGAATTGTGAATTACATACAATTTCAGAAAGCAAAACACTGTACTGATCATACAAGGGAAAACCACCAATATTCTTCTCAAGAAAAGGTCCAAGGCGCCAAATACCACCTTTTCAAAGCTGCCAGGATTACTTGAGTACAAGAAAGCTTTGCTGTCAAACATTTAAGCAGAGAAGAAGCAGCTTCCTCTTCTTGGACCAGAGCTTCCAAAATTCAATGATATTGATTTTTCAATGAACTTCAACAGGAAGATTATTGTTTGGCCAAAGCAAAATTTCTAGCAAAAGTTCCAACAACAGCTGATACATGCTACTTCTTCACTGTTTGCTTAGGAATTGTCCTTGCTCACAAAGCCAAACATGCCCAGTACATAACTAACAATAATAGCATAGCAGTGACCAGTAATAATGTTTCATTAGTGCAGCTGTGCAGGCTAATGTTTCTCAAGAGACAAGAAACACCACTCATAGTTGCTGATATTAAATTATTAAAGTAACCGCCTAAGGAGATGGAAGACTGAGAATGTACACATCCTTTGATACACTTTGGTCTTCAGGATGAGCAGAATTCCTTTTCAAGAATCTGTTTCACCTCCCAGGGAATATTAGACACGGAATCCTAAATAGAAGTGAAGAAAATAAAATATATCTTCAGAAGCAGCACTAACCAATTAAAGATACTGTAAAGGATATACTATTACTATAAAATTAAAATCCAAACCTTCTACAGAACCCTCGGCCTTAATCTTCATTTGTACATTTTTTTTTTCATTTTTGTAAAGAAGTCAGATAATGATAAAAGAAATTCCCAAAACCGTTACAACCAAAATCAACAATAGTCCTTTGAATAGTGAGATCCATTGAGCAACAACCATCTCAAGTTCAATTCAGCCTATTTTTTAACATCTAATGCAGCTTTCAAGGTGCCACCAAAATATGTTGTGTTAACATTTTCCTAGCAGTAAGAACAGAGAAGTACGGAAATGAACATGTTTGTTTATACTCTCTACAATTCAGGATAAAAGGAGTTAAGGTTTAGAGTCAGTTGAAGACCAAAAAACTCAACCAACAACAACAACAACATAAGGTGAAAGTAAATTTAACAAGCATAAGAGTTAATCTGAACTACTGCAAAAGTGACGCCATTGCATAGTCCAACTTCTTTGACCCTAGAGAAATAAGCATTTTCTAACCATTCATGCAAAATCCAACATTAATAGACATGTAACTCTAGTTGGAACTAAAGTGTCTCACCTCGTTTTTTCCCTTCAATAGCCCTCTAGCAATCATTTTGCAAAGAAGCTTCTCTGCCTTTTCATTCTTATTTTTTTCAAGAAGAGCCTGAATAATTATTAAAGCTGTTACATCATTAGGGGGCAACCATTGTCATCCATTTTTGAAAGCAAGGTAATGGCTTCATCAAACAAGCCCGCTTGACAAAACCCATTGATCATAGAATTATATGTTATGACATTCATCGGACAGCCTTCGATAAGAAGATGCTGGAAAAACTTTTGTGCAGTTTTAAGTCTCCCACCTTTGCACAAACCATGTATAAGTATGTTGTACGTGAACATTGTAGGACGAATTCCTTTTTCAACAATTTCCTGAAATAATTCAATTGCCTCATCAAGATGTTGGTTTTTGCACAAAGCATCTAACAAGATATTGTAAGTAATTACACTGGGGCATTGACCACTAGCATGCATCTCATGAAGAAGGTCTTGCACATGTGAGATCCTCCCTGATTTGCACAAGCCATCAATAAGAGAACTGTATGTTATAGTATTAGGAACTAAATTTTTGTGTTGCATTTCTTTAAAGAGATTTACAGCTTCATCCACCCTTTTATTCTTGCAATAACCATCAATCATAATTGTATAACTCCTAACATTAGGGGTCAAACCTCTTTTGATCATATCATCAAATAACTTTGTTGCCTCATTCACTTCATTCATTAGAAAGTATCCATCTATTAAAGCATTGTGAGTGACAACATCGGGCTTATGACCTCCTTCCAACAACCTATCAAACATATTTTGGGCTTCATTGATTCTTCCTTCTTTACATAATGCATCGATCATTATGTTAAAGGTATATAGGTTTGGTTTGATATTCTTTTGAACCATTTCATTCAGTAATTGGTCAGCTTCTTTTAATTGACCCATACAGCAGAAGCCGTGAACTAGAGAACTGTAAGTGACAACATTAGGAGAAATTCCCTTAGCAATCATCTTAGAAAACAAATTGCTTGCCTCAGTTACTAGCCTATCTTTACATAACCCATCAATGACTGCGTTGTACATTACTAAATTAGGCTTAACCACTTGTCTCTCCAGCTTTTGCAGCAATTCAATAGCAGCTCTCGGTTGTCCTATTTTACAAAGCCCATTGATCAAGGTCCCATAACTAACCTCATTAAGCTGAAATCCTTGTGCTCTGACACTGTCATGAAATTCCAGTGCCTTCCTAACCTCACCGTTAACACAAAATCCTTTCATCAGTGTTGTCAAAGTAATGACATCCAATTCATAACCCATCTTGATAATCTTGCCCAACACAGAAAAAGCAAAACCCATATGACCCAAGTGGCAGTAAGAATTGATCAAGATGTTGAATGTAACCAAGGATGGCATGATTCCCCTAAACTCCATTTTAGCAAAAAGTGAAACAGCAGTGGAATAGTGTTTCATCTTCACAAGAGAACACAAAATCTTACCAATTTTTACTTGAGACGGCGGATGACGCTTATTAATAATGCGAATGAAAGAGGAAATGAGATCATCAACATTATTACAAGGTTTGGAATTGGAAATGGAAATGGAATTGGAATGAGGAGTATATAGCCTGAAAGTGAAAGGGTGGGTGCGAGGCAAAGAGAGGTAGAAATAGGAAAGGGCATACCTTGTACTTGCAGTATTCATCTCATCAGTATCACTGTTTGTTCTGTTGCGTCTTCTCTTTCTCTCTATCACCGCTGGGTTCCTTCAGATCAGATCCACGCTCTCTCTTCAACTGCGTTCCGACGGGAAAGTTACGCAGCCAGCGTTTGTAATGCCCGTGTGTCTGCGTTTGTTTGCTTATAATTGTACTATTTACATTCATTTTATTAAAATTTAATTTATCACGTTTTTTTTTTAAAGAAACTAATATTAATACATTATCAATGTAATTATATCTTAATATAACATTAAAATAATTTGATTATAATAGTAACTATTTTTAGGCCAATTTTTTATAATAATTAATTACTATTATTATTATTTGGTACACATGAGGTGGAATATGAAACAATTATACAAGTGACTTTAATAACATAACTTTGATTCCAACAAATCAAAACTTTGTTAATCAATATATTGTAGTCATACATTTTAATGCACAGTAATATTTTGTCTTGAAACTAGGGTTTTTGTACAAAATCATAAGAAAAGTTGAATCAACAAATACTCATTGATTGTAAATAATACTTTGAGTTTAATTATTTTGTATTACTTTTTGTTTTAAATTAGTTTATCATTTGTGCGTTGCACGGGAGAATATTAAAAAGTAAAAAATAATATAAAAATAATTGAAAAAACTAAAACTAAAATTTATTAGAGATTCAATAAAACTGCAAGAGAGTTAATGAAAAAAACAAAAGGTAACTAAAAATTAAATCTCCAACTCAAAATAAAATTCTTTATAATATGAAAAAAATAATAAAGAGTTTATTCTGCACCATGATTTCTAATTAATTATAAAAATTACCTATCATATTTTCTGAAAAACTTCTTGTACACAACATTGTTAGTTATAAAAATATTTAATTTATTTAAATTTATAATAACATAAATTACATTTCATTAATTTTATTATGTTTCTATTTGAAGTTTTAACACCCGTACTTTGTAGATATTAAAATATTTGAATATTATATATATATATATATATATGGTTTCTAAGCAAAAATTAAAACTTCAAGAGAAAATTTTCAAATTTGTGAGAACAAATGCCTCATAAGCAACTATGTTAACATACTTTCATTTATTTTTCTGATAAAAAAATACAATACAATTATTTTTATTATGTTCCAACAAAAGTTTTCACTCTCGTACACTATATGTGTGTGTATATAAATTCATCTCAAGTTATCACACAAAATAAAATATCAACTCCAAATAATCATATATTTCAATATCTGAAAATTAAAATCGTGTATAACTCATAAACGCCACATAAGCAACGTTTCAGAAACTATTACTAATAAATCTCTCAACATGAACTTATAGAAAAAATCTTGCAGGTTAAGAACATAAAAAATTTCAAGTCATAATATTCTAAAATAGATTAGATGGACTGAGTCAGGACCAAGTAGTGATAATATTCTTTTATTTCAAGTCAAAATACTCTTAATCTAGCAACTACAGAATAATAAAATTATAGTTAATAAGATGAAATGAAACAATTAGCAAAAAAAGTTTGAAGACATTTGTAGAATTGACACTACTCAAGTTTCATCTCTCTCGTTTGGGAATACAATTACATATAGATGTAAGGCTATCTGGCTACTGATGCAACAATAGCCACAAATACCAGAATACAATTACATATAGATGTAAGGCTATCTGGCTACTGATGCAACAATAGCCACAAATACCATAAACAACACGGGGAGAGTTAAGAAATGCAAATACAAAAATTTAGTTCTAGGTTTCAATAATCCAAATCATACCAAGAATACCTATACCAAAAATTTAATTTTTCTAGAGGTTGTTCTCTACTTACCATTAAGTAAACTGCAAAATCAAAGAACAACAATTCTTAAATCCTCCAACCAACACGCTTAAATTCTAATAATAAAGTCAAGATCAACATTAATCCTTTAATACAATCATTAATATTGAGTATTATGTTACCAAATTTACATTACATCCCATTCAAAATTTAAATGTGGAAAAAAAGTAAGATATTCAATTTTATGTAGGAATTGAAACCTTATTATATAATCAACAATAACCTTATGAAAGTCAACTCAAACCAAACAAGTCAGAAAGACAAAATAGGTCAATTTTAAAAGTAGAACTCAAGTTTTCAACCAATGTCTCAAAGCCACTTAAAAGACAACAAGGATCAAGTTGAAAATTTCATGGTTCGGCTAGACAACTTATCACTACTCTGAATTTTCTGTCTCTATTTCTTTTTGAATAAGAAAAATAGGACCAGATTTTATGTGCTATTTTTTCCTTATAAGTGGGTGAACCAAAGACCAATAAGAGTAAAATTCCCAAGCAAAAAAGGTGACAATAGAAAATTATTAATCTTTTTCAAACCAGCTTATTCTCTTTATTACTCAGTAAAAACAAAAACTACTTGATAGCACCCAAGACAACCACTTGAAGTTTCTTTCTCATGGAAGTTACCATTAAGTAAACTTGTAAAATCGAAGAACAATAAATCTTGAATCCTCCAAACTATGGGTGTTCATAACCAAACAAAACGGATCAAAACCGAAAAAACAAAACTGAAAAATCGACAACCGAACAAAACAGATTAATTGTGACTTTGTTTGGTTTTGTTTTTATGAAAATCGATTGGTTTGGTTCGATTTTCAATTTTCATTTATGAAACTGAACCAAACCGAACTCATATAATTATTTATATATTTTTTATAATTTACATATTTATAAATGATTATATTTAAATTTCTTCTTGTTTCTATAAATATTTTTAGGCCAATTTATTATTTATAATTATGTAATGATGTTTTATTAAGATTTTATACCAATTTTTTTAATTGATCCATAAAAAGAACAAAGTAAAGTTGTGTATAAATTTTTTAAAGAAAAAATGTATTCAAAAATTGATTAGACCAAACCCATTACATTTGGTTTGGTTCTCCAATTTTAAAAAAAAACTGATTGGTTCTCGATATAGAAAAACTGATTGGTTCTCGATATAGAAAAACTGATTGGTTTGGTTCAGATGACTTTTCTCCTAAAAACCAAATCAATCCAAATCGTGAACACCCCTACTCCAAACAACATGCCTAAATTCTAATAATAAAGACAAATGATCAAAATTAATTCTTTAAAACAATCATTAATAGAGTATTGTGTTACCAGATTTATATTCCATCCCGTTCAAAATTTACATGTAAAACGGAAAAAAGAGAGTAAGATATTCAATTAATCCAAGAATTGAAACCATATTATATGATCAACAATATTCTTATGAAAGTCAGCTCAAATCAAACATGTCACAAATAGAACAAATAGGTCAATATTAAAAGTAAAACTCAAGTTTTCAAGTAATGTCTTGAAGCCATTTAAAAGACAATAATAAGGATGCAAGTTGAAACTTTCATGGTTAAGTCGGATGACTTATCACAACTCTGAATTTTCTGTCTTTATAATTTCTTTCTGAATGAAAAAAAAATATTAGGAGCAGATTCTATGAGCTATTTTTTTTCCCTTATAAGTGGGTGAACCAAAGACTAATAAATGTAAAAATCCTAAGCAAAAAGGTGATAGTAGAAAATTACTAATTGTTTTCAATCTAGCTTATTCTCTTCATTACTTAGCAAAAGTAATAAAAAAACACTTGGTATCACCCAAGACAACCAATTGAAGTCTCTTTCTCATGAAAGTTACCATTAAGTAAACATGCAAAATTGAAGAATAATAATTCTTGAATCCTGCAAACAACACGCCTAAATTCTAATAATAAAGTCAAGATCAAACTTAATCCTTTAATACAATCATTAATATTGAGTACTATATATGTTACTAGATTTACATTCCATCCCATTCAAAATTTACATGTGAAATAATAAATAAATAAAATATTCAATTTGTGCAGGAATTGAAACCTTATTATATGATCAACAATAACCTTGTGAAAGTCAGCTCAAATCAAACATGTCACAGAAAGACAAAATAGGTCAATTGAAAAAGTAGAACTCAAGTTTTCAAGCAATGTCTCAAAGCCACTTAAAAGACAATAAGGATGCAAGTTGAACCTTTCACAGTTTGGTTGGATAACTTATCACAACTCTGAATTTTTTGTCTATATTTCTTTCTGAATGAAAAAAAATTAGGAGCAAATTCTATGTGCTATTTTTTTCCTTATTAGTGGGTGAACTTGTGAACACCCCATTATGACCGGGTAATGTTAGAAAACTTCAACAAAAATTCAAAAAAAATTATATAAAGAAAATCAATACAAAAATAAATCAAAAATCAAAAATCAAAAAAAGAAGAAAAAGAATTAAATGAGGAAAGTTCAAACCCACAACCCAAGTGGCCTAACCATCCACTCCATGAACTGTTGGGCTCGGCCCATTTCAACCCACTCCATCACTTATTGGGCTCGGCCCAAATCTCAACCCATCTCAGCCCAATAATTATCGAGCCCATCACCTATTCCCCCTATCAGCATAGGAAGAGCCCCGAGAAATGAGGGAAACATAGAGGGGCAGGTGAGAGTTGGGAGAAGTTGGGAGAAACACAACAAAGGAAAAGGAAGTTTCAGCAAGCAGGGGATAGCTCAATCTGATCAAACCCTAACCGCCCTTTTTTCAAAGTGATGGTCCTGCAGAAGATTATAAAAGGGAAAGAAAGATAAGACAATGAGACTTTAGCTTGGGCTAGAAAAGAAAACTGAGAAGAAAAAAAGAGAAAAGGATTTGCTACCCTTTGCTCTTTGAATATGTACTCCAAGAGATAAGAGATAAGTTTTCAGATTTTCTCCTTTTTCTTCCTGTTGGTTTCTCTTTGTATGTTTGAATATGGTTACATCTATGTGGTATCTGTAATGTTGTTGATGTTGATCCTGTTTGGTGTTTGGTAATTTTCTTCTTCTTCTTCTTCTTCTCTCCAACCATTTCCAATCTCCACTTCATCTCTTTCAACCCATAATCTGCACACCTCAACCCAAGAAGCTCCCTAAGCCATTTCCAAACTCCCCATTATCTCCCACAAACCCATAATCTGCACTCACCCAATCTGAGACCATCTAAACCTCAAGCTCATCCACCCCACACCCATACACAACCTCTATAATCCCAAAACAACATCCCCATCACCACCCAACCATTTCACACACCATCTTCTGTACTTTCTCATCCAAAACAGAGTCATCTTCATCCTCATCATAAAATATCTCCCAAGGCCACCCATGAACAACCAAAGCCATCACAACATCCCACTACTTTGCTTCCAAACACAGTACCAACACCCACCCTAATATCCATTAAACAAATTTCCAAATCTGTAAAAAAAGAAAAAAAAGAAAATAGAGACTGCACTTGTGTCCGACCAACCATTACTTCCCTAGACAATTTCTGACTGACCATCCTTTCCCAGGATCATATCTAACCGATACCCTCCTATCCAACCAACCACTGTAACCCTATCACCTACTGACCGATCATTCCTAGCTGAGCTTACCCTTAATCGATCGATTCTGACTCGATCCGACCTAGCCTTAGCCTATAATCCATCAAATCACTTTTCCGAGCTGAGCCAAACCTTAGTCGATCAACCTCTCAAACCATTTCTCCGAGTCGAGCTCACCCTTAACCAATTAACTCCTAAGCTCACCAAGCTGACTGAGTAGACTTAATCATTAGCCCATTAGCCTCAGGCTCTCCAAATCGACCGAGTAGACATTGCCTTTAACCCACTAACCCCTCAGCTCACCAAACTGATCCAACCCCCCTTAAAAAATTTTTCCCATCACTAGACCGACCCGAGCTTACCCTTTACTGATTCAACCCACTTCTTGAATCCATTAACTAGACCGATCAGACACTTGCCCTTTGTCATTTCTATTCCCGATCGCCCCGATCGATCTGGTCCTTCCTTTTTAGTCACCTCTACCTCTCTAAGCAGTCCAGATCGATCGAATTTGTTTGCCCTTTGTATCCACATTTGACTGGTCGGATCTTGATCGGTCGGATAATCTTTCCCATGATCTCTATCAACCAAACCGATCGTGCTCCTACCGATCCGATCACATCCCCATGATCTCCTTTATTCTATTGGATTTCGACCGATCAAACTTTTTTCGTGGTCTCCAACTAATCATCCCATCTCTTATGACTGACCTACCTATCGGTCTGATCCCCTCACCTTCATCACTGACCGATCGGTCGGTCACATCTCAATATGCTCGGATGGCAGACCTATCAGTCGACCACTTCTCAGTGTGCTCGTGAGACCCTTTTTTGTCAGCTTCATGATCATTTAGGTACCTAGCATTTTAAATTTAGTTTTTAATAAATGTCCATGCAACGGTCAATGAGACTGTTTGTACAACCTCGTGATGTCTCCAGTATCATTTGGACTGGTAGGGGCTTATTGTACGGCCAAGTGTCTTCTCGAATCCCATGTAAGACTGGATTTAATTTAGAAAATAAATAAGGTCATTTACTTTTGGGGACTTAGGACCCATTGTCATTGACTCAGGGCCCATTGTTATTTACTTTTCGAGACTCAGGGCCCATTGCCTTTTCTCTTCCGTGTGTAAGGCCCAATGTCTTTTCTCTCTAATCTATTTTTTAAAAATCAAGCAAACCACAATCATTTTTTAGAAAGAACTACGTGACTTTGAGTTTCCCATTGTATCAGGGGATACGTAAGAGTGCGAGTCAAGCCAAACTTTTAATTTTTGCAATTTAATTTCCTTGTTATATGTGAACAATTGTTTGTACTTGTTTAGTTTCTCTACTTGCTAAAAGGGGTAAAATAGATATCACTTGGGTTATAAAGTTCGCACAAGTAGCTTAAGGTAACCGTCTTAGGACAGATGTATCAGGGGTGCAGTGAGATTAAGTTTTCACCATTCCCTATGCATAATCGACTCCCCAACCTTACTTGTTTTCGCAGACTATTTTTCTTTTTTCTTTTTATTTCAATTCCATTTTTATAGGGTTTTGCCAATTATTTTTCCTACACAATAAACGATTAGTGGTGACTCCATTGTTTTAAGTTATTTTTCTCTTGTCACTCCCTGTCGCAGTTTTTCGCGTGCGCGACAAAACCAAAGACCAATAAGTGTAAAAATCCAAAGCAAAAAGGTGAAAGTAGAAGTTTACTAATCTTTTCCAAACTAGCTTATAAAACAAAAACACACTTGATAGCACCCAAGACAACTACTTGAAGTTTCTTTTTCATGGAAGTCTATATTAATTTATAGCATTTTTAGCATTGCATTAATTGTAAAACTTACAAATGTATTATCATTTGATAATCGTTTAACATTCTTTGAACACCCAATTTTGTCCGGATCTAAAATTTTTTTGTTTGTTTGTTTGTTTTCATTATTATATTAATTTCGAATTTTCTTTATTTTATTCAATCTAGTTTGTCTAAAAAAAAATCTTTAAATTAAATCAATTGTTTCCTTTTTTTTTATAATTTTTAGTAAATAAATTAACCAGTAAAATAAATTTGCATGATTTTTGTTTTAATTTTATTTGTTTTAATTTTATTTAGTTCATTTGGTTAAAGTGTTATAAAATAAAGAAAGAAAATAAAAAAAACGGAAATGTTTGGATTTAAAGCAATTGGCAGGAAGTTGCAACATCATGATGGGGTGGGGTTTTGTTATTTTGGTCTTTGGGAGAGAGTTTAAAATACTTTCGGCAGAAATGGCAGGCAATGAGTAAAATAAGGAAAAGCAAAAAAAAAAGAAGAAATGATGATATGGGGTCCTTTGATATTTTGGTTCTAAAAAATGCAAGTAAAAGGGGGGATAGAAAGAAGCCAGGGGGGATAGAAAGAAGCCAGGGGGGAGGACAACGGGAAAAGAAAAGAAGGAAGCAGCAGAGATTTGCAGAGGCTCTGTTCTATTCGTTTCAAAGAAGAAAACGCAAGTATTTGACGTTTGTTCCTCCACAATACCCAGCAACTGCGAACCATCAAACGTAGCATACACTCACACACCCACGTCCATGACTCCTTCATAACCAACCCAAGCTCAACTTCACAGCCCCATGCACCTTGCTTCCACGCCTGTAGCCACGAAGCTCCATTTCAACCCATTAGCCATTCAAACCAAACTCAACCTTGCGCCATTCCTCCATTCCAGCGCCCTCATCTTCCTCCAACATCACCAAGCACATACAGAGAACCGCCACCCATAACTCACGTCCTCACTTGCACACACTCATGCCATAACAGTTGCTGCACTACCACCCATTTCATCCATCCAACACTAAACATATCACTCATCTTCCATAGCCATTTGAATCCCATGCCATCCATATCCCATGCAGTAGCCAACGAATATGCAGCACCTTAAACCATAAGCAGTAATATCATATCTCCTAATCGGTTATTATATCTTTCTCTGTCATCTTTTATGCTCTTGTTGCTTTATATAAATATTATAACAATTGTTTTGTCATTTGGTGGGTGAGTGCCGTGTAGATGGTTTTAGTTGAGTGAATATGAATGCATTTACATGATAAAAGTGAAAGAAAACAAAATAAGAGAAAGTGAGAAAGAGAGTTTAAAGAAAAGAGAGAATGACGGGAAGAAGAACGTAAAGGGAGAAGAGAAAAGAGAGGAGAGAGAAAAAGAAATAATAGAAAAGAGAAGAGAGAAAAAATAATATTAAATAATAAAAAATGAGATTTCCTTTTTTAAAGCAATAAAAAAAAACCAAAAAATAATAGTAATAGGATTAAGTAAGATAAAACAAAAAAATAAGAGTAATAAATAAATTAGAATTAGGTGAATAATTTTTTTAAAATTAAATAGTAATATTAAATATTTGATAAAATATAATTTAGAAATATTTTTCGTTGACAAGTTCTATTTTGGTATTTTATATGTTGTCTTATTTTCGCTTTAAGTCAATCTAATGTTTTATTGAATTTTATTTAGTGTTTTTATTTTGATTTCATGTTTGAATTTAATTACTTGATGTTAATTATTAAAAAAGGGGAAAATAAAAAATGAATATTGTTGTTTTGAATCTCTTATGTTATTTATGGTAAATTTCTTTTATTTATGGTTTTGCTTTCATTTATTTTATTTAATCATCCGTGGTTGTGTTATATTAAATTATCTTAGTTTTAATATTTGGTGATTAATTATTTTTTTTGTTAATATGGTATTTGTATGTTTTACTTTAATTCGAATATATTGTTGATGTTGCTTTAATATTAATATTTGATGTTAATTGTTTTCCTTTGCATTAATTAGATATTTTTATGTTGTTTTAATATTTGTTGTTAAATATTTTAATTAAAATTAATCAATAAAAAAAAGAAAAAAAATTATTTTCGAAAGAATTATGTGACTTTGAATTCTCCATTATGTAGGGATACGTGAGGCCTTGAAGTCAAGCAAAAATTAAATTTTCGTAATTTAGTTTTATTTTAATTTTAATTTGTGGATATTGTTCTGCTTGTAAATAATTTCTTTAACTTTGTTTTTTTTTTAAATGGGTAAATCAAATATTTTTGAGGTTATTAAAATTTGCACAATTAACTTAAGGTACCGTTCTTAGAATGGGCGATATAGGGTGCTAATACCTTCCCTATTCGTAATCGACTCCCGAGCTCAAATCTCATTTTTAAAAAAGGACTTGTTCCTTTAAATAAAAGGTTTTCCAATGTTTTTTTCCTAAATAAAAAAAACTTTGGTGGCGACTCTATTGATTGTTTTCAAATTTTTCCGGACACGACACATTCTAAGAAATAACTTAATTTTGAAAAAATAAAATAATGAATTTAATGAATCCAGGTTGTTATACAACAAAATAAACATAAAAATAACCCAAAAAAATAAATTTTATAACAAACCTTTATTGCAGTTTAAGGATGGCATCCTATTTTCCTTCTGGTAGAAAATGCTTTCTATTAAATGAAAATAAAAAAAAATATAAAAACACAAATAAGTTTATCAATTTGTAATACAATCATGTAATTAATCAAAGATAAGATTTTATGGAAATACCAGACATTGAAGAATTTCTCCTACTCTTTTTATGTTCCAAGATCATTCTTCTTTTAAATCTAGCTTTCATCTTTTCCAACTGATGTATGAAACCATTTTAAATTTAATACAATGAAATATACTTTCATAAAACAATTTTGAATTGAAGTTATATACTGTTTAGTATAAACATTAAAAAGCTTTTCCTACCTTTATTAAAAATGTTACTAAAGCTCTATCAATTTGTTTTGGGGAAAAAAATTGTTGATTAAGATTTTCTTATTTAAACCCTTTATATAGTATAGTTCTGAAACATATAAAATTGTGACTCAATAACAAATAAAAATTAAACAGTGTAGAATTAAAAGCACAACTTGCATAACATGGTACCAAAAACAAATAAACCGTTTGTGAATCATCATCCAATTAAGGCACAGAGACAACAACCAAAAGTAAAAGCACAACCTACAAAACTTTTGGACCACTAAAAGGTTAGTTTTCTCCTAGACCATCTGTAGGTTCAAGAACATGAACATAATACATGGTACAAATCATATTGATAGCCAATGCACCACTTGAGAATATAACAAGAAAGGATATGTAGCCAAATAGACTCTTGAGAAATATCATTTTGTTTTTCACCAACCTTGATTGACATAATGGTATGGTGCCTTGCCTCTCAATGATGTACCCAACCCAACTTCAGGTAATTAACTTTATGACCAAGAAAAAAAACTCCAATTACTTGAAGATCATATGGTTCATAAGGGTATGATAACCATGGGTGCTTCAGGGCCTAAGATGCAGAAGGTTACTTCTTTGGGTTATTCACAAGCAAATGAGTAACAAAGTCAATGAAGCCTTGGTCTCCCCGTTTGCAATCTATGCAATTCAAAGATGTCTTTTCATAATCATACAATCACTGTCAAATTATTTCAAGAGAGTAAAACGAGTATGCAATTCCAGTTTCATTATAACATGGAAAGAAAACAAAATATGTTGGGGTTAACGTGCACTATGGCAAATATGTTTTGTTTTATATTTTAGATGATAATTCATAGGAGCAAAACAAATGAGACAAAGAGAATGTATAAACTAAAAATGAATAAATAGTATGAACATTACAAAATCAAACATTAAAAATGATTAAAATTATGAAAAAAAAAAATAAAACAACCAACGAACTCACAGATTCATCAAGTAAAACCATCTTGATTGAATTTGGAACTTGAGAGTTATTGAAGCTAGGTAGAATTCATAATCGGATGACTTTGCCCTTAATCATTCAAGATTATTTATGTGGATAGACCATGCAAGAAGAAATTGAGCACAACCATCATAAATTTTACTCAATGAACAAAGGTTATAACACTGATCAAGATAAATTCTTACCCTGGAACGAAATATACTACAAAGAAAGCAACAATTTAAACACTCCAAGAATGAGAAATGGATTCTAAAAATCACAGACATGAGAGAAAGCCAATGAAAATAAATAAAACACTAGAGAGAAATCCATACACAAGAAGAAGATAAAAGCCATAAAATAGAATAAGGAATATTACGTTGTGCAAGAGAGAAGAGAGATAGGTTAATGTGAGAAAGAGAGATAGACGCTTAAAAGATAGAGAGAATAAAAGGCCTTATGAGAGATAGAGAAGTGATACAAGCTGTCGAGCTCGACCAAATAGTAAAAATCGATTCACAAAAGATTTGTAGTATAATGTAATGAACCAAGTCGTCTCTCAAAGGATCATGGATGCAACTCAATTATATCAAGACTCAAAACAATGAGGATTTGTATGTTTCCAAATTGTAAAAGAGTAATTAAAACTAAGAAAGATCAAATAAGCAAACAACCAATCCAAGATACTTTGTAAGAATTCCAATTTCGGCTATCACAAACCACTAAGCATGCATTTGAATCCAATTAAATTGTTAATTCAATTCCAACAGAGATCTCTGCATTAAAATTGAGATTCATAATTAGATGACCATCTAGGATTCAACTAACAAAAGACTCATAAATCTGTAAAATTAATGCTACTTTAATTGCAAGAATCAATTAACGTAAACCACAAAATTATAATTCAATTCTCTTCAATTCAAGGGATGAAACATTGATTAATCAATCAAAATCACATTCCTAATCCATAATTCTAAATACACAAATAAAGATCTTTATTCATGCATTACAAATTCTGAATTAACAAGAGAGAAGAGAAGAGAAAATCTAATTGCATTCAAAATGAAAATTAAAGAACAAAGTTTCAAGTCAAATCGAAATTCCTTGAAGTATCTTGAATTGATCTCAGATTTTTAGCCTTCTACGGCTGCAATCCAATGAGGCTTGAAGAGGAAGGAGAAGAGAAAGAAATAGAGAGAGGGAACCCCTAAGAGGAGGAGGAGAAAATTAAGGCAATTCAAAAATATGCTAGAATAGAAAGTGTATCTCGTATGCTTATGTTTCCCTATAAATAATTGACTCTAAAAACAAAAAATATAAGATTGACCCTAGGTGAATCTTAATCATCTACTTCTTAGCTTTCCAAGGCTACCTAATTTGCATAATTTGGGCTTAAGATGAGAAAGTTATGCCCAAATTAAGCTTATCAGGGTAACTGAACCGTCCTCTGACTTCACGTGATCAGCACACCATTAAAATATCGTAGTTTGACAAATGGTCTTCATGAGAGTTGAAGCCCTGGGTGTTAAATTTCATTTGGCACTGGTTTCAGCTCCATTGGACATCCCAATGTTAATTAATGGCCCAATCAATGCACCCGGGTTGGGTTCCAGCGACAGCTTCCTATCTCTGACTTCAAGGCCCAATTCAGCCTACTAGACAACTGAATAAGCTTATGAGCTCTTCATGAAAGTTGTAGAGCTTCATCTTATCTTTCCTAAATTACAATGTTCACAATTTTTAGATGTTTATAGCTCAAGATATGACCAAAACACAGAAACAATGTTAAAAACCAAGAAATGCTGATAATTTGCAATTAAGCCCATTGAAACTCAAACTTATAAAACAATGCCAAGTCCAATCAATTAAGCACAAAAGAGGATGTAAGACACTAAATATGAGAGATTATTAATGTGTGTGAATAGTGTATATCAAGAAGATAATAAGATTGAGAAAGAAAATTTGAATTGAAAGAATGGTAATAATGAGGCATCAAAAAAGGGAAAGCTAGATAAAGTGATAAACATCCAAATCAAGATATTAAAAAGTTGAAAAATTATTACTAAACAAAACCAAAAGATCTCTCAATGGGGTTGGAAAACAGCATCTGGCAAGGTAAAATGAAGAGGAATTAAGGAAGTCATGGGATTGTAACTTTGAGTGCATAAATAAGAACCATAATTAAAGAGGAATTAATGTAGGCATGGGGAATTTTGGAAGAACCAAATGACAGAATGGTTTCTAAAGGGAAGTTGTCAAAATATTATTAGTACGAATGTCAAAGCAGAAGTTCCAAATGGAAGAATTGTTTTGTACACATGGCAAGATTGACCATGTTAGTTCCTTTTATATATAGTATTGGATAATGAAATATATATATATATATATATATATATATATTTAACATTGACTATATTATTATCAAAATAAAATTTGTGAAGTATTTATCAAGACAAGTATGAAACAAGGTGCTTGGGTAAAACTTTGAACTCTACCACACCATCGTATATAAATAAAGCCTAAACTAAATTTTAGTTGCAACCAACATGAGTAAGTCCTTATAATCTTATGAAGTTTTACCATCAAATAGGAAACTAGCATTAGTCATCATATAAAGAAGTAAGAGTTATTGATAATTAAAAAGATAAAAGAAGTTCTTTTAAAAAAGAAAATATAGATTCCAGGGTGATATTTTGAAGTAAAATATTTTTTAACATATATGGTCATGCAAAGTATAATATTGAATATCATTGTGAGTGTCTCTTTCTATGTGAACTAGGATGCAGTAGTTTTTCTTCTTCTTTTTTGTGCTAGAAGACATTTGTTTGCCTAAATTTTGTCCCAAGATATAACCATATGATATTTTAACATTTTAAAACTAAAGAAATACTTATTATTATAGTAAGACACTAAATTTATATTGGAAAAAACTATTGATATTAAAGAAATTTTTTAATGATCCAATAAATGGATATAACTACGTTAAAAAATAATAAATAAACATGTTATCAGAATGATAGAGAAAAAAATGATGTTGTTACTTAAATATATTAGTCTAATTAATTCATTTATAACCACACAATTTAATTTTTTTAACAAGGTGTTTGTGACAAAATAGACAGATTAAAATGAACTTTTACCTCTCTTTAGTTGTGTGCCTCAAATGCCATTTTCATCTCTTTTGTTTATCAGAAACTATAAAATGAAAATTAAGTAAAACCAATTAATTAGGGTTGCGTTTGGATTATCTTATTAGTGTTTATAAAAGTTTATAATCAAAATATTGAGAGAATTCTTTCCCTGAAAAATGTTTTTTTAATAAAAATTAGAGTAAATTAGCATTTTGGTTCTCTAAAGATTAGAGTGTCAACAGTTTAGTCTTTCAATAAATATTTACATTAATTTTGTCCCCCAATCATAAAAAATGACATCACATTACTCCATTTGTTATGCATTGTCCCAACACAATCCAAAATTGTCCTACGTGGCACGTTAGTTGCCACTCTGTCATGCTTACTCCACCGTAGATGCCATGTGGTCGACATGCTCGTTCTTACATGGACAAAATTGTTGAATAAGTTTCCAAATGGCAGGAATGAAAGGAAGACAAATGGAGGAGAACCTAAAGGAGTAGGGAGTAACGTGCAGGGAGAATTTGTGCCATTCCAAACACTTAATGCAAGTTGCAAGAGATTCAAACAACAACTCCATATTTAGAGACACACTAGATATAGACTCCAAGGGAAAAGTTTTTCTAATATATTTTTTTGAAAACCTAGAAATTTGTTGTGATCTTAGTGGAAGAGGACAAATTTGATGTTGTTTTATATGGTCTCAAAGCATATGCATGATGTGTTTATAGTTGTCCATTTGAAAATGGTCCTCATCCCTATATGTTAGTGTCATTTTCATGCCATTATTGTTTGATTCCTTTTTTCTAAACTTGTTTTTTTACTTTATAGTTTTTTTAGTAGAATGTCTAATCTGAAATGGGTTGTGCTGCATCAGAGTGGTCATTTTGAGCATAGAACAACAACTTTAGAATATGTTGATGGTGAAGAAGAGGCATGAGACTGTATACGTGGATGATGATAAGTTGTCTTTAATCATTGTGACTCAAATACGTAAAAAATAATAGGGATTTAGAATTTGTGAGGTGCTTTTATGTTATCCTTGGAATGCCAACAAGTATGAGATTGAGGTTAATTAGTGAGATATGGATTGTGTTAAAAGTATTAATAACATAGGAAATCATGAAAAACTTCATTTATATTTTCTGCACCCCAACTGGAATGCTATAAATGAAAGGTCACCTAAAAGTTTGGATAAGGATCACAGTCATAGTGAGACAGTGATGCATAACTTGTGGATGGTTGTGACCCTACCCCACTATTTAATTTTGATGACATTGATGCAGAATCATTGGCTGGTTATGACCTGACCCCACCACCTATTTTAGATGATAGTGATGCAGAACCATTGGATAGTTCTGACCCTACCCCAAAAGCTGCAGACACTTATGAGAGACAAAAAATTAAAAAAATATAATATGAGTATCACCTATAGGCTTATTGATATTAGTGACAATTGTAATATTATTTATGGGTGAATCTCTTGAACTTAACCTTGGATTGAGCTTTTCTCTTGTAAAATCACTAATTTGCATGTTTTGAGTTGGTTAAGTACTCTTAGTTTTGTTTTTGCTTTGTTTTTAGCTTTTGGGATTATGGTTTTTCATCAAATCTTCCTTCCTATCTTTTAGGTACTCATAGAAAGAGAATTAAATCCATAGATGCTCCACTCGTCAAGTGCTTAAGCATCCAAAGATCAACGCTTAAGCGCCCATGCACCAGAATTACATTTCAAATCTGCCACCCGAACACCTGACCACCCATTGGACAACATTCAGATGCCCACACGCCAACATTGAAGAGCCTAAGATCAGCATTGTGTGCATTTTTTCTGCCTTCTGTGCGCCCTGGAGCCCAACAAGCGCTGGCTCACTTATTGATGCGTTGAGCTGCACTATAAAAGAGAAAAGAAAAGAAATAGAAATGATTTTCTTTGGACAAAGGGAGGACAAATGGGTACCATTGGACAACCCTAAGATAAGAACCAAGGGATTGAAGGGGAGGTTGGAAGATTTCATCATCAACCTTGTGGATTCTTCATGGAGTTTACCTCTTTCCTTTGCATTTCTTACTTTTGTACCATGAGTAGCTAAATCTCTTAGGCTAGGGATTTAATATAACTTGACTTGGATAATGGTTTTATGAGTTTCTTATGACCTTTGACTTGATTCTATGGTTTAAGTGTTTATTCTTTGTTTTTATTTAATTTATGAATTGGCCTCTCATATTTTGATTTAGGGTTCATGTTTGAGAATGGAAAATTCTTATATGTTCTAGCTCATGTGAATAAATGCCATAGTCTTTCAAGGTTTAGGGATAAGCCTTATGGATTATGTGGTGTCTTTGAATTTTGGTACTGTTGTAAAGCCCTTTTCAATTTGTATTAAATTAAGAAATTAATTAATTCTATTTGGTTAAAGGAGAATCGAATCACCAAGAAATTGGATTTTAATTAGTTTCTAGAAATTCAACCTTGAGACCATAGTTGTAGAGTCAAGGTGAATAGGAATTCATATCTCCATTGGATAAGTTAAGTGCACATCCCTAGCGTCTTTATCCAATTAGTTTACATCTTAGATTCAATAAACCGCATTGTAGTGTTGTTCATTTAATCTCTTTGTTAATTGCTTTAATTATTAGCATTAAAGCCCTCTCAACTCAAAAGTCAGTCAGTCTAAATAGTGATAAATCTAGTTGATAGGTGCTTGGTAAACTCAATCCCTGTGGAGACGGTAATTTACTCATCATTTTATTAATTGAATGATTCAGTATACTTGCTGAGGGGGTTATCACTTAAAAGCAGGGCAAGACTACTTGAGGTTGAGGATAGTGAATTTGATGAGGAAAATGAACAGTATATTGAATTCGCATAAGATATGCATATTGATGATGAATGTGATCCTTCCAACATGGACAAAGCATTATGTTATGCAACTGATGAGTTAGTTTCACTGTATAGCTCCTCAAATTCTGATTTTGACAAAGATAGGGAAAAGGATGTGTTTCCCTATTTTTACACAAAGGCTCAGTATGGAAATATTGTTTTGGAATTAGGTATGGAGTTAGCTAACTTAACTGTCTTTAAGAATGCAATTAAGAATTATAACATCCATTTGGGTAAGGAAATTAAATGGGTAAAGAATACCAAAAGAATGTGCAAGGTAGTATGTAAGGAAGGATGCATCTGGGAAATTTTCTGTAACATAAACAATAAGTCTAATTCTTTCCAAATTAAGACAGTTGTGGATTCTCACACTTTAGCAAGAGTTTCAACAATAAATAAGCTTCTAGGAAATTAGTGGCTTACAAATTAGTATTAAACATAAATCACAACCCAAGTTAGATAGCATAGGTGCATATGATCACATAAAACATACATATAACCTCCACATAGTTGATGCCAAAGTATATAAGGTAGTAAAGAAGGCAAGAAAGGTAGTTGAATGTTGAGATTGAACAACATGGTAAGCCATAGGATTATGTATCAAAATTGTTGAAGACTAATCATGGTTCTACCATTTAATTAGGTGTAGACAGGTCAAGTTTTGAAGTGTCACCTTCATTTTAGAAGTTCTACATTTGCCTTGATGCATGTAAAAAGGGGTTCAAGGCTGGGTGTAGGCCTTTAATTGGATTGAATGGTAGCCATCTGAAAGGATATTATGGCGAACAACTTCTTGCGGCGGTTTTAATGGATAACAATAATGCCTTCTATGTGATTGCCTATGCAATCGTGGATGTTGAGTCAAAAGGCATGCATTTGCAGGGATGAGAAAAGATTATCCTTCAATAGAGGTATGGAGTTGGTGTTACTCCTATCACAGGGTTTTAGAAGGCAGTTCTAGTTGCTGCAGTTGCACACCACAATGTAGGACCACCACTTGGAAGGCCACCACCCATACACAATGCCACGACTATTGAACTATACATTGATGTCTACTAGTCGTATAACCAGGAATATATATAGAAGATTGCTAGAACATGGTGACTCTACAAATGCACCACAGTATTGACAACATCAATAGGATGTTAGTGGAAAATGTATAGGTCATGGTGTTTTTGGGGAGAATTTATATGTCACGGTATTTTTTTGGTATAGGACATTATGTGGCAATGTTTATCTAATGTTACTTTGGGTTAAGAAAAACATTGAGGGTGATGTATTGGAATTCTGTTTTTTGGATATCAATCAATGTACTGGACACAAAATCCTCGTTTTGACAAATGATGAATGACAAATACAATTTCTTTATAAATTTATGTTATGTTCCTTCTCTTTCATTCAATGTCATGTTATTTTAGTATTTGTTATCATGAATTGGTAATCTGCATAATTGGTAAGGTACATAATTAGTAACTTGCACAAATTAAAAAAAAAAATTGCATAAATGGTGACTTGCACAAAACATATTCTCATTTCATTGAATTTCATTAATTGGAATTGCATTACAATTTTCTACCCATCAGAACACTACAGAGGCTAACCTACACACAATCCAATTCACAAAACACAATCTACATCCATATAGCCCTCCGGGCCAACACACCTAGTACAACCAACACACTCTACATCAATGCTCTAATCCATATTGCACAAAATGCAAAGGCCAGAACATCCAACACACAACAACCTAATCTAAGCTTTAAGACTTCATTTTCATACATGACAATTTTCTTCTTCAACTTCTTGATGACCTTCTTGTAATTTTCTCCATTGCCTTTGAATTTTGGATTTGTGGTTGCATCATCCACCCACTAAAAGTATTCACATGTTAGATCCTCATTTTTGTATAGTGGGCATTTCAAGAAATTTTTGCATTGGTTCTCTGGAGTTTATGAAGTCAGTAAGAAGGTCTTCCTTCCACAGTCACACATACCTAATTGCTTCTTTTGTGACTCTCCATAAGCAGGTCCACTAGAGCATTACTGATGAGAGCAACAACAAGAATTAGCTTGAGATATCTTTGGTTTGGATTTGGGATTTTCATATGCTTGCAATTAGAGATTCGAATTTACAGCTCTACTTTGTGCCATTATGAGGTTTGATGGATTATGGTTCTGGGTTTCAAGCATTTAGGGTACGACGATTACATTTTGAATGGAAGGCTTCATTTGAGGGATTTGGCTGAAATAAGGGTTAGGTTTCTGATTGGGTTTTTCCTTAACCTAGCTATACGAAAGGTGTCCACATGGCATCTACATTGGATTAAACGTGACAAAGTTGCAATTAACGTGCCACTTAGGACAAATTTGGATGGTGTTGGGATGGAGCATGACAGAAGGACTAACGTGATGTCACTTTTGATGATTGTAGGACTAAATTGATGTTAACATTTATTAGATGACTAAATTGATGACACTCAAATTTTTAGGGGAGCAAAATGCTAGTTTACTCTAAAAATTAAGTAAAAGCAAACAATTGCTCACATGTTTTTTGCCACTAGACATCATTAAGCACAATGAATTATACCGTAAAAAATCATTTTCATTAAACCACCCGAGTGTTAATTATAACATTTGAACATCATCCACCTAATTAAGATATCACTCCATTGATCTTATGCATGCACAACAAAAGTTATAAAAACTCTCAAATATTGAGTTCTTATATGTTTCAAAATATTTACTCCGCGAACTCTATGAGAGTGTGAGATTTAGACTTACACAAAAAAGAAAGTGTGTGAGATTTCGACTACTTGGCAATAAAATGATAAAATTTAACTACTTATAGCATATGGCGCATTTCAACTCAATTATGATACAGACTAAGTCAGATGTTTTTATTTTTATTATATATCAAGAGTCATATAATATCACGATTTTATTGATCGTACCTCAATTTTCACTTATTTCAACCATATTTGAGACATTTGTTTCTTGTTTTTCATTGTGAACACACATTCATCCTAATGGTTTGAAATTGTATACTCTAACTTATTTGAGGACTAGGGTTGAAACTTCAATGAGACATATCATAGGAGGACGAGGTACCCCTATTTTAAATAAAAAGAAATCTAAATATGTTCACTACAAAAAAAATATAAGCATTTAGCCACATTCAATATTGGCATTTAGGATTTTAGTGCTTTCTTTGTATTTTTCTCTGTTTATTGCCATTTTAGAATGAGTTCCCTTGCTGTAATTCCCCATTTTTTAGTAAGAATAGTTGGTTTCTATCAGTCACCTAGTTCACAAATCCCATATCCCTAGCTCAAATCTAAATTTCTACCAAATAAAATGGAACATAATGGATACTACAAGAATATAATTGAATAAGACGTATTCATGCTAAAATCCAAAGATGTGAACACAAATTTGGGAGAATTGGTTTCAAAATTCAAGCTCTGCGATTATAGAAATAAGCAAAAGCTCAAGTGGGTGATGATATATAAAATAGTAATTTTACTCCAAGTCCAAGGCCATTTATGCTTTAAATTAATAGAGGCGCACCCGCAACACCAACCACGGGTGGAACCCATTACCTAGCAGAAGAAGCTTCTCATTATCTTCTTTTTCTTCTCTGTTTTTCAAAATTCAGATAAGCAAACTAAGTCTGGAGTAATAGGAATTTGCTCCTTAATTTTATTAGCAACTTGGAAATAGTTATTAAATGGTTATTAATTGGAATATATAATTTTTCTACTTTTAAATGAATGCATCCAAATTAAAAAAAAAATGACCATTAGCGCAATACTCAATCATTAATCAAATAAAAATCTCAAGCATTCAGAGAGAACATGATATATCATAGATTCACAGCCTTACCTTTTAAAAAAATGGTAGTGAGATCATCAATATCAGAAAGAGATCCTACATCCTCTGCCTGCAATGTGGAAGTAAAAGTTAGTTGATATAAATTATAGCATCAAATCTATGAAATTTAAATGACTCGTAAAAGTAAAATATCCATTCTTTTTCTTTGGGCAGGTTGCAAAGAAAGCATAATCAGTTGATCATCAAGCAAGTAATACATATGCTTCTCAATAAATTTTGAAATATCTAACTAAAATATTCTAGCAATGACTAACTGGTACCACAACTATAAATTACTGACACAATTCAATGCTTTGGGAAAATGGATAAGGACTTCCATTACTCAATTAATCAATTTCATTGAGATTAATGGAACTAGAATCAAGGACACGTCAAAAGCATCCAACTGCAAAATTTGAGAACAAAAACTAATTATTCTACATGCTTTAGAATAGAATTGAAATTTGTAGACATTGGCTTTTGATTCTCAAAGTTCTTCCAAGATCATAACACAAATATCATTTTCCCCTGAAAGTGTCTCAGTTATTGTCAAAACCAATGTACCATATCGATAACTTAACGATTGCTCATCACATTCTTGAATTCAGCTTAATCAATTGTTTGAAAATTGCAATCATAGAAGTGTTCAAATCTCATTATAAACAGCTAGGGCACACATTCAAAACCAACCACACACCTTTAATCACCATTTACGAAGAATGAGAGAAACCAACAAAGGACAGAAGAACCGTGAATGAATGAATGAAGGTGTGTGACATTCAGGAATTTAGGAATAATTGAGTTAGGGCAAGTGAAATTCCTCACCTGTGTGCTTGGTTCAGGGATTTGGGAACGGTGCCTTTGAAACTCACTAGCGGAAGCCATAGCAACTCAGCCAAGCTCAACGAAAGTCATTGTAAGCCATAGAGCTCAGCAGCAATGGGACGATGAGATTCTATAAGTTAGGGAAAAGCCATAGAAGCTCTAAAAGCTCGACGATTCTTTGAGGGAAACTCAGTTTCCGAGAGATTTTCAATGTTTCGCGAGTATAAGAGAATGAATGACATGATGAGATTTTGTAAAGTGAGGCATGGATTTTAAGCTTTAGTGTCATTAGCCACAATAGTGGTTTGATATTATTTAAAAACTAAGTCAAAGTAGTAGAAATTAATAGTAACAAGTTATGAAAATTCTATCCAGCAAGCTGAAGCTATAAAAAAGTTCAATGGCCAGCCATTTTGACCCCCCTTATAAGATCTTTTATTGGTATGACATTGATATACAAACTTTGAAATTATTTGTGCCTGCACATGTATGTGTATACATGATACTTAATCAGATTGTATTACCATTAGTTAAGATTATTCTTAAAAATTTTAATAAAGCGCCTAATAATATATTTATTTTTCCAATCAAATAAAATATTTGATAGTAAAGAAGTATGCAGACATCTTATCTTATGCATGTGAGCAAGAAAAACAAAGAAGCCTAAAAAAATGTGGTTATTAGGTTTCTTCTATGGAAAACCAACAAATAGAGGCTATCCCATTTTTGGAATTTATGAAATAAACTTGCTTTCATCTTTGATTCAAAGTGATATTCTTGTTTTCTTTATTCCTTAATTAATATATGCTGCATTTTATTGAGATATTAGTTAGCTTAATTAATTATTTGAATTTATATTTAGATTCATGTCAAACATTTTTGCGTCATTAATCAATATATTAAAATTAATACCTATTAAATAGTTAGTCTAGATATACCAGTTTTTGCTTGTATGTATATAGAACTTTGGATCCAAATCCTAAAATTTTATATGATCCGGTTAAGTTGAATAAAAAAGCCAAAAATTATTTCATCATCTAAAAGAGTTTTAAAGAAACTGCAGATTTTTTTTTTTAGTTATATGTAGCTTGAAAGAATATTATAGAGTTGACTAGTTGGTCTCTAGGAGTACCACACTAATGGTTATGCACTGAGTTCTCATGTTCAATATCTCATTGGAATATATGGTGAGTATGGTTAGGAGTGGCCTTAATTTCAATCTTCAAAACAGCATACTTTAGTTTAACAATATCATTAGATTGGAGATACGGGATACTTAATTAACCAATGAACAATTTAATTAAATTTGTAATATAGGTCCAACAACAATTGAGGTCATTATTTTAATAAATGATATTCTAATTACTAATCTAATTTTCTTTTTCAATTGGCAAAAGTTTGGAGTTATTCATATCTAGACTAAAGATTCTAATACTAACAAAATGATATTCTTCACTTCACCATATAATGAAATTGATAGGTTCTTGGATTTGCAAATTAATGAGGAGAGTTTAGTGAGGTACTATACCAAAGAACTCATGATTATAAAATGCTGATTGTTATAGGAATCATATAGGTTAACAATACATTGAGACGCCAGCATTAACATCTTCTAGAGCAAGTACCTTTCTTGCTGAATACTCACCAAAACGGTAGGTAGACTCTACAAATTTGGAAAGTGGAAATCAATAACATATATTTGTCTTTATATAGAAAAAGTTTAACATGTGATTAAGGGGAAATGTTATTGGAATCAATTATTATTAATTCCTGCAAAACCTATATCCTTATTCGAAATTTTCCCTTAATAGGAAAACCAATCATAATTTGAAATCTTGCAAACCTGAGGACTGTATAGTGTGTATCTATGAGGCACCTACTTAGATTCATGTACATGGACAGTGAAGAATCTTTCACTCCACTAATAAATAGGCTCCTTCTTTTGCTTACCCTCCACAAATCATTGGCATTTTAGGTTTTAAGGGGCATTAGTAGTTTTCTCTCTTCCTCTTTCTAGGCAGAAAGAATGTCAGGTTCAATGGAGGACAAGTCTCAGAGCCCTAGTGAGGAGGAGAATTTCATGATATCAGATGTACAATCTAATATGCCGAAAGATATGATGAATAACCCTTTAGAGGAAGATCCCCATAGCAAACAGCTCGCTCAGATCCTTAGACAAATGATCTCTGTAAGTAAAGCAAACCCTTCTCTTTCTTTCTTACTCTTTGACATAACTAGGAGTTATTGTAGTTAACTACACATATCTTCAAATATGACATAGAAAACAGTCCAAGAATTTAGAGCAAAGTGCAGAGCGCAGATGGCAGAAGATGTTACTGTTTCACCAATAACTGTAAGCTCATCCTTTATTAAAAATTAATTCCATGTAAAACATAGTTTTTAGGGTGATCTTTTACCATTCAACATGGTATGTACTGTATGCCAACTTAGAGTAAGGGACATACTTTTTCATTTCTATTGCATTTTTACTATGTCATATGTTGGTTCTGTTCACAGGTACCACAGAAAAAGGGGAAAAAGCTGAAGAACCGAGTGGTGGGGGAACAATTTGTTTTCTTCAGTCTTCCTGAAAATTGTAACATTGCAAGTATCAAAGACATAAACAAAGTTCAAGCTAAACTTGGGGATTGGAGGATCCAGAGTAGGCAACGTGACACTAGGATGTGTGATACGGTAATTAAATTACGCTATCAAACTAGAAGTTCTGTGGATTCCTTACTACCATTGTTGTTTATCCGAAAAAATAAAAAATAAAAAATTCTTAGATAATTCTCACGACCTTCGCTATTAATGAATTTGGTGCAAAATTGGAATTACATATTGATAATAATTGTATTTAGAATTATCATAAGCATTTAATATTATATTATATTATGTTGGGGGGAAAGAAACTATTTCGTTTACTTCTTCCTTTTCACGTACAATATATATCTTCATCAAATTAAACTATATATGTTAATAATAATAACATTCATGGAGAAGTTTTTTTTTTTTTTGGGCAGTATTATTATCACTTTAGTACAAAACAATCGTTCCGATCTATCACAGAGGTTGTGAACTACATCCTTCCTGACAATTACCCCAAGGAACCAAGCAGGAAGAAGAGAAGCAAGGTGATGCTTCAAGATTATTTGATCAGTAATCTAGTACTATTGGTTTCAAATATTGGTATTGAGCAATTGATGAAGCTTAATGATGACTAAATACTTTTATCACTATCATTTCTAGGGTCAGGAAGTGATGACTTCAAAAACAGTACTGAGGCAAAAGCGTTCTCTTGAGGCTTTCCTGCCAGAGGAATTAGGCACCAGAGACGGTAAAGAAAATCTTGAAGAGGAAAACAATTCAAAGAAGGCAAAGCAAAGTCTACTGCAAGTGAAGAACACTGAGGAGATGTTACTAAAACTATACACTAATCTCCTTAACTTATATTCTGGGGGAAACAAGAGAAACTATGAAAAAGGTAACAAATTTATATTATAGCGTTCCTGTTAAATTTTGAAAGAAAACCAAAGCAATAGGACGAAGAAACCAAGAAAGGGAAGGGAAAGTCTGGCTGTATTCTAAATTCTATTTTGTCTGAAAATTATTGCTATGGTAGAAACTACATATAATGACAACCTAGGGTTATACAGAAATGCAGATTAACATCATAACAAAAACTGCGGAGGATACCATCACTGAAGTCAAGGAGGGTGACGGAAAACTGGGAAAATGTCTTCAAGAAGCTGGAAGCTTGGAGGTGAAAGGAAGTAACGTGCCAGAGGAATCAGGCACCAGAGACAGGAAAGAAAATATTGAATTGGAAAACATTTCAAATGAAATAATGCAAAGTCTACCGGAAGTGCAGACTGGTATTGAACATGAGTATGAAACTCTTGGAGAGGTAATCGAAAAGATGAAAAGTATTGATGTGGACTCTATAGATCTTGGACAAGAGGAGGAAACTCATCATAATCCAGATTTTGAAGACATACCTGTGGATTGGGCTGCTCATGACAGTTTAATTCGCAACTATTTTGATGAATGTGATTTGGTGAACCATATCCCAATTTCCGAAAGTTTTTCTGATCTGGTAGTGTTCCTCAATCAACATAGAATTTTAAGCAATATGAATATATTGATGTAGGAATGATCTGAAAGTATTCTTAAAATGGTAGAGTTCCTATTGGATGAATGTGATTTGAGGAAGCATATCCCAACGTCACTGACAGTTTTAAAATGTCAATTACTCTTCAAGCCTACGTTGTGCTGCCTTTCTAAGAACTACTGCACCCGGTTTGCTTTTGTGTTGTAAGCTTTGATAAAAAGAAATGTAAGGTGAAATGCACTATGCCATCTTGGTTCATTTTCATTTTCTCCTTAATTTACAAAGTTAAGTACATTTGCACACCTACTTTCGATGGATGGTAGTATATCATGAGGAGTAATGTTGTTAAAACCGGACTGAACGATGAGTCAGAAAAACTTTTGGTTCAGGTTCAATCGGTTTCACCATTCGGTCGAATTGAATAATGTTATAATTATGTATTATATATATACATAACTCATAACACACATTACTAATAATAAAATGCATAATAAGGTTTTGAGGTTTCAACTCTCAAGTCTCATATTACTCTCAGTTGAGTAGTCAAGAAATTGAGAGATTAAAAAAATGACAAGTTCACATATTAACAGCTAGTTTATAGGTTATGTCCAGTTTTGACTGGCTTAACCTAGTCCAATTACGAATCTGGTTATAGCAGTAAACCATAACCAGATGAGGGACTGATTGGCGGTGTGACCGGTCGACCGGCCTATCCTGTCTGGTCTAGACAAACTAATGAGGAGAGCCATAGCCTTCCTAAATTTTTGAAATAAAAAATTTACCTGTAATTTTTATTAAAAGAAAAATTGTAACTTGACCTACCAGACCTGTCCTAAACAAAGCGTTTTTTCTTCTTTGGCCTCCTCAAAAAAATCTTCTACCTCATCCTCCAATATATCATCTAATAATTTATTGAACTTGAATGTATTACAATGATTTTTGTAAGCGAAAGAAGAATTTAATAATTTAAATAACAATTTTTCATTTCATTTTGCAAATTTTATGGTACGCTTCTCTTTCCGTACACTTAAATATACTGTAGGGTAGATTATTGCTTCTCTTCGATGTTATCAAGTCACTCATTCAATAACTAATTATGCACAAATTTAAAAAAATTAATCAAACTTCGACTTTCTTAATCAAACAATGATTTGGGTTTTATAAAAATTAACAACGAAAGATGTAATCAATACTGTTATTTGCACACAAAAAAATCTCACACTCATAATTTTATTTATTTATTTTTTAAATACTACTGAAAAATTAAAGTCTACTTAATTTTTTCTAAACAGTTTAGACAATCTTTAAATATGTTTATATATACAACTCTCATTTTCAATTGTAGGGTCGAAAGCCACTTCATATTACTCTGACTTCATATATCTTGGAAGCATGAATGATGTCTTTTTCAAGTGCGTTTAGTAATAGTTAGGGAGAAACAAGAAAGAAAGAAAAAAGACATTCGAATGAACATTAATTGTTAATGACTAGACAACCATAACTCATTTTCACCCATATTTCCCCAAATCTTTTGTTCTAAAATTCCATTATATATTATAATAATGTTAAAAAAATGATAAGGTGAGATTTTGTTGATAAATTGAATTTTATATGAACGGACTTTACATGCATAACAGAGGTTTAATGACTACTAAAAATATATTATAGCTAGGGTCAAATTAACCCTTAGGTGAAAATTAATCCTACACTTAAAGAATGTGGAGATACTTTGAAAATAAAAATTAATTTACAAAAATCATACATGGTACTTGATCGTATTTAATCCGAAGATACAATTTTATTAAAGAGGTCAAGGTAATTATAATATTTGAAGATAATATTCTTCCGTTAGTAATAAGGGGTTGAATTACTTTGTAACACATTTTAAATTCAGACTTCTATACTATCATTAATTGTACTCGAATAGAACCGTAGTTTTATTTTATTTCCCTTTTCTTTCTTGATGCAGTAATCATAACAATTTGTATTTTCACATTACTATTATATATGCATTGGTCTTATATTTCTTAGTACAACAAGGAGAGTTCTAAAACTCAGTGAAAAGATGGTGAAAAATGAGTTAAGTGTGAGTATTACGATTTACTATGCGTACGGAAAATGTTGGGTGCCTCTTGTCTTAGCCATTGATTAGCATTTGCAAGAGTTGCTAACTTTTTGGGACACTAACTTGAAACCAATGATATTGATGCTCCTTAGAGAAAGATTATAAAGCTAATGATACAGGAGCGTTCTACTATACACATATAAGGGAATGAAGTATAAATACTCCATTAAAATTCTTTACTATAATCGTTTTTATATTATTTTTTGTTTAAGGCTTAGCCTTTTATTTTTTTTACACTTTAATGCATGATATATATATATTTTTAATTCATGGCATGGTGAAAAATATTTCTTGACTGAAAATATATTTTAGTTTTATTTTTAAAATTTTGTTTATAATGGTTTAAAAATTATAAGTGAAACTTTATTTTATTTTTATTTTTATATGAAATTATATTAAAAGAACCATATATTTTTTATTTTGTTATTATATAATTTTAATCTTTTCTTTTTTTAAATTTATGAACATTTTATTTAAGAAAGCAATTAAAGAATATATATATAAACTATAAGTTTTTACTATAAAAAAATACCTTAAATAATATATATATATATATATAATGAAAGTCTATATTATGTTTTCATTTTTATTTTTTTCTTAATAAAAGTAAATATTATATATATTTATATATAAACTACAGAGTTTTATTAAGAAAAAAATTTAAAAAAACATAATTCATTGAGGGGACTAGCCTTGAATTATATATATATATCTATATATATATAGTTTTAAGCATATATATTAATATGCAAGAAATTTGTTTTAGATATTTTATAAAAAAATATTAATATTTTTTTAAAATTATAAGATGACAGAATTAGTAATATGTTATGTAATTATTTTAATATACCATTACTAGGAGATCAAAAACATTTTATAAAATATTCTTATACCATACTGTCAATTAATCTTGGCATGCATGGAAAGTTTTTTTTTATATTTTAATATTACCATAAAATATTGAGATTGTAATACTTATAACAAAATTGGTGAAACTTTTAAAATATATTTTATGGAATCTTTTTTAAATGAAATTTTTTAAATATCTTTATTTAAAAAATTATAACATGACAAGATTAGTAATCCCTCATGAATTTTTTTTATAAAAGTTTTCAATATACCATGACAGATTTTTGTAATGGACTTTTTTATAATATTTTATTATAGTATTGTCATGATTTTGTAAACTTTTTTGATATATGACTATGATTTTTTTTAATATTTACGTTCATTAATTGATTTAATTTTTTAATTCATTTACATATTAATCATATTTTTAATTTTTGAATTATATTTTTTTAGTTGGAAGTTTAAAAAACTATTTTATTCAAAAATTATTTTATTTAATTAAAATTAAGCCATGAGAGTAAAATAAAATAAATATATGTTTATTATGTCATAGAAAAAGACTAAAATGAAAAAAAAAAGTTTGAGAATAAATGAAAATGTCAAGTATTTTTTGCAAATGTATTTTAACCTCTTTAACCAGCTTTTAGTTTAATTTTTAACTGTGAAATTTCTTTCATGATTTTATTATTATTAATCAATAAATAATATTGAATGGTGGATTAATACACAACTTCTTGTCAGATGTATATTTAGACATCAACAGTGACACGGAGTGACACGGCCTCATCTAGCTATGAAATTTCACATAACAAATACCTATATCATATTAATGGCTTGCTGAGATAACGGTACCGTAGCTAAGGAGAAAGCCGAGAGGTAAAAGACAAAGATCCTCTTTAAAAGATATCCTTTTTAATTTGGCAACGAATATGTTGTGTTTTCTTTTTTTAGGAGTGCTCTCACATCCTTGAGCATGAGCCATGAGCCATGAGCCATGAGCCATGAGCATAGGCGATTACTTTATTGAGGTGCAAACAAGTTTTACATTATCTAAATAAAAAGAGGATCATGAGTTTATAAGTATAGAAAATGTCTTTATTGGTATGAAGCCTTTTAGGTGATATTCAAAAATAAATTCATGAGGGTTTAAGCTCAAAGTGAACAATATCATACCAATATAGAAATATGTTGAATCTCCAATTCTCAATAATTGTATCAGAGCCAATGATTTTAAAAGAGGGGCATGAACCATGGTCCTTTGCTTGAAGGGAGGATTATTGAGGTGCAAACAAGTCTTACATTGTCTAAACAAATAGAGAATCATGGGTTTATAAGCATGGAAAATGTCGTCATTGGTACGAGGCCTTTTGAGTAATATCCAAAAATAAATTTATGAGAGTTTAAGCCCAAAATAAACAATATCATATCAATATGAATCTATATTAGATCCCCAATCAGTAACATACTTCATATTGGCCTTTTCAAATCATTAGTTGCCCTTTTAAATTAATGACACGTGACTTAATACCAGTTACCAGTATCATGTTACTTTATACATATGCCATGATTTTATTTATTTTCAAAATAATTTTAAAAACCTACTTAATGACTCTTAGGAAATTTTAATTGACCTTTAATTTTTTTTACACGGGCCTTATACTAAACAAGCTGCACTATATGATGTGCAGCAGGATAACTTGTCATTAATCCTAGCGCAGCAAAGTCTTGATCCTGAACGAGAGCTTTGTACCTGTGATTATCAGTATCCACATGGAGGATTAGGTGAACAGCATCCAGAGAATCAGACTCAACTTGAAGTCTACAGTTCATATCCCTACACATTTTAAGGCCATGATACAAAAGCTAAAATCTCTGCCTGCAAATTGGTGGTGATGCCAATGTATCCAAAGAAGCCTCGCATTCAATATTGCTTGTTCCAAGAGAGCTCCCATCAACATTCAACTTGACAAACCCTTCCTGCGGAGGATGCCAATTGCCAAGTAATCCAGATGGGGATAGATCTATTCTCTTTATCTTGAGGTTGCCAAACAATTTTGTTGATGCCCACTAGATCATGAATCTTAGCAAGAACCATAGTCCTGTTCCATTTCTTCCCATGACACACCACATCTGCATTATTAACCCACCACACGGACCTGATCACACACAACAACTCTAAAAAAACTGAGTGATGGTAATATGTTCGTTCTGTTCTGCCCCAAAGTTTCGGACACACAAGACCACAAATTTTATTTGCCTACATCTATATACCAAAGCAACTCGTGCTATAGAAACCATGGCCGTTATGATTCATTCCGAAACACTGCCAAATTTAGCAATTGGAAAAATTAAAAAGCTAGACCCACCGATAAATTACACCAAAACTATAACCGAATTCAACTTTGACGGTGGGATATTGATAAATCATTTTTGAGACAATTATGTTAACTTTGTACTTAGCATTGTTGGATGTTCATTGTGTCCAATATTAGTATATTAGCTGAGTTTTATGTTGTTGGGCATCATTGGGCTTTAATGTAAATTTTGATTAACTCTCGGATTTTGATGCATTTTGACATTTCCTCCTTGATTAGGCCATAACTTGGGCTTTGGTGATCCGTTTGAGGTGTTCTTAGTGTCTGTGGAAAGTTAAGACAAATTATCTACAAGTTTCATGAAGAACTCAAGAGCTGAATCGGATTTCTAATGATCCAAAATATACCTGAAAGTCAAAGTGGGCTTGCTGTCGCTAGAATCTGAACAATGTGCACATATTGGACAATATCGTGGATTGTAGGCCTTCTATTGAGCTGAAACCGGTGCCATTGGAAGGATAACATGCAAAGCTCCAACTTTACTTAAAACCATTTAGTCAATAGATGTCGTTTTTGGAATGATTATGAAGCTGCAAGTTGGTTTGAATTTGGAAACACATTCTGCCAACGTAACTTGAGGTGGGTGCAGTGTTTTTAGAATATATGGAGTTATAAAAGTCAAATTGACATGAAATCAGCGCTGAAAGTTCAAGGAGACAATTGTCTACAACTGTCATGAGACACCTAAAGTCAATTCGATGGAATGGAAGGTCATACAAATCATGGAAGGAGGCACACGAAATCTGGCAGAATATCAACTTTGCATTTCTTTTATAATTATTTATCATTTGGTTGGTTAACATGGACCACTATATTGGACAATCTTCATTTTTTACAGCTTGCATTCATATTATCTTTAGTTACAAATTGGCTTCTAGGATTAGTATGAATAGAATCAATCTCTTTATATTAGGCATCAATGAAATTTGAAGTAAGTTTGAGTATTTGTGATAAGTAAGCTTGAGTATTTGTAAGAGCTTTCTTTCTCTTCTTCTCCCTTCTTTTTAGAATTTCGTTTTTGTTCTTTATTTTATAAGTTCTTCATTCCCATCTATGAAAGGTTAGGCTCTTATAATCAATCCAATGAATTAACTATCTTGTTGTTTAATTTGGAGATCTTGTTTTATTTGTTCATATTACTTAATTGATATTCAAGTTCCTCTTCTTCCCCTTTTGATTTGATCTAGATTGAATTGCTTAATTTGATTTAGATGTTTATGTGATAATAGCTTTATTATCATGTATTTAAAGAGGATCACAAAAACTAAACAATATATCAAAGTTTTTTTATGAATTGTTTAACTTGGTTAAATTCCGGATTTGAAGTTAATTTATGTTTAAATGATGCTTACTTTATATAACATTGGTTAATTAAATCCTAGATGCTTATCTAGTAGAGGATTCTTGGATCATGTTGAGGCTTCTTAATGTGATCTAAGGCCAAGAATATGGTTAGCAATTAAGTAAATTTCTTGTGATCAATGATAGATTAAACTCAAGATTGGTAAATTTTCCTGAATTGGTTAATTTATTAATTGCGTTTCTTTAATTCAATCAGTGTATTTACTTTACAAATTATCAAACCTCCCCACCATTTTTAATTATCTTGATCTAATTAAATTTTTGTTTTTTGATCCTTGAGAGATGATTCGATTCGTGCTCCATACTACAAATTAGTTTGTGAACCAAAAAATTTTATTATTTTGATGGGTCTTGATAACCTCTTATCAGATATCCCCAAATACATTACATATTCGTATTCTAGTGAAAATTGCTACCGTTGATTCATGTGTTCGATCGGTGTGATTTTGGTGTGAAGTGTCGGTTTATTTAGCATTGTTGTTAGCAATTGGAAAGAAGCAAGACCTACGAATTATACCAATCCTATAACCAACTTTAACTTTTGACCGTGGAGTGTTTCTAGATACGTCACACATTCCTATGCTAGGGAACATTGCCATTGTTGATTCAGGTGTTCAGTGTGATTTCAGTAAGGAGTGTCGGCTTGTTTAGCATTGCTATTATCAATTGGAAGAAGCCACACTAAAACTATACAGCCAAGTTTAACTTTGATGCTGTGATTTCTCCAAATATATCACACATTCCTGTGCCCGTAAAAATTGCTATCACGTTCGGTATAATTTGGTGTGAAATGCCTATTTCTTTACCATTGCTATAAACAATTCTAAATGCAGTCCACTTTATTGAATATGGTTAGCAAAGAGTTTGTATTTTAGCCTTAGCCAACATAGGAAGTTGTAGAGAATAAATGGTAAACTTCGGTCTACAAAGTTAGGAATTTATCATGCAATTTGGTAAAGATAGAGTCATTACCTAACCACTAAATTCACTATATAACAAATCCTAGCATGCTTTAGAAATTTAATAAAATGGTTAAATGCACTCTACCTCCCTAATTTATTAGTCTCAATGCACTTTCCACTCTTATTTATATAATTGAACACATTACACCCTAATTTAACATTATCTATTGCAGTCTTCCATTTTATGTTAAAATCTAATTTAATTTAATGATAATTAATATAGATTAAATACCCCTCTTATATCTTTTTCATGTTCTTTTGCATTACACTCCTCAATCCCCCACCTCGCTATAGATCACTGTCGTCACGCCAAGCAAACCCCAATTGTTTGGCGGCCAAATAGGAGTGGAATAGGAAGGTTTTGGAAGAATAAAATTTTGACTGAATTTTTATTTTGATTTTTAAGTGAGTTTTAGTTATATATATACTTTAATCAAAATTATTTTCATGAAAATAGGTGCAAGGATCTCCATAAATGGGATAAAGGTTCCTATTTACATTATGGCTTTCAATATAATGGACTAGGACATTTCGGCATCCGGGGACAACAAACTCCAATGTTGGGAGTTGGGACTATGTATGGTACGTTGGAAACAACAGCACATTCCTGCATCCACATAGGGAATGGTTTGATCATGGGTTTTGGACTCGTGAAATTGGTAATACTAGTAAATTTCAGCATCCACTGAGAGCAAGCTTTCATTACGTGAGTTTGGGACCAGGTTTGTACGTTGGAGATTAGAAATAGTGCTTTAGGAGCTGTAGACAGCACAAAAATGATAAAATGCGTGTGCGAGGGGATAAAGAAGAAGATAGGAGAGGGGTTTTTCTTATAATTTATGTTAACTGCTTTTAAATCAAATTTAATTTTAACAAAAAAAGTAAAAATTGCATTAAATAATGTTAAATTAAGGTGTAGCTTCTCAATTATATAAATCAGGTGCAAATTGCAACAAAACTTATAAATTAGGAAGGTAAATTGCATTTGAAATCTATAATTTATATCCACAAAGGCACCTCGAGGTGAGTGTACGTGACTACTTGAAGTAAGGAACTCATAAGTTTATGAGGAAAGGAGAGAGAGAAATTAGGGAGCAAAATGGGGATAAGTCTGAATGGGAAATAGTAAGCATAGGACAAAGATCAGACATATAGGAGTTGAGTTGTGATGCAGGAAGTCACGAAATGGATTAAAAGATGGAAAATGAAGAATGTTAAGAGAACTGATCGATCAGAAGCTATAATTTGCAATTGAAATAAAAGTTTAATTTTGATCTATCGTCAGTGTAAAATATTTTTATACTATCATCTAATTATGTATTACTAATCATTAAAAGAGTTTGACTATCACAATAATTACTTAAAAAATTTAACTTTTTAATTATGTGTCAGCACATGATTTGATGACAGTATTAAAAAATATTTTTACACTATTAGTTAATTAAAATTAAATCTAGAAAGGAATGTAGAGGTTAGGGTTTAGGTATAACACTGATTCGAGAACTATGTTAAACTTGAAAAATGATCTAAATATATTCCTAATTATATGGGAATCCACAAGAAGAGGCTAGATGACTCGAATATTGTGACATGCCATACAAATGATACAATAAATTTGACTACTTCATTTAATAGTCGTAAATTTTGCCAAATGACCGATGATATTTAATAATTTCAAAGTTTGACGTAATATTAGAATACTCTTGCATATCTGTGGCTTATTTAATTGAACTTGTAGCAAAACTATGTTTCATGACACACTATGGCTAATGGTTATTCCATGCATAAGCGTCAAATTCTTTCAATTCCATTTCTTTTGTGAACATAGTTGGTGTTAATTTGACATTGCAATTTATTGGACTTTGTCTTTGTTGTAAAGATATTTACTATGATTGAAACTAAGACTTTTTAATCATATCTAAAATATCATGAAATGCTTTATTAGTCAATTGATGTTTTTAAGAATATCTCAGATACATTTTGTTAAAATTCTATAAAATGAAATAATGAATTGTACTCACTAAGCATATGATCGAAAGAGAAGGTCATAATATGTAAATTAATGCTATTATATATAACTAACATTTGAAATGTATTATTGCATGCAGTTTTATCGTCATACAAAATAAAGACCAGAATGTTTCAATATCTGAAGTTTGTCAAATTTTTGCTTTTTGAGATTTACCCTGATTACAATAGAAAAGGAAACAAGGTGAGACTGACAGATAATCAGGTGAAAATTTTATTAATATCTCATAAATTATATGATTGACATATGAATTGAATGATACTGATCACTTAGTACATGATAAATTTTATCATGACCATCATCATTATCATCTTATCTAGTAAAAACCTATGATAGAGGAGACGTTAGCTGTTAATAGAAAAAAGAAAGTCAACATCCGTGGCGGTTGGAGAAAACAAGAAGATATGTCATGAAGGCCATGGAGGAATTCTTATAAGATTATGATGAACCTTTTTTCCTGAGGATACTAACGACAAGGAAGACATAAAGTTGGAATCAAAATATCAACAATTTTCATACCAGGAAGTAGAAAATGAAACAGATGAGGACATGTTAGTGAACTTGTACAATGGTCTACATTAATAATGAAAGCTAAACCATTGTACAAGTTCATTAAATTTTCAAAGGGAAGATGAAACAGCTGAGAGGATATTAGCGACAACTGACAACAATGTTCACCGCAGAAGCAACATAAAGTTACTTCTGTTAAACTCCAGTTAAGTGACTTTGCTGGGAGATCTTTTAGCCAAACCACATAACACGCACCCCAAGACGTGTTTGGCCTAAAGTTTCAGACAGTTTCACCGTAGGAATTGATTTTGACCCTGCCAAAATCTTTTCCAATCATGTACAATGTTGTTGTCCAATCTCAGACCCCAAAGATGTCCCAGTAGCTACAGAAGTGGAAACTAAGTAGCAAGAAGTTCAAAGAAAAATAGCAGACAAGGAACATGATTGGAAAGGGGGTTAAACAAAATGCTGCAAAAATCCTAGAAAAGCTTGAAGATGTAAAGACGGAATTTGATGAGGAACCCAGTTTTTCAGAATTGTAGAATGCCTCAATGGATTGGACCGTAAACGAGGGCCTGTTTTATGCTTATTTTGATGCTTGTGTTGTAATAAACCACATCCCAATTCGAAGGATCTGCGTGCAGTTTGTTGATGGGCCAACTTCGAAAAACATTTCAGGTGTGGCTACTGCTCGGAGCCTCAAGCACAAATCACTTCAACCAACATCAATGATTACAACTACTCTTATATGTTTAAAGCTTCAAACTTGAGAACGGATTTTGGATTCTTTGCATATAAAGGGCAGAGGGAGAAATCGTTTTCCTATGGTGTGTTTTTAATTATCATCTACATTGAATTAAAAAACTCATTATTGTTTAACAAAGTGATGGCACCCTTGTTATCTAGCAACACTTGAAGATTACATAATGCTGTTCAGCTAATGCCCCTCTAAGAAAAGAATTAGAGGGGAAGCATATTCAGGCAAATTTGAATATAACAAAGTTCATATTCACAAAGATGGATGTGATACTATGCACATACATCAACTGCTAACAGAAATTACTCAAGTTGAATGAATAGATAGCATATTAATAGACATCTGAAATAAAATTTCTGATAATAGAGACAAGATCAACACAACAATGAGCATAAACTGCATATAATTCAAGTCATAAGGGCAGCCATATCAGATTTGCCAATGATGTCTTCATCTTGCATTTGGCTCAGAGAGCCCCGGTCTGCATCCTATCTGCTCTAGAAACCTAGTAAGCCGCAAGTGCTTTGCAGCCCATTGCTCTGCCAACTTCTGCTCCTTGGTTTCTGCATCTCTCCTCAATCCGGCTAACTGTTCCCTGTATTCTGCTTCAATTCTACCCAAAGCAGCTTTCTGCTCTTCTTCGAGAGCTTTAATCTTTGCTTCGATTTCTTCCATCTTCTCCCTCCTTCGGCTTGCCTTCTCTGACTCCAACTGCAATTCCACCCTTCTTAACCTCCAGGCTGCCTCCTTCTTATGTTCAGCCCAAGCATGATGCCCTTCTTCCAACTCTTTACAGCACTCCACCAACTCAGATATGAGCATGTTATCACCAAAAGCCGGAACAGATCCATGAAGTGTTACATTCCCCAAAATAAAAGGAGCATTCTCAGGTCCTCTCTCAGGTTGCATCCATGAAAATGGAGGTGCCGCCACTGTTGAGGGAGAAAGACTTAGTGTCACGGAAGGGGAACTTGGCCTGACAGCTGTGGCACTATTAGAATTGGAAAGCCAAGAAGGAAGCAAAGCTGATGCAGGGGCTGGTGCATCAGTGTGCAGAAAGGCCCCATTGGAAGCAGCCATAACAAATGATGGCAAAGGGCGTTCCTTCACTAGTTTCTCTGCAAAACTCTCTAGTATATGCTCGTACTTGCTATCGTTAATTGGGTCAGCAATTCTGTTGATATCCTTTTTTTCTCTCTGCTGCTTCTCTTTGAGTACCTCCCACCACTTGCCTAGCCTCTTAGCAGTGCGACCTGGGACTTCTGCAGCAATTTTCTTCCATTTGTTCCCATGTTTTGCTTGAAGGCGGATGACAAGACGCTGCTCTTCTTCAGTAAGAGATCCTTTCTTAATGCCAGGCTTGAGGTAATTCTTCCACCTTTCTAAGCATGATTTTGCATCCCTGTTAAGAGGTGTGTTCATGCGCTGAGACACAAGATTCCATTCCCTAGGACCATACTGTTTGACATAAGCACGTAATAAAGAATCCTCTTCAGCTCTCCATCGTTGCCGCTCCTTCATTTCTGAGTACAAATACCACAGCCCATTTCTTGAAACTTGAACTCCCCATCATGTCTCTAGAAAATTCATGACAATTCAAGACATTAATTCACAAGAATTACAGTGAGAAACAAAAAAATATCAAAAGGGAAACAGATGAATTTCCTAAAATTTCCAATCATATCTCAACAAATGACCAAAAGTAGTTGGGCAATTCGTCTGAAATACAAATGCCTTCACACCATAATCAAGAGAGGTAAACAACTACAAAAGTACAGAAAAAGGAAGATCATCTTTCATGAATGTATAGCTGAATGCGATAACAAACCCTAGTGTTAAGGCATGGATCCACAATAAGAACTGAACTCATAACAGCACTAGATTTATCTCTAACTCAGTTGTTATCAGGCAGAAATAAAAATGACACTTCCAAGCAGAAATTCAACGCATTGCATCTATAAAAAATACAAAGACACAATCTACCAAAAGAAACAGATACACAGACATAGCATTATTTTCTCTCAAAGGTAATCTACTGCTATTGCATTGCAGCAATGTAAACCCACCAAGATATATTATAAAATATTATACATATGACAATGCCAAATATATGTCAGAAAATTCTTGTTTATACATGCTATAATGACTGAGCATTGATTATGCAGTGAAGTATCTAACAGAACAAACCATGCATGCAAAATATTTAGAAAGAGAGAGCATGAAAAGAACACAAACGCTCAATGATCAACAACTTCAACTTCAAAGCAATAAAATTTTGTTAGCCAAAGTACCTATAATGTAACCATAATATTAGTCTTGCTGTAGGTGTCAAAATATTTGACCAGTAGACTAATTTCCAGGTTTTTGGAACAACAAATCATATTATAAATTCAGTATGTCATATTGCAATCAAATAGTCAAAAATAGACTATTGTAATTATCATAATTATTTTTTAGGCTATCAAATTTCACTTACTAGTTTCGATTAGACGATGACAATAACAACAACAACAATCAAGCCTTATCTCACTAAGTGGAGTGGCCACATGGATCAATTGACGCCACTAGGCTCTTTCAAACTTTCTGGCCTTTCTTTGTCATAGACACACCAGCAATATGTAACACAATAGTTTTTAACGCCTAGAAGTTCCTTTGAATTACAGGAAATTTGAAAACTATGATAGTCTCAATTGACACAGGAGATTCCGAATTAGTTCGATACATTCTTCTAGCAATATGATTAAGAACCGTGAATTAAAAGCACCGCACCAATGATTAAAGAACCCAAAGAAATTCCAAGAGTGATTTTAAGCAAATACAAGATACATTTCATGAATAAATTTAAATTGCAGTTTCAGATTAGCATGGGGACACTCAAGGATCAGTTTTATTAGCTTAAAACAACAGAGCAAAAGAGGAATTCAGAGAATATGAGCCTCCCACAGGCCACAGCAATGGCACGTGGACACATAGGTATAATCTATGCTGCACGGGTCCGGGTACGAGTACATCACACGATAAAATACATAAATACGACAGTTTTTTAAAAACAATTAAAATACGGCAATACAAATAAAATAAATTTATATGTATATATGTAAAATAAAATAAACTTTCGGACCTTTCAAAAAATAATAATAATAAACTTTCGGAGAAATCCCTCCCCAATTTACCTAAATTTTGAAGAGCTCAAGATTGTGAGAATATGTTTTAAGGAAGTAATGAGAACGAGACTTGAATTTGTACTCTGAAATTTTCATGTAACAGTATCTTGGGAGAGGTAGGTATTCGGGGGAAAAAAAAAAACAGAGCACATGGATACGCTAATACGAGTCATCTAGGGTATAATGGTTGAACATAATTTTAATTAAAACAAATGGCATCAGAAAATGGTGTCCAAAATCACGGAGAAGCTTCAAAATCAGGATATAATAACGTGAAATATAACAATGAAGCATACTAACAGACTGAGATATAAGCTGAAGAGATATAACTTTGCTGCACTTTTTTCACTAGCAAATTTACATCATCTAAATCCCTGAAATGAAAGATGAAATGCAAAGCACAAAACCACAGAAATTTTCTTTTTTTTTAAAAAAAAAAAAGCTTTGTCTTCACCAACAACCCGTTTGATAAAAAAAACTGAGTAGCAAACAAACATTGCTCCAAAAACCTTCAACACACGGAAAACAAAAAAAAAAAAAGAGCCTTTTTCTACTGCAGCACCACCCCAAATGGTTCCTAAACAGCAAAAAGAACCTTTGTTCTTCAGAGAACACAAAAACTGGAAGAGACCCAGATGATTAAAAACGAAGAAGATGAAGTAGAAAGGCTTACGCTTGCTCCACAACTAGTTAGCAGCATCTTCTGGACCATGAAAGAGCACAACTTTTGGGTTGTTAAAACAGGCAATGGCATTATCCTAGAGAGAGAAAATATCCCCTACTGTGGAGTAGACAGAGCACTGAAATGGAGCAGATAAGAGAGAGAGAGTGAGAATAGACAAGACATGGAGAGAGAGACCCCACAGAGTGACAGAGTGAAGAGAGAGAGAAAGAGAGGAGAGAGAAAATGCGGCAGAGGTGTACGTCGGTTTCAGCGCTTAATATGCGAGAAAGATGGGCACGCGAATGATAAGGGAGGCAGCATCTATGCGATGCCATATAATTTGAGCCAATAATTTGATAACAAAAAAAATTAATTATTATAATTATCATATGTTACTTTATTATTTACTTTGTACAGATAATAATTTAAATTTTTATAAATATATAAAATCATATTTGTCAGGTCTAAAAATAAAATAACTAAATATAATAATATCATGGGTAAACTAATAATTTTGTCCTCAAAAGATTCATCTAATATCAGTTTAATCCTTTAATAATTTTAAATATTTAAATAATCTTTGAGTGTCATATTTGATATTAAAGTAATCATTGAATGTCAATTTTCACATCAAAATAATTTTTAAATATTAATTTTTGACATCAAATTAGTCCTCTAAAAACATCTTGAGAAACATTCAAAGACTAATTTGATGTCAAAAATGATTAAATGACTAAACTTATGTCGCCCGAATCTTTCGAAGATGATATTGCTAGTTTACTCTAATATCAAATTTAATTTATTATTTAAATATTACATAAAAAATTAAAAAATATTTATTTCATTAGTTTCTAAATAAAAATTAATTTAAAATAATTTATTAGAATTATTATTTTAATTTATTTATATATTAACTAAAAGTATGTTTATATCTACATATCTAGTGAGATAAATAATTTATTGTGAGAGTAAGGAGAACTAATCTTGACCATACATAATGATCCAATGGTCAAGATTTACTCATCTTATTTCTCATAATAAAATAGTGCTCATTAGATATGCTCCCATATATATATATACACACACACACACACCAACTTACGTTACTCTGAGTGAAAAAGGCTCGGTCACCTTAAGTATTTTGTTTAATGTTCAATCCTTGCGACGGTGCATATAGAGAAAACATAGTTGGGAGGGTCCCTACTTCACACACCTGATCGTACCTCGTGTAATCAGTTTTTTGCCTTCCTAACAAGGGGATACCATAGTTTACACAGATACAGACACACACACACACACACACATATATATATATATATATATATATATACATTCAAATTGATCTTCCAAAGATGTGTACATTAGTTTGGTCCTTCAATCATTTTTAACATCAAAATAGTCTTTTAATGCTAATTTTTTACATCAAATTAATCCTACAATGTCATTTTTTTCATTAAATTAATCTCTCTAAAAGGATAAATTTGATGTTAAAAATGATTAGAGATTCAAACATGTCTCATATATATTTAGAAGACCAAATTAAATATTTAATGTATATTGATTTATTTTTTATCTAATATTTGGAAAAAGACCCTATCGGATCTAGCTTGATTATTTCAGTTTCATATATACGGATAAAAATAAGTTTATTTACGTGTACTAATAGGGGTCTAAGGTTTAGTTTAATTTATTTTGTTTAAATTTATTTATCATGTAAGTCAAGTTTAAAATTTTAAAAATATCTATTTAATTAAATTGATCAATGCCTATTTAACATAATAGATTGACTTATTTATTTATTATAATAATATATAATATATAATACATAATATATAATACTTATATAATTTATTAATTATATATTAATATAACTTATTTATTTTATATATAATATAATAATTATGTTAAAAGTTAAAAATATTTGAATCTTATAAAAAGTTTAACCTATTAATTAACTTATTTAAATACTTTCATGAAAATGTATACTTTTAAATTGACTTTGAAATTAGACCAAACTTTTATATTTTTATAAAATGCCCAAGGTATACCTAATAAAAAGCTTATAATAATTAGTAGGCCATGATAAAGTCAATGTTTTATAGAACAAGTCTAACTTATTTATTTAAGGTAAAATATAACCTAACCTAATATATTTCTACTCTTGTGAGTGATATATCAGTGAGATTAAATAGTATTTAATTCCTCCTTGTGTGGTTGGATAAAGATCAATAATTCAATATTGATGTATTAATACTCCAAAGGCAATGCGGGAGAAGCTGGCTATGGTCGAGTGATCTGGAGTGATCTGGAGATGGCACGGTTTTAGTCGGTTCAGAAAGGTGACTTTAGAAAGCGATTCTGCTGGTTTAATTACTCTCCTAAAAATTCAAAGTAATAGCACAAGTAATCCTAATAAAATGGTGCGAAGGATATTACAATGGTCTCAAAGAGAGTGGGAGTTATCTTTCAGTCATACTAGCGAAGAGAGCAATAACTTCACTAATAGGAGTCTTAGTCAGAAATTTGGTTAAGGAGAGCATTTCAACTCTCCTGATTTTCCTTCTTATTCATGCGGATGTTGTTGGGATTTCCTTCCCTTTATAGGAAAGCTCTTAAAAATTATGACCATGCAAGTTGAGGTGCAAACTTGTTAAGATAAAAAGATATTCTTTTAGTATGTGTTTGAATTAAATTTTGTAAATTTCATTTTAGTCAGAAATGAGTTTGAGTGAATTAATTTATGTTTAAAAACCTTTAATTACAAATTAATTTTGTTAAAATGAATATTATTTAGATAATTTTGATAAAAATTATTTTTAAATATGTAATTATAAAAAAAAGGTATGAGTTATTTTGAGTTAAAATATTAATAAATCAATGTTAAAAATATTGATTATAAATAAATTAACGATAAAAAAATTATTTTAAAAGTTATATTTTTTTGGAATATTATAAAATAAAATTATTTTGAGAGTAATTATAATAATATTTTAAAAAATTATTAGGTTATATTTATTTAAATATTAATAAAATAGTTATATAACATTCAATTATAATAATATTTTTATCAATACACATAAATAAATTTTTTTATTACAAAAGTAATAAAATATTATTTTTATGTTTAGAGTATTAAAATTAAAAGTTGTCAAACATATTATCATAGCATTCACGACAAACTTAACCTCCAAACGTAATTCTAAACACCTTTGGTAATTCTAGACCTTAGATACAATGAAATAATCAACTGGCATTCATGATATGATACAAGAACTTAGTTACATAGGGTAGTACGTTCTTTTTTGAAAACGACAAACTTAACCTCCAAACGTAATTCTAAGCACCCCTAGTAAAATTCTAGACCCTAGATACAATGAAATAATCAACTAGCATTTATGATATGATGCAAGAAATTAGCTACATAGGGTAGTACGTTCTTTTTTGAAAGGTAATCACTTTACTGGGTAGATACCAAAGTAATTAGGCTAGCGGAAAGATTTAACAATCACGTATCTTTCTTATAATGATTTTTCTAATCTAACACCGACATACTTCGATAAGATAACTTTTTGAGTCAAGAAAAAATACTTACACAAATTTATGAGGTAAGTATATAATTTGTACCATTAAAAAAAAAAGTTATAATGTGATCATGATGTTGTAAATTAATTTAGAGTTTAATTTCTATTAATTGTGAGTGTAAAAAAATTTTACATTGTCATTTAATCATGTGTTGTCAAATTATTAAAAGGGTTTGACTATTACAACCACTACTTAAAAATTTAACTATTTTAATAATGTGTCAATACATGATTGAATGACAGTGTAAAAAATTTTTACACTGATTATGGATATAAATTAAATCCATCAATTTATATAAAGATTTTAATTTTAGTCAACTGTCAGTATAAAAAAAATTTTATACTGTCATCAATTATGTATTGTCACGTTATTAAAGAAATTTGACTATCATAACAACTATTTTAAAAGTTTAACTCTTTAAGAATATGCTAAAATATTATTAAATGACAGTACAGAAAAACAAACTTTACACTGATAGTAGATAAAAATTAAAACCTTATATAATAAAAATATGTGAAAAATATATAAGTGCAAATTTATTCAAATATCATTACTACATATTGGTTAGGATGTGCTTGTTTATATCATAGTTTTAAAAATCGAACCGGTCCGACCGTGATTTGGGTGCCTGGCCAGTTCGATTAGTTCAAAAAACCGTTTTAGCTGTTGAACCGGAAAGAACTAGGTTGAACCGGCAACCCGGATGAATCGAATCGGATTTTTCAAAATCGGCCGGTTCTTTTTTTTTTTTGTTTTACTTTTTTTGAATTTTTTATTACTTTTTCATATTTTTAAATTAGTTTTTAGGATTTTTTTTTAATATTTATATCTCAAAAGTCATAACTTTTTACTTGTTCGTTCAATTTGGAAGTATTTTATATCAATTTCACATAGTTTTTTAATATCTATGTGATGAAAAATGAATAAATGAAATTGGACCAACTGATTTTTAATAAAAATAATAATTATTTTCATAGTTATGAGTATTTTTAAAAGAAATAATAATAATAAATTTTTTAAATAAGAATTAAACTCTAATTTTTCCCCTTAAATCTTTGTTATTGTCAAAATAAGACTATTTTAATTAAATATAATAATAATATTATCAGTCAATTTTTATTATTCATATTATTAGATTTACTTATATATATATATATAAATAATTATATATACAATTATAATTATAATTATTACGTAATTGAATTTAACTACCAGTTCGACTGGTTAAATTAATCAAATCATGACTCAAAAATATCGCTGGTTCGATCTCCGATTCGATTATGAAAATATTGATTTATATATAAAAGAATTGACTTCCAACTTGCAAAGTATTGAACAAGTATTATTTTCCTTTAAAAAAAAACAAGTATTATTTTAATTTTACTCAATACAGAATTTAATATGGGACTAAGAAGATGCTGGGGCGAGACGAAGTGGGCGATTACAATCGAAATATAAAGAAACGAGTCAGAAGCTAGTGTTTTCTAAAGAAGCAAAGGAATCACCTCTATTAGTGGCCACACTCATTGCAACCGTTAGTTTTGCAGCTGGGTTTACCGTACCAGCTGGTGGTATCATACAAGATGGCCAGAATGAGTGTAGTCCTATATTATGCTCGTTTGTATTAAACTCTTTAAGAATATAAGTGTTTTTTTAAAATAATAAAAGTAATTTTTTTAAAAGTTAAAAAGTTTAAATTTTTTTTAAAAAATATTTTATATATAACAAAAAAATACATAAAGTATGCTTTTAAAAAAATTAAATTCTTTAATTTCTATAAAGATATTTTTATTACTTCATAAAAATAATTTTATTCTAAAAAAATAATTAATATAAACGGGTCCAATGGGGGGGCAAAGAGCTGCTTTCAAAGCATTCATGATAACAGACACTATATATAGCTCTAGTTTTGTCAGCTTCTGCAGCGTTCATACATCTTTTCTCGCCACTAAATAATAATGCCAGGTCAAAGGATGATTAAAAAAAGCCTTCTCATTCACTTTGGTTGCAGTGGCAGCAATGATGGTCACATTTTCCACAGGCACATATGCTGTCTTGGAGTCTTCCTCAATTGGTATTGCAGTTCTCAGCACTGGGTTGTTGTTCTTCCTTGTCTTCCAGCAAGTGCTCGAAATGAACTTCAGATGTGGCTTTCTTTTTGCATTTGCCAAAAACGTAGTGGACTGTGGACGTAATCCTATTTTCTGTCAACATGCTCACCACAACAGTTAGACCAGTCTTGCGCGACTCCATCACAGGCGAGATAGTCGTGGATGCCGCAACTTGTTTGCCAGAGCATTCAAAATGTAAGAGTGCAACACCAAAGGCGGTTATTGACGTGGGTAAACCATTCCTTGTCAAATTGTTTATTTTTTTAGTTGTGTTAATATATATTCGGGTTCACCATAAATTCTATGTGGTAATATATTCATCACTGTATTTTATTTTATAAATATATATATATATATATTTAAATAATAAATATGTTGTCACGTATAGTCTTCGCCATGAATTCGAGTTTATATTAACCCAACTCTTTCTTAGTATGAAACCGGAGGTCTAGATGTCATGGAGAGCACCATCTGATTTCAATAACTTTTGAGATTTGTAATATAGTTTTTTTTTTTAATAAAAGTTTAGAAGGGGAAGAGATTGTCTCTTTTTCATATTATTACATATGACCTATTAACGAAATATTACGAATCAAACCCATGATTTTTATGTCAACAATGTTTGATCTTATCATTTGAGTAAACTAAACATAATTTTTTAGTCAAATATCTTTCTAAGATTGTTACAGATAATCTACTAATGAAGAATCACGAATCAAATCCATGACTTTTGTGTCAACAATGTTTGATCTAATCATTTGAGTAAACAAAACATAACTTTTCAGTTAAATCTCTTTTGAAGATTGTTATAAATGATTTATTAATAAAGGATTACGAATTAAACCAATGACTTTTATGTAAAGAATGTTCGATCTTATCATTTGAGCCAACCTTGGTAATATAGTTAAGTTCATAAAATAAGTATACAATTAGCACATGTTTACTTTTGTTTAATTTTTAAACAAAAGAATAACTTATTAGTCAAAAACTTTCTCCCCTAAGTACGCACTTATTGTGGACCGGTTGAAAAGTAATAAACTTTAAGATAATGCAACCTTCGACCCATCATTTGTTAAACTCAAATGAGGGAGAAAATTTAGTGTATTTTAGAAGTAGTGTACTAAATCAATCAAAACATGAGATGATACAAATTTAATTTGTGGTGAGATTAACTAAAATTTAGGCGGCTGGATTTAATATATTCAAACCATGTAAGAATTTTCCAAAGTCCAAATTGTGCTCATTAGAAGTTAGGAGTGAAATGAGATGATAAGGAAGAAAGGAACAAGAAAAATGTTGAAACCAGGCATTTAGAAGTTGTCTTCCTCAACCTCGAGTGTGTTCCACATGCCAAGCTTGCATTGCCATGGCCAAGGTAAAAAATGAGAAAATAAAAAATTATGAGATGATTGAAGATAAGAAGAAAAACTCCTTTTTAAAATTTTCACTCGTTATTGGTCTTTTTTTAGTTACAAAGGAGATCTATGATTTAGTGTGGGAATAAGAATAGTAGGCTAAAGTAGAGACAAAACAACCTGACTGGCCCAGACTCAAGTAATTCCATAAAAACTTGGTGCCACTTGAATTACAGCTGTTAGCCAAATTGAATAAAATTTATAGAATGGAGTGTAACCTTCCTATATTTTTGTTGTACCAAGTTAGTGATTTATGTTCCAACTTTTTTACCTACTCAAACAATCGTAACCTAAATGAGTGGCAATAGCAGCTGAAAATATAAAACTTCCTTCCAATGAACTACAATACAAGAAATAAGCCACACATACAATACTTCGCTGGAAAATTGGAATATAACTGAGTTCATATTCATAAAGATAGACGCAAGACTTTGCACGTACATCAACCCCTAATACAAATTCCTCATGTTGCATAAATAAGTAGGACAATAATAGACATCTGTAAGTAAATATTAGAGAGTAGGCACAAGATCAAAACTACAATAAGCATAATTGCATATAATTCAAGCTGCAAGAGCAACCCAGATACCAATTCTTAACTATGTCTTTATCTTCCATTGAGCTCAGCAAGCCGGGGTCTGCACCCTACCTGCTCCAGAAACTTAACAAGGCGCAAGTGCTTTGCAGTCCATTGCTCAGCCAACTTCTGCTCCTTGGTTTCTGCATCTCTCCTCAATCCAGCTAATTGTTCCCTGAACTCTGTTTCAATTCTATCCAAAGCAGCTTTCTGCTCTTCCCTAAGAGCTTTAATCTTTTCTTCGATTTCTTCCATCTTCTCCCTCCTTCGACTTGCCTTCTCTGACTCCAACTGTAATTCCACCCTTCTTAACCTCCAGGCTGCCTCCTTCTTATGTGCTGCCCAAGCGCGATGCCCTTCTTCCAATTCTTTACAGCACTCCACTAACTCAGACATGAGCATGTTATCACCAAAGGCTGGAACAGATCCATGAGGTGTCACATTCCCCAAAACAACAGGAGCATTCTCTGGTCCTCTTTCAGGTTGCAACCATGGAGGAGGTGCCATCACTGTTGAGGGAGAGAGACTTAGTGTCACAGAAGGGGAAGGTGGCCTGACAGCTGGATTGCTATTAGAATTTGAAAGCCAAGAAGGAAGCAAAGCTGATGCAGGGGCAGGGGCAGGTGCATCAGTGTGCAGAAAGGGCCTGTTAGAAGCAGCCATAAGATATGATGGAGAAGGGTGCTTTTTCACTAGTTTCTCTGCAAAAGTCTCTAGTATATGATCGTACTTGCTGTCGTCAATTGGGCCAATTGTTTTATTGATCTCCTGTTTTTCTCTCAGCTGCTTCTCTTTGAATACTTCCCACCACTTGCCTAATCTTTTAGCAGTGCGACCTGGGACTTCTGCAGCAATTTTTTTCCATTTGTTCCCGTGTGTTGCTTGAAGGTGGATGACAAGACGCTGTTCTTCTTCAGTAAGAGATCCTTTCTTAATGCCAGGCTTGAGGTAGTTCTTCCACCTTTCTAAGCATGACTTGGCATCCCTGTTAAGAGGTGTGTTCATGCGCTGAGACACAAGATTCCATTCCCTAGGACCATACTGTCTGACATAAGCACATAATAAAGTGTCCTCTTCAGCTTTCCAACGTTGCCTCTCCTTCATTTCCAAATGCAAATCCCACAGCCCATTTCTTGAAACTTGAACTCCTCATCATGTATCTAGAAAATTCAAGACAATTCAAGGCATCAGGCAATTCCTATCAAATACCAATGCCTTCACAACATGCTCACGATGAAGCAATATCATCTTCCACGATTTAAGGCTGGGATTTGCAATAAGAATAGAACAAATAACAGTACTAGATTTACCTCAAACTCATTTGGGAATGAAGTCAAGAAGAAATAATAATGACACTTAGTCCAGCACAATATCAAAATACTGTATGTATGAAAACACAGACAAAATCTACCTAAAGAAACAGATAGAGACTTAGCATCATCTTCTCTCCATTAAAAAGTGTCTACTTTAATTTCATTACAGCAACATAAACCCGCCAAGACATGCTAACATAGAGTATATATCACAGTGCCAAATATATGTCAGAAAATTTCTGTTTGTACCCTAAGGATTAAACATTAATCAAGCAGTGAAGTATCTAACCGTAACAAACCATTCATGCAAAATATTTAGGAAGATGAAAAACGAAAAGAACACAAATGCTCAATGATCAATAACTTCAACTTCAAAAGCAATAAAGTCTTGTCAGTCTAAGTATTAATAATGTATCCATATTATCTAGTCTTGGTGTAAGTGTTAAATATTTGACTAATATCCGGATTCTCAAAATAAAATTATTTGGGGGAATTAGATTAGGAGATTTGGGGATTGAATTTATTAAGTTCAAATTAGTTTAAATGGCTAGCTATTTAGTCATGATCCTACAGAGAAATTTTTTTAATGATCACACTTTTGAACTGAATGAATACAATAGTCCTTTTAAATAATGAATATCTTTCTCAGGTCATTATATATTTATTTAATGTATCCATAATAAAAAATAAATTATTTTATTTTAATTATTTTCCAGCATAGAATTTCATGCACAAATTTTGATTTGATTAGACAAATAAAAATATGAAATTCAAGAATTTCTAGCCTTACTTTGTTGCTGAGGCACTGGCGCTATGCAACAGAATAGTTCTGAATACCCAGAGTTCCTTTGAATTACAGGAATTTCGGGATATCACAGGCATTGGAAAGCTAGTACGGTCTCAATTGAAACAGGAGATCCCGAATTATTTAGATAAGTTCTTCCAGCCATATGGTTAAGACATAAGAACCATGAATTAAAAACACTGCACCAGTGGTTAAAAGATCCCATAAGAAATTTCAAGAGTGATACACTTCATGACTAATTCAAATTGCAGTTTCAGATTAGCATCGACACATGTAAGAATCCTAGAATCGGTTATATCAGCTCAAAAACAGAGCAAAAAAGGGTATCAGAGAGTACACAGAGCAAAAAGAACTGTATCCTCCCAGAGCAATGGCACGTGAACAGATAGGTAAAATGGTAGAATACTTCAAACTCAGGAATTCTAAGAAACAATCTGAAGTAACAACAAAGCAAAATCACTAAAACAGAAACATATAACGTGCAGTATATCTTTGAACCATACAAACACACTGAGATATAAGCTGAATAGAGACTTTGCACTGCAGGACTTTTCTTCACTAGCAAATTTACATGATCTAAACCCCTGAAATTAAAGATAAAATGCAAAGCACGTAACCACAGAAACAAAACTTCGACTTGACCAACAACCCGTTTGATAAAAAACTGAGCAGCAAACAAGCATTGCTTCAAAACCCAGCATCCTAAAACCTCTAAAAAAAACAGAAAAAAAAAGAGCCTTTTTCTACTGCAGAGGCACCCCAAATGGTTCCCAAACAGCAAAGAACCTTGGTTTTTCATAGAACACAAAAGCTGGAACCAACCCAGATGCTTAAAAAGGAAGAAGATGAAGTAGAAACGCTTACACTTGCTCCCTAACTACCTAGCAGCTCGCTTTGTGTCCGAGGCATCTCCTGGTCCATGAAAGAGCACAATTTTGGGTTCTTAAAAGAAAGAGAAATGGGAAAGCGAGAAGCACCCATGCCATTATTCTAGAGAGAGAAATATACCCGGGGCTGTAGAGTAAAGACAGGGCACTGAAATGGACCAGAGAGAGAGAGTTGGAGTTGGACAAGACAGGGGAAGAGACCCCACAGAGTCACAGGGGGTGCAGAGAGAGAGATATGAGAGAGAAAGTGGACAAAGCATTAATGTAGCAGGCGTCGTACGTTGGTTTCAGCGCTTAAAATGCGACACTTTCCGTCTACCTAGAAATTATTCAGTACTCTTCCACTACCATATCAACTTCTACTCCAACCATTTACATTTTGACATATGATACAATGAATCCTTGAATGACCATGTGATCATATGGAATAAAAACTTTGTCATCAATTATACATCATGAGATTGTTCATAGGTGAAGTCGAACTTAATTATGGTTTTAGTCAGCGTCAATTTTTATAAATTAGGTTTCATCATATTAAGATTTGACTTAAGCTAGATAAAGATTAGACAAATCTAATTTAGATATATAAAATATTTTTTATATAAAATTTTAATTATTTTCTCTTTATTTTATAAATTTACTTTACTACTTTTGATTATGTTATGATTCTATCTAATTGACAATTATATAATAAGTAAATAATATAATAGTTAAAATTATAAAAAATTATAATATTTGATCAAAGTTTAATATTTATAAAAATGTTATAATAATATATAAGAAAAAATATTTAAAATATAATTTACTTAATATCGTGTTGGGATGGCCTAAGAGGTGAACCGATCTCGACAAAAAAAAAACATCAAGTTTAAAAGAAAGATAAGGTCTTAACCTAAACACCTCGTGCCAAAATCGAGTTTTTGGATCAAGTAGGGTCAAAAACATCCCTAATACACCCTCGTGTATAATGTTGGGGTATGTTTTTCAAAAGTTTCATGTCAGATTTAATGTTAGCATAAATTGTAAAGCAAATCAACTTGCGTTGGTCCGAGGAGAAGGGGTTTGATCACCTTAAACATCTTGTCTAGAGTTTGATCTTTAAGATGGTGTGCAGTGTTATAAAACTCAGATCAGTCATCGACTCAGCCAAGGTACTAAGTTAATAGGTTATTGGTTCAACCAATAAGCCTAAACCTCATAAAATAAAAAAAATATTATAAATTCTTTTTATATTTAGGTTCATACACATTCATAACAAATATGGGTATTTAATTATTTTTTATAATAACTGCTTTTACCTAATGGGCTCAACTCAAGCCCATATTCTAGGCTAAGGCACGGGCACGGGCACATGACTCTCTTCATGTCTAGTCTTGGTGCCAAGATGAGAACCAAAAGTTAAAAGTGGATCTGACGAAAGAAGAGAAAAACTCCCTTGAAAGCTCATTTGATGTAGATCTGGATCATGTGACGATGCGAGCCTCTGGCGACACTGCGACGATGCAAGCTTGAGGCGGTGCGAGCCTACTGCAACGGTGGAGAGCAACGAATTGTGGGTGTTGCAAAGTCTAAGTGGGAAGTGGGGCCTGCAAAGGAGGTGCGAACAGGGGCTCTTATCTTTCAGAATTTTAGAGCTCTCTCTTATCTTCTCTGCTAAAATCGTTTCAGACTCTTTTTTTTTTATTTGAACTGGTTGGTTCAGTAAAACCACTGAGTCACTAAAAACCAACTGATTTAACTGAGTTGATATGGTTTGATTACAAAACCAATCTGAGAGGCTGCTCAGACCAGGTGATCGGTTCTCCGAATTACTAGTTGATCTGGCCTGTACGAGTCGAGTGTGTATAGAGAAAAAATAATTGAGAAGACTTACACTAAAAAACTCTCTCATAAAACCCTCACAAAAATCTAAATCTATATAAGCTATTAGATCAAGTTTAAGTGCTACTATAACTTTCCTTTTGATCCGCTTTTGTGAGAGTTTTGTGAAAAAATTTTTTATATAAGTATCATTACTCAATTAGAAAAAGTCTTCACTTCACTCTGATTAGTTTTTTGACCTTTTGGAGATTGGAGATACTTGATTTGCACCTAGAATAAATAAATTATAAAGCAAAACGACTATGGTCGAATTTAAATCGGAATCAAGTAAAGTTTTATGAGATTTTGTATTATTTGAGTTACTTACGTTATAAATTTTGTGTATTAAATTTAATATCTTCGAACAAATATTTAAGCTTTATTTATTGTATGTCATTAGAAAAATAATATTGCACTAGTATCAAAATAAATTTTTATGGTAGAGAAGTTATTATTTGAATTTAGGAAGAAGATGACTTATCTAGGGTAGGCAAGGAATGTTGAAATTATAATTATTCGGAGGATGTTAAGTACTAGAAAAACAAAAAACAAAAAACAGTTTTCTTATCCAACTAAAAGAGGTTTTTTTTTTTTTTTTTTTTAAGAGTGCAACTGAAAGAGTTAAGGATGTTAAGCTATATATATATATATATATATATATATGGGGAGGGATCAACTTACACCGGTGTAAGACTTGATCACTCTTACACCACTCAATAACTTTTTATTGAATAACTTTCTTATAAAATCCACCGTTAGATTGAAAGTTTCTATCATGTAGATCATTCATGTTAAATTTTAAAAAAGTTAAATATCAATAAGAACATAATCAAATAGTTCATATTTTCATATATTTTAATAGTTTATATTACGTTCATTTTGATGTATATCAATGAGTCACAAAATAATTTCAGATTAATGTAAAATTTTATATGTATGATCTACATGATAGAAACTTTTAATCTAACGGTGAATTTTATAAGAAGGTTATTCAATAAAAAGTTATTGAGTGGTGTAAGAGTGATCAAGTCTTACACCGGTGTAAGTTGATCCCTCCCCTATATATATATATATATATATATATATATATATATATATATATATATATATATATATATATATATATATATGAAAAGCCCTAAAACGAACAAAAACTTGAAATTGAGTGTGGAAGAAGAATAATAAGCACTTGTTGAACGTAATTGTTGTGCACATAATAAAATGATGGCAATGACTGAGTGCATATACTCAGAAGCAAATCTAGTTTTGGCGTCAACATCTATGAAAACCTCTCTTTCATGCGTATAAAGGTCTCCTCGGGATCCATGGTGCGGTTAGAAATACGGCTAAAAATGAGTTTAAGTTGAGTCAAGTTACGTCTAATACAACTTGGCTCATTGAGAAATTAAGCTTGTTTTTTTTTTTTTAAACTTGGCTCACTTTGAACTCACGTGTTATTCAAGTTTAATGAGCTAATATTGAACTTTGTTTTAATTAAGCTTGTACTATTCAATAAGTTAGATTTGAATTTGTAACTTAATAAAATTTATATTTTTTACATATATTTATTTAAAAAATAATTTAGTTATATAAAAAATAAAATAAAATGTTAATATATATTAAATTAAAGTATTATTATTATTATTATTTGTAAAAAATGACTATATGCATATATCGAATCAATTTATGAGTCAATGAGGTGAACATATGAAAGTTTAAGCTTGAAGTCAAAATTTTCAACTTATTAAATTATTAACGAACTAAATCACAAGCAAGTTCACGAGCTGGCTCAACTCATTATCAACCTTAGTTAGAAGATAAAAAAAATTCTTGAGAAAATAATAGAACTTCAAAGGGATATACATAATAACAAAAAAAATACAAAGACAAATAAGGGGAACTAAAATTTTGATGGTTCAAAAATTCATTGGATATCACATGGGTTTGAAGTGCATCATAAAAGAGTTGGATAGTTGATAATTGGATATCCAATGAATATTTTGGTTAGTCCCCTAACCATCCACTAACTATAACTAATCAAATTTATTAAGAGTTCGTTTGTTACAAATTATTTGATGAAAAAATCACTCTTTTTGAGTAAAATATCATTTTTAATTATTTTGATTGTATTTGTTTAAGCTTATTAAAAAATTATTTTATGGTTAAAATGAAAGGCTATTCTCATTAATTTTTGAAAAAAATCTCTTGCGATAGAAGAGAGATAAGCTACTCTCGTTTAAAAAATAATTTTTATGATTATAAACAAACACAAAATAATTTCTGCTTTTCTTAAAAATCTTTAAAAAAGAATTTCTAAATTATTAAAGGTTAAAATCAATTTTTTTTAATTTGTAACAAACAGACCCTAAATCTATTATTATAACTTGATGGATTGAATTATATTAAGATATGGATGGACTGGATGAGTAATAGATTAGTGGATCAATTTGTCACTCCTAATTGTAGTAATACTTGTACAAGTTCTTTAATACAATAAGACTTTGAACCTTAATTAAATAAAAAAATAAATTAAGAAACAACTCTTAAAATTACTTCCTCATTTAAAGGATTAATTGATTTTGTAATATATTATAAAAATCTTCTAAGATATTTTAAAAATATTATAAGATACACTAAAGATATTCTAACATATTAAGAAGATATTCTAACATATATTTCATGAATGCATATACGAAAAAGACAAAATAGTAAAATTAATTATGTGCCGATCTTCATAATTGATTTACTTCAATCTTATGACTTTTTAAAAGGGTGAATGTGCATTCATAATATAATTAGTAAAAAATCTTTTGTAATAAATACTTCTACTCTATAAATATTCGGTTTAGTTATTCGATATAAGATATCTGATAACAAATGGTTATTATTTTTCACGTCCAAACCAACCAATATTCACAATTCTTCCATTTCCAAGTGCATATTAGTATTGAGCAATTTACAAAGCTTAATCGTGACTAAAGATTGTTACCACTATCATTTCTAGGGTCAAGAAGTGATGACATCAAGAAAATTGAGGCAAAAGCTTTCTCCTGATGATGATGACGACACGTAGGCGCCAAACCTTGCTCGTGACTGGAGTTCGAAAAGCTTGGGCGCGCAATAACGGCCCACAGTGGCCAAACAACAGAAGCCACTCCCTGGCGTAGCACTTGTCACAAGCAACCCAACCGCCACATCCATGTTAAAAAATTTTCAAACTTAAGATGGGTTATGTTCGTAAGAAAAAGGGCCCATTTAAGCTTAGCCTTTTTGACACGAGTAAGGCTGAGCCGAGGGCATGTACAGAATACGGTTACTTTGGGCCCATCAGCCACAGGTCAAAATACAGAGCCCAACTTTGAAATATATGCATTGAAGCCCACATCTCATAAGGCAAGGGCCACCATGTTACCTAATACCCCATAATCAGTAGCAAGCCCCCATACGACAATCAAGGATGCTATGAATAATGTTATACACAAAGAGCAATGGGACACAAGTCTCATATATGTACGTAGGGAATCACGAAAGAAGGTAGGTCATTCAATCCCTAACTAGAGAAAACAACTATCTTCATCCTTTACTTACGGTAAGCTTCAAAGTGCTTTGTAGGTACCCTCAACTAGGAAACGAGACCAATTACTAGATTTAACCCAGCTTAAAAGTCCACCTTAATCAGATAAGTACACTGATCAAATAATCTTAAACCATCACCTTGTTTCTCTTTTTCCTATTTGGTTCCTTGGGGTAATTCTCAGGAAGTATAAAGCTCACAACCTCTTTGATTGATAGGAATGTTTGTTGTGAACTAAAATGATAATAATACGGGAAAAGAGTCACCATAAATTTTATACCATTAACATAGATAATTCAATTTGATGAAGAAATATATTATGAAATGGAAGCAGTAAACAAAATAGTTTTGTTTTCCTCAAATATAATACAATATAAAATGCTTATGATAATTCTAGATACAATGCTTATCAATATGTAATTCTAATTTTGTTCCAAATTCATTAGAAGGTAGTGTGAGAATTATCTGAGAAACGACTTCTCTATTTTTTTATCAACTTATTGTATCTATAAAAACTTAGAAAAATACTAACAAACTTTATTGTATCGAAAAAATATTTAAAAAAATTTCTTAGATAATTCTACAATACCTTCTAAGGAATTTGGAACAAAATTTGAATTACATATTGATAAGCATTGTATCTAGAATTATCATAAGCATTTAATATTATATTATATTTAAGAAAAAAGAAACTTTTTTGTTTACTATTTCCTTTTCTCAATATATATCTTCATCAAATTGAACTATATATGTTAATGGTATTACATTTATGGTGATGTTTTTTTGTATTATTATCACTTTACTTCGCAATAAACGTTTCGATCAATCATAGAGGTTGTGAACTCTATACTTCCTTACAGTTACCCCAAGGAACCAAGTAGGAAGAAGAGAAGCAAGGTGGTACTTTAAGATTATTTGATCAGTGTACTTGTCTGATTAGGGTGGGTTTTTAAGCTGGGTTGAATCTGGTAATTGATCTCATTTCCTAGTTGAGGATAGCTACAAGGCACTTTGAAGCTTAACGTAAGTAAAGGACAAAGATGATTGCTTTATCTAGTTAGGGATCTCATTTCCTAGTTAAGGGTAGCTACAAGACACTTTGAAGCTTAACGTAAGTAAAGGACAAAGATGATTGCTTTCTCTAGTTAGGGATCTCATTTCCTAGTTAAGGGTAGCTACAAGGCACTTTGAAGCTTAACGTAAGTAAAGGACAAAGATGGTTGCTTTCTCTAGTTAGGAATTGAATGACCTACTTTCCTTTGTGATTCTCCACACACACACACACACACATATATATATATATATATATATATATGAGAATTGTGTCCCATTGCTCTTTGTGTATACTATTAGTCATAACATCCTTGATTGTCGTATAGGGCTTACTACTAATTATGGGGCATTAGGTTGCATGGTGGCCGTTGCCTAATAGGATATGGGCTTCAATGCATAGATTTTAGAGTTGGGCTCTATATTTTGACTAGTGGCTAATGGGTCTATTTGCACCATTGGAATTCTCCAATATAGGTTGTTGAGGGTTGTCAATGATGATTTTAGTTCAGTTATGAGACATGCATAAGCTAAATGGGGGTGAGATTGGGCTATTCAGTGCCTCATGAGTCATTGGCATGTAATAGCCCATATTTTAACATGAATTATACAAGTAGACTCATTTAATTCAATATTGGAGTCATATATGTGTGTTGTCACGTTGGTTGTGATGGTTGCCATATTCATAATGTGCAATTGTATTCCTTGGTGGCTGGACCTGGTTGATGTTATTTTTTTCCCATGATATATCGGCTAATGCCCTTCATATGTACGAATATTGGAGTTTGAATTAATGAATGACTAGCTTGCTTCTGAGGTGTGAGTTAGCAAGCCACGCAATTCAACAAGGTGAAGCTTGCAAATTGTGATAAAGGATCAATATCAAGTTCTTTGTTCGCATATATTTCCTAATATTCCTATGAAATACTGAAGCTTTTAACGAGGACAAGTAATTAGGCAATTCCTATGAAATATTGAAGCCATCACACTATACTCAAGATAAGTAACAACACTCAAAATTACATATCCAAATTGATCATTTTCCATGAATGTACATCTAAACACAAACCTATTTTGAAGGAGTTTATATGCAATAAGAATTGAACCTATAACAATACTAGATTTGCCCCAAACACAATTAGGATGGAATCAGGAAGTGTAAAAAGTTAAATAGAAATTCAACATATTGTATCTTTGAAAATACACATACACAATCTACCTAAAGGAACAAACATAAAGACATAGCATCATTTTCTCACCATTAAAGATTGCGTAATCTAATGTTATTGTATTGCAATAATATATACCTACAGAGTGTTAAAAAAATAGGGCACATATTATTGTAACAAATATAGGTCAGAAAATGGCCAAAACAATGTCAAAAAATATTATTCTTACATGCTATAAGGACTGAGCATTGATTATGTAGTGAAGTACTAAAGTACATGACAGAAAATAAGAAATAAATCAAACAATCTGTCACGACTGAGAAGAATCGCGACTGGGAATGACAAGAGAAAAATAGTTTAAAATAATAAAGTCGCACACAAATCGTTTATTAGGTAGGGAAAATAACTGAAAAAATCATTTAAAAATAAATTTAAAATAAAAACACAAAAAAATGGTTAGCGAAAATCAGATAAAATTCGGGAGTCGATTATGCACAGGGAATGATAGAAACTTAATCCCACTGTACTCCTGATACATCCGTCCCAAGACGATTACCTTAAGTTAATTATGCGAACTTTATAACCTAAGTGATATTTATTTTACCCTTTTTAGCAAGTAGAGAAATTAAATAAGGCGCGAATAGTTATTCACAGATAAAAAGGAAACTAAATTGTAAAAATTAAAAGTTTGGCTTGACTTGTGCTCCTACGTATCCCTTGGTACAATGAAGAATTCAAAGCCATGTAGTTCTTTAGAAAATAATTATGGGTTGATTGGTTTTAATTAAGAAAAATGTTGCTTCAAATTAAATGATAAAAAATTGAATTGATTAAAAGAGAATTTTGTTAACGCGTCCAAAATAGAATAGAATGCGATACTAGACTTACTGATCCATCCCAAGAAAAATGTTTAGTTAGTACTTGTCCCATGAAGACAATTAAAGCGACTTGTGGCATTAAATCACTTGTTTTGAAAAGCTTTTATTGACGTGACCTAAATGAAATAGAAGGTGATACTAAGCACATTAAACACCTCATTAGTGGACTAATACCTCGGCAAAGTTTAATAACTATTTAAATAACTTTATTTAATTATTATATAACCACTTGAAGTTTGAATATGGATAATTAAAAAAAAACCAATAACAAAAAAATGAACAAAAAAGTCGAAAAAGCACTTTGATGTTGTTCCATTCCATCAATGGAGGAAGAAGGTACTTCCCACGCCCACAGGAGCGACCGCATCAAGCTCAACGTCGGCGGAAAGCTCTTCGAGACAACGCTTTCCACCATCCGAGCCGGCGGTCCAGACTCCCTCCTCGCCGCTCTCTCGAACCGCCCAACCAACGACCCCAACCCGGTTTTCATAGACCGTGACCCGGAAATCTTCTCCGTCCTCCTCTCCCTCCTCCGCACCAACCACCTCCCCTCCACCGCGCGCCGCTTCTCCAACCAAGAACTCGCCGACGAGGCCCTCTTCTACGGCATCGAGTCCCACCTCCGCTCCGCCGCCTCCCCGCCGCCGTTCTCCGGCATCGACGCCGCCGTCATCGCCTCCATCCGTCCAGCGTCGGAAGGCCTCCCTTCGGCCTTCACCGCCGCCGCCGCCGACGGCTCCGTCTGGATCGCCCACGGCGGGCAATTGTCCAGCTACGACTGGAACCTCACGCACGCCGCAACCGTCCGCACTCACCTCGACGAAATCGACTCAATTTGCCGCGTGTGGCCGGAGATCGCGGCGGTTGGATCGGAATCCGGCGCCGGTCTCCACTTCTACGATTTCTCCGGCAGCCGCCACGTCGGATCGGTCCACTGGAACGATCCGTCGGATCCGCGTATCTTCAAGGCCCGGGCCCACGCGATAACCGCTTCCGAACGTTCCGTTTTCGCGTCGTTCGATTGCACGCACAGGGAGAATTGCATCCTCGAAGTGGACAAGGAGAACATTCAGATCGTGTCGCAGATCGGACGGCAATCTGGGAACCAGGCGAAGCACATGGTTCCCGGGAAGCTGACGTGGGTGCCGGCGACCGGCGTTGTGGTCGGAAGCGCGGTGACCTGCGGTGCGTTCGGGTACTCAGGTTATGTGAGGTTGTGGGACCCGCGGAGCGGCGAGGTGGTGTGGGAGACGAACGAGCCTGGTGCGGGGAGGAGTAGTAGGTTTGGGGATTCGTTTGCTGCCATTGATGTTGATGTGGAAGAGTTGGCTCTGTTCAAGGTGTGTTCCAAGTCAGGGGATTTGGCTATGGCGGATATGAGGCGTTTGGGGGATGATCCTTGGGTTTATTTGAAGGAGAAGAACCCTAGCTTGGTGAGCAGTGGTGGAGAGGGAAGTGGAAGCAGTGTGGTTCATTGTTATAGGAGGCAAGTGTTTGTTGGGAGAGATGGAGGGTTGGAGGTTTGGTCCAGGTTGCAAGAGATCAGCAGTGGTGGTGTTGTTGAGGGTGAGGGTGAGGGATTGTATAGAAGGAATTTTGTGGATAAAAGGGAGCATTCAGAGAAAGGGGTTATCAAGAAGATTGAAGGTGGTGGGGATAGGTTGTTTGTTAGTAGAGAAGATGTTGAAGGGATTGAAGTGTGGGAGAGCTCCCATTCTTCTGGAGCCATGTCTGTTTTGTGACACTGGAATTTTCATGGCATGGGGTAAGTTTTTAGATAGGGCTTTCTTTTATTGTAAGATTCTTCTTCCATGAAAACTGTCAAGTTAGATAAAGCTCTGATGTTTGTTTAGCACTACGTGAATAACCATAATTTGATGCAATTTCCTATCCGGACATGGATTGTCTTGGTTATGATATGAGATTACGGTCTTAGACTTTTGTCATTTTGGTTTTATCATTTGTTATTATTTCCTCATTACGTGTATTTTCCTTAGAGAAAGCTCTGAGCTCGTGAATAACCACAATGGGACTGAAATGAGGTCATTATAATGTTCATGATCAATTAACGTGGTATATGCTTTGCTGAACTTCCTTTCTCTTCTATTGTAGTCCTGCTATATCTGACATAACGGCAGAGAAGTATGATTTGTGAGTGATGATGAAGCACTTAATTAATGTCCGTAGCTTAGGTTAAACACCATTTCAAGATAGGCTTTTAACAATACTTATGAACTAATACGAAAATGTTAATGGTTATTTTTTCTCACTTTGTTAATTGTTGCAATAGCAATAAAACTTAATTATTATTTTTTTGCAACATTTTGTTAACAATTTCTGGCTTAATACGTTATTATTATATTACTGTTAAGTCCCACTCTTTTAGAAAAAGTATCCCATCTTCAATCCATACTCTCCTACTCTCTTGTGTCCTTTCTTTTGCAACCAAAACCTCGGTGTTTGAAGCCTCAGATCAATGTAGTTTATTTTAGTTGTGAACTCCCCTTTATTCCATGGTCTATTGACTGACTCCAAACTTGGAATCCAACTTACTTTAGTTCCAAGAATCTCCAACTTCAGTTAACTTCCATCACATTATAATTACTAGTAATGTGTCTAAATTTGTTGATCATCATTCCTAAACCATTTTATATGTGGATTTATCATTAAAATATGTAATTACTAGTAATTTATGGTAATTTGTTGATCAATCTAATCTGTAAGTAATATATTGAAAATCTGCCTTATTTTTATATTGAAATGACTACTTAGGATGAATCTTGGTTTAACTGCTTAGAATTTGCTATCCTGTTTTAGGGTGAGATGGCCATAGGAAGAAGTTTTCAGCACCATTATTTCATCATTACTGGCCTATGTTATGTTTTGTGAGTTAGTTGATTGCTTATTTCTGATCCTATATTGTATTTTATTTTTTTTATTTCCTGTCTCAAGGCTACTGTTTAGTGATATGATGAATATATAAGCTGTGCTCTTATTTTCTGATATGCTCATTATCTGACATCTGAACTCAAAAGCTATACATATGGTGCCATTAGGAGAGTTTAGATGCCTAGGAAAAATGGTTAGCAAAATGCAGACAGAAATCTTGGTGAATCTCAAGGTTAGAAACTTCAAATTCATTGAATTCCAAACAACTTTGTGGATTTTTATGTTGTTGAAAATCTGGAAAATCTAGACCTGTTAATTGCACGAGGAAATAATTTTTGACCATTAGATGGTCTGTCAAGTGAATACCCTGGCAAGACACTGCTTATTTTTACCACACTGTCCATGTGACCATTTAATTAATATTATGGTACTTTGAAGGATAAACAAAATGCCATAATGACATAGGGTAATCACTTTGACATGCACCTGAAATTTAGTGGTAAGGGCCTTGGTTTCCCTAAAGGATGAAGCAAGAAGCAATTAATAAGGATGCCGAGGGACCCTAAGCACTTCCCTCTTAATATTTTTCCTTCCACATGTAAGTACTTGTGTTAGCTTAATGGCAATATACTTTTAATATGCCTCCTAAATTTTTAATTATATATGTTGTGGAAATATTTGTGTGATATGGTTATAGTTAGCTGCCAATAAGATGGTTAATAAGTTTTCTAGCAAAGGACTTTTTTACCGTACAGGTGCAGATAAAAAATTTATTCACAACTTTAGTGTAACTTGAAAATTATTAATTAATCTTTTGCAAAATCAACGATTAAAGTAGCAAGTCATGACTCACACTCAGGACTTGCAATTTTTTTTTAAAAAAAATATAAGTCATGCCTGGTAACCATGACTTGCATGGTTTTAAGATTTTCATGCATGCATTTTTTTAAAAAAGAAAAGAACATTTTTTTAAAATTTATAACTTAAATACTTTATAATAAAAAAAAATCTAATTTATGCATGCATTTTTCTATACTTTATAATTAAAAACTATAGGCTCATTTTTTTAAATAATGTTTTTTTTAAAAATGTTTATGCAAATCGTGTGTAACACTGCCGACTTACACTTAAACTTGCACTAAGTTTTGGTTTTACATTGCATGCTGGCCAATTTAAAACTAAAACTGATGCTTTCTTTTTTTTGGTTCTTAACTGAAACTTAAAAAAACTACAACACAAAAGCATGTAAAATGCTAACATGTGAAACACAATGACTAACTAAACAATTCAAACGAAAATGTTAGCGCAACTTACACTAAGTGCAAATGCGCTACCAAGTGCAAGTTACACTAAGTGCAAATGCGCTACCAAGTGCAAGTCGTGGGTGTTAACCACAACTTGCACATACATTTTATTGTTTTCTAAATTTTTAGTTAAACAAAATGAACCTATTGTTTTAAATTATGAAGTTTTAACCAAAAAAAAAAATTATGAAGTTAAAAAAAAACACATGCATTAATTTGTTTTTTTTTTTTTAATTATGAAAAGCTTTTTTAAAAAAATATATGCATGCATGCTTGAAAATCTTAAAACTATGCAAGTCATGGCTACTAGCCTTGACTTGCATGGTTTTCATGTGAGTCATGGCTAGTAGCCACGACTTGTGAGTTAAAAAAAAAAAAATTACAAGTCATGGGTGAGTCACAACCTGTTACTTTTACTGTTGATTTTGCACTAGATTGGTAAATAATTTTTTAAGTTACGTTAATGGAGTAAATAAATTCTTTATCTGCACCTGTACAGTAAAAAAGCCCTATCAAAGATGCACAAAACTGGCTTGAAGAAGTTGATAAGACAAGTGCACATTTTCTTATTTTTATTCCTTTTTATTAGATTATGTTTCATAAATGTAAATCCTGTCATCTATTATTATTGAGTGTTATTCCAAAATTTTGAATGAATGTGCTTAAATTGCCAATCCTTGTTGGTTATTCTGATTAAGAAGTTTCTCCAACAAAGTTGTAGCAAAAGCCATAGGGAAGAAATTGCTAATAAAAATATAATCTCAAGGTATATCAATGGAAATTGTACTAGTGGTTTTTTTATTTTTTATCTAATATAGCTGTCTGGTATTTGTGTGTTGTGATTGATACAGTGATACTTAAATATAACTTTTACAAGTGTCTTTTACCTGTCATTAAGGGAGCCAAAACGATGTCTTTGATATATTCTTCTGAGAGGTTACCATACCATCATTGATTCTCCTTTTTGACAACAGCATGTTGTTCATATTTATTGGCCCTCTACAAATATAGTCTTAGTTTGATTTCATTTATTACCCTTTTTGTCCTATTCAAAATATATGTTCTTTTGACCAATTTGTTAAAGTCTGAAGCTGTATTTATGGATCTTAGCAATGTTTTGTTTGTGCCACAATTAATAGATTCATCAAATTGATAATTTTTGGTAATGAAATTATTGATAACTTTGTGACCATGCTATAAGTGCTTACTGAAAGTGAGGTTTAAACTTGCCATCTGAATTTATAATTTCTACAGATAAAAGGGAGTTTTAAAGGTTTCAACAGATATTTAAATTGCATGAAATCCTAGTTTAGAAGTGAAATGGGAGAATTTGGTCTTGATCATATCCATAAATCGTCTCAATGAGCTCATTGATTTGTATGAACCAGTTTAATATGGTGTTGTCTATTGCCTTACTCATCATTCCTCTCTTCTTTGGGGTATTGACTTACTCACATATTGGGCTAGTAATCTGTACAACTGTACTGTGACATTGGACTATGTTGTTAATTATATGGACTATGAAGTTCCTTAATTTGATTTCCTTGTTACCTTTCTTTCAGGCCACTTCAGGATTGTGCATTAGTGTAAGTAAGTATTTTGGGGTTTGGACTGACATTATTACAGATGAGTGAGTTTTGAGCACTTAGGTGTATATTGTAGGTGTGCAACCTTAAAGTGGCACCTCGACTATTTGGGGGTCCCTCTTGGGGGAAATCTTCCAATTACTTAAGAGTAATGTTATTTGTACACCTCATTTTTACACCTTCCCCTACACCTTAGTGTCAGTGTTAACAAATATTGTTAAAATTGTTATTAACTATTCTGCAAAAGTTATCATCCAAGTAAGGGCACCTATGAGCAACAACTATTACTGGGTTTGGATGATAATTTTTTCAAAATCGTTTATAACAATCTCAACAATATTTGATAACGCAATGGCGCAGGGGGAGGTTTACAAATAACATTTTTTATTACTTAATGGAATCTGGTGGTGCAGAAATTTTGGAAGAGTTTAGACAGTGGAAAGGGAGTCTTCTTTTCTTTTTAGTGATTGGGTCACTCTCATACAGGTCTGCTTGTCCATCGCCCCCTTTTATTATCTTTCCTTGTTCAAGATATATTGTCAGGACAGGTTGTTTGTTGGTAGAGAACTAGAGATCTTGAAGGGATTGAAGTTTAGAAGAGCTCTCCTTTGTGTCCCAGGACTAGCCATGGGCTTTCTTTGTATTTTAGTTTGGTTGATCTAATTTGCGACAAGTTCCTATCTTGTGCAGTTTCCCATTGAGATTCTTCTACCCAGAAAACTGTAGAGTTAGAGTAGGCTCTGTTTTTTGTTTTCCGACATTTCCCTTCACTTAAACTCTACATAGGCATGTTTGGGGGGTGGCAAACTGACAATTGAATTTAGGCTATGCTGTGACTGTTACTTTTTCTCTGTGGATATGAGTAAATCTTCCTTATTTAGCTAATCAAAGCCTACCTTTATATGTGGATGTTCTGACCCATGAAAAAGGCAATTTGTCCCTTCACTCCAGCAAACAATATAGTAGAGGTGAGGCTCATCGGGTACAACAAATCCTTGTGAACCTGTTCTTTTCCACTGCCCATACAAAACTCTCACCGAATAAGATTATGGAAAATATTTACTACAAGACTCCTTGATGCAGGAGCATGAGTCTCACATGAATGGAACTTCCATTTAAAGTGGAGGCTCTCCCCATCTTATCAGCTTGCCTTTTGGTAGGATTGGGAATTTTGCTGAGCATGGCTTTCAACCACACTAAATAAGAGGGACCCATGGGAAGACCATTTCTTTCAACTTTTAACCTTCAAGTGTCATGTACTAATTAATGGCCAAGCCCGAGCCTGTGAAAATGGTGGCCTTACATTTACGATGCCCAAATATGAGAGCTTGATCGTTATTGCCATTTTAGCTTACATCCTTGATTCCCTCTGCTAGTTGTAAGTGGTACAATTTATACTTGCTGTGTTTGGTTGCTGAGAAATAGAAGGAATATGTAAATTTTCTTGAAATGGTTGAATCTTGTTCTTGGCCGGGTGAAATTTTTTTCACCTTTCTATCATACCCTCCTAGTGGCAATCTCAAGTGTTATAATTTTGCGTGTTCTTTTGATAGTGTTTCACTTTCACATGATTTCAAGCTATATTACAGTTGTGGCAACCTCTTGACTTTTATTGCTCACATACACCCGCCGGGCACAGTCCAAAGATGAGTCCTTGCACCACTATCTTTCTGCGTCCAAGTTATCATTTCACCTTCCGGCAATGCCAACCAGCTCAAAACCTTGATTCTTTTTTAATGCCATGTCTTTGTTAGGCTCCATCCCTAAATCAGATTCCGATAGAATTTTTGCCAATAACAAGGACAAGAAGGACAGATGTTGATTATTAAAAAGTACTCTACAATGTGCAAGCCATGCTTGCAGTCACGTCTTTGTATGCGTTGTTAAACTTGTTCTTATAGGCCATGCATTCTGGATATAGCTGTGGTTATAGTGCCAACTGAAACTCTAGCGACAGGTACTAAGTCTATTTTAAGCCCTGCATATCACAGAAGTCTAGGACCAAAACCGTTGTCCGTATGATTTCCATGTGGATGACCTTTTATGTTTTGAAGTTGGAATTGGAGTAGCATTGCTATTCTCCATCTCATGTTGTATAATAGCTACAGTAGTTGGGTTTAGAAGGCATTGTGATTAGAAGCCATGGCTTACTTACGATGGCTTAAGGGAATAACCCAATGAGTCTGATCTGGATGCTTCATCTCAGTACAGTGTTATGTTCTTTAAGTTTGGGTTCATGTCTCAATGAGTTGTAACTTGCTTATTATTTGTCATGGCATATTGGGAGCAGCAAGAATCTTGGTGGTTTAATTAACTGGGTGTAACTGGGTCCTCTTAAATATTATTTTCTCAAACAAATATGGGCACTTGTTCTGTCAGGATGGTTGAGTTTTAAGTGTTGTATAAGTAGCACGACAGTAAATTTTCTCTCTCTAATATTGGACATCTATGAAGAAGTGTTGTCGGAACGAACAGTTTGACCAGTTTAATCATGAATCGGCAGTTATAGTTTTGTTTTATAATTAAATTTATTGTCAAATTATTTTAGATTATTCAAAATTAGTTAAAATTTGATTAAATTGCCCGGTTTATTTGGTTGAGCAGACTAACTACTAATTTTTTTATATAAAAAAATCAATGGTTTTCATATAAAAATTAATATTTTTCATATTTCATAAATGTTTTTATATATTATATTATTAAATGTGAATTATTTTTATGATATGTTTGAAAGTCGAAAACATTGATATGAGGTGATTGTATAGTTATGGAATATTCTGGTGCTGATTCTAAATTTTAAAAATTATGATTAGCATAGGACCAAGGTGTAACATTTGTCTTTTTAGATTTCTGTTGTATCTTTTGTTTTCAAGAGGTTATGCCTATGGCATCAACCTTGACCTTTTCCCACACTTACCACTTGGGCTAAGTCGGAGGATTCCATTTAGGATTAATTGCAGGTTGCCTCTCAATCTATTTAGTCCTATTGTACTTTTTTATGATCTTTCGATTTGAGCACATCACTTCCTAATTTATCGGTAACCTCTATAATGTCCCTCTAAATAGAAAAGTTATAACAAAATAATCAAAATCAGGTGTATTTAGAAAAGAAATTGACTAGCAAAAATTCACGAAGTACTAAAAGAGTACTTAATCAAGTGCCTTATTTTTTTTAAATATTGTAACCCAAGTAGTTGGCTTAGTCGTTAAAGAAATATATTTCATAATTTGAAGGGTCAAACATTGGGTTAGTACACAATAAATTCTTATAAAAACACCATGAAGACGTGGAAGTGCGTCTGTGGTGGCTCGAGGATATTCTTACATTATAGTGCATGAAATTAAATGCATTATAGCTGCAAGAAAGAAAGTATAATAGATAGCCAAAGGCTTCAGTGTTTGTTGGTATATTAGGTGCTACATTTTTTTTATGGAGTTCCCTGATCACTCTTGCTATAGTTTTTATAGGACCTTTCTGCACTCGAGTTTGATTGTTTACTGGATAGTAGTGTTAAAACTTTGAGACGTACCTGACAAATGCTGAAATAGTGGTATTTAGTATTTACAATAGAATTATAGCATGTTTGGATTAGTTTTTTTTTACTTGAAAAAAGCTTATAGAGATTTTAAAAAAAAAGCTGTTTTGAGTGTAAAATAATCAAAAACAAATATGCACTTAGTAATAGTGTTACAGACTGTTGGGAGATCAACAAATTTTGTGGTCTCAATTAAGATTTAAGAATACTAGTAAATTTTTTAAGACTTCCCAATTTGCTATTTACTATTATACATCCAGTAACCTGTGGAAGGCAAGTAAAAAATATCTTGAACTCCTTTCATTCAATTTTCGATATCAAACACTTGAGCATTGTCAAATTCACTATTCATGTGCCCAACTTTTAATGGGTTGCCTTTGTAGTAATGGACTTATATGAAAGTTCATTTCTGCAATACACTTCTTACATTCCTTTTTGGATTAAGGAGTTTGAAAGAGAAAGAAAGGGAATAATTTTTTATTATTAAATTAAAAGAATTATAAAATATATATAAAATTAATAAAGGATGAATGAAATGATATATGATAAATTTTTATTTTATTTTTTTCATTTATTTTTTTAAAATAAGAGAAATATTTATTTAAAATAAAAATTACTCTTTATCTTTCCTTTTCCTCCAAATTCTCTCAACCAAACCTACTAAGTACTATAAAGTTAACATACAAAATTTTTTTTTAAAAAAAATCACATTCTATAATTTTGGTGACGGCAAATAAGGGGGAAAAAAAAGTAAAAGATGCAGCATACATCCCAAAAATAAAAATGTGTAACTTCAAAGTCCTTGAAAATATCAATAGTAGTGCCTCTTATTTCAAGGGGATAGGCATCTGTGGTGCATAGGTGTCGTGGCGGACACTTTAAGTTACTTAACCCAATGTAGTCACTTGTGTGTTCACTTGAGAGGAACAGATCAATCAACCATCAATTTCAGCCATTAAATCGCCAAACATAATTAGCTGTAATACATCACGGCACAATAGTTGTACCATTTAAATGACATGAAGGCAAGGAGAATGAATGTAAAAAGCACAACGCAGCTCATGATCAATGAGAAAATAATAAGGCATTAGGTTTCCCAACAAGATGAGTTATTCTCATTAAATAATCCTCCACCCCATATGTTTGGCACTGAGATGCCATGCACCCAACTGTTTCTTGATCGCCACTCCTAAGTCTAAGTTAGGCAGTTAGCGAATAATTAAGTGAGTGCCATAATAATAAGTTATGGAGCTTTAGCCCCTATTGCTTTTGAGATATCTGATCGTAAAACAACTCTAGGATCTTTCTTAACCCAATGAGTTCAAATTCACATACTCAGATCAAGTTGTTCTAAGAAGGCAAAAGTTGTTGTGCTGGTAATTAGTGGGATTTTCTCACAATAGGCCATTGTAGTAAATAGTGTTGACCTTTCGCATATAAAGCCATGGTCACTTCGATTTCGAGTTCCAGCTATATTATTACAGTCATGCCAACTCCTGTTTTTGATTGGTCATGGTCATTGTGACTCAGACTGCCAGTGACTCCTCTCACTAGTATTTTTATGGTTAGGCTGCCTTCTAAGAGTTACCAGCTTAATAACAAAATATGATAATCATCATTTTTAGTTATTATTTTATTAATTCTGTCATTTTGTTATTATTTTATTGATTTTTCAAAACACAAAGGATGTCATCATTACTTTGAAACTAAAAAGATCTCAATTAAAATTTAAAAGACCGGAATTCATTTGTTTGTTTGTTTGCTTGTTTTTTTTTTTTTGACATGGTTTGGTTCAAATTTTACGTACTTCTCCCCGCGTTTAACAATGAAATTTTATAATCATAAAACCTAAAGTGCACACAATTCTTGGGAGTGAACTATTATTTAATGATTTAAAGTTTTCCTGAAAAAATAAGTAAGGAATTGAAATTTTATTATTAATTAAAGGACTCAACTTCATCGCAGAATTTTTCATTAATAAAATATGATTAAAAAAATAATTTAGAATATGAACATAACACCTAGAATATATGACATGAGAAACTATTTTATGATTGATATTTATTACCATAATATTTTATTATTGAATGTAATCTCCCAATTAGTAAGGTTTAACTTTTAAAGTTAGAGTCCTCAATTGGATATGACACTAAAAATGAACTATCAAGAGTTTGAGTGGTAAAAAAGTATTTGTGAAAACTAAGTCTTAGTATTTCAAACATAATTACTCTTCAAACAAGAACTAAAAATTTTATGTGCCAATATATATATATACAGAAGGGGGAAAACAAAAAACAAAACTGATAATTTAATTGTGTCCGCTGCTTGGGGGAAATTGTCAAATTAATTTGACCCCTTTCTTCTTCTTATTATGTGTGTGTGTCGTAGACCCTTTCAATTTCTCATTTGACCTGGTTGACATGTTTATAATTTTAAGCTTGAAACAAATCGTAACTCTCCGAAATATTTTATATTAAAATAAAAATATTTCATTTAAAATTCCACATAGTTGTCTTCAATTTCGTTTTCCCTTATTACGTTATAAAAGATAATTTGCCCATTTTAATATTTGATGAAATATATTTGAAATGGAATAGAATATTAAATAAAAACAATAGGTAATTTCCTCCAATACCCTTTAAATTAACCTTAATTTTGCATCATTTGTATACATGTATATATGTGATGTATGAATACGTTATGGCTGGCTGTAGTCAAGTACAAGAGTCTCAAATTGCAGAGTTATTTGCTCAGATTCAGAGTAATCTTTGTCCCAATTTTATTTTTTAAAAGTTAACCATGGGTTCAGCTTTGACTAATCATTGGAACCAGTTCAATCATCAAAATAAGATTACCTATGCACATGATTGAAAAATAGTACCAAATATTCAGCCACATGGTTGAATTCATGAACCCTCCCAAAAGAAGCATGTGATCATTATGATCATTGAACATAACCTCAATCAAACGGCTAAGAAGAATTGAATGATCAATGGGTTGGCTTAAAATAATATAAGATAAAACCTGTCATTGATTGATAAGATCAAGAAGATATATATACATTAATTATTTTCAGCTACTGCATAATTTTTTAATCTGAGATGAATAAATTAGCTAATAAATTGGGTGTAACAGGACAAAAAGAAAAGTAGCTAGAAAAGTTAAGTCAACCATCTACTTCTCTGGTTTTGCCAAGAGGGTCCAAAAAGGCTACCAACAACTATAAGCCTCCATTAACAAAGTGACCGAAGTTCCTCTTTTTTTCTTGCACTTTTTGCTTTTTGATGCTTCTCATCCAGACCCAAATCATCAAAAGTTGAAAAGTTTCTGAATCCTCCGCTACTCAGTGCGCAATCACTACGATCTGCCTAAGCCAAGTGGGTTATCTTTCTCCTGTTTGGATAGTGTTTTTTTTTTTTTTCCATATTGGGATGTTGCTCTTTTTGGCTTACTCTTGGGTTTGAGAGTTTGTTTATTTGCTTGCATCTGAAAGCCATAACCCAAAATCTTTGATTCTAGGGGTGATTTTGTTGATGGGTGCTTGCTGGAGCAATCGGATTAAGGCTGTGAGTCCTTCCAATACGGGTAAGCTGCTTCTTGAGTTGCATCATTTTGTTTCCTCTCAATGCTTGAATGAGCTGAGTTTTCTCTCAAGATTTTTTTTTCTTTCTTTTTTTTTTATTGTGGGTGGTGGGGGGTTGGAAATGAATATGGGATTGGTTGTCACAGACTTAAAGTTGTTAACTTTATGGAGATTTGGGCTGTCATATGCATGTATCCTAGTCTGTGTGACATGCTTGAGATCCTTGCAAGTTAAGGCTGCTATGTCTTTTCTTATGTGGTGATCTGTGCTTCCTCACAAACGGGTTTGATCTGGGACACCCATTGGATTCCCAAACGCTAGATTTGGGCCTTCCTGTAATTTGTCCTTTTTTTTTACCCCCTTGAGAAACTCCACTCAGAAGTAGGGTTTTCAATGAGGTAATTCCTCTGGGAAAAAAACTGTAATTTGAGTTTGAGAGAAAATCTTGTTAACAACAGCATAAGGATAATTTGGGGTTTTGTTGGAGTCCATTTAAATTTGTAATGAGTGATGACTTTGTTTATTTTAAGGCCAATGGTGGTGACTGAATCTTTGTGAACTTGTCTTTCTTGGTATTTATGCAGGGTTCACTTCTAGAAGTGTGAGCAGAGATGGCAATGACATCAGCTCAAATAGCAGGAGCTCATCAGCCTCCATACCCATAACTCCTCGGAGTGAGGGTGAGATCTTACAATCTTCCAATTTGAAAAGCTTCAGCTACAGTGAGCTAAGAACAGCCACAAGAAATTTCCGCCCGGACAGTGTCTTGGGAGAGGGTGGATTCGGTTCAGTTTTTAAGGGTTGGATTGATGAGCATTTACTTGCTGCTACCAGGCCGGGAACAGGCATGGTTATTGCCGTGAAGAGGCTTAACCAAGACGGGTTCCAGGGTCACAAGGAATGGTTGGTACGTATCAATTCTTTTCTGGATAGTGGATATTCATTCAGTTTCCCCTTCTGATGCATATTTTGGCTTTAAGTAATTATATATCAACAAAACTCTACGCAACCCCAAGCTTTTTTTGCATACTCATTCACTTTGCATATCTGATCCTGTTTGAGGGGTTTCTGTGAAACTCTATATTTGTTAACTTTTCGAGGTTTCCTCCTTTGATGTTATTGGCATTACTGGCCTAATCGTGAATTTAAAAAGAGCACTTTTTGGATGACTAGATTATGATACTAAAGTTCATTGACTAGATTATGATACTAAAGTTCATTTTCTTCTGATTGTGACTCACAGGCTGAAATCAACTATCTTGGGCAACTGCAGCATCCTAATCTTGTGAAGTTGATAGGCTACTGCTTAGAGGATGAGCACCGGCTTCTAATTTATGAATTTATGCCCAAGGGCAGTGTGGAGAATCATCTGTTCAGAAGTCAGTACCTTCTAGTTTGTTTGAATATAAATTCTTTTGTTCCATTTTGTTCCCCCTTCAAAGAGGCAATAATATAAGCTTACCTCGCCAAGTTCTAATACTAATATAGACTGAAATCGATAATGCAGGAGGTTCTCATTTTCAGCCACTCTCTTGGACTTTGCGATTGAAAATAGCCCTTGGGGCTGCAAGGGGTCTTGCTTTTCTCCACAGCACAGAAACTAAAGTCATATATCGTGACTTCAAGACTTCGAATATCCTGCTTGATACTGTATGTAGTTAATTGCAAACTTGACCATGTCCTGTTATGGATGGTTGCATATGATGTATTTAGCATTCAATCACTAAGCTGCTTTATTGACTGCTGTTTTGCAGAACTATAATGCCAAACTTTCTGATTTTGGGTTGGCCAGAGATGGGCCAACTGGGGATAAGAGTCATGTCTCTACTAGGGTCATGGGAACCCATGGATATGCAGCGCCAGAGTATCTAGCAACAGGTATAATATCTGGTGTTTGTCAAATTGGATTCCTAACTTCTGTTTTGGATTTCCATGCACCAGTTTTACATCTCATAAAATATGCTGTTTTGGTTGATGGGCTATATTATCACATCATTTTTTATGTCATTTTCTTTGTCTAGTACTCATCTTCTCTGAAGTGGTGTTTACACATTATTGCATCGGAAGGGTTTTAAGCAACCTTACATGTACGATAATGCCTTGAAGTTGCATCTACATTCTTCAAGGTTTTGCAGAATACCAACTACTTGGTTACCCAGTACCACTTTTCTTCGGATATCCTTTGCACTTTCTGCCCCAAAATATTCTGTTTCAATTTTCATTTATACTTTGTTGTCATTTCTTGTGATTTGTGAAATTACTAGATTTGAGCAACATTTAGTTTTTCACAGTAATATGAAAACAAGAAGGTGACGCATATTATATTTTTATTACTAAATAATTCTTTTCTTTTCTAGGTCATCTCACTGCCAAGAGTGATGTATATAGTTTTGGAGTAGTTCTTCTGGAAATGTTATCAGGTAGACGCGCTATAGACAAGAACCGGCCATCTGGAGAACACAACCTAGTTGAATGGGCAAAACCTTACCTATCTAATAAACGTAGAGTTTTTCGTGTAATGGATAGCCGTCTTGAAGGTCAGTATTCCCTTAGTCGAGCTCAAAGGGCAGCCACCCTTGCTTTTCAGTGTCTTGCTGTAGATCCTAAATACAGGCCAAATATGGATGAGGTGGTAAGAGCATTGGAGCAGCTTCAGGAATCAAGGGACATGCTGAAAAGTGCTGATCAGAAAGAGCATAGACTACTAGGCTCTGGCCTTCGCCATCCCAAGAGCCTCCCTGCATCTGGCAAAGGCAGTGTAGATGCTTCCAGAAAGACTGCTTATCCCAGGCCTTCTGCATCTCCCCTTTATGCTTAAGTGAGGGAATTTTGTGATGTAGCAAGTATTCAGCAAATGCTAGCAGTTCTTAGGGGTTTGCATAAACCATATTTATGTAAGCAATGTATAGTTCCTCTTTTTTTTTCCTTTGTTGTATTTTGGTCTACATTAGAAATTCTTTTCTCATTGTGGTCTTGATTGTTAGATATAGTGCGAGTCTAATCTGGATCCTTAAGGTGTTTTTTTTACTCTGGAATCCTGTATAAAACACCGCAACATAGCTTATGTAGATGATGCTCTACTTTTTTTTTTTCTTGATACATTACAAGACGAGTATCACAAGTTGAACTAATTCCTCTTAACTCTTTCCATCTCAACCATCTGAACTTAAGACCTCTAACCTTCCATCTCAACCACACAGCGCAGTTGACTCCGCGTTTTCATTTTTGTTCCTAAATCATGGTAGCATTGGCAAAATGGGTTACTTCTTAGTATTGCAGTTCAAGCATTATTACTTTTGTTTGTTTTGATTTTGTTCAAATTTTGAATTTTTGAAGTAAAGTTTCTCAGTATTTGGCATTTATAAAAGAAACTAGCGAAGTTTCTTTTGGCTTGTCATTATACATGGAAGGCTTAACGTGTTCCTCTCTTCAATTCTTATTAATACAAGCACTTGAGCTAAGCTGAATGCTCCAGTCCATTATAAAATGGCTTCAATTCAGTTCTATAAAACAATGGAAAATGAGACATAGCTTGAAAACTTTTCTTTTCATTTTTTATTTTAAAAATTAATCAAGTATTTAATTACATTAATTAATAATTTATATATAATTAATTAATAATTTATTTTTATTTTAATACTTAATACATAATTAATTAAATATAAATTATTAGTTAATATAATTAAATACTTAATTAAAAAAAAATTCCAAGTGGTCATTTTCTCAACAACGAATGTGTTCAGCTTCTTTATTGCTTCTTTATTGCGCCTTCTCCAGAAAGTTGAAACAATGAAATAGAAAATAGATATTATATTATTGGAGAAAACACCAAATTCAATATCTTAGGCTGTAAATATAATTAATTATATGTTGAACTGTACGTCTTCGTACTGCTTTCATTTATTCTGCATTATATGCAAAACTAATCTGAAACTGTTTGTCAGATCTTTATGATATAGAAAATATCAGTTTTTTCTTTTGTTAGCATGTTGAATTGAAACTCAAATGCTTGCATAGGATATTTATTTTATTTTGAATGGGAGAATCAAAAAGGTTTTATTACTGAGGAGAAACAGACGAGAATGTACAAAGAGGAGTATAAAATGAAATTACCAAGTGCCCAAGATCATAGGAAGTTTGGGAGCTAACTTAATTGGTCCATTCTACTTCAATATAATAGGATCACTTCGTTTATTTTGGGTAACTGTTACTCCTAGTCCAACCAATAAGTTAAAGCCATGTGCACATGTAAACCTGTAGGTGGAAGTGAGATGAAATCTGGTGGAAAATTATGTTACTAGAATTCTTCTAGATGACAAAACGTGGTTCATTCCAATTTCATCAACCTCCTCCTCTTGGCCTTTGACAAAGCTTGATCCAAGAAGGTCTTTTTTGGGTTATTGAACTCTTGAAAGTTTAGGGCACATTGATAATTTAGGTTTTCACCCTTGGGAACAGAAGCTATCTTCCCAAGACTTGCAAAAGGTTGAGATATGCAGTGACTAGAATTTTTAAGAATTATGGCCACAGTAGCTCAATCCAGCATCCATAACTTAAATCATTTCAACTAATATATTTCAGACCTCACTTTAAAATTGGGACATATGATACAAGTGTAGACCACTATGGATGGGAGTCATTTTATACATATGTGGGGTAGGCTCTATTTCAATTCAAAATAATGAATCATTATTACTGGTTCCCCTCCATAAAATTCAACCGTTTATCAACAATTATTACTCATCCAAAGTGTACAATTAGCCATAAGCACCAGGTTACTGTTAGCCATAGGGAAATATAGACAACTCCCAGTATAAAAGATAAGTAGAATTAAAGGTTTTGAGATTCTTTTCTCGTTTATAACCATTAAAATGTAAACATGCTGACCTCTCATGAAATGGAGACTTCTCCAAATAGATTGTATGAACGTGAATGGACTCATATTCCAAGTTGCTATATTTGAGGACCCAGAAGTCATCAATTTTCGTCTCCTGAAGAATGAGAAGAGATTCCTCCTTTCTGTAATGCTTCTCTTTCAAGTGCTTCTGAAAAGACCATATTTCTTCATTTATGGCCTCTATTTCTTTGTCAACATGTTTAATTTTGGTCTCAAGTGCCCGCTTTTTCTTCCTCATCTCCATTAACTCATCACACATAATCTAACAGAAACAAAGAAGATATCAGTGAGATTGCAGTCATTAAAAGAGTACTAAGTGATATTTTTAAACCAAGAGCCAATGTGTAGTTATTGTACCTTCACTTCTGATACTTTCTTTTAATTGTGCTGCGTTTTTTCTTGTCACTTCGAATTGTTTGATTTCTTTAAGGAGTCTGTCACAATTGCTCTGGGCTTTCCTTTGGGCCTAGACAAGCCCACAGCTTCTCTCCAGTCAAGCCCACAGTACACTCCATGGGTCATCTTCCCCAACTTTTCAAAACCCTACAAAACCCCCCCATTTCTTCTGCGCACCCAATACCCTATCCCATAGCACACCATTCGCCTCCACCACCCAAAACCCTAAAACCCATTTTCCCATGACAGAACTCGAAGTTGAAGTATCTCGTTCAGAGAAGAAGAACAAAAACAAGAACAAGAGCAAGAAGAACAAAAACGACGACGCTTCTGCTGCTCTCGACCATGGCGAATTCATGATCAAACCCCAAAGCTTCACTCCTTCAATCGACACCTCCCAATGGCCAATCCTCCTCAAGAACTACGACCGTCTCAACGTACGAACCGGACACTACACCCCAATCCCCTCCGGTTACTCCCCGCTCAAGCGCCCCCTCACCGAATACCTCAAGTACGGCGTTCTAAACCTCGACAAACCCGCTAACCCTTCCTCTCACGAGGTCGTCGCGTGGATCAAACGGATCCTCCGGGTCGAAAAAACGGGTCACAGCGGAACCCTCGACCCGAAAGTCACCGGAAACCTAATCGTCTGCATCGACCGCGCCACTCGCCTCGTCAAATCCCAACAAGGCGCCGGAAAAGAGTACGTTTGCGTCGCAAGGTTGCACTCTTCGGTCCCCGACGTAGCCAAAGTGGCTCGCGCCCTCGAAACCCTAACCGGCGCCGTTTTTCAGAGACCCCCCTTGATTTCCGCCGTGAAGAGACAGCTCCGGATCCGAACCATATACGAAAGCAAGCTCCTCGAGTTCGACCCGGATAGGCATTTGGTTGTTTTCTGGATCTCATGCGAGGCTGGTACTTATGTTAGGACTATGTGTGTTCATTTGGGTTTGGTTCTTGGTGTGGGTGCTCATATGCAGGAGCTTCGGAGGGTTAGGTCTGGGATTTCCGGTGAGAAGGATAACATGGTTAGCATGCATGATGTCATGGATGCTCAGTGGGTTTATGATAATTATAGGGATGAGAGTTATTTGAGAAGGGTTGTTATGCCTCTTGAGGTTCTCTTGACTAGTTATAAGAGGTTGGTTGTTAAGGATTCCGCGGTTAACGCGATTTGTTATGGCGCCAAGTTGATGATTCCTGGGTTGTTGAGGTTTGAGAATGATGTTGAGGTTGGTGAGGAGGTTGTGCTTATGACTACTAAGGGTGAGGCTATTGCGTTGGGGATTGCGGAGATGACTACTGCTGTTATGGCAACTTGTGATCATGGCGTGGTGGCGAAGATTAAGAGGGTGGTGATGGATAGGGATACTTATCCTAGGAAATGGGGTTTGGGACCTAGGGCTTCTGCGAAGAAGAAACTTGTTGCGGAAGGGAGACTTGATAAGCATGGGAAACCTAATGAGAAGACTCCTCAAGAGTGGTTGAGGAATGTTGTTTTGCCTACTGGTGGGGATACTGTGATTGCTGGTATTGCTGCTGCTTCTTCTGAACCGGATGCAAAGGTGAATGAGAGTGCTGTTGATGGGGAGGGGCGGAAAAGAAAAAGTGTTGATGGCGGTGGTAGCCCTGTTTCTGTTCCTGCTAAGAAGTTCAAAGTTGATGAGGTTGAAAGGGAAGAGACGGTGAAGGTCAAGAAGGTAAAACAAGAGGTTGTGGATGTTGAAGTTGAGAAGAAAGAAAAGAAGAAAAAGAAAAAGGTTAAAGAGAATGAAGCGGCATCTTCAGATGAGGATAAGACTAAAAAAGAGAAGAAAAAGAAGCATAAAGAAAAGGTTGAAGCCACATCACCAGAAAAGGACAAGTCTGAGAAGAAGAAAAAGAAGAAGGACAAACATGCTGAAGAAAATGCTAGTGAGCTGCCAAGGGAGATCATTAATGGAAAGGATGATGGTGATGCTGATCGAAGTGAGAAGAAGAAGAAGCATAAAAAGAAGAATAAAGATGCCGAGGAAGAATAAATGAAAGTATACTTAGAAGTTTTTCTGAGTATTATTTTGTGCTATTATTTTTCAACATTTTGATGTTTTTCTGACAACCTGTGGAATGCTTAACATTGGGATGCCTATGGTTTCTCACTTTGGATGAGCATCCACAGGATTTGGTTATATTGGCTAGTGAATATCTGTAGGGCCTTGAAATTGAGGAAGCTCTAACAATTGCATCATGCACGTTTCAGGGCCTTCAGTTTTCCTCCACTGGTTCCTAGCTGTTCCGTGTTCATTTATTTCACTTTTTTAGTGCCATCCCCCGTTCATTCCGTAACAGAAAATCTCTTGACATCTATGGAATCTTTTCAATTATTTTATGCAACCCAGATCTTGTAAAAAACAATTGGGAAGAACTGAAAATATAAGCTGATGATTTTGGTATGATTGTCAATTTGAGTTTTCTTACCATTTTTTGAATAGGTACTCGCACTAAACTTCGTTAGTTCGTTAATAAACATTCACTCATGACTGTAAGTTTGCAGTTGCTAGCATAAATGTACAAGTTTTTTTGTTGGAAGCATAGAATTTTAGTTGTATGTGAATTCCCTGCATCAGTAGGTATGGAATGCTGAAGATACAATAGTATGCTTAAACCTAAAGTTATTTAGTCTGAACTGAAGTATAAAGTGGTTCTATTGCTCTAGTTTATAGAGAGGACAGGATTTGTACAAGAAAAGAAATAGAGAACAGGATGTAACTTTAAGACAAGATGCCCTTGCTTATGAGGCTTTGGCTGAGAATCTAATGGAAAGTATCCTTGGGACCTTGTGTGCTTTTCCCCGAGAATCTAATGTAAAGTTGAGCAACAATCAAGCATACAAATAACCATCAAACAGATTATGGCAATAATTGGTTATATCTAATCAATGATGCAGTTTAATATCCCAATTTTCCTCTGTATTATCGACTTGCTGCCTGACATAACCGAACGTAGCACACGACGCGTCGCAAGAGATTACTTGTATTGCTTTACTAGGTAGGGCATTGGGCAACTAGTAATTTTAATACCATTGCCAAAGTTGTAGACTATAGAGTCATAAGTTTTCCTACTATGTTTATGATCCAATGTCGTGAACAAACCATAGTGGAATACTTTTATAGCAGAGTAATTGTCTTTCTCTTCTTTTTCCTTTTCCGTCCGTTCTTGGAGGTCCTTCTCTCACAATTTATAATTACAAAGCTGTAATCAAACCTCTCTTGATAAGTTTGGATTGGAAGAGTTTGGAGGAAAAATGAAGAGGGGAGTAATATTTCATTTTTAAATTGAGAGAATTATAAAATGTTAATAAAAATGAAAAATATTTTATTAAAAAGTTACATGATAATTTCTCATTCCAGTCTTCTTATTTTACAAAATTATCAAGTAAAGGAAATGTAAATTGAAAAATTACCCCTCCTATTCTTTCCTTTCCAAACTCCTCCATCCAAATAATACTTAAATGAAGACTTCTCTACAAAGATCGTCCGAGTGTGCATAGACTCGTGTTCTAAGTTGCCACATTTTAGGACCCAATAATCCTTCCCACCACCTTTCGACTCCTTAAGAATGAAAAGAGATGCCTCCTTTCGGCAGTGCTTCTCTTTCAAGTGCGTATGAAAAGACCATATTTCTTCATTTATGGCCTCTAATTCTTTCTCACAAAGTTTGATTTTGGTTTCAAGTGCCCGCTTTTTCTTCCTCATCTCCATTAACTCATCACATATAATCTATCAGAAGCAAAGAAGATACAAGGGAGATTGTAAGTCATTAGACTAGAAGTGAAATAATTAATAATCCAAAATCAATAATTAATGTTCAATGGTCTGTTACATTCTACCTTGACTTGGTCTTTCATACTTTCTCTTAAGCTGCCTGAGTTTTTCCTTGTCACTTCGAATTGTTTGATTTCTTCAAGGAGTCTATCACAATTCTTCGGCTTGTAAGGATAATGATTGTAACCATATTTCCACTGTATCTGATCTAACTATAAATAGTTCATGGAAACACAAATAAGGGTGAAGAAAAGGTCTTAGTAGGTTATAAAAGGATGAATTATTAATGTTAATATCATTAGTCCAAAGGCAAAAGCTAGAAGAAGAATTCTCAAATTACAATTTTACTAAGCTCTGCCAGAGGTGAAGTTGTAGGAGCATCTCTCTGCTCTCTCACATTCATCTCTCTCAAGAGTTGCTTTTCTTCAGCCAAATTTTTGCTCCCATGCAGCATCCTGAAAGTCAACTTCTGAAGCCACAAGCCAGGGAAAAAATATTAAAAAAAAAAGAACTAGTTAGATAAGATCTCCTTTTTAAAGGATTTGATCAAGTGAATAGAGAATATCAATTTGGTTTCTGTTCTGACATGGTTATCAAGCTCTTCTTTATTTGCAAAAGACAACTTGTCTAGTGCCAGATACACATGAGTCAATATGTCCATTTTGCCATCAACACTCCCATTTAGCCTGTAAAGGTTATAGTTCTTCAGATCTTTCAACCTTGAAAGCGCCATTTCGCGATCAAACTGCAGACAGAAATCCTTAATAGAATAAGATTCTTGATAGTTAATACCATTATTGCTTTCAATATCAGTAACATCTCTTTCTCAGCAACTCAATTTTTTTGTACCATCCAGAAAATACTAATTGATAACTACAAATTGTAACACTGAAAATTTTGCAATTCTTCCCATTCAATTGATACCTCAAGCTCAAAACAGAGAAGAAAAGCATCAACCATATCAGTCTTTTCACATACCACTTTTTCTCTGATCTTTTCAGATATCTGAAAATGTTGTTGATCCTTTTCCTCAAACAAACTTACTGCCTCTTGAATTGTGCAACTGGAATCTGTATCTTTTGGCCAAATTTTAACCACACAAAATGGAAAGACTTGATTGGATGCATGTCCTGCATAAAAAGTACTCTTTAATGTCAGGTCTAGATCTGATCCCACATTGTGTTCACCAAATTTGTTACTGTCAGCTTCCCTTCCAGGTGAAGTTGTATTCTGCATCAAGTTAGTTTCTTCTCTATCCATTCTGTAGATGCTGCTGCCCAGCCTGATACAGATATGAAGTTTGCATAGTAAATGTCAAAGCACAAAGAAATTCAATGGGTTCATTGTGTGAGATTAGAATTTTAAATTCTTTCTTAAAAGTCATTAATTGAAAACTTAGACGAGCAAATACTTACCACAAGCGATAGAGTTGTCTCTTTTGAGGCACTTCTCTAAGAGATGAGATAAATGATTAGATCTTGTGTTTGTAGTTAACTATGAATGCAATGTTGATGTTGAATTTTGTTTATATAAGATTTTGGCATGGCCAATGATTGAGTTTGCTATAGTCAACCCTCTTGCACCCCACGCCAAGTAAGTCAACTTTATCTTATATATTGTGAATGAAGAGTGGAGACAAAATATTTTGATCAAAACAAAAAAGAAAGGAAAAAGTTTTTGAGTTTAATTTTGATCGATTATTTGTGTAAAAGTTTTTACACTATCATCAAATCATGTATTGATGCATCGTTAAAAGATTTCAACTTTTAGTAATTGTTGTCATAATCAAACTGATTTAATGATGTGTTAATATATGATTTCATGATAATGTAAAAAAAATTTAATGATAAGTTAGTATATGAAAATTTAAAAACTTTTACCTAAAAAATGTATGTGATTTTATCTTTGACTAAAACCCTATTTTGCTCCCTCACATTTGATTCAATTATTAATTTTGTCCCTGACATTTTAATTTTTCAATTTAGTCTCTGACAATTATAAACTTACTTCAATTTAGTCCCTCCGTCCGTGTGTTTGTTATTCACTAAATGAAAATGATGATGTGTTACCGTTAAAGGTAATATGACATCCTTATTTTGCCAGCATAACACTGAGTTAGTAGCTGATTGGATTCTTTCACAAAAAATAAAATTATTAGTTGGTATTTAGCTCTTTATGGATGAAAATGACGCCGTTTTTTGGTGAGATAATCTAGTTAGTTACTAACTTAATGTTACGTTGGCAAAATAATGGTGTCACATTACCTTTAACGATGACACATCATCATTTTCATTCAGTAAATAACAGAGACACAGACGGAGGGACCAAATTGAAGTGAGTTTATAAATGTCAGGGACTAAATTGAAAATATTTAAATGTCGAAAGATGAAATTGATAATTAAATCAAATGTGAGTGACCAAGATAAGATTTTAATCTTTATCTTTTCAGTTTCCGTGTGTCTGTTTAAATTTGATTTTGAAAGGATGGATTTAAAGTGGAGTTATTGAAACTCGTAATTGTCCATTTACTTAAAATTGTTACTCGTACACATCTTAGTTCATCTACTTATAACTTTAGTATATATTACGGGGAATTTTCTTTTTTTATTTTTTTATCTTTCTGAAGAACAAAATATATAGAAAATATATTCATGCTATACATATTTCAATTTTAGAGTAAACATTTATTTTGATCCTTTAAAAATATACACAGCATCACATTAGTTCTTAATTTATAGTGACATCAAATCAATTTTTCATTGACAATCAATGTCATTAGTTTTTGTCCTTTAAGGTTTAATTTGACATTATTTTAAGGACCAATTTGATGACAAATATGATATTGAATAACCAATTTAATGTCGTATATATCTTTGAATGATCAATTTGATGTATTTCTAAATTGAAGACCAATGTGATGTCATGTATATTTTTGGATAACCAAAATGTACATTTACTTAGAGGTGGGCAGTGGGTTGTGTTGAACCACAAACCCACACAATTTGACTTAACCCAAAGTCCAAAACGGCTCAACCCACTCATATTCTTTTTTTTTGAACATACGACTTTAAATGACATAGTTTCATGTTGTAGATTTTGTTTTGTTAACAATACGTGGAACGACGTCGTTTCCCTCCAGATTGGATTTCAGGCTTTCAATATTCTCCTTCCTCAATCCTTATGCTACATACTCACTTCACTCGTAGCCCTTCTTCTCCTTTTCCCTTCATCCCAGCCCATCCTACATCATCACGGTTCACTTCCAAGTTTCAACCGTCGTTTAGAGTTTTATGTTGATTGAAACTTATGTAACGTGTGTTAATTGTAATCCTAGAATTATATGTGTACTTTGAAACTTATGTTTTATGTTATGTCATTTGAAAACTTATGTTATATCATGCCAAATGGATTTCGATTTCAATTTTAACATGCTATTTTTTTTAAGTTCAAGTTCTATCCATGTGTTGAACCCAACCTAACCTTCACATGAGGGGGTTAGGTTGGTTCGATCCAAAAGAAAAATTTATCCAAACCCAGCTTAACTTTCTTGAGAAAATTGAGAAGCAATTTTGGAATCAAGAATTCACTAAAACCTTGAATTGAGCTTTTGTTTAATAAGAGTAATTAGTGTAACATTGAATTTTTTTTGTTACATTGGTGGCACTTAAATATTGTTAGCCCAATGTTTCTAACGTGGTTAATTTCTAATGACGATATCAAACATTATTCTAATATGTAACATTGTAGACTTGCACTTGATCAAAGCTAAAATATAGTGTTGCAAATTTATCAAACAAAACATGAACACTAAGAGCATGTTTGGTTTGTTTTCTGTTTTCATTTTCAGTTAGATATGTTTTCATTATAATTACAAAAATGTCACATTGTTTTCATGTTATTTCCTGTTTTCAAAATTTTGTTATGGAAATAGTGAAAACAACTTGTTTTCATCATTTCCTTTACAAAATTTTGAAAACAGGAAACAAAATAAAAATAAAGTGGTATTTTTGTAATTATAATGAAAACATATTTAACTGAAAATGAAAATAGAAAACAAAGCAAACACCTTCCAAAGTTACAAAGAAAGTATTACAAAATGTCTTAAGCTTACATAAGCCAACTAGCATGCCTGCATGAGCCAGCTACTGTCAAATTGTGAGAAGACTCACTTTGCTATTCAGGAAACAAAATTGTAAACCCAAGTCAGTTTTAGATAAGCATAAAAGATGAGCATGGTTATGATAGAGATAAGCTTGCTTATATCAGATATCAGCTTATGAAAAATACACTGATTAGCTGACTCATGAACGAATATGGGCTAGCTCATGTCATGACTTCAGAATCCTCTGTTTCGTGATTCAAGCTTCCAAATGGGCTGTGAATGACTCCAAAATATTGATAACCGTTAGAATATATCATGCTTTGGTCAATATAGTACAAGACATGCTTAGAAGAGTAGTGAGTCACTTTGCAAAAGTGAATGGAGGACATTACACGTCCAAGATAATGCCAAAATGCATTTTTGCAGTACAACAACGTTCAAATTCCTTTGCCTACTTATACCCACCATTTTTCAGAGGATTACATACACAAGAAGAAGAGGAGAATAAAGGAAGTGAAGAGGAAGTGAAGAAAAACACAGTAAGAAGAATCATTTTGTTTATCCAACTCCCTGTGAAAGAGTTTCTAATATGTTTTCTTGTAAAGCCCAGTGAGGATGTGTTGTTTTATAGCTTAGAGAGGTTATAATTGATCAAAACTACTCAGTTCTAGTTTGGAGAGGTTAAAGTGGATTAAAGAATATTCGGTTGATAGTGAAAAATCTCAGTGAGGTTAAGGAATGGATGTAGGTTCCACATTGAGGCCGAACTAGTATAAATTTTTGTATGCAAGCCCTTCCTAATTAACCATTCTATTTACATTATCTTGTACGTTTGTATGTTAATTTCCGCTGTGCATTTAATTTTGGTTGCTTACACATCATAATTTGTTTTTTAGTTTCTGAAGACGAGGTTGCTCATCTGTCTCACTAGCCAGCTTATCTCTGTGTTAGATTTGTGTTTGAGTTTGATTTTGCAAAAATGTTTATTTGGGCCGGACTTGATTCAACTCCCTCCTCGGTCCCCTTTCACCATCACATATGACCTGATGCAAATTAGTCAAGCCCCGCACCACTAACTCACTCTAATTTACTTACTGTGGCATTGAATTTAGCACTGAAAACTTGGTGCTGAACGCTTTACTGAATTTATTGGTTTTCACTTTAAACAGTGAATGAGATATAACTGCGAATCTTTTATGCACTAAATGAGGGGGAAAATTCACATTTCATGACCGCCCTTAATTTTGACTTTACATATATTTCACAAAATACTTCGAATGGATCGCATGAAAGTGTATAGATTCATGTTCCAAGTCACCACATGAGAGGACCCATTATTCCTTTCCCCCATCTCTCGTCTCCTTAAGAATGAAAAGAGATGCCTCCTTTCTGCAGTGTTTCTCTTTCAAGTGCGTCTGAGAAGACCATATTTCTTCATTTATGGCCTTTAAGTCTTTCTCAGCATGTTGGTCTTAAGTGCGCGCTTTTTCTTCCTCATCTCCATTAACTCATCACATATAATCTATTAGAAGCAAAGAACATATAAGTGAGCTTGAAAGTCATTAGAAAATAAGTGAAATAATTAATAATCCAAAGCCAATAATTAATGTTCACTAGTCTGTTACATTCTACCTTGACTTGGTCTTTCATACTTTTTCTTAAGCTGCCTGAGTTTTTCCTTGTCACTTCGGATTGTTTGATTTCTTCTAGGAGTCTATCGCAATTCTTCAGCTTGTAAGGATAATGATTGTAACCATATTTCGACTGTATCTGATCTAGCTATAAATAGTTCATGGAAACACAAATAAGGGTGAAGAAAAGGTCTTAGGAGGTTATAAAAGGATGAATTATTAATGTTAATATCATTAGTCCAAAAGCAAAAGCTATAAGAAGAATTCTCAAATTACAATTTTACTAAGCTCTGCCAGAGGTGAAGTTGTGGGTGCATCTCTCTGCTGGCTCACATTCATCTCTCTCAAGAGTTGCTTTTCTTCAGCCAAATTTTTGCTCCTATGTAGCATCCTGAAAGTCAACTTCTGAAGCCACAAGCCAGGGAAAAAATATTAAAAAAAAAAAAGAACTAGTTAGATAAGATCTCCTTTTAAAAGGATTTGATGAAGTGAATAGACTATATCAATTTGGTTTCTGTTCTGACATGGTTATCAAGCTCTTCTTCTGTTGAGCAAGACCTACTAGCTCTTCCCCTCTGTGCTTTATTTGCAAAAGACAACTTGTCTAGTGCCAGATATAAATAAGTCAGCCTGTCCTTTTTCCCATCAACACAGCCATTTAGCCTGTAAAGGTGGTAATTCAGATCATTCAACCTTGAAAACACTCGTTCGCGATCAAACTGCAGGCAGAAATCCACAATAGAATAAGATTCTTGATACCATTATTGCCTTTAATATCAGTAACATCTCTTTCTCAGCAACTCCATGTTTCTATACCATGATATAGTATAGAGACAATATTGATAATCAACTACAAATTGTAACACTGAAACTTTGCAATTCTTCCCATTCAATTGATACCTCAAGCTCAAAAGCAGAGAAGAAAAGCACAAACCATATCAGTCTTTTCACATACCGCTTTTTCTCTGATCTTTTCAGATATCTGAAAAGTTTTTTGTTCCTTTTTCTTAAACAACCTTACTGCCTCTTCAATCTTCCAATTGGCATTTGCCTGTTTTGGCCAAATTTTAACAGCACAAAATGGTAAGACTTGCTTGGATGCAAGTCCTGCATGAAAAACATTCTTTGATGTCTGGTCTAGTTTGTTTCTGTTAGCTTTCCTTCCGGATGATGGGGTATTCTTCTTCAAATCAGTTTCTTCTCTATCCATTATGTAGATTTCGCTGCCCAGCCTGATATTGATATGAAGCTTCCATAAGAAGTTTTAAAGCTCAAAGAAATTCAATGGATTCATTTAGTGAGATAAAGCGATAGAGTTGTGTCTTTTGAGGCACTTTTCTAAGAAATGAGACAAATGATTAGATCTCGTGTTTGTAGCCAATCTATGAATGAATGCAATGTTGATGTTAAATTTTGTTTATATAAGATTTTGGCATTCTCAATGTAAGTTGTCATAGTCAATTTTTTTGCGCTCCACGTCAAATAAGTCAACTTTCTCCTATAAATTTTGAATGAAGAAAGACGAAATATTTTCTTTTAAAAAAAGAAAAGGGAAAAAAATTTGAGTTTAATTTTGATTCACGGTCAATATAAAAAAAATCATACTATCATCAAATCATGTATTGATACTGTTAATATTCTAACCATTAGGTTTTAGTTTAAAGTTATCACTATTGCCATATTGTAGAAACTCGATTGCACAAGATACTTTGGTTCATGTGTTTCACAAGTGAAATGGCAGTGTTATTTTATCTTTTTTATTGCTAGTTATTAAATTATAAATAGTAACATTTACAATGATTTTCTGTATGAGAAGTGAAGCAAGAAATGGAAGTTTACCCTCTCAAAAAAAAAAAAACTCATTTTCTATTCTCCTTCAGGATACCCATTAGCCCATTGCCCAATGCTGAATTTCCGTAAGTGTAAACGTAATGTTGAATCGTTGATGGGTCATCCTTTCCAAGCCCAGGCTCAATAGGAGTAGGTGGCCGTACCAGATGAGCAAGTGGGTTTCTCAAAATTCATTGAAAAAGGGACTGTTATGCTAGTTGGAACTATGGGGCCTTCTTGAGGGCCTGAAGTAGCTCATAGTCTTAACATCATGAACCTTGAGATAGAGATGGATTCCAAATTGGTAATTCATTTGATTAATCGACATGTTGAAACTGATCTTCATCACTGTGGAACTATTGTTGAATTTTGCAGATGTGGGTTGAATAAGTTATCTCCAATTAGCATCTCCTACATCTTTAGAGAGGCGAGCACGGTTGCTTTTATGCACTTGCAAAGGAGGCTAACGCGCAGAGAGAAGGATTAATCACTTTATCTCATCAACAACATTTATTTTGAGTTTCCACAAGTATTGGCTGCATCTGTAGTTGTAGTAACTTACCAATGTTACCATAGAACTCGTATAGACCCGGCATGACTATTATTTATTCTGTTTCTACTACGTTAATTTGGCACAGTATTTATGTTATCTTATTTATAAGAAAGACAAAAGATATTCCTGTTATCTATCATAAATTTTTTATAAAATTAAATTAAAATTTAAAATTTTTATTATTTCAGAAATTTTTGGAAAGCATCAACATAAAAAAAAAATATTTTTAAACAACTTACCAACATAAATGTGTAATATTTTAAGTCTCATAAACTCAATTCACTTGATAAGAACATGTTGCATATGTACTCGCTGGAAGTTTGATCCCCTGCACTCTGTTCTCCCTTCTCCCTCTCTTGGGTCCCCTTAAGCTCACTGGAGGGAGAGTGCGATGAGGTAAAAAACAAAGGTGTAATATTTTATTTAAATCATATAAAAACTAGAAGTTAAAACTTTTGTAAATGGATTCTTTGCATTATCATATACCAATAAGAATTTCTTCCACACCTAAAGAGTGTGATGACACGTAGTTTTATTTAAAAGAAAGTAAGAGTTTCTCCTAAATTTTTTGTAATATTTTATGTAAAATATATCAAAACTAGAAGTTAAAACTTTTGTAAAGGGATTCTTTGTATTATCATGTACTAATAAGAATTTCTCTCACGTTTAAAGAGTGTAAAGACACATCGTAGTTTTATTTTAAAAAAATAAGAATTTTCCCTAAAAAATTTGTGTTCTATTGGATTTTTTTTATAAAATAATATTTTTATAAAAAAGAAAGTGTTTTTGTTATATTTTAATGTATTTGGATGAAATTTTACTAAAACAAATACATTTTGTGCTTTCTTTTAGCTAGATTTTATGGTTTTAAAATACATTTTAGTATATATATATACTCTTTATAAAATATCTTAAAAAAAAGATGATAAAAAAAATCTTTTTTAATCCAAACCAACCATTTGTACAAATTAATCAATACCCCATAGGTGAAACACAAGGCAAAAATCTAATGTTTCGCATATATTCATGTTCAGTCGTCTTTGTTTCAATCCAATAAAACCTCCCACCTTCTGAGCTAGATTCGTAAATGGCCACTGCAGGTGCTACTTCCCCTGTTCTACCTCAACGGTGAATCGGTAATAGCAATTAAATTCAAAGCTTCCAACCCCTGCAGATATTGGGGCAGATAGTTTCTCAACCAATCAACTTATGCACAGCCTCAAGTATAAAGTTAAGAGTAATGCTAACTGCATCATTGAATTTGTTTCCCACATCAACATAAGGGTTAAACAACACATCACAACACAGCATCTTATCACAAAGATAACAAAAAGCAAACGCAAGTAGGAAACGTCCCACAAAAAACACATTAATGCAATCTTATGCCCACCAACATGCTGATACCAAGTGTCTATGAATGAAATAGAGCAACTATGTGCTACATATATATTCACACTAAAATTACACCACCATTAACGTTAGATGCACTCCATCTATGTTATACTGCGCACTCCACTTACATTATCTTTGTGAAATTCTGAATCCAATAGACTGAATCCCATTTAACTTTTTTCTGTACAATCAGAACTTTGCACCACTTATACGGAAAGTAACAATTATTACTCAGAGATCATAACAACGTCGATATTGAGCTAATGAATGGATTACATAAGAAAGCAAACGTGATGTAGGACCTCCGTGCCTTTTGTTTTTCGCACCGAAAGTTCTTGTGGTTTTAGTGATAAGATTATCAACAAAGCATAAATGCCTCCCTTTTTCTTAGAAACCAAACAGATTTTTCCTCTTTCAGTTTCAGGGGGTTCCTACAGTATCTTATCAGAACCAAGCTAGCACCCCCTTTTCGTTTGTCTCATGAGACAAATTCCTTGTGTGTAACTTAAGCTATTTGCAAAAACGAGATTCTGGATGTGAGAAGCTTGCCATTAGCAAAGAACACATTGGCTGGGCTCAATGCAAAGTGCATCAATGGCTAAGCTTTATTGGGCTTTTGAGGCTGCGTTGAACATGACAGAACAAAGGGATGGCAACTTTTTATATGTTTCTTAGTTGAAGTAGAATGTTTGGTTTCATATATTCCCCTCCTAACGACATTTTAACTACAAAGATCTGAGCATTATTGAACAACAATGCTTTACTATCCTTTTCATTTATTAAAGCTGGTCCAATTAATGATGTGTGAACGAACATATATATGGAATCAACACATAGTTTCACACAAAGCTGAAAGGCCCACAAGTTGATTATGCAATAGAAATCCAACAATTAGGTACGTTGGATTTAGTTTTTGATAGGCTTGGAAAGAATATGCAACTCGTAGACAATTAAAGAGAGGCACATACCAAAAATTCATAGCATTTATTTTGTCCGCTAAACCGTTTTCTTTTATTTGGTCGAATTACTTTTTCCCATTCATTATGATTTTTACTTAAAAATACTAATTTATATAGAAAATAATTTCAAATAAGAAAATTCTTTAAAAAAGGAAGCGAATGAGAAATTAACAACGCAGTTAGTTTTTATTGAGGTAGTAACTTAATGAATATATTTTTTTCCATTTGTATTAAAGTGAGAGACTATGCATTGGTGTTGGCTTTATATATTAGTATAGATTAGAGGTTGGAATATATATATACCTCAACTAATTTTTTAAAAAAGATACTGTGACATTTGAGAATGAAACATTAAGTGTGTGTTTGGATTAGCTGTGAAAAAAAATATTATGTTAAAAATAGATTATGAAAAAATTAATTTATGTTTAGATGTGTTAGTTCATAATCAATTTTAAGATAAAGAATTTTGTTTGGATTGTATAAAAAGAATCGTTTTTATGTATTAAATTACTAAAAGAGATATGAAATAATTAAAAAAATTATTTAGTTGAGGGAAAAAGAATATTTATCTATCAAAGCTTTTGAAATAATCTATAATCACATAATTAAAAGCTCCAAATACAAGCTTTTTTAAATAAAAAAACTGTTTTTAGTTATAGAAAAATAATCTTATAATCAATTTTACACACTTTAAACAAATAAGATAGATTTTAGATAAAACATCATTTTATTGAAAAAAAGATGTTTTGATAAAGAAATAATTTTTCCTAAACATGCTCTAAATTTAAAGGCTTAGCTATTGAGTACATGGAGTGACTGAACTGATATCCCTTGGCACGTGGAGAGAAATTACGCTTATTTTTTATATGTTTCAAAACTTATGATCTCAATAGGACAATCATGAAAAATTCATATATAAAGCTCATGTATTACCATAGTTAACAATAGATTTAAGTTCTTATTTGAGCTCAATAATAAAAATGATCACATTAAACTAAACCAATATATACTCCACAAAATTTGACATTTAATTAATCAAAATTTTAGTAAATATATGACTATGCTAATCCATATATAATTAAAAAAATCCAACATATAAGTATTAACATTTAAAGGAAAATTGAAGCTAAGATAACCATCATTATATAGGGGACCTCCTCTTTTTGGATACTAGATTTTTATCAGTGAACATATTTGTGCTTAATTAGTAAGTACTAATTTTATTATATATGTAATTTTTTTGTGTACAATTTTTATGTTGGTATCTAGATAATTTGGTCGCCTTCTTAATATTATGATACACATGTTGTTAGTATTTGACAATGTGAATTAATAATCAATGATAATAATAAAATTATAAAGATAGTTTTGATAAAATTACAATAAAACTGACTAGAAAATTATGGGAAAAAATAAAAAGAAAAAATTATTATATATATATATATAGTTAAGATTATCAATTTATATATATATATATATAGTTAACAAATTTTACTTAAATTATCAATTATAATATTTTAAAAATTACAATCTATTTGTATATGTAAAAAATTAAATAAACATAATATTTCGTGCATTATACAGGCTACTATCTTTTTTTTTTAGCCAAAAAAAGTGAGGAATTTAAAATAAGTTAAATAACCTTTTGTAATACATCAGACAGTAAATTAGAATAAAATTGTGTCAAAACACCACAGAACTAACGACAAAACTCAAAAAAAAAATTACAAGGCTATCTTACAAAATTCAGACCATTGATCCTTTCACTTTAATTTGGTGATAGTTTTGAGAAACAGACCAAACTAAGTTTTCGAAAATCTTGTTCTGATTTTTCAAAATCCCCCATAATACAAACACTGCCAATTCCAAGGCATTTGGGAGGCCAGTTCCCTCCTAGAATCAGATTAGATAGTAGATTTATTAAGTCAGTAGATTTTATTGCAAAAGGAGATCGAAACCAAATTGCCTTTGTGTGAGGGAAAGAAGATGTCAAATGTTGAGTGGTTTCATCTCCAGTACCACACATGGGGACACAAAATCTACCCGCACTTTTCTGTTGAGAAGATTCATTCTTCTGGGGAGGATATCATTAAGGAACTTCCACATAAAGATCTTCAGTTTGTGAGGGACTTATAGATGCCAAGCATCTTTCCAAAGCTTTTGAGTACCAATATTAGATGGATTCCAATGGTGGACAAGTCTATGTCCTTGCAAACAACCCGAATGAACAGTGCAACACCCTTTTGTTATAAATCTATACCTAACTTGTTTGGACCTTATTGAATAGCCACTTGCAAAATGTGATTATTCAAGAAGATGCCCATTGCACAGGGTACCATCAAGTTGGCAATTCTTGCATATTTATTGTCCACTAGATTAATAAGAGTAGAACTCCTAAGGGGTTGGCGCAGTGGAAGCGAGTTGCGCTCCCCAGAACCAGAAAGAGAAACAATTTGATTCCTAAGAACCTCTCATGGGGAGGCTTTGTCCTTTCGCTCTCATGGTGGACAACAAGCTTGTGTTGTTTGACGGACCAAACTATAAAAATGCAAAATTAAAAATCAGTTCTTATTAATTTGGTAGATAACTCTTTCTTTTTGGGTATGATGATTTGGTATATAACTCTACTTGTGTATCATATGTATCCAAAAAATTATAGTGGTTAAGAATAAAAGTATAAAACTAGTTTCTCTCTTTTTATTTCCCCTCTATATAATATATGTATCCTTAATAATACAATTGCATAATAACAACCTTTACCCTTCCTTTAATCATCCCATCTCTAATAAAGATTTTGTATTTTGGTATGAAACTCTTCGTTTTCTATTTCTTGCATTCTTGCCAAAAACCAAAACGGAGCTTTCTACTATACACCTATAGCTGGAAGGAGTATTCATACTCTATTAAAATAACTTATTATAACCTGTTGTATGTTATTTTTTTGTTAAAACCTTAATTCTTTAATTTTAAACTTTAACCCATTTTCAATTTTGCACTTCAGTCTATCTTAATTTTTTATTTGTTGCATGACCAAAAAATAATTTATTTAAATCACCGTTATATTTAATTCTTATTTTATATATATATTATTTATTTTTCATGAAATATAAATTTGATATTTATTTAATTTTTCTTCATATTTTTTTATTTATAATTATAACTGTCAACATTATTTTAATTTTCAAACATTACACTAATTAAATTTTTTGTTTCTAATAATAATATTTTATAATTAACAAGACACATCATATATGTATGGGTAAGACTTTATTAGTTAGACCATTTTTTTAATATTTTAATGCATGGCGGGACTGACAGTCCTGTCATGGAATTTTAGTTTTTGTTATGCATATCATTAAACTTATAGACTATAATAAGATAACGTAGTGACATTAACATTTTAAAAAAAATATTATTGACATCTAAGAGCACGGTTTAAGACATACACGCTCTCAAAAAATTAAATTAAATTTTCATAAAATAAAAAAATAAATTTTTTTTAAAGAAATAAATTTTATTTTATTTTCATGAAAAATATTAAAAATAAAAATAAAATATCATATTTTGTACATCTTTACACAAAAATCAAATTTTAATTTAATTTTTATGAAAAATAAAATAATATTTTAATGGAAGTAATAAAAAAATTTATGACAATAAAATTAACATATAAAAGTAAATAAAAATATTAAATTTCATGGTAGCATATTAAAATAATTTAAAAAACAATCTTAAAGTAAAATATTACAATTATGATGGTATATTAAAAAAAAGAAATTACATAATATATTACTAAATGTCATGCGATAATTTAAAAAAAATTAAATTTTTTCATAAAATAACTAAAACAAATTTTTCATGTATTAATCAATATTTTTAAAATTATATATAAATATATATATATAGAGAGAGAGAGAGTCTTTAGATTTATATATATATATATATAATTTAAAGCATGGCGGGACTGTTAGTCCCGCCAACGAATTTTTTTTTAAAATTTTTTTCTTAGTAAAAATCAATAGTTTATATATATATATATATATATATATATATATTCTTGCTTTGTTTATAAAATAAAAAAAAATTATTAAAAATAGTGTAAATATTATTACAATAATTTTAATAAAAATATTAAAAATAATTTTAAATATTATTAATTGCATAGGAATCATATTCCGATAATAAAAATAATTACATATAATTTTAAATAAAATTAATATATGAAATGACTACCAAATCTCCACGCCATCCTATTCCCAAATAAAATATAAAGAATTTTAATAAAACGGTATTACTTTTAAATTAAAATAATTACATGGCCCAATTAATGTTAAAAATTTATATAAAATAATTTTAAAATCAATAGTTGGCGGACTCGGCAAATTCCCCGCCATCCTATTTACTTGACAGATATATATGAGAATTTATAAAAGAAATTGTTGAAATAAAAAATTATAAAGACAAAATAAATTTAATTTTTCATGAAATAAATAAAACTAAAATAAAATTCAAGAAGCATGGCAGGACTCACAGGTGAGTCCCGCCAGCCATTCAGATGTTCATGTTATGATCATATAAAAAAAAGTAGAATATATCCACTTAAATATTTTTAATATAAAATTTATCTAAATTTAAATAGTTACTATGTAAGTTGTGAATACAATTATTTATTCATTTAAAAATATTTTTTTTTCTTATTATGAAAAATGGAGTCGTGAAAAAGGAAAGAAAATGAAAAAGGAAAAAAAAACAAGATAAGAAGGCTAAATATGAAAATAACATTAGAGGAGTTTTTTTACAAATTATCAATAACCTTTTCAACCGGTTCTCTCAACAATTAACCACCGTTAAATTAATTTATTAGTTTTATTAGTAATAATCTATGGTTGATATTGAATGAAGCATGGATGCTCTTCTTGTTCTTAGGTGTATATTAGACGTTACCAAAATCATTACATGAGGTCATGACTCATGAATCAGCATGCACCAGAGTTACATTTCCCTCAAATTTCAACTTTCATTCCATTCTTTTTTGGCATGGTGCGGGGTGGGCGATTTGTGCTGACTACTGGCTTATAATTGAGAAAAGATGGCTATGCCTTTGGCAAGAACAGTAAGACAGATGAAGCTTCAATAGAAAGAAAAGGTGCCAAGGTTGGGGTAAATGAGAAGAGTAGGACAGGGTACCCTGAAAGAGCAAATAAATAGACCCCTCAGTGACAGTGAAAGAGGCACATGCACGCTGCTTTAAAAAGCCCACCGACAAATGGAAAATCTCTAAGCATTGCCTTCTTGAGAATGGTTTGCATCAATTAATTGCTCATGGGCTTTGGAATTTTAATTGTTATCTCCATTTATTGGTGGTATTGTAATTCCATTATCCAATGCTTTAAAAGCAATATAAGACAAAAAAATTGACACTACTGAATTAAAATGCAAATTGAAGAATATAGTATTTCTTTTGGCGTTGTGGTTTTGTTGTGGAAAAGGACTGATGAATTATGTACAATTGTGCCCTCTGCAAATAATTTTTATTTCAAATGCTACATGCAATTTTTTTTTTATAAAATTGCCTTATTGATGTTTTAATAAGTTAATAATGACTTATAGGGCGGAATTTAAATATAAATTGTGAGCGTAAAGTAAATGTTTAATATGTAAATTTATTTACAATGAAATATAATTTTAGTAAACTTATATTAAAAAACTTATTATACATCTTAAATTTAAAATTATGAAAATATTATAACCACCCATTTATATTTTTAATAAGAATTTAAAGTAAGTTTAATAAAATGAATGAAGTACAGGTAAATTGACATTTTAATTGACTTTTAGGTTTTGTTTAGATTATGAGAGAAATAAAGTGGAAAGAAATATAGTAAAAAGAAATAGGGAAAAAAGAAATAGAGTAGAAAATGAGTAGATTTTTAAGTTGTTTGGATTAAGAGAATTAGGAGAGAAATAGGAAAGAAAGAAAATTAAATTTTGTTGTAAATACATATTTGTCCTTATTTATTTATTTATAAAATAACAAAAGAATGGTATATTAGTCAAATTTTTATCTCTACTCATTTCTTCTTTATTTCTTTTCACTTTAAGAGAGAAATGAAAAAGGTGTGGGACTCACCACTTTTTTTTCTTTCTTCTCTATTTCTCTTCTAACCAAATAAGAGAATTTCTTCATTTCTCTTCTATTTCTCTTTTCTTTAATTCTCTCTTCTCCATTTATCTCATACCAAACAAAGGCTTAGTAAGAGAAATTATGTCTAGAGTCAGAAAATGTAAAAGGAAATTAAAAGACGTAGAGGCTCGTAAAAATTTTATATCATAGAGATTTTAATTATTTCCTTAATATATATCTAAAAATATTAAATTATTGAAAAGTGACAACTCCCCACTACTTCCATATGCTAAATACATTTGCCATGAAATGGGTGAAATGGGTATGTATGAGTTAATTAGCATACCATGTAGTAAAATATTATACTCACTTTTACCTTATGCTATGTTTCTTTTATTTGGATCACTAACTGCAACTTTTTTTTGGAAGAAGGAAAAAGTTTCTGTAGCAAGTCTTGAATAACCATTTTTAAATTATTTTTTTTAAAAAAAAAGCTTACACAAGCTATTTTCTTTTTGCTACACAAGCTATTTTAATTTGTCCGATTCAGGACTCTTTCTCAATGGTTTGTCAGCGAGTCTTATTTGAAAAGAATCCAAGTACACTCTTCAGTTTTAATCTATCAAAGAAAAGTGATGGAAAGTCAATGACTAGAAAAGATTATTTAAACATAATAGTTTTATCATCTCTTGAAAGGTGTAACTTTTTCAATAAGTAATAGTGGTTTCAAGGGCTCTTTTTGAGAAATAGGAATTCCATTTTAAAAAAAATGATCTAAAGGTTAGCAATTAAGATATGAAATTTTTAGATTTAAAATTATATAGTAAATTCATCTCTTCTTGTGGTGAATTAACCTACTGCTAATAGCTCAATTCCTCGCACAAATATATTATTGTTGTAGACCATACAATGATTGAAGAAAAAGTCTCCATCTTTCATTGCGTCCTGGCCTTATGGCTTGGTGTTCATGCATCAAATCAAAATGTGAATTCAATTTGAGTATGATGAAATATCTCTGATCTTGTCATGTAATATGGTAAAATAGTAATAATGATAATAAAATACATTGGGATTTTATTATGAAGTACAAACATATTAAAAAATGAGTGTCTAAATTAGAACATATAAAATTTGTGAGATATTTTACATTTTACTGTGTTGATAAGATGTGTTCATACTTTTAAATATCATAAAATTTAGGAAAATTATATTGATTTTTTTATAATTTTAAAAATTACGATGAAGATGAAATCATGTAGCTATTTCTCACTAACATGAAAATTAAGAATCATATAAATTATCTAAAACTTCAAATAACATTAATGAATTTTGAACTAAAATGAGGTCCACACAATGTAAAAGAGGTAAGATTCATAAGTCACAACTCCCAAATATTCCTCTAACTTTAACTTGCACACTAGCATTCACACACGATTCTTTTATTTTCTACTTCTCTATTTGGATTAATGTACACATTTAGAGGCCATCAACAAGGGTAAAAGGAAGAATCAATCTGTAGAAAGGTAATCAATACGCAAGCAGTTCTTTTTTTGCTACAGAAGCCTTTCGGCAACAACTTTATAGCTAATATATGCTTTGAGATGAGTCTAGTGATTATTATACTTATTACCAATTCTTTTTTAGGGAACAAGTGCTGTTGATTTTTCTCTTAACATGCATCATCACTGGCATCATGTGCGCACAATTGTCATCATCGCAATTCACATTCACAACCACAAGCTAGCTTACTTTTAATAAATAAATGTATAGGGATGAGAAGAGGCTATCACATTCTAAAACATTCTAAAACCAGGACATAATCCAGGTTTCATAGGAATTTTAGGATGGTATACTTACATATCCACATAAAAAGGAATACTGAGCGAAAATTGAACTTAAACTTTATAATTAAACTTTATAATTGAAGTCCGAAGCAATTTATTTATTTGTATTTGTGACGTATTTATTATTTATATTTAATAATTTTTTTAATATTTATTATAAAATTAATAATTAATAAATAATTAACAACTTTTAAATTCATACCATACTACCATACTAAGGTAAGGATAGTAACTCCCTCTTTTTAAGGCCCTTAATTTGTTCTTTGACTTATGATAAAAGCAATTAGACAGAAAATAAACATAATTACACCAACTAAATCTACCTCTATTTGGCACAAAAATCAGAACCAAAGAACAAAATCAACTTGCTCCATAATTCAACGATTTTAAAAGGGCATTTAAAACAACTGAAACATATTATATATAATATCATATTTATGTTTATAATAAAACCAGAGCTGCGGGCTACATGCACCTTGCAGCCTCCTCAGCCCCCATTACACTTTCAGTTAAAAAGCATTGCTGGGTAATAAATATACCAGCAACGCTCATTACACTTTTAGTAACACTCACAAATTCACCCTCCAAAAACAAAAAAGCAAAAGCTAACTTCCACATACACCCCCACTCACATTTATATAAAGTCACTTTCACTTTTCCTATCTACCCTTCTTACTTTTTTCTCTTACCCACTTTACCCAACACAACTTCAAAAACTTTCCCGGGAAAATAGAGGAAAGTTGACGGCGGGAAACTAAACCAAACAAGTCAAAACTACAAAAGAGCCATTAAAGAAGTGTGAAATTATTATTTTTTCCCCCTATTTTCAGACACGGAAATTCTTGCCCATGAAAGTCTGACCGAACTGCCAATTAGGTGGTGCCACGTTCCAAGAGGTGGAGGTGCGCCTGTCACTGCCCGTGACTCTAAAGGAAAGGGCCTGGCCCACCAAAACGGCATTGGATTGCCAATTTTGCCCCCAGTTCCGACTCATGCTGTTCCAGCCAGTGTTGGTTCCTTTCACGCTCAGGCGCACGATATCCCCTGCACCCGCCACGTTGCTGATCAGAACCAGATTGAAGTAACGAAAACCGTTGATTGTGAATCTGATTCCACCTTTCTTTCTGCATGCAACCCTGTCACCAAATAAAAAAATTAATTTTATAATTATTTACGAAAAAAATTAAAAAATATTTCAAAGAAAAAATAAGTAGCATCAATCAATGTGACAGTTAAAACTTCAAGGTTTGACTGGAACTTTTGGTAATTTTATATTGTACAGAGCCCCAAAAAACTGGTGCCTTTTTCGTAGGAATGTGTGACCAAACACACCGGCATGGAACTAGGTAAAATGTTTTTTAGTTCTGAACTTTAAGGCACTATCCTAATTTTCCGAGAAATTATTTATTTGCTCTCTGGCAATTTTACTAGTGCACCTCGTAGGACACCCTTTGAATGACTATAATGGCCTCAGAAAAGTAATGATTTGTTCAAGGTTTTGAGGTTATTTTGGTCATTTGGTAAATGGCACCTACTTGAAGTCTAAAACTAAAAGCATACAAGTCACAAAGCCGAAACCTGAGAGGGCCCAAAAGCAAAAAAATGGCTAATAAAGAAAGAGAAAAACTTCTTGTTAATTCAATAAATATATAAGAGACGAAAGTACGTGGGGTATAGTGTAATTCACTGAGGTAACCAGAACAAGGACAAAAAAAAAAATAGGCACATAACTAGTAACTAGTTAGATACAAAAAGATAATATTATATGATTAATTATGCCAATATGATATTAATTAAGATTTAATTTTAATGAATTATAATTGTAAAAAAAATTTATATTACCATTTAATTATATATTAATACATTATTAAAAATATTAAATTATTAAAATAATTATTATAATAATCAAATTCATTAAAATAATATATAATTAGATAATATATAATTGGGTAAAAGTAAAAAAATCTTTAACTGAGAACCAAAATAAAACTCTATTAATTTTCACTAATTATTCACTAACGACAGGTTATTATTGCAAAACAAAAAATCAGAGTGAAGCAATGCTGTTCTGTGAAGCAAGTAGCAATTTTGATAAAAAGAAATAGATCTATTCTTTTTTTCTTCTTTATTTTTTTTGGTAATAGAAATAGATCTATTCTGTTGGTATCTGTTTGGGTAATGGACGAAAACATGAATGAATGGGAGGGTTCTGATGAAACTGCTGAGGAGATTCTGATAGTGTTTTTTTTGTTTGTTACCCAAGAAAATCAGCGGGAATTGGGAAGAAAACAAATAACGAAAAAGCAAGATTTTCAACCTCATCTTCTGCAGTTCTGTTTGGTATGAGTATGGGGTAATGACACCTCGGTTTTAGAAATGGAAAAACGCCAAAACCCAGATGCAAATTCATAACTGCACGAGACTTCTATAATGGGAACTAGAGATTTCACATCAATACCCATTTTGAAAGAAACAATTCTATTATATATATAAAAAAAGAAGAAACAATTCTATTATATAAAAAAAAGAAACAATTCTATATCCTAATAACTTTACTAATTCTTTAAAGAGAAAAGTATTAAATATTTTTTAAACTTTAAGATATTAGAAAAATTTCTTGTTATATATATTATTACTGAAAAAAATAAAACACAGACTCAAATTTTCTTTTCCTTCCTTACTATTTTCAAAACAGTGTAAACATGTGAAACAATGGAACGAAATGCTAAGCCAGGAAAAGGGGTTGGTTCACTCACCGACGGTAAGTGACTGGAACAATTCCAGCACGGTACTGAGCGATCTTGAGGAACATTGGCATGGCGAGATCAAAGTGGGGGCGTGGTGGGTTGCACCAACCACCATTGTCACTGGGTTGAGCAAAGTTTGGTGGGCAAAAGTTTGTGGCTGTGATGATGATGGAAGGGCTTCCTGGGTTGCACCATGTGGGATCTTGGTTGCACTTGATCTCAAAGCATGCACCACAGCTAAGGCCATTGTTGAAAAGTGCTGTGCTCAGTGCTGCAGTGTTCACTCCATAGCCTTGGCTGTATAGATTCCCATACCCACAAGCACCACCTGAAAGAAAGAAAGAAAAATGGCAAAGAAATCACAAAGACTGAAAACATAATCATTTCAGAAAATTTGACTGAAAATAGAAACTTTCTGAATGGTTTCAAAAATGGGTCACAGAAAAGAACATTTGATGTGATTAAAAGACCTTAATTTAAGCACAGCAGGTCAGCAACATTTTCATGGGTAAAGCCCAATAAAAAAAAACCAAGAGTTTGACTTAGAATGCTACAAAACGGTTTAAAAGAGTGGAATTTGATGAAAAAACTGAAAATGCAAGAAGGAAGATGAAAATGATTTGGGTAAGAGGGTTGGCAGAAAACAGAGAATATAGCAGAGCAGGGTGAGTTTCAGAGGAAGGTGAAGACTGAGAGCACAGTGAGAGGAAATGTGTTGTATAGAAAGGGTACCCATTGTTCCAGAGGCATCACTTCCACCGTAGAAAGTGGCATGGGCACTCTGCCAGGGGCCTCCGGTGAAAACTCCAGGGATTCGAGCACTGGTTGCAACAAAAAAAGAGACCAATGATGCAATGCAGAGCAGACCCATTCCAGCCATTGCAATATTGCAGAAGAGAGAGAGAGAGAGAGAGAGAGAGAGAGAGAGAGCAAATGGAGGAATAGGCTAGTTGTGGTGTGTTGGTTGGAGGAGAATGGAAAATAGGCAGAAGGTAAGGGGGTACTTATGGAGGGAGGCCAAGGAGTGGGGTGAATCTGCAGTAGTCTGAAATAATTACCATCTAGTTAATGCAGCTTGCTTGCCCCTCTCTCTCTTTCTCTCTCTCACTATATGAGATCTTATTTTTGGGCAATGAAAGGGGCCTTTGTTTTCAATAATTAATAAATTGGTTCAATTTTTCTTTTTTTGCAAGAAATGTTTGGGTCACCCATTAATGGAACATGAATTGATGTGCATGTGCAGTACACATGGGCCTTCTTTCATGTTCATTTTGTTTGGTCAGAGAGAGGAAGGCAACTTGAGGTTCAATTTGGGAGAAGAAATTGGGAAAGCACATGATGTATCTTGGAATCACATAGCTAAAATTGAGAGGCCCTGATCTTGATTTCATACTAAAATCATGCTTGATGTGTTGTCTACAAGCAACAACTTGTCATATTAGCTTATCATATGAGAATTTTTTTTTGTCCAAAGAAAATAAAATTCCAACATCCAATTTAAAGCCTCTCAATTGAGAATTTAAAATTAAAAATACTTATTTTGGATCAACACGAAATAAAGGTCATGACATTTATACATGGCATCATAATATAAAGACACGCCATTCATAATTCGGTGAAAAGTTGTATGAATAACAATAAAAATAGAATGCTAGGTTCTTTGAGTAATTTTATATTCTAAAACAATAATTTTTTTCTTATAAATATACAAATAAAACAGATTGTTGTTATAGAGAACATCCACTTTCTCTCAACTTGTTTGATTTGGAATAAATATCAAGTAATCGAATGGAGTAAGTTTATGCATTATCATTATCTTCCAGTTTTCTTCATCTTTCTTTTCCACTAGTGGATTACTATTAACCATGGAGATGCTTTTCTTGTTTGCGAATTGGGATAAGTCTTTTATGTTTAAAATTAAACTCCAAGATATTTTCTAGAAAATCCCCAAAGATAGTCATCAAATTAATTCCATCAATTGTGGCAAGCACCAAATGTGAACGATTTCTAACAAAAGATCAAGCTGAAGTCACTTTAATCTAATGGTTGTGATTGATCCAGTGTGCCTCTCAAGTAAAAGAATTAGAGGCAAGAACCGAGAAAAGAGAAAAAACAATAGGGAATCTCCAAAGGCCTCAAGCATGAACCAACCACTCACTAGTCTAAGTTTTTTTTTTTTTTTTTCACATAGTTATAAAGCTATAAAGATGAGTCATTTAGCTGAGTTCGATTACCTTACCTCAGTAAGGTGTCGCAATAAAGGTTCAAAGAAAATTATGATAATCCCCTTCTAAATATAGTAAAATATGAAGATTTTTTTAATTCTAAGCTTTATAATTAATTTTTTTCATCTAATGTCACATTACAAAAAATATATATTTCTATCAAACTAGGTTGATTTTAGTCATTTTATTTTACGTAAATATAGGTATAATATAAATTAAATTAATTATTTAAAATTTTATTTAATTTTCTTAGAAAATCATTCATCTATTATTACAATTTTTAATATAAAGAGCATAATACCGTAAATTATTCAACTCTAAATTTGATAGAAAAAAATCAAGCATAAGATATTTAGATAATAATGAAAACTTAAATATTTGTATAATTTTTTATACATAAAAATTAGAGTTTAATTTTGATCAACCGTCAGTGTAAAATTTATTTACACTGTTATTCAATCATGTATTACTAAATCATTAAAAGAGTTTGACTATCACAACAACTACTTAAAAAGTCTAACTTTTTTAATGATGTGTCAGCACATAATTAGATGACAGTATAAAATTTTTTTACACTGACAGTAAATTAAAATTAAATTCTAAAAATTAACCGTGTTTAATAATATTCAAATTTTATAATATGATTTTAATATTAAAAAAATTAATTATAATATTTAAAATTGATAGGGTAGCTAAACTTCAGAAGAGGAGGGTTAATATAATTACTCAAACGTTTTAATTAAATCCTGGAAATTGAAAGAAAATAAAGGGGTGGGCCAAGGCAAAGAGGAGGATAAATTAGGAAATAGCACGTAAAGTTTGGGACCATTGAGATTGAGATATAGGGCAATGTAAGTAAAAAAGTAAGGTAGTGAAGGGTAATACGGTAAATGGGACTTTAACTGTGAGTGGGGCCTTCTCGAGCCTCACGCTCACTTTGTAGCTTGCTTGACGCTTGAGGCTCGAAGGTTTACGGTACGGTCCATCATATCACGCTGTTCCCTTCTCTTCTCACTCTTTTTTTTTAAATGTAAATTTCTTTTAATAAACTAGTGTAATAATCTTTTAAATAATATAATTTATTTAAAAATTATAAGCCTTCGAATTCTATATCTTAGTCAATAGTTATGTCTCTTTAACTACAATTTTATGTTTGTTACGCGGCATGATTATTTCATTGAATTCCCATTTTATTTCAATTTCATTTTTATTTCATAGAATCATTATTATATGTACTAAATGTGACATAATCCAAAAAAAAAAGTACTAAATGTGACATAATCCAAATTCGAGTAAATATATTTTAATTTTTCCCTCAAATACACCTTTAACATGTTACCTGTTTTCCTTTCTACAAGGACTTGATAATTTATTGGTATCTCCTATGTGGTACTTTTTTCCGCATATAACAATTGCTCAACATCAACCACAAATTTCAACTGTTATTTGACAAAGAGAATTTTAAGAGTAACTAATTACACTTAAATTTTATTTCTGCATTGTTAAATTGAATATGAATGTAACAAATTTAAATTTTAATGTAACTGGTGTTCTTTAATAAAATTGCATCAAACTAAAAACAAAATGTGCATATTGCACTATATAGTTAGCCATATAAAGCCTTAAATACTATAGCATTTGATATCAGAGTATCTTATGTAATAAGTGCGACATATACCAAGCACCCCAACAATTTTAAACATACCTGTACGGTAATTTGATTTCAAAAGTCTTTCTATATATTGATACATATTTTTTTATTACAAAAACTTACATTTTCTTTCCTACATCATTATATTTTTATAAATAAATTTGTACCAAAAAATATTTTTTATAAATTTATATACAATTTAGTGATTCTGTATTTGGGAATTGCGAAAGGTCAGAAACCCCTGTAGAAGCAAACAGACATGCAAAACGAAAAACAAAAACATTAAATCAGTGAGGAAAAGAATAAAATAGGAATTTAATTCTTTATATATATATATATAAGCTGCTCGGAAGTGGAAGTGGAAGTGACGCGCACCGCCACCGCCACAAGGCGCAGGGTTGGGTTGGTGGTCACATCAGAAACCCTAACCCATGTGCAGTGTCACCCTGCAAGCAACCTCTAATTTGATTACCAGTAAAAGGCACAGCCTGCTCATCATTTTCAGTCCCAAACAGAATTTTCATTTAAACCCATACAAGCCCAATTCCATGTGAACATAATTATATTTTTTTGTGCCCTCAATCTGTCTCTTTCTCTTTTTAGTAATATAGGTATGAATATTATTTATTATTAATTTTATAATAAATATTTAAAAATTTTATTAAATATAATTAATAATTAATAAATATTCAAAATTTTATTTAAATATTAATATCTAAAACAAAGATGGGTACAACTTTTTAAGATATAGAGTTAAAAAAAAAAGAGTTAGAATTTAGATTTTTAAAGTAGGTGACACACCTTAAAAAGTAGAGTATATAATTATAATTGCTGGAGAAAAAAATTAAGGAAGTGAATTCTCATGTATTCACAATATGTTATTCAAGTGTTTATATTTTATAAAAATTTTAATTTTTAATTTTCTCATCAACAATTATAGTTTTATGCTTTAGACTCCAAAATGTACTGCTCATTTCCTTATTTTAAAAGATCTAATACATAGGATTAATATTTAATTTAGTCATTTAAAAATATATGTGTCATTACATTAGTTATTCATTTATCGACAATATCGAATTGGTCATTTAACAATAATTAATATAATTACTTTTATCATTTTAAAGATTAATTTGAGGTCACTTTAAGAACCAATTTAATGACATAAAATAATATTAAATGGCCTATTTGATATATTTATAAATAAATAATCAACCAAATAACATGTATATTTTTAAAAAACTAAAATAGACATTTATTAAGATATATAAAATTTGCCCAAAAACCTTAACTCAAGTGGTATCAAGTATTTTTGGGACTACTTGATCTCCTAATTCCACAAAAAGAAAATGAAAATAAGAAAAACATTTTACCTAAAAATAAATAAATTTAACTTGGGTGACTTTACTCCTAATAACACAAAATATATTTTAATGTAATCATTTGTTACATTAAAGATATATTTTTATATAAATTCAGTTTATATTTATTTTTTAAATTCATTCGACTAAATATGTTTTATGTAAGCCAACTAAAGTCGTATTAACTACTAAAGGTTTAACTACTTCACCTGAAGGGTTTAAGTTTGATTTCACAAGCAACCTATTAGTACCATTGTAAATTTTTTGCTAAAACTTCTGTTATGTCTTAATTTTGAAATGTGCATAGCTTTTCTTCTTTTTAAACATTTTCAAAAATAAATGTTTTATGTAGTAAGATTCAATAACTTTCTTTTATGTGAAATATAGAATTTATAAAATAAACATAAACGAATGTTTAAAAAATTATGAAATATGCTGTCAAAAAAATTTATTAAATATAAATAAAAACTAATAAATATTTAATAATTTATCCTAAATATTAATATAAAAAATAGATAAAGAAATAATCCTCGTGACACAATGCTTCTTTAAATGCAAATTTGTAGATGAGGGGAGGATGGGTGCCATGGTAACTTGAAAAGGGACCTGCTCGCCGACCAACCAGATCTAGCAGATCTTCCACGTCAGCACGTGCTTCAACCACACATTACCAACCAAGCTTGCCAAGACATGTGAACGTGCCACCAAGATCGCAAACCCACGTTGCGTTGTATTATCCATTCCATTATTTGCCTCCTTTTTCTTTTTTTTTTCTTCGTTTTTATTCTTTTGTCCAGTTTTGTTTCATTTTAATATAATTTATACAATTGTCACATTCAAAATTATATAATACAAATGGATTTATTTTGATTTTACAAAATTAAAATATATTATATTATTATATACATCGGATACTCAACTAATGCAAATTGGCTCAAATAGTTGAAAGGGGTTCAAATAATACCCCCGACTCTCTAAGTACACAAGTTTAAGTTCTTTTATAATTAATAATTTAACTGAACCTACCTTAATGAATAATATTAGAATAACTTATTCTTATTATCACTTTTACTAATAGTCACATATGGAATTTAATTATTGCAATTATACACACAAATAATTAAAATTTAAAGAAAACACCTAAATGAAGTCATGAACGTATTCATTGTAAATACAAACGTTATGTTATAATTAACCAATTCAAAAACTTAAACCTTGATAACATACATATGAATTTATATTTAGGCAACTCACATTAGGTAATTAACTTTGCTTCTTACAAAAGAAGTGAAATATTTTGTAAGACGCCCTTCAAACATTAAGCAATACATTGAAGTGATTGAACAATATAATTCAAACTAACTTGCTCACAAATGATGATATATACGTACCACATGTTTTGCAAGCCTCTTAATTACTAAGATAAAGTGTATATTTATATTTTTCTTGTTATATTATTGAGTCGTTACATGTGACCCTTTTTCGAATTAGCAGAGCAAAGATGCAAGAGACTCTCTTTCTAGATCTGCTCTCATCGATGTAGTATGACTTTTGGGGAAGCAACTTTTCTAGGGTTTCTATTGGTTTATTTTATTTATTTTTTCCTTCATTTTGTCTTCTTTCAGGGGAGGTGGTGACCAAAAGGTACATTAATTTGTACAAACGAGTATAAAAAGTTGGAAACTTCTGGCCAATTTTACATGTGAACGCTATGAACTACATAGAAAACAAACCAAGCTTTAGTACCAAATCAAGTAAGAAAATCTTTTCTTTCTCAAAAAAATAAATCCAAGAAGGACTGCTTTGGGTTAAAACAAAAGTACCAACATATTTTTGCTACCTAATTAATTGGATGGTGATTTTAATGTTTGACTTTTGCATGTGTACTACCAAACACTGCCCTTTGAGATCCAAAGCCACATGGGCATTATGATTATATTTTGAAGAAAAGAAAATGTTCAAACAATAAGAAAATCATTCTTGGAGATCTTAGGACAATAAATGATTATGAAAAATGCACTCCACTAAAATAGCCCCTAATCATGAGTTCAATAAAGTGTCGGTGAATGCGTGGGAGGTTCCTTTTTAGTTGTTTTTTTGGTCCATTGGTGTCATTAGTTCAGCTGCTCATGTCTAACATAATTGACTTCAAATCAGTTTTGCTTAAAATACAAGTCTACAAATAGCACTACCATATGTGATATGTCAAAGCAAGTAAGCCATATGTTATATATGATGACTGACATATAAAATAGAATACACTATATTTTATATATAAAGGGTTTGTTATATTATACTATTATTTTTTTATATGTTTAAAATGAAAATGTGAATATAATATTTTTTTAATTTATTAGAGACTGAGAATTAAACTTGAGAGTTTTAAATATAAGTAAGTTGCATATATAATATTCAATTGTAAAGAAACTTTAAAAGTATATTAGAATAAAATTTAACTCACCAAATGTTAGTATATTGAGTAAAGAAGTGTATTTCATGTATTAATTACTTGGATTCGAACCTTAAGCTAATACTTAAGAGAATTAATTCTCCTGATTAAATGTACTAAACTAATATGAGAATATGCTTTTAAGATTGTTGAAGAAGAAACTTACTTCTAATTGACGCAGAATCTAATATAGAATATACTTAATTGCATAAAAATATAAAAAAAAACCTCCCATCGTATATATTTAATACATTTATGTAGGGATAATATTTGTGTTTTATTCATTAGATGCTACTTATCTTTTCATAAAATTCATTTTACGTATTCAACCATATATATATATTAAAATATTCGTTTAGAATGATAACTTTTTTCAGTAAACATGACTTCCATTAACTTTCAAACACACATTCTCTAAAGTATATGAAACATAGTTAGACCGAAAGATTAAGGTTTTGATTTGTTCGCGATTTCACCATCACCACAATATTGTCTCCAATTGGATAGGTTATAGAGATCAACCATGGAGAAGTCCAAATAGACCTTAGACTACTTATGACAAAAAGGAACACAAAACTCAAACGACAAAGCTTCTAATAAAACATATCCAGTTCTACCATAATCATGTTAGATTTTTTAATAAAAAAAACAGGAAACTCAATACAATTAAGGGGGAGGCGGGGGGGAGAAAAAGGAAATGGGCTGCGGCCAAAAGAAAGACAACAGCTCTTAAATGTCAACACAAAGATAAACTCAAAAGAAAATCTTAACGATGACGAGTTACATAGACTACTTACCGCAAATGAGAAGATGACACAAAAGAGAAGAGACGCATTAAAAAAATACGTTCTAAAAAATCTTATAAGAGAGAAAAACACGGCAAGGCCTAAACTGTTATAACACTTCAATTTCGTAACAGTATAGGAAGAGGCCAAAGGTTTAAATACTTAGAGTCATCAATGTTAGAGTGCTTTACCATAACACTTTTTCTTTGAAGGAAATTAATCTCACATTCCAAAAATATAAGGATTCTTATGGTTAACACACAAAAAAAGGAAAAGGTTGGGAGAATTATCAATAAGTTTAGTTTTGTTCCATATTCCACATGGTGTTAATTAATTTCCCTTCATTACGTGTATGAGTTGGCCATTTAGCCAACAAGCGTATGTTGCACTTTTTATAGGTTGTTAACTAATGTTTAGTTTAAATATAAAAAAATAAAATAACCCCATTTTTTAACCGAGCAAAGGGTCAAAATGTATTTAATCATAAATATAAAAATCGGATAGGTCGACTTGTGCATATCACATTGTTACCAATTTAATTGCTGGTTCCCCGACAGTTTAACCAAGAAATGGTCGAAAAAAAAACTTTTAAAAAACATCATATCATAAAACTCGTTTTTTCTACTTGGTTTTTACTCAAATCATCAAATTTTTATTCAATTCAACCTAGCCAGTTTGATAAGGTTATTTGATCGAAAAACGATCAAACCTTTTGATCGGACCAATAAATTGGTTGAGTCATTGATTTTCTGATTCGATTAACTAGGCCGGCTTACTTCTTAAATATTACAAATATGCACTTATTTGCTCACATTAAAAAAGAAAAAAAAATAAAGTACATTTAATTGTTCTCTAAGCATAGGACTGTACTTTACAATTCGATTGTTCCGTACCACTTGATATGGTGAAGGGATATACATATTTTAATTTAGCTATCATTAAAGGGAATAAACTTGTCGGTGAAATATATATTTGTGTATTTGCTTCTACAATGCATATTAAACAATTGCATGCAAAGAATATACTAACATGCATTTGGCTTCCCCTGCTGACTTTCAATTTCAAAGGCAACTCTTTTTTAATTGATCAACGTCCTGTTTGACTTTGTGATTTGTATCATATTTGTGGCCATGCTTAACTTGTAGTTCAGTTAATGTGTTATGAATTCATCCCACTAAGTAATCATACATATAAGCTTCATTCTTAAAGCTTCACTTGTATTTATCTTAAATTTCTAAAGAATTCTAATATGTTCTCCATGATTAACAATTTAATAATGATTGTTTATCCACTAATCATTGGTGCAAAATTCCATTTCTATAATGCATATATCCAATTATTATAGATGTCATCAACATTAAGAGTTTAGAGCACAATAATTTATTTGAAAAAATGCAATTTGGAATTGGATATGGGAGGAAAAATAATGTTGGAATAACACTATCACAACTTTTTTTTTGTCCTTATCTGAATATTCTCACATCCTTTGAATATATGACTAATCACTTTTAGAATACCGAAGTTGGTCTTACACTATTACAATGTTTGATGAATGTGTTTTCCAATTAAGATGTGTGCCTACGTATTCTATGTGAATGATTTCTATAGATAAGCTTCGATTTCTATAGATGAGCTTCCCAAAGGTTTGGTCTCACATCCACGCTAAATTGAAGACCACCTCCTGTCTTCAGACACCTTTATCAGGTTCATTACATTGTCTGCAAATTGCTATTCAATGCAAAGTTTGAAAAACTTGGAGGAAAGCATTCATTCCTAGCCCTATTGACAACGAGGAATATCTTCACTATTAATTAGTTAGTGGTATTCTTGCCATTTTTGCAAGTTGTATTCAAGTTGCGAACCACTACACTACAGCTTGATTTTTGGGTATTAACTTACATCAGCTAAGAGGAGGTGACTTAATTTCTTAAAAGAACATGCTAACTTGAGCTTAGCATATTTTTTTCTTCTGGTTTTTCAGGGTATCCCTACGCGTGACTGCGGAAACTAATCATTCAAGGTATTGAGATTCATTTAAGAGATTGACTTCTCCCAAAAGATGTTTTTCCATACACATGAGTCAGGAATCGAACCCTTAACCACATGCTTAAGGGGCCTAAGTATCTACCACTTATATCACACCATGTTAGTTCGACCTCTCCCATCAGATGTTTTTCCATACACATGGGTTAGGAATCGAACCCTTAACCACATGCTTAAGAGGCTTAATTATCTACCACTTGTATCACACCATGTTAGTTCTTCAGCTTAGCATATATATATATATATATATATATATATATATATAGTAAATTATTACTTACCTATCTTTACTTAAACTTCAATATACGTTTTTAGCCTTCTTATTTTTAAAACTTACAAACACATTCTCTTTATTAATGAAACTATATATAAACGATTTTAAAATTATAGACATTGCAAGAAAAATAAATTTGTAACAAGCAGTTATTGGGTTTCGAGCCTAAATGCATGTTTGGATTAGCTGTAAAAAAAGATTATGTGAAAAATCGATTATGTGTATAATCGATTATTAAGAAAATTGATTATGAGAAAAATAATTTATGTTTGGATATGTTAATTCATAATTGATTTTATGATAAGAAATTTTGTTTGGATTGTATAAAAAAATCGTTTTTATGTATTAAATTACCAAAAAATGTATGAAATGATTGAAAAACTTATTTAATTGAGAACAAATAGGTATTTATCCCTTAAAACTTTTGAAATAATTTGAAATTAAATAATTAAAAGCTTAAAATAACAACTATTTTTAAAAAGATGTTTTTAGTTATAGAAAAATAATCTTAACTTATAATCAATTTTACACACTTTAAACAAACAAGATAAATTTTAGATAAAACAACTTTTTATTGAAAAAAAAAAGTTGTTTTAGGAAAGAATTAATCTTTTCCAAACATGGTCTAAGTCTATGAAGCTTCTTCCTCCTTAAAAATAAGACATCCCCTTGATCAAAGGAATAGGTGAGTAGAGTTTGAGTAGAAGTGTAGGTGAGTAGAGTTTTGGTGAATAAAGTTTTGGTCCCAAACTTTTACAATCACTATTGTATTAATAAGAGTGGCTACTTGAATTACGTACCTTCTTCTTTAATTTAGAAACCAAACCTTACGCCAGTTGTGCGTTTTATAAATGCAATTAATAAGTAAATGTAAAAAAAAAATTAAAGATGGTTCATTCTTCATTTTATACATAAAAATATCATTATTACAATTTGAATTTGTGATCTTAACTGGGTTCCTACTTATCTCTACCACTTGACCTATGTCTAATTATGTGGCAAGGATAATTGATTCTAAACAATTAATCACGTACGCTGCTTTGGCGTATATATTTTTGTCTGATAATTTTTTTTTAAATGAGTAGAAAAGACCAAAACTACTCTCACTTGGGTTTAATGATTAACTTCTTTCATAAACTCTTCTAATTGCGTGAAAAACTTTTTACAAATGCTTATGATATTAAACCGAGATTAAATTTCATCTGCTGTTATTGTAATACTTATGATATTATTATCTAATAATGTATTAACACATCCTTAAAAGAATTTAATATTTTAGAGTTAATTGTTATAATAATTAAATAATTTTAATGATTTGAAAAGAAATAATTGAATGACAATATAAAACTTTTTATATTAACAGTAGATCAAATTTAAATCCTATTAAATAAGTATTTATACACATGGTGCTTAAGTATTTATATATTTTATTTTGAAAAAACAAAACTCATCCAAACAATGCATGAAGTGCACAAGAAAAAGATGAATAACTGAATAAGCATGTGGGAAGCCCTCATCAAAGGGGGGACGGTAGCCACCATTTGAGACTTGAAATTTGTTCATATTTTCCCCCTAATGAATTCATGATCCATCAATTGGGATTTCAACATTTCATATGCCATCTTCTTCTCATCCAAATTTAAGAGATTTGGGCCCAGCAGCGATTGACGCAACGCCCCTGATTATTTGGCCCCATTGGTCACCTGATTGGATTATTCTATGTGCTGTAGGATACTCTTTTAGTCATGTTAGGTTCATTTACTAAGACAAGCCAATTATCTGTCTCTTAGCTTACAATTAGAATTACATTGAACAATATCTCGGTAAGGGATTACCTTTCACATTAATTGTTGGTCCAATGATATTGAATTCCATTGTAATTAAGAAGTTAAATAATTATTCTTCATCAAGATACTGTGGAGGCCAGAAGAAAAAGATGTATGAAAAATAATAAGGAAATCTTGAATCAAATTTTTTTCTTAACTACATTTACATGTTTTAAGTTTTATTTATTTTAATTACATTTACATATTTTAACTTGTCTAACGTCAGGCTACTCCTTGCTACCAGAGAGGTTTTCACTATGAACACACGAAGCAAGTAAAAATCATAAATTCTTCTATAGCTCATACTATGACACATGTAAGTAAGAGGTGGCATAGTTAAATTTTTACCACTTTGCGCGGATGGTTGTAATTTTACGATTTTAGTTAGTATTTTATAAATTTTAGTTAGTATTAATTTTGGAAGAAATTTTTTAAAATATTTTTGCATATATATTTTTTTATCATGATTTTATAACTTAAATTAGAAGTATGAACTTTTTATATATATTATGATTATATAATACAAGAAACTATGTCTAAATTCATATGCCGAAACTTATATAAATACACATACACACACGTAAATATATATATATATATATATATATATATATATATATATATATCACAGCTCATGATGATGGATGTCTGTATGCGCATGGAGACTTAAAATGTATCATGTTTAAGTTTATACACGTAAATTTGTGTAAATTAATATATCTATTAATGAATGAAGATTTGAAGAATATGAAGATTTGAAGAATTAGTCGATCACAAGCTGAAGAATTATTTTAAACAATTACTTGTAATGACCTTATATAGAAGTCAACCTTAATATATAATAAGTATAAGAGAGTTGTTATGGTACTTTAATAAATATGTTACTTAGGATGAGTTGTCAATCATTTATTGACTGTTTGTTTTATAATAAATATTTAAAAGTTTATTAAATATAAACATCAACTAATGAATGTTTGACAACTCACATTAAGCACTGATATCGAAAAGAAAAATATGGGTCAATACTAATCTCTAGGGTTGTCAAACGGATCAGGCCGGCCCATTTAGGCCCACCCGTGATAGGTCACAGGTTAAACGGGTTAAGCCAAAATTGCTCGCATTTAAACGGGTTGCAAATTAGTTAAGTACTTGCGGACCTAAACGAGCCAGCCCGCGAAACTTTTTTTTTTGTAAACTTTGAAATAAATTTAAATTTAATAAAAATTTAATAATCTCAAATCAAACATTACATTACATAAACATAGTATTTAATACTTTAATCTTATTTAAAGGGTTAAAAGAGAATTCAAATAAATAAATAACATAAATTTATGAAGTTTGATAAATATGTTTATATGTGGGTTATGTTAGTACTAGCCTGTACATTACATACATTTTGTACTTTTACTTGAGAAAAGAATGTTTAATTAACTTTTAAGTTTTTAAATTAATTTTTTTAAGTTCAAACAAATTGAAACTTAAAAAAAAAAATTATGTGGGCGGCCCGTGGATTAGTTCGTTTAACTTATGGGTTAAATGAGTCGATTTAAAATTATCTACGTTTTTACAGGTCACTAATTTTAAAACTCGACTTGCATAATTTATACAGATAAACGGCTAACCCAATAAATTTGACCGATTTTAACTGCCCTAGTAATATCATAAGTATAGATTTAACACCTAAACACCCATTCGTATCAATTGGAGACCTTATGGTGTAACTTTATCTCTAACAATTACTTGTTTGAGGAAGTACTGAACAAGTAATGGTTGAAAGTTTAAAAATTAATAATAATTAATTTACACATGTTTGGTATAACGAAAAATGAGATCATTAAATGTGAAGTACAATTCATTTGCACTCAAATCTATAAATTTTGGCGGAGCACAAAAGTGAAATAAAGGTTATTTTCCACTTTGTATTAGACAACAATGAGTGAAAATCAAAGCATTTTCATCCCACGCTATTTTCACTTCCTCCCAATCCACCTCCTCCAACAAGCACATCTTAAGGTGATCTTATATGTGTAGGAACCTTGACATCCGTTGGAAATATTGGGTGCAATACAAATATTTTAACTACTTTCTCTACCAACCAATACAAGGGTTTCTTGTCAAACTAGAGAACTAAATGAGGGAAAGTATAGGAAGGAACAAGTATACCACAAATCATGGGTGGCATTGTCCTTAAAAGTTGATTTTCACCGTACTCAGAGTTTTACCCTATTTAAAAAGGGATTACTTGAAGGGCAACCCTCCAACGAGGTCCCCATTAATCCACAATACAGCTAAGTCTGAAAACACAAGAAGACCCACAAAATACAACAAACACAAGAAGACCCACAAAATACAACAAACACAAGAAGACCACAAAATAAAACATTTCTCCACATGTTTTAAAATTTTGGAAAAAGATCACTGAAGAGCATCATCCACTAGTATGGTAGTTGAGGTTTCGGACCACACCATACGAATAATAAGCGTAATCCTTTAGGAACATGGTAGAGTTATTGCTCTTTGAACCAAATTATTTTCCAATGGATGACTTACTTATCAACCACATGACACCCTTGTATTGATTTATGGTCTTTTTGTTGTGCAAGTTAATGACCCTGCACTATCCTAAATATCGTGAGTGTTCTATATTAAAATCCCATCAAAGAGGTTCGATGCGTTCACACAAAGTCACATAAATTTCAAAATGAAAGGTCATCACTTGTTTGAGTTTATCTACCCTCATATGGTTATGGTGTCGCTGCAGTGTGAAAAATAATGTGCTAAAAAACAAAACGTTTCTTCTAAAAAGAGTTTTATGCTAATGAGTTGATGACTCATAGAGAACTGATCACATTCTTTATTGTGATGTACGTACTCCAATTAAATTTGCGTTTTTAACTCAAGCATTGAATAAAGAGAACCTTATTTGATAAAAATATTTCAAAAACTAAACAAGCTTTAGCATTCATATATTTATATTAAACGTATCATTTAAGATAAAAAAAAATTACCAAATAAATTTTCAGTAACAATTGAAAACTTTCAATTTTGAATCATCAAAGTAAAAAATAAGACTAGATCAGTGAAAGCGTCAAACAGTTTAAATGAGTTTAGTAAAATAAATAAATAAACAGGAGCAATTGTATTTAGGAAAATATATAGATAAATTCTATTTATATATTAGCATTTGACCTATATTTAAGAAGAATTGTTCTCATTTAAACATGTTTTTTTTTAATCCAATTCAAATTCCAACTCCTTGAGGCCATATGCAATAATTTTCATTCAATATCAGACACCGAAATGCGACAACATCGTATACAAAAGTGATGTCTGCCCGTTTAAGGCATGCGCCGCAAGCATTCCCTTTGATGATGAACCATTTCCAGGAAAATTATGCCTCATTTACACCTTTGGATGTGATCCATCAGCATGGAATTAGCGTGCTCAAAAGTGAAGAAATCAAAGAGATAAGCATTAAAGAAATTAGTAATAAATGGAGAAAACTCTGCACTTATCATTCTTTCTTCTGTAAACAAAAGAAAGAAAGAAAAACTAATTTTAACCCCATGTACCATAATAATTGAAGAAAATAATTTCCATTAGATTCCCTTGAAATGGTCATAATTAAAAAATCAAGTATATGTAATCTTATGATTTTTAAGTAATTTTTTTTTAAATTTGTTTACACAACTTTTTCATTTATACACCTGATTGTATATGACTTTTAACATGCAGAGTCATGCAACATGCAACTTTCAACTTTAACCGTTCATGCATAATTCAATAATGAACACGTCATTCTCATCTTTTGTAATAAACACACTTCTCTCTTCAAAAGTTCGCGATCCCCAATTCACCCTTGGATGCTAAGGCTTACCCTCAGGCAGGTAAATATATATAGCAAAGGCAGTGAGTCCTATATTGGAAAGTTTGGACTTTGAAGACCGAGAAGGCAAGAACCTCAATGACCAACCTAACAACCTTTCATATCATAATGACCGAAAGGCCCAACAAGAGTTGACGGTCAAAGAAGAAAGCAATGGGGACAAACTACTGCTTGTGTGGTGGCCACACAAACGGGTGTCATGTTAATATACTAAATGCACTGCAGCACTGGCTTAACTGCAAGCAGGCAAAAAAAAAATTAAAAAAAATGCAATAGCTAGCAGGGTTGCCCACAAGCATACACATGCATTGTGCATGATAAATCTCAGAGTTTGTCGAGTCCAACTACCTTTGCACCTTTTTATGCATGTTCACAATTATCCAAATTCCTTACCTTTCGTTGAACTTTTTCAAATTCTACGGATCCTCCTCATTGATAGACTTGAACCCCCTATTCTGATTTATCTGAGTCTCACTCTGCACCCTGCTCCCCTCTCCCCCCCCCCCCACCCCCTCCCCTCTCCTGGCACGAAAAAAAAGAAGAAAAGATTGAACGTAGATAATTTTGCAAAGCATGCTATTGTCAGTCAGACAAACCGCTTACAGTCATTGTCATTTTAGAGCATTATGACAACTCGTGGTATTGATTAAAATTAGGGACTGTAAATAGTCTCTGCATCTTTACTTTTTCCCCCCTAAGATATACGTACTAATATTACCAAAGGTTGAGAAAACACGTAGCATTTACGTAGCTTGCACAAAATTGAAGCCTGCCCCATTGAAATACTGTCTTCTTTTCAAATGATCAAAGATATTACTGGATAAATAACTACGTATGCTGGATTTTCCAATAAGGTGCAGAGCCTTGCAGACTGAAAACAAGTAAGACAAAAGCATCAGGAATTCCCCAAATTCAGAAATTTTGAGCTCTAATGTGCTTCTCGTGAAAGGAAGCGTACAAACTTAGATGAACAGCACCTTCTTCGCTTTCCCAACTTCCACAGCTAGTAGAATTACTTTAGTAACCATTATTAAGACAAATTTACCACGGGCAATTACAATCTTCATACCAATGTTAACTACTCCTTTTCTTTTCTTTTTCTGGCCATTAATGTTAACTACATCTTAGGAATTGAAAGTTTGGAACAAATGCCTCGAAATGTTCTTACATCTGATCATGCAAAGGCTATAAATAGTTATATTAACGCAATGATAACCCTTCATTTGGGATTGCACTTGTCCTCTACCCCGACTCAACATACTCCGCAATTTCAGCCCATCGATAATTTTGATAAATTATATGATATCTGAGCAATTGGGTTTAACGCACTGGTTGCATGTAAAATGCCTAGTCCATATTGCCCTGTATTGCAAGCTTAAGATCCTTAGATCCTTAGGCACAAAGTGTGCGAGATTACAATGATGAAAATTCAGTAGATATTTATATGATATAAACTTGTAAAGCCAACCATATACCAGGCGAAAGCATAACCATGATTATTAAGGAAGAAAATAAAAAGCTGCCTCTGGTGATGTATTGCCAGCTCATGTCAGACATCTTCACCCAATCAACAGAACAGCAAAGTTACTTGCGTAAGCGGGGAGAGAACCTGCTAACTTTGTGTCCCTGTATGATTGGAGAAAACGGAGGTAGATTGAAGGACTGTACATTAAGCATGATGAAGGCTGGATATGCTGGCTAGAACTCTTGAATTTCTCAGCCAGAAATGACACTTCAAAATTTCAACAGCTTGACAAGATCCAAAGGTTGAAATTCTGCCCATGATGCGAGATCTTTCTTCCATGCAAAGACAACGAGACTGCATCCTACCAGCCAAGCTGAGTGGGAGTTAATAAATAATAAGAACAATGGCATCCTCCCAAATCAAAAGAGTATGGTTCAGGTGTTGGTTGACAAAAATATAGAATTGCTAGGAGTGCAAAGAAAACTTTTTACCTTTTTTGTATAAATCGTTGAACATTGGAAAAGTCTTTTAAAAATCATAACTTAACTCTTAAGTCACCCTTCTACAACCTCCTTCAGAGAAAGAAAATCATCACGTGGATGAGCTTCTTCCACCTTGACAACTATTTCATCTCCTATCTGAGTTCCAACAGACACCCAAGCAGAAGCTTGAAGTCCAACCTGCAAACAAGAATCAACTTATGGATTCAAAACAGTAGAATATCACAACTGCATTTGTCACCACATTAACATGGTGCAAAAGCTCTCTAGTAAAAGCAATATCTCTGAGGTTATTATCTAAACACAACCATGTAAAACAAGCCAGTGGCAACAAGAAAGATGAGAACTATTAGAATATCATTTTGAATATCTGTACTATTTTGATAATGTCAGTCTCATCAATCGGTTGTAAGAACCAAGTCCATTGAATAAAAATATCAAGTCCACTGGTCAAGCATCCAAGTATAGTTTAGTGGTTAACACAGTATACTTCCATCACTCAAAATGGCCTCCCTAAAATCATTATGTTGTATCTCCAGCACACCTGGAGAATGTGACGAAGAACATTAATTCATAATTCCTCCCAGATTAATAACAAGCATGAGATTATGTTTCACCATTGATCTAAAAAATGCAGACATCCCTAACTAATCACAGATGAAGCTACTTTTAGTCAGCTAGCCCATCTTGACGTTTTATATGCTGCCATCATTTTCCACTACGACAATCAATAAATGGCAGGACTGCCAAACAGATTATATAATAGGAAGCAATAGCTGATTACCTCAACCAACAACAGAGCCGCAATTCGATCTTTCATAAATTTAAGGATCAATGCATGATATTTTTTCTCTTTCGGCTGTCTTCGTAAATATTCTAATATCCAATATCGAAGACTACTGCTGCAGAGCTTCCTGATTGATCTAGTTTTGTCATTAACAACTGCCGCTATCCCTTCAAGCTGACCAGATGAAAAGGGTGGAGGATCACCTCTAAGAAATGCCTTTACCTAAAGAAAGCAAACATTCCACACACACAACCAAAACAGAGAGGGGAAAAAGCCTTAGAAGAAAATACCAAGACGCAGTATGGCATATCAATTATACTTATAGATACATTATTAAAAAGGTAGTTAGGGAGCAAAGCCCACTAATATAAACATCAGTACAGGAATATGTTGCAATTTCAATCATATTGCAAAAGTCATGATAGTGTAATGACCAAAATATCATAGAGTAAAACATGATTCATTGGAGCTATAAAATCAAGTCTTCTAGTTTGTATTCTTTGCATGAAGAAATCCATTTAATGCTTATATTACACATACATAAACATCACGAGATTTATTTTTCCATCTATGAATGACTCATTTGAGCACAAACCAGGAATCACTAAATAGTTAATTAGAAATATACATGAGATAAAAAGTTATAAGAGCTATGATTACAATGTGGAATGAAGGCACCGTCATAGAGGTTGAAAGCAAAGAAATACAGTACAACAGCCATGAGCAGAGCACTGGAGAGAAGTCATAGACTCAAACACAATGCTATCCCACAACATATCTACAGGCAAAGAGGCACCCATAGAACTCTACGAACTGCACACTCAAAATTTTAGCCTCCTAGGTTTCACCCAGTGTTTTCCCCCCCTTTTATTAAACCAGCAATGGCTGTAATCATTACCTAATTACATCCCATAAGAGAATTTTATAAATCAGTGAACATATAACAACTATCTTTTGTATAGTTATATTCCTCCCAGCACAGGTAGACAATTCAAGCACCCAGAGTAGCACTTTCTGCCTCCTCTTTGCTTCTCGTGCAGGCAACAAGTATGTTTTCATTTCTTTTCACTTTCCTGATTCTTGCTTCTTTTTCCCATTTTAGAAATTTATTATACAAAAGACAGGATCTATTTCATAAGTCAAAATTCAAGTAGGCATCTAGCAGCACCATGGATTGCAATCTATTGTACCTGTGAAGACAAAATTAAAAGCAACTCACCTGATAATGAGCAAGAAGATCCAAATATCTACGGATGGGAGATGTAAATTGAACGTAACCCGGGATTCCCAAAACCCCATGGCGTGCTGGCTTCCTGAAATCAATTTCAGCAGCACGCATTACTCTGACCAGGGCAAAGCTCCTAACAGGTCCTTCTGGAAGGTGGGCAAATTCAGAAACATCTATATCTGATTGGGGCTGTCCCCGGTAAGGTAGAGGGATGTCATTTCGAGATCCATATGTGGCCATAGCTTCGCCACAAAGTATCATCATCTCAGAGACTAATCGCATTGCAGGGTCTGCTTGGTTTTCCACATAAAGATTTATTGATGGCTCTGGATCCTCTGGATTAGGCACTTTAATGCGAGTTTCTAATGTTGCTGTCTCAACTGCACCCTGAATAAAGGCAGAGAAAGGAAAAGTTAACAAATCAGAGGCTAAAAATTCTCAATAGCTTTAATTAATAAAAACTTTTTATATAAGCAAGGGATTCTGTACGCCTTTATGGATCCACAACCAAGTGCGCATTTCAATTACTAAGCCAAATTATCATCTAAGCCTATTATTCAATAGATAGTCCCATAAATTCTCAGAATATTTCTATCTCCACCTCTTGGGTACATGTTTTTTAATAAAGAAACTCTCGGCCTCTCAGTACATATTCGACACTCTAACTAGCAAAGAAGCTATTCTGAGAGGATTTGAAGCAAGGAAAACAAACAGGTAAAAAATTGACATCCATTTGAGCATGCTATCATTTTACAATGATTGTGGTTGCTTTTGCTTAATATCAAAATATCTAAATATTAACGCAATTTTTATAACTTATCAGAGGCTAATGAAATTTTAAGATCCACGGGATGGACAAAAGCTCCTGGACAAACTATATTATATTGTTGTAGGGTAATTAAGGTAATAGATGATGCTTTATTTTGGTAGTGTTGAAACCTGAAAAGGCATGAATCATGAAAACCGGTGATGATATTAAGTGGAGGATTTTTACAAAATGAGCATAAAAATATAACAAAATAAATGTTTCCTCAAATGTGATTAAGATATGTGATAATTTAAATAATTTCTATAACAACTACCTGTTGGCGGCGCCAATTTAAACGAAGGTTTGCAGCTTCTGACAAAATTCTGAGTTCACCCTCCTCCTCAAGGTTCAAATGAAGTAGCTCAGATGCGCTCTCATATGTCAGCATGAATGTTGGTTTAATGACTGAGTTAACCACTGAACATTCTGCAATGCTGTTACACCCACATAGGACATCATTAACAGAAGGCTATCTCCAAAAATTATTATTATTATTATTATTATTATTATTATTATTTTGGACAAAAGAAGAATCCATTGAGAAGAAAGAATAGTGCAGGGGAGGAGGATAAGGAATCCTCCTAGGAAAAAAAGAAGAAAAGAATAGAAGAGAAAACATTAGCTCAAAACATCTCTCTAATCCCTTCGAAAATTCAACAATGGAACCCCTTCCCAAAAAATGAAAAAAAAAAAAAAGCAGAAATTGTGCATCTATACGTTAACATGCTTTTACTGAAAAGGAAGTTAGTTATCCAGGATATGAGCATAAATTCATAAACATAAAAATCATGAAATATTGAAAAACACCCCAACTTTTTTTTTTCTGGTAAGGAAAAACACCCCAACTTCGACATAGGGTGTTCAATGCATCCTTCCATAAGCTATATTGTTGTCAATTACCAACTCTCCTAAAAGCTTATGCTGTTAGGTGGAAGTACTTGAATAGTTTAATATCATTAACACGGCCTCATGCAAGAGAAGCCTGGATAAAGCACATGCCCATTTTACGTTGTGTTGAAATTCAACTTCATTATGAATAATGGTGGTAGCAAGGATCAAACTCCTAAAAGATTATAATGGCTTTGATACCATGTCACGGAGTAACTCTCCTAAAAGCTTAAGCTGTTAGGTGGAAGCACTAGAATGATCTTTTATCTTTAACAATTGTTGACTTCATCTTGTATATACAATATACTAGGGGTAGGAAGATGCCAAGAAAGTTTAGATAAGTTTCAATAATTACTTTCCTGAGTGATTTTATAATTTCTGTGCTTATTGGTTGTAATTAGGTGTGAATTCTATGTTATTTTACAAATAATTGAACTGAATACAGATATTTGGGACTAATTGGTTTCAGCAGCAGAAGGGTTTTAAAAACCTCAATGAATATTGGCTATGGCTACAATCCAAATGCTTAGAGGATAAGTATACAAAATTCTAGGTTTGTCTTCATTGGCTTCTTTATACCTTTCATAGTTTTCATCAGGGGCACCACTGATAGATATCTGTCATAGGAAGTCTCATCCTCCCATACTGTACTTCCCTTTCCTTTTAATGAATCATTATTTTACTTAAAAATTAAATCTAAGGCTCTACAATTTACTTTTGAGGTACTGGTTAGTCTCCAATTTTTTCCCCATTAAGTTTGATCTTTGCGTGGCAGTGTAGTCCAATCAGACACTATGGGTGATTTTTAAGGAGCCATAGCTGTGAATCCAGAGTTACCTTCTTTTCTTCTTACTTTCTAGTCTGATTTTTCATTAATGCCACGTTTGGTGCGAAGAATAGAATTCTAGGGAATAAGAATAGGAATTAATAAACTGGAATGAGAATTCAATTCCGATTCCACAGTTTGGTACAATTAGAAATAAAATGGCTTGGAAAGCGATTCCGCAATTTGGTGACTGGGATACAACATGGAATGAAATCCAAATTGATGTAAATGACATAAATACCCCTAAAAAGAAAAATGAAATTTTTTAACCTTTTTCTTCCATATCTTATATATATAATATGAATGTGCATTTTTGGAAACTATCTGTTGGAATACTAGGGTTTAGGTAAAGAAGATGAAAAAGGGAGAAAGAGGGTTAACTAAATATATGACTGATAGGTGTGATACAAAACCCTAACCTAATACTCCTATTTACACTAATAATTAGGTCGAGTACTAGTACAAGCCCAAGCCCACTAACAATAAGACTAATAACTAAATAACCCTACTATCTTAGCACTCCCCCTCAAGCTAAAGCATACCAAGATTTAGCTTGTTACAAGTAGCAAACCGACAAACACAAGACAAATATCACAGCTCATCTCAACCAAAGAATGTAGGAAACTAGTATACTCTCTGAATAACAAAACCTTGGCAATGTTTTTGGCAGATATAGCTCCTACAAGTCTTTGACCTTTCTTCTCAATGGCCCCCTCGACATTTTTCCAGCTTCTCCTCGACACATGTCCCAAGCAAATGAGACAGTTTCTAGAGTCTTTGACATTTCACCACAGTGGTCCCCTTGACCTCCAAACATTGGGCCAGTCTCATACCACCTAGTAATACAAGTAAGGCCTTCACTAGTGCCTAAAGCCTTAAATCCACAAACCATTAACAACAAAGCAAAGAACAGAAAACACATAATTTGCCAGAATTACAATTGGCCATCGCAGACCACGCCGGAAACACCAGCAGCAGCTGGAAATACCACCGACCATCACAAACATAGTTGGCCACCCCATTGACCAACACAGAAACAGAGACAACTCATAACGCACCAAACCACCTAATAAAGAAACCAACGGAGAACCAAAAGAAGATGAAAAGGGGATAAAGACGGCTAACTGAATATATGATTGATATATGTGATACAAAACCGTAACCTAATACTCCCATTTATATGGATAATTAGGTCAAGTGGTCAAGTATCAGTATTACTAGTACAAGTAAAAGCCCACTAACAATAAGACTAATAACCTAATAACCATAATATCTTAACACTATTCAAGATTAACTTTTCAACAACTTATTGATAATAGAAATTTTGATAAGTATTTTTTTTTTCTTTCCTTATAATTAATATGTTGGAGTAGAACCTATTGATGAAAGATGACAGAATCTAGCCTAAGATAGTTTGGTCACATGAAGAAAAGACCAATAGAAACCCCAATATGAAGAGTTGATCATATGGAGGACAACTTGATAAATAGAGGTAGAAGAAGGCCAAAGAAAACACCAAGATAAACCATTAAAGACGACCTTGACCTAAATGGTCTTTCCAAAAATCTGTTTTTTGATATAGCACAATAGCGTCATTTAATCCATATAGCTGACCCCACCTAGTGGGAAAAGGCTTTTGTTGTTATTGTTGTATAATTAATATGTTATAATTATAGCCCTATGCATTATGACATTGTACAATATTGATTTTATTATTGTGCAAGATTTGAAAATTTTAAGACGAAAATTAAATAAAAGTTATGATTAAAAAATCATCCAAAATATTGTAGAAAAAGCAATGGTTCTATGACAACCTAAAATGAAAACTGCACCATAAAAAAAGGATACAAGTTCAAGCATCCAAAAGACTGAAAATTACACCACCACATATAAGCCAACAAATATTTTTTAGCTTGTATCAATAGATATTTGAAGAAAAGAGAACACGGAATAGATAGGGGAGATGGATCAAAGAGTAAGAATATTTTGTAAATTGCAGAAGGGTAATTTGTATCATTTTATAAATTAAATAAGGGTATATTTGGAAAACTGTATGGAATCCTATTCCACAAAAATATGGAATCACAATCCCACCTTTGTTTGAAGGAATGGGATTCCAAAAATTTGTGGAATGGGATTCAGAATAGAAATGTCATTCCATAATTTTTTCTACTAACAAACATAGGAATCCTCTAATTCCAAGATTAAATGTGGAATGGCATTCAATTCCTTCACACCAAATGTAGCATAAGAGCTTTGTTACCTAGAACTATTTTCTTAGATAAGACACCCTGAAGTACTGTTTACTTACACAATCCTCAGTCAGGCACTTTGGTATTAGGCCTAGGCTTATCTTAAACAAGTGCGCGTACCACGTGTACATAAATTAAACAAAAACAAAAACAAAACAAAACAAAAAAGGTTTTGCTAGTCATTCGTTTGTGTGCAAACCATCCCTACTGTATTATATTTTAACAACACCCTTACTCCAACCTACTAAAAATCAAGTTTTCTTGTTACCTCCTGAATTCCCTGCAACCAGACAACTTCTTTTATGTTTCAAAGCATTCCTACATCAGTTAATTATTACCACAAGACACAATAGCGTTTAAAACAAAATGGATGTTATAATGGCAATGTAAGATATTTGTGCGATTTTCCTGACATTTGCCTAGCAACAGCTAGGTATCTCAAATCTCTGAACACTAGGTCCAAAGACAGAAATCCACATTCCACGTACACTTCAATGAGAATACTACATAGAATATAGGGAATACTGCAACATGGATATGTAAGCCATGAAGCACAAATAGGAGCATGACCACCTTTTGAACTCATACAAATCCATGTCTTTTAGTATAATAGTTATTTATTACACACTGTGCACTGTTATGTAAAGGGCTCAAGAGCCATCGTGAAGGCCAATATTAAAATGTGGTGCACATAAATATTTAAAATATTTAATATACCAGAAGCTAACAATAATATACAAATTAAAGAACAAATATATATGCAAAAACAAATTTATACTTAAATACATAGCTCAGTCTTGTAATAACTCCAGCATTCTTCTTTCATCCAAACTTCAAATGTATCAAAGACTCAAACATAAGACACAACAACAAACACAAATGATAAGAGACAATATTTCCAAGCGGCATCAGAACTCCCAGCCCCACTCTTATTCTCTACAATTGTGAGGAATTTCCCAAGAATGAAGGAGAAAAACAGAGCAACTCAAACAAAATGAAACAAAGCAAAATACAGAGAAGAGTTTAAGGTTTCCAGACATCTGCCGCCAGCCACAGCAGCTGCACACAAGGGCTGCCATTGAGCTGTCGGAAAATGTCACAGAACCTTTTGGAAAAGTCACTGAACATGCCAGAAGAAAAGAGAAAAAAGAGAGATTAGCTGTTAAAAGTGCTACAGAAGCTGATGGAAATGTCACAACCTGCTCTAATTGTCACAGAACTTTGCCAGAAGAGTAAGACAAAGAGTAATGAGAGAGAGAGAGACAGACAGACAGACAGAGACAGACAGACAGAGCTCATATGCCCTTCTGGTGTGGGATTTTTTCTTTTAAAGGGTTTGTCCTAAATTTTGATGGGCACTTTAAAGCTGGCTGTGTCTACATCTTGACTGGATCACATGCACGATGCACAACACAATTGTGCACGTTGGCTGAGTAATAGAAGGGCAAGATTAAGGGCACAGCGAAAGAGGGCTTTCATTTCCTGCAGACCCCATTGCCATGTGCAATGCACAATTGCATGGGCATCTGTGTGCAATTTAAAACTATATAGGTGAAGAGACAATTTGAAAAAAGGAAATGGAATAGGTTTACCAGCCTGGTCTCCCATCCCCACCCAGGGGGGCAAGTCAAGTCTAAAAAGTATCTGCTCTATTGCTACCCCTTACCCGACCAGGATGATATTATTCATCCCCATACCTCTAGGAATTGATCACCTTTTTCATCAAAATCAAGTAAATAAATATACATTTGTAAAAGAAAAGAAGAAATATTTTGTCCAATAAGTTGGCTTCAGTTTTTTCCGGGGTGATGTTGGTATATTTGAGAAATAATAGGGGCAATTGTAAAACAGAAATATAGATATGTAACGGGTCAATTCAGGGTATGGAATACTGGGTTCAGGACAGGTCCTAACAGGTTTTCTCAATTTGCAATCTCATGTTCTACTAGTATTTCATCAGGTGAATTTTTACCACAATGTGCATTCAGTAAATTCAAACTTACCTGCCATCATTATGCAGCACAACTGATACAGTAACAGCATTACAAAGCTCTCCTTGTCTCAAACTCATACCCCCCATGGCAAGTTTTTCTGGAAACATAGGATATGTGGCAGTGGGCAAGAAAACAGAAGTTCCTCGTCTCACAGCCTCCCTGCATGCCATGAAGTACATTAAGGAGGAAACATAACACCAAAGATTCATTAACATGTCTCTTCGAAACTCAACCAGATACCTGTCCACAATGCTTCGGGGTTGAACATATCTAGTTGGGTCTGCAACATGTATCCAAACTTTAATCCGACCATCTTGCAACTTTGTTGCACTCAAAGCATCATCAAGCTACATATTATTGGTTAGTTAATAAAATTATAGGCTCCCTAAAATAAATGGAGCAACATTTACAATAATCTCAACAGAACCAAAAAAAGACCGAGTCTTTACCTCATCAGCCTCATCAACATCAATGGCATAGACCTTTAAATCAGTAAGATCCTTCCTATTAATCTGAACATAGTAACACAAAATGAGTATCTAACAACAAAATTATAAGATGTATCCAAGTAATGATCAAAATTATTACAGCAATAAAGGAGAACAACAAGATGAATAAGAACTAATTTAAAACAACTGCTAAGGCTGTACAGTCCATATATTTAGTGGGAGAAGCTGGCTAATCCAGCACATCATAGAAGGGTAAAAGATGTTTGGGTATAAGATATCTGGATATTTGGGATTCCCATGCTTGGTATGATAATTGTTAATCACTTTAAATTCCAAGGTATGAGTCCCTAGTTTGGTTGCATTTAGCAGTTTAGATATTCAACTTTATATTTCCAACAATACCCTTTCCCAATTTTGTATATATAACTAATAAATAAATATATTTAGATATCATGCAATTTATGAATTTTAAATAACTTATTAACAATCGACGTTGAATGGTTAATTGTTAACAATAACCACAAAGTATTAAAAATTTATAATAAATTAAAAAAAAATCAATAAAAACAAATTTTCTTGTTACCCTTTATCTGAGCAATATAAGACAGCATATATGCCTCCTCAAAGCTCAAAAACTGTATACATGAACTTTATACTATGAAATGTTTGGTTTTGAAGGAAGGGAAAGGACATGTATACTAATAATTTCAAAAACTTTCATCAAATTAATTGCATGTATCTTAAAATATCAATCATTCTTAAGAATCCAGTCATATGAACATATATGATATATCTCATATTTTAGAAATATTATCAGGTAAAGGAGACTGGCCTCATCAGGATCACATGAGTCTGATAAAAGACTTTCAGCAGCTGATATGATTTCTTCTGAATGATCAGTGGGGATTCCCAACTTCAACAAATCAAGATTGACATGTACAGGAAAATACCCAATATCTATCAGGACATTCACAGCTGAAGATGCTGTTTTTGCCAGACCCATTTCCTTAAGTATCTGCTAGTGGCATAGAAAATGAATTCATTAGAAGAACATAACAGTCAACTTTGGTAACATAAATAACAATTAACAGTCAAGAAGTGCATAATTATTTTCAGGTTCTCTACTAAACTATTCAGGAAGGAGACAACTGAATCCACCAAGATCAGCCTTTCACATTGTTAGAAAGTAATATTGTTAGTAAGTGGTGAGCGTTATTGGGCTGGACTTGTACTAGTTGTACTATACTTGACCTAATATATTAGCATAAATACATCTACAAGGAGTCTAACTAAAACAAGTTTGAGAATCACATTCGCAGATTCTCCTCTCTTCCCTATTTTCTTCTCTCTTTATATTCGTTTAAAAACATGAAGGGAAGCATCAATTGCTACATTAAATCAAAACAAACTAGATTTGAGGGAAGAAGTTACCATCCCAGCTGTTTTCCTTTGTTCATCATTTTTACATGCATCAATAGCATACGCTTCAAGTGACTCAATTCTGCTCCAAATTTTCTCCTCATCCATCCATGAACATTTGGGAGGTTTATCTTGTGAAGGCATTGATTTTGCTGAGGCCAGCAATTCCACAAACTCCAGAAGTTCTTTCTCAGCAGCCTCCTTTGCAAGCTTCCTTCGGAGAAGCTCCTCAACCTGGCTCTTCAAAAATTATTTTTAGATATATATTTCCATGTAGACATCTCAAAATAACTAGTAAAGCAAGCAAAAACAATATACACACCATTACAAACTAGAAAGTATCACACTTTTGTGGCTGTCCAATTCACAATTTCATGGATTAGCACTTTAAATGATGAGCAAAGCACAAAAAGGAAGATAATTTCCACCAGCACATAAATCTCGCTGCATTGCCTTAACTACCCAAATTAATTTTCCCTCTTTTTCTAGAATAATAAAGATATATATGTCTGCATGTAGCACTTATTGCTCAGAACTGTTAGACATGACATGGCCCAACAAATTCGTACGGTCTAATTTTCTAGAACAGTAATTACCTGCAGTCTTAACTTGAATTAATTATTTAAAGAAAAATGGCATAATTTTTGTGTTCCAGCATTTAGAGTTAATGATATGTTCAGAAGATCAAATACCAAATTTCCAGATGCCTACAAGGTTCCAACACGGCCATCACACAATTTATTTTTCTAGGGTGATAAAAGGACATCAAACAAGATGGCATACATATTAGAGAAAAACTTTGTGGCTTTACCATTTTAAACTGTAAAATATGAAGAGTAAAAATGAATTGTATATCTTCTCTCTTTAATATTACAAGGGTATATGTATATATACAAGAATTAAGAACTAATGGGCCTTAATGCTAATTGGGCCTAGTATTCTAACACTCCCCCTCAAGCTGGAGCATATAAATTATATGCACCAAGCTTGTTACAAATAAACTCAATTCGAGGCCCTCTAAGGGACTTAGTGAGAATATCAGCTAATTGATCATTAGAACGAACATAATCAATGGCAATACAACCAGACAGAACTTTTTCTCTAATGAAATGACAATCCACTTCAATATGTTTAGTCCTCTCATGAAAAACCGGGTTGGAAGCAATATGAAGAGCAGCTTGATTATCACAAAACAACTTCATCTGAGAGACTTCTGCAAATTTCAACTCATGAATTAGTTGTTGGATCCAGATAAGCTCACATGTAACCAAGGCCATGGCACGATACTCAGCCTCGAGACTAGATCTTGCTACAACATCTTGCTTCTTACTTTTCCAGGAGACAAGGTTACCTCCCACAAGAACACAATATCCTGAGGTAGAACGTCTATCAACAGGAGATCCAGCCCAATCAGCATCTGAGTAACCAATCACCTAGGAATGACCTTTATTTTCATATAATAGACCTTGACCAGGAGTTCTTTTTACATATCTCAAAATACGGATAGCTGCATCCCAATGACTATCACAAGGAGACTGAAGAAATTGGCTTACCACTGAAACAGCAAATGAAATATCTGGACGAGTGATAGTGAGATAATTCAGCTTACCAACTAGTCTTCGATATCTACCTGGATCAGTCAATGGCTCTCCCTGACCAGGAAGAAGTTTAACATTAGGATCCATAGGAGAGTCAACAGGTTTGCAGTCTGACATACCAGTCTCCTCAAGAATATCCAATATATACTTCCTTTGAGAAGCAACCACACCACAATTAGATTGGGCCACTTCAATACCAAGAAAATATTTAAGTAAGCCCAAGTCTTTGGTCTGAAAGTGATGAAATAAGTGTTTCTTCAGCTTTTCAATGCCATCCTGATCATCTCCTGTTATGACAATATCATCAACATAAACTACCAAATAGATGCATTTTCCCTGTGAATTATGCCTATAAAAGACTGTATGATCAGAATCACAACGAAACATTCCAAATTCCAAAATAACAGTGCTAAACTTTCCAAACCAAGCACGAGGGGATTGCTTCAAACCATAAAGAGAACGGTGAAGTTTACAAACCAGATTACACTCCCCCTGAGCAACAAAACCAGGTGGTTGCTCCATATAAATCTCCTCATCAAGCTCACCATGAAGAAAGGCATTTTTAATATCAAGCTGAAATAAGGGCCATGAACGGATGGCAGCCATAGCCAAAAATAAACGAACAGAGGACATCTTGGCAACAGGAGAGAATGTATCTGTATAATCTTGGCCATAAACTTGAGTGTACCCTTTAGCAACAAGGCGGGCCTTAAGGCGATCAACCTGACCATCAGGGCCAACTTTAACAGTGTAAATCCAACGACACGCTACAGGAGTTTTGCCTGTAGGGAGATGGACCAACTCCCAAGTACCATTAGTATGAAGTGCAGACATCTCATCCATCATTGCTTGTCGCCATCCTGGATGTGAAAGAGCTTCCCTGGTAGAGTTAGGAATAGAGACAGCAGACAAGGAGGATACAAAAGCACAATATGGAGTGGACAAGCGATGGTAACTAAGAAAGTTATAAATAGGATAAGGATTACGAGTGGAACGAATACCTTTTCTAATGGCAATAGGAAGATCTTCACTAGGAGATTGATCAGCAATAGGAGAAGGTGCTGGAGCAGGAGATGAGTCAGTAGGGACTGTTGGAGAATCATCACCAGTAGTGTGATATCTGCGATGATAAACATATGAGGGTCGGGTATGTTGGACCTCTGCTGTAGGAGGATCAGGCGCAATAGGTTCTCCAGGTTTGTTGGAATCAAGTGGCAATAAAGGAGGGATTTGTGGAAGTGGTAGAACCTCAGTCATGGATTTAGATGTAGTGGAGGAGGATGAAAGATAAAAAGGGGAAGACTCAAAGAAGGTGACATCAGGAGAAAGGTAATACTTGTTAGTATCTAGAGAGTAGCATTTGTAGCCCTTCTGAACACGAGAATACCCAAGAAATATACATTTGATTGACTTGGCTGACAACTTATCCTTTCCAGGTGTCATATTATGAACAAAGCAAACATACCCAAAAGTGCGTGGACTAAGGGGGTATGGTGTTTGGTTAGGAAAAAGTATGGAATAAGGAGACTTGTGTTGTAAAACAGAAGATGACATACGATTAATAAGGTAACAGGCAGTAATGACAGCATCCCCCCAAAAGCGGATGGGAACATTATGATGGAGTAAAAGAGTGCGAGTTGTCTCAATCAGATGTCTATTCTTGCGTTCAGCAACCCCATTCTGTTGAGGTGTATAAGCACATGAGGACTGATGTATAATTCCTTGAGAAGACATGAATTGAGTAAAGGCCATGGAAAAGTACTCAGGTGCATTATCACTTCGTAATACGTGAATATTTGTATGAAATTGATTTTTAATTTCAGCACAAAAGTTCTCAAAAATAAGTAAAACTTCATATCGACTTTTCATTAAATATAACCAAGTACAACGAGAATAGTCATCAATGAAGGTTACAAAGTACTGAAATCCAGATAAAGAGACAACACGACTAGGACCCCAAATATCAGAGGGAACTAAAGCAAAAGGGGACGCAACCCGATTATTGACACGCTTAGGAAAAGACACTCTAGAGTGTTTACCTAGCTGACACGACTCACAATTAAGACTCGATAAAGAGGAAAGACTAGGAACCATTTTCTGAAGCTTAGAAAGACTTGGATGTCCCAAACGATTGTGGAGAAGCTCTGAAGATGAAGTAACAGTGCATGCAACTGATGGTGATGAAAGATAGTCTGGACCACTGTGACTCATGTCCTGCGCCAATCACCGTCCGTCTTTGCGATCCTGAATAGAAACAGAATTATGAGAAAATGTGATTGTGCAATTTAAGGTACGGGTCAAACGACTAATAGAAACAAGATTAAATGGACATTTAGGAGCATATAGAACAGAGTTTAAAGGAACAAGAGGTAAGGGTTGTGCACTACCTATTGCAGTAGCAATCTGTTTAGAGCCATTAGCTAAGGTAATAGAAGATTAAGAGTTGGAATAAGTAATATGAGAAAGCAAGAGAGAATTACCACAGATGTGATCAGAGGCACCAGAGTCAAGAACCCATGGTTCCATAGAAGAATGGGACACACAGGCAAAGGAATTACCAGGATGAGCAACAAATGATGATGAAGATGATTGCTGTGATACTCGATACCTCAAATAATCATCATAATCAGTCCCAGTAAGGGTGATAGACTGCTGCACTAGATGGTCTCGTGGTTGTTCAGGCAGGTGGTCCTCATTGTGGGCAAAGTTAGCCCGAGAAGGACGACCGTGCAACTTGAAGCATCTCTCCTTAGTATGCCCCCATCTATGACAATGAGTACATCTAGGACGAGATGCCCTATTACCTCCTCGATGATCACTACCTTGTTCCTCCTTGGGACTACGCTGGGCATTGGCCAAAACCAAGGCTGAGCTGTCTGGTGTAACAGGACCAGCAGATAGAGAGGTAACACGAAGAAGTCGAGAGAAAACCTCATCCAAAGTAGGGACATTCGGACTGGCAAGGATTTGGTCTTTCACAGATGCAAGATCGGAACTCAGTGCAGCCAAGGTACACACCATAAAGAACTTATCTCTTTGAGCAAGATCTTCAGCAACCGTTTTTCCAACGGGTAGAAGAGTATTGAACTCAGCCTTGATGGAAGACATCTGCCCAACAAATTCGTTAATAGTAGTACCCTGTTGACGAAGGTTGATCAATCTATCAACAACAGAATACAAACGCTGAATGTCGTTGGTATACAGAGATTTGGCTTGAGTCCACAACTCATAACAAGTGTCAAAGTTGGTGTAGATGCTGTGAAGAGATGAGTCAATAGATTGCCATAACAAGGTACACAGCAAAGCATCGATTTGCTCCCATTTTTCCTTCTCTTCCTCCTTAACATCTTCAATCTTAGTAGTGAGGTGATTCTTTACCCCCTGTCCAGTACACCATTTCTCAACAGCCTTGGACCATGAGATATAGTTAGAGGAACCCAGTAACTTTTCTGTTGCAATGGCTGGAGTGGATGTGAAGGTAGAGGAGCCACCCAAACTAGAAGAAAATGAATTAGACATGTTTGAATATCCAAATAGGTGATTTCCAAGCTGAAATTAGAAGAAAATAATAGCTGAAATGAAGTCCTCGCAATAAAATAAGTCAGAACAGGTAACGTGAAATTTCCGGCGATGGCGGTTACTGTTCCAGGGCGCGGCAAACACGGTGGTGCCGGAGGTGAGATGAGACGCACGTCGGAGAAGGACCACCGGAGATGTCGCCGGAAAGAGAGAGTGAGGTTCGCCAGAAAAAGAAAGTCGCCGGAAAATGAACGGTGTCAGGAACCTGAGGCTTTGATACCATGTAAAATATGGAGAGTAAAAATGAATTGTATATCTTCTCTCTTTAATATTACAAGGGTATATGTATATATACAAGAATTAAGAACTAATGGGCCTTAATGCTAATTGGGCCTAGTATTCTAACATAAACCAACAAGGATCCATTGGCAAAAAGCTCCTCTTTCAGTCATTAGCAAAAATTCCACTTGACCCTGTTTTTCATTTGATGAATGTTTTGCTAGTTCCTAGACAAAATAAAGAATAAAGAAAAAATATATCCATATGCTTATGATAGAGATACAATAATAACAGTGATTGGGATATTCTTGAAGCTGAAAGGAGTAGTACTTCTGCTGCTAAATAACAAAGCAACCATCAAGTGGTCATAATAAGTATTGGCTTTTAATTACTGATCTGTGATTCCAGTTTACAAGAAATCCCCAACAGGTAAAGAACACCCAAAATAATATAAGGCTCTTCTTGGAGCACATGTAGACATTATGAAAATACTCCAAAGAGCAGCTACATAACTTATATGTGTAATGAATAATCCTTTCATTTTTTAAAGCTAATCTAAACCGGAAAGTAATACATCTACCTGCCCACTTGGTCGAGGTCCATAAATGGAACAAGAACCTTTAGTCTCCAGCACAGTGAAGTATACTTCATCTTTTGATAGCAAGAGATGAGCAGAATAGCTCTCGAGAGGCTCAGCACTGCCAAAAATCATCTACAGAACAAGCAGCTCGTGTAAGGATATAGAAAGCATACTTTGACATCCAGTTAGGAAATCATATTACCTCAGCTAACTCTTCAACTGTCACAGACTTATTGTTTTCAAGGAGCTCAATCCAAGCAAATTCAAGTAGCGATGGGTCCTGCATCATATCAGCCAGTTTTTACTTATTGACAGAAGCAACAAATTAGAAAATTGGCATATCCGTTACCGTCCTATTGGGTAAACTGACCAAGTTGCCCTGAGCTTTCTGAATAAAATCTGCAATATCTGCTTGATCAAAATTGTGAACACCAGGAACAATATATGTCACTTGTTGTGGTTTGATGGAAGAAGTGACACCATTCTTCAGCCCAAGAAAACCAAGGAGCAGTCAGACTACATAAAATCTAGCAATATTTAGCATTAAAAAAATGCAAAGAGTTCCAACACCTAGCAACCTATTAAACATGCCGCATAATGTTGTTTCTACTAGAACCTGATCAGAAACCATCCAATTCTTCTTGCCATCAGGTCTCTGAGCAACTGCTAGCAATATTCTATCAGAATCCTTCTTGAACTCCAAAAGCAACCCTTTTTGCAAAGGACGGTTCACAAGTCTATCTTCAAGAAGCTCTTCACTCACCAATCCTGTGCTGTCAAGCCAACAAACAAAATTAAGATTGTAACTGAAGCAAGCAATGGCAAAGTTAGGAAATCGCAAATCAAGCTTTATACAAAAATTTACAAGCCTTCCTTTCCATAGCAGTTGTCTCAAATGTGATTGTAGAAAATGTTAAGACCCTTCCCTTGTGACTTATAAAATTGTCAAAAAACAAAATTAGTTTTTCAAATTAGTAGAAAAATTTGAACCAACTTTAACCTCAATAACATTTTTTTCTATGAACTGAACGACACAAACAAAAGGATAAAAAGAGAAAGCAAACATTTTCAAATTTTAGATATCAAGACTCTTTTCTTCATAAAACTATCTTGAAAGAAATTTTCAAAAATCATTCAGCTGTATACTTTTGCACTTTCTTTATTTTAAAAAAGATTTAAAAAAAAAACATAACACCATTTTCTGAAAATTGAGAATGGAAATAATGCAGGCTTTTGGTCTATCTTCTTTAAACCACAAACCCATCCTTGTAGTGGGGAAAAAATACTTATTGTTAGTATTTCACAATATACAAAATTATTATTGGTCTTAAATATCATTTTATATTGTTGAAAAGTTGAGACTAACAATGAAATTAACTGCAGTTAGATAAAGAACAGCATTTGCTTCTAAATATGTATTTTTAGGAAGCTCATCACATTATCACAACCATTAGCCTTCATATTATAAAGATTCTGCAACATACTTTATTTCAACCAAATAGTTTACCCAATCACCTCCACATTGATTGCAAATTTTGTTACATTTATCTTCATGATATATCATAAACTTCTTATTCAAAGTGGGGAGAGTAAGTTGTAGATAGTAAGATCAAAATATGTCCAACTTTAAATTTAACTCACAACTAAATACTTGAACTTTCCTTAATTACCAAAAAATAACCCTATATTCTCGAACTAATATTTTTTTAATACAATAATGCTGCAATATATAAAAAGGCCATGGATTTGGTCGAAAGCAGTGCTTCATCAGAACAGGAGGGCAGACATATAAAGGCCATCCAGGAGAAATGATGGAAATAGGTAAGATACTGAACCTATTTGTCTTTATAACAACACCATATAAAGCAATCATTTTTATTTTACTTGCCTTTCCTAGCACCTAGTGTCTCAAAACAAATCTTACTATCTCACTTATCAATATATATATATATATATATATATATATATATATATCATTAGTTCAATCTTAGAACTTGGATTTAAAGTTAAGCAGCTCTTTTTCCAAAAAAAAAAAAAAAAACACAGCCATAGTCAATTTCTTCCTATTATTGGGACTTAAAACCAGAAAGAAAAGTGTAATCCATGTGTTATAGTGCATTTCTGGAGACATTTCTGCCTGTAAAGGCAGGCACATAACTGGAGCACAGAATCAATATGTTTTTACTTTTTAAAGATTAAAACCCCAATAACCTGCTTAATTCTGAACAAACTCTAAATTGTAATTAAAAAAAACAACAACAAGAGTCCAAGTAAGATATTATGTTCTCCACTAGGGTTCTTAACAAACATAAGATGTGCCAAACAACAGTGACCTTACTTTAAAACTCCTAAACATATTGAGCTACCATGAAGCTTATGTTAAACATTCAAACTTGAAAACTAACTTGCACTAAATGTAATTGAGGCAAAGATCATAGATTTCTACTTTGCAATGAATCCATTGAGAGAGAGTGAAATTGGAAAATGTACTTGGAAGCAGCGGAGACTCTGTTGCTCCGTTTGCGCATGGATTTAAGCTCTTCCATGACGCTATCGAAGAGGCTGTGGATGGAACGGGTTTGAGGTCGGCCATAATTGGAGAAGCGAGAGTGAGAGCGCAAGGTAAGTGAACGGCGGCAACAGAAATTGCGGTGGATGGAGGTGAAATGGGAGAAACGGAAGGAGGAAGAGAGAGGAGGAGACGAAGAACGGAGGAGGGAGTAGGTGTTCACTGCTCGAACGGCCATGGTCGATCACCAGTGAAGTGAAGTTGAAGTTCAGAGCTTCATGAGATAGGATAGGGGTGCTGGTGAGGGTAAGATGATGAAAATGGATTAATTAACTCCTTTTAACCTACTATGTCAAAAATAAATAAATAAAGGGGACAAATAAGACTGTGTTTAGTTTGGTTTTATTTTTAGTTCAATATTTTCTTATTATAATTATAAAAATATTATTTTTTATTCTATTTTTTATTTTAAAATTTTATGAAAAAATTGGTAAAAATAAGAAAATGAAAATAATATGATATTTTTATAATTATAATAAAAATATATTTAATTGAAAATAAAAATAAAAAAATAAATCAAACACAGCCTAAGTTATTTTGAGTTTAATTTTAATACACTATTAGTATAAATTACACTACTACTCAATTATGTGTTTTTAAATTATTAGAAAGCTTGTGCAGGGGAGCTTAAGAGAGTTGGTAGCATAGTTATTAAACTATGATTGATAATCAACTCAGTTTGGGTACTAAGTCAATGGGTCACTGGTTCAATCAGTGGGTCACTGATCGAACCGCATAAAATTAAATAAATATTTAAATACATATATATATATACACATTACATATGATGATATTTATCATTATAAATAACTAAAATATCTTTATTTTGAGAGAAATTGTGACATTTAAGAAGAAAAAAAAGAGTTTAATCCTTAGAGCGGCGTTTGGTTCAAGGTTTGAAAAAATATTCCCAAAAATAGCATGCCTAGAAATGATATTTCTAGGAATGGTATTCCCAAAAATGATGATTACTACGTTTAAGGCTGCCGCAGGCGGTGGTCGGTAGTGGCCGATGACAGTCACTGACAATAACGTGACAGTTTTTGGTTAATGACATGACAATAGAAAGGTAATTTCACATGGCAAAAATATTCTCATATCATGGGAATGTTGCAAACCCACCTCCCCCCATAGGAATGAAAGTGTGAGAATGTTGGTTAAAAATCATTCTCATGAATGAAAAAACAATCTGTAAACCAAATGCCTCGTTAATTCATATAAAAAAAGCTCTAATATTTTCATTAAAATGCTCATAACTCAGAAAATAAGTTTTTAAAAAAATATATATATGACCGACATGGCGTAAATCTCGAAAAATTATATGAAATAGACATATAGTTAATCTAAATTGAACAAACGAGTCAAGAGTTATGACTTCTTGAAGTTTAAGAGTTTTTTTTAAAAAAATTTCATGTCTCGGTTGATTCACTAGTTCAACCGGTCGGATCACCGGTTTTTAGCCCAAATCGGCCCAGTCGGACCGGGTTAGAGACATGTCCTATCCAATTAATCACCCGAACCGGTTACTTGGCCGGTTCACTGGCCGATACGGTCCGATTTTTATAACTATGGTTGGTAGCTTAAAGCTAATTTTTTTAATATATTTAATAAAATTAATATATATGAATTTTTATTTAAAATATATATTCCTAGCTTTTTAAGATGCAAAGTTTCTAAGACTTTTCAATAAAATTTTATTGTTTCAATGTTTTCTCAACAAAAAATAGAATGATTTTGTTTTATGATTCAAATAGGAAAAAAATGAAATGTAAGTTTAAGTGTTATTGAAAATAAGAATAAAAAAAGCTAAAGCAAACGACATGTAAGGTAAAATTAGATAGCCACAATACTTGGATAGCTTGTATAATAGAGCAAAAATCTCTACAATCTCAATTCTTTCAAGTACTATGGTTTGATAAATAAGAAAAACTTAACTATTCAACTAAAGATTAGTCTTTGTTGCTAGCAACAACCAAGAAAATAAGAGTGAACAAGACAAAAAAAAACACTTGATTTTATGAGGAAACATATTTAAACATTATTGTGTTGGAAAGATGAAAAATATATGAGTGACTAGTGAACTGATTAAGGGACAGTTTAAAATAAACAAAATAAGAAGAAGAAATAAAGATTGTGGTAAAGTGATTATGTTATAGTTGACTAATTAATATGAATGAGAAAAATAAAATTTATTAGATTTTAAGTTAGGAAAATTAATGACCTTAATTTATTTTAAGTAAATATAATAATTATCTAAATTTATAATATTATTAAATTATGAGGCCTCAAATTTTGGAAACCTCTAGTCCTTGCTTGAATTGTTTTATGGACTAGGTGCTCTGAGCTTGTGGGCCGCAGTCTACTAAAGGAGAGAAAAACTTAAACTAACATAATAAATAAAAAAGAGCTACAACACAATTAGGAAGCTGCACATGGACACAATTTAGAAGCTCATGGCCCCATGAACTTCAATGGGTTTAGCCATCAAGAGTCTAGTTGTTCTTCCCAATGATCTAAAAACTGGACTGGACCAGCTAGTTAGACCGATTCACCATGAGTTTCAATGGGTTTAGCCATCAAAAGTCTAGTTGTTCTTCCCAATGATCTAAAAATGGGGTCGAATTGACTAGTTGGACCGATTCAATTAGGCATCGATCTAAGTCCCTCTATAACCGTAGATGCCAGAGAATCAGTCGCGATTTCATTGGTTGAACCATTATCCTTATTATTCACACTAAAATTCTACAAATGTTAATGGTGAGATTCAAACTTGAGAAGACATGCCTCAACCACTAAGCTAACTTTGCTTATGTTTTAGAATGTTAGATATATTATGATATATTATGTTTACAATTACTTCATCATTAGTATTGTCATTAATATTTTATTATTTCTTATTAAAATTAATTTTAATATGTTTACATAGTTATTTAAAATAGTTTAATTTTAATATGTTTACATACCTCATATTAATAGAATAATGTTATAATTTTAAATAAATATAAAAGTAATTTAAAATATCAAAATTTCACAATTTATGTTTATGAAAAATAATGATATTGGTAAAGAAAAAAATCATATTACAGTTCGTTCCCGGTTCAACCATAGTTGAACTATTAAACTGTAAATCAGTCCCCATTCACTTGTTCAATGTCCAGTCCGATTTTCAGAACCTTGGTTCTTTCTTTGTTCTCTTTTTACTTTTATTATTTTTGTCATAGAGTAAATTTTATTGCTATGGGCCCTATGTAGCCGAAATCAATTGATTTTCATAAAGAGTGTGTTATTGATCTTAATGCTTTTCAATAACTAGCCAACATTCAATTGATTTGTTGGATATAATTGAGACCAAGAGGAGAAATTGTATCTTAGCTTCATATAACATGTGCCATGAATTAAGTGGATGATCAAGATATGCCAACATGATTCATGTAATTATTTGAAGTTTTGGTCATAATTGAAGCTTACAAAAACAAATTTCATAGATATTCATGCATCTTAAACTTATTTAAATTTACATAAAGATATGGTAAATTGATAGATTTAAAATAGATTAGATATACCTTGAGAGATGATGTTTGATAAGATAGGAAATTTCGCTATCTCATGAAAATTAAATACATTTGTAAAGTAGTGCATGTTTGGAATAGCTGTAAAAAAAAAGATTATGTGAAAAATTAATTATGTGTATAATCGATTTTCAAGAAAATCGATTATGAGAAAAATGATTTATGTTTGAATATGTTAATTCATAATCGATTTTATGATAAAGAGTTTTGTTTAGATTGTATAAAAAAATCTCTTTTATGTATTAAATTACCAAAAGATGTATAAAATGATTGAAAAAATTATTTGATTGAGGGCAAATAAGTATTTCTCTCTCAAAGCTTTTGAAATAATTTAAAATAAAATAATTAAAAGCGTAAAATAACAGCTTTTTTAAAAAAATTGTTTTTAGTTATATAAAAATAATTTTAACTTATAATCAATTTTACACACTTTAAACAAACAAGATAGATTTTAAATAAAATAATTTTTTATTAAAAAAAGTTGTTTTGAGAAAGAATTAATCTTTTCCCAAACCTAAATGGGATTTTTATTGATCTGGATAAGGTATTAGTGTTAACTTACTATCCTTTTTCTCTTCTTTTGAGTTTGTTATTCCATCAGTTGTTGCTTGTTTCTAGGGGTGTTCGTGGATTGGTTTGGATTGGTTTTGAGGAGTAAATTCATCCGAACCAAACCAATCGGTTTTCTCATATAGACAACCAATTGGTTTGGTTCAAATTTAGAAACCGAACTAAACTGAACTGATATTAATCGGTTTGGTTTGGATCGGTTTTTCGGTTTTTGACCATTAAAAAAATAATCTTATTCCTTTGATTTTTTATGGCCTAAAAGATAATGTAGTCTATTTATACAATAAATAACATATTTACCCATTTAAAACAAACAACAATAACTCATTTAAACAAAAATTAACAATCTTCTAGTGTAATGATCAAATACAACCACAATCAAACTTCTAGTGTAATAGTCAAGTACAATTATATAATAAAAATCTAAAATTTCAAACTAATTTTTAGCTACATAAACCAAAACTTCTAGCCATAATTACCAAAGAAAGCAACCATCAAGTAAGCATATACCTTAAATGATAAATGTCATTTTGAAATCATTAATATAAATAATTTTAATAAGATAAGAAAGTAAAACTTTCAAGATATTCAACAACACATACCAAGTTATTTAAAATATGTATATATATGATATTCTAATCGGTTTGGTTTGGATCGGTTTGGTTTTGAAAATTGGAACCGAAAATCGATCCAAACCGATCGGTTTCTAAGAAAAAGAACCAAATTAAACAAAAAAAAGTTCGGTTTTAATCGATTTTCGGTTTTTTCGGTTCGGTTTTTCGGTTTTGATCAGTTTGGTTTGGATTTGAACACCCCTACTTGTTTCTTTCCTTTTTCATCATCACAAACGTGTATGTTTGCCTGCTTTGTTTCTAAGCTACACAAATGTGAGTGTTGTTTCAAAGGTTATGAATTTAGCTCATTTGGTTTTTATTTGAAAGCTATTAAAAAAAATCATTTAGATGCCCATTGTGCACTTATAGCCACATAAAGTGTCATGTTAACAAATTTCGTTAGCATTTTTAACGGTATTAAAATTTATGATGAGTGTGGTAGGTTCAAAAATTATATTTAGAACAAAAATAAACAAAATATAGATTAAAATGAAACTTAAGATAAAGTTAATGGATGAAAAGTATACTTTTGCCATTAAATAATCATAGTTTTTAAAAAATAGGTTTAAATAAATTTTTGGTCCCTATAATTTACACTCATTTTTAATTTAGTTTGTATACTTTTTTTCTTTGTAAATCAATCATTGTACTTATAATCGTTAGCAAAATAGTCATTATCGTTAGTTCAAGTTATGACGCCGTTAGTTTATGGTCCATATAATTTTCTCTTATTTTTAATTTGGTTTGTATAAATTTTTAATTTGGTTCATATAATTTTCTCTTGTTTTTAATTTGGTCCCTATAAACTGACGATGTCATAACCGAGTCTAATAGTAGGAACCATTTTACAAATAATTGTAAGTATGATGACTGATTTACAAAGAAAAAAAGTTTAAAAACTAAATTAAAAATGAATGTAAATTATAAGGATAAAATGTTTATTTAAATCAAAATTTTAATTTTTCTTTTACTACGCTACATTGCATCAAAGGAGCGCATATATAGCTAAATTTACTATCCTATTCTCTATTATTATAAAACTAAAAGTAATAGCATGATAAATTTACTAAATTTGAGTAACAAATAAATGTTAATGCTAAGTGAAAATGATAATATTTACATATGTTGGATATTGTCATCTTCTTATTTTTATAGAGGAAAAATATGGGTACATATGTATAGTTACACAATAATAACTTTACATTTTTGGGCTTTTTTTTTATATATATAATACAATAAAGGTATTTTTAGGCTACATTTTATGTTAGAGCACACACCACATTGGTGTGATGCTTTTGAGATAATTAATTAAATTTCATAAGTGTTGTTGGCTCAAGGTGCAAATTCGAGTAATCAAGATAATAAGCATATTTCCTTAATCACTAATATATATATTATTAGTTATATCATGCACATTGAAAATGAAAAAAATTGAACATGTTGATAAGGCAAAGCACAAAATTCATTTTTTTTTAATTATAAAAAGTTGAAGCAGAGGGAAAGTTAAGCCATTCCAAGGTTAGAACAAGCCACAAATATTAGTAAATACTTGCAGTGGTACTTATACATCGCCTATCAAAGAAATAATTCATTATTCTTATAACTCATGTAACAAAAATAAAATAAAATAAAATAAACAATAATTTGCATATACATGTACTTAGGGTTGTTAAATGGGCCGACTCGACCTGTTTAAGCCTAACCCATCACATGCCGAGTTTAAATGGGTTGGACAAAAAATAAATTAATTTAATGGGCCGACATTTTTTTAGCTCGACTGGTATAAGGTTAGTAAGCAGGCCTAAATGGGCTACTGTTTAACTTTTTTTATAAAATTAAAAAAAAAATAATTCTGTAAATAAACTCATCCAATAATTTTTAGTTACAAATATATAAAAACTTAAAAAGGTCTTCCAATAAATCAAAATATAATCAATAACAATAATCTTCAAGATTATACAATCTTCAAAGTAGTAAATTGACAAATTTATGCATCCACACTTCATGTAGCATCAACAACATATTAGAAATAACAAAACATTAACATACATAGTAGTAATAAATGCATACATCTAATTTAAAAAAAAAACTACAAAAAAGAAAGTATATATATGTAGGTAAATGGGCCAACCCATGAATAAAAATGTTTAGCTCGTTTAACCCTTGAGGCATACGGGCTAGACAAAAAATAAATTGATTCAAACGAGTTAACAATATTGAAGCCCAACTCGTATAATTTTGAGGAATAAACGAGTTGGCCAGACAAGTTTAGCTCATTTTGACGGCCATACGTATACTTTAATTTTTATAATTTTGTCATCACTTTAAAATAAATAAGCAATTAAAAAAAATTACAAATTTATTACGAAATTAAAGAGAAAAAAAGAGAAAATATATAAGAACCAAGAGAACATAAATTTTAAATAAATTAAAATTTTAATATATATATATATATATATAGAGAGAGAGAGAGCGAGAGAGAGAGTTTTGACAGTTTTTTATTTTTATATTTTGACACAAAAATTTCAAGATAACCCCCAACACTTTAAATCTTAATATTTTTAATTAACTTTAAAATTAAATATATATATGTTATTTCACCATTTATTGTTTCTTTTAAAAAATTTATAAATAATAACATTTAGAAGGGAACTATAACTTGTGAACTCTACTTTGGTAGATCAATTAAATATGCTCGTGGAAGAAGATATAATAATATAAAGAGTTTGACATAGACCTTTTTTCCGTAACCAATCATTTGATGATTTGAAGATGAGGATGTTAGAAAAATATTTCAAGAATTAGGACAAAGAAAAATGAAATTGCAAGTCTTTGTTGAATATATGGTAGATGATGCCTTGGTTAACGAAGAAGACACATAACTCCCAATTCAAGCACAGCAAAATGAAGTTATTGAAAAAGCTTGTGACACACACCCTCCTATCAAAGATGTGCTCATTAAAGCAGATGGAAGCCATAAAAAAAGGCCAAAAACAAATTCTCAAGATGACAAGGACCCTAACATAGAACGGTGTGATTTCTCTAACTTCAACTTAGACTAACCCAATTTATTTTTTGAGAACAATGACAAAAAAGGTGAGGAAGAAGTTAGAAATTGGATGAAGAATAAGGTAGTTGGTGCATCAACATGTCTAGTTAAACTTGAAAATGAAGTAGATATCCACTTAGAATATGATGAGAATGATAAGTTAGTTATTTTGAGTGGTCGCGATGAGAAAGGAAACAAAACGAGGAATAGGTTTTCAAAATTTCATGAAAAAACTAATATGCAAAAAAATATTTAGTTAAAAGTTTGAATGTTGTTTGGTGATGTGTTAAAGTTGTATACTATTCAAGAAGAAGTAGAATTTGGCTACATAAAGAATGAAGCTGCTAGAATAATTGTAAAATGAAAAAGATGTGGATGAGCCATTCACGCATCCAAAACACAATTTGGAGATGATTTTTAAATTAAAAGTTTTCATCACCCTAAGCATAATAATTGTGGTTAAGAATATTACAATTCCAAGACTAATACTGCATGGTTCGTGAGGAATTTAAAAAGAATATAATGGATAAATCAAATTGTCTTTTAAATCAATAGATGCTACTATTACAACTCAATAACCATATATTGATACTCAATCATTAGAATTGACGTGGTGGGACATCCATTATGTAATCCAAATTTGGATAGAAAAAAAAAGGGTTCAAAAATTGCACAATCTTTTGCAGATATCATGTCTAGTTTTCTCAACACACAACTCACAAAAGAATCTCTATAAAAAAGATTTTAGGAAACCCATGATTCCTCAGAGAATGAAAGAAAATCAGCTACTAGGATATCAAGAAAACTGAGGCAGCACACAAGATAAATGCCTATCCACCAGTCAAATGCATCTTCAACCTAAGTTTGTCCTTCTCTAAACGCAAAGCTCTAACTGTCCATGCCCTTCGAGCTGCAATTACTAAGGAAAAATGCTAACAAGCAACTAAAGGGCAATTTTTTCTTTTTACAGTAGGAATAGAGCAAAAAGAGATAAAAATAGGAGTCATTTTGCTAGAAGATGGACACATGGCGAGACCCACCTGCTACACATACAATGATGGTTCTACACGTGTGACTTGTTTGGTTTGTGGTGCGCAAATGAAATTTGTCTGCCGTTAATGATTTGGATGTGAAACTAACGGATGAAGTTAATTGCGCAGGTTCATAAAGTTAGGGAAGTAAATTGTTATGTTAATTTGTTAAAGGAGGTCAATTGCACATAGAGAAAAAGTTGAATGGGGTAATTTAGAATTTAGCCTAAAATTAATAGCAGCTTACAAGGCCCCCCTTTTTTATTTTTGTGATATTGTCATCATCCTAAAATAAAAAAGTAGTTGAAAAATAGAGAAAATAGATCATAAAATTGAAGGGAAAAAATATAAACAGAAGGCTTATAAGAACCAAGAGAATCAATTTTGAAAATAAAAATTTTAATATATTTTCCCTATTAGAAAAAGAGAATTTTTAACAATTTTTTATCTTCAAATTTTGATAGAAAAAATTCAAAACAATCCATTATACTTTCGATCTTATTATTTTAGAATCAATTTTAAACGTAAATACACAGATTTAATTTCATCAATTTTATTATTTTTTTACAAAAAAACTTTTGAATAATAAAACTTTCTGAGACTAGCAAAAATAAAAATAAAAATGTATGATATTCATTATTTACTTTTCTTTTTTTATATTTAACTCTTTTCATTTTATTTATTTTTTTCCCACATTATTATTAATATTTTTATTACTATTATTTATTTATTTATTTTATGCACGCAGCTCTCTTTTCTTTTGATATTATGTTTATTTTATCAATCTTGTGGTATATTTCAACTTTTAAACAATATAGTAGAAGAAAAGAAAAAGCAAACTTTGCTATTGGGGAAGTTGCATCTGGTGATTCCAACAACGACGAAGGTGAAGGGGAGTGACTAGGGAGAGATATCCTTAAACGACCAAGGCGTTATTGTTGAAGACAAAGACAAGGCATGCTACGCTCAAATCTAACTTCCTCCTTTGTTTGTCTCACGCTGTCCCTCGCACTCTCACCAGGCTTTATACTCATTTTCAACCGCCAAATCCTAACACTGTTTCTGGGTTTCACAACATTGATGATGCTGTCTCCTCATTCATTCGCATTATCAATAAGCGTCCTTTACCATCTGTAGTGGAAATCAACAAGATTTTAGGGTCTATTGTGAAGATGAAACACTATCCCACTGCTGTTTCACTTTTTGTACAAATGGAATTTAGGGGAATCATGCCATCCTTGGTTACATTCAACATCTTGATCAATTGTTACTGCCACTCGGGTCATATGGGTTTTGCTTTTTCGGTATTGGGCAAGATTATCAAGATGGGTTATGAATTCAATGCCATAACTCTGAACACGATAATAAAAGGGCTCTGTATTAATAGGGAGGTTAGGAAAGCACTGGAATTTCATGACAGCTTAAGAGCACAAGGATTTCGGTTTGATCAAGTTAGTTATGGAATCTTGACCAATGGGCTTTGTAAAATAGGACAAACAAGAGCTGCCATTGAGTTGCTGCAAAAGCTGGAGAGACAAGTGGTTAAGCCTGATTTAGTCATGTACAACACAGTCATTGATGGGTTATGTAAAGATGGGCTTGTAACTGAGGCAGGCAATTTCTTTTCTAAGATGATTGCGCAAGGCATTTCTCCTAATGTTGTCACTTACAGTTCTCTAATTCACTGTTTCTGCTGTGTGGGTCGGATGAAATGTTTCATTACAACATCAAACCAAACATATATACCTTTAACATATTGATCGATGCATTATGTAAAGTAGGAAGAATCACAGAAGCCCAAAATGTGTTTGATATGATGCTAGAAAGAGGTCATAAGCCTAATGTTGTCACTTACAGTGCTTTAATGGATGGATACTTTTTAATCAATAAAGTGAATGAGGCGACACAATTATTTGATGATATGATCAAAGGAGGTTTGACTCCTAATGTTAGGAATTATACAAATATGATTGATGGTAATTGCAAGAATAAAAGGGTGGATGAAGCCATGACTCTTTAGAGAAATGCAGCACAAAAATTTAGTTCCTGATACTATAACATACAGTTCTCTTATTGATGGCTTGTGCAAATCAGGGAGGATCTCACATGCGCAAGACCTTCTTCATGAGATGCATGCTAGTGGTCAATGCCCTAATGTAGTCACTTACAGTATCTTGTTAGATGCTTTGTGCAAAAACCAACATCTTGATGAGGCAATTGAATTATTTCAGCAAATTGTTGACAAAGGAATTCGTCCTACAATGTTCACATACAACATACTTATACATGGTTTGTGCAAAGGTGGGAGACTTAAAACTGTGCAAAATTTTTTCCAGCATCTTCTTATTGAAGGCTGTCCGTTGAATGTCATAACATATAATTCTATGATTAATGGGTTTTGCAAGGGGGGCTTGTTCGATGAAGCCATTGCCTTGCTTTCAAAAATGGATGACAATGGTTGCCCCCCTAATGATGTAACCGCTTTAATAATTATTCAGGCTCTTCTTGAAAAAAATGAGAATGAAAAGGCAGAGAAGCTTCTTCGCAAAATGATTGCTAGAGGGCTATTGAAGGGAAAAAACAAGGTGAGACACTTTAGTTCCAACTAGAGTTACACGTCTATTAATATTGGATTTTGCATGAATGGTTAGAAAATGCTTATTTCTCTAGGGTCAAAGAAGTTGGACTAGGACATGGTGTCACTTTTTCTGTAATTCAGATTAACTTTTATGCTTCTTAAATTTATTTTACCTTATGTTGTTGTTGTTGTTAGTTGAGTTTTTGGGTCTTCAACTGACTGATATTCCTACCTTGTGCACTGTAAATTAACTTTTAAGGATCTTTTGACTCATTGCTGATTTTCGCTCATGGGTTAGTGTTTTAGATGCCTGTATAGAAGCCAAAATATCTAGTTCTTGATTGTTTTCTTCAGTAATGAAATATCTTTTATCATACCACAACTTAGCAGAAACTTACATGATTCTTCCTTGGCAGTGAATCATTCTATGTCATCACCTTCAAGACACTCGAGCTCGCCGTTTTAAGCTGTAAGTATAATAGTTATTGATCACAGAAACTTTTTGCGGCTTATGGTTTATGTTGTTAAACCAATCTCTCTCTGTCTCTTGCATTCTCTTATGTTTTCTTAAGATTCGTGGCACCTTAGATTATGTATCAATAAATATAGAGCAAGTCACAGTAAGCTTCGTTTTAACTATTTTTATTTTTTTTAAGAAAAAAGAATTAGTCCTCATTTCATTCTACAAGCCTGAGAACTTCTTTGTCAAGCCTTTAGATTATTAGAAGTGCTTTTTGTCAGCCCCAAACAATCTTTATGTGGATGTGGCTAAACTTAGCCCGCATCCACTAAAGAAATAATCATATTCTACCATGACAACTTTGTGTAAGATGCTTATTCATAGAATCAGTATATTAGCTTTTAGTTCCTGAATTTTTCATCATGAGAATATAATGTGTCCCCCTTTTACAAAGACTTGATAGAACTGTTGTAAAACGCTTTCAGGCCCAGAGAAAGTTAAGCTGCCTGCTAACTAAACCAGAAGTTGTATAATGCCATGACATTATTTCTGTGAAGTTACTTTTCTCCCAATATTGGATCCTACATAATTTGGTAATGTCTTTTTTTTTAATTCTATTGAAAGATAATTAGCACTGAAATATTTAGGAAGTGACCCATTTTACTTTTATAAATGGCTTAATTTGCTTGATTAAATCATCGGAAATTGTAAAAAATATTTTCTGATTACTCTCATTTGAGCTCTCAGTGTTTTCATCATTAGCCTCCTCTCCCCCAAACTTGTACGGAATAACCTCCTTTGCTAGGAAATATGAATTAAACCGTGACAGTTGAATTTCTCCTATAAAACCAACTATATATTCCATAGAATGGGGTACACTAACATAGTATGCGTTGGAAATGATTTTCAGCAAGATCCTCTTGCCTATAATGTTTCCAGGAGTCCATCAAACATATCTCAGGAACTCTAAACAGTTTGATCACTCTTGTACTTTAGATAATTTTTCTTTTTAGGCATCAATACATTTTTAAAAATCCTCAACATGTATATAGAAGCAGAATGGATGTCATATATATGTTTTAGTCATCTCAAAAAATTTGTATGATGTCAATTTATGTGCATTTCAGTTATTATGCACCTGTAATTATTTTTCCTGTGCACTTTTCTTTCTTGGAATAAGTTAGCTCTCAACCTTCCATCTATAATTAGGCTTTTGTGTGTGCACTAGTAACATGCAAATCTGGTCATTGCTCTTGGCTTAGTGTTTCAGATGTCTCAATATGTGTTGTCAACTGTTATCACCTCTAATAATATCCTTTTATCAGACTAAGGGTCTAGCAGAAATTGACATGATTATTCTGCCTGGTTTTATCTCTAAATATTAACTCTGTTTACCCTGAAATTAAAATCAGAGAAATAAAAAGCATTTTCTTTTTCATTTTCCTATATATTTGTTATGTTCCTTTTACATCTAGGAGAAGTTTTAACACAGATATTTTGGTTGTGCAATTAGAATTGCCTTTAATGTTATAATGGACTTATTTTTTTCCTTGAGCTGGTTGTTGCTCATTGGATTGGAATTTTCAAAAGGCTATAGTTGACTTTGTTGGTGATGGTTTTGCAAATTTGTTTCCAACTGATCATTATCTGACTTTAACCATTAGAAAAGAACAAACGAAAAAAGATATAAGCACTGAGGGTTGAATATTTTTTTTTTATATAGCAAATGATTATGTTGGTACAGGCTTGTGATGTGATTATCCATAGTTGCACACACAGGTTTACCTTGTTTCTTTTTCTTTCTTTATTTTTTCCCTTTTCTTTCTGCCCTTTCTTTTACTGGATCTTGAAGTGGCTTTGTTTTCCCCTTCAATTTTTTGATTCCAAGTCTGCTATGGGCAGGGGTGGAGCTAGAATTAAAATCTTGGAGGAGCCAAACTATAAATTATTCAAGGTCTTTGAGAGACGATTGAAATTTTTTAAGAGGCCAAACACGTGTTTTACTGACAAAAGAAATACTGAGAAGTAATGGAATCTGATAGGCCTATTAAATGGGTTTATAGAAGAAGAGGGAAAGAAAAGGGTATTGGGCCGAATGAACAAGGCCTGCAGGGGGTGGCAGAAGGAGTGAGGCAAGGAATGAGGCAGGTAGTAGCAAAGGAAGGCATTGCTGAAATGGCAAAGGAGGGCATAACTAAAATGACAGGTGGCGGCCTAGGAATGGAGGAGGGAGTTGTGGGAATCGTTGGAGGTGAGAAGGAAAACGTGAATAAGGAGGCGGGAACCGAATAGGAGGGGGAGGTTGAGAAAGAAGTTGTGGGGGCTGAGTGGTGAGGAAAGGTTTCTCATCTCAGTAGGGGTGTTCTCATCAGTGAGAGTGTCTTCTTAATTTTCTGTTGTTATCCTTTCCGCAAGGAGATCTTTCTCCTTCATCTCTATCGCTTAATTGCTAATTCACCATTGTAAGGAGGAACTCTTGTTTCTCGTTTTCATTAGAAATACAATCCAATTTCCATTTTAATTTTTCCTTCCGGTTCTATTAAATTGGTATCAAAGCTGCGATCCTTGGAGCTTATGGTATCTACGAGAATGGAGAATAGGACTGGAAATGCTTGGAAAAACGGATTGAGGAGATGAGGAGAGAAATCCAGAGGAAAACAGTGCAATTGGTCACCGACCATGGCACAAGAGCCGAGGACGTTATTTGCCCAAGCCGACGGCACGATGGAGGCGAAGGAGGGGGAAGTCATTCTGGGGCCATAGGCGTGAAAATGCGGGTGGTCGGAGTGAGGAACGAATGAGAAGATTGGAAGTGCCCTATTTCACAGGAGATGATCCAAATGGATGGATTTAATTTGAGCGGAGCGATACTTTGCGATTAACCAAATTCCCGATGATGAGAAGGTGCTAGGCGGCGTCTATATGTTTTGAGGGGAAGGCTCTCAATTGGTTCCAATGGTGGGAGGCTAGGACGGATCGGATCTCATGGGGAACGTTGAGGCGTGCCCTCTTGGGTCGCTTTCAGGATGCTTCGCCGGAGAACCCATACGAGGTCCTCATGAGCTTGAAACAAACACACTCGAGTGCGAATATATCGAGATGTTTGAGCTCATATCTTCCCGCCGAGGCATGCGGATGATGAAGTCGATAGGGCGTTCATGAATGGGTTGAAAGAGGAGTTGAGGGCGGAAGTGCGATCGCACAGCTCTAGTGACTTGGGGAGCATGATGAAACTGGCGAAGAGAGTAGAGGAGAAGAATCGGCCAGTGGCCAGGGAGACCATGGGCCTTCACGACGGTGGGCCTATCACAAACCGACCCGCTTTGAGTAACAAGTGGATTGGCCCAACAGATCGAAATGGGCAATGACCCACAAGCAAGGAGTGGAGGAATCGGGTCCTGGGTTCGATCAAACCCGTGGCAGCTCGGTTCCACGGTTCGAGGTCGAGGAGGAGTTGAGTGTCGGCAACCGTCGAGCTTCTTTTCGCAGTTGTCCGAAGGCCGAATGGGAGGAAAAGCGGCGAAGAGGGCTGCTTGTGTGTGACGAACCTTTCGCACTCCAAACCATGTTTGCAAGAACAAGAACTCGCATGTGTTGATTCTCGGGCGAGGTGGCGAGGCCGAAGAGGAACCAGAAAGTGGCGGATATGGGGTGAACATAACGGAGGAGGAGGCTATGCACACATGAATAGTGTAGCGGGTTTCCACTTCACTAAAGTCCCCTCAAAATGTGGGGAAAATCCAGTAGGGGAGGTTATGGTGTTGGTAGACTCTGGTGCTTCCCATAATTTTATTTCAAGAATGGTGATAGGGGAGCTGGGCGTGTCTGTGGAACCAACAAAGGAATATGTGGTGGAGGTAGGGGATGGTCGACGTGTTAAGAACAAGGGGGTTTGCAGAGGGGTTGAACTGGAGCTCCCTAATTTAACAGTGAAACAGGATTTCTTCTTATTTGAATTAGGAGGAGTAGATGTGGTATTGGGGTATGAATGGTTGGAGGGGTTGGGAAGGATCGAGGCTGATTTTAGAGAGCATGTTATTTGGGTAAAATGGAAAGGGAAAAGGGTGGAATTAAGGGGGAACCCGAATTTGTCCAGAATGGGAGCATCCCTCAAGGCGGTGATCAAGGAGTTAAACAGAGGAACAGAGGCATATTATGTGGAGTTAGGGATGTCCACCATGTATTCTCAAGAGAATAGAGGCTCCTATGGAGGGGCTAGACGCCATCTTGACAGAGTATTCGTATTTGTTTAAGGAGGCCAATGCGCTGCCTCCTTCTAGGAGATGTGACCATGCCATAGTGGTCAAGGAAGGGGCCCAAATCCCTAATATACGGCCCTACAGGTACCCCCATTATCAGAAGGAAGCCATTGAAGCTTTTGTGCAAGATATGTTAGCAGCAGGACTTATTCGCCCAAGTGTAAGTCCTTATGCTAGCCCCTTAATTCTAGTTAAAAAAAAAGATGGTAGTTGGCGGTTTTGTACTGATTATAGGGCACTAAACAGCATCACTACCCCAAATAAGTTCCCTATCCCTGTCATTGATGAGTTACTAGATGAGTTGTGGGGAGCTACTGTTTTTTCCAAATTGGATTTGAAATCAGGCTATCATCAAATCCGGATGAAGGAGAGTGATGTGCATAAAACCGCTTTTAGAACTCATGAGGGGCATTACGAATACTTAGTGATGCCATTCGGGTTAACCAACGCCCCCTCTACATTCCAAGCACTCATGAATGAGATCTTCAAGCCGTATTTATGCGGAAGTTTGTATTGGTATTTTTGATGACATCCTCATCTACAAAGTAGCTAATCACCAAAATCACAGTGACCACTTGCGCATTGTTTTGGAAGTATTGAGGACACATACCTTGAAGGTGAATTACAAGAAATGTTGTTTCGGAATGGCCCAATTGGAATATTTAGGCCATATCATCTCTGCGGAGGGCATTGCAAAGTTGGTCCTAGCAAGGTTCTGGCAATGGAAGAGGCCAATCCCCAAGGATCTTAAGGGGTTGAGGGGTTTTTGGGCCTGACGATACTACAGCGGTTTGTTAAGAATTATGGAGTGATGGCTAGACCCTTAACACGCTTGTTAAAAAGAATAATTTCCAATGGGGGAAGATGCATTAGTAGCATTTCGTGCACTTAAAAAGGTGATGGCCGAGTTACCCTTATTAAGCATGCCCAATTTCGAGAGGCCATTTGAAATAGAAACAGATGCATCACGGTGTGGGAATAGGTGCTGTTTTGATGCAACAAGGCAGCCCTTGGCTTTCATTAGTCAAGCCCTTTCGGAGAGATCAAGAATGAAGTCTCGTGTATGAGAGGGAGCTCATGGCTATAGTGTTTTGCAAATTCAAAAATGGAGGCATTATTTGATGGGAAATCACTTCATCATTAGAACTGACCAAAGAAGCCTAAAATACTTGTTGGAGCAAAAGGATTTTGGAGGGGGAGCAGCGAGTGGATGGCAAAACTAATGGGTTATGACTTTGAAATTCAGTATAAAGCAGGTAAAGAGAATAAAGTAGCTGATGCTTTGTCAAGGGTGGCCACTATGCAAGCGTTATCCGTGGTGTGTAATGAAGACTTAAGTACAGTGGCTGAAGAAACGGTTCAGGATCAGCAACTGCAGAAGATCATTCAAGATTTGGTTTGTGATCCTCAATCTGACCCCTCATTTGTGTTGGCCAGAGGGTGTTTATGGTATAAAGGGAAACTGGTTTTACCTGCGAAATCAGCAAGAATTCCTTTGATCTTGGAGGAATTTCATTCATCAGTGTGGGGGGGACATTCAGGTGTGCTCAGGACCTTTAAAAGAGTGGCTAATGTATTCTATTGGAAGGGCATGAGGAAGGATATTGAGGAGTTCGTGCAGAAATGTGAAGTCTGCCATCGCAATAAATACCAGGCTTTAAAACCCGCAGGGTTACTACAACCAATTCCAGTACCCGATCAGATTTGGGAGGAGCTCACCATGGATTTTATCGGGGGTTTACCCAAGTCCACAGGGAAGGATACCATCATGGTGGTCGTGGACAGATTATCCAAAGCAACAAGATTTTATTCCCTTGTGTCATCCATATTCAGCCAAGACGGTTGCTGCAGAATTTGTTAAGGAGGTGGTAAGATTGCATGGTTTTCCACATTCCATCATTTCTGATAGGGACCGAGTGTTTATGAGCCTCTTTTGGAAGGAATTGTTCAGAATGGCAGGGACAAAACTGAAGTTTAGCTCGGCATATCACCCCCAAACGGATGGACAATCCGAGGTGACTAATCGAACAGTTGAGGCATATCTACGATGTTTTGTGAATGGCCATCCTAGAGGGTGGAGTAAGTGGCTAGCCTGGGCAGAGTTCTGGTTTAATTCTTCCTATAATGCTTCCATAGGCATGAGTCCTTTTAAAGCTGTGTATGGAAGAGAAGCTCCTACCATAGTCAAGTATCAAAAAGAAGGAACTAGGGTGCAGGTAGTGGACCAATTGCTGCTAGAAAGGGACACTATTATTGAAGAATTAAAATCGCACTTAGATCGTGCCCAAAATAATATGAAGCTGCAAGCAGATAAAAAGAGAAGGGAGGTGGTGTATGAGGTCGAGATAGGGTGTACCTAAAGGCTCAACCCTACCGGTTCAAGTCCTTAGCTAATAGACCAAATGAAAAGTTAAGTCCCGCATTCTACGGTCCTTTTGAAATCCGGTGCAAAAGTGGGCAAGGTACTTATAGATTGGTGCTCCCTACTAATACCAAAATCCATCCCGTCTTTCATGTTTCTCACTAAAGAGTGGCATGCTTAAAGACCTACTCCTTGTCAACCATTGCCATCTTTTTAACAGAGGAGTTGGGAACTACATGTGTTCAAATTTAGGGACATTTTGGATACCAGGAGGTTCAATGGGAGTGAACAGGTTTTGGTCCGCTGGGAAGGCTTGCCTGAATATGAGAATACTTGGGAAGATTATGAGGTCATTGAGAAGGTTTTTCCTGACTTTCACCTTGAGGACAAGGTGAAACTGATAGGGGGGAGTGTTGATAGGCCTATTAAATGGGTTTATAGAAGAAGAGGGAAAGAAAAGGGTATTGGGCCGAATGAACAAGGCCTACAGGTGGCGGGAAGGAGTGAGGCAAGGAATGAGGCAGGTAGTAGCAAAGGAAGGCATTGCTGAAATGGCAAAGGAGGGCATAACTAAAATGACAGGTGGCGGCCTAGGAATGGAGGAGGGAGTTGTGGGAATCGTTGGAGGTGAGAAGGAAAACGTGAATAAGGAGGCGGGAACCGAATAGGAGGGGGAGGTTGAGAAAGAAGTTGTGGGGGCTGAGTGGTGAGGAAAGGTTTCTCATCTCAGTAGGGGTGTTCTCATCAGTGAGAGTGTCTTCTTAATTTTCTGTTGTTATCCTTTCCGCAAGGAGATCTTTCTCCTTCATCTCTATCGTTTAATTGCTAATTCACCATTGTAAGGAGGAACTCTTGTTTCTGTTTCATTAGAAATACAATCCAATTTCCATTTTAATTTTTCCTTCCTGCTGGTTCTATTAGAATCTCTTCTAATTTTTCTAAATCTGGACAGGCTTTGGCACTGACATGGAGCAACGTAGCTCCCCCTGGCTATGGGATGTAGAACAGGATCTAGAATGGGAATTCTGCTCATTTTGATGATTAGAGAGGATGAAATGCTTGCTTACATTCTGTCTTTGCATCTTTGAAGGTGTCAGAAAGTTTTGAATCTTACAATGCCACACTTTTTGTGTTCAATTGGTGGACAATGCTGATGAGATTAGTATCCTCAGCAGTAAAGCACTCAAGTCGTTTATCTTCATTACTTGCACTTGCAGTTGGATACTTGACTTGGTCAATCTCTTCAATAATATGCTATTACATAATGAGATGGTAATGTAAATAAGTTTTACATTAATAGTGCTCACAACTCACAAGGGGTGGCTCAAATGGTAAGCAAGGTTAAGCTCAACGGTTGAGGAGCCTTTGCAATGTTAGGGGTTTGAGGCAACAGAAAAGTATATGGGGAGGAGAAATTTCAGTATCTTGAACGAGATTAGTCTTATATTCAAAAGGTGTAAAAATACATGGGAACGGACAAAAATAAAAGTTTTGCATTAATAGTAAATCAAAATTAAATATTTTATTTTTGGGTTTGATAATAAAATGTTATAATTTTTTAGATTGGATTATCAATGGATAAGTCGATAATTTCATTTTAAGTTTAGGTTCAAATTTTATTTGTAGCCTTTAGCATGATAGAATGTATATTTATGTCCCAAAACAATGTTATTGTTGAGGTATATTTATGTTCAAGTACTTTAGCTCAAGTGGTACCAAATCTTTTAATGGACGCCCACCAGGAGTGACTTAGGTGGTAAGCAAACTTGAATTCAACCGTTGAGGGGCTTATGTAATGTCAAGGGTTTAGGTTCATGAGAAAACACTTGTGGAGAGGAACAATTTTGTACCCTAAACGAGATTAGTTTAACACCGAAGAGTGTGAGGATACACAAGCAAGGACATAAACAAAATCTTTTAACAAATAGCTTAATTTTCGAATTGAATCTAACAATGCCTCTTTGCCTACTACACTTCCTCCTCCTCCCCAGACCAAGTCTTTAGACCTCATTTGTAACAAAAAAAATAAAAATAATAAAATAAAAAAATTTCAAATATAAATGTTTTGAGATTTTCTCTAACGATATGGAGATGAAATGAAGGCACTATTTGTTATCAAGTGAATCCATATCAAAGCAATTTGAACCCAACTTTTTTATAATACAAATCAACTGTAAATGTAACTTTGATCCTGAGAATACAGTAGGCAGCAAAAAAAAAAAATACAACTCAGTCAGTATTATATACACAAAAGTAAATAAACCCATCTACTAAGGCAAAAGGTATCATTTTGTATATCCTGAGTAAGGCATAAGGTATAATCTAGATAGCATTATACTGTTCATGAGAGCCTGAAAGACTTGTATGAACAAAAGAACATCTCATTCCGACCAATCCATCATCCCTTTTTGTCAAAACTCAACGACAAAGCTGAGTACACAATTGCTGGATCTGGGAACTAGTTGGATCTTGCATATAATATATGCTGGATTTACCATTGCTTGAGCATGTTACATTCAGCTGGTTGCCAATTTGGTTTGACTGCAATTTTGGCATTTCAACAGCATTAATAACCAGAACAAAACAAAAAACAAAAATACACATGATCACAACAACATTAGTATCAGGCATTAAGAACAAAAACAGGAAATTTAAATGGTTAACATTAAGTACAAAGCATCTTTGATCATCAAAAATTATTGTGTAATGAAAACATTGGTCAAGCTGATGGTAACAACTATATGTTTTGATTTTTTGGATATCAACAGATTGTTTACAGGGTTTGTAATATGCGAAGAAAGTGGTTAAAGATTGCCTTAACTCCTCGAGAAGTGTTATAAACGTTAAATCAGGAGTGAAAAAATATCATGGTATCTATAAATATTCTTCAACCAAGAGAGGGTATACAGTATTGAGAGTACAATACATGAAAAATGGGGTTAAAGATGTATTACCAATTAAAATAGGTAGTGGAAAAAATGTAATTTCATGGGATCTGATAATATTATTCAGATGAAGAGGCTATCAATAAAATGCTTACCAAGCAATATGCAGCCTCTGTATTGCAGCTCCATCTTGAAGTTGGGACACAAGACAGATAATGGCACCAGGAGCAGTGGTCATTTGCATCGACACCACGAAGAAGTGCAACCAGGCCAACAGTAAGCCTGTCAAATAGACAATTTAACATAAACAGAACTAAAGGTCAAAATGACAGAATGAGTGAAAGGAAAAGCAAGGATACAAATAAGATGATGGACCAGGCCGAAGTTGCAATGCAACCATGCACATACACTCAAGGGTATCTAATTTCTGTAGCAACCTTAGGTTGCTTTGTTTTGTGAAAAAATAAAAAATGTTTCAAGAGATCCTAGCTATCTCAGTGCCTGGTAAGTCCTCATCCAACTTAAACTAGGTTTAGGAGATCTTCTCAGTAATAAAAAAACAATTGTAGTGGCTATATTTACTTGGCATGATTGTTAGAGGCACCAAAATAATTGCGACACATGAGGAGATAATTACTCCAACAACACCTGAGGATTGCTTTCCTGGTCTACTTGATGACCAAGACTTAATAATAGTCCAGCCAATCATTCAATGCTATCATAATTTTCATAACTACTTCAGTTGAGAAATCCTCATATATTTAAAAAATTCTTTTGCGCAACTGAGCATCCAAATCGCTCCTATAATCAACTAAAATAGCATTCCTCCAGTTTGTAGTTTGCCTCCAACACATCCTACATAGGCTGCTTGTAACTACTAGAACTAGGCCAAAGCTTCTTTATTAAGACAGATGTTCACTCTCATTATATTTGGTAAAAATTTTCAGAAGTTTCCTCCTTCCATGTCACTTCTGCTGCTGTACCAAGTACAACCCTGAAAACAATTGTTACGCTTATAGGGGGGACTCTAATATGGTGTTCAGATTAGTAAAACACTTCCCCAGACCTTTCAGGTAGCATTGACTCGCAACATAATTTTCATGTGCAAAATTAACAAAGAGACGTAAGATTTTCAAGATAAAGAAAGAACAAACTATCAGTTTGTGCTCCTTGCTAGGATCTGTTTTGCAGAATTCTGATATAGTTTTGTTGCCAGAAACTGATGATCTAGCATTTGTAGCTAATAAGTCTAAATTTCCAAATAACTCATTTTGTTTGTGCCACTTGCAATCACAAGTTTGAGTTCTCTCCAATCTGCTGAGACTCAAACACAAATAGCAGTTGTTCTTTTAAAACTGAATATCACTACTATCATTTTCTTTAAGTATCTTTCTTTTCATACCACTCTTGTTTTTACCACTTCAGCTCTACTGTGAAGCATATCAATATTTATCTTATTAATAGTTTAAAAAACAATTATTTAAAAAATAACTGTAACACTGTTACTAAGTAATTAGGATCATGAAACTGATTTCTTTTTGTTACATTGGAAGTGCAAGCACCTAGGTAGGGAGGGGGGACTGTGGCCTAGTGGAGGATCGAAAATTGGGATCATGAAACTGATGTTTTTTTTTGTTACATTGGATCTGCAAGTACCTGAGTAGGGAGTAGGGATGGTGGCCTGGTAGAGAATTGAACCTCCGACATCAACAGCACACCCAAGTCTTAAAGACTCAGGCCGGTGCCAATTGAGCTAAAAGCTCGTTGGCCATGAAACTGACTTTTTAATATCCAATGAATGTAACAGAAGATTTCAATGGGTTTGATTTTTTTTAGATTCTGCCGAAAGCAAAGAACTTGGCTTCTCATGCCATATGTCTTTTTCTTTTAGTGAAGTAGAAACTTAATCTAAAATCTCTACCCAAAACTGCACTTACCCCAACTACTTGAGGTAAGCCCTGGTCTCATGCTATATGTCAACATGGTTAACAATGCTCAAGTCTCCCCTTTCATATACTTTAGCTAGAGCAACTTGATCTTAGAAAAAGTGACATTTCAGAAGATGCTTACCCAACAATTAGAATGATCAGGGAAAGGACCCATAATATGCACTGATATTTCTTGAATTTAGGTTTAGCTCGTGCTGGAGAATATTCTAGGGGAGCATATCGTTGGTTAACCCATCCAAACTGGGGACGGATCAAAAACACAAATCCGACAAGAAATCCTGAAAGAAAGCCTCCAATATGAGCAAAATTGTCCACATGTGGTAGAATCCCCACTGCTAGATTGATAACAATGATGACCACAAGGGTGAAGAGTGCTGCTAGCTGCACATGACACGAAAAATTTGATTGTCAGTAGTTTGCTTTTAAGTGCATAATCTTCCTTTTGAGATATTCACAGTTTAAATCAGAGAAATTTAATAAGCACCTTATTATCATATATAGACCAGTTAGTAATGAGTTCCGAAAGCATGCCTCCCAGCAAGCCAAAAAGTGCACCAGAAGCACCAACAGAGATGTTTGACTGAATGAAAAGAGCAGAAAGCAAACTCCCCCCAAATCCAGAAATGACAAATAGCAGTCCAATAAGCACTGTAGTACAACCATACAAGAATTAGTAGAGCTAAACAGTGCAGAACTGCACATAATAGCATGAAATCAGAAAATCATAACCAGAGTTACCGGGTTCGCAATACTCTCTGGTACGTGGTACGAGTACGGGTACGCGGTACGTTACTTTTTGAAATTATGTTCTTAAGAATTTCTTTACAAGCGAAGTACCAAAAATTGGTACGTGAGAATTGGTACGCAATTCGCAGGGTTGGAGAGAGAATCCGGTAACTATGATCATAACTCCTAGAAGAGAAACTAAAAAGGAAGTATCCTTGGTGTCATTTTGATCTATTTATCAGATAATAAACAGTACAGCCCATATTATTCCTCAAATCAGATTTTGAATGTTAATGTTTAAACTTTAAAATCTTTTTGTTTAAATCTAGACTCTAGAGGCTACCATGTGTTAACCTTTCACCAATCAATTACTAGAAGTCTCACGGGACCCTTCAGCTGTGTTTGTTGACAATTTTTCAGAATAAAGAACTAATCTTCTCACTGTCTAGTTAGCTTTTTTGATCTACTTTTCTACTCAAAACCATTAATTGTCTAGTTAGATTTATTGATCTACTTTTCTACACAAAACCATCAACCATGTTAAGAGTACAAAACTTGAGTAATATGAAATACAACACTTGGCAGAAAAACCAAAAACTTCTATTTCTGTCACTTGTGCATCTTATTCTGTAACAATTATCTTAAAGGTTCTCCAGGCCTTAACTCTTAGAATAGAGGACCTGATAACTGCAAGGTACATAGAAAAAGATACCAAGTCTTGATTTTGAATATGTCACACATACCGAAACCAAATTCTTGCTCAAGCCGAATTCCAATGACTAGAATGCCCAACATATTTGCCAATAGATGGAAAACCCCACCATGTAACCACATACAAGTGATGAGGCGCCAACCCTGGTGTCTATGAACCACTCTGTCTACATCAAGAGCCCCCATCTTCTGTAGCCTGAGCAGTAAACAGACAACAGTTGTTTAATCACAGTAACAATCAATCCACAATTAAAATTTTGTGTCAGTTCATGAAAAGTTGAAAACTATTCATAACAGCAATATCCATGAACTTCAGTGCCAGTCCCAGATACAAAAATAAAATAAAATTTACAGGAACTAGGACAAAAACTCACGTCAATGATGAAGGCCCCAGAAGGGGGTTCTCTTTGAAAGGCTGAAAGGAGAAACGACCCAGGAACCCAGCAATGCAGGAGACCGAGTTCTTGGGGCAGTTGTTGACGTACATGGTGATGATGAACACAATGACATTGGCAACAACAAAGAATGGTATCAACCAAGTAACCCATTTTTTGAAATGCTTCACATCCCGGTATTCAACTGGGGTTGCAGCTGGTTGGTCTATCTCCACAGGGTGCACCACATTGTTGCTTCGCCTAGAGTTGACCCTGAGGAGGATCTCTGATGAAGGTTGCTCTCTAGCCATAGATAATGAACACTGGAGAGCAATATGGAGACAGAGAAGCTAAATTTTTGCTGAATTTGATCAAACTCTAGGCATAGCAAAGGGGGAATGCAATGGAGTTTGGAGAGAAGAGAATGGGTAGACGAAGTCAAAGTCAGAGGAAGATGATGATGAGCCAAAGGATTCTGGTTTAGCTCACCAACTTTACTTCTGCCTTTGGGACACTATTTGTTTATATTTTGTTTCAAACTCATTTTTTCAATTACTAATAATTATTTAGTAGCAAATTGGAGGGTTGTGCTTGGCGTGCGGCTCATTTGTTGAACACGAGGAAGTTTATTGAAAAATGGACTTAAAACGTTAGCTCCACAAAAATGATATCATTTGATTTTAATTAATAATTTACATATAATTAATACGATTAATTAATAATTTAGTTTAAAAATAAATTATTAATTAATTATATGTAAATTAATTATATGTAAATTATTAATTAAATTAATTAAATATTTAATTAATTTTTAAAATAAATTAAATAATCATTATTTTTTATTAAAGTTTTAAATCATTTTTCTAAATTTATTTTCATCATTTCCTTAAAATCAAAATAGAAAAAAGAAAAAAACAATGATTTTTACCATTTGACTTTGTATATGCTTTTGGTGAAATTGTGAGATTACTAAAAAAGATTTAATAATGATAACAATTATTTGAGAGATTATATTTTCTTTTAAATTTTATTACGAAGCGTTAAAGACTCGACCTTTTTCACCTCATACCTCATACTTACACTATTTGCACATGTTTTATGGCCAAGTGTTCATACACTTTGTATCAAAGTTTAATTTTTTTAATGATATATATCATCATTTGATTAAATAATAATTTAAAACAAATTTAATTAAATCAAAATTAAACTTTATTAACATATGGAATGCATTAGAGTTTAGAAATAAAATATTTTATCACTAGATTACTTGAGATATAAAGATAAACAGGAAGAGGTGAGTATAGCAACTGACTGATTCCATCCATAACATAAAATTTGGATCTGCTTGATGTATGTATAAATGTATAATAGTGAAAAAGTTAAAAAAAAAGAAGAAAATTGGTTTAAAATTAAACTTACATTTAATAAATAAAAAATAAAAGATTAGATATAATTTATTATTAGTTTAGCGTGTAAATTTATAATAGAAAGTAATTTCTTTTTGTCCTAATACTGACTCTCTCTAATGAAAATGAGATTTTATTTTCCACTCAAATGGAAACATGTCATTCCTTTTTCTATATTAAGTCTTATACTTTTTTATAATTAAAAAAATATTTATCGGATTTGTATTTATTGTAATTTGTAAATGATTTTAGTTAACTTAAATCAGGCTTTCTTTTATTTTTTTCTATTAAAATAATGAGACATATGATGAGTCATGATGACATGTGAAACAAATTTGTAGCAGCAGCAATCCTAAACCACTGCCATATTTTTGCGTTGTCTAAAAGTCAACCGAACTTCATTTTCATTTTACGTCTATATATATATATATATATATATATATATATATATATATATATATATATATATATATATATATATATATATATATATATATATATATATATATATAAGCAACGTTTGTTGTGATAGGCGTGGATTAATTTGAATCCAGTTTTGACGTTAGTTGTCTTTGTTGTGAGGAGTTGGTAATTGTCGAGTAATAAAGTCAATGGGATTTAGTTTTGAGCAAAATCAAAATGAACCTATCTGTATGTCTGCAGTAAGATAGTTTATGCAACCATACCAAAATCATGTCAACATTTAAGGTAAAGGAACAAAAGAAATTTATTGAGTATTTAGATTAAATTTTGCATACTTAATTTTATAAACTTAATTTTAATAAAAAGTGTATTCGAGTGAAGTAATTTATATTTTAAACTTTTTATTTGAAAAATAATTTTAGAATAATAAATGTTGTTTGAATAGCATTAATAAAAATTATTTTTAGATATGTAATTATTAAAATAGGTAGAAGTTATATCTTGAGTTAGATTAAAAATAAATTAATGTTAAAAAATTAATTATAAAAAAATTGATGGTAAAAAAATTTTAATAAAAAATTTAAGTTTGTTTAGAAATTTAAACTTAGTTGAGAAAAAAAAATACAAAAGAAATCTTTACATTTTAGGTCAAATACATCAGTTTGTTAATTGAATGTAGAAAACAGATATCACTAATTACTTTATTTTTCAATTTTTTTAGTAATTTATCTATCAATTTATAGCAAACTAAGTATGTATTTGAATTAGCTGTGAAAAAAGATTATATTAAAAATTGATTATATGTATAATCGATTTTCAAAAAAATTGATTATGAGAAAATTAATTTATGTTTAGATGTGTTAATTCATAATCAATTTTAAAATAAATAATTTTGTTTGAATTGTAGAAAAATAATCGCTTTTATGTATTAAATTACTAAAAGAGATATGAAATGTTTAATAATTTTATTTAGTTAAGAGTACAAGAGTATTTATCTATTAAAATTTTTGAAATAATCTATAATCACATAATTAAAAGCTCCAAATACAAGTTTTTTATTTTAAAAAAGATGTTTTTAGTTATAGAAAAATAATTTTAACTTATAATCAATTTTACACACTTTAAACAAACAAAATAGATTTTAGATAACACAAATTTTTATTAAAAAAAATTATTTTCGAAAAGCAAAAATATGTCCAACCCTAAGCTTAATTACTAGAATTTCTTTAGGATCACTTAAGTTATATGGATTTGATTCACTCTTTTGACCTTCGGGTTAATAGGGGGTTAGATGTTGCAATGGTTACAATCTTTTATTTGCTGAATATTCTTGGCATCCATGTACGGTTTACTATTACATATGTGTTTATTGCGAGCATTTCTGGTTTATATAAGAGTACCAAGAGATATTTTCATCTGATGTTATTGAAAATATCTTATATATATATATATATATATAAAAACTAGTACGTGAAATATTTTCATAACATGAAATCAATCACCAAAGTTAACTTGGGAAAAATGCAGGACAACATGCCTCATAAGTGATGGAATTTCGTTTCACTTGAAGATCAAAACCTATGAAATGCAAACACAAAAGAATACGACAGTAAAGAATTAAAATGACTAACTTGCAACCATCATTATTATAAAAATCAAATCTAAGTAACATGATGACATATATATATACCGTAACTCAACAAATAACACTTGAGCAAATTGCAGGTCAACATGCCTGATGAGTGATGAGTTATAGAATTTCTATTCAGGTGAAGATCAAAATCTCTCTATATCATGAAAACATAATTAGAATACCTTCACAGGGCTATGACAATAAAAAAATTAAAATGAATAACTTACATATAATTATAAAAAAAACAAATGTAAGTAAAACACACACACATATAAGTAACTCAAAAAATAGCAATTGGGAAAAATTCAGTCAAATTTCTCTGATAAATTATAGAATTTCATTTCATTTGAAGATCGAAATCTATGTCTTTGAAACACAAAGAATACCTGCAAAACATTATGACAGTAAACAATTAATGTTAAAGAAAAATAAAAAGCCGTTCAAAAATTACAAACAAATAAATGATAGTAGACCCAATAACCTTTTTTCTTATAATTTTTTGAAAATTTCTTTATCAACAGCATTTTTTTTTATAATTCTAGATGGCCTCCATCATCAAATATAAAGAATTTTTAATCCTTTTCTACTCTTCATTCTAGAAATAACATAAAACTATCCATGAGTAAAAACTGACTTAGATAAAAAAAAAGCCCACATTTGAAAGAGATGGCTATTGACTCTTATTAATAGGCATTGCAAAGCATAATGCTAAAGGGAATTGCCTTCTCTGAAACTTGAAAGGAAATCCTGATTCAAAAGGAATTAAGTCCTTATAGGCATGTAAATTTTATCCCCAATATTCCTCCCTGTAACAACTATTGCAACAATTGCATTCTTGCCAATTCGTTGACTATAAGTATGGTTCCATTGCACAAATCAGCAACCTGATCTAAGTATGATTTCATTGCACAAATTAACAGCCTGATCTATATTACTAAGTAACATCACATTAACTCCTTTCTTTAAAAATTATTTTGTGATTTGGAATTTCAAAACATCTTATTTCATTCAAAAACTCAATAGTAAATCATTCTGCTTTAGCCTCACAATCTTCATCAAGCTTGCAAGTTTAATTAGAACTTAAGTATTTCCTTTCTTCTCTTGAAATTAAAGACAACACAAAATCATTAACCCTTTGAACAACTTCAAAAGTAGGAGATAGCATGGTCCTTTCCTTAAAATACTTGAATTCCTTCATGTTATCAAGCAATTTAGGATATGTAAATTTAATAATTTTTGCCAAATGATAAGCTGAATATAGAATCAATAGATCTTCAGGAACTTCAATTTCTGCTTTACCATACTCATTGTTATCAATATCCCCATCTCGTAGCTTAATGATCCAATCCGCAAATTCTTTATTGTCAACAAAATATATAGATAGAGGAATATGAAAGAAGCCTCATATTTTTTATGGGTCTAAGTACCTTAAAATAATTTTACAATTTTGAGGAATTTATGGTATCCATTACAATGTATTCTCTAATACCTTTAGGAATAACTTGAAAATTTTGCCTAAAATCACCATCCAATACAAACATTTTTTCCTCCAAAGACTCATCCAAACTACTAGGATTTTTATGTCTCATAATATCCCGAAGCAAATCACCACCTAATACAACATTTTTGTCGTCCAAAAGGCTCATCCAAATTGATAGGATTTTTAAGTCTCATAATATCACAAAGTGTTCGATCCAATGCTTCAAAACAATATCTATTCAGCATAAGATCCTTATCCCATGTTATAGGACTTGTTCGACAAAGAATGAGAGATTTTAGACTATCTTATTTGATGTTGGAGATGGAAATGTCATTTATAGACAATAGAATTAAAAATCTGGAATGAGCTTACATGCCTCTTGGAAGAAGCAAAGAAGAAATTCCATTTGAAGCCACGTTAAAAACAATCAATCCTCTAGATCTAAGACTAGCAGACAAAGTTTTTCATACAAAATTCTTGTCAGTACCTTACATATGTATTATATATATATATATATATATATATGTTTACATATATCTATAGATGATAAGATTTTTATTTGTTGTGGTTTCTATGAAAGCTTTTAAGCTAATTTGTTGTTTATATATATTTATTGATGTTTTTATTAAGAATTTTAGTCTAATTTGTTGTTAAACGGGCCATGGATACACCAAAAAATAAAATTTTGTATTATTTTTTTTTATGAAAAAGTATTTTGTCAAATCAAGTGGATTGAACTAAATCGATATCAAATCAATTGTCATTGGTTTGGTTTGGTGCTTAAATCAAAACTAATATAATTAGTTCTTATTATAGAATAATCGACTGGTTTGATTCAGATGACTTTTCACCTCAAATTAAACCAATACAAAATGCGAACATCCTTAACCTAATCATGTCTTATTTATTTTTATAAATATTTTATAATTATCTCAACATAGAAATAAAAAATACTCATCTCGTTCATTCCCTTCCAAACTCTTTTATCTCAAACATATCTTTAGGCTCCACAAGTAGGGTTGTCAAACTAGCCAGTCTGGCTTGTTTAGGCTACCCATGATGGCCACAGGTTAAACATGATGAGTCAAAATTGTCCGCGTTTAAATGAGTTACAAAACAATCATCCAAACTCGCATCACTTTAACTCATAACCCTACATGAGCTAGCCCACAAATTTTAATTATTTATTTTTATTTGGAAATTAAAAAAATAAACTTAATAATCTCAAATCATATATTGCATATTTTCATTTTATCCTAAGATAGAATGTAGACAAGTAAATAATATATACTTATGACTCACATACATAATCATAGAAAAGAAATCCAAATATGTAAGACTCTAAGTCAAATGATAAAATGTAAAAGTAGATTTGTGTTTTTTGTTTTAATTTTTAATTAAATATATTTTTATTATAATTACAAAGAAATGTTACTTTGTTCTCGTTAGATTTCTTATTTTGAAAAGATTGTGAAGGAAATAATAAAATCAACAAAATGTTATTTTCATAATTTCTTTCACAAAAATTTATAAACAAAAAATATAATTAAAATAATATTATATTTTTGTAATTATAATAAAAATATATTTAACTGAAAATTAAAAAAAACTTTAAAAGAGTTTCATTTTAAGTTTTCTATCTTTCAAAGTTTCAAATTATCAAAAAAATAAAAATAAAAAAAATTCAAAGCTTCAAATCCCTTTCTAGTTGGTTTTGCCAGAACTGATCCTCTGAGTTCAACCCTCAAGGGGAAGGTGGCGGCAACGAAGAAGCCACCGTCGTTGCCGAAAAACATGTCTCCGTCGAGGCTTTGACACCGTCCACGGTGGAACAGAAACTGAAAAAAAAAAAACTATTTTAGAGAGAGAGAGAGAGAGAGAAATGTACGGGGTGTTTGGGTATCTGGGTTTGAACGTCAAAGTGAGAGAGAGGAGGCGCATTTTCCAGACACTCTTCAATGGCTATGCTTCTTCAGCTGTCGACCCTTCATTTTCTCTCCATCCAAACACTCCCCTTTTCTCATGGAACGTCAAGTCACCTCTCCATTCGGTCTACCCAGGTGGGTTTTTGTTATGATTCATGACTATGATGCTTGTTTTATGTGTTGAAATTTTAATGTTGTTTGTATCTTTGCTTTATAAAAAGGACATTTATTTATTTTAGTTCTGGGTACTGAACTTACCAAAGAAATTCAATTACAGTGTAGCACTAATGTATTAAATGATTGGGTTGGAGCATAGTGCTGATTTTCCCCTACCTGTTTTTAGTAGAAGGTTTTGATCAAGTTGCTGTCATCTTATCTTATGTTGAGTTTATTGCTTTTCAGTTAATTAAACTCTAATTAGATCTATTACTTGTAGATTTATTGGTTTTAGCTTAGTTATTTGCCTATGCCTAAATTCAACAGAATTGGAATAGGAACCCAACTTTAGTTGCAAAATATTTCTTCTGTAGATGAATAAATAATTGTTCAAAAATATTCATGTAAGCTTTGCATGGTTATTTTAAGGGCACACAGGTTTCTATCAACCAGGTTTCAACCTCATTTAAGTTAGTATATTTACAGGAACTGGCACTGCATGCAGAGAACTTATCCAGCAAGCAAAATCAGAACAGCTAGCTCCAACTTTCTATTCCGTTTATAATATGCTTGAACTTAACTCTGAACTGAAGCAACTAGTGAAACAGGGTCAACTGTGTGAAGCTAGGGATATGTTTGATAAAATGGCTCACAGAGATGAGATTTCATGGACCACATTAATAGCTGGTTATGCCAATGCGTCAGATTCATATGAAGCATTGATCTTGTTCTCAAACATGTGGGTCCAGCCAGGACTTCAAAAGGACCAATTCATGATTAGTGTTGCACTCAAGGCTTGTGCACTTGGCATGAACATATATTTTGGAGAATTATTGCATGGATTTTCAGTGAAATCTAGTTTGATAAACTCAGTATTTGTCAGTAGTGCCCTACTAGACATGTACATGAAAGTAGGAAAAGTAGAGCAAGGTCGTAGAGTCTTTGAAAAAATGACAACAAGAAATGTAGTATCATGGACTGCCATTATTGTGGGGCTTGTACATGCTGGTTACAGTATGGAGGGATTATCGTACTTTTCTGAAATGTGGAGATCAAAAGTGGGCTATGATTCATATACATTTGCTATTGCTTTAAAGGCATCTGCTGATTCAAGTTCTTTACATTGTGGGCAAGCTATACACGCACAAACAATAAAACAAGGGTTTGATAAGAGTTCATTTGTGGTTAATACTCTTGCTACCATGTATAATAAATGTGGGAAACCAGACTATGTCATGCGATTGTTTGAAAGAATGAGGATACCTGATGTAGTTTCATGGACAACCCTTATTACGACTTATTTACAGATGGGTGAAGAAGAACATGCAGTGGAAGCATTTAAAAGAATGAGAAAATCAAATGTCAGTCCAAATGAATACACTTTTGCAGCAGTAATTTCTGCTTGTGCAAATCTTGCTATTACTGAATGGGGGAAACAGATACATGGCCATGTATTGCGTCTAGGTCTGGTAGATGCCTTGTCAGTGGCAAATTCCATCATTACTCTTTATTCAAAATGCGGGCAGTTAATTTCAGCTTCGCTAGTGTTTCATGATATGACTAGAAAAGATATTATTTCTTGGAGCACTATAATTGCTGTTTATTCCCAAGGAGGTTATGCAAAAGAAGCTTTTGACTATCTATCATGGATGAGAAGGGAAGGGCCGAAACCAAATGAATTTGCTCTTGCTAGTGTGCTGAGTGTGTGTGGAAGCATGGCACTTCTTGAGCAAGGGAAGCAATTGCATGCTCATGTCCTGTGCATTGGCTTAGATCATGAAGCAATGGTTCATAGTTCTCTAATTAGTATGTATTCAAAATGTGGGAGTCTACAAGAAGCTTCAAAAATATTTAATGGGATAAAAAATAATGACATTATATCATGGACAGCCATGATTAATGGGTATGCTGAACATGGTTATAGCCAAGAGGCCATTAGTTTGTTTGAGAGGATTTCTAGTATTGGTTTAAAACCAGACTTTGTAACTTTCATCGGGGTTCTGACAGCTTGTAGCCATGCTGGATTCGTTGATCTTGGTTTCTACTACTTTATGTTAATGAGTAATGAGTACCGGATCAGTCCTTCAAAAGAGCACTATGGTTGCATGATTGATCTTCTATGCAGAGCAGGGCGATTGAATGAAGCTGAGGAAATGATACAAAGCATGCCATTCCATAGTGATGATGTTGTGTGGTCTACCTTACTCAGAGCATGTAGGGTTCATGGGGATGTTGACTGTGGAAGACGGACTGCAGAACAGATACTTCGCTTGGATCCGAATTCTGCTGGAACTCACATCACCCTAGCTAACATATATGCTGCCAAGGGGAGATGGAAGGAAGCTGCGCATATAAGGAAGGTAATGAAGTCAAAGGGAGTAATAAAGGAGCCAGGATGGTCTTGGATTAATGTTAATGACCAATTAAATGCGTTTGTTGCTGGGGATCAGTATCATCCACAAAGTGAACATATCTTATCCATTCTGGAATTACTGAGTACAGGAAGAGGAGTTGCTAGTCTGGAAATAGGTTCTCTTCTAGAAGATGTTGAAGATTAGCAGAAGGCTAAATTCTGCCTCATTGTTCCAGTACTAGATCCAAGTTGTTTTTCTCTGAGTTTTCATATTACATAGACAGATTTCAAATGATTATTTGGGACTGGTTTCCCAACTCCAATCATTTTCGATTTTGATATGGGTTCATACTTCATAATTGAATCTGAAACTGAGTTAGACGTCACTCCGAAGATTGCAAAGTTTTTTTTTGACAAATCAAATGAATCAAAAGGTAATTTTTAATTTTTTTTATTGATGAACACAGTATTTGATCTTTTTTTATATATATAATATTCCTGTGGAATATAAGTTATACACTCTTGCAATTTATTGCTGAATAAGTTGTATAGCAATGTTCGAATTTATTGCAATATTGTTTCTTCCATTATTTCTTTTTTTTTTTTCAAAAGAAATTATTTTATTAGAGATGAGAATTTTTATTTTATTGTTTTTCTTCTTCTACTGTGCATGTCTTCCTCCACCATATGGGACATTTATTTTATGAAATGTTCCATTATCTCGGTGGCATCTGTTATATGTATTTATTCTTAGTGCCTTAAAGCTAGATTAAATAATAGTTTTCCATTGTGTTCACTAAGAAGCATGACTTTGCATTTTCCTTCTATATTTTCAGAAGATTATGCATATGTGTTTGTCAATTACTGATTGTTTTTGCTGACTTTGCAGATTGTCATGCTATTTCATTTTTGGTCTTATTGTTATGTGTTTTGCTTATCCAACTCTGGAGAGATTTTTCGTTTACAGAGCTGGTCAGTATGAATCCTACAGATGAGTATAATGCCCATGGACTCGGCCTAAGGAGAACTGTTCAGGAGATAGCTGATCAATGGGCCAAAGACATTGCTTCTTGACATCTCGCTGAGTCTCTTAATATAGCTGCAACCCAGATTAAGCTGTGCTAGAATTATCTTGCTATGTCACCATAACCCTACACAAAGAGAGTAAATGTGAAAACCAAAAGAAAGGTAATGGGATATCCTATCACGACAGATTACTAATGCCTGCCAAAGGATCAGTGGACTAAGAAACGGAGATACTGCTGACTGGAAAATGGATTGAGTCTATGAATTATCAACTCTGTGACTTAGAAAGATAGTATATCCACTCCAGTCTCCAGCCAATGAGCTGAAAGGGGTTGGTTATTTTACTTATTTTAGACTTGGGCCCATTTTTGCTGATTATACATATGCTATAACATAGAGACCCACCTCTATGATTATATAGATTAAATTCTTCTTGCATCCGATTATATTTATATATTGATGATTTAGGTCCTTCAAAAATTAGTACCTATCATAAACAAAAAAATCAGAGAAGTGTTGTTTTTTTATGCAATGTTTAACAAAGATTTTCTTTTTAGGTTTTATCTGTATAAAATAATCTAAAATCAAGTAATTTGAATTATAAAGTTTTAGATATATTTGGAAGATACAAAATTAAGAATATTGATGGTCTGTTCATATGAAATGGAGTAATGATCGTAGGATAAGCAATTGATTTCAAATAGCATTAATATATTTAAAATGAATACGATTTGACTATTTTTTCCGTCTTCAATATGCTCAAGAATTTCAATATGCTCAAGAATTTCAATGGGAAGAAATTTGGACATTTTTAATTCAGTCATGCAACTTAGGCACTTCTTCACTTTTCATTATTCATGCATCTGAGTGAAATCATACAAAACTGTTGCAGTTATATTGATGACCGAACAAGTACAAGTTAATGTTTTACTACACAAACAGAGAACATTGTTCTTTAACATAAATGCATGCCACCAAATCTATATAAAGTATCTGTACATATCAAAATCAGTAAATAAAATAGCTTTGAGATGAACCTGATTCAGTTGCATTTTTATGTCTTGTTGCATACAACAATCCATTTCTATGCTTCATTCTTGCCATTAACTTCTTTGCTCAAATGTTTTAGTCACATTGAGATCCTCACCTATCCTGCAATCTGGGTGCAAGATTTTGTTAAAACTGCCTTCTCTTTTGGCTGTTTATTCTATGTTTTTCTTGATTTTTCATTATTAAATATACATGCAAAGACCAATACTGCTGCTGGTCCAATTGAGTTGACGATGACACTGGAATGCTGTAATCTATCCTGTCTTGGAAGTCTGGAAGCAGAGATGCTATGGAGATATCACCCATACTGAAGATTAACTGTTTGCTTTAGTTAGTGCAGGTTTGAAATGCAAAATTTTGTCCTCTTGTTCCAAATGTAATATTACTAATAGGGAGTTCCAAAGAGAAATAGTAGAAGAACAATGTAAGAACAAATGAGGAATTGATTCTGAGAAGGGACCACACATAACGCATATATTAGGGGAAAGAGCCTTATGCGGCTTAGGATCCTATAACATGTCATTAGTATTAATTCTATTAAACACCACAGTCCATGTAATGAAAATGTTGACAAGTGTCACTAGTTTAAATATTATTATTCATGTAACGAAAATGTGTTAAACATTAATTTATGATTATATGCATGTATGCTAAACATTAATATGCATGCATGATGAACATTAATTTGTAATTATAAGCATGCATGTTAAACATTAATTTGTAACAAAAATTTAAGACCATTAAGAGAAACTTTTGACATGTGTCACATACAAAGAAACAAATATTAACAAATGTTACTTAGAAAGAGAGAAAATATTGACAAATGTCACTTAAATTTTGTTGACAAGTGTTAGTTAAATATGATTATGCAAATGAAAATGCATGTTAAACTTTCATTTATGCATGCATGGTAAATATTGATTTGTGATTGTATACATGCATGTTAAATATTAACTAGTTTGACAATTTTGAATTATTAATTTGTGGGTTCTAGTCATTTTATGTATTTATTTGACTATTTGCTGATTGTATTTTATTGTCATGTGTCAATATTTCATCTTCATTCAATATATAACCCATGGGATCCTCCGTTAGAACTTTATAGTTGCACTCATGTAAAATTCTTCTTCTTATAATGATAACGTGTGTTTTCTAAATGAAGATTTTTTATTCTAACTTAATCTTTCATCATAAAATTATCTCCTACATTTTACATACAAAATTAAGAAAAATATACACAAACATTATTTGATAATTATTATATTTATAAATACACAACTATAAGTTTAATTTTATAATATTACATTTTTACGTGCCGAGCAATGCTTGAGATTCTATATCAGTTATAATTAATGTTTAAAAAAATACAAAATTCTTATTCCAATTCTTTATTATTTTATCAACATATTATACATAAGCACACACACTCACACACACTATCACTTGCATTAAATCTCACAATATTATACCAAAATTATTTTTATACATTTTCATATAATTTAATATATTTATTTCTCTCTCTTGTTATTATTTAATTAGTAGTATCCTATTTAAGAAAATATCCCTTCTCTTTTTGCATGTTGTTGGTTGGACCTTTCAAACTAAAGAACCGCCAACGAGAATGAATCACTGCTGTCTATAATAACAACACAAACAACAACATTTTTATACGACAACAATGGCATATTTATTTAGTACCCATTTTCACATCGAATCCAAAAAAAAAAAAAGAGTAAAAGCTTCAATCTTTTTGATTTGTTTTTCACAGTTGCTTGATTTTCATCGAGGATTCACTGCAATGGTTCCAAAGGATCAGAAGCAAGCTGGTAGTGGTGGTGGTGGTGGGAGTGGTTTTTTCGCTTCCATTGCTTCGAGTTTGTCCAATTTAGGCAGCGCCATGACCAAATCCGTTAATGGGTATAAATCTTTTTAGGCTCAGAAATTTAAAAGTTGTTAAATTTCTCTTCAAAATTCATTTTTCAGTGGGGATGATTCAAAGGTTACAAATTTTCCATATATTCCACTTGTTTAACACTGCTAGCCTGGTAATTGTTTATTTTATTTTTTATTTTTATGCAAGCTTTGCTGTCTTTGGATTATATTTCTAAATTGGTTTGTTTGTTGAATTTTTATCCCAATTAGAAAAATTGTATTATCATCTTTACTGTATATATGTTAGAATGTTGGATTATGGTTGTTTTAGCATTTCCCAGATGTATAATTGATGTTAGAACTTCTTAACTGTATTGTGATTATGTCCAGATATTTTGGTTTCATTTCACCACCAATGATATTCAGGAAATGTGGCTTGTAATAATTTGATTTATTTATTGAAGTTTGTGATATGCTGAATTAGTTCCATGAGCTGATGATATTAATTTGCTGTCGACCAATTTTTGTTGTTGTTGCTCAGTTTACTGGGCTATGAGGGGCTGGAGGTCATTAATCCAGAAGGAGGAACTGAAGATGCTGAAGAGGAAGCAAAAAAGGGTAGATGGACAGTAGAGGTATACTACTTGCCGCCATCTTTATATTGTATGGTGCAGTGAAAATAAAGTCGAGAAGTGATTTTCTTAGTATTTGTGAAGGAAGCTTGCCTTGGCGGATGACTTGTCATTGAGAAATATATGGACACTGGAACATAATGAATTTTGAGCATGAAGTGGAGTCCTTGTAACAGTATACAAAAAGTTGTGACTGTCCAAACACAATATGGTGACTAATAAGGAATGAAACAATCACCTGTGTCAATGCAATTTATTATGTGAGGAAGTTTCTGCATTGGGTTGAAGCAACCTAGAATTCTAAATTCTATAAAATAGACATAAAGTTACAGCTTGTAATTTTTGTGAAAAGATACGGGAACCAGTATACTGAAATTTATAATGTTTTCCTCTTCTATACTTTAGTCAATCCATCAGGTCTGGTTATCATGTTCATGAAAGCTTCTTGCAAAGTTAGGTCATGGTCTACACATAATTTGCAATGTAAAAACCTATGGTTTCTTTGATTTCTTTTCTATAAGTTTGCATTTACCTTATGGTGGATTTTGGAGATTTTTTAATTCATATGTATAATCCTAAAAACTTTCCTTTGTACTTTACAGGATCGGGACAGTTACTGGAAAATGATGCAAAAGTATATAGGCTCTGATATCACATCAATGGTGACACTTCCAGTTATCATTTTTGAGCCAATGACAATGCTGCAGAAAATGGCTGAGGTCTGTGTTATATCACATGTATAACTTAAGTGCATTTGCTTTTGCTGGTACATTGAAACAGCAGGCGTGCTGTCTGTAGAATCTCATTAATTGTAATATAATTTCACAGCTTATGGAGTATTCATACCTATTAGATATGGCGAATGAGACTGAGGATCCATACATGAGACTAGTAAATGCTGGTAAGCATTACTTTCATACTCTCTCTCTCTCTACTATTTTGTGCAAGCATTGCATGGCTTGTGATCTTACAGGTGCTTTTTGCAGCATCATTTTTTATATCTGTCTACTATGCCTACCAACGAACATGGAAGCCATTCAATCCAATTCTTGGTGAGACTTATGAAATGGCTAACCATGGTGGCATTACATTTATAGCGGAGCAGGTGCGTTTAGATTTCTGCATACTTTGTGCCAGTTCTATAAACGAAAAGCTGAATCAACAAAGTCTGCCTTGTTTCTCTCTCTTTCTGTCATTTCATTTATTTTGTTTTGGTCTCTCTCGCTATACATATTGTTGAAGTTATAGGGTTTAGGTAAGGAATGAGTAAAAGAGAGAAGAAATACTAATGAATAATATGAAATTGAATTGATTTGATCTGATGTTATAAAATACAAAGTACTAACCCCTATTTATACTAATAATTTGTTCAAGTACTAGTGTAGTACTACAAGCCCAAGCCCAAGCCCATTAAGACAATAAGACTCCTAATCCTAATTAAATAAGGAAACAAATCAGAAAACATAATGAAATCAGGAAACAACTCCTAAGATTGCTTCTTCAATTAGAGGACTAATTGATTCCACAATATATTATAAAGATCTTCTAAAGATATGCTAAGATATTCTAACACTCCCCCTCAAACTAAAGCTTACTAAGCTTTAAGCTTGTTACAAATAAGCACACTAAAAGAAACTAATCATAAAAATAATGTGGACTCCATAAACTATAGTTGGAAAGACAACTTAGGGATGTTGGAGACATTAGAGAGACAATATATGAGATGAGCGCTACTAGAAAGATAACTCAACAAGACAGCTGGAGTGATGCACAACCAGAAGAGTTGGTTGGAACGTTGCATGGCCATGGAGGAAGAGACATCATGGGAAAGACACACAACGGAAATTTCCTAGCAAGCAATCATGATGTACAGGAAAGCCCAAACTTCTCCAAGTTCATCAAGAATAGCATTTGGAAGCTTCAAACAGTAGGAAAATTCAAGAAGACCAAAAATTTTGGAAATTGAAATTAAGGATGGTGTGAATTGCATCCAATAGAGAATGCATCACCGATATAACTCATCGGTGAGATATGAGAAATTACCACTGGTATGATTCGTCAGTGGGAAGAAAAGTCACCGTCGGTATGATTCCTCGATGGGAAGAGAAGCCGATATAATTCGTTGGCAACAAGAGATGTCACCACCGGAATTAAAAATAGGATTCCGATAACCGGAATTGATGCACGATCAATGAGAAATAAGATAGATGCTAGATAGAGACATAATCATATAGGAGTTCTAGATTTTAGGGAACTCAGCAGCGGAATAATGATAGGACTAGGTCACGGAGGATGGTACCGCTTTGAGACCATGTTGAAATTATAGGGTTTGAGTAAGGAGGGAGTAAAAGAGAAAAGAAATACTAATGAATAATATGAAATTAGATTGATTTGATATGATGTTATAAAATACAAAGTACTAATCTCTATTTAATCTCTTATTATTCATTAATATATTATAAAGATCTTCTATAGGTATGCTAAGATATTCTAACACATATTATGATGGAAACATACATAATTTTCACAGTTATTGTATGCTGCTGCAATATTAAGTATGATTCTGAGTTCTGACTGGTGGTTTCATGTAAAATCAATTTGCTGCAGGTCAGCCATCACCCTCCAATGAGTGCTGGGAATGCTGAAAATGAACATTTCACTTATGATGTGACATCAAAATTGAAAACGAAATTTCTCGGCAACTCAGTTGATGTATATCCTGTTGGAAGGTAATGCTTATTATGTCTTTTGTGGCTCTTCATTTTGCCAATAAGTTGTAAAGATACTCAGATTTGTGGAACTCAATGTTCTAAAACTCCTATGCAATCCTTTTTTATGTCCTTTTGCAAGTGTGGGGTTTTTAGCTGTGGATTCACTTATTTACTTAAAAGAAAAGATGAAACACAGAAGCTCTGTCACAAATGTTATCTTTAAGAGGCATATTTTAAATCTTTGAATACATATAAGTTATATTTCACAGCATGTAGTATTCCCCCCCTGCTTCAATATTTTTTTTCTTTAATTTCTGGTATTTGTTGTACTTTTTTTGGAGCTTTGTTTATTTTGTACCACAGTCAATTGTACCCAGTGATCTAAATCTGATGCAGCCAGAACTATGTGTATCTTTTGATTTATAATGTTTAATATGTTCTTGCTACAAGTCAGTTTGTAGTTTATTTTGTAATATCCAGTTCATTACTCATTAGTAAGCATTTTTCTTTTTAAGTTGTGTGCATGTTATTTGCTGTAACTTACTTGGATGCAGGACACGTGTTACCCTAAAAAGAGATGGTGTGGTCCTTGATTTGGTGCCTCCTCCTACAAAAGTTAGCAACTTAATTTTTGGACGAACTTGGATTGATTCACCAGGGGAGATGGTCCTGACAAATCTGACCACAGGGGACAAAGTGGTTTTATATTTTCAACCATGTGGTTGGTTTGGGTACGACTGCTTTCTTTTGAAGTACTGTAGATTTCTCCTGCTTTCACATGTAAACAGTCTGTGCAGTGGATTCCATACTGTAGGAATTATGAATTTTTTTTTAGGGTAAAAAAAGTTATAGGGGGAGGGGAGGTTGCCCCATTCCAAGGTTAGGGCATGCTACAAGCCTCAGTGAGGGGACAAGGGCTTACAGTGAACTATGAAATTTTTAAAAGGATCCCAAGACTCTCTCTCTCTCTCTCTCTCTCTATATATATATATATATATATATTTGTTGATTATATGCCTTGAAGTTGACCAATGGCTTCATCAGTTAATGTTCATAGAAAAGGTTTTGCTTTTCTATTATGCGTTCCTTCTCTACAATTGTGGCATTTCTTTTGGAAATTTCCCACTTACTCGTTTGCATTCAGTGCTGAAAACATGATCTAATCATAGCTACCTCAAGCATTCACTAATAAGAAGAATTTTGTATATTTCTTTCCAACATTATGCATATTTGTCTGCCAATTATCCCTTCTTGCTTATTATGTGGACTTTTAATTCCATAACTTCGGTGCTGCTGTTATATATTTTTTATTCTACTTAAAAGGAATTTGCATTTACAGAGCTGGTCGGTATGAAGTGGACGGATATGTGTATAATTCTGCTGATGAGCCCAAGATACTGATGACTGGAAAATGGAACGAGGCTATGAGTTATCAAGCTTGTGACTTAGAAGGAGAACCTCTTCCAGGCACTGAGCTGAAAGAGGTTTACTATTTAATTTTTGTTGGCCTTATGCCCAATCTTTTGTTGATTATAAAGATGCAATATTATTACTCAGTAGCATACCACTTTTATTGTATAGATTCATTACAAGTTTTCCTGTGTGAATTTTAGTGCCCCTTAAATTGTGTGCAAAGCATATCACTTCTTATTTTGGTGCATCAGATCATATGTATTTATTGATGATGTCACTTTCTGTACATGTATGGCCTATCATAAATTGTATTATCAGAGTATTTTTATGCTGTGATGTTTAACAATTAACAAACTTTACTGTTTTGGAAAATAGCATTTGATGGATGCTGTGAGATACAATTTTACGGCCTACTGTTTATCGGTTTATATCAAAGGCAGTAATGAGTGTAGGATAAACTAATGATCTTGAAAAGGAATGGAGGATTTATGTGATTAGATATAGGAATGTAGTTTTAGGTTTTTATTAGTGCTTAAATTTTGGATATTTTGGATAGACAGTAGACTTGACAGTCAGCTGTTGAGTATTAAGTCAAGTTCTCTACCTCCTTTATTCCCTTCCTCTCTCCCCCTGTTTCCTCTGGTCCTACATCAGTCTAATCTAAAATTATTTTGAATCGATTATTCAAGTCTTAAATATGCTCAAGATTTGAATTTGAATTTATTGGACATTTTATATATCAGTCATGCTATTCTTAACTTTTCATTATTCATACATCCGAGTGCAATCTTACAGAACTTTTGAACTGATGTTTATGATAAAATGGTTTAGATTTCTCATTTTACCAGGTGAAAAGAGAACACTTTTATTTAACATAAAAACATGCCATCAAATATAAATATATCTGCAAGATGAATCAAATATTTTTTTTTTCTTGTTCTATTATCCTACATCTCTGATTTGAAAATGTCTTGAAGTATATCATTTCCTTCTCTATGAAATTCATAAACTGTTTTATGATTGTATCTTTTTACTCTTTTTATAAAGATGCCTATTAAGTGCCTGCTATGTATGTGCGGAATAAAGTTATTGCAGATTTTAGGGTGTTTAGAAACTTGCCTCTGAAATGAGGAATTGTTGTTTTGCCTTGAATGTTCTTCTTTTCTGAGAGGATATGAGACAGCTATTTTTTTGGTTATTTATTATTATTATTATTATTATTTACTGTTGCTTTTATGGGGGAATTAGATTTAGATTATACGATAGGTTAGGTTTACATAGTTGAGAGCATCCAATAATTCTGGCTGAAGGCCACTATATCTATCTTCATAGAATTGTATGCTTGGTTATGGAAGTCAGGAAATCAACTATGCAATGTGTCTTTTACGAAGCTATTAAACTCAGTTTTTCTGGGCATATTTTAATACCTATAATCACTTCTGTGCCTTCAACTCCTCATCCTTTAGTCAACATAAAATTGTTCTTTGGTCCCTGTTTATATGTTCCTCTTCTTGGGGTCACCACTTTTTATTGTTGGGAGAATGACTTAAAAGTTTAGCTTGGTGAAAAGGTTGGATAATTTGGTTCGTTTTAAAAATTAATCAATTGTTCAACTAATTTAACCAATAATTTACATACAGTTAACCACATATTAAGTATCAAAATGAAGATAAATTATTGATTAATTATATGTAAATTATTGGTTAAATTAGTTGAATGATTGGTTAATTTTTAAAACGAACCAAATTGTCCAACCTTTTACCAAGCTGAACTTTTAAGTCATTCTCCCTTTATTGTTTTGGCAGCTTGAGTTATTTTTGGGAATTAAGTTGTTCCATTATGCAGTCTTGGAGAGTTGCTGATGCCCCCCCAAAGGACAAATTCCAGTACACATATTTTGCACACAAGATTAACAGCTTTGACACTGCTCCCAAGAAGTTGTTAGCATCTGATTCTCGCCTACGTCCTGATAGAATGGCCCTTGAGAAGGGTGACCTGTCCACAGCTGGCTATGAAAAGAGCAGGTAACTCTATCTTCTCTTCCTCACAAATAAAGATAACCAATAGGGGAAAGTTTTGATTGTTCTTTATAAGCATTACGTAGGAGATCTTATTCTTTACAGTGTGCGTGCTTAAACTTATTTTTTAGTTTGGAGGAAAGGCAGAGAGCTGAGAAGAGAAACAGAGAGGCCAAGGGCCATAAATTCACTCCCAGATGGTTTGATTTAACAGACGAAATTACACCTACACCTTGGGGTGACTTGGAAGTTTACCAATACAATGGTAAATATACTGCACATCGCGCTGCTATAGATAGTTCTGATTGCAATGAGGAGCCTGATAGCAGATCAGAGTTCAACCCCTGGCAATATGATGATTTGGATGCTCAATAAGCATCCATCTGAAATTCATTCTACTTTTATATTTTCATTTTGTTATTATGTAATGTGTCATGATATGAATGCTTGCAATTTGATTATATATAGTTTTGTTATTGTAGCGTTTGATTAATTAATACCAACCGTTTTAGTTCATCAATCTACTTTGCATGGAGAAATGTTAGTAGAGCACTAGAGCTATCTTCCTTGCTTTTGTCAGCTTTCTTGGCCACTTCAATATGTAGAGGTCTCATTTACTTTGCTAATGTATATAGGACTTTGCTTGTTACATAATACTATTAGACTTTATGCTCAATAACAAAATTTACCTGGAATTGGAATGCAATTCACTGTAAGTAGTAAACTGAGAATTTTTAGGATCGTTTAATTAATAAAGTTTATATAAATCGTTTTAATTTAAAATATGTTTATATCCTTATTATATAATTACATAAATTATTGAATAAGAAACGATTGAAATGTTAAATGATAATCTCTTATTTTTTTCCTTTTATTTAAAAAAGTCTCAAATAATGCAAATATTTACTTTAAATAAAAAATTACTCTTCTTTCTCCAAACAAACCCATAGAGGATGAAATCAACAAAAGCAAAGTCATGGCAAAATCATTGGATGGGACGTCATAATCCCTAAATATAACATTATTTAGGACCCACGCAATAAAGTAGGCTGAGTTCTTGCATTCATTGCTTGTTATCTACTGTTGTGTTCATATTGCATCTTAACATCGCCGAGGCTGCAAGGTAATGGTTGTGGAGTAAATTAATTGCACACATCATGTTCTTGGCATTTCCCATCAGTCGGGTCAGGTCATGAAGAGAAATTGGATGATATTGCTGCAATTTTTAAGTATCGAACTGGAAGGAAAGCAGATAGATAGATTATTAAGAAAGAATTTCAAATTCAAACATCAAAAGCTAAGCATACGGGAAAATAATTAAGATTGACATCTGATATAGATTCTTAATAGGGATAGATCAGGTATTAACTTATAATCTGTAATGTTAAGCAATCTTCAGGTAATAAAAAAGCTGTGTCTGACTCAAAAACACTTGAGGTGGAAATGCAGAGAATTTAAGCATCATTTAATCCACTATGATATTCAAAATGAGAAGAATTTGCAGGTAAGGCAGACTTGGAATCCGAACCTGAGGAGAAGAAAAATCTCCTGTCTGTAAACCATTTCATATGATTTATTCATGGAAGGTAAACCATTTATAAAAGCAAAGAAAAAAGGAACACAGCTCAAACAATTTAGTGCAAATTTTCTTTCATTAGTATAAAATAGAAATCACTATATTTTGTAGGATGGATATTGGAAGAAAAGTAACTTCACAGGACTAATGTCATCACATTATCCAACTTCTAGCATAGCTGGTAGCTAAGCTTTCACTATTGAAAAGCTCCAATGGAAGGTCATAACCATAAATCAGAAAAATAAAATCGTTTACTCCAAGCCTTATAAATAACCCACCGTCCTTATATTTCATTATTCATCCTTTCACTAGACGTGAAATCCAGATGATAATCACTTGAAAAAATATTCCCAAGACTATAACCACCAAAATACAAAAATAGCATTTTGAAAAGCTCCAATCTATCAAGCAACAACCGCCCAAGGAACTAATCAAACTATTCCAACATCCAAGGAAGTTCTGATGTGCAATCAAGATATGTCAATTTTAAACTCTTCCCAGTTGTAAAAAGAAAACAAAAAATATATAGGAAAATGCGAAAAGAATTCCTGCTTTTTAATTTCTATACTTTAGGGTAAACAGAGTTGAGATTCAGACATTAAAGCAGGCAGAATACTCATGTCAGTATCTGCTACACTCTCTATATGATAAACAGGATATCATCAGAGATCACAATTACTGGGAACTCAATATTCTGGCTTGTGGCTACTATCTAGACATAGGAAACAATAATCCATGAGCAATGATCAGCAATGACTCCAAAGGCCCGTTCAATTTAATAAACTAGGCTTATGGTACACAGGAAAGAATAATGTTAGTCATGTCAATGTCAAGACTCAAAAACACAATGTCAATGTAAAAATACTTATTTGAATTAGTTGTGAAAAAAAGATTATGTGTATAATCGATTTTTAAGAAAATCGATTATGAAAAAATTAATTTATGTTTGGATATGTTAATTCATCATCGATTTTATGATAAAGAGTTTTGTTTGGATTGTATAAAAAAAATCGTTTTTATGTATAAAATTACCAAAAGATATATGAAATGATTAAAAAAGTTATTTGATTGAGGGCAAATAGGTATTTTTCTCTTAAAACTTTTGAAATAATCTGAAATCAAATAATTAAAAGCTTAAAATAACATCTTTTTTTAAAAAAGCTGTTTTTAGTTATAAAAAAATAATCTTAACTTATAATCAATTTTACACATTTTAAATAAACAAAATAGATTTTACATAAAACAGCTTTTTTAAAATAAAAAAAACTGTTTTAGGAAAGAATTCATCTTTCCCAAACATGCTCTAAATTAAAACTTCTGCAATTATGAGGTCATTGCCTAGTCCAACTTCTTTGATAAAAAATAGAAATATTTTCTAACAATTCATACAAAGACAACATTAAAATATGTTATTCCGGTGGGAAAAAAAGTGTCCTGCCTTGTTTTATCGCTTCAATAGTCCTCTAGAAATCATTTCACGCAGAAGCTTCTCTGCCTTATCATATTCATTCTTTTCAAAAAGAGCCTTAACAAATATTTCATAAGTTACAGCATCAGGGAAGCAACCATTGTCATCCATTTTTGAAAGCAAGGTCATTGCTTCATCAAACAAGCCCTCTTTACAAAGCCCATTGATCATAGCATTATATCTTATGACATCTAATCGAAAGCCACTAATAAGAAGATGCCAGAAAAACTCTTGCGCAGTTTTAAGTCTCCCTCCTTTGCACAAACCATCTATAAGTATGGTGTATGTGTACACAGTAGGACAAAACCCTTTATCAACAATTTGCTGAAATAATGCAATTGCCTCGTCAAGATGTTGGGTTTTGCACAAACCATCTAACAAGATACTGTAAGTGACTACATCAGGGCATTGACCACTAGCATGCATCTCATCAAGAAGATCTTGCACAGATGAGATTCTCCCTAATTTGCACAAGCCATCAATAAGAGAACTGTATGTCACAGTATTAGGAACTAAATTTCTGTGACTCATTTCTTTAAAGAGAGTCATGGCTTCATCCACCCTTTTATTCTTGCAATTACCATCAATCATAATTGTATAACTCCTAACATTAGGAGTCAAACCTCTTTTCACCATATCATCAAATAATTTTGTTGCCTCATTCACTTTATTTCTTAGAAAGTATCCATCTATTAAAGCATTGTGAGTGACAACATCAGGCTTATGACCTCCTTCCAACATCCTATCAAACACATTTTGGGCTTCATTGATTCTTCCTTCTTTACATAATGCATCGATCAGTGTGGTGAAGGTATATATGCTTGGTTTGATTTTGTTTTGAACCATTCCATTCAGCAATCGAGCTGCTTCTTTTAATTGACCCACACAGCAGAAACCGTGAATTAGAGAATTGTAAGTGACAACATTAGGAGAAATTCCCTTGGCAATCATCTTAGAAAACAAATTGCTTGCCTCAGTTAAAAGCCCATCTTTACATAACCCATCAATGATAGCAGTGTACATGAATAAATCAGGCCTAACCACTTGTCTCTCCAGCTTTTGCAGCAATTCAATGGCAGCTCTTGTTTGTCCTATTTTACAAAGCCCATTGATCAGGGTCCCATAACTAACCTCATCAAGCCGAAATCCTTGTGCTCTTACGCTGTCATGAAATTCTAGTGCTTTCCTGACCTCACCTTTAATACAGAGCCCTTTTATTATGGTGTTCAAAGTAATGACATCGAATTTATAACCCATCTTGATAATCTTGCCCAATACAGAAAAAGCAAAACCCATATGACCCAAGTGGCAGTAACAATTGATCAAGATGTTGAATGTAACCAAGGATGGCCTGATTCCCCTAAACTCCATTTTAGCAAAAAGTGAAACAGCAGTGGAATAGTGTTTCATCTTCACAAGAGATAACAAAATCTTACCAATTTCCTCTTGAGACGGCGGATGAGGCTTAATAATAATGCGAATGAAAGAGGCAACGGCATCATCAATATTAAGCAATGGAGAATGGGCATAAAGGGAGTGATGAGGAGCATAAGAGAAAGAAGCGAGGAAGTGAGAATTAGTTGTGAGGGTTCCATTTCCAAACACATACCTCGTAAACTTGAACATCTTCGACTCTCTCTTTCTCTGCTTCTGCTTAAGTGTATTGTCAAGTGTGAATGAACATCAACACACGCCCACTCCTTTCTCTCTCAAATAACTCGAGAGTGAATTGTTTGTGCGCTGTTCGGTTATAGATAACGAAGACGTGCTACTCTTGCGTGCAAGTTATTTACTTATTTTACTATAAAATAATATATAATATCCCTTTTAAAAAATAATAGTTTTTTTAAAAAATAACAAATTATAAATATTGAAGATTCTTCTTAATTTAAATAAAAAATAATTTATATGATACATATTGATTTTGGATAAAATCGTTTGTGTAAATGTAAAACTGAGTTTATTTTCACTCCAATTTATTTGTTGTCACTCAAATTCAACTAACTTTTATTTAATTTTTTTTTAAAACACAATTCATTAAATAGTTATCCTTTTAATTACTTAACTGTTGTGATATTTCTCTTAATTTTTTCTTTTATTAGTATTGTAATTTAAGTTTATCTTACTAAAGTTATTATTTATACCAAAGCTCGAAGTAATTAAAATTAGTTAATTAAAGATTTAATTATATTTTTCCTCACATCAATTATCACATAATCACATTTTTAAGAGTCCAAATTTTTATATGCAATAATGTCAAAATTATGTAATTTTAATTTTCCTGTCAACCAATGAATTGATCACTAAAAAATAAAAGTATAGGAGAAACATTAAAGAATTTTTATTTCAAATGATCTAATCTTTATAATTAATAATGATGAGTTTTTGATAAATATAAGAGTGACAATAAACCATTAGTTTAAATAGAAATAATTAACTATAATTTAATTAAATGTACTTTGAGAAAATCAAATAGAAGTTGATTTTTCTCAAATAAAAGTTGGTTAGTGAGAAGTGATATATAGATTAATAGAATACAATTAAATTACTTATATAATCTATCACCTATATCATCTGCCACCTAAATTATTGCTACTAAAACCAAAACCACTATTTCATGGTAAAACTATACCTGTTTCTTTTCCTCTGATGCCAAGACTATACATCAAACGTTTCATGAAGTTATAACCAGGGAGACACTTCATGAATGTAGGGAATAACTTCTTAAAATTTCAACTATTATTACGAATCATATTAAGAGGCTGAAGATCCCAAATCATCTTTGTTTTGGAGCAAGAGAAACCAAAATCTTCATTTGGCTACAACTACAGAAATTAACAATAAGAGTAGCATTGCAAATAGAACAACTACTTACCGTATTTGAACTTACTCAAGAAAACCTTTCGTTTGTTTGTACATCCAGCTTTCAATAAAGAAGTGAATATGTATAATCATTTTTCATCTACTAACTAACAAAGCAAATATGTTACTATCGCATGAAGGCGATAAGGCGATAGAGATTTTTATCCAATTAAATGTAAAGTTATCTCAATGATCTAACCCAGCTCACGAGTTGGGAAAAAATAAGCTAGACTAAATTGTTTCACTTTTGACATTAGTTAAAAAATTTAGCGACTCTTTACAAAAGAATTACTAAGCATAAAATTCATTTAATTAAGTGTTGTTTTACTTAAATTTCAACTATGTGACTTTATAATTTAGCGACCTTTGAGAAAAACATGTTCTCTTTATTAGATTTTAAGAATTCTTCTGTAAATCATAAATAAATAAATATAATTCAATCAATACAAAAACACATGTAGTGTCATGAGTTACTTATTGGAGTTTGCCACGATAGTTTGTTTTTCCTTTTTTCTAGATAGAATATTTACATTATAATAGTTTTATTTGCATTCAATACAATGAAAAAACAATGGATGGTTAATTCTTCTGTCACAAAATGTCCAGACCAACAATTAGATAGCCACACATCCACTTTCGGTACCTATAGTATATGTAAATTTTCTATTGTGGCTTTCTGAGTGATTTTTGTTACATATATTAGTTAATACTAGTGTTTTAAAAATAAGTGTGACCGGTTCAACTGCCCACTTAACATTATCGAAGTTCTATTACAAAATTACTTTAGTGGTTTAGCCAGTAAGAACCGGTAGAATTGGTAAATTTTAACCATTTAAAATCAATTAGTTAATCAGATAATTTTTTGAAGAGTTTAATTTTGATCTACTGTCAATGTAAAAAATTTTTACATCGTCACCCAATCATATATTGTCAATTCATTAAAAGAGTTTGACTATTATAACAATTACTTAAAAAATTTAACATTTTTATTGATGTGTCAGTATATTTGGATGATAGTGTAAAAAAATTTTACATTAAAAGTGAATTAAAATTAAATAATTCTCTGAATGAAGAAATTTAAATTTAAAAAGAGAAATACTAAAACTATCCTTCTCCTCAGTCATTTTTTGCAAGAAAACTCGGGATTTTAGAACTCATAAGTGGGAAGAAGATGGGATCTCTGCCTGGTTTCAAAATTTGAAATAGCGCTGATCTTTCGCAGTCGCTGGTTCTAATATTACCTACTAGGACCTTTCTCTGCTTGGATCCCAGTCAATCTCTGCCTCAATTCCAGTCACGATGGCCTCTCACTTGGCAAGATTTTAGCATTTCACCTTCCCTCTCTATTTCAGAGTTCACTACTCCGCCTATCTAGCTTTGAATGATGTGAAAATGCTTTGAATGGGGCCCATTTATTACTAGAGGTAGCAGGTCTATCATTCCATCTAGCATGTCAGTTTCTGCTACACTCTTTGTATGATAAAACGGATATCATTATTTATCACAATAACGTGGAGCTCAATATTCTGGCTAGTGGGACTTAGATGACACCTTTGTGTTAATAAACCAGGCTTACATTACAGTACACAAGGAAGAAGAATGTTAGTCATGTCAATGTCGAGACTCAAAAAAATTAATCAACAACACCGGGTCAATGTAAACTTGATAAACATAAGACCTAATGAAAACTTCAGCAACAATGAGGCCATTGCATAGTCCAACTTCTTTGAGCCAAAAGAAAAATATTTTCTAACAATTCATACGAAAACAATGTTGATATATATGTAATTCCAGAGGGAAAAAAAGTGGCCCACCTTGTTTCATCACTTTAATAGGCCTCTGACAATCATTTCATGGAGAAGCTTCTCTGCCTTATCATTTTCATTCTTCCCATGAAGAGCGGGAATAAATATTTTGTAAGTTACAGCATCAGGGAAGCAACCATTGTCATCTATTTTTGAAAGCAAGGCCATGGCTTCATTCAGAGAGCCCTCTTTACAAATGCCATTGATTATAGTAGTATATGTTCTGACATTTAATCAACAACCATTAATAAGAAGATGCCGAAAAAACTCGTGTGCAGTTTTAAGTTTCCCACTTTTGCACAAACCTTCCATCAGTAAGTATGGTGTATGCGCACACAGTAGGACAAAACCATTTATCAACAATTTGCTGAAATAATGAAATTGTCTCATCAAGATGTTGGGTTTTGCATAAACCATCTAACAAAATATTGTTAGTGACTACACTAGGGCATTGACCACTAGCATGCATCTCTTCAAGAAGATCTTCCACATGTGAGATTCTACCTGATTTGCACAAGCCATCAATCTTCAACAAAATAGTGAGGAAGGATCCTTTGTATATTCCTAAAAAGTACGTGAAGAGACAAGAAGAAATTCGGAAAGACAATATTATGTCCAACCTTTATTCTCAGATCCCTGCCGCTGATTTGTCAATGCTCTCACATGAGAATAGGAGAAACTATTGAAACTGGAAACAGCATGCAATATCATGGATTTATTAGCAATTTTTATAACTAGAATTGTGAATTATATACAATTGCCCAAAACAAAACATTGTACAGATCACACTTGGGAAAACCACCAATGTCCTTCTCAAGAACAGGTCCAAGGCCCCAAGCACCAAATTGTCATAGCTGCCAGGAAGCCTCTGACAACAGATTACTCGAGTATGAGAAATCTTTGCTATCAAACATTAAAGTGAGGAAGAAGCAGCTTCGTCTTCTTGGACCAATGCTTCCAAAATTCAATGATATTGATTTTGCATTGAACTTCAACAAGAAGATTCATTGCTTGGCCACAGCAAAATTCCCACCTAGAATAATAAAGACAGGCTAATAGTCTTAAGTTCACAGCTAGCTTACAGAGGCATGAGCACAGCTCACCTGAGAATATCAAGGGACAAGAAACACAAACCATAGTTCATGATATCAAATATTGAAGTATCCACCTAAGGAGATGAAAAGACACAGAATGTACACATCAATTGATATTCTTTGATCTTCAGTATGAGCAGAATTCTTTTTCAAGAATATGTTCCACCTCCCTGGTAATGGTAGACTTGGAAACCTAAATAGAAGAGGAGAGAAAAATATATCATAAACAGCACTAACCAATTATAGATACTGTAAATGAAACAATGAAAAAAAGAAGTAAACTTATGCAGAACCACATCAAAAGGAAAGCATTCAAGAATCCAGTTAATGCTATAACTAGTACCAAATCACAAGCCTGTACTAGTACTATTATTATAAAATTAAAACCCAAACCTTAAAAAGAACACTCAGTCTTAATCTACATTTGTTCATTTTTTTATAAAAAAAAAAATAAAGAAGTCAGATAATGATAAAAAAAATCCCCAAAACCATTACCTCCAAAATCAACAATAGCCTTTTGAATAGCTTCAATCCATTCAGATGGTGCAACCAAAATGTGTGTGTGTGTGTGTGTTTACATTTTCCTCTTTTCCTAGTTGTAAAAAGAACACAGAAGTATATAGGGAACTCTGAACGATCATGTCAATATTGGATTGGTTTTCTATATGATGGAACTAATACCATTATAGATTAAGTTGACAACAAGTCAGAAATCAATATTTTTGGATAATATCCAGACATCTGAACTAAAACACTACCTCATAATCAATGACCAAGAGCATTGTAAGAGTTAATAAAACTGATTAAGGGTATTGTCATGTTAATTAACCAATGGCAGCACCACAAGCCCAAGGTCAAAGTAAATTCAATATACGTATAAGATAATTTGAAAATCATAAGCAACAGTGAGGGGCATTTTATAGTACATAATCTCTAACCCATAAGAAACAGGAATGTGCTAACCATCCAAACAAATTCAACATAAACAAATGGGTGCCTTAAACTGGAACTTATTTATCTCACCTTGTTCTCTCCCTTTAGTAGACCACTACTGATCATTTCACGAAGAAGCTTCTCAGCCTTGTCATTCTCAGTTTTATTGAGAAGAGCGCGAATAATTGTTTCATAACTTACAGAATTAGGCAGGCAACCATTGCCTTTCATTTTTGAAAGTAAGGCCAGCGCTTCATCAAACAAGCCCTCTTTACATAGCCCATTTATCATAATGCTATACGTCCAAACATTCAGACGATAGCCTTCGATCAAAAGATGCTGAAAAAACTCTCTTGCAGTCTTTAGTCTTCCATATTTGCACAAACCATTCAGAATAATACTGCATGAGTACACATCTGGGCAGATTCCTTTGTCAACAACAACAACAACAACAACAAAAGCCTTTTCCCACTAGGTGGGGTCGGCTACATGGATCAAACGACGCCATTGTGCTCTGTCATAGACCATACTTTCAGATAAACCATTGATTTCAAGATCTTTTTTAATGATATCTTTTAGTGTTGTCAGTGGTCTACCTCTACCTCTCTTTAAGGGACTATCCTCCAACTTATCAATTCTTCTCACCGGAGCTTCTATTGGTCTTCTCCTCACATGACCAAACCATCTTAGGCGAGACTCTGTTATCTTTCAATTCCTTTGTCAACAATTTGCTGAAATAATTCAATTGCCTCGTCAAGATGTTGGGTTTTGCACAAACCATCTAACAAGATACTGTAAGTGACTACATCAGGGCATTGTCCACTAGCATGCATCTCATGAAGAAGGTCTTGCACACATGATATTCTCCCTGATTTGCATAAGCCATCAACAAGAGAATTGTATGTTATAGTATCAGGAACTAAATTTTTGTGTTGCATTTCTTTAAAGAGAGTTATGGCTTCATCCACCCTTTTATTCTTGCAATATCCATCCATCATAATATTATAACTCCAAACATTAGGAGTCAAACCTCTTTTCATCATATCATCAAATAATTGTTTTGCCTCATTCACTTCATTTCTTAGAAAGTATCCATCTATTAAAGCATTGTGAGTGACAACATTAGGCTCACAACCCATTTCCAACATCCTATCAAACACATTTTGGGCTTCTTTGATTGTTCCTTCTTTACATAATGCATCGATCAGTATGGTAAGGGTATATATGTTTGGTTTGATCTTGTTTTGAACCATTTCATTAAGCAAGTGAGTAGCTTCTTTTAATTGACCCACACAGCAAAAACCGTGAATTAGAGAACTGTAAGTGACAACATCAGGTGAAGTTCCCTCGGCAATCATCTTAGAAAACAAATTGCCTGCCTCTGTTACAAGTCCATCTTTACATAACCCGTCAATGACTGTGCTGTACATGACTAGATTGGGCTTAACTGCTTGTCTCTCGAGCTTTCGAAGCAATTCAATAGCAGCTCTTGTTTGTCCTATTTTACATAGCCCCTTGATTAAGGTCCCATAACTAACCTCATCAAGCTGAAATCCTTGTGCTCTTACGATGTCATGAAGTTCCAATGCTTTCCTAACCTCACCGTTAATACAGAGCCCTTTCATCAGTGTTGTCAAAGTTATGATATTTAATTCATAACCTATCTTGATAATCTTGCCCAATACAGAAAAAGCAAAACCCATATGACCCAAGTGGGAGTAAGAATTGATCAAGATGCTCAAAGTAACCATGGAAGGAGTGATTCCCCTAAATTCCATGTTAGCGAAAAGTGAAATAGCAGTAGGGTATCGTTTCATCTTAACAATAGACCCTAAAATATTGTTGATTTCGAATTCAGAAGGTGGATGAGGCATATTGATAATGCGAATAAAAGAGGCAACAGCATCATCAATAGTATGAAAAGCAGAAGCAGAAGCGCTCTTAACATTAGGTAATGGAGAATGGGCATAATGGGTGATATGAGGAGCATAAGACAAAGAAGCCAGAAAGTGAAATTTAGTGAGAAAGGGTGAAAGTGTGAGGGTCACATACCCAAACGCATACCTCGTAGAATTCAACATTTTTCGATCTCGCTCGACAAGGTTGTCTCTGTCTTCTGTAACTGATCACTCGAATTTGTCTCACCAACTCCCTGACTTGTTTGCAAAGATTGAAACAAACACTGAATAATTTCTCCCCTTTGTGGTTTGTTTCCAATTTGCTGCAACCGAATTTATTGTACGGAAAATATATGTTCTCTTTTCGATAATGAAAGTTTGCCTTTTATTTACTTAAACATTTTTACCATTACGGATACAGAAAAAAAAAAAAAAAAGATTTGTTTGAAATTCAAATATAAAAATTTTCATGTTCTTATGTCTTATAGCCGGTTTCGATTTTGGATGGCTCTTATTTCTAATTTACTTCCGATATTTTTTTTCCTGAATTTTTGTTCTGAATAAAATAAAACAAAGTCCAACTATTAAGTATCTTTTTTCGTACTTCAAAGTTCAGCGGTTAGAGAAGTTAGTCCATTTTAAGGTCCAAGACATGTTAAAAATTTCAATTAAACTACTAACTAGATAAACACTTATAAAATGCAAGAGATAATATAAAATATTATATTATATAATAAATAATACTGAAAATTAATGTCTTAAAAAACCATTATTAAAAAAAATTATGGCTAATTATGCTTAAAACAACAAAAAAATTTGACAAAATAAGCTACAATATTTTCAACCACATATTGATTTTACATTGAGATAATTATTAAGAAAGAAAACATAAAAAATGAAAAGATTATTATAATAAGAAACTTCCTTTGCTCTAACAATCAGAGCACTCATAAGATCCATTCTTGATTCATAAAATTTGACATATATTAATTAAATCTATCAAAGATAGAAAAAAAGTAATACTAAAAATCAAAGAAACAGCTCTTCTATTTTCTTGGACAATAGCACTGCATATCTGCCTACAACATTAAGCAACTAGTCAACATACAAACCCACTCGGGATTAAATTATCAGCATGCATAGAGCACAAGTTACTAATAATCATCACCGTGGGTGTACCTCACATGATACGAACCAAATAAAATGTTAATGAATTCAAAACTTTCCGTCCATCATACAGCATTAAAATCTGAACTGATGCAGTCATCTATACCATACACACAATTCATTAAGTTATATACTTGTGTAAAGATGTAGTGACTTTTCAATTTGTTTCCAGTAGATGGTACCCATGATTGAGAATAAGTTCAATAGAGTGAAGAAATCACCAGTTTATTCTTACATTCATTCTAACATACAAAGCTACACTAAACACAGTCAATTCTCTTGTACTAAAGTTTTCACTCATGACTAGGTCATCCCTGCATAGATTATAGTGGTTCCAACAGCAGGCACTGAGAAGGAAGAAATTCTAAACAACAAAGCAAAGGAGAGGATTGTAAAGAGATTCTCTAGTTGGGTCTCCTGTGCACTAGTGTCAGCAGTGATAGGCAATAATTCATTAAACGCCTCCTTCATAGATTGAATCTGGCCCAAGTAGTAAGCCATGTCCTCTTCAAGCTTGTAAGATGCAACATGTTAGAGATAACAGTGTAAAAGGCTTCAAAAATTGGCTGTCTTCAGAAACGCAACAGAGGGGGATGCACTCATAGGGCCAATCGGACCAGGCCTGTGTAAACATTGGCCGGAGAGACAAGCTTACGCTCCCTCAAGGGCCGCCGCAAGGGAGACTGGCACAACACCTTCTGGTAAAAGACGCAAGTGAAATGGACTAATGTTTTCTGCTATGTTTATACTAGATATACAGTTAATTTGCATTAAATAGGACAAATGTAGTGAAAGGGTACAACTAGGTAATAGTAATAATACATACAATACGTAACAACATCAATTGCAAGCTAACTGCTACATAAAGCATAAATTTGCAATCTGCAATCAGCATGTGGAAGCTTTTGCATTCATGATAACAACCAACAAGTCAGTGCAAGTGTGCAACTAAAGAACAAAAATCTCATTCCTATGTTAATCACTATTTAAACTTACATTTAAAACTATTCCCTAAAAACCTTCTGGTGAGGCTGCCTGCAATCAAAACACAGATTATATCTGCTTCTCATACAACATTATAGAAATTGCATAAATGCTTTCTAACACCACTATAGTAATCATTCCCTTGTTGCAAGTATGAAGTCATCTTTTGAATGATTGGCCATTGGATAAAATAGAATTTGAAAACCAGTCCAGAAGCCACATCAATCCACTGTCATTGAGGATATCTCTGGCCACCCATAGAACCAAATTATTGGAGATCCAAGTGTTTTTCATGAAAATTGGATTTTATAAGATATTTTTATATAGGAATTTATTTAGAGAAAGAGGAGGAGTACAAAGGATGAGGATAAGAAATCCTGTTAGAATAAATTAAGCTAACACAAAACCCAAAAGGAAAAATAAAAAAAGGAAAAACTAGACGGAAAGATAAAGAAGTTTATTTAGAGAAAGAGGAGAAGTACTGATAGAATAAGGGCCCCTATTAGACAGGTTTATGTAAGGAGGACCCCGAAAAGGAGTTAGGGTATGAGAGGGATATTGTGGTAATTGTAAATGTGGGACCAAAACTATTAATAGGAGGAACAAAACAGTGAAAGGAGTTAGCAGAGTTTGGGAGTCGGTTAGAAGGGTCCAGGTTTCGTGTAATCTGTAATTCTTTCCATTCTTGAGAATAATACAGTGCATTCTTCATTCTTTTGTCAATTTCTTTCTTCTTTCTTAGTCATTCTGGTTCCATTTCTATCAAACTGGTATCAGAGCCCTCATTTTGGGGGCTGTGGACGGTGCAACGGTGTTCATGGTGAATACAAGGATGGAAGCAAGATTGGAATTTATGGAGAGAACAATGGCGAGTTGGAATCAGCAACAAGAAACGCTGGAAGCGAGGTTTACCCAGCAAGAATCGCGTCTCCACAGATTGGAGCAATTGGTGGAGAGGATAGTCGTCATGATGGGAGAACAATGGGACAAGAACGGGAAACCCAGTCAATTCGACTGGAACAGAGGGCATGATAGAACCAGGAGAGGCACAAATGGAGACCAGAATTGGGGACAAATGGAGGAAGCTTGATATTCCAATTTTTTAGGGAGAGGATGTGCTTGGATGGGTGTCGAAGTTGGAGAGATATTTTAGGTTGAGAAGGGTGTTGGATGAGGAGAAAATAAGGGCTATAATGATGGCTCTTGATGGGGACGCTTTGGGTTGGTTCCCATGGTGGGAGACTTGTAACCCAAACCCATCTTGGGAAGGATTTAAGGCGGCCCTCATTCAAAGATTCCAGCCTGCATCCATAGGGAACCCATTCGAGTCCTTGTTGGCACTCAAACAAGATCAATCAGTTCATGATTTTGTGACTAAGTTTGAGAAATATGCAGGGTCTGTTAAGGGGTTAGATGAGCAATATTGATGGGGATCTTTGTCAATGGGTTGAAAGAAGATATTAGTATGGAATTAAGGTTGTATGAACCCAAGACTTTATCAGAAGCAATGAACAAGGCGAGGAGGATCGAAGAAAAGAACTTGGCAGTGACCAAGAGTGGAGGAATTCAGGGTGGAAAGGTGAGCAATTCATTTCGCAGTTATGCAGGTCTAAGAGTCACAAGGGAGTGGCAGCCAACAGTGATCAAGCTATCTGAAAATATCAGTTCCGTTTCTCAGGCTTCAGTCAATTACAAGAATAATGGCAGCACTACAAATGGGAGGAATACATTCCAACGACTGACACAAGCAGAGATGCAAGAAAAGGTGAGAAAAGGAGAATGTTTTCATTGTGATGAGAAATATGGACCTAATCACATATGTAAAAACAAGCAGTTTAATGTGATGATACTAAAAGATGTAGAAGAAGGAGATGTAGATCAGTCTTCTGATCAGAATCCACAGGAAGAGGATGATGTGAGAGCACAACTGTCCTTACACATCATTGTGGGATTCACCACTAAAAAGTCCCTCAAGCTATGGGGTCTATTAAAGGATTGTAGGGTGGTAGTTTTGATAGATTGTGGGGCAACTCACAATTTTATTTCAACAGAAGTAGTCGAAAGGCTGCATTTACCAGTGACTGAAACTTCTCCATACCTTGTGGAAGTGGGTGATGGGCATGAGGTGAGCTGCAGAGGTATGTGTAAAGCAGTACAATTAAAGTTGCAGGATTTATGCATTCAACAGGATTTCTACCTATTTGGTTTAGGGGGGTTAGATGTTGTTCTGGGATTAGAATGGTTGGCAGGATTGGGAGAAATTAAAGCTAATTTTGGTGATCTAACAATGAAGTTGAATATACATGGTGAAACCAAGGTGTTGACGGCAGAACTAGAATTAATCAAAGCATCAGCTTCAATTAAGCTCATTAAAGGAGCTTTACAGGACCATGGTCAAGGCTTTATTTTAGAATGCAATCAAATAATGCATTCTGTTGATGAGGCTGCTATTCCACAGGTTATTCAGGCGGCTTTGGTTGATTACAAGGAAGTTTTTCAAGCCCCACATGGGTTGTCACCCCATAAAAGACAAGATCATGCTATTGTCCTCAAGCTTGAAGCACAAATTCCTAATTTGCGGCCATACAAATATAATCTGTTAGGAACCTAGTTTTATTGATAGGAAAATATGGAGGCTAGCTCCTTACAAACAGAGAAAGACCTCTGTTATTACAAAACAGAACTGAAAGAACACTCTTGCAGAACTTTGAGGGTCTGCTCCTCCCTCGCCAAATGGCCCCAAATCCTCACTCAACTTCTGGATGCCCCTCCCATGATCCTTCCCTTCCCTTTTATCTCGTGCCCTTCCCAATTCTGGTATGATTCCAGAATATTCTTCCCAAACCATGAGCTATCATCTGTTAGGTAGTTGTTCTCAACATTTCTCTTTCTTTCCTAGTCAGCCCCTCACACCTTTCATCCCTTCCAGCCAGCAATAATCCCCTATATTCTCCCTTATTTTTCTTTTGTGCACCTTAGTAATAGGTGGCATCCTAACACCCTCATTATCAAAAAGAGGAGATTGAGAAATTGGTAGGAGAGATGCTTTCAGCAGGAATTATAAGGCCCAACACCAGTCCATATGACAGCCCTATTATACTGGTCAAGAAAAAAGATGGAGAGTAGAGGTTTTGTGTTGATTATAGGGCCCTCAATAAAATTACAGTGCCAGACAAATTTCCAATTCCAGTCATTGAGGAATTACTTGATGAATTGGGGAGAGCTATGATTTTTTCTAAGCTTGACTTGAAGTCAGGGTACCATCAAATTCGTATGAAGGAGGGAGACATTGAGAAGACAGCTTTCAGAACACACGAAGGGCATTATGAATTTCTTGTCATGCCCTTTGGGTTAACAAATGCTCCTTTTACCTTCCAATCCTTGATGAATGAGGTGCTACGACCTTTCCTAAGAAAATGTGTACTCGTTTTCTTTTATGACATTCTTATATACAGTGCTGCCTCGGAGGATCATGTTCATCATTTGAAACTGGTCTTACAAGCCTTACAGCAGCATGATTTAAGAGTAAACCAGAAAAAATGCAGTTTTAGCCAGAATAGCTTGGAATATCTAGGCCATATCATTTCTGGTCAAGGAGTAGCAGCAGATCCTAAGAAATTGGGAGGCAATGTGGACTTGGCCAACACCAAAGGATGTCAAGGGATTGAGAGGCTTCTTGGGGCTTACAGGTTACTATAGGCGATTCATTCAAGGATATGGGAAAATAGCTAAACCCTTGAACGAACTACTTCAGAAGGATGCATTCCAATGGACAAAAGCAGCTCAATGCTTTTGAAGAGTTGAAAGCAGTTGTTACATCTCTACCAATCTTAGCAGTCCCTGATTTTTCCAAACAGTTTGTAGTGTAAACCAATGCTTCAAGTACAGGCCTGGGTACAGTTCTTTTACAAGAAGAGAGGCCTCTTGCTTTTTGGAGTAAAGCTTTACTAGGCAGGAGCCAACTGAAGTCAGCTTATGAGCTGGAGCTAATGGCAGTTGTGTTAGTGGTAAAAAAATGGAGACATTACCTTGTGGGAGGCCGTTTTGTTATAAGAATAGTTTGTTATAAGAACATATCAGAGAAGCCTAAAATTTCTTAATGAGCAGAGGTTGTTGAGTGAAGATCAATTCAAAGGAGCCACTAAACTGATTGGGTATGACTTTGACATCCAATATCGACCGGGTAAGGAGAATTTGGTTGCTGATGCACTTTCTAGGCACTTTTCTTTTGCTGCAATTTTCTGTGATGCAAGGGGAAGATTGGCATGAGTGGGACTCAAAGCTAGAACAGGACCCTCATCTCCAGAAAATTTATCAGGACTTGCTGACAAAGAGTGCTGCTCATTTAGGGTTTGAATTGCATGGGGGCAGACTGTATTATAAGGGCAGATTGGTTCCCTCTAATAAGTCTAACAGAATTCCCATCCTATTGAAGAAGTTACATAACTCTCCTTTGGGTGGCCATTCTGGTTTCTTTAGGACTTACAAAAGGGTGGCGGGTGTAGTCTTTTGGCAAGGCATGAAAACTGACATAAAGAACTATGTGGCAGCATGTGAGGTTTGCCAAAGAAACAAAGCAAGTACCTTAGCTCTAGCAGGCCTATTACAGTCATTACCTGTTCCTAATCGTGTGTGGACTGATATTTCCATGGACTTCATTGGTGGGTTACCAAAAGCTCATGGCAAGGATACTATTTTGGTGGTGGTAGACCAATTGACCAAGTTTGCTCATTTTTTTCCCTTGGGTCACCCTTTTTCAGCCAAGGAAATGGCAGAATTATTTGTCAAGGAGATAGTTTGATTACATGGCTTTCCATCTACTATTGTAACAGACAGGGACCAACTTTTTATGAGCCACTTTTGGAAAGAGTTATTCAGGAGGGCAAGGACTCAACTTCATATGAGCACAACTTACCTTCCTCAAATGGTTGGCCAAACGGAAGTGGTTAATCGTTGTTTAGAGGCTTATTTGAGATGCTTGACGAGTACTAAGCCCAAACAGTGGCCTTCACATTTGGCTTGGGCTGAATTTTGGTTCAATACGAACTACTATGTTTCGACTCAGATGCCCTTTCCATGCCTTGTATGGACAAGATCCCCCCTTGTTGTTGAATGGCACAACTTTTCCTTCTAAAATTGAGGAGGTCAATAGGCTAACTGAGCAAAGGGTTGATTTGTTACGGGAGTTACAAGCCAATTTGTTGAAGGCTCAAGATCAATGAGGCGTTATGCTAATGTTCATAGAAGAGAGTTGCACTTCCAGGAGGGTGATTAGGTGTTCTTAAAACTATAGCCCTATAAGATGAGATCCTTGGCCAAGAAACCTAATGAAAAGCTGAGACCTAGATTTTATGGCCTTTGTAAGGTTCTACAGAAGGTGGGAGAAGTTGCATACAAGTTAGAGCTGTCAAACACCAGCAAATTCACCCAGTATTCCATGTTTCCTTATTGAAGAGAGCTATTGGCCCCAATCAGCAACCACAAACTTTACCGGCTACATTGACAGAGGATCAAGAACTTCAAGTGTATCCAGAAGTTGTTCTAGGCCTCAAGACAGAAGGACAGTGGGGAATTGGAGATCTTACTCAAGTGGCAACACTTGCCAGCTTGTGAAAACAGCTGGGAACTTGCATCAGAGATTCAGTTGGCATTCCCTCAATTCCACCTTGAGGACAAGGTGCAATTTGAAGGAGGGGGTATTGATAGAATAAGGCCTCCTATTAGACAGGTTTATGTAAAGAGGACCACGAAAAGGAGTTAGGGTAAGAGAGGGATATTGTGGTAATTGTAAATGTGGGACCAAAACTATTAATAGGAGGAACTAAACAGAGAAACGAGTTAGCGGAGTGTTTGGGAGTCGGTTAGGAGGCTCCAAGTTCCTCGAACTACCTGGGTTTCGTGTACTCTGTAATTCTTTCCATTCTTGAGAATAATACAGTACATTATTCATTCTTTTGTCAATTTCTTTCTTCTTTCTTAGTCATTCTGGTTCCAGTTCTATCAAGTATAAAGAAGAAGGATAAGAAATCCTGCTAGAATAAATTATGCTAACACAAAATCCAAAAGAAAAAAAAAAAGAAGGAAAAACTAGACGAAAAGATAGTTTCCATTAAACACATTCATCACTTTCAGTTGAATGTTAACCAGAAACATTAGCAGAAAGATCTTTATTTTTGTAGCATCACCACAGCACCAAAAGTGGTACCAAGGTATGTTTCCCGCTCAACAACATGAAGCATTTTGTCAACAATTGCACTTTCTTTCTCTATTTCCAGGACAAGATTTTGTCGATATTGCACCTCACCGAACCAGAGTTCTCTTCTCAAGACCTTCTAAAGCAAAGCTACAATAGACTCAAAACAAAAATAGATTATGAATAATAACATGTGATAAATGTGTTAAATATGAGAGGGTACTTTAGTCTTTTGGTAACCTATAACTGGTCCAGTTCATAATATATAACACACTGCTTGCATAGTTGTAGACTTTTAGTCATGGCCTATCAATCTTTCTCTATTTTTCTATCTTAATATCAAGAGCTATGGCTGGTTCGTGAGAGAAAACCCTTACTTTTTATTTTCTTTCCCTTCTCTCTCCTCTCGATAACATTTTTTTTCTCCTCACTCTACTCTGTTCTCCCCCGACTAGTAAGGGGTCGCACTAATCTCCATACAATGGCAAGACTGGATTGGACGAGCAAGAGAAATCTTAACTTCAAGGGAAGCTTAATATTCCATGAAGCAAATAAAGAAAATGCATTACATATAAGTAGAGGTCCATTGAAATCAATTAAAACCCAAAGCTGAGAAAATGAGTCTCAATGTTCAAGAAATGGTGAGGAAGGATCCTTTGTGAATTCCCTAAAGATACGTGAGGAGTCAAGAAGAAGATGGGAAAGTCAATATTATGTCTCGTTTCTTCTAAGAGTGTTTCTTTCAGGCAATTCTTATCAAATAGAATTGTGAATTCCATAAAATTTCCAAAAACAAAACATTGTACAGATCTTGCTTGGGCAAAGCACCAATGTCCTTCAGAAGAACAAGTCCAAGGCCCCAAATAACACCTTGTCAAAGCTGCCAGGATGCTTCTGACAACACCACAATCACCAGATTACTTGAGTAAAAGAAAGCTTTGCTATAAAAAAATTAAAGCGAAGAAAAAGTAGATTCCTCTTCTGAGACTAGTGCTACCAAAATTCAATGATAATTTATTTTGCAATGAACTTCAACAAGAAGATTTTGCATGGCCAAAGCAAAATACCCACCTTGAGTAAGTTCAGGAACAGAAAGTTCATGATACTGCTTCAAATCAATCCTCAAGATGTCAAGGGGGGAATAGCTACCTTGAAATAGTGAAGATAGGGAAATACTCTTAAGTTCACAGCTAGCTTACACAGACTGAGCTCAGCTCACCTGAGAATATCAAGTTACAAGAAACACCATCCATAGTTGCTGATATCAATTATTGATGTATCCACCTAAGGAGATGGAAACACAGAATGTACACATCACTTAATACTCTTTGATCTTCAATATGTGCAGAATTCCTTTTCAAGAATATGTTCCAACTCCCAGGGAATGGTAGACTTGGAATCCTAAATAGAAGAGGAGAGAAAAAAATCCATTCAAAAGCACAGTAAACAATTATAGATACTGTAAACGAAATAACAAAAGGAAAAAGTAAACTTGTGTTGTGCAGAACCACATCAAAAGGAAAGCTTTCATGAATCTCGTTAACGCTATAACCAGGACCAGCTGTAACTAATACCAATCACGAGCCTGTAATAATATAAGCTTGTACTATTACTATAAAATTAAAATCCAAACCTTATAATGAACAGTCAGTCTTAATCTCCATTTGTTCAGTTTTTTTTAAAAAAAAAAAAGAAGTAAGATAATGATTAAAACAATATTCCCAAAACCATTACCTCCAAAATCAACAATAACCTTTTGAATATATTGAATCCGTTGAGCAACAACCACCTCAAGTAACAATTTAGCCTATTTTCAAACATCTTGTGCATCTTTGATGGAGCAACCAAAATATGTGATTGTGTTAACTTTTTTCTAGTTGTAAAAAGAACACATAAGTATATAAGGAAAAGAAAATGAAAATGACTGTTTTTACTTTATATAATTCAGGGTAAAAGGAGTTAAGGTATAGAATTAGGGAAACTGAATGGTCATGTCAGTTTTAGTTTGGTTTGTCATATGGTGAAACTAATAACATTATAGATTACAATGACAACAAGTCAGAAAATATTTTTGGATGCTATACAGACATCTAATCTGAAACACTACCTCATACTCATAGTCAATGACTAAGAACATTGTAAGAAATAATAAAACTGATTAAGATTATTATCATGTTAATTAACCAATGGCAGCACCACAAGGTCAAAGTAAATTAAATATACGAACAAGATAATTAGAACATCATAAGCAACAGAAAGGGCATTGTGTAGTAGATCATCTTCAAACCATCAGAAACAAGTTTCTTCTAACCACCCATACAAATTCCACATTAAGAAAAGTGCCACATAAATTGGAACTAATTTATCTCACCTTGTTCCCTCCCTTGAGTAGGCCTCTACTAATCATTTCACGAAGAAGCTTCTCTGCCTTGTCTTTCTCATTTTTATCTAGAAGAGCGTTAATACATGTTTCATAACTTACGGCATTAGGCAGGCAATCATTGCCTTTCATTTTTGAAAGTAAGGCCATCGCTTCATCAAACAAGCCCTCTTTACAAAGCCCATGGATCATTACGTTATAAGTCCAAACATTTACACGATAGTTTTCTATCAAAAGATACTGAAAAAATTTTCTAGCAGTACTTAATCTTCCATATTTGCACAAACCATTCAGAATAATATTGCATGAGTACGCATCTGGACAGATTCCTTTGTCAACAATTTGCTGAAATAATTCAATTGCCTCATCAAGATGTTGGGTTTTACACAAAGCATCTAACAAGATACTGTAAGTGACTACATCAGGGCATTGACCACTAGCATGCATCTCATCAAGAAGTTCTTGCACATACGAGATTCTCCCTGATTTGCACAATCCATCAATAAGAGAATTGTATGTTACATTATCAGGAGCTAGATTTCTGTTACCCATTTCTTTAAAGAGAGTCATGGCTTCATCCACCAGTTTATTCTTGCCATATCCATCTATCATAATATTATAACTCCTAACATTAGGAGTCAAACCCCTTTTGGTCATCCCATCAAATAATTTTGTTGCCTCATTCACTTCACTTCTTAGAAAGTATCCATCAATTAAAGCATTGTGAGTGACAACATCAGGCTTATGACCTCTTTCCACCATCTTATCAAACACCTTTTGGCCTTCAATGATTCTTCCTTCTTTACATAATCCATCGATCAGTATGTTAAAGGTATATATGTTTGGGTTGATGTTGTTTAGAATCATTTCATTTAGCACTTGAGCAGCTTCTTTTAATTGACCCACACAGCAGAATCCGTGAACTAGAGAACTGTAAGTGATGACATCAGGAGAAATTCCTTGAGCAATCATCTTAGAAAAGAAATTGCCTGCCTCTGTTACAAGCCCATCTTTACATAACCCATCAATGACTGTGTTGTACATTACTAAATCAGGCTTAACCACTTGTCTCTCCAGCTTTTGCAGCACATCAATAGCTGCTCTTGTTTGTCCTATTTTACAAAGCCCATTGATCAAGGTCCCATAACTAACCTCATTAAGCTGAAATCCTCGTGCTCTTAGGCTGTCATGAAATTTCAGTGCTTTCCTAACCTCACCGTTAATACAGAGCCCTTTCATAAGTGTTGTCAAAGTAATGACATTGAATTCATAACCCATCTTGATAATCTTGCCCAATACCGAAAAAGCAAAACCCATATGACCCGAGTGGCAGTAACAATTGATCAAGATGTTAAATGTAACCAGGGATGGCATGATTCCCCTAAATTCCATATGTGCAAAAAGTGAAATAGCAGTGGGATATTGTTTCATCTTAACAATAGACCCTAAAATCTTGTTGATTTCGAATTCAGAAGGCGGATGGCGCTTATTGATAATGCGAATAAAAGAGGCAACAGCATCATCAATAGTATGAAAAGCAGAAGCAGAAGAAGAAGCGCTCTTAAAATTAGGTAATGGAGAATGGGCATAAAGGCGGAGATGAGATTTAGGGAGAAAGGGAGAAAGTGTGAGGGTGGCATACACATACCTATGCCTCGTATAATTCAACATCTTGGAATCTCACTCAACAAGGTTGTCTCTGTGCTCTGTCTCTCTCAGTCGATGTTGTCTCGTCCCACCAAGCTCCTCTCTCTCTCTCTCTCCCTATTGTTGACTTTATATATATTTATATATATGAAAAAAGAGTATGTACTTATTCGGAATGTTGTTAAAGTTGAACCCAAGTTTTTTTCAATCGATTTAATTGATTGGAATGTTATAATTATATATTAAATATATATATATATATATATGAGTTATAATATATATTACTAATAATAAAATATATAATAAGATTTTTAAATCTCAATTTTCAAGTCTTATATTAGTTTCAGCGGTCAAGTGATTGAAAAATTAAAAAGAAAATAAAAAAAAAGATAGCCAGTTCACAAAAGAATTCAATTTCAATCCACTATCAGTGTAAAATTTCTTTACACTGTCATCTAATCATGTGCTGACACATCATTAAAAGAGTTAGACTTTCTAGATGGTTGTTGTGATAGTCAAACTCTTTTAATGATGTATCAGCACATGATTGAATGACAATGTAAAGAAACTTTATACTGACAGTGGATCAAAATTACTCTTCACAAAAATAGTTCGGTTCACCGATTTTGGTCAATTTTGACCGACTCAACCCGATACAATCGTGAATCCAGTTCTAGCATTGAATCATAACTTGATGAGGGACCAATTCACAGTCTAATCGACTGGTCCAGCCCGGTCCGAACACCACTGCTTGTTAAGAATCAAGCACTAACATCAAATGTTCCTTACCAAATAAGCTAAGTTCACTTAATATTTTCTCTTTATTTCTATACGATGTTGTAATAGAATTTCAAAAATACTATTAAGAATTTTAATTGTTATGCAAAAATTATTTGGCATGTTAAGTGGAATACACGTCGTCACATTTTCTCATCTTCTTTATTTTTATCATTTGCTTCAATTGCCACCTCATTCTGCCATATAAAATTTAGACAATTTTTTTGGGCCAAATAACATTGTCCATAATATGTAACCACAAATAAAAAAATAAACATTGCTCATAGAATTTTAATTTAAATAAACTTTTGATCTTTATAATTTACACTCATTTTGATTTTAGTCTTTATATATTTTTTTTTAAATCAATCCTCATATTTATAATTATTTACAAAATGATTCTTACTGTTAGTTCCGGTTATGACACCATCAATTTATGATTCTTATAGTTTTCTATTTTTTTTTGAATTTGGTCCTCATAAGTTTTTAATTTAGTCCCTATAGTTTTCTCTTATTTTTAATTTGGCCCCTATAAATTGACAGCGTCGTAACGAGTTTAATGGTAGGGACCATTTTACAAACGATTGTAAGTATAAGAACTGATTTACAAAAAAAAAAAGTATAGAGATTAAAATCAAAATGAGTATAAATTATAAGGACAAAAAATTTATTTAAACCTAAAATTTTAAAGTTTAATTTTGATCCACTATCAGTGTAAAGTTTTTTTACACTGTCACCTAATTATGTATTGTCAACTCATTAAAAGAGTTTGACTATTATAACAACTACATCAAAAGTTTAACATTTTTAATAATGTGGTTTAACATTTTTAATAATATATCAGTACATGATTAGATGACAGTGTAAAGAAACACTGACGATAGATTAAAATTAAATCCAATTTTTTATCATCACCGTAAGTTTGAAACATTTAAAAAAATTCCAATAAGACTCGACGGGTTTTAAAATTGCTCAAGTACATAAATAAAAATATGTGCTAATGACATTACCTAGTATTCTATTCATTTTTATATAACTTTATCCTTTTATTTTTATAGTTATTGATTATGTTGTAAAGTATGTGTAAATAACATTGCCCTTGCTCTTATATTTATGTTATTTATTCATTTTCTTGCTATCTATATTTTTTTATTTCTTTTATACTTTGTTTATTTATTATTATTTTATTTTTATTGAAAAATACTACATAGACTGTTGGCACAACAGATATATCTCTAGAAGAGATACATTTGCAATTATGTGAACAAGTGCTAAGGGCTTTATAGGTCACTATAATAATGTTATAGTAAATAACATCTTATGTGGAATTCTTTTAAAAAATTTGATGCTGATATTAGCACGAATATATATATAAAAAAAACATAATGGTAAAATTATATTTTTATATGCTTTGAAAATTGGTTAAATCAAATAATAAAAGATGATAGCGATTCATGATTCCACCAATCGAACAAAATAATATTATAAACATTTAAAATAAATTTGATAAATTATATATAAAGTATTAAAATATAAGAATATATTATACAATGAAGAAAATAAAATACTATTAATCCATTATTAATGAACATATTCTTGAAAATTATAATACACTACATCGGGTACACTTTTTTAGTTTCTTTGTTTGGTACATCTTCACTCTGTTTTTGATACATACACTTTTTTGGTTTGTTCTGGCTCGTTAGTTAAGTTATTAAAAATTTAAAAATTAACCATATATGTGTTTGTATGCGTATTATGGGTATATATATCTAATTTTTAAATATTTTCAATTCATAATTTTTTTAAAATAAGTTTCAAATTCTTTAGGTTATTTGTGGAAGAGTTAAGACATGAATGTCTTTGTTGTTCTTTTGTGATCTAAATCTTTTTCCTAGTGCTTGGATTGTCCCTCCTCACACACGGGCACACAGGAAAAGGGTAGAGAAAGAGAGTTGCTATATAATGAGTTTAATACTCAAAATAAGTTATTAATTATATTGTTGATTTTATAATAAATATTTGAAAATTTATTAAATATAAATAACAAATAAATACTTAACAACTCACCTTGAGAACTGATATTAAAATATATATATATAAATATCAAAATAATTCCCGAAAAAGCAAACTTTTTGCAGTTGAAAAGTATGTACAACATTTGCATTGTGGTAGCTCTTATGTGACTGAGAATGATGCAGGATACACGAAAGACATTGTGCACCGAGCAAGAATGTCCCCTCAGCAAAGTAAGCAAAAACTCAACAATGAGCCTTTTCAATATTGAAGAATCCGAAGGAACAAGTACATTGCTGCAAAAAAGTAGACCTTTTCAGAGTGTTGTAGTTATGTAAAAGTTATAGTCTAAATCCAATCTGCATAATATGTTCCCATACACGCGATGCATAATTAAGCTGGCCTACTCCAAAGGGTGTGATGATTTGTAAATGATTGTTTGACCGAAAGGCAATATGCTTAAGACTTATCACTCTTTTCATCCCTTATGTTCAATTGTTGGTATACTCTCAAAGTGGGCAAGTCTGGCAGGTATAGTAGCCCTGAGAACCAAACATGAAAACTACGGACCAACCCTCACAGTTAAGTAGTTCCCAATATATATTTAAGAAATGACACCACTATAAACACTGTATAAATATCAAGAATTCAAAAAACTTAATGAAGCCTGAACAGCAAAATTGTCTCCAGATAATAATTCGTTTGTTTCAATTATGTAAGGACTTTTGACAGGTAAAAATTACAAACCTCAAAACTGAGAGCACCATCAAAGTGATCCACTACCTTAATATGACTCAATGTTCCTTTGAAAGGCTGCAATTCATGCCCCACTTTATAAAGTGTTAGAATCCCAACTCGACTAAGTGTGAGCTTGGTTGGTAGTTTATAAACTCCTAGACACCCTACCCTATAAGGGGGCCGACGTGGTATGTTAGGATCCCACATCGATTGAGCTTAATTGGTGCTTTATAAGCCCTAGGCACCCTCCCTACTCTGATGAAAAAAGCTGCTTTTCTTTTTGGCTTTTGCTTCTTTAAAAAGTAATTTTTCCATGAAAAATATCAAGAAAATGGAGAAATTGTGAAATGAGAACTTGGTTCATTGACTCAATGCTCAGGAATTTACATAAAATCAGTTGGAATCAAGTTAGTTATAACTACCTAACTAGCTAACAATATCAGTTAACTAACTAACTTGCCTGAAACGGTAAGTCAGTAACTAATAACAAATCAAACTAAATAATTAATTACAAAAGAGGAAGTGTGTTAAGTTAAGCTACATTGATGATCAACTATTATCAATGATCTGATTAACCATTATCAGTATGTTCCCCATGCTGGAGAATGAATAACCAGCATTCCCAGCTTGGATTGAAAACCATGGAATTGAACTGAACCAAGAGCTTTAGTGTAGATGTCGGCAAGTTGATCCGAGGAGGAAATTGGGAGCAGATGGATTAAACTAGCTTGGACCTTTTCATGAAAAATATGCGAGTCAAGCTCAAAGTGTTTGGTACATTCCTGAAAGGTTGGATTAGCAGCAATACGGAGTGCAGATTGATTGCCACAATATAGCAAAGCAGGTTGCTTGAAAGGAACATGAAGGTCTTGGAGTAGATAGGTGATCCATTGAATTTCACAGGTTGTGACTGCCAAGGCACGATATTCAGCTTCCAAGGGAGACTTGGAAACAGTGCTTTGTTTCTTGGATTTCCATCAACTCAATGAGTTGCCAACGAAAATGCAATACCCAATGACAGATCCCCTAGTGTCTGGGCTACCGGCTCAATCTAAGTCACTAAATGCTTTCAATTGGAAAGCAGAAGTGGCTGGAAACAAGAGATCTTTCCCAGGGCAACCCTTAAGGTAAGGCAGAACATGTGTAGCACCTTGGTAGTGTGCGGTGGTGGGACTGGCTAGGAATTGACTTAAAATTGTCTAGCTCATCCAATAAAATTTTAAGCTCAAGTGAACTAATTTGTTACCAAAAGTTCTCCCTGTCTAAAGGAGTATATTTCTTCTTGTAGATATGAGACTCCATAGATTTCTCCTCGAGAGAATCTATCTTTCAGGTCATTCCAAACATCTGCGGCCTTGTCAATCCATTAGATGCTTTGTGAAATGATACTCAATATTCTATTCACAAATTGATGTAAATTGTATATTTGGATCTACCTAGTTTTTCTCTTTCATTTATTTTTATTTTTAAAAAAAATGACTGCCTACCTGAACTTGGATAATGAAGATACAAATACAGTTTACAACAAATATCAATTTTTTGCTTCCATTATTGTTGTCATGTCAAATTTTAAACACAACATACCACCACAAACCTTATAAGTGTCCTTTCTGCCCTTTTTGTTTTTTGCTGAGTAAATCAATTGATATATTATTCTTCTTTTCTATTATGTGGCGCTTGACATTTCATAATGAATTTGAGGAATCTACACTCTGATTGGAAGCATGACATACAGCACATAATTAACCAGTAACAGAAATTTCTTTCTTGTCTTGTTTATTTCTTTGATTATGGTTTTATGAATACAAGGAACTTGCTTTCACATAACACCATCATCAGAGTACAATCATTGCTATTCAAGTCCTTTAGGAAGTAGGAACTGAAACGAAGCCTATCTAATAACAATTGTTAGCAGTGCTATTTCTTTTCGTTAAAATTGTCCAATTCTGATACAGTATACTGAAATTTGGTGACCAAGCCTGCAGATCATTGAATATCATAATAGGTCTCACAACACATGCAACGTTTGTCGTTGATAGAATTCTAAGAATGAATACTGCAAAAAGATTTTATTGAATCAGAAAGAAAGAGCCTGAGCTCCTTACAATCATTTCCAGAGCGTATGCTCCTAAGAGAAAAGATACTTTTCTCTTTCTACAACAAACCAAATGCATAACTAACTCTCTATTCCCTCATTCCCCTATATTCCCATTCAGCACCCTCCTAACAAACTTGCCAGCTCAGCATCCCCCTATTCCTTGCCTCTCCCAATTCCTCTCCTCTTACGGACATAAACCTTCCAGACCCTAGGCCTCTCAAGAGTTCAGGCCCACATCATAATCTAGTGCTCTATCACTTCCTGCCTCTGAAAGGACAGCCTTGTCGTCAAGGCTGAAATGAGGAAATTGACTGTACAAATTAAGTTCATCTTCCCAAGTAGCATCCTCCACAGACAGCCCCTTCCACTGCACCAAAAACTACTTGATTTGACAGCCATTCTGCATAACATTCCAACTGGCCAGCACCTTCTCAGGTTCCACACTATCAGCAGATTCCACCTCCAAGTCAGCTGGCAGATTTGCTTCTGCAGTATACTCCCCCATAGCCTTCTTTAACTGCAAGATGTGAAATACAGGGTGGACCTTAGAAGACGGAGGTAGTTGTAGCTTGTAAGCCACCTCTCCAAATTTCTCCAGCACCTGAAAAGGACCATAAAATCTCAGTGCAAGTTTCGGATTGATGTGACACACCACAGATTCCTGCCTATGTGGCCGCAATTTAAGGAAAACCCAGTCCCCTATGTTGAAAGTCTGCATCCTCCTCCCTTTGTCAACATATCTCTTCATCTACTCTGGTGCCTTATCTAGGTTGTACTTCAATTGCAATATAGCCTCATCTTTGTCTTGTAAATCCCTTCCCACCGCCTCTAACTTCGTCTCCCCGGGTAAGAACCATATCACTGGTGGAGGTTTCCTGCCATACACCGCCTCAAATGGGGTCATGCCGGTGGAAATATCAAAGGTTTATACCAAAATTCAGCCCACGATAGCCAATCCAACCAACTTTTAGGCTATTCTGAAATAAAACACCGTAAGTATGTTTCCAAACATCGATTGATCACCTCTGTTTGTCTGTCAGTTTCTGGGTGATAAGAAGAAAACAATTTCAGCACAGTCCCTTGCAGTTTAAATAACTCACGCCAGAAGACACTAACAAACAACGGGTCTCTGTCACTGAGAATTGAGTTTGGAACACCATGTAGCCTCACTACTTCTTTAGCAAACACAGCAGCAACACTCTTAGCTGTATAAGGGTGTTTGATTGAAATCAAGTGTGCATACTTTGACAAACGATCGACCACCACAAGGATAACCTCAAAGCCTCTAGATTTAGGCAGCCCAGTAATGAAATCAAGAGAAATATCCTCCCAAACTTGAACAGGGATTGGCAAGGGCAGCAGTAACCCATAGGGTGATGCAGCAGCATATTTTTGGCGCTGGCAAATATCACATGCCCTCACTAATTCTTGAATTCTCTTCTTCATACCAATCCAATATAGACTCCCTGCGATTCTTCTATAAGTTCTCAAGAACCCTGAGTGTCCCCCAATAGGAGTAGAGTGAAATTCCTTTAAAAGCAAAGGAATGAAATCAGAGGATGAAGGAATAACCAACCTGCCCTTATACTGTAAAGTACCTTGCTGTAAACTAAATCTCGGTCTAGCATTAGGTTCAGATTGCAACTCTGTAATAAGTCGCTGCAACTCAGGATCTGTGCCAATACCTCCTGGAACACTTCAGTAAAGTCTTCAAGAACATTCGTGAGCTCTTTCTGTTGGACAGAATTTAAACAAGAATCCGTAATTGACCTCACTGCTTGGCCCCTATTACCCGGTTCCTCATCATTGACCTCTTTCAATAAGCTATGAAATGATGTCGGGTTTCTGCATGGCTTCCCCACTTTAGCTGACAAACCCTTGAGCTGAATCGACTTCCCTTGATACCTGAACCCAATAGTCATATTTCCCCAATCCATTTCCACCTTACCCAAATCCTTCAACCATGCCACCCCTCAAATTACATCCAGGCCCCCCAAATCCAACACGTAAGTATCAATAGTGATGTTGATTCCATCCAATTGAAGACTAAGGTTTGGACATTTACCTCTAATTGTCACCTTGTGGCCATCACCTAACCGAATACCCATTTCACGAGTCATGGTCACTGGTAGATCTAGAGCCATGGCGACTTGGGCAAAAACAAAATTATGGGAAGCCCCACTATCTATCAGTACCAGCACTGAGACCCCCTTTACCTGTCCTATCAACCGCTTAGTCTTGGCTTCATCTAAAACTTCACTTAGCACCTTGCAAAGCTCCATCGCTTGACACTCTAGCACTTCCTCTTTTTTAGGATCGTCAACATTAGGCGTGAGGACCTCACCTACCTTCGTCGTGGCCTCATCGTTGCCCAAGATTAGGAGCCGCAACTGCCTCTCGGGGCACTGGTGTAGGGGCTGATATTTGTCTCCACATCGGAAGCACAACCCACGTGCTTTCCAGTTTATGAGCTCAGGGTACGTCAAGTGTTTCAAGCCTCGACTATGTCCGTTCCCCCCTCTGTTTTCCTCACGTCTAGGTTAGGCTCCTCCAGCTTGGCCAAACCCACTGTTTACACGGTTTGGGCCACCTGAATTTGTTGATCCACTAATGGGCTGAGTGGCATGAGCCCAATTTCGGCCTCTCATCCTCCTGAGTATCCTCTGAAGTCACGTGATGAGCCCCCAGCACCTTTTCCCAGAAATTGTGCTCCCATGGTTCCCCGCATCTCCTTCTCCACATCTCGGGCCAACTTCATCGCCTGAGATCGATTACACGGGTTAAAGGTGCACACCCATGACCGCAGCTCCGTCCGAAGTCCCCACATGAAGTAGCCAAGGTATTGCTCTTCCGAAAGCTGGCCCACCTGAGACGAGATGTACTCAAATTCAGTTATGTACTCGTCGACACTTCCATTTTGCCGAAGATTTGTCAATTCCTCGAATGGGCTACCAATCTGACGCCCCCTGTACCTCTCGATCATGGCTTGTTTCAGCTTAAGCCATGTCAAGTGGTCCTCAGTCTCACTCAGCAGGTTAAACCAATGGATGGCGGGTCCCTCCATGTTGAGTTTCGTCAGCTTGACCTTCAATTCCTCCGACGTACCCTGCACCTCAAAGTACGTTTCCACCCGTGTGATCCATCCCACTGGGTCGGTACCATCAAACAAGGGCAACACCACCTTCCTCGTTGCCATCCGATACTCAACCAATGAACCTTTGCTGGAAGACAGCCCGCCACTGTGCCCTTCATCAGAAGAGCATTGATCCAGCATCTTGGTCATCTCCAACGGTAGAGATTGGTGAAACTCTACCATCGACTGCTTCACAGAATCTTCCAACTTAGCGAACCTAGCTTCCAACGCTTCTACTCTCTCCCCCATCTTAGTTGGCATGAATGAGGGCCAACACTATCCGGCAGGTCGGACCAATTGATAGAATTCTAAGAATGAATACTGCAAAAAGATTTTATTGAATCGGAAAGAAATAGCCTGAGCTCCTTACAATCATTTCTAGAGCGTATGCTCCTACGAGAAAAGATACGTATCTTTTCTCTTTCTATAACAAACCAAATGCATAACTAACTCTCATTATTCCCTCATTCCCCTATATTCCCATTCAACACCCTCCTAACAAACTTGCTAGCTCAGCATCCCCCTATTCCTTGCCTCTCCCAATTCCTCTCCTCTTACGGACATAAACCTTCCAGACCCTGGGCCTCTCAGAGTTCAGGCCCACATCATAATCTAGTGCTCTATCAATCGTTGTCCCCAAAAATTTCCTTCGAAGTTCAAACAGATTTTTCAATTTTCATTATATCATGCAATTGAAAACATTGTTAAGAAATAAGCAAGAATGGAATGAGGAACACAAACATATTATTACATGAAGCGTAGAACTGGTGGGAGGATGAAGGGCATATCATTCTCAATTCCCATACACAAGCCTATAAAGAATACCTGAATGCAGACTTCTGCAACATTAGCTCTAGTTAAGCTTCTGGCCTCAGCCTAAGGAAGCTCATCGTTCTTCCCAGCAATTAGTTACCAAATACCTGTCTTTATCTTGAAAGCCACCAGTAATTTAGCATAGAAGTTAAGGAAGGATGGGCAAGAAAGGAAACACAATCTCACAACACATTCATAAGAACCCCTCCATCAAATATTACCATGCCTTAGCAATAAGTAAATTAAAGACAAGTAACCAAACAACAAATATATGAATGTACTATGTAGTATGCATAAAACCAGATTTGATTACATAATATGCTTAGTATCAGATAAAATATACACACCACCATCAATTAGTAATGCCTGGTTCTTTTTTTTTTCCGCATAGGAGGTTCATGTTAAGTAAACATATTATTGAAGATTGCAATATGATAATGTTGTATAACTAGACCTACCAAATTTCTAACTTAAAATTGACTCCTTATTGTGTTCATGCAGAATAATATACTAAGAAGGTTTCAAAAAGTGTCAACCCAAAACAACAAGGCATCAAGACATTCTAGTAGAGTTAATTTAAAAGTGAAATAGATATAGATAATTTCTTTCAATTATTGTCAAACATATTAAATATTTTAATTTGTTAGCTTCATATAATTTGCTATCAACTATGAGACAACTTCCTGGTGCAGGTAAGAGTACATGTACTGAAGAAGTACTGAACGATACTGACACATCAACATTTTATTTAAAATAAAATATCTTGGAAATGGTCATGAGCAGTCTAAAATCTGATATATTAATTTCGCATTTCCATTAAAAAGAAAAAGGAAAAATTTAAGACAACTATTTGTCTATGATTTGTAAAACCCATCTAGGAAATATATTCCTTTTGCAGATGACTATCCCCTTGTTGGATTGAAGATTACAAAAGGGTGGCTACTGGCTGTTAAAGCACAAATTTAGGATATTCAATGTGCCGCTATATACTTGTTTCAGCCCTGTATTTTCTTAGGCTGTACAAAGATGTTCAATTTGATTATCATCAGCAATATCCACAGTACAGATATCATTCTTCTAAATCCAATTTCTCTGATGTTGTAAGAATAGAACTTCTTTTGCATCATTACAAACAAAGTCACACCAAAAAAATAAATAGAAAATCACTACAACCTCACATTAGCACATCAAAGAACTTCAAAATGATAAGTTGAAGCAATAACCACCAAGAAAACAACAATCACCTTAAAATGGGCCACCCAAGATTAATCATCAACTTCTTCACGTGCCCTAATCTCATCAAACCATCTAGGAGGATCATATCCAGACCCACCTAAACACGCACAAGAAATTCAATTGTAACATCTAAACCCAAAAAAAAAAAAAATGTAGCCTAAATGCAGAACTAAACTATAAGTCTCTTTAAGTAATCATAACACAAGGAAAAGTTATTGGTCAACATAGTACCAAGTGGATTGCAACGACACAGACGCCATGCAGTCAAGACTGTACCCTTCATAACTCCATATCTCTTATAAGCTTCCATGGAATACTCACTGCAGGTTGGAATGTAACGACAACTCTTTGGCAAGATTGGTGAAATTTCCCCTGCAAATACGAAACAATACCCAGTTTAGATCAAACAATATAATGAACATCGGCACATGAAATTCCTAGGAATTCCCAAAAACAAAGGCAACCCAGAAAAGTTTTATCATAATTTAGGAAAAAGAACGAGGAAAAATGCTTGCTTTTGTAGAATCTCAAGATGGACAACGCAGCTTGAACTCCTAAATTGTTCACCTCCTCGCCATCTGATGCAAGATTCAAAGTTAATTAGCATATGCAGAGAGAGAGAGAGAGAGAGAGAGTGTGTGCATATATGTGCACCTTGCACTGTTTCAGGGTTTGAATGTTCCTCCAATGCATGAACGACGATTGGGGTGAAACGTGGTAGGGTTTTGGAGGGAGAGCAAAAGCTCCAAGTGTGGCGTTGATTGTTGTTGATTTTGAGAGAACTGAAATTAGGGTTTCGAAATTGGAGGGGAATTTGGGTGGGAGGAGAAGATTGAAGGGAGTTGAGGGGTAGAACAAGAGTAGCCATGGATCACGCTCCCACACACGTGCCGCTGCTATGTTATATATATTCTTTTTTGTACAGAAAGTTTGGGTGATGGTAGAATCATCCCCACTCGAAGTTCATGAAAAATCACAAAAATCCAGAGAATATTTGTGGTGGGATTCCAGATACTCTCCCAAAGAGTGTATCTTGATGCCAACTCAACTCTACGTTTTAGATGAATGATTGAATGTAGTAGAGTGGTTATGGAGTGAAAAAAAATCCAACTTATTGTATGGGAATGTCCGAGGGTAGAAATCTTTAAATTTTCTAATTTTCATATTATAAATAATAGAGTGGGTAATAAAAATTAAAATGATAATATTAGAAGTTAAATTTGTAATTCATTTTACTTTATTAATTATCACGATAACTTTTAAATAATAAAGAGGAAATTCATTTTATTTCAACATTTAAACTTTTAAATAATAAAGTAATATTCTTTTATTTTTTTACTTCATTTAATTCCAAACTACTTTATTATTATTATGGGTGGAGATTTACTTACACTAAATATAAGTCTTGACATACTTACATTAGTTAATAATTTGTTGTAGAAAGTAAATTTAACTAATCCAACCGTTGAATTGAATATTCTGATCAATCTCATAAAATTTCTTACAATTAAAAAATTATTTTAACGTATAATATGGTTTTAAAATGTAAGTAAATTGTCTACTATTAAATTAGATAACTATATATGTCCGATTTATTTAAAATTTTGTATGTATGATGATTAAGATAATAGCATATGATTCAACGGTTGGATTGGTTAAATTCACATTCTATAAAAAATTATGAATGATGTAAATGTGTCAAGACTTACATTTGGTGTAAGTGGATCCTCACTCTATTATTATTATTATTAACTAACATAGTGTGGTACAAATGGTAGATACTTGAGTCTCTTAAGTATATGATTAGGGATTAGATTCCTAACCCATGTATATGAAAAAACATCTGTTAGAAGATATCAACTCTTTAATAAATCTTAGTACCTCGAATGATTAGTCCACGCAATCGCGTGCGAATCATACCTTGAGGAATCCAAAAAAAAAAAAAACTAATTTATTACGAATAACTCTCCCGTATTCTTTTTAAAACTCTCAAACATAAACAAGACACAACTAATATAAGTGGACGTCCAAACAGCTGAGTCAATATTTGTTAGCATTGTTATATTGTATATGGTGCATTGCCTTCAGTGCCTTAAATAATTTTCACACACCCAAAAAATTATTTGTTGTGAAATTCTAATATTTGAGGTATTTTGGATATCCAGTATACGGATTTGATAAATGTAAAATTATTTTTCGATAAGATATAAACAAATAAACAACAGACAAGTTTCAATACTTAAATTTAAGATGTATTTATCATTTATTTTAGTCAAAATGTTATAAAGAAATTGGTTAAAATATATTTTTAGTTCATATATTTTACACTCATTTTTAATTTAGTCTTTATATTATTTTTTTTATAAATTAGTCATTATACTTATAATCATTATCAAAATGGTTTTTGTCGTTAATCTCGGTTATAATGTCATCAGTTTATAGTTTGACGTGAAAAATAGATGATAAGATGACACTGTTTTTGTTCACATCATTGTCCCTGACATTAGTCTAAGAATTAAATTAAAAACAAGAAAAAAATTATAGAGGCTAAATTAAAAATAAGAGAAAATTATAAAGATCAAATGTATAATATGCTTTAAGAACATTTCAACTTAGCCATTTTTTTCCATTCTCTATAATGTGTAACATTATACTTAGTAAGCATTATGTCCCTATACGTAATCTTACCATTATACTTTTTCATGTTAGCATGCAAGGTTCTAAAAAAAGAAACATGCTCTATTCTAACAACAACAAATATTTGTACTTAAAAATTAGTAGTTTTTTTTTGTTATACGTAATAGTATCAACAAGTCAGCTTTTACGTTAATCGAGACTTAGTCCCTCCTTGGACGATTTTAAGGATACATCCCTTACATTAACATAGAACATTTAAGGAAATTAATTGGTCTAAGGTTCAAATTCGAGTAGTTAAAGTAAGAAGCACATATTGTTATATTTTAACAACTAGGTAAACCACACATAAATATATTGAAAATTAATTAAGCAATACGAACATAATAACACTAAATAAAACAATATAAATGCACACAAAAAAATGACAAGTTTAAAGTTTTTCATTCTATCGCTTATTCATTTTACAATCTTTAAGAGTATACAATAACTCTTATTATACTTAAAGTTAAATTACTCTCATGATATATATAGTGTTAAACCAATTACCAACTTAGCCTAGCCAACTCAGCAGCTTGCCACATCAACAAGTGCCAACTCAGCCCTAACTCATCATTCAGTTAGTTTGGCCAGATTGTTATTTAATTAGTTAGTTTTCTGTTATTCAGTTAGTTGGTTAGCTTAACGGTTAGATAGTTTGCAGTTTACTTCCACAGCACGTGGATCATTTTTTGTCTCTGTATATAACTACTCAATGAGCCAATTCAATGTAATATTTTCATTCTCCTATTCACAAATCTGATATATAGATAGTAAATATGTATTATATATTTTGTCTTTATAGTTTTCTATTGTTTTTAATTTAGTCTATATACTAATATCAGGGATGATGATATGAGCAATGCCACCTCAGCCTTTGTTTTTCACTTCAAGCCATAAATTGACAGTGCCATACTAGGTCTAACGGCATTGACCATTTTGCTAACGACTGTAAATATGAGAACTAATTTACAAAAAAAAAGTATAAGAACTAAATTGAAAATAAGTGTAAACTATATGAACCAAAAAGATATTTTAACCTAAAAAACCTAAATATCATTAGGTCCCGTTTGGAAGGCAGAATTTGGTTTGAAATTAAGCTTTAGAATTGGAATTGAACCTCCTAATTCTAATTATCTTTGTTTGATGTGTATATTAGAATCAGAATTCTAATTATGAGTCAAATTCCATAGAATTAAAAATAACTAATTTATATTATTCTCAGTTCTTAGCTTAAACCTTCAAAATTACAATTTCAAGCACCAATATTTTTTTTATTTTTTTAATATTAAAAGGTAAAAATTAAAAATTATTCAATAACCATCATCACTGACATAATTTAGTCACGTCACTGCTCACGTGCTTCAGTCACATCACCATTGACATTCTCTAGTTATTTTGAACTTTTTAAAATAAATTTTGGATCCATGGACAATAAGGTTATATCAAAAGAGTAAAAAACTGGAGGGAAAAACTCATGTTTAAGTGACATATGGCATTGACTTAACTTATATGAATTATGTTTTATATAATAGTATTACATTACATTATATTATATTATATTAATAATAATCATAATATATTATCTACTAAAATTCTAAGAGATAAAAGATAAAATTAATATTCAAATACATAATTGAAATTTGAATTGGAATTTTACCAATATATATATATACTATTATATAAAACACAGTTTATGAAATTTAGACAAATGTCACTTGTCACTTATATAAGTGTTTTTTTCCCTCTAAATTCCTATTCATTTTATTCTTGCACCTTTGATGCTCATATTTTAAATTATTTTTATACTAAAATTTCAATTATACTAAATAATCAATTTGATTTTGGTTAGGTAATAATTTATATCATCTCTTTGAAAAGTAATGAAATCCAATTTTGAATTTTATTATTATCTTAAAATTTAAATAATAACTAATTAATCGTTAATCTAATTTATTTGATTATGGCCCTTCTGTTATCCTGTCATTTGAATGTGACTAAATGACATGCAACTAAAGTAAACAATTTTTTTAATTTTTAAATGCATTTCTCCTGTTTCTTTTTTTTTTTTGGTTTCCCAGGGTATCCCCTGGGCGCAACGGTCCATCGAGGTACTGAGATCCATTTAAGGGGTTGACATCTCCCAACAGATATTTTTCCATACACATGGGCCAGGAATCGAACTCCTGATCACATGTTTAATGGGCCTAAGTATCTACCACTTGTGCCACATCATGTTGGTTCTCTTGTTTCTTTTTTAAGCCATGGATTAAAAAGCAAAAAAAAAGTAAGGAGATCATGATAAATTCATAAGCTATTAACAATACAATATTAGATACAAAATTAATGTTGGATATCATTTAAATATATAGATTATCCACAAATATAACTTGTAGAATATGTCTATATAAGATAAGTGATAAAGAAAGTAATTTTTTAATGTTTAAATGATTTTTTCATATAAGAATTTGAATTAAATTGAAATTAAGGTTGATAATTTTAATGATTTAATCATTTTAAGTTTCACTATTTAGATATGATAGAGCCTCTAATCAAATAACAATTTTTTAGAATTCTAAAATAAATATTAATAATTACATATTTTCAATGTTTGAAGAAATTTTTAATATAAGAATTTGAATTAAATTGAAATTAAGGTTGATAGTTTCAATGATTTAATCCTTTTAAATTTCACTGTTTAGATATGCTACAACTTCTAATTAAATAATATTTTTTTAAGAATTACTCATATGAAAATAAGGGTAATTAATATGTATTTATTAGTATTTATTTTATAATTCTAATGTAACTAAAATATCTACCAACGGAGGTTGGCACAAGTGGTGGTGGACTTGTGTCCCTTAACCAAGTGGCTGAGGTTTGAATCCTGACTCTTGGGTATGGAGCAAATTTTCTTTGGGAGGGGGTTGCCCGCCTTCGGGTCCCATTCATTCTCCCGAGGGAGATTAGTCCTCGCTTCCGGCGGGGGATACTCCTTATCAAGGATAAAAAATACTAAAATATCTCTTTGAATCTTATTTTTAGAGTAAAATTTCAATTATCTATTTGATTATTAAATTTATCTCTTATTTATTTGATTATTAATAAAATATCTATTTGATTTGAAACAACATTCTACAATATACTTTGTGAAATGTTAAATTGTCAGCTTAAAATAGTTTAAATAATTATTTAAGCTTGAAATAGTTTAAATAATTATTTAAACTTGAAATAGTTTAAATAATTATTTAAACTTGAAATAGTTTAAATCTTAGATTGTCATCTTAAAACAATTTAAATAATTTTCAACTTGCAAATCTTAGATAGCCATTCTGAAATATATTATTCAAATAATCATTTAATAATAGTTTTAATACTTAAATTTTATTATATTGTTATGTTTTTTACTTATGATAATTTTGTGAGTATATAATAATTTGTTAGTATTTGATTTTTTAAAATTTTAAATATGATAAATATCTTTTTTGTAAGTCATGTCTTTTATCTCTTTGAGTAGAAAAGCATCATATAAACCAAATTTCAAATTTTTTTGTCATCAGAGAGCTAGAGTAATTATGTTTCTTTTCTTTGAGAGCCAAACGTAATCACATTCAATTTTAAACAATCGCAACTGAGCAATTAGTGCATCAATAATGATAGGAAAAACAAATGATTTCCCTTTGACAAGCTATTCAGATTTCTCTTAGAAAAATCAAACGCATGTAACTTATCAGACTACAAGGTAAGTACCTTTATATTCTTAGTTTATTGTGTATTTACTTTGATTTTTATAAGTATTTTGGTAAATTTAATACTATTTTTTTAGGGAGATATATGCAAATGGATTATAAAGATTATTTAGAAAAAAAAAGCAGGTTAGATGGGGCTTTTTTATATAAGTATACCTAAAAATAAAAATATATACCGTTTTACCACACATGAAAAATTATGTACCAAAATACCTTTTTTTTTTTCAAGTTGGGAAGTCGGTTTTTCTCAAATCGACTTCCTAACTATGTTATTTTTTTAAAAAAAAAACCCGTTGGGAAGTCGGTTTGGGGGAAACCGACTTCCCAACGGTGGAAATCAAAATTTTTTATACCCTGTTGAGAAGTCGGTTTCCCCAAAACCGACTTCTCAACGGGTTTTTTTTTTAAAAAATAACATAGTTAGGAAGTCGGCTTGAAAAAAATCGACTTCCCAACTTGAAAAAAAAAAGAGTATTTTGGTACATAATTCTTCATGTGTGGTAAAACGGTATATATTTTTATTTTTAGGTATATTTATATAAATGGGCCGTTAGATGGAGGAGAATATTGATAATAAATGATAAGAGAGCAAAACAATTATATACACAAAGACATAGTATGAGATTTTTGGGTATGTCATTTATGCTTTTGCAAGACTTGACTCATTGAGATCTTAATATATTTTGTTTATGAAATATAAACTTTAGATAATTCTTTGCTATCCTTACTTTTCACACATCATAGAGTTGAGGATTTGATGAACAATTTAAGATGAAATATTATTATAAATGATTGAAAATTGAGAACATGAATAAAGAAAAAATCTGCTTATTTTTCATTTAGTGTTCAATAATGATTAGCTAAGATTCTCTCATAAAGCACGGAATAAATATATTTTTATATATTTTAAGTTTGACTAATTGAAATGATATTGATACTAATTTTGGGATTCATGCAATAGCCAAAAAGAAAGAGAAAAAATTACTCCAGTAATTTCATAACTTAAATATATTATACTCAAATTTTTTTATTGTCATTTGATGGAAATGAGCAATTTGATGGAAAGTAATTTTAACTCTAATGCATAGAGTTAATTTTTTTTTAGTAAGAAGCTTATGTGATTAAAAGAAAGCCTAACAAAAGTACAACTTTTGGGCAAGAAGTGATTATCATGTTTTGGCATTCAATTTGATCTGAATACATGAAGTTCTTATTAGGTCATTTTTGCTTACCTTTCACTTTTATTTATTTAGGAGCATACATTTGCAATAGCATCATAAAATATTTTGTCTTAAAAAAAACCAAAACAAAAAAGGAACATGAATTCCAAAAATATATGTTTCAATCATTTTCTTTTATTTTCATGCACAATCAGAATACTAAACTATTAGGTTGATGCCTTATTTTAAATGGCAAAGGGTTAGTTTAAATACTTTACTAATTTATGATTCAAATTTATTCTATTGTTTGAATTTTTTTTTTGAATTACGAAATATTACATATACTATTTCTTTTCGTCTAAATATTTAATTGTCTCTTTTATATATTGTCAATTGTTTCCTTTTGATATTTTTATCTTTTCTAACTAGAGGAATTGATGAATCTATATTGTTTGAGATATTTAGGAGAGAAATAAAATTTGGATAGTTCCATCATGATCAACCTATTATAAAGAATGCATTGGATTATAATAATTGTTCTTCTAATAGTTGTCCTCTCTCTAATATAACAAATGGTTAGTTTATTTATATATTTCATATTTATTATCATTTTTATATATAGATTTGTAACTCAATTTTACCTTTATTATTATATGTTTACGTATTAAGTGTTAGGAAATGGAAGAAAGCATTCTCATGTTCCTTTGTCCAGCAAAATGATTTTTTTCTAAAAACCATTTGCCATCAACTTCTTTCAAAGTCTTTGATATGACATTAGGTATTGAATCCATGAACATAATAACATGTATACTAAAATTTTGTTTTCTTTTATATTGTTATAAATTGCATAAAGTTTATCTTTTAATAAATTTATCAGATAAAGAAAATGTTTCAAACAAATCATTACAAAATGTTATATGTCCAGGAATTAGTGGTTGTTTGACAAACATGTTTTCTCTCTCAAATATCACTAATGGTTAGTATTTAGTGTTTATTTATGAATATGTTATTATTTTATTTATCATATTTTAATTGTAGGTTAGTGATTCTTTCTAATAATCTAGATATTATGACTCTTATAATCAATGATTCAAGAAATCTTAATGTTCTTTCAATTCTTGAGAGAATCGAACATGGAAGAAAATGAACATCATCCACCACTCAAGGACAAGAAGAATTCAATAATGAGTTTTTTAATATATTATTTTTATATCAATAAATCAATGTTCTTATTACAATCTGAATTGAAATTGTTGTCATTTCTGATAGGAGTGTTTGGTGTCCTTTGATGGACATTTTAAATTGTTAGTACATACATTGAATTATTAAATAAAATAACTTGAAATATGATGTTGTAAAAGTATTTTTAATTTAAATCAAAATAACTTTATGCAGCACAATATACAGCAAGAAAGAGTCCTCTAACTCTTAATGTAGATCCAAAATCTAAAAGCTATGAAACGTTCATGATTAAAAGAAGAATCACATTCCAGAATGTAGAAAATATATCTCAAAATGCAAGTATTTATGGTTTTTTTTAATAAAAAAAAGAAATTATTGTCATGTTATATGTTTTTTCTTTAAATATTTCAACATGACTTCTTATCACATATTACTATGATGATAACCTATTCATATGCAATGAATATAGAGTCACAAAGAACTGAGGTAGGATACAATCAAAATAGGTTGAAATAACCAAGTGAAACACAAGAAGGGGGGTTGAATTGTGTTTCTTAACCCTTTTTGAAAATTAATAAAAGACTTTTAATAAAACGGTTAACACGTTCTAAAACCAAATAAAAGATCTTTGTTAATAAACACAATAGTAAACCCCAGAGGTTAGTGAATATAATAAAGCACGCTAGAAGAGAAGAGAAGCTTACACACGAGATTTATCCTGGTTCACTCTTATCAACCAAGAGCTCGTCCGATCCTCTTCAACTTGAAGGATTTTCCAACTAATCTTTTTCGCGATTACAAGTATTATGCACCTCTTCGGAGTAACAAGTATTTTCAACCTCTTCAGGTTCAATCTCACAAGTATTCTTTTACACACAGCCTCTTCAGGCTTACAATGCTTAAGATGAATAAGTGAAAGTAGATGAAAGCTTGAGTTTGAAACTCACTGACAAATGAGAATAGACAATAGAAATCTTAAGGCTTTTTCTTTTTACACGTTATATGGAAATCCAAGAAGAAATAAAGCTTTTTAGACTTTGTAGGATGCTTCGGCAAAGATCTCTCTCTTTTTTTTAAGTGCTGCTTCTTCTCTTTATAAGTAAGAACAAATTGAGCAGACTTCATGGGCTAGATCGTCCAACGGAAACATTTATTACCGTTCTGAGTAGCATTAAATGCATCTACTGGAAAAGTGCTGAACTTCTTCTGACGGTGACTTTTATTCTCTGAGATTTCCAATCAGTGTAAACAAAGTCCTGATTTGTCTAAGATTGCAGACGGTTTCTTATTTGCAGATCTTTGTAATTGTTAGACAATGTCAGCAAAAGTGGCTTAGTTGACTTCTTTCGTAGCCGTGAGTCATCCGTAGTTCTTTTCTAACATTTAATGAGGAACAGTTCTTCATTTTTGAAATTTCACTTGGACGAGAGCTTGAGCTTGAACTTTGAAAGAGTGAATTGAGTCCGAGTTTTGGCAATAAGATCGTATTGGACGAACTAATAAAAAGTAACAGTATATGCATACAAATATTGGACGCACCAATAGTAAAAGTATATAATACATTTATTGGACCCACAAAGAGTTATAGCATATTGGACGCACGAAGAGTTATAACATATTGGACGCACAAAGAGTTATCTTTAAGCATCGAGCAGAATGGACGCACATACAAGTAGCGATTTGTTAATACTATTGTCGAAACACTTACTTGTTCAAACTAAATAAATATTTTTGTTATCCTCAAAACTTAAACAGGGAAAGCTACAGCTTTTAAGAATTTAGTACTTAAACCTTTTTTATAAGATTTTGGTTTCAACAATCTCCCACTTTTTGATGATGACAAAAACTATTAATTTGGTTGAACAAATTCTTTTAAAACAAAATTGCTCCCCTAAGAAAAACATTTCTAAGGGATGGACTCAAAAGTCCATGGACGCAGAGTTGATTGGACGTAGTACGAAATTTATTTTTACGAAACAAGTTTCAAGAGCAAGTAATATTATCTTTGTATCGAAGTTTAGTACTTGAGAAAAGAGTTTAACAGAGACAATACCTTTGAAAAGAAATAAACCATGCCAAAATTTAGAGCAGATCCTTCACAGCAACACAGTGCATTAGCAGAGTATTCACAATTTCAATTAAAGCATTTATATAAAGGCAACAGAATAAACGAGACAAGGATAATGAAACAACCAGATGAGAAAAAAATAATAATTCATAGTTTCATTGAATCAGTATAAATTATAAAATAAATTTGTTTGTAACAAGTCAAATTCCCATTATTCTCCCCCTTTGTCATCAGACAAAAAGAAAGAAAGACATCATTGTCAAAAAAAATTTGGCTAAAAAAAAAATCAAGAGGAAGAAGGTGGAGGAGGAGGAGGTGTCCCTTGTTGAAAAAGAGATTTGAGGAGGTCTTCAACTCTCTTGTACATTAAGTCCATCCGATTATTCACGTAGGCCTGAAAAGCTGGGGGCACTTGGGTGAGAATGTCAGCAGAAGGTTGTGGTTCCACAATAGCTAACTCGAGTGGTGAAGCGGAGGGTCACATCCATTTGGCCGCACAACTGACACTCAACTTTGTCTTCAGACAGAGGAAGGTCAACATCCCAAGGAAGAGAAGTTCTCCGGTATCCAAACATTTGATCCCAGGGATAAGGCCTGCCTATGTTGTCAGACGGAGGTCCAGAGACATAGCTTGGACAAGAGAAGATTGTTGGCAATGGCGAGTTCAGAGGCAGTCCAAGAAGATCATCTACCATATAGATAGGACGAAACACCGGAAGCTCGACCATACGCTTATAGTATCTTCCTTATCTTCATCGCTTAGACCTGAAGAAGATGCTTGTTGCTCACACTCCCAAATGTGCTTTTCCCAGAAAGTCTTAACCTCGTTCTCCTCAGCTTCTCCTTTATTCGAAACTTGCCACAAGAATTCAACATCAACAACAGGGAAACGTAAGCTCCCAAAATTTGGCTTAAAGAGGATGTGCTTGGGAAAGGTGGCTTGGCTTTTGTACTTTTTCAAGTCTTTGTTTTTATTTAAATTCACCATTGGCAACCTTGGACAAACCCGATCCGGCTGAATCTTGATGGCAGTTGTAGAGGAGATGATCAGTGAAGGGGGTACAAATCTCAAATTCTTCAACAGAAGACTCCCCTTAATGACACTGACAAGGATGGTGTCATAAGGACTATAATCGTCCCATTTCTTCCAAGGTGACGAGGTTTGAAGGAGAGTCACTAGGGAAGATGTGAACTTTGTTGAGAGTAACCATCACAAAGACCGGAACGTCTTCTTTGTGAGTGAGAGAGAAGAGTCCTTGGATTCCCAAAGAGGGATAATGTAAGGAGAAACCCCCACAGAGAAAAGATTAAGGTAAGAGGAGTTGTAGAAGGTCTTTTGAGAGAGGGAAGGTGAAGGAGATTGGAAAGGTATGATGTGAGTTTGAGAAGAAAAAGGTTCAGTGTTTAAGGGAGAGGAAGTTATTTGAGAGGTTGGGAAGGAAGTTTGTGGTTCTGGTTGAGAAGATGGTAAAATGGAGGAAGATGTTCCTTAGGAATGGACGCAAGCTTGGAAGAGGGTTTCCTTGTGATGGGTAGCTTCGTCCGGGTTCCTTTTGGGATGCTCGCAATGGACGCAACCTTCATCATTTTAGCGATGGGTTGGTCATCTTCAGAGTCATCGTCCATTATGAGTCTCCGCTTAGGAATGGCTTGGACGGATGGTGATTTCTTCTTTGGACTCTCAGCCTTTGAAGGAATTAGAGGCTCTTTCTGGTCCAAAAAATCTTGGACGCTTTGAAGTTTCATCCTTAGAAGATTGCTTCGTCCAAAGATTTGTTGCTCTTGGATCCGTCCAAAGATCCTCTTCTTCTTCTTCAACATCTTTAGTCTCATGGGGACTAAAGATACCTTGATCTCTGAAGATCTTGGTTAAGAGAACACCATAGGAGATGGTGGTCTTCTTCCCTTTTCCTTGTACACTTCTCTTGAAGTTCTTAAAAAGCAGAGAAGGGAGATTGACCTGTTGACACAGCATCAGATGACATAGGCAGAAGGCATGAACTGTAGAGATTGAGTCTTTGGACCCTGCCTTGTGGAGTATTGCCTTGTTCAGAAGTTGATGCAAAACTCTTGCCTTGTCATTCATCTTGGAAGCAGTTATCCTCCCCGTGGATGACTCCTTTAGTAGGTGTCAAGAAAGCCATCGATTCCCCAAACGCTTTTTCCCAATCAAGTGATGGTGGCTCCTTCTAACCAACATTGGGTGGCGTTGGAGATGGTTACCTCTCGAAACCACAACGGGTTTTTCCAAAACACATCTACGACCTCGTCATGGGACACGAATCGTCTTTCCAGAACATTTTCACCAATTCCATGACACTCCACCTGTCAAGTAACTATCCAAACCAAGACCAGACATTCTTTGATATCTATTCCACATTCTCGCTAAAATTGAAGTTTGGAACGAGTATTCAGCGATACCTCGGCTCTTTCAACATCAAGGGTCTTTCCTCCAGCCATTTCTTAGGGTTAAGGAAATTTGAAAGAGAGAGAGAAATTTGCTAAGGTTCTTTTTGCAAATGTTTTCTTTCAAGGCTTGAAGGCGTAAAAATTTGATCTTGTAAAGAAAGAAAATATTTATAGAAGAAGGTTGGTTTTTACCGAAGGTTTCTTGAGGAGAAACGAATCGTTTTTTTAAAAACAAACAACAAACACATTAAATGTGTATTAAAAGCAAACTCACGTCCATGATAAAAAGTTACTTTCATTGACCTTTCAAAAAAGCTGACCAGTAGTGGGAAATTTGAAAAGTTTCAAACAAGATAAATGCAAATGATTTATGTCTTATCAAGAAATTTACCACACCATTTATCAAGTACAAAGCATTTTGGACGCAGATCTTCAATGGGCCTTGAGAAATATTAATTCTTTACAAAATGCATACTTAGATGTTTTCGAATAAGAGTGAATCTATCATCGAGAGGGGTTTTGTGAAAATATCTGCCCATTGATGATCTCAGATCCACATATTGAATATCAAACACACCTTTACGAATATAGTCTCTTATAAAATGATGTTTTGATTTCAATGTGTTTTGCCTTGAGTGTAGTATGGGATTTTTTGATAAGTTAATTGCTGAGCATATTATCACATAGTAAATGAATCTTACTTTCAAAGATGTTTGTAGTCTTCTAATTGATGTTTGATCCAGAGTAGTTGAGCAACAATTTGACGCAGAGATATATTCAACAAATTTGTTGATAGAGCAATTGTGCTTTGTCTCTTACACGGATCATGATACTAGATTTCCTCCAATGAAGTGACATCCTCCACTTGTACTTTCCTTTTCGATTCTATCTCCAGCATAGTCAGCATCACAAAAACCAACTAATCTGTACTCATGAGATTTCTTAAATACCAAACCCAGATTAGTAGTTCCTTTCAAGTATTTGAATATTCTTTTTACAGCAATTAAGTGTGACTCTCTAGGATCAGATTGAAAACGTGCACAAAGACACACACTAAACATTATATCAGGTCTGGACGCAGTGAGATATAAGAGTGATCCGATCATACCTCTGTATACCTTTTCATTCCACCTTTTTTATCCTTATCGCCCAATCTTAGTGTGGACGATGGATGCATTGGTGTGCTCATTGTTTTGCAATCGTCAATTTGAATTTCTTCGTGGTTCATTTGTATATTTTGTCTCGATGAATGTAGATTTCGTCAATGTTTGCTTCACTTGCAAACCCAGAAGAATTTTAATTCTCACATTAAGCTCATTTCGAATTCTTCTCGTGATTGGAAAAATCTTTGCAAAGAGATTCGTCGAGTAGCTCCAAAGATAATATCATCAACATAAATTTGAACTAAAATGAATTTCGAGTTTTGTCTTTTAGAAAAGAGTAGTGTCAACTTTTTCCTCTAGAAAACCGTTTTCTATTAAAAAGGTGCTTAACCTTTCATACCAGGTTCGAGGAGCTTGTTTTAAACCGTACAAGGCCTTTTTCAATTTGAAAAACATGCTCAGGGAAATTTTCATCCTCGAAACCAGGTGGTTGTTTAACGAAACTTCTTCATTGATTATACCATTTAGAAATGCACTACGTCCATTTGATATAGTCTCATGCTATGATGAGCGGCAAATGAAAGTAAAATGCGTATAATTTAGTCTAGCTACGTGAGCAAAAGTTTCAGTGAAATCAATACCTTCTTGTTGTGAGTAACCTTGGGCTACCAACCTTGCTTTGTTTCTCACAACCTTACCATCTTCATCCAATTTGTTTTTGAATATCCATTTTGTGCCGATGATGGACTTGTCTTTAGGCTTTTGAACCCATTCAAACATCATTTCTTTTAAATTGATTTAGCTCTTCTTGCATGGCTAAGATCCATCCTTCGCCCTTGGTCTTCTTCTATTTTCTTGGTTCCATTTCGAGATGAAGGCTACATTTGAGTATTCTCTCGAAGGTAGATCTTGTACGTACTTTATCATCCTGGATTACCAATGATTTGGTGTTCTGGATGATAAGTTTTGAAGTGCCAGCTTCTTTGACCATCAGTTGTTTCTTCTTTTCTTTCATCGTCCAATGCTTCTTTGTTTTGGGTTGCTGATCCTTCTCCTTTGTCTTTTAAGTTTAACTCTGCAAAGGACTCATATCTAGCTCGACAAGTCATTGTCGAGGCTTTTTGTCATTGAATTTAACATGAACAGATTCTTCAACAAAGAGAGCGAGAGTTATATACTCTATATGCTTTAGATGTTTCGAGTATCCTAGGAAAATACCGCAGTCAACTTTAGCATCAAACTTTCCTAAAGAATCCTTAGTATTCAAGATAAAACATTGACACCAAAAAGAATGAAAGTAAGAGATGTTGGGTTTTCGTCCTTTCCACAATTCATACGGAGTCTTGTTTAAAATAGGTCTAATATATATTCTGTTTTGAATATAACACGCAGTGTTAACAGCTTCAGCCCAGAAGTGTTTGGAGATTGAGTTGTCATTGAGCATTGTTCTAGCCATCTCTTGAAGAGATCTATTTTTTCTTTCTACCACACCATTTTGTTGTGGTGTTCTTTGAGTGAAGAAGTTGTGATGAATACTGTTTCTTCTGGCAACAATTGGAAGCTCTCATTCTCAAATTCTCCTCCATGATCACTTCGGATTAAGTTGATACACATTCCTTTTTCATTTTGAATTCTTTTACAGAAAATAGAAAAGACTTTGAAAGACTCATCCTTGTGAGCTAGAAACATAACCCATGTCCATCTAGTATAGTCATCTACTATGACCAATCCATATTTCTTTCCATTTAGTGAAGAAGTTCTAGTAGGACCAAATAGATCAAGATGTAACAATTCTAGTGGTCTAGAGGTGGAAACGATGTTTTTGGACTTAAAAGAATTTTTGATTTGTTTCCCCTTTTGACAAGCTTTACAAAGAACATCTGATTTGTACACAAGCTTTGGTAGTCCTCTTACGAGGTTATGCTTATTTAGTTTAGAGATTAATCTCAAACTTGCATGACCAAGCTTCTTATGCCATATCCACTGTTCTCCTTTTATGGAAACTAGACATGATACATTTTGATCTGAAAGATCTTCCAAGTCAATTTTATAGAGATTGTTTTGCCTTTTAGCAGTGAAGAGTATGGATCCGTCAGAGTTTTTAACTATACATTCTCCTTGATTGAATGAAACATTAGATCCACTATCACATAATTGACTAATGCTAAGCAGATTATGTTTCAATCCTTCAACTAGAAGAACATTATCGATAGAGGGAAAAGGATGCTTACCAATCTTACCTATTCCAACTATTTTACCTTTTGTGGTTTCCTCCAAACATGACTGAGCCGCCTGAATTAGTTTTGATGTCTTGGAACATAGACCTTTCTCCCGTCATGTGTCGTGAGCAACCACTGTCCAGGTACCATGACAGTGTCTTTTCTTGTTGCTAAGCACATCCGCAAGAGGAATTATCATATCCTTAGGTACCCATATCTTTTGGGTCCTTTTTGGTTAAGCTCTTGGAGATCCATAATATTTTGACCTTTATTAAAAAGATCTATTGAGGAAGGGTAAATGTTATTTTTTACAAACATTCTTAAAAGATTTAGGTTGAGTAGTAGTTTTTGAAAAAATTTGTTTATCGCATCTTGATATCCCAATCCAGATTTGTCACGAGGGTCTCTGGAATATTTGAGTAAAATGTTTAGGTTGTTGGTGCTTTTACAAATTCTTGAGGTCCTCCGTTAACTCTTTTACCTCATTATGAAGTTTATCAACTTCATCAAGTGTTGACTAAGATGTTTTCAAAAGAGCATTTTCGGTTTTTAATTTTTCACAATAAATTTCAAGTTCTTGTTTTTCTGAAAACATTTTTCCATATTCTCTAGTTAATTTTGAAAACTTTCTTTTCAAGGATTTATATTCAACCGCTAAAATAGATGAATTATTTAACAACTCATCAAATGCATTCTGAAGATCAAGATCACACAGTTGTTACCTCATCTTCTTCTTCTCTCGACAAAGTGTTAGCCATGAGACATAGATTTGCTTCTTCTTCTGCTTCTTCATCATCATCAGTAGTTGAAAGATCAAGATCTTCCCAGGTGGCCATTAATCCTCTTTTCTTCTTTGGAAAGAATCTCCTTTTCTCTTTCTCCTTGTTTAGTGAAGGGCATTCCGCTTTAATGTGTCCAGGAGCTTCTTGCATTCATAAGCATATGATTGGACTCTTGTCTTTGTTCTCGCATTCGTCCTTTGGTGACCTTCGTCCAAAGTGCTTTCTCCGCATACCTCCTTTTTTTTTTCCACATTACTTGTATCTTTCTAGAGATGAAAGATAACTCGTCATTAATGCTCGATATATCATCTTGAGATGACTCGCCCTCGTCGATGATTTTTCAGAAACTTTAAGTGCTTTGGACGACCGCCTTTGTGACCTTTAAGGGCAATTGATTTCCTTTTTCTTGAGCTTTCCTCTTCTTGAAGTTCCAGCTCATGAACTTTAAGAGAACCCAAGAGTTCCTCCATGGTAAGAGAAGCTAGATTCTTTTGCTTCCTGTATGGCGGAACCTTAGTCTCCACCGTCTAGAAAGACTTCTTAGGATTTTTCGATATGATCTTGATTATCATAGTTCTTTCCCCGTAGATCTCAAGCCATTGATTATTGTTTGGAATCGTCCAAACATTTGATCAATGTTTTCATGCTCTCCCATTTTGAAGAGCTCATCTTGGTGAACCAAGATGCTTATCTTTGATTCTTTGACTTGAGATGAGCCTTCATGTGCTAAGGCCGAGTATCCCATATCTCTTTGCATTGTTTCACTATGAACTATATCGTGCTCGACCGTGATGGCACACATAAGATAATGTTTGGCTTTTGAGCGTTTCGATGTGCAGTTCGTTGTCCTTCCGTCCATTGTGGTCGAGGAGATCCTGTCGCCCTTCTAAGGTGGGTGTTTGATATCCATTTTGAAATAGATCCGTGATGTCCATATTTTGGGCATAAAAAGGCAATCATTATCTTCTTCCAAAGAATCATAGTCGTTTCCATTGAATAGAGGTGGTCTATTCACCGCTTGTCCTTCGCTTCTCCATTAAAGGGTGTACTGGATCTTTTTCCTCTCGCACGTTAGATGCTCAACCCAAGAGGTCAGGCTCGATACCAAATTGAAATAACCAAGTGAAACACAAGAAGGGGTTGAATTGTGTTTCTTAACCCTTTTGAAAATTAATAAAAGATTTTCCTTTTCAACAGAAAATAGAGCACAGCGAAGGATAAAGTTTGACAAGCAAAGAGCTTAGAACCAACACCGCTTAGTCCTATTGGACTCTAAGGATTTTGAAAAGACTTTTAATAAAACGGTTAACACGTTCTAAAACCAAATAAAAGATCTTTGTTAATAAACACAATAGTAAACCCCAGAGGTTAGTGAATATAATAAAGCACGCTAGAAGAGAAGAGAAGCTTACACACGAGATTTATCCTGGTTCACTCTTATCAACCAAGAGCTACGTCCAGTCCCTTCAACCAGAAGGATTTTCCAACTAATCTTTTTCGCGATTACAAGTATTATGCACCTCTTCAGGTAACAAGTATTTTCAACCTCTTCAGGTTCAATCTCACAAGTATTCTTTTACACACAGCCTCTTCAGGCTTACAATGCTTAAGATGAATAAGTGAAAGTAGATGAAAGCTTGAGTTTGAAACTCACTGACAAATGAGAATAGATAATAGAAATCTCAAGGCTTTTTCTTTTTACACGTTATATGGAAATCCAAGAAGAAATAAAGCTTTTTAGACTTTATAGGATGCTTCGGCAAAGATCTCTCTCTTTTTTTTAAGTGCTGCTTCTTCTCTTTATAAGTAAGAACAAATTGAGCAGACTTCATGGGTTAGATCGTCCAACGGAAACATTTATTACCATTCTGAGTAGCATTAAATGCATCTACTGGAAAAGTGCTGAACTTCTTCTGACGGTGACTTTTATTCTCTGAGATTTCCAATCAGTGTAAACAAAGGCCTGATTTGTCTAAGATTGCAGACGGTTTCTTATTTGCAGATCTTTGTAGTTGTTAGACAATGTCAAAGAAAAGTGGCTTAGTTGACTATCTTTCTCTCAGTGGATTTGTAGAGTTCTTTTCTAACATTTAATGAGGCAGTTCTTCATTTTTGAAATTTCACTTGGGCGAGAGCTTGAGCTTGAGCGTTGAAAGAGAGTGAATTGAGTCAGTTTTAGCAATAAGATCGTATTGACGAACTAATAAAAAGTAACAGATATATGCATACAAATATTGGACGCACCAATAGTAAAAGTATAAAAATACATTTATTGGACCCACAAAGAGTTATAGCATATTGGGCCTTACGAAGAGTTATAACATATTGACGCACAAAGAGTTATCTTTAAGCATCTTATGAGCGAATGGACGACATCTGAGTAGCGATTTGTTAATACTATTGTCGAAACACTTACTTGTTCAAACTAAATAAATATTTTTGTTATCCTTAAAACTTAAACAGGGAAAGTTACAGCTTTTAAGAATTTAGTACTTAAACCTTTTTATAAGATTTTGGTTTCAACATAGGTCAAGTATGACATTAAATGAGAAAAATAATTTCTCAAAAAGGTTCACAAATAATATAAATTAAACTTTAAACTAATTATATTTTTACCATTCACCTTTAATTCAATGTCTTCATCATTTTTCATTTATATTGTCTCTTAATTTAAATTTTATTTTAATGCAGTCAAACAATAAGATTAGAGAGACATATTCCAACTGGACAGATTATTGAGTTTGTGACATAGAATGATTCAAAAGTCTTTTCTAATTCTTAAACATGTAATGAGAAAAATTCACATCAAGTTGCTGCAATATCTTATTCAACTGAAATTGATCATGAAGGTACTATGCACATTAACATATATGATTATTATATATCATTTTTTTCATGAACCTATTTTTTTATTTTTTCTTTAATATTTTTTAACTATTTACATGTAATACACTAGGTATATTATTTATTTCATGCTGTTAATTTTTATAAGTTTTATAATTTTCATAATATAATTAATTTAGAAAGTGATTGAATAATTTTCTACATAGATCTTATAAAGAAATTATGTAAAAAATATTGCAATAAACAACACATTATTATTTAAAAGTCTATACACACCTAATTTAACAAATTTGTGCATCGCACGGATAATAAAACTAATATTATATAAAACATAGTTCATGTATTTGGACAAATGACACATGTCATTAATATATGCGGTTTTTTCCTCTAAATTCTTGCTCTTTTGATGCATGTTAATGTTTAGATATGTTGTGCCACATTTAAATCCTGAAATTTTATTTGTTTGTGTTTAAATATGTTGAGATTTGTGGCTTCAAAATTTTATCATGAAATTCCTTCAATATTGGTGAAATTATAATTCAAATTTCAATTATCTATTTGAATATTAATTTTATCTCTTATCCCTTTAAATATTAATAAAATATCTATTTGATTTTTAGGTCAATGTGACATGATTAAGAATCAATTATACATATATATATATATATATCCCTTGATCACTTCAACCTAACAATCATTCAACAAGATTATGAACCCAACAAGTATTTAATATTTATTTTGAAATAATTAAAATATTAACAAACTGATTTTTAAGAAAATCTAGAATCTTTTAATTAATAAATATTTAGTCTCCTTAAAATGTTTAAATTCTACAATTAATTGAATATAATTGAATTAAAATTAAAATTTTAAAAATCATAATAATTTAATATATTAAAATAGTATACATAGGTTATATAATTTATATACTATTATATAAAATACAATTTATTTAAGCGAGGTTAATATTACGTGTCACTCATGGATGCGTTTTTTACCCTCCAAAATTTTACTCATTTGATATAAATTTATTTTTTGTGTATTTAAAATTTATTTAAAAAATTTCAAATATAATTTTAAATTTCAATTATATTTGATTTGATTTTAATTAAATGATAAATTTAATTACTTTAAATTTTTAAATTTTATATTATTTTCAATATCAATTACTTATTTTTCTATTAATAAATGTAATTAATGAATATCGTATATCATAGTATATTCAAATTATTAATATTTTTTAAATACTTAAAAAATTTAATAAAAATTTGAAATCACCAATATCAACATATTTAAATACAAACTAATAAAATTTTAAAATTTAATTTTAAAATCATGAATGAGTAATACATGATAAATATATTTAAATACAAACATGTATTAAAGGAATATAAATTTGAAAAAAAAATATAAATATTAGTAACACGTGATATTTAATATTTTATATAATAGTATATAAATAAATAAATAAATTACACATAAACCGAAATAAATGAATGTAACATTTGATATGGGGGTGAAGGTGAAAAATGCTCTAACGGAGCAGGTAAAGAAAACGCTGAAAGGTAATTTTGAAAGTATTAATCTAACGGGTATGAGAGACATGCATAACAAAAACAAATCTTGGATATGAGATATTGTACCAGAATCAAACAGGTTCTCGAATTCATTTTGAAGAGAAGTTTTTGATCATTTACTTTGCAGAGAAATTAGTTTTTTGAGAGTGAGAGAGTCTATAGATAAAAGTTGTGAGGAAGTGTAAAAGTGAACTGTTTAAAGTAGAAAGTGGAAGGGTTATAAAATGATTAAGTTTACAATTTTATACCCTTTATGGAATAAATGTATATATAGATAGATAAAAGTGAAACTGATTAAAGAACAAAGTGGGAGAGTAATAAAATGATGAGTTTACAATTTTATCCTCTTTTATAATAGGTTGATAGATATAAGAGTGGATATTCAATTTGGTGTTATAAAGAAATATAGGACATTAATTTAGTTTTTTTAATTATTTTAAATATTAAATTAATTTTTTTAAAAATAATTTTAAAAATTAATTTGATATAAAATAAATTAATATTTAAATATTATTTTGACATAAAAAATAATTAAAATGTCAAATTAATATCTTGTGTATTTTTGAGATTAATTTAAGTATTTAATCTTAATATAATTTTACTCACTTACTCCATAAAAAATAAGTATATATGATAAAATTATAAAAATGTAGATAAAAGTACAAAAAAAAATTAATATAATAGGTAACAAACCAGTGTCAGAGAGTTTTCACGTTCATGTTCATTCACACTCCACAAGCAGAGAGAGAAAAGACAGACATAAGCTTGTTGAACGAGATTAAGGTGTTGAACTATACGAGGTATGTGTATGGAACCCTCACTGTCACACCTGTTCGCTTTCTCACCAAATATCACTTCCTCGCTTCTTTCTCTTATGTTCCTCATCGCACCCATTATGCCCATTCTTCATCACCTAATGTTAAGAGCGCTTCTACTTCTGCTTCTGGGTTTCATACTATTGATGACGTTGTTGCCTCTTTTATTCGCATTATCAATAAGCGCCATCCGCCTTCTGTTGTGGAAATCAACAAGATTTTAGGGTCTATTGTTAAGATGAAACAATATCCCACTGCTATTTCACTTTTTGCACATATGGAATTTAGGGGAATCATGCCATCCTTGGTTACATTTAACATCTTGATCAATTGTTTCTGCCTCTCGGGTCATATGGGTTTTGCTTTTTCTGTATTGGGCAAGATTATCAAGATGGGTTATGAATTCAATGTCATTACTTTGACAACACTGATGAAAGGGCTCTGTATTAACGGTGAGGTTAGGAAAGCACTGAAATTTCATGACAGCCTAAGAGCACGAGGATTTCAGCTTAATGAGGTTAGTTATGGGACCTTGATCAATGGGCTTTGTAAAATAGGACAAACGAGCAGCTATTGATTTGCTGCAAAAGCTGGAGAGACAAGTGGTTAAGCCTGATTTAGTAATGTACAACACAGTCATTGATGGGTTATGTAAAGATGGGCTTGTAACAGAGGCAGGCAATTTCTTTTCTAAGATGATTGCTCAAGGAATTTCTCCTTATGTCATCACTTACAGTTCTCTAGTTCACGGATTCTGCTGTGTGGGTCAGTTAAAAGAAGCTGCTCAAGTGCTAAATGAAATGATTCTAAACAACATCAACCCAAACATATATACCTTTAACATACTGATCGATGCATTATGTAAAGAAGGAAGAATCATTGAAGCCCAAAAGGTGTTTGATAAGATGGTGGAAAGAGGTCATAAGCCTGATGTTGTCACTCACAACGCTTTAATTGATGGATACTTTCTAAGAAGTGAAGTGAATGAGGCAACAAAATTATTTGATGGGATGACCAAAAGGGGTTTGACTCCTAATGTTAGGAGTTATAATATTATGATAGATGGATATTGCAAGAATAAAAGGGTGAATGAAGCCATGACTCTCTTTAAAGAAATGAGTCACAGAAATTTAGTTCCTAATACTGTGACATACAGTTCTCTTATTGATGGCTTGTGCAAGTCAGGGAGAATCTCGTATGTGCAAGAACTTCTTGATGAGATGCATGCTAGTGGTCAATGTCCTAGTTTATTGACTTGCAATATCTTGTTAGATGCTTTGTGCAAAACCCAACATCTTGACAAGGCAATTGAATTATATCAGCAAATTGTTGACAAAGGAATCTGTCCAGATGCGTACTCATGCAATATTATTCTGAATGGTTTGTGCAAATATGGAAGATTAAGTACTGCTAGAGAGTTTTTTCAGCTTCTTTGGATCGAAGGCTATCGTCTTAATGTTTGGACTTGTAGCATTATGATACATGGGCTCTGCAAAGAGGGCTTGTTCGATGAAGCGATGGCCTTACTTTCAAAAATGGAAGGCAATGGTTGCCTGCCTGATTCTGTAAGTTATAAAACAATTATTCATGCTCTTCTAGATAGAAATGAGAATGAAAAGGCAGAGAAGCTTCTTCGTGAAATGATCAGTAGAGGCCTACTAGAGGGAGAGAACAAGGTGAGCTAAATTAGTTCCAATTTAGGTTGCACGTTTGTTAATGTTGAATTTGTATGGATGGTTAGCACATGCGTGTTTCTTATGGGTTTGAGATTATGTACTATAAAATGCCCTCACTGTTGCTTATGATTTTCTAATTATCTTATATCTATAGTGAATGTACTTTGACCTTGAGGTGCTGCCATTGGTTAATTAACATGACAATACTCTTATTCAACTTCATTAACCCTTACAATGTTCCTGGTCATTGATGATGAGGTACTGTTTCTGTTCACATGTCTGGATAATATTCAAAATACTGAGTTCTGACTTTTTGTCAACTTAATCTACAATGATTTTAGTTTCATCGTATGGAAAACCAAGCCAAAATTGACATGATTGTTCAGTGTTCGCCATATACTTCTCTGTTCTTTTTACAGCTAGGAACGTAAACATAGACACATATTTTGGTTTCACTTTCTTAATGGATTGAAACTATTAAAAAAGGCTATAGTTGATTTTGGTGGTAATGGTTTTGGGGATTTTTTTTGTTTTAATCACAATCTGACTTCGTTTTTTTAAAAAAAATGAACGAATGGAGATTAAGACTGAGTGTTGTTTATAAGGTCTGGATTTTAATTTTATAGAAACAGTATATGCTTATATTAGTACAGGCTTGTGGTTTGGTACTAGTTACAGCTGGTACTAGTTATAGCATAGCTGGATTCATGAATGCTTTCCTTTTGATGTGTTTCTGCATAGGTTTACCTTTTAATTTCATTGTTTCATTTACAGTATCTATAATTGGTTAGTGCTGTTTATGAATTTTTTTGTTTCTCTTCTCTTCAATTTAGGTTTCCAAGTCTACCATTCCCTGGGAGGTGGAACATATTCTTGAAAAAGGATTCTGCTCATACTGAAGATGAAAGAGTATCAAGTGATGTGTACTTTCATGTTGTAAATAATTCTTAATGGACCTCTACTTACATTCTATTTGTTTGCATCAGGGAATCTTATGCTTCCCTTGAAACTAAGAATTCTCTACATCGACCTATCCAATTAGTTGCATGTGCATGGAGATTAGTCTAGAGGCCATTTTATCTATATTGTTTTGAATCTATTGTATCTCTGCTTTGGACGCCCGGGAAATGAGAACTTTGCTTTGGTGAGCTGCAATATGGACGAAATCATGTCAAGTAAATAGAGGAAGAAACTACAATTGTTAACAAAATTTTTAACTTTTGAAAGTGATGAATTTGTTGAAACTATCTTTCTGTTTTTTCCTTCTTTATTTGGGCTTTCTGTTAGATTACTTTCTTCTAGCAATATTTCTTATCCTCCAAATTCTGGTTCTATTAGTAGAATAGACATCCTCAATGACAGGTGATTGATGTAGCTGGAGTAGCTTTCAAATTATGCTTTCTCCAATGCCAATCATTCAAAAGATGGCTTCCTATTTGCAACAAGGGAATGTTTCTGCAATGGCGTTTGGAAAGAATTTATTGCAATTTTGATAATTTTTGTGTAAGAAGTAGATATAATCTGTCTTTTGATTGCAACAATCCCCACCACAAGGTTTTCAGTGAATAATTTTAAATGTAAACTTCAATCATCATCAACATAGGAATGAGATTTTTGGTCTTTAGTTTCATTGACTTGTTCCTTGTTTTCATGTGGAAAGCAAAAGCTTCCACATGCTAGTTGTAATATGCAAATTTATGCTTTTTGTAACTGATGTTGTTAGACATTGTATATATTAGTTCGTTGTACTATTTCACTATAGCTGTCCTATTTAATGTAAATAACTGCATATTTAGTATAAACAGAGAAGAAAATGTAAGTCCATTTCCTTTGTCTCTTACCAGAGGGTTCTCTCTCAAGATTGTTCCTCTTTCACTTGGAATTAGTTGCTCTGGGAGAGAGCACCCTGGGTTCCCTGCTGTGCTTCTCTTTCGGTGGTGTCCCTTTCATTACACGACGACTATGTTCGATTCCAGTCAACTTTGTCAGTGGCTGTGCGATTCTTCAGCCACCTCTCTTGTTCTTGTTCCCGAGGGATCTAATAGACTTTCTGGACTCCTCCTTTTTAGCAAGTGTAGGATTTCTGTTAAAGGTCTGGGGTTTCCGTTATCACTAGTCTTAGTGCCCCTAGATTCTATAAATCTTCTTTTGGTGGACTCTGAGGCTATGTTATAGTTATGCCAATACCGATCCTCTTGCAGAAAAGAAAAAAGCTATTCCTAGTCTTTATGCTTGCGAGCCTTTTGCAGTGACGGGTTACATACAAGCAAAGAGGGTCTCTCTGCTAGTTACACCAATCCAGCTTTCTCTCTTCCAGCAGTCCCTGCCCCTTAGGTTTTGCGTTCTAGTTCTTGTAGTTTATGGAAGCTTTGTTACATACCATCCTATTTTGTTCTGACCATCCTTTCCACTAACCTTGTCGCTGGTCCCCTTAGAGTCTCACTCAACCCGCCTTTTTGAATGTATCCTCCTCTTTTGCTTGGTTTTCGAAGACAACTGTGTTTTAAAGTCATTTGTGGTGTGTTTCCTCTTTGATTTTACTGTTGTTCACTGCTTCCACTGCTGTTTTTGCTGTTGTTCATCGGATGGTTCCTCTACTTCAGCATAACCTAGTATCTTTTAATCCACCATATCTGGCTCACCTCATATGACCAATGAGCAGCTCTCTAGGGATACGAGGATCACCAAACCAAGAAGGCTAATGATATTCCTTTTGCGGACCAGCCCACTTGGAAGAAGATTGATGCTCTCCTATGTACTCCTGTGTTCCACTATTGATTGCAAGATCTTTTCTTTTTTTTGGATCGATCATTATCTGACTTTTACCTTCAGAAAGTAATAATAAAAGAAAATTAGGACAGAGGGTTAATTTGGCTTGGTTTTTATTTTTATCAATATATTTATTGGTACAGGCTTGTTAATTGGTACTTGTTAAGCCTTAAATGAATTTCTGAATGCTTGTGCGTTATGGTTATGCAAATATAGGTTAACTTTTTTGCTTTTCACTTTCATTTGTAGGATCTTGTGTTGCTTAGTAGTTTGTACTGCTTCTGAACGGGAGATTTTTGTCCGCTTCTAGTTAGGATTCCTAGTCTGCCTTGCCTGGAAGGTGGAACCGATTGAAATGTGAACTCTTCTTAATTTGAAGTTCAGAGTAGGTTAAATGGTGCTTAAATTATTTATCTTTCTTCCTCTGGTATTTGAGTCAGACACAGATTTTGAGCATGCTCTAGTTAATTGTTGAGTTGTTCGAGACTGCTGATTAGTAGTCTTTGGATGTGAAGCATTGTAAGTCGTCTGCTTGAGGACTGTCAGGCTCATTATGCCCAGTTGAAAGTATGATAGTTGTTAATCCTAGAAACATTGAGAGGCTTAAGTTTTAGGTTGTTAAACCAGTTGTTTTTCTGTTCGTTAGGTATTTACTTACCACAGTTTTTTTACCTTAACTTTCTGTTAGTTAGGTATTTATTTCGAGCTTTCTGAATTTACTCTGGCATATGAAGCAGCAAACATGTACGGTGGCAAGGGGGTACTTGGTGATCGCCCTGATGAGGTTGGAATATTTTTTGCTTTATAATACTATTTCTATCAGTATTATTAAGACATTGAAGAGAGAATATTACTTGCACATCTATCATATTTTTTGCTTTTGAATATTATCTCTTTCAGTATTCGGTTTTGAATGAGTATGATGGCATGCGTGATATATTTCCTTTTTTTTCCTTCTTTCTCTCTTGTTTGAAATTTAAAAAACAAAATAAGAAATTATCATATCATTTTAATAATTCTTTATTTATTTTTATAAATATTTTATAATTATCTCAATTTTAAAAATAAAAAACTACATTCAATTTTCCTTCATCAATGATATTTAGACATTATTTTTTTACATTATTTTTATAATTAATTAACAATAATCAAATTTTTAATTAATATAATATATCATTTAATTAATAAATTTTAATAATTAATTATCACTAACTTAATTAACAATAAATAAATTATTAATTAATAAAATATATCATACGAAAATCAATTACTGATTTTTAAATTATTAATTACAAAAATTTATTAACTAAATAATATATTATATTAATAAAAAATTTACTTATAAAAGTGACTTAAAAATATCATTAGCATTTATCTTTTTTCATTTCCCTTCCATAACCGTATCTAATAGCAATTATCAGCAGTTCATCTTCTCTAAGAAAATGAACAGTCCTTTAAATTAGCGAACTTCATAAGTCCTACAACGCAGGCAATCTTCATCTCAAGCCCAAAAATTTCCTTCAAACATTTTTCATTATATCACGCAATGAAATTATTTAAAGAATAAAATAGGAAGGAATTGAAAACACATACAAAAGATTTTTTCTCAAAGGTTTGTGGTACTGATGAAGTCTATAATTTGCTTTAGACAATTTTTATTTTATTGGCAAGACACAAAGTAATTTGCTTTATATAGCACTAATGACTATAGGGTTCAATCCCAAACGTAGATAATAAGGATTCAGACCATGAGAACAGCATTCAAAATAAAAAACGAGTGGTGATCTGGGAAAAGAAAGTCTTGAAGTCCTTTGTTGGTGCACCTGCTCCCTCAGGTTTTGATGCCAAGTCAAACGCCTTAAATTGAGCCTCCTCAAAATTAAGTGCCTGTTAAACCAATTGAATGAAGAACTTACATCCAAATCTAATACAACCTTAGAGTTGAACAAGAATTTAAAAATTGTGGGGAGCTATTTTTATTTGTTCCTATACACAGTTTTAAAAAATAGATACCTGAATGCAGACTTCTGCAACATCAGCTCTAGGTATGGTTTTGGTTTCAGTCTGGAGAAGCTCGTCATCCTTCCCTACAATGAGTTCCCGAAGACCTCCATCTTTATCTTGCAAGCCACCGGCCCTGGCTCAGCATAGTAGGTGAGAAAAGATGGGAAAGAAAGGAAATACAATCTCACAACATATTCATTACAATGCCTCTCTTCAAGAATATTATCATGCATTAGCAACAAGTACATTGAAAAAAAGTGTGCTCAAAATTTATAAATAATAATAATAATAATAATAATAATAATAATAATAATAATTGTTGAGAATCTTATCTTTCTCTTTGTAAAGTCACCTACCACACCTACCACATGATGATGAGTTGTATTAGGAAATCTCTATATAAGCATAGCTTAATTGTACATTTGAAGTAAGAATAAGATTCAAAATTTTATTCTTTCAAGTTCTTTTCTTTCTAGTTCTTTTCTTTCCAGTTGGTATCAGAGCTTCCCAATCCAAGAGGGCTATGCTTCTGCATCAAATTCTTAGTCAGCCTTCATTGCTGCCTTGGCACCTTCATTGTGCCCATACGTCATTATCTCACCTTTGTTCAGCCACTGTCTTCCGCGCACTGTAGCAGACCCGACACTGTAGCAGAAGCGGCACTGTAGCGGACGTTGCCAGATTTTTTTCCTTCACTGTTTGAAAGCCCTACGTTGCTCATATCCATTTGGAGCACTACTGCTGTGTTTATTACAATGTCTGAAGAGAAATCCGTCTCCTTATCCATGACTGCCCCCTCCACGGTTCAGTCATTGGGTCCTAATGACCTACATATATTGCAAGGGTCATACCGCCTTGATGGGCGCAATTATCTCCAGTGGGCCCAGTTGGTTCGCACTACTCTAAAGGGAAGGAGGAAGCTGAATCACATTGAAGGGAACCCTCCAGCCAAAACAGACCCTAAGTATGAAGCATGGGACGATGAGGACTCTCTTATCATGACCTGGTTATGGCATTCTATGACACCGGAACTCAGTCGCAATTGTATGTTTCTCTCCACCTCTAAGGAGATTTGGGAGAACCTTAGGAAGACGTACTCTATGAAGAAGGATACTGCAGCGTGTTATGAGATAGAGAATAAGATCTTCAATACCAAGCAAGGGAGTCTTTCAGTAACAGACTATTATGGGATGTTGAATGGTTTATGGATCGAGTTAGATCAGTATCAGAATTTGAAAATGACGTGCACAGCAGATTCCACTACACTAACAGAGTTCCTTGAAAGGGCGCGAATTTTTAAATTTCTTTCTGGACTGAACCCTGAGTTTGACCCGATTCGGGTTCAGATTCTGGGTAAGGAAACACTTCCTTCTCTCTCAGAGGTATTTTACACTGTACGAGGAGAAGAAACTCGGAGGTCAGTAATGTTGGAGGGAGGCAAATCCGTTGACGGCTCAGCCTTAGCTACTGGCAAGGGTCCTATAAGAGGTCCATCCCCATCATTTGGAAAGCCTCCCATAAAGGCTAACCGTGATGATCGCTGGTGCAGCTATTGTAAGAAGACAGGTCATACTAAGGACACGTGTTTTAGACTTCATGGAAATGAGAGGGTCCTGGAACGCACTGGAGGATTCAAAGGTATCATACACAGGCATGCTAATCAAGCATCGTCTGACTCTGAAAGTGTAGAAGACCCACCTATCCCACAAGTTGCAAAGGAGGTCCCAGCTCTCAGCAAAGAGGAGCTGGAACGTTTACGAACTCTTATGGACTCTCTTAGTAAGACATCTAGCTCTTGTTCCTTAACCATGACTGGTAAGAGTTCTAGCTTCTTATCCTTTAATGCTTCTGGTACTGAGAATCTCTGGATTATAGACTCTGGTGCTACAGATCACATGACTCCTCATTCCTCTTATTTTTCATCATACACCACTTCATCTGGTAACCAACATATCACTGTTGCTAATGGTTCCCATAACCCTCAATTCTTGGTTGCGGTAACATCCACCTTCAACCTTCCCTCCATTTAAAAATGTGCTTCATGTTCCCACTCTATCTAATAACCTATTGTCTATTCATAAGGTTACCCAAGACCTAAAGCGTGCAAAGTGACATTTTTCCATTTCCATTGTGTTTTTCAGGATCTTGCCACGGGGAGGACGATTGGAATTGCTAAAGAGCAGGACGGGTTATATTACTTACAGCATGAAAAAAATAAAGAGTGTACTAGACAAGAGGCACTCACTTCCAATCATCAGCCAAGCTCTGAATCTTGGTCATCCTCTCGTATATGGCTTCAACACAGACGTCTTGGTCATCCTCCTTTCAGTGTCCTAAAGTCCTTATTTCCTTTTTTATTTACAAAAGTGTCTGTCGAGTCTTTTCATTGTGATGTTTGTCAGTTGCTAAACACCATCAGACAACTTTTCTTCCCAGTACTAATAAAAGTCCTAAACCTTTTGATCTTGTTCATTCAGATGTGTGGGGACCTTCATCTATTAGTAATATTTCTGGTGCAAAGTGGTTTGTTTCTTTTATTGATGACTATACTCGGGTTACCTGGATATTCCTTATGAAATATAAGTCTGAAGTTTTCCATTTGTTTGTAAACTTTTACCGAATGATTTAAACACAATTTGGGAGCCCGATTAAGAGGTTGCGTTCTGATAATGGAAGAGAGTATGTGAACCAAAACCTTTCCAAGTTCCTTAAGGATAATGGAGTTGTTTATGAGTTAACTTGTGTGGACACCCCTCAACAAAACGGGGTCGCAGAAAGGAAAAATCGTCATCTCCTTGAGGTTACTAGAGCTTTACTCTTCCAAATGTCTGTTCCTAAGTCTTACGGGGAAGTCGTCCTTCGCCACTTATTTGATCAATAGATTACCCTCCCGGGTTCTAGATGGTATTAGCCCTGTTCAGCTTTTGACCACATTCTATCCTTCTATTCCCATTATGACTAGTCTTCAGAGTCGTGTCTTTGGCTGTCCTGTGTTTGTCCATGTTCACAGTACTCATCGGGGTAAGTTAGATCCTCGGGCTATCAAATGTGTCTTCATAGGGTATGCTTCAAACAAAAAGGGATACAAATGTTATCACCCTCAAAGTCGTAGAGTCTATGTCTCCAAGGATGTCACCTTTCATGAAACAGAGTCCTTCTTTACTAGTTCTCAGCTTCAGGGGGAGAGTATTCAAGAAGCTGAGTTCCTTGAGTTGTCACCTTTTCCTTTGTTGCAGGGTTTCACTCCTACGGAGGATGACCCTGAACTAGCATCATTGCCAGATAAGAATAATGAGGACAGATATTTTGGAAAGCAATATCAGCGAAGGCAGCAAGAACCCATCCTGGTCGAACAGCAATTCCAGTCGTCCGAACCGGAGGTAAGAACTCATACTATTGAGACTCTTGAGGACACTTTAAATACTACTTGTGAACCTAACCCAGATGATTTACCTATTGCATTGAGAAAAGGAAAAAGATCTTGTACCAAATATCCTATATCCCAATTTGTGTCTACTGAAAATCTTTCTATGCAGCACCAGAGTTTTCTTTCAGCTATTGATTCTATCAGAATCCCCACATCAGTACAAGAAGCATTAAAGGATGAAAACTGGGTTCGAGCCATGAATGAAGAAATGGGGGCATTGGAAAGGAACGAGACTTGGGAGATTGTAGAGACTGAAGGATAAGAAGGCAGTGGGTTGTAGGTGGATATACACAGTTAAGTATCAGTCTGATGGCACACTGGACCGGTATAAGGCGAGATTGGTTGCAAAAGGATACACCCAAACCTATGGGATCGATTATGAGGAGACATTTGCTCCGGTGGCAAAAATGAATACCGTTAGGATTATCCTCTCCTTGGCAGCGCACTTTGGTTGGGAGATGCATCAATTTGATGTTAAAAATGCTTTTTTGCATGGAAGCTTGGAGGAAGAAGTGTACATGGAGATTCCACCTGAATATGGTGCCACTAATGAAGGGAATAAGGTGTGCAGACTAAAGAAGGCCTTGTATGGTCTTAAGCAATCACCTCGTGCCTGGTTTGGAAGATTTACTCAAGCTATGATATCCTTGGGGTACCGGCAAAGCCAAGGTGATCATACTCTGTTTATAAAACATTCACAGGGTGGTAAACTCACTCTACTCTTAGTCTATGTAGATGATATGATTATTGCAGGCAATGATGAGTTTGAAAAACAGACTTTGAGGGAGAGGTTGGCTGCTCAATTTGAAATGAAGGATCTCGGGAAGCTAAAGTACTTCCTTGGGATAGAGGTTGCTTACTCTAGACAGGGCATCTTTATTTCTCAAAGGAAATATATCCTTGATCTCCTCAAAGAGACTGGTAAGTTGGGCTGTAAGACCACTGGAGCGCCCATAGAGCAAAATCACAGGATTGGGAATGATGAGGAAAGCCCAAAGGTGGAGAAGACACAGTACCAGAGACTGGTGGGAAAACTCATCTATTTATCACACACTAGGCCAGACATAGCCTATGCAGTTAGTGTGGTTAGCCAATTCATGCATGATCCAAGAGAGAGACATTTGCAAGCAGTAACTAGAATTATTCAGTATTTGAAAGCCTCTCCGGGAAAAGGATTGCTATTCAAAAAGGAGGGGAATTTATCCATGAAAGTATATACTGATGCTGACTATGCAGGATCAATTGTTGATAGGAGATCCACCACAGGATATTGCATGTTCTTGAGTGGAAACTTGGTGACATGGAGGAGCAAGAAGCAAAATGTAGTTGCAAGATCAAGTGCAGAGGCAGAATTTAAAGCCATGGCTCAAGGGGTTTGTGAACTCTTATGGATGAAGATCATACTTGATGACCTCAAAGTAAAGTATGAAGCTCCTATGGGACTGGTTTGTGATAATAAGTCCGCCATCAGTATTGCCCACAATCCAGTTCAACATGACCGAACAAAGCATGTAGAGATAGACCGACATTTCATTAAATAGAAATTGGACAATGGTCTTATAACTACCGAATACATCCCTTTAAGATTCCAATTGGCAGATATGTTCACTAAGGGACTCCCTACGGAGCAGTTCAAATACCTTACTTGCAAGTTGGGAATGATAGATATACATTCACCAGCTTGAGGGAGAGTGTTGAGAATCTTATCTTTCTCTTTGTAAAGTCACCTACCACACCTACCACATGATGATGAGTTGTTACACCTACCACACCTACCACATGATGATGAGTTGTATTAGGAAATCTCTATATAAGCATAGCTTAATTGTACATTTGAAGTAAGAATCAGATTCAAAATTTTATTCTTTCAAGTTCTTTTCTTTCTAGTTCTTTTCTTTCCAGTATAATAATAATAAAGTATGTTGAAGACAAGTAGGCAAGCAATTATATGTAGTATTTATAAAACCAGATGTGATTAAAATTGTACTGCTAAGCATCAGATAAAGTAATATATACTCCGGAAAAGATACTTCTATCAATGGATGTTCCCTAAAAATGTTTTAATTTTTTTCATATACAAGGCATACATTAACTATCAATATTCAATCAAGATTACAAGATGATAATGCTTACTTATACAATTACAAATATCAACGTTTCCTTTCTTTTTTTACCCAGAAAATAACACTAATAATTCTAAAAGTTATCAACTCAAAACAAACAGATATGAATAAAAGATTGTAGAGCTGATTCAAAAGAGTTTCCTGGTGCAGTTAAGGATAAGTGTACTAAATACATAAGATTATTTATTTATTTATTAAAAATACAATTTCAAGGAAATGGTCAAGCAGTCTAAAATGAGATACATTATTTCTAATAAAAGAACAATAAAAAACAAGGGAAAACAAAACAGTAAAACCTAGGAAGACTATATATCACAGTATGGACAGGAATTGGTGTACCTTATGATCGTGTATGGAATACCAGAATCAGACAGATATTGCTCAGCCTTTCTTTTCCAAACCTGCAATCAATATGAAAACTATATTCTTCTACCAGAAGGGTAAAATTGGAAGGATAAAGGGGAAGAAAAAAAGATTGTATCTTTCTTTTTACCAAACTTGCATTCTGCTTTGAAATGAAATGTAAGCTCTATTCAAATAAGAAAGCAAGGCCTAATGTTATGAAAGGAGGTAATTTAAAAGTACTGGAGAAAATATGACTAACCAATATATTCCCATTACCCAAGCTGTTCAAAGGATGGCTAGGGTTTGCTCCACCCATAGATCCAACTAACACAATCTGCTTCACTCCTGCAGCCTTAGCTGCTCATATAGATAACATAATTTTAATATCACAAGCATGAATGAGTTTGTATTATGATTTATGATTAATGCAAAGAAGGCATATGGATTCTCACCAGCATCTATTTGATTTTTCTGCCCAATCCAGTCTACCTAATATATGAAAGTACAATATAATATGAATAAAAGGAGATAAATATAAAAAAAAAAAAGTACTCAAGCATACATAGGAAAAATGTAATTGCACCTGTTCAGGATATGCACCATCATCAAAATGGAACTCAGGCCTTCCACCTTTGGTTGGATCGAACCCAGGCTTCATTCGTGGCACTGCACTTGTGAGGATTATGAGAGCATCTATACCTTGAGTAGCAGGAATAATACTTCCTGCTTCTCTTATATCCCCTACAAAAACATCATCTGCACCACCAATTTTCTGTTTGCTTTCTTCTGTTCTAACCAGACCTCTAGCAACATATTGATTTGGCTTCTCTTTTAATTTTTTATACACTATTTGCCCTGAAAAAGTAACCAATGAACCACATTAAGAATTCTCAATTAGTGACAAAAAGGACAATGTGTCTCTCCTATTTTATCTACTGTCGTCAATGAAGAGCGGGCAAAAATGTACTCATGACTAGAGTTTGCTTCAACTTTCAGATTAAAGAAAGAAGCCAACAAATATGAAATAGATTGATCAGAAAGGCGACTGGATGACATTTTGGATAATCAGAGGTCAATGTGTGTGAGCGTTTCTTGTCCAAGTAACTTATACATCATATGATAACAGGAACAAATATATGGCTCATTCAAACAATCTGCTAAAATAGATTAGCTTGAAGCCTTGAAAATAAAAATATCATGTGGAGAACCGTCTCTTCAATTTTAGCTAGTGAAGACAGAGCAATAATTGTGGTCACGATAATAGGATATAACTTAAAACATAAAATTCATCTTTAAGATTAGCTAGTGCATATAAAATCAATTTATAGTTTTTTTATTTCTGTATGATGACATAACTGGCACAAACATATGGCTCATTCAATCATTACATAAAACAACAACCGAGCCTTATCCCACTAGGTGAGGTACTAGGGTATATGGATCAATCAACGTCATTGGGCTCTTATCAAAACCCAAAATTTCACTTTTCTTAGTGAAGCCTCTATTAGTCTTCTTCTCTAGTGACCAAACCATCTTAAGTGAGTTTCCGTCATCTTCTCTTCAATAGGTGCCTCAACTATCTCTCGGATACATTTGTTCCTAATCTTATCTTTTATTGTATGTCCACTCATCCACCTAAGAATTCTCATCTCCACTACAATTATTTTTTGTTCTTATTGGCACTTCATTGCCCAACATTCGCTACCATTGAGCACCACTGGTCTTATAGTTATCCAGTAGAATTTTGTTTTCAGTTTGATAGACAAAACACTTTACAATCACAAATTATGCATGACATCTCCATTAATCTGCCCATCACTTTATAAGATGGATCCAAGATACCTAAAGTATGCAACTTGTGGTTTGATTTGATCCCCAATTTTCACCTCCAAAACATTGCTAGCTAGCATCTTACTGAACTTGCATTTCATAAAATACTCCGTCTTACTCTTACTTAACTGAAAACATTTGATTCCAAAGTATTTCTCCAGTACTCAAGTTTAGAATTTACTCCTTCTCTCGACTCATCAACTAGGACTTTATCATCAGCAAAAAGCATGCATCTCCACTGGCTCTTGGATGTGCCTAGTAAGTACATCCAATATCAAGGTAAAAAAGTATGAACTCAAAGTCGACAATTGGTGTAAACCTATTGTTATAGGAAAATCGAGTAGCAATGATGTATTTGAAGCCTTGAAACTACCCATCTCGACAATGAGACCAGTCAGAAGAATGGTTGCAATCTTATATGCAATAAGCCAGAAAGAATCATATATGATTTAATAATTGTTTGTTTATTAATAAGCCGACGTCGAACTGACAACCTTAACTACTTGAAACTTAGATAACTATGAAGGTTTTATAAGATGAATTGTGTAGATTCGCACATTTGATATTCTATCCTTAAGCAGATCCAAATGGTACATCAAAATTAAATCTAAATCTTGGCAACCCTCTTCCATATTGCAAATAAAATCACTGTTAAAATAGGTTCTGTACAGCATGTGTAAATTTACTACTTACTTGCTAGTGCAATTACTACACAAATGTTTTTTCATATGTATCCTAATTTGAACCATACCATGTTGTATACTTATCCCTTATTCAAGATAGACGAAGGCCACTGTAAGCAAATTTCTATTACTTCTGCGGTACTAAAAGAACCCTTAAAAAGTCAGATTTTTTCATCTAGACTCACCCTGCTAAGAACTATCTAATTCACGTAAAGTAATCAAACCCAAATTCACCATCATCATTAAATTTACAAATTCCGCCAACAAACTTGGAGCTCAATTGGCACTGATCTACCAGATTGGCACTGATCTACCAGACCATCTTTTTCCCTTCCCACCAATTTTTTTTTTTTTTAACAAATTCCCATAAACCAGGAAATTACTGAACATGAATTAAAACTCATCATCTCACATGAAATTCACACAGCCCACCTTTTTAATTACATATTATTTTAGCAGAAAAAGTGGAACCCTACAAATCCTTTTCTGGTCCAAATTCTCTCTCTCTCTCTCTCTCTCTCACACACACACACACACACACACACATATATATTCCAAGTGAGAAAACAAAAACTATAAGGAACCCATGAAAGCATAGAGTAAAAAGAGAGCACCTGTGCGACCACCAGCTCCAGTAACAAGCACAGTGCTCCGGGACAAATCCGCCATGGCTGCTGCTGCTGCTGCCACTCTGACCTGATGTTGGCAATGACAGGGACGAAGAAGACGAAGAAGAAGATAGAGTAGTGGTGGTGTCTGGGACTGGAAGGAACCTTAACGAGGATCAAGAAAAGGGTACAATCGATCGTGCCAAGTGCCAACCGTAGGGGTGTTCGCGGTTTGGATTGGTTCGATTTTGGGGAGAAAAGTCATCCGAACTAAACCAATCGGTTTTTCTATATTAAGAACCAATCGATTTTTTTAAAATTGGAGAACCGAACCGAACCGAACCAATTACAATCGGTTTGGTTCGGTTTGGTCCAATCGGTTTTTCACTAAATATTTTTTTTTTTAAAAAAAATTCATACACATCATCATTTTGTTCTTGTTATGGACCAATTAAACAAAAGTTGATATAAAATCCTAATAAAAACATCATTTCATAATTATAAACAATAAATAGGCCTAAAATATTTATAGAAACAACCAAAAATTTAAATATAATTATTTATAAGTATGTAAATTATAAAAAATATATAGATAATTATATGAATTCGGTTTGGTTTGGTTTGGTTCGGTTTCATAAATGAAAACCAAAAACCGAACCAAACCAATCGATTTTCATAAAATAAAACCAAACAAAACCAAAATTAATCGGTTTTGTTCGGTTTTCGGTTTTTCGGTTCGATTTTTTCGGTTTTGATCGGTTTGGTTCGGTTATGAACACCCCTAGTACCCATTACCCATTATGGTAGTTTACACAGACTCATTCTGCTGTTGGTGATGCAACAATCTGGAAAATTCTGAGCTCAATCAACCTAATAACTAAGGAACTATCCTTTACATTTTTCTTTTTTAATTTATGAAATATTATATTAAAATTATTTATATTTATATTTTATCTATTTATTTTTTAACATTATTTTTATTTTTTATGTGATTGTATTTAATTCTAAAAGAAAATAGGAAACAAAAGTTTTGATCCTTTAAAAATTTGTGCCACCTTCAATAATAAATAAATTAAAATAGTCATTTAATATTAATTTTTGACATTAAATTAATTATTTAATATATTTATTATTAAAAAACTAATTTCATATTAAAATTTAATGTTAAATAACTATTTTAATATATTTATTATTAAAGTACTAAATTAATAATACTTATATTTTTTATTGACCAAAATATATATTTATTCAAAAATAAAAAAAGATTTAGTATTGGGCTTTGGCCCCTTTTTCTATCTAAAAAAAAAAGATTTAAGTACGACTCATTTTTATATTTGGTGCAAAAAAGGTTGTTGAAAAATTTTAGAGTACAAACGATTTTAGTGGATTGTGTTTAAGCTGCTTGCAAAAGTAAGGACTGAGAGGGATGCAAACAGAGGGAGAACAAACTCCAAACTGCAGTGCTGAGGAGGAGATTCTGAATATCAAATATGAGTGGAAGTCTTGAGTTGGAACCAAGATATGTAGCAACTGTGATTGAGATTGGGTTGCATGGATGGCATTATATAGAATAGCTCGTAATCCATAAAGAACTTTTGGATTTGTCTCAAGCATCCTAGAAGCACTGCAAAACATATGCATTCGGATTCTATCTTTCCATAAGATCCTCACTAGATATCTCCGAGGCTCTTTCCTCCAGATGATGCATAAAGTCCTTTTATTTTAACGACTGAACAATCTCTTTGCACTTTACTTTTGCATCGAGTATTGCTTGATTAGCATTTGGCATTGGTCCTTCAAATCGTGCTTTGTTTCGAAAAATACTAAATTGTATTCATGATTATTGCAATTTGCAGTGTAAAGGGATGGAAATCTTTACCATGATTGGTGAAGTGCTCATCCATTTTCTGAGTCAATGCGTGATTGATGTCGGAGTGATGCACTCTATTCTAATGGTAAGGTCACTTGCAAAACATAGTGCATTTGCGCTCTGCCAAAATGATACAACAAAAAAGGTGATCATTGTGCATTTGTGCTCTTGCAATATGACACAACAAAAAGGTTGATCCAGAGTTTTCATATGATCCCGACATAGTGAACATTGTGTTACTACTAGACGGTGATCTTGCAATATATTTCCAGTATAAAAAACATTTTATTGCATATATTTTTTAAAATGAATAAATATCTAATTTGGTCTTCCAAGTATTTTTGACATTAATTTGGTCCTTTTTGCTTGACCAATTTAATATAAAAAGTAACTTTAAAAGATTAATTTGATGTACAAAAATTAACATTAGAGAACTATTTTAATATAAAAAAATAATTAAAAAACTAAATTGATATTCTAATTTATGTATTTACTCTTTCAAAAAGTATGACTAATGTGAGGTAGATGTGATTATAGGATTTGGTAAGTGCCGGGCCAACGAAGTTGGATTCAGGCTTAAAATTTGAGGCCCAAATAAGAGAGATTTTTAGGTTCATCTTATTAAATAGTTTATCTTGTCTGGTCCAATTGTAATAAATAATTATTTTTAATTTAATCATGGATTTAACTTTATATTTTATTTATTAAATAAATATTTATTTTGGTCATCTAAATATATAAGTGTCATCATTTTGGTAATCTAATAATTTTTGACATTAAATTAATCTTTTTGAATTAATGACTAATTTGAGGCCCAAATAAGAGAGATTTTTAGGTTCATCTTATTAAATAGTTTATCTTGTCTGGTCCAATTGTAATAAATAATTATTTTTAATTTAATCATGGATTTAACTTTATATTTTATTTATTGAATAAATATTTATTTTGGTCCTCTAAATATATAAGTGTCATCAATTTGGTACTTTAATAATTTTTGACATTAAATTAGTCCTTTTGAATTAATGACTAATTTGATATAAAAAATGATATTAAAAGACTATTTTGATGTCAAAAAGTGACATTGAAGTACTAATTTAATGTCAAAAATTGACATTGTTAGACTTTTTAAATATATTCATTAAATGACCTAATTAATAATACTTTGTATTTTTAGAGAATCAAAATAGGTGTTTACTCTTATTTATTTTATCATTGATTTTAATGTTGTACACTTAAGATAGAGTGCTCAATACTCAACCATCATGAAATCCTGTTGGTCTTGAATTATATTATTCTGTTGAATAAGACTCTTGAAAGTTCCAACATCTCAATGGTTGGAACAATAAATATATATATTATAGAATATGAATATTGATGAAGCTTGATCTTAGCTTTCTGAACCAAGCACACTAAGAGAGTCAGTTTAACAAGTTTCATAAACCTTTATCCCAAGTTAGTCTTAAATCAGTTTTGATGGATATTAACTATCCGAAAAGGTTGGTAGAGACCCCATAAATTCAATTTAAAAGTATCAATAAGTGGAAAAGTGTGTTTGAGTGTAATAAGAAAAATAGTTTTGATTAATTGTTAATATAATTTTTATAGAGTTTAATTTTGATCTATTATCAGTGTAAAGTTTCTTTATATTGTCAATGTAACATGTATTTCTAAATCATTAAAAGAGTTTGACTATCATTACAACTTTCTCAAAAGTCTTTTCATGATATGTCAGTATATAATTAGATGACAATTACAATAGATTAAAATTAAATCCATTTTTATATAACCATTCAATCATCTATTTTAAGAGTTTGATCTCTTATGTATATATTATCGTAATCAAAAACTTTTTCATTAACATAATAATACGTGAATACATAACAGTGTAAAAGAAGTTTTAGATTACCCATAATGTATATATATATATATATATATATATATATATATATATATATATATATATATATTATCAAGACTAAGGATACCTATTCAAGTTTTCATCAACTCCAAGCACGCAGTTAATAAAATTATTTTTTTCGTAGTTGATGAGATTGATTCGTCTCTTGTAGCAAATCCTTCTTGCATAATTAATTATCATGCTTGATGATGGAGCTTTGGTTTAACTGTAAAGTATTAATTTATCAAACAACTTGCATGTCAATCATATCTCTTTATGCATTGAAATATGTTAGGCATTTAAAACATGTTATGTTTTTAAATCCGTCAAACCTACTTGACTTGGTAGTTCGTATTATATAAATAAATGGCGTAGCAAGATTGTGCAATTGACCATTTCATCGATCTTCCAAAATGATTGCTATAAATAATTCATTGCAAGTAGTTGTGGGACAACAATTCATGTGAAATGAAGCGTAGTTAATTAATTCTTTGAATTGGGGTGAACGTCAAAAGCTTGAATTGGGAACATATTTTATATGAATGTAATGCTTTTCTAAAGTTCTCCAATGTGAGAAAAGTTATTGCTCTTCGCAATTTCTGTGTCACATTTCACATACATCTTCTATCATATACAACATTTATTATTAAATATTATATATATAATTCTCTAATATTAAATCAATAATGCAACCAATAAATTAAATAGCTCAGACATGATTATGATTTTTATCGTAATATATTTAATATTATGATTCATAACTTTAATTCTTATTTAATCTCTTTTTTCTTTCTATTTTTTTTTAATTTTAAGACTTTATGTAATAAAAAATCAATAATACAAATAAATTTTGACATTTTTTTTTACCTGAATTCGATTCTATTTTATGAATTTTTTTGGTCAAGGTTCACTTTTACATATATATCACAATTAATTGAAGATTTTAATTTTGATAAACTATAAATGTAAATAAACTTTATATTATCATCTAATAATGTGATAGTATATTATTAAAAGAGTTAGATTTTTTAAATAATTATTGTGACAATCAATTTTTTGTAATAATTTGTCAATATATAATCGAATGATAGTATAATTTTTTTACATTAAAAGTAAATCAAAATTAAATTCTTAACTTCATTGTAAGATCACATTAATTAAGCGTAATTTTTAAGAGATTTGGCATTAACTTCATACTTTGATATTGTAATTTTATTTTTAGCTTAGTGGATTTTTCATCTCAGAGTTTAATATGGGTGTTAAATTTATTTTGCTTAATCCACTACATCAATAATAATAATTTAATGAAAACTTCATCTCCTCTATAAATTGAAATCCCAAAATTGAACCTTCAGGAAATTTTGCAGTATGAGGAAGGCAATTAGTTTTAGACCTTCTTTATATAGGCCAAAAAGGAGAATTTATTTTATATATTAATTTATTATAATATGAACAAAGCATCTACATCAACTACAGTTACTGCATCTTAAGTTGGGGAACCATTGGGCTTATCTTTTAGGTTTTTCTTGGTCTGGTGATTGGATTTTTAATTCATCAATGAACAATTATTGAGGGGCTTCCTTGTACATAGTCTTATGCTGTCACAGATGTCTCCACAGCAAGCTTGCCAGGGTAAGCAACTTCTGATTTTATGTCAGCCTCCCATAGTTCAGGCACTGCCTCCCTAAGGTTGTGGATGCTTTCTAAGGCATAATCTGCACCTTTTACTCTCTGGGATGTACCAACCTGGATGTAGTAACCAATAAGTAGAGCCTCAAATTAGTTCATGGTGGGCTGAGAGTCATTAAAAGGCACCCAATAATAGTTGCTAGAAGACAATCAGTTCCTACAACAGAACAAAATTTGCAATGACTTACCAGCACAGTGTGAAGACCCACACGTTTTCCAGCTTGTATGTTGCGGACACTATCCTCAAAGAACAACTGAAAGTGACAGATATAACCAAAGAAAATGTTAGCAAACAGAAAAAAAGAATGAAAGGTAACAAAATTAGATCATAAAGCCAAAGGGTGATTTTCTTACAGTTCTTTGTGGGTTAAGGTTGGCTATCTTGAGAGCAAATTCAATGGCATTTTCTGATGGTTTGCAGATAATTGGTGTCTTTGGCAACACTGCACTGGGATTGGGTTGAGCAAAATGCTCTATGATGTCAAAGATTTGCGAGCTACTTGCACCATTGCTTGTGGTAGGATTAGTACTGCTTGAACCCACAAACTCAATGTCATCTTCATCTTCAGAAACAGTGCTCTTGTGGATGGGATTAAGGGTCTCAAAGCATATAATTCCTTCAAAGCAGTCTTCTAATCCAAGCCTGCTAAGTGCCTTAACCGCATGCACTTTGTCTGCGTTTGTGAAGATCTATTGACAAAAACAAGAGAAGCAATAGAGGCCACATTAGATTATGCACAATCTTTTCTGACCTTATTCTACTGCTTCCATCTTGGTTATAAACAACTTACGAGTTTCCTATAGGGCAGGCTCAGCAACAGGTTTCTCAAAACTGGGTCTGGTTTTAAGTTCTCATAGGGTAATCTCCCATGAACAAACCTGTAGGAGCAGAAATTCAAAAATCAATGTCACCATTTCAAAATAAGTACAAGGCTAAAAAAGAAAAATCACTTGTTAGCAGTTTGAAAGTGATGGGTAAAAGAAAAAGAAAAAGGTCTCTACCTGTGATATTCATCATAGTCAAAGTCATATCCAATTGCCTGAATAAAGAATGAAACAAAAAATAGGTTATTAGTATGTTCTGAATTTAACAGTGAAAACCCATTTAACAGGAAATGATAAGGAAAACAAGAAAATCATACCCTTAGACCAGCCATAGTTGTTCCATAGTTCTTGTAAAGGAGGTTGGACAAGTCATTAATTTTGCTTGGTTCTATGCCAAGCTTCTCGACCATGTAGTCTATATCAATGTTACGACTCATGTCAATACCAAAAACGAGGCAGCAATAAAGACAATGCTGAGAATGTGGCAAAGTCACTTACCTTTAATATTTTGGAGGCATGCTTTTGCAATACCAGAACTGAGGGAATACAGAGTATCATCTAAATCTGCAGAACAATCTCATATTTATAACATACACAAAAAAGAAAATTTCAGATTGGTACTTGATAAATGCTCTGATTACAAGGCTTACCAAAAAGAAGGCAATCGTATTTTGATCTCTGAACCTGTTGTCTGAAGCGGTCCTCGTACTCCATTTCAATCAGAAAACCTTAAACATAGAACAAAAACAAGTGAACAATGAGTTCCATGACAACTTGAACCTACCAAAATTTATATGAGAATTCATTTGCAATAAAGAAAGATGCTTTTATTGACTCAGATTAGCACCAAAAGAGGCAAAAAGGATCTATAACGGCAGACAATAAGGGGACCAATCCAAACCATTTGGGATAAGGCTTTGTTCAGTTTCTGAGTGGACAATCCACAACCAGTGGAATGGATTGAATTTTAAAAAATGGTGAAACAGTTAAAGAAACTTGTGAAAGCTCAAAAGTTGCCTTCAATTATTAAAATTATCAGCCACAAGAAATGGACTCCAAAGTAAGGAGGGCTTATAGGAAAGGGCACAAGCCAATTATTATAATCTTTTGAACAGAGTTCATGATACAGAGGAAACCACTATCCAAAGTGCACCAACTTTTGGAATTATAGAATTGCTCATTTAACGACCTTTCAGGATTGAACTGAAACAGATTATTTAAGAAAAAACAACACTATATAGCAATGCAGATTTTTTAGCCTCTGCATAACAAGGAAAAGAAAAGCTATAAAACATCTAGAATCACCAAATAAACTGGTGCAATTCTATCTAACAGAGGTACGGTATGATTCTTAATTCCAAACATTTGTTCACTGCTAGTGAATTCTGAGAATTCCAAAGCAAAATCTCAAAACCATACTCATGGTACTCATGGTTTAATGTCAATTTTCTTCAATGATCATGAAGCCATGGTTAATTGAAAACCAAAAGGTAAAGGATTCTGGTCATTGGTCAATGACTGAAGAATGAAACAGAGACAAAACCAAAATGCTAGATCAAGACAGAACAGCTGAAACCATTAGCTTACCAAAAGTGAACAATCAATGATGGGTAAGGCCAAAGGAGAAAAGGGTATGGAGAAGCAATGCAAAGGTATAGAAGGAAGGAAGAGGAAGAGGGGGGGAGAAACATGAGAGGCAGTAGGGCGTTTATATAGACAAAGGGTTGCTTCTGTGGAAGGGGTCTTTGAATATAAAATTACATTAATTTATTCAATTACGTTTGTTTTTCAAATACAATATCCAATTAAACTAACTACGACTTAGTTGTCAAATTAATCTTTATTTAAAGAGACTTTATCTATATTAATGTAGAGTTTGAATCACACTAAAATACTTTGTGATTAAGATTAAGTTAATGTTTAAATAATTATTGGTATTATTAATATAGTGTGATATAAATGATAAATACTTGAGTCCTTTAAGTATTTAGTCAGGAGTTTGATTCCTGACTCACGTGTATAGAAAAACATCTGTTGAAAAAGTTCAACCCCTTAAATAGATCTCTGTACCTTGAGAGATTAGTCTTTGCAATCATACGCAAAAATATCATAAAAAACCAAAAAATAAAATAATGATTAATATCAAACACCTCGTAATCTTAAAAAAATCAATCAAACTTACATAATAATTATTTTGATTTTCACTTCTCCAAGAAAGTGACAGCTAATTAAATTTGGTAGTCTTTTTCTTTTTTTTGGGGTTTTTGACTGAATTCTTCAAGAATCAAAACCTGATTTCTTCTTTTCATTTGGTGGGAAGCAAAACTAGAAAAGTGGCTCCTAAAGAATAATAATATGCCAGCTGCATCTGGCACAAAATGGAGGCTAAAGGGAAGGTGGAGGCTCTTGCCACCGTACACAAGGAGCACCACTCTTGTTTCCCATATTCTTGGCCAGAAAATCAGCTCCTTGATTGCCCTCCCTAACCATGTGCACATTTTAAACCAGATTAAACACTGAAAGCAACTGATGAATCTCTTCAATAATATAGTCCTGTATGCATCTGATTTCACATCTTCCATTATGAAATTCGTAATCATAAACCAAAAAGTAATTGCAAAATTTACTTTCGCAATGCAGTTATTAGTGAAGAGATCAATCTCATTTAAATATTCTGTCACGAAATTTTGGGTAAATTAGAATTTTTTTATATGAAATTTTGGTTTTTTTTTTATATTGTAGGAAATTTTTTTTTGAACTGTGTCACTAGTCTTTTCCTGCTATTAGTTTTCACAAAAATTTCTGTCAAATCTAATAAATTTAATTTTAAGTTCTAATTTAACTCACTTGTGATGCCAATTTTTAAATTATAACTGCATAAACAAACTTGACCCAAATTACATGCAAGTGATTTATAAGTTTTTCATTAATAATTATCAAAAGGAATTTTCACAATTTCAAAAAGTCACTTTGGAGTAACTCCATATGAGTTTTCTTATTAAATCTCAAGGAGAAGGAAAATGTTTGTAGTGTTTTTTATTAACTTCCCATAACTACAATAAAAACAATATTAGATAACTGGCATCTTTTTAATGCTTTTACCTTTGTTCAGCCGATATGAAGCAAGTACACGCAATAAAGAAAGTTAAAGAGGATGCTTATAATGTTGCACCTTCTCAACTTTTGTCCACAAATTTTCCAGATATAGCACCGCCATAACACACGGTCAATATTCAACCTCTTGAATACTTCCATATTGTGGCACTGCCCTCTGATGGAAGTAACTTCGACAATTGGAAGCCACCTGTGTTGACAACGTGGAATAACAATCTTAACTAAAATAATAATATTTTAATTAATCATATAATTACCCTTTTGCGTGTAGGACTTCTTTTTAGCTAAAAAAAATTGTGTTGTGGAGGGAAAAGTGTGCTGACAATCGGACACACCAAGTCGTAAACAACTCAATATAACTTGGGGTAGTGAATTTTAATGAAATTGTGAAAAGAATGCTGAGTTTCAGTTACTTTTTTCATAAAAAGGTTTCAGTTCAGGAAAGATATTTTGGGGCATTTTGGCAAAGGAAAAGATTGCATTGGTTACACGAACCATGGTTATTCATCTGGATGCTTGGTGCACGTAAGTGGACTTCGTTGTTTTGGTAGGCCACGTAAGTGGACTTTTAACAAACAGCTTACAGCTAATTCGAGCTCCACTTTCAATGTCCTTTACGTTAAAGGACAAAAGTTACGGTTTGGGGCCTCTGGGCAAACTGATTAATTATGAAGATCCTTTTGTATTTTTCCCATGCACATGATGTCTTAGTATAAACTGATAAATTAACCACATGGCTGGATTTTTTTTTGATCTAGGTACACCTTTTGTAACCATAGGAAGTTTAAAATATATGGTCGGTAAAATATTTTAAGCACTATATGCATAGAATGCATAGATCATGATTCATGTGGCCATATAAGTTTTTTTTTTTTTTTAACTCTTTTTTATCCTTCTGGGAAACACACTACAGCTTCAGATGAGGGGCTTCCTCAGTTGTTATTTTTATTTGATCTATAACATCACGGGTGTGATAAATGCCCTTCATTATTACTCAGTAAGGTGTCATGATCTTTAAAATCTGTATTTTTTTCCCTTGAAAGATCTTATGTATACGGTTAGCTTGTTATTGATGAACACCATCTTAATTACTTTAGAGCTTATATTAGCAGAAAAATGCTCTATTAGGATATTTAGAAAGAAACGCTAATTTGAGTTATATTATGAGTAATATATTTTCATTTTCATCTCAACCTATTTTATATCAATAATATCTTGATGATGCATTGTATGTAAGTCACTGACTTTAGTAATCTCAAATCCGAATGGGTGAATATTTTATCACTTTTATCAACATTTCTAAGGACCTAGCCAAAAAAAAAAAAGAAAAAGAAAAAGAAAAAAGAAAGAAAAAAAGAAGAAAAAAAACTCCCTTTTCTAAGGAGGCGTTCAATTATGTAAGGATTCAGGACAACTGTTTTATATTTGGTTGTTTAACCTTTTAATTGTCGGATTCAAATCTCTGAAATTTCTTATGAAATTTAGCTTTTGCTTTCATGCATCTGGAATTATTTTTTGGAAACTGTGCAAAGCAAAAAATTTATATATTTAGATTAAAGAAAGTTACAAATTTTAGCAATTATGAGTTTACATAAATTTAGAGAAAAATTACAAAAAAATAACATAGATTAGCTTAAAATTTATAAATTTTTACTAAACTTTTGCAAGTCAGGATAGGTGAAAAAAATGGAATATGCTCCCAAGAAGATGCCATGAAATTTACATTATAAATTTTGGAGAAAGACAGATACAATATTACTGTGCAAGAGACTCAACATTCCAATACATAGATCCACAAATTTAGGGCATATTTGGAAGTGTTCTTGTTTTCTTGTTTTACAAAATTGTTTTTGAAACAAGAACAGAAAATAAAAAAACACAACTGTCTTTTAAGAATAAAAGAATATAGAATCTGTTTGGATATATTATTTTGAGGATTAAAAAAAGGACATAGCTTATTTACAAAATTTTCATTAATGAAAATAGTTTTTTTCATATGTTCTCCGTGTAATTACAAAAAGGAGATGTTTTCTATTTTTTGTTTTAGGAGTTACATCTTTTATAAAACACTTTTTAAAAACAATTATAAAAAATATTGACCCAAACATGTTTTTTTACTCTATTATTTTAAAAAGTAAAAGAATTGTTTTTAAAAACACTTCCAAACATTCCTTTAAATTTTATTCATGCTTATCTCTTTTTAGAATTTACTATGTCAATTGCAGAAAGAATTTTAGATGACCCAAACCATTGAATGTCCCATTTCTTTCATTTTCATTTTCTTTATTTTTTCCGGGTGGGGGCTAAGATAGTTGGAGCAGCCCAAGTTATGAATTTCCATCTGTCTTGTTAGTGATATTTCATAAAACTGCCAAACTCCAAAAATTCAAGGTTATCTACCATATGTATATAATCTGAACAACCATCCCACAATGCAGTGCAGACACGTATACCTACAAAAGCCAAAATCATAATAATAATAATTGTAGTAATTATCCAATATAAATCCATTAAGCAATTTGATCAAGATGTCAGTATCCTTGATTGCATAACTATTCTGACAATTTTAGATTTGGCCCTCTATGATTGAGGGATTGTGAAGTACAGATATCGGGGTAGCAGAGTTTTCAATCAATTATTTAGAGATCTTTTGCATTTGAAATACCTCTGCTATCTTGACCTTAGCAATAGCAATCCCCAGTTTCCAAAGCAAAGTAGGTTATATTGCTTCCATCTATATAAAATATGTACAAAATTCTTTTCCTATGCTGGGGTGGTTGAAAACTTGGTCCCTTTGACAGGTATGTGCATGTGTTGTTTATCGTATAAAATACACAGAGACTGTGCCGTCAATAATTAAGTGAAAATGACCATCCTAATGTAGATCATGGCACGTCTGCTTCCCTTATTTAATTCTTTGGAAGCAAATAATTGGAACCAAAGATTACATGCTAGGGAAAAGTACAACCCAAGTAGATGAAAAGAGCTGGAAAGGGAAAAATGGGGGTAGACTCTTGTTTGGTGATTCTTTCTGTGTCATTGAATCCTTAAAATATTGAGAGGATGGTTACGTATTTGTCAAAACCTTGCCAATTGTGGTGGGCAGTGGGCTACTCTTGGCTGTTTCTATCTGAAAGCTCCATTTCAATCCTTTCCCTCCCTCAATAATTCCAACCACCTGGGCTGGCTATGATTGTGACACTTTATTTTCATTTAAATTTCTTATTATTGTTAATAAAGATTAAAGACTATTAATTAAGCTAAGTTTATGTGCAACATATTCATTTGTTGCCTTGGTGTAGCAGCCTAGTTGACTGTTCATGAATTGTAAAATTGAATATGAACTCGATAAAATATTGTTTAATATAATTGATCTCACTTAATTATTTTCTTTATAAGGATGACAATTTGAATCCATCCTACTGGTACTCAATCCATCCCAACTCACATAGGGCAGGTTTAAAACCTCTCCTGCAGTAGGAAGGAGCGAGATAGATTTAAATTGTGTTATGAGGTGGGTGGGTTCAGGTTTGGGTTTAGGTTTAAGGTTTGTCTACCTTTACCCTATCCGCACTCCTATTTTTCACAAAGAATATGTTTTATACTTGATGTAGTTTGAGATTTTTTGATGCAATGAATAATTTTTTTAATAATTTATATTATATTATGTATTAAATAATATATGCAGGTCGGATGTAGGTATCCTTCAAGTTCTATTATTTTTTACAAGTATGGTGCAGATTTTTATCTATAAAACTTGTGGAGCAGGTTAAAAATTCTTTTAAGAAGTGTAAAGCGGATTCTGAGTAACCAAAACCCCGTCCTTACTCACCAGGTTGTCAAGCCTAATTTTAGACTCAAATTCAGTCTCATGGTTCACAAACAACCAATTGAAATATTTCATAAGTGCAAAAACGTTGAAATATTGGAGCACTTCAGCCTCCATTAGGTGATTCGTAGTAAGAATTAAAGAATAAGAAAAGGAAAAAGGGACTTGGCTTCAGTAGGTGAAGGTGGTTGACTGAGAAAGCTACAGCATGTGATGTGGAAAGCAATTAAATATAGTCACACAAAATGCCACAACCCAACAATATTTTACTTTTACTTTGGCTTTGAGCATCTGGGAAGTTCTTAGATTTCAAAGATTACACATCAGGCAATTGATTCTGTGGGTTTTGGTTTTCACTTTCTTGTGCAGAGTTCAGACTAATGGAGAAATAGAGTTGATTAATGCACGGTTGAGAAACGATTAAATTTTTAAGGAGAGGTTTAACGTTTTGAATTTGAGAACTGAAATGTGGCTAGATTCAGTACGTGATAAGCAGATATTGACACTGCAAAGACCAATAATAGAGAACACAAAACAAAAAGTAAATCAAAAAGCACTTGTATACTGTAAAAAGTAGTAGTATTAGTAACAATATAAATAGAATAAACATCACTTGAAGTAAAGAGCACTTTCAACCGTGCTCATTGCTTGCCAAGCCAACCTAGAAGACTACATGTGACATTTTTTATATAAATAAATATAAGCAGTGAGGTGCATATCTATCTAGCTTCTAGCCTGGTCTGAAAACTCATTTTCCCTAGTTTGATTGTAGATACCAAGACACTGCTCAATTATCTAAAATTGCATCAGTGACTTTCATCACAATGAAATTTCTAAATTACAGTTCATCTCAGATTTGTTAGGCAAATCTAAGGAAGAAAAGAAAAAAAATCAGCCAGTCGGTGTTGCTTTATCGCTATTTAAAAAAATTGAGTGACACATCTTTTGCACCTAAATTAATAATACAACTTTATTTCTCTGTTGTTATTTTACTATTATTTTTTAATCTATTAATAATTTATTATTGTGCTTTTCCGTCACTGAAGAGTTATGACCAAGGTTTTAAAAATCGAATCGGTAATTAAACTAGTCAAGGGATTGATTCAAGATTCAATAGTTTAACCGTAGTTGAATCGTAGTCGAACTGGAATATAATTAAATAATTTAAATATATATATATATTATATACTAATTAAACAAATTAAAAATTATAAAAAACAACACAAATGATAAAAAATAGTTTACAGTTTATTTTTTGAAAGTTCAAAGCATTCTGTAATAGTATTATAGCCTATTTTTGTTTAAAAAAATTTCAGTTTCAGTTCAAAGAGATATATAATTAATTATACATTCAGTTTCTAAGCTTCTATACAATCTAAGTTTAAGTATTTCATATAAAATTCTTTTTAAATTGGCTTATATTCAATTTTTAGATCAAAATGACATTATTTGAATTAGCAATTTTTTTTTATTTTTTTTAAAAAAAGAGGACCAGTTGAACTTAATTGGACCAGTCCAGGTTGACTGATTTACCAGTTTTTGACCGGTTCACTGATTTTTAACCTGGCCGATTTTTTAAGGTAGACCGGACCGGTGAGGTGACCGGTTCCTGGTCGAACCAATCCGACTGGCCGATCTGATCCGATTTTCAAAACCTGGGTAATGACACAATCTTCTCCAAAGAATGAGTATTAAAAAAAACCAATTTTATTTACATTTAAAAAAAATTGGTGTATATTAATAAGTCGTATTCTAGTTTAGGTACCTAAAAGAATTCTAGTTTAGTGTTAAATTTTTTCTTTAAAATTTGTTTTGAATAAATTTTTTTATAACAGAGTAACATTTTTAAAAATGTAGTTATTTCAATAAAAATTATTAATAAAAATATTAACAGAATAATTATTATTTATAATGAAATAATTATACTTTTCTTGTAGTTATCATGTAATGAAAAATGACTATTCCAATGATAAAATTTAAAATAATGACACGTCACATCAGGCATCAAAACGGAATAATGTGTTAGCATTGACATTTAACAATATTTCAAAATTTTATATTTATATAATAACAATAATCTCTTAATTTTACATTTACACACTCCTTTTATAAGTCTCATTAGATAAAAAAAATGTAGAATTTGCTTTTAAAATTATGAGCAGAGTATATTAATATTGTTAACACAAAACCTAATCCAAATGTATCCTTACCTTACCATATAATTAAAATAATAATAATTTGATTTAAACATTTTCTATGCAATTAATTTGTTCACATTTCTCGCGTTTATAGTGAGACAATCATTATCGATTAATTAATATTCTGAGATATGTGTAATATCTCGATATATTTGAGTCCTTCAATATATGCACTCATTTTTTGTTTTTTAACAAAAACTTGTATTCTTTGTGTAGTATTAGGTTAGATTTATGAGTTTAATTTTGATTAACCGTTAGTATAAAGTTTTTTTACACTGTCATTCAATCATATGTTGTCAAATTATTAAAAGAGTTTGACTATCATAACAATCACCTAAAAAGTCTAACTCTTTTAATTATGTGTCAGCACATGATTAAATGACAATGTAAATTTTTTTTATACTAACAATAAATTAAAATTAAATTTTAAATTTATCTAGCTAAATAGCTTTTAACTCAATTGGTGCTCACTTAATATGATGTTGAAAATTTAATCTTCCACGTCATTACCTATATTTTTCTCTACTCGAATTGAAGTAATTACACTTCATCTGATGGCTGATAACTAGGTGTCTGCTAAACGTTAGCCTTTAGTTCCTTCTGTTGGATTTTTTTATTTTATTTTAAAGACACTGTCCATAATCCACTTTTTATGTGACTCTCGACTAGATGTACCTCACTCTCCTAAAAAGAAGTGTGTAACTAAACTTTCTCAATATATTTTGTGTGCAATAATTTCTAGTATCCAAGTGGAAGATTTTTATTTTAGGTTAGTGTCTTTGGTTTCTCCAAGACATGGACGCAAAAATTATTTCAATATGTAACGCAAATTAAGTGGACAAAAGTTGGATAGATAAAAAGAATATTTTAGGTATGTAACCATTAAATTTTAATTATAAATTTGTTTTGATATAACACTATATATTATGATTTTTTATGTATCTCTTTAACATGGCTCAAAAAATTATGGATAACCACTTGAAATTTCAACTTTTTTCCCTCTCATTTCAGTCTCTTCCTTTCTTACATTTGGTAGAAATTTACATCTAAGTGGCACTATTACTATTCCATTATTTCACTTTTTTTTATTATATTTATAATTAAAATTAAATAGAATTTACTAAATAAATAAAACAAGAACGTGAATATCCCTACACTCCAATATTTAAAGAAAATATTACATCTAAATGCAAATATATATATACCAGTATTAAAGATAGTTAAGTTAAACTATGTTTAATTGGAGTGAAAATAGAAATTATACCTTTCAATTACATTTGCGTAAATATTATAATCTTATTTAGAGAATTCTGGAGTTAATAAGATTATTTATTTATACTTTAATTGTTTATAGTATAATGACAACATAGGTTTAAACTTATTATGATTTCCTATAAATTATCTAATTCTTTCACTACTAGCATTACAAAAAAATAATGACATCATAACGAAAAGTTATAACAAAAAAAAATGATGGAATTTATTATAAATAATGTGGGGAAAAAATTTCATCACTATTTTATTTTTTTTCTTATAGTGTCTAGCTCACTTCTGATGACTTATACTTCAATTTTTACATTGTATTTAATATAATATAACAAAATTTCACAACATAAATTTATCAGTCATATCTCAACAGGTTAGTTGAAAAGCATTATATATAGTTGTAGTCTCAGAGACTAAACAAATCATTTCAAAATTACTAAAAATAATAATTCAAAATTTAGCTTGGTGGGATTTTTATAATTTAAGCTCATTGGATAATTAACTAAAAATATATATCTATATTAATATGTATATATATCTTTTTAAAAAAATTTGGTGTCTTGGGTATGTCTACATGAACGCACAAGCATTAATCTTATGTAAAACAACAAAAACATTAAACCTAAACAAGATTCATTAGTCAAATAATACAATTTAAAGTTTAAAACAAAAAACTAAGATGAAAATGAAGCCACTTTATTATTTTAGTAAACTCAATAATTATGTGGGCATTTGAATATGACATTAATATATATATATATATATATATATATATATTAATAGAATTTTAAAAATGTAAGTGTGGGCATAATATTCCTCACTATAATGTGGCTTCGCCAAAAACATATGCAATTAACATTATAAGATTCATTTTAACAAGTAGTACTTATTATATATATTTTTCAACTATATTTAAAAAAAAATTCTACTTTTTCATAACTATATATAAACTTAGGAAAACACTAGATAGCTAAAAAAATTTGCTAAATTTTTTGTCAAAATAAGTTAACATTGTTCATGACTTTTAGATAAATGAGTAATCTGTACCACTTTGAGTTATCCAACAACTACCCTTGAATATAATAAATTTTGACTAAAATTCTGTCAAATTTTTAATATTACTCATAAACTACTTAATTCTAAAATTATTTTTAACACCAATTATCTAAATTTTAGTACCTACTGTTATCTTGGCTAGAGTAGTTTGGTTGTTTCCTTTGATTGTAGACTGCTATTTATCTTCATGATAATATTTATGTATTTTCTGGAGAGAAAAAAAAAAGCTCAATCCTTTACGTCAAATGATTGAGTATTTAGATAAGAATGTACTGGTGGGCTTAGATATGGTCATTTCGATTCCACTTCCATAAACTATGTACAGTAGTGATCTATATTTTATACGATGCTTTTTAGGTGTAAACCCATCGTACGTACACTTTCACTAGGGAAAGAAACATTTATTAATTAATTAAACATGAATACCAACAAAAGAGAACAGCGAGAGACTAATTCAATTCCACTTACCAAAATTCATAGTAGTACCCAACTTTTAATGGTTAAACATGGTATGTCAATCATCAATTATTTTGTTGGAATAATGGAAGCATGGTCATGGCCTTGTTTAAGCGTAACAAATTAGGGACATGCAAATTATTTAGTGCCATAGTCCCACCAATCAAAATCATTCAACGGTCCTACACATCATCTCTTTCTTCTACTCTTCTACCTAAAAAATGAAAACAAAAAATTTATTAGTGCAAGTTGGAGCAACCAAAATCCCCACCAATGATTGGTGATGAGCTTATTGGTCCTGTTGGCTAGTTTTCCCTTATCTATTTGCTTTCCTACTTGGAGGCCATTAATGCTTGGGGTTCTGACAAGGAAAAGTATGTCCAAAACTATATAAAAAAAAAAAAATTCGAAGATTGGACATATCTTTTTTTTTTTTTGGCCATATAAATAGATTGTATATATCTAATATAGGTGAATTGAGGGATGTAAATTTATTCTGTATGTGACTCGTGAAATTTACGTAGGATCTAGATATAGAGAAATTTCAAACTATTTTGTTCGCCTCTCTATGTAAATCCATTTTACCCGGAAATTTCTCCCGAAGTCAACATTTGCTACACTAGTTGAATTTGCTGGCAGTCATTGACATCCTAGTCCTACTCCACCATTTGCTCACCAGCAATTTCTCTTCAAAGATGACATAATGTACATATCCTTAGCTTATGTTTGGTATGTAATTTATAGTAAAAAAAAAAGGAAAATGGTGAGGAAATGAGTTTATTCATCATTTGGTATCAGCTCAACAGAAAAAAAGAAAAAATTTGAAAGGATAAATTTTATGTAAACTTCACATGTTTTTTATCTTTTTATTTATTAACAGATTGAAAGGAAAAGTGCTCATTTATCACTTTTTTGTCTTTTTCGTTGTTATCTATCTGTGTATAAATTGACTATTATACCTTTTAATGTCTTTGTGGGGGAGGGATATAGGTTTTGGAGTAGTTTGAATATGGGTACAGTAAGTTAATATTAACAAATTAATTAAATTATTTAAATCAAATAAATTTATTAAAATCAAATAATCATTTTCTTTTAATCAATTAAATAAATTAATCTTTTCTTAAATTAAAATCAACCAACACATACCTATTTTTTCTAATCAAATAAAATTAGTAGCAATTCTTTAACCTCCTTCTATAGGGATAGTTGCCACAAGGGAAAAGTTTTTCATGTAAATCAATTTTATTAGATGGAGGGTAATGAAGTAATTTAACATTTATTTATATGCATTTTTATTCTTTTCTTTAATGAAATCAAATAAAAAAAGAGAAATGTCATTTCTTTTTCATTAGATGATATCAAACAAAATGAGTAATAGTTCTTTTATTTCTCCATTCCTTTCTTTTATTTTCTTTTCTATTATATTTCTATCTTTTCTTTTCCTTCTCCAATACTAAACAAAGCATTAATTATTTGATTTTAAAGGTTCATGAGTAGGTCATTCTCTTTCTATGAATTTTATCTTATCAACTCCTAATAAAATTTGGATTTAAAACCTGCATATACAGACATAGATACAAGTATAGTGTGAAATACGATATAAAAATTCGTTATTTTTTTAAAAATAGAATATAAGTAAAAAAAGGGTATATTAAATATATATTTTTAAAATAATTTTTTAATATGTATAATAAAGTGCATATTCATCATCACAATTTGTTCTTTGTGCTCGTATGATTGATTCCATTGCATGTATACAAGATGATAAAGACAATAGTTAATTTACTTGCTTGTGTCAATTATATGGCCCAAATATCATCAGCCGACCACTTAAAATTCAACGTCATCCCTCCACGAATGCCAACAGTCCCTAATCAATTTTTGAGCCATTTTATGATTCAACCACCTCCAGATAAAATTTGAGGTTGAGAGAGTACCCAGATCCATAGTTATCTATGTGCTGTGCTTGTGCACAAGATTACGACGTCAATCTTCATTACTGGCGCAGGGGTATCTGTCTCACACCACTCATTTAATTAAACACTCAAATCAAAAGTAAGTGATGAAAAGCGAATGCGAACGCCGTAAGGTTCTGTTCACCACCAGTTTGGGAGCTCCACAATATTCTACATCACCATCAAAGATATGAAACATGTGAACCCAAGGGTACCACAGTCCTTGTGGGCAGCTAGCGTTCAACCATTATAATTCAACTAGGAGGAAACCCAAAACTCCAAATTAAAATTTAAAAATGAAGATAAGAATGATGATGAGAATAATAATAATAATAATAATAATAATAATAATAATAATAATAATAATAATAATACAACTCTAATAAAGAATATGATGAATCATTAATTTCATTCGAGATATTATAGAAAAGTAGTCTCCATTAGGTATTCCTATATTATATTTCAAGCATATTCACACCACCCAATGCTATCAAGGTTTGCTATCTGATCTTTCGTTTGTGGTGTAAATTTTAAATCATTGGCTCAATCCTAATAGTACATATGATTCTTATACAAATTAAAGGGCTTTTTATTTGTGAGTCTTATGCAGAGGTGTAAGAGAAAATGACGTGTAAAAATAATTTCCCTTCACAGTCCTGCAGAAGCAGTCACCAATGAAGGAGAAAGAGTAATTTGACAATACTCTTGAGCAATGGGAAAAAAGAAGCCAAAATGGAATACAGCAAAAAGAGTTAAGGAGTTAGCCATGAACATGACCTTAATAAAGCATAGACCAGAAATTCCAGGGGAACATGCATTTAGCACGACATTAACTTGAGCTTTATTCTTTTCCTGAGGCAAACATCCATAGTTGGAAAATAAAAAATAAAAGAACATCACAGAACAAAATTAGGTATTTTGATCAGATCACTCATGCCCCGGTCCTCCTCCCAAAGAATATACAAAAACAAATAACTGAATATATAAAATAAAAAAATCACGTTCTAAAAGTTTGGTAGGAAACTTAAATGTGATAACTGTTAAGAATCAACTCTTCCAAAAGCTTAAGCTATTAGGTGAAGACACATGAATGATTTTATATCTTTACCACACCCCCTCATGCAAAGTTCTTTAGGCTCAAAGTTTAAGTTATTAGGTGAAAACACATGAATGATTTTATATTTTTATCACACCCCTCACGCAAGAGTTTTTTAGGCTCGAAAAGTGGACAATGCACAAGCCACTTAATCTTGTGCTAAAATTCAATTTTATTTAAAAGAATGGAGACAACAAAAATCGAACTCTTAACCATTTGGTTATAAATACTCTGATACCATGTCAATAATTAACTTTATTAAAAACTTAAGCTATTAAGTAAAAACACGTGAATGATTTTATATCTCTAGTAATAATATCTCTAACAATAACTAACATCAACGTCGTTAAGGGGATTGAAAGAGCACTTAGTAAGATTATTTGAATCATAGAACTTAGTATTTACTTGCATATGCCATGCCCAATGCTTTCTACTTTGTACTTATGATTCAGATGAGACAGTGACAGTTGTATAAATTCACACTCCAATGCTTAATCTAGCTCAAAAAAGCGGGCTGGGGACGGTAGTTTCCTTTTTCATTGTCAGCTTACAAATTGTGTTTACTTTCGTAGTATGCCTCATTCTCAGTCACTTTTTGTAACTTCGTTTTTCCTCTTGCTAAAAAAAATTATGATAGGTTTAAATAATTTTTTGTCTCTATAGTTTACACTCATTTTTAATTTAATTTTTATATTTTTTTCTTTATAAATCAATTATTGTACTTACAATCGTTAGTTAAATAGTCCTTATCATTAGTTCCGCTTATGACGCAGTCAGTTTATGGTCATTATTATTTGCTCTTGTTTTTAATTTGATCATTATAATTTTTTCTTATTTTTAATTTGATCCCTATAAATTAATGGTGTCATTATCGAGTTTAACTGTAAGAATCATTTTGCAAATAATTCTAAGTACGATGACTAATTTACAAAGAAAAAAAATATAAGAACTAAATTAAAAATAAGTGTAAACTATAAGAATTAAAAATTTATTTTAATCATTATCATAACATTTTTAAGTATATATTAGAATATTCAATCACAATAAAAGCATTACATACAATAACTCTTTCAAAAGGAAGAATTAACAAAGGAGAAATAGAAGTAAGATTCAACTCCAATTATATAGTGGACAAATAAAGGAAAGAACTAAAAAAATCCTATTTCGCATATTTTCATTTCATTCCAAATAATTTAATAATAAACTACTCAAATATTGTTTTATATTAGTAGCTATGACGATGAAAAGCTTATATGAGGATCACGGTCCAAGGAAGGAAGTAAAGGCATCAGGAAAGCTATTGTCCCCACCCTGCTCCCCCATCCCCCAATACCAATACCCTTGCCTTAGTAGTCGATCTCTCCACTACAAAACCAATATGTTTGGGGTTGAGTGTCCCAGACGGCTAGACCCATCTCACAACTGAGCATTTTCAATTTTCTTTCTTTTGAGGAAGGAAGATAATCTGTTGAACGCTAGCACCCTGTGAGAAAAAGATCAAATCAAAGTCTTACAATCCGCACATAACCTTAAATTGTCATTGAGTTACTTTTTGTATTACTTCTACAAAAAAAAGAGTTCAGGAAATCTACCTACAGACTAATTAACTTCATGAGCTATTTCTGAAAGTAATAATAATTAGCAGACTTCACTGTTTGAAGTAGAATTTCAAGTAATCTATGAAGTGACAGATTGATGCGTGTGGCCACACAAGTACACACTGAACTAGCAGCCTTCTGGATGTTTAATTGATCTTGTTGTGTAGTCCAGTACAATTCTAATCCAACTTTTTAAACTGTATTAAGATATTACAATAACCTAAGCCAGGGCTACCATTTTACTTCTCCACGGCTATGCAGAAACAACTGGAGAGCAAATAAATGAAATTTCCAGCAACCTTCAAAATGACCTGCCTATCAACTAGGAGGAAACCCAAAACTCCAAATAGAAATTAAAAAATGAAAATAATGATGATGATGATGAAAATAATATTAGTAAATATGATAATGATAATAGTAATTTTTATAATTATAATATAAAACTTAAGGCTGAAAGATTTACAATAATACAACCCAAATAGAGAATATGATGAATCACTAATTTCATTCTATAAATTCTTGTAAAGTATGCTCCATTAGGTAATCCGATATCATATTCCAAGTATATTCACACCACCCAATGCCATCAAGATTTGCTATCTGATCTTTAGTTTGTGGTGCAAATTTACCATTGGTTCAATCCTTATACAAAGGACTTTTTATTTGTAAGTCTTTGCAGAGGTGTTAGAGAAAATGACGTGTAAAAAGTATTTCTCTTAATGCAGAACCAGACACCAATGACAATGAGTAATTTGACAACACTAAACAATGAGAAATAAAGAAGCCAAAATGGAAAAAAAAGGAAAGAAAAAGTTAAGGAGCTAGTCATGAACATGACCTTAATAAAGCATAGACCAGAAACTCCCAGGGAACTTGCATATGCAAGACATTCACTTGAGCTATATGCTTTTCCTGACGGAAACAGCCAAATTTGGAAAATAAAAAACAAAAGAATATCTATAGAACAAAATTAGGTATTTTGTGATAACTCATCCATGGCCCTTCCCAAAAAATAGACAAAAACAAATAATTGAATATAAAAAAGTCACCGTTTAAAAATTCAGTAGGAAGCTAAAATATGATAACTGAAATCAACGTCCTTAAGGGGATCGAAAGAGCACTTAGTAAGGACTAAGGACCTGCTAATATGGAGATCAGACATCAATTCACAGATCCATAAGAGATTATTTGCAGCATAGAACTTAATATTTACTTGCATATTTATGCCATGGCCAATGCTTTCTACTTTCTATTCATGATTCAGATAAGACAGTGACAATTCATATTCCAAAGCTTAATCTAGCTCAGCAAAGCTGAGTGGGGAGGGTAGAAAGAGTTTATTTGTACAAGAAAATAATCCTATTCAACTACAGCAACAGGTTCCCACGGTGATGACTCACTCTCCTCCACATTCTTATCCATTGTGGTCTCTTTTTAGCCTCTTTGTCTTGTAGAAACCCTTGATTAAATATATCATAATTTGTGGTTACATCCAACTTGATTGGATGCTCTCCTATAACCTTAATTAGCCCTCTACATGTGTTAATTAGAGATATAACATGAAAAAAAAAATATTATTTGCTTGATTACAATAAAATAATTAGTGATATAAATAACAACTATAAATAAATAAGGATACTTTGCAGAAGAAACAGGCGGGATTAGGCCACGAAAGATGATACTGCTGTAATATTGTGTTGAAATTTTAAGGATTAGATGGAAATGGGAAAAGAGAGATAGAGATGGAGCATGCGAAACTATAATTTGCTAAAGAGATTATGAATAAATGTGATACATAACACTGACCTTATACCCTTATTTATGCTACTAATTTAGTCAAATACAAGTGTAGTACAACTATTACAAGGTCAACTCAATAACACTTACAATGTAGTAATATAACATAAACTTAATAATACTATTTAACTTAGAATACCTAACAAAACTTATTCATTCCTCTAAAATTATGCAATTTGGAATCTACTCCATGCCATTATAATATTGATCAACTCAATAAAATCTAAAGATTCCTTGATTGTGGGTTGGTGCAAGATTGAAATTTCATTCATGGGAATAACAAATTTATAAATATAATGAAGTAAAAACTATTAAGTCAATAATTCTGTTACAATCTAAATGTTAAACAGACCTTTACAAAAATAAAATGATTATTAGAAACAGCTGAGATTTCTTCACACCTAAAGATAAATTTGGGTTAAATGTAAAGTACATTTTACAACGACCATTCAGATGTTCTGGTCCTTTGTCTTTAGCATGGAAGTGCTAAGAAGTAAGAAGTGGTTTTCATGTAACAATGAACTAAGAGATCTAAACTTTTAAGTACACATAAATCTAAGGGAACTAAACTTTTCTTTACAAATAGATATCCGAATCCTATTATGATAAAAATTTGTTGCCCTATTTATGGTCTATAGCAAATAATTATTTCAAGGAGGCATCGTTGTTTGACATGGGCCTGCTTATTTCATTGATGTACTTATTCCTTTTCCATTGCCAGCTTATTTGTGTTACTTTTGGAGTATGCCTCATTCTTTTTTTGACTACAAAACCGTGTGTATAGCATATTGTTTCATGTTAGTAGTTACAACGGTCCCATAGCATAAATTTGACTTCTTTGTGTAATCCCTGGGCCATGAATTTTTTTTTGCAAATCTAAGTAACTCGTTGTATTATTAGAAATATAATCAGTTAGAGATTAGTAGTTAGTTTGTTAGCCTATATAAAGGCTTGATATAATCACTTTGTACTTACCTAACTCATTTTAATCAATATCAATTTTCAGTTTTCTCTCAATCTTTTCTTTCTCTCTTCTCTGAACCATGATTCTTAACATGGTATCAGAGCACCCATGGTATCCACCATGAGGAGATTTTCTGCTGCAATTCCTCTTTCTTTTCCTCTTAGTTTATTTTCTTCATATCTTGCTCTGAATTTTTCTTAGCAATTGTGATCTCTTCCTTTTTGATCTGATTTTTTTTTTCAGATTTGGTTCTTGGCTTCGTTTTGTCTTTCATTTTCTCAGTAAATTTTCCAGAATTTTCTCAATAAGTTTTCCAGAATTTTTCTCTTACTTTTTCATGTATCTTGATCTGATTTTTCATTTTCTCTTAGCAATTTCTCTTTCATTTTCTTACATCAATCATCTGATAATGGAGATTCAGTTATGGTGATGTCGTTGCTTTGTTGATTTCTTGCGCTCGCTCAATTGGACTTTGAATGCAGATCTCAGGTGTTGTCAATGACGTCTTGGTGGTGCTTCCCCCTACCACTCCTTTTTGACTACTTCAATGCCGGCATTTGTATGCTTTTGCTGTTTTCGAGCCTAAGATTCTTCTCTCTAGTAGATTTCTCAAAAGTTGTCGTTCATCTTGCAATCCCAAGCACTATAATGGACTTTGCAATTTCCAAGCTAGAAGCTTAGTTACGAGAGCATCAACAGATTCAAGTGATAATTTGGTGCCAATTACTCTTCTCCAATTTTAGTCAATAATTGGTAAGCTTTTGGCACAAATTTTGCAAACCGGATAGAAAATGCGAGCAAATTCCTGAGAAAGCTCAGGAGAATTTCTTTATTATTTTTGATTTGGAATAACATCATTCAGTGGATGGTTACCACATTTTAATGATTGTTTTAGCTTTTTTAGTTTTTTTTTTTTAGCCTACTTTGGCTTTGTTTGTAAGTTTCTGTCCTTGGTGGTTAAGTATTGATGTGAGCTTCTGCCATGGATGGTTAAGCATTGAAATCCTGTTTTGCTTCTGTCTTGAGTGGTTAAGCTTTCAATATAGCTTCTGCTCTTGATGGTTAAGCTTGATAGCTTCTGCCTTTGTTAGGTGGTTAAGCATGTTTGCTTCTGTTAAGTGGTTAAGCCTTGAGTTGTGGCTTCTGCTTAATGGTTAAGCGTTTACATTGTTAGCTTTAATCATTTCAGCTTCTGCCTTGTATAGTGGTTACGCTTTGTTCATATCTTTGTTTGTATTTTTTCAGTCGATGTATTTGTAGCATTTCTCATTGTATTTCTCTTTTGATTTGATATCTAGTTGTATTCATCCCAAGTTAGAAGGGTTGTGAACACCTTTCAGCTTGCGGGGGGCTATTAGAAATGTAATCAATTAGAGATTAGTAGTTAGTTTGTTAGCCTATATAAAGGCTTGATATAATCACTTTGTACTTACCTAACTCATTTTAATCAATATCAATTTTCAGTTTTCTCTCAATCTTTTCTTTCTCTCTTCTCTGAACCATGATTCTTAACATGTATTACTTCTACCAAACCTGGAGTTCAGGAAATCTATCTGCAGGCTAACTGACTTCATGAGCTATGTCTAATATAAGAGGATTACTTCAGTACCTATCTTTTTTTTTTCCAAGGTACCAGTACCCAAGGTGAGTTGTCAAGCATCTATTAGTTGTTATTTATATTTAATATACTTTCAAACATTTATTGTGAAACCAACAGTCAATAAATAATTGACAACTCACCCTGGGTACCCTAGCAACTCTCCTAATATAAAAGCACAACTAGTTAGCAAACTTCACTGTTTGAGGTAAAATTTTAAGTAATTAATGCAGGGACAGACAGATGCTTGTGCCACAAGCACACACAGAACTAGGAGCCTTCTGGATGTTTGATTGATCTGTTGTATAGTCCAGTACAATTCTAATCCAACTTTTTAAACTGTATTAAGATATTATCATAACTAAGCAAGTGCTACCATTTTACTTCTCCAGGGCTATGCAGAAACAATTGGAGAACAAATAAATGAAATTTCCAGCAGCCTTCCGTATGTCCTGTCTATCAACTTTTCTTGGTGGCGAAATCCATGTACACTGGTGAGACACCAAAATTTCTTGTTTCTTTTCTCCTCCTCCTCCCTCCACCTTGTTGGGAAATTATGCAAAATTTCCTTATCATCAGATTTGTGGAAGAGCGAAATAAATGCGGAATAATTGCACACACACAATTGATAACAGAGTTCGGCCAATTCTGCCTACGTCTCCGAGCTGCTGCAAATCTTTTACTGAAAAGGGAAATACACAAAGTGCTTACAAAACACTCACAACCTCTCACAACACCACAACCCAATCACACCCAGAAACTGAAGCTTTTCTCTCTAAGCTTTTTATATTTCTCTCTCTAGTTCCTTTCTCTCTTTCTGTTGTGTATGATTTCATTTGCAAAGCCTTCTATTTATAGAAGGAAATCACACCACGTATACAGCTAGTGTTGAAAACTGAACAATGAAATATCATATTGTTCATCAATTTGCACCGAAAGTCATTTGCAAGTTTGCAAATTGATGCTTCTCAATTTGGCAGCTAGTGCCCGTCCTTTTTGACCAACAATCTCCCACTTGAAGACTGATTTCAATCTGTCTTCACACCTTGATCAATGCAGCAGCCTTCTCTGGTATGTTAATCAAGCAGGCCCACTGAAGTTGAGCACAACTTTAGTTTGTCAATAGTTACCACTTTTGTTAACATGTCTGTTGGATTCTTACTTCCTTGAATCTTCTCCAGTGTTAGCATCTCATCTTCAAGTAGAGACCTGATGAAGTGATAACGAAGATCAATGTGCTTTGTTCTAGAATGAAATGCTGAATTCTTTGCCAGATGTATCGCACTCTGACTATCACTGTGCAAAACACTCTTATCCTGGATAAATCTCAGCTTTGTCAACAATCCTTGAAGCCATATCAATTCTTTACTGGCTTCTGTTACTGCTACATACTCAGCCTCTGTAGTGGATAAAGCAACAATCTTTTGTATCTGCGACATCCAACTAACAGTTGTTGTTCCAACAGTGAATATGTAACCAGTGGTACTTCTTCGGTGATTGATTTCACCTCCGAAGTCTGCATCTACGAACCCTTGTACTTGTAATTCTCCTTTACCAAAGTACAGACACTTTTCTGTAGTGCCTCATAGATATCTCAAAATCCACTTAACTGCTTCCCAATGAGCTTTTCCTGGATTTGACATAAATCTGCTTACAACTCCCACTGCATGGCCAATGTCTGGCCTCGTACAGACCATTGCGTATATCAAACTTCCAATGGCTGAAGCATATGGAACTTTAGCCATGAATTCTCTTTCTTCTTCTGTTTGAGGGGACTGATCCTTGGACAAGCGAAAATGACTAGCCAAAGGTGTGCTGACCGGTTTGGCGTTGTCCATGTTGAATCTTTGCAAAACACGGTTGATGTACTCTGCCTGAGATAACTGTAAAATCCCTCTTTGCTTATCTCTCGTGATTTGCATTCCAAGAATCTTCTTTGCTGGACCTAAGTCTTTCATGTCAAATTCCTTTGACAATTGCATCTTCAAGTTTCTGATCTCGTCCATATCTGAACCAGCTACTAACATATCATCGACATAAAGTAGCAGAATGATATAACTGGACCTATATCTCTTGAAGAAGCAACAATGGTCGGCATTGCATTTTTGGAAACCTTCCTTATGCATGAAGCCTTCAAACTTCTTGTATCACTGTCTTGGAGCTTGTTTTAGGCCATACAAGCTCTTCTTTAATCTACATACCATATTCTTTTTCCCTTCTTCTGAGAAACCTTCTGGCTGGCGCATGTATATCTCCTCATCTAAGTCTCCGTGAAGAAATGCAGTCTTCACGTCTAACTGCTCAAGGTAGAGCTCTTCACTGGCAACAATACTTAACACTGACCTGATAGTATTGAGCTTCATAACTGGAGCAAAAATCTCGGTGTAGTCGACTTCTTCCTTTTGCTGGAATCCTTTGACGACTAGTCGAGTTTTGTATCTCTTGAAGCCATTATGCTCCTCCTTCACTCGATACACCCACTTGTTGTGAAGTGCCTTCTTTCCCATAGGTAACTCAGCTAGTTCCCATGTCTGATTGGAGATCAAAGACTTCATCTCATCTTTCATAGCAAGCTCCCACTTGCTGGCATCTGTGGTCTGACATGCTTCATCATAGCATTCAGGCTCCCCTCCATCAGTCAACAACATGTAGTCCATGTATCTCCTGTTAGGCACATGAGGCCGAGAAGACCTTCTCAATACAGGAGCTGGAGTAGGAGGCTCTGGTGTGTCAGACTGTTGCTCACTGTTATGTTCGGTTGATTCCTCTGACTGAGGACTCTCAACTATAGGACTTTCTGGGACATCGTCCACCTCTGCATATATTGGCCCACTCTGTTCTGAGTTGCTGGCGTTTGTGCTATGTCTGTCCTTGTACATCACTCTTTCATTGAAGATCACATCTCTACTGTGGATCATCTTTTTGTTTTCATCATCCCAAATGCGGTAGCCAAACTCATCCTCACCATAACCGATGAAAGTGTGATCAATCAATTTGAGACACTTATGTTAGCTTTGTATTAGGCTTCATTAGATGTTTATTGTGCCCAATTTTAGTATTTTAGATGAGTTTAATGTTGTTGGGCTTCATTGGGTTTTAATGTAAATATTGGATAATTTTCGGATTTTGATGCATTTTGACATTTCTTCCTTGGTTAGGCCATAACTTGGGACTCGGTGATCCAATTGAGGTGATCTTGGTGTCTTTGGAAAGCTAAGACAAGGATCTACAAGTTTCATGAAGAACTCAAGAGCTGGATCGGATTTCTAAGGGCCCAAAATATCCTTGCAATACAGAGTGAGTTTGCTGTCATCGAACCATCTGGGCAGTATGCACATATTGGACTATATAGTGGGTTATAGGCATCCTCTTGGGATGAAACTTGGTCATTTGAAAGATAAGACCCATATCTCCAACTTCACTGAAGACTATTTTGTCAATAGATGTCGTTTTAGGCATGCTTCTGAAGCTACAAGTTGATCTGAATTTGGAAACACGTTCTTCCAACCTAACTTGAGGTAGGTGCAGTGTTTTTGGCATTTCTAGAGTTCTAAAAGTCCAAATGACATGATTCAAATTGGAGATTTTCAAGGAGGCAACTGGATACAACTTTGATGAAGACATCCAAGCCAAAATGCACCGTCTAGGTGATGAATTTGAAGCCAGAAGTCGAATAAGAGTTGTTGACTAAAAGCCACCAACCATACACCAACCCACCTACCATGCACCAACCCACCAACCATGCATCAAGCTTCCATTTTTGACAATTTTCATATTCTTATAGCTTGTATTCAGATTATGTATATGTACAAATTGGCTTCTAGGATTAGTATAAATAGACCCAACCTCTTTGTATTAGAGGCATTCAATTTGGAAGTAAGTTTCAAGAAAGTTTAAGTATTTGTGAGAGTTTTCTTTCTCTTCTTCTCCATTCTCTTTGCAATTTCGTTTTTGTTCTTTAAATTCTGAGTTCTTCCTTCCCATCCATGGAAGGCTAGGCTCTCATAATCAATCCAAGGGATTAGCCATCTTGTTGTTTAATTTGGAGATCTTGTTTTACTTGTTCATATTGCTTAATTGTTATTCAAGTTTCTCTTCTTCCTCTTTTGATTTTTATCTAGATTAAATTGCTTAATTTGATTTAGATGTTGATGTGGTAATAGCTTTATTATCATGTATTCAAAGAGGATCATAAAGATTAAACAATATATTAAAGCTTTTTGATAGATTGTTTAGCTTGGTTAAATTCTAGATCTTAAGTTAATCTATGTTGGATGGTGCTTACTTTATTTAACCTTGGTTAATCAAATCCTAGATGCTTATCTAGTAAAGAATTCTTGGATCATGTTAAGGCTTCTTGATGTGATCTAAGGCCAAGAACATAGTTAGCAATTAAGTGAATTCCTTGTGATCAATGATGAGTTAAACTCAAGATCGGTAAATTTCCTTGGATTGGTTATTTCTTTAGATTTGTTTACAACTTTGAATCTCCTACTTTTATTTATCTTGTTAATCAACAACAAAACCCCCCTTTTCTAATTATCTTGATCTAATTAAATCTTTGTTTTTGGATCCTTGAGAGACGATTCGGTTCATTCTCTATACTACAAATTAGTTTGTGAACCGATTATTTTATTTGATAGGTCTCAACAACCTCTTGTCAAAGTGCACTTCTTTGATTTGGGATCAAGCTTACTCCTGCCTTGATCACTGATGTGCACATATGCTACACAGCCGAAAACTCTAAGATGTGAGAGTTTTGTCTCTTTTCCGCTCCATACTTCTTCTGGTATTTTATGCTCCAATGGTATCGATGGACCTCGGTTGATTAAGTAAGCTGCTGTGTTGACCACTTCTGCCCAGAACTGCTTCGGTAGGCCTGACTGCACACGTAAGCTTCTGGCTCTTTCAGTCAACGTTCGGTTCATACGCTCAGCTACACCATTGTGTTGAGGCGTACCTGGCACGGTTCTTTCCATTCTGATCCCGTGCTCATAGCAGAACTTCTTGAATCTGGTGTCTTCATATTCACCACCATTGTCTGTTCTGAGCTTTTTGACCTTCAACCCTGTCTCATTTTCTACCATGGCTTTCCATATTTTGAAAGCCTCAAATACTTCAGACTTATGTTTTAGAAAGTATACCCATACCTTCCTAGAGTGATCATCGATAAAAGTCACGAAGTAGTGTTTCCCACCAATGGATGAGATGGTAGTTGGACCCCAAACATCAGAGTGAACAAGCTCGAGTCTTTCCTTCTTTGGGGTTCTTCCACTTGTCTGAAAGCTGACTCTTTTCTGCTTTCCAAGTATGCAGTCTTCACACATGTCAATTTTCACTGACTGAAGACCTGGTAATCTGCCCTTCGAGTGCATGATCTTCATCCCTTTTTCACTCATATGGCCAAGTCTTTGGTGCCATAGATTGGGATTTTCATTTGCTGCAACTGCAATCAAATAACATGCCCCGGATGTCTTGTAAAGAGTACCACTCTTTTTACAGCGAGCAATCGTCATTGCACCCTTTGAAATCTTCCAATTATCGCCGTGGAAGACTGTTGTGTAGCCGTCACTGGCCAACTGGCCTACTGAGATTAAGTTCTTCGTCAGGTCGGGAATATGTCTGACATTCTACAATTCCCAAACAGAACCGTTCAACTTAATATTTACTACACCTTTACCAATGATATCACAAGGTTGATCATTACCAAGATATACCTTTTCAAATTTTCCAGGCACATACTTCTCGAAGAATTCTTTCTGCGAAGTAGCATGGAAAGATGCTCCAGAGTCTAACACCCAAGACTCTTCCTTGCTCTCTAAAGAGCATATCAACGCATCATCTTTTCTTGAAGTGGAAGCAACATTTGCTTCCTCCTTTGTCTCCTGCTTCTTCGGTGCACTCTTGCATTGGTTTTTGTAGTGCTCGGTCTTCCCACAATTCCAACACTCGATAATCTTTGAGCTGTGGGAACCTTGATGATTTCTGGATTTGGACCTCCTGTCCTTTGATTTACCACGTCTGTTTCCTTTGGTTGGATTTCTCCCTCTTGTCTCTGTATGCAATACTGAAGAGGTTGAACATTCACCCGACTCTCTCCGTCGGATCTCCTCACTGAGAACCAGATCACGAACATCATCAAATTTCAACTTGTTGCTTCCTGATGAGCTACTCATAGCTGTGACAGTAGCATTCTAACTTTCTGGTAGGGAAGAAAAAAATATCAATGCTCGTACCTCATCATCAAATTTGATTATGACTGAACTCAACTGGGTTGTGACTGTATTGAGTTCATTAAGATGTTGTGCTGTTGATGCGCCTTCCGTCATCCACAGGTTAAACAATCGTCTCATCAAGTGAACTTTGTTTGAGGCCAACGGCTTTTCATACATGCTGGAAAGAGCCGCCATAAGACCCGCTGTGGTCTTTTCTTTTGCAATGTTGAACGCAACATTACGGGATAACGTCAATCGGATAACTCTGAGGGCTTGTCTGTCAAGAAGGGTCCAATCATCATCCTTCATGCCCTCTGGTTTCTTATCTTTGAGAGGTTGATACAACTTTTTCTGATACAGATAATCTTCGATCTGCATCTTCCAAAAGCCAAAGTCCGCACCATCGAACTTTTCAATTTTCACCTTTCCTTCGTCTGCAGCTATCGCTCCCACTTAAATCTAATTTCTTCTGGATTGTTTCTGACAATTTCTGATAACCACCGTGCTTTAGAACACTGCTGTGGACAAATTAGTAACGCGGACCAATTTTTACTATTCACGAATTTCACTATTCACGAATTTCACTATTCACAAATTTTACTATTCATGAATGTCACTATTCACGTGAATAGTCTCTGTATACCGGAGTAGCGTTTGTAGTTATAAATAGTACCACCAGGAAAGTTCCCAGGAAAGAGAGGTGGGTCACAAGGACACGCTTAAGTACCAAATCTTTCCTAGACAGAACCTTTCCTAGACATGCACTTTCACACCACCTACACTTCTTTCCAGAACCGGCACCTTGACCAATAACTCAAGGACAAATCTTTTCTGATGTGGAAGATCAGATACTACTGCAACCACAGAGCATAATAAGATTTATCAAGAGAAAATTGTCCTGATCACCAAGAGCTCATGATACCAATTGTTGGGAAATTACGCAAAATTTCCTTATCATCATATTTGTGGAAGAGCGAAATAAATGCGGAATAATTGCACACACACAATTGATAACGGAGTTCAGTCAATTATGGCTACGTCTCCGAGCTGCTGCAGATCTTTTGCTGAAAAGGAAAATACACAAAGTGCTTACAAAACACTCACAACCTCTCACAACACCACAACTCAATCACACCCAGAAACTGAAGCTTTTATCTCTAAGCTTTTTCTATTTCTTTCTCTAGTTCCTTTCTCTCTTTCTGTTGTGTATGATTTCATTTGCAAAGCCTTCTATTTATAGAAGGAAATCACACCGCGTATACAGCTGGTGTTGAAAACTGAACAATGAAATATCACACTGTTCATCAATTTGCACCGAAAGTCATTTGCAAGTTTGCAAATTGATGCTTCTCAATTTGGCAGCTAGTGCCCGTCCTTTTTGACCAACACACCCCCCCTCTCTTCCAAATTTTAATTGCAATCAAGACAAAGAATTACATTCTATAAAATTTAATCACTCCAACACTATCATCCTCACAAAATCAAAATTTTAAATAAAATAAAAATATCTCAATAAAGGATTGCCCCAGAGCGACCTTGATCTCTGGCTTCCCTTGCTTAATTTTCCCAGTCGGAATACTGTATATCAATCCTACACTATCTAGAGCCCATTTGGGCCATTTGGCAGTACTTTTCATACAGATTGCCGAACAACCAATAGGAACTTCTGAAGACATGTTTTCACTAGTTTGATCTCAAAAATTGAATACAAGAGAAACATTACTCTCAAGTTCCACATTTTTCAAGCTTGTCTTTCAAAGATTGTTAGAGGAAAACAGACTATCATATTCCTAACCTATTTTCTATTCTACTGGTGTTTGAATAGAATACTATTTTGGATTAGAAACCAAAGAAGCCCTTATTTTTCTGATATTTTTAACACTTTGAATTCTCACCTTCAGTCCACTCTAACCTATCAAATTTTCAAGAATTACTCTTGATTTCAAATCATAAAGCCTCGGAATATAGTGACATGGTCCTCCCTCCCCAAAGAACAGAACAGTTGGATACAAAAAAAGAACTTTCCACATACTATCTCTGAAAGATGTAGCAGCCTCCCTTTACAAATAACTATCTTAAAGGACAAATTTGAAGCACAAATAACTGAAAGCAAAACCAAGCCCATGCTCTGAGGAAAAACATGAAATAATTCACTACACTATTAAGTAAATAAAGCATGACATTTGACCAAAAACATACCTTATTTTTCTTTTCTAAACCACCTATATCCCTGTCTATGGCAGCGTCAAAATGTTCACTACTGATTTCCGTACTCTCATTTCTTGCAGCAACTATAGCAACCTCATTGTAGACATTTGCAATATCTGCCCCAGCAAAGCCTGATGTGAGGGCAGCAAGTCTTTGAGAGTAATATGATGGTTCACGATTGAGTTTTTGTTTTTTGCAGACAGATCTGAAAGATCTGGTTTCAGCCTTTACTATCATGTACAATCAAATCGACCAGGCCTCAGGAGGGTCATGTCTAAGATATCAGGCCTATTTGTGCCAGTGAGCAAAATAATTCCTGATGTCGTTCCAAATCCATTCATTTAAACAAGCAGCTGATTTAGAGTACTTTCACACTCATCATGGACACCTGAGAACCACCAGGTCCCCTACTACTACAATCTCATCTATCTCATCAATACACAGTATATACTGGGTGTACATTGTCTTTCCTAGTGGAATAAATTTCTTACTCTTGATGGCCCAACACCAACAAACATTTCCACAAAATCTGACACAGATATAGACAGAAATGGCACAAATGATTCACCAGCAATTGCCTAAGTGTCTTCCCGGTGCCTGGGGGACCTACAAGAAGATCACCCTTTGGAATTTTTGCTCCTAACTCCTTATATTTCATACGATTCCTGAGGAAGTGCACAAACTCCATGATTTCTTGCTTTGCCTCATCGCAGCCAGCTACAATCTTTGAAGTAGACCTGGGTCAACAAATGCATCATTTATTACGGTGCTAAGAATTCCTTAAGATATATATGTAAGACAAACACAATTATATGAAAAAGGCTCACGATTACAGAAGACTAGTAAGAAAAAGAAAGACAGAGACAATAAGGAAAATAACAGTGCATTAGAATATTGCTTCTAACCTTGTTCTTAGCATTCTTATCCATCTTGTTTGGCAACATCATAAGAAGAGTTTGAAAAAAAAAATTAATAGTAATGCAGCAACAAATTCTAATCAGAAATTGACAAATCCAGATAGCTTTCTGCAGATGTAATGAAATGCAGTAGATAAAGAACATTGCTAGACAAGTCATCAATGTTTATAGTCTACAACTATGATGCATGGATACAGGTAAGGTACGGCACACTACAACATAACATATAATATATATAATCATAAATCATCAAAAAGTGGTGAAAAAAGTTTTTCTTTTAGCATTAGTCATTGCAGAGGCTATAAAAGCTTAGTATTTATCAAATTCGTATGATATTTCACTTGTATTAATACAAAAAATAAAAAATATAAATTATACGATACAACAGTATCCGATGGTGTCTAAAGAATATCCAGGTACGTATCTAACACCATACGACAGATATTTTGAAATATTCATGCTTCTTAGTTCACAATAAACCATTATAACAAACAATACACAAACGTTAAAAATGCAGCATACTTGGGATAGTAATTCTCAGAGACATAGTCTACAATAAACCATTATAACAACTAGAGTATTGATAGGTACTTACGTGCCCAGTCAATACACATTTTTTTTTTGTTATTCATTTGAAAATAACTTCTGAATGTTTGTAATTGGTTGTAACTGTAGAAGTGTAGGTAATAACTTCCTTTAAAGTATTTGTAGAAGTGTAGGTAATAACTTCCTTTAAAATGTTTGTAACTCCTTAGATAACTCTAAGTGTTTGTAATCGAGCAAAAAAGTAGTATGTATTTACAACTTTACTTCTTTTTTAATTTGAGTTTAATAAATAAAGATGATTTTTTAGAAAAAAAAATTAGAGGCCAAACAGGGGAATCCCCTTTATAGTAGTACAGATAAGCAAAGGTTAATAACCAAACTTCCACAAACAATAATAAAAAAAATGAAAAACTGAAAAATGGCCACTATTTAAACCAAGCAGAATCAATTTCATATGGTAAGTATTCAAACCAAGTAGCTTCCCAGCTCCAATATTAGTCATGTAACTCCTGACATTCATCAAACAGACACCAATGGGTGAGATTCATTCGCCAGATGTCAAAATTTTCCAATCAAGTTACCCGAAAGTAGTAAGTACATTCTACGAAACAATGGGGGAAAGTGAGATAGAAGGGAAAAGAAAATATAATCATAGACAAACAGCATAATTGAAGATTTCACCTTTTGGATCCTTGATTGAGCCGAAGAAACAACTATTTGAAGTTTTAACTGTTTTGATAATCAAAAGTTGTTGATATTTCTCATTTGGTTCAAGACTTCAAGTAATCTCCACGTGTGTGTGTATATATATATATATATAAAATAGTTTGTAATTATAATTTAGACCTAAATTTACTTTTGCATATAATTTAATCCTTAAAATTTTAAAACACATAGTAACTTAGTCATTTTATTATTTCTCCTTCCAAAATTAAATGGTAACACATGATGTAACGTGTTAAATGCTTACGTGTACCGTTAAATGTCACATGACAGGTTACTCCACACATGCCTAGCCCTTATAACGACGTTGTTTATGTGATAAATATGAAATTCGACCCCCTCAACATATCACTCAGTTATCCTAACTGACCAAGCAGACTTTGCCCCTAACCCATTATCCTTCAACTTACCAACTGATCAATCCCCTTAACAGTTTTTCCATCAACTCAACTGACCGAACTTGCCCTTAACTAATCGGTTATTTTTTATTACTACGTTTTTCTATCCTCATCAACTAAACCGATTGGATCTGACTGATCAGACCCTTATCCCATCTGGAACAACAATTAATCGATCGTCTCTGACCAATTCGACCATTATTCCCTTTGATCTTGACAACTACCAATTAGACATGACTGATCAGACAATCTATTTTCCCTTGATCCGCCTACTTGATCATTCTTACCACTTGCTAACCACCACCTCCCTGATATGTGACATTTAATAGTATATGTAAGCACTTAACATGTCACATCACATATTATCATTTAATTTAGAAAGGAAAGATAACAGAAGGACCAACTTGCTGTTTGTTTTAAAATTTTAAGAAATAACTTGTATGTAAAATAAATTCAAGAACTATATTGCAAATGTAAGCTATTTACAGTGACCAAATTACTAGTTTACTATATATATATATATATATATATAATTTTTGAGTAGTTTTTTTATAATTTAAAAATTATAAATAAATCATAAAATTTTAAAAATATTTGTAATTTGGTCTCTATAAAACTATAACGAAAAGTTAAATGCAGAATTTTTTTAAATTATAAAAACTTATTTATAATTTTCAAATTATAGGAACTTATTAAAAAAATTTAAAAAGTACTTGCAGATTAATTTTATTTATTTATTTTTAAGCATCGCTTTCTCTTGTTTTAAAATATGGTGCAACTAACAAGTGTCTTAAGACATTGTTTAATTAACATTTAATAGCTTGAAACAAATTTTCTTAATTATTTAATGAAAAAAAGTTAAATGCACTCATTAGCAAATGTCAATAAAAATTAATATTTATGTGAGTAAGGGTTTAAATTCTAGTAGAAATACCTTGTGTCCAAGGCTACTCATATGACATTTAAATAATAATTAATCTCATATTCAAAATATATGAAGACACATTGTAGGAGACAAAAATATAAAAATAAAAAATTAAATAAATAAATGCAAGATACTTTCTGATTCTAATAGTCACCAAGTACAAATACTAAATATTTATGATATTTAAAGAAAAAAGAATTCGTATGAAATATAAGGATTTTCAGTTTTTATTATATTGGCTACTAGTGTCTTATATTTAGGTACATAAAATAGTCGTTATCACAATTTCAACTTATAATCTTTTACTCAAATTCTCACTAGTATCTTATATTTATGTATAAGGCTGTCAAAATGAGTCAAACTTATTAAATCAATCCGTTTACCTACATAAATTATGCGAGTAGGGCTTTAAAATTAATAACCAGTAAAAATGTAGGTAATTTTGAATCGATATGTTTAACCCCGCAAGTTAAACTGGTCAACCTACAACTCTTGGGGATCGTTCACATATTTTTTTATTTTATTTTTTTTAATTTCAATTCTTTTATACAAAAAAAAATTCAATTTAAAAATTTAAAAGTTAATTAAACATTCATTTCTCAAGCAAAAATACAAAATGCATGTATTGTACGAGCTAGTAGTAGCACAACCCACATACAAACACATTTGTCAAATTTCATAATTTTATGTTATTTATTTGTTTGAATTCTCCCTTTAACCCCTTTATATGAGATTAAAGTATTTAATGTTATATTTATGTAATGTAATATTTGATTTAAAATTATTAAAATTAAATTTATTTCAAAATTTATAAGTAAAAAAAGTTATGTGGATGTGCTTGTTTTAGGCCTGCAAGTTTATCGAAGCGAGTTGAGTTATCTAATTTGTAACTTGTTTAAACACAAGCAATTTTAACCAGCCTCGTTTAATTTATAATTCGTTGCGAGCATATCTAAATGAGTTGAGCCAAATTGTTTAACAACCTTATTTAGTCTCATACAATAGTAGTTATCACAATTTCTACCTATAATTTTGTACCTCCCCAAAAAGAAAATCCCACCGAAGGAAGAAATAAAGGAACCTCAATTAATTACTTGAGCTATGTAACAACCTTAATTTTAATTACTCACCGAATGGTTCTTGATAATTCAATTTATGAATATAACACAATCACGGCGGTGGTAATATGGAATTCAAAACTCTTTCCTTTCCTCTCTTTATTTATAATTTTATCTTATAATAGATTATTAATAATTAAAAAAATACTACCAATTAAGAGAGAAATAAAAAAAAATTAATTGCCAATATTTTATTAAAGAGATAAGATTAAAAATAATGAGAAGAACATAAGATTTGAATTAAGTAGTTGGATATGCTTTCTCTCTCTTTACATGTATATGTACATTTATTAATCTTTCCAATTTTGCTCGAAAAACTATGTGTTATATTTCTTCATATGTCAAGGGCATTATCATCTTTCTAATCCTATATGGTATACACTTAATTTACATACCAACAAGGTTCAGCACAGTTGGTAAATAGTTGATTTTCCTTAATTATGTTGTCATGAGTTTGAACTAAGTTGTATGAAGGTAAAAGACTTTATTGGATGATGTTATACCCACTTTGGTGATCTCTCCGCCTAAAAAAAATTATGATTGTTAGTTGAATGATACCCCTAGTTTTCCCTAAAATGAAAAAACTTAATCTACATACAACTTCAGAGAAATTACACTAGTTTTTTTCCCCGCCTAAGGTATGGCCAAACATTAGTACCTCATTCTTGTTTTTTGAATATTATAATCAGTTACAATCAATGTTGTGAAAGCCGGACCGGACAGTGAGCCGAAAAAACTTCCAGTTCAGGTTCAATCGGTTCAACCGGTTTAACCGTGTGGTCGAACTGGATGATGTCATAATTACATATTAAATAAACAAATAAAAAAATATACATATGTATGACTCATAACACACATTATCAATAATAAAATACATAATAAGGTTTTGGGGTTTTAATTATTAAGCCTTATATCACTCTCAGTTGAGTAGTTAAGTGATTGAGAAATTTAAAAAAATTAAAAAAAATTAAAAAAAAATAAATAAAGAGGACCGGTTCAACCCGGTTTTGTCCGATTTTGACCGGTTTTGCCCAATTTTGACCGGTTCAATCCAGTCCAACTCGGTCCAACCATGAATCCGGTTCTGACATTGAACCAAAACCGGATGAGGACCCGGTTCACGGTCCGACCGGCCGGTCCGGTCCGGTCCAAACATCACTGGTTACAACATAAACGTCCCCTATGGTTAAACAACACGAAGTTTGCTATATAATTACCATATTACTCCAACAATTTCCTACTAAACATGCTGAAATGATAGAAATATTTTATTTTTTCAATCAATAAAAAAAAAATCCAAATATAATTTTTTTAGTTTGAACCACGATAATTCTCATATTCTTTTGATATAAGACTAATTCCATTTTAGTATGGGAGTTGAACCTTTGGTCCGACACCTAGGATTAGAGCAACTTTGCACTCCAATCAAACACTTGTTGGTAATACATATATAATTTAAAAGAAATCAATTGCATCTAGAAAAAAAAATTTCTAATAAAATCTTTCATCTACCACTACTGTTTTAATATAAATTATATAACTCTAAATTTAATAGAAAAACTCAAGCTCAAAAATTGGATAATGAAAGAAAATATTGAATGATGCTAGAACTTATGTAAGTCTGGACAAAAATTAATGGTATTTAAAGGTCGAGGAATTTTTGTAATGTAACATTCTGATTGTAATCTTTGAAATTAAGGAAGTTCCTTTCTTTTCTTCAGTGATATCCTTAAGACTTACTGCTTGGTTTGATGATGTGGGAGTCTAGAATATCTTTCAAGCATTGAAAATAAAAGGTCCAATTTTCATACAAGCATATATTACATAATAATTATGCACTATTACATGATATAGCATACATTAATTAATAAATAAAAAAACCCTAAAGTTTATTGGGTTTCTTAATCTTTACCTATGCATATTTATAACCTAAATGATAGAATTTAAGCCAACGGTATAACAGGAGGTGGAATAATTAGATGACCAAGACAGAGGAGGAGGAGGAGGAGGAGATGTTGGAGGAGAAGGGCATGAGGAACAAGAAAAATTTGAGTGAGCACTATTATTTGTGGGGTTCCGAATCATCAATGGCACCATGTCTTCAAGTAGTCCCTGTGGGCCCATGCTTTCTTGGGCCAATCCTTGTGGAGAGTCCATGAAAGTGGAGGATGTCAGGCCAGCAGTGACATCAGCTCGGGCATCCGGGCTTTGGTGAACATGTTGGGCTTGTTGGGCTTTGTACTCTTGGGCTTGGGCATGTGAAAAGGCAGTTTTGGACTTCTTTGTTGGATGGGAATGAGATTGCTGTGTTTGGCTCATGATATACGGGTAAGCAAAGTGCAGGTGGAGCCCTTCATAGGTGATGATAAGAGTGTCTGGGTCCTCATTGGATCTCTCTACCTGCTTCTTGGCACTGCACCTTGGGTTTGTGCACCTATAGTAGGTCCTGTTTGTTCCATGACATCAAAATTAGTAATAAAGAAGTTAAATTTTGGACTATATAATTAACTTCAGCAGACTAACTTGCTTGTAGAGGCATATGTTTTATTAGATACAATTTATTATGCAACAAGATGGTTGGCTAATTGGATTAGTATTTACACATTTATTTCCCCTTAATGTTACTTGCTAGAGATGAGAATAAATATGGCATGAGATTGCTAGAAAAATATTGTCTGTTTTAAACTTTGGGTAGAAAAAGCAGCAGTGTGGTTGCTCATTTCTACTGCATGCTTGCTCAAATTTTTTTTTTTTTAAAAGAAAGATTTTGTAGAAAAATGGTATGATCTTATTCCATGAATTGAAGGAATAAAATTTTAATCTTGGCTCTTACAATAAATATTTTTGTTACAATAGATATCCAAAGAATTGATGAGGGGATGGCGAATGGAGGACTAAGTGTGTTTGTTGAGATTCAACGGAGATAAAATCTGCTGCTCAAGGAATCCAAGTGTTAGTAGGCCACATGGCTATTGGCATAGCCTTAATCTTAAGCTTGCATTAGTTGGATAATATGTGGATTAATGAGGATTACGTATCTTAAAAGTTAAACTGAAGTAACTTAAGATGGCTAGGTTTTAAAGAAAATTTGAATGGTTTAGGCACCTTGACCCAGGTAATTAAAATTGCGATGTGACTGTCAACCCAATTTTCCATATCTATGTATGACATGAATACCGTAGGAAATCTTCATTCATTGACGTGTAAGTGTTCCTCATCCTCTTACCTTTCTCGTACCACCTCTATTTCATATCACTGAGCTATCTGATATACTATTATGGGATGTAATGACAAAAAGCCCCACTTATCTGATTCTGAAAATGCCACTAGCTAGTAATTAGTAATTACTGAGCATATCAGTATTTAGTAAACCCATGTTGCTAGCTATGAGCCTGTGAAATTATGTGGTGTGTTTGAATTGCTTCCATGTTTTAGGTGCTGGCTGTAGCCTTTTGTTGATGTTGGGACAAATTATCAAATGGTTGAATCTGTTGAAGAAAAGGAAAGACTGTTAAATATTAGGCCAGTTGATCCATGTTATGGCAAGGCAGCCATACTAACCTTTCTGGTCAAATTTTATTAGCATGCTTATACAAAGAGCTTTGCATAGAAGGAACCAGTTAAGAGTAAGACAGACCCCATGTCCTTTTTGTTATTCAGAAAAACATTTTAGAAGGATTGTGTATTATTGCTGATATGCTATGCAGAACAGGACTGCTATATGGAAATCTCTGCAGCTTTTTACTAACAGAGAAGTAAAACAATGAAATCTAAAAATTATACACACACACACACACACAAAAAGAATTTACCTAGGATTTGGGCTATTCTTGATATATTTCCTCCCATACTTCCTCCACTTATATCCATCCTCACCCATCCCATTGCCAAAGCACTTGATTTTGATGGTGTACTTATTCTCAATCTTACTCAATTCCCTTTCCAGTATGGAAATTCTGAAATGAAACAAAAACATACATCAAATGGGAACCCAGTTCAATAAACTCAAGCTTTCTAAAATTACAAATTAAAAAGAGAGCAGAAATGAGGAAGTTGAAGTTTTCATACCTGTCTGATGAGAGCTCTTGGAAATGTTCTCCTTGGTTGGTTACTGATAAAGCATTTTCAATATCTGTAATGGTAGGCCCTGAGTAAATGTTGCAGATGAACCTATTAATGGCTTGCTCACTTGAAGATCTTGTGTTGGGAAAAATTGCCTCCTCTGGCAGAATAACAAGAGAAGACCCATCATCTAAAAGCTCTCTCACAAGGTCATCCTCTGACCCATCTGACTGTGCAGCCATTACTTCCTCCATCATTCTCTCTAATATGGTTGACTCAACCATTTATTAGACCCAGAGTAATCCTTTTAGCAGTTGAAAGAGGAACCTGAAGAAGATAATAGGCTAATGAGAAAGGAAAGAGTAGAGCAGATGAGAAGAAGGTTGTGACGTATGTGTGTCTGCACCCCTTGACTTTAAAGTGAAAGCAGCTGTGGCTTTTTTGTTTTGTATGTATTCTACTTTGACTTCCTTGGATATTCTCTTCCAAACAATGGTAACATCTTTGGTTAACTGCAAAATGTGTCATCACTCTGCACCTCATAATTTGATGGGCCTTTCTACTATGCATCTGTAGCATGATTTTCGAATAAAATCTAAGCATCGAATTGCATCTGATTTCATTGTTTTTGGATGTAACCAAGTGGAAAAGGTGTAAATTTCATTGCTTTTGTAATATCTATAACATGATTTACTAATAGAATCTAAGCATCGAATTGCATCTGATTTCATTGTTTTTAGATGTAACCGAGTGGAAAAGGTGTAAATTTCATTGCTTTTGTAATATCTCTTTTTTTGCATTTTTACAAGGTCTTGGTCAATTTGATATATGGCTCTGCTTGCAGATTAGTTTTGGGTATTGAAATTTGAAAGGTTGGAGTCCATACAAATATGATATCGTGCTGACTGCTGCTGACCCACTAAGTATGGGGCTTTGACATTTTTTTTATAATACTCATCTGTGCAGGCTCTGTGTTTTCATTTAATGAAAATTTTGTCTTGTTATATGATAGGATTGATGCATGATAGTGGACACAAGCTTACTTGACCTATAACCCCATTTCAACCAAAGCAAGAGTCAATCTTAAAGTATTATTTAAAATGTACTTTCAAAATATTTTTAAGATGTTGGTTGACTCTTATCTTATGATTCATTTTCAATCACTTCTTTTTTGCAGGCATATTTATTAAGGGTAGTTGTGCTTGCATTATTTGATGCTATAGATGAAATAGCCACTTGCTAAAGTATTCCTCTATTGAAAAAGTAATATTAGCAAAAAGCCATTGGAGGATAGGTAAATAGTTAAATTGAAAACCATAGCCTAATCATCACTGTTTTGCTACTAAGGAGTTAGCATTTTTTCTTTTAATTTGTCGGAGACACATAAAAGCAGATAAAATGCTTCTTGTAGTTAGCTAGAGATGTATACAGAGGTAGGGTAGAAGCAAAGTTTGGGGAGGTTTTTCAATGCATCATAACTCCTGAAGTAATTCTATCAAGTTGAATAACTAGAGGAATATAACTAACAAAACCTTATGGAAAAACATATATGAAGACAGAGAGGGGGGATTGATTGATTAAAACTTCTAGTAATACCTCAAAATTTTGAGAAATACTAAACACAGAAGGAAGAGAATAGTGGCCACTAATTATCATCTTTTCTTTCATTGGCAAATCCTTAGGAAAACCAACCACACACCTAAAGAAGACATATCCTAGGACGGCATACTGCACATGCACCAGAACGTAGCTTAGAAATTTACCTGCATTCTTTCATTAAGAACAAGAAGCATTTGACCCAAATTGCGGAGAAAATAGTAAATAGGGACTCAAATTGAAAAACAGGGATCAGCAATTGTAGGAAATAATAATAATAATAATAATAATAATAATAATAATAATAATAAAAAGACCCAATAATTCTAAGGCACACTAGTAACTCATTCCCAGAACCAGAAATGGACAACCAAAGATCTAGCGCACTTAATTAGTGCTATGAAATAAATCATGCAACTCCTCAAAAAAACAATATCCTGCAACAATTTTATCTACAGGCACAAAAGATGATGATCCTTCAGCTGTTGATTGCTTCAGAGTTAGGGAATTTTTTGTTCTTACATGGCTTTGACTTCTTGAATCCAAACAAAAACTCAATAGGGCACAAACAACAACATTGAGAGAAAATTATAAAAACAAAAAAAAAGAGAGAGAGAAAAAAATAAAAGAAGAATTGGGTCTATGGGGAAAGCAAGGGGGACCCCAGGCACAATGGAACAAGGGTGTTGACTGTCAGAGTGGGTTTAGGATAAGTTAGCTGCAACGGCGTCGTTTGTGGGAAGTGGGCATAGGTTGTGACTTGTGACATGTGCCCTAAGCGGATATAATTTTAATATTTAGAGTAAATTGTTAATTATTTATTGATTAATAATTTTATAATAAATATTTAAAAATTTATTAAATATAAATAATAACTAATGAATATTTAATAATTTATCTTAAATATTAATATTTAAAAAAAAAATAATATCATAATAATTTTAATAATAATAATAATATCAACATGGCTGCTACAGTGGCAGCGGCTATAGACACTTCCGCAAAAGTCAACGTATTATTTGTGGGACTCGTAAGAGTTTGACGAATGTCGAGGATCACGTGCGGAGCATGAGGTGTCCTCTCTTACCAGTTTTGGCTTGGAGCCCTCAACCCTTTCTTCGTTCATGATTCGTGAGGGTTTTTAATAGCAATATTGTTATTTTTTATCAAAATATTTCACTTTTTTATATATATTAAAATACCTTTTAGTTCATTCTTATTTAAAAATCGTGTTGTCATCCGCAGTGATTTTTGTTTTCTCTATTAGTTTTATCCCTTTAGATTTCAGAAACATGAATAAAATTCTTGGGATGAGGAGCAGTTTTTGACTTATTTTATTTTAAAATTTTTCAAACTTCTTCATAAAAATCATTACAGGTGGGGGCAGTTTTTGACCTATATAATGAAAAAAAAAATTATGTTGCAAAACCGCCATAGCTTCAGAATAAATTTGAAATAAAATCGTATTTCTGTACATAAAAATAAACATAGGATATTTTGATAAATGAAAAAAAAATTAGCAATATTCTTATAAAAGAAACCCTGATTCATGATTCATAAGTGACGCTACAACTGAAATGCTATCCCATTCCACAATTTTTTTCTATAAATTGTACTAAAATTTGAAAATTTTATAATACAAATGTAGTTTTTTAAATAAAAATATTAATTTAATTTTGTGACGTTTGACGAATTATTAGTGGTAAACTAAAAAATATATATTTAGCAATTGATAAACATTAAGAAAAAAAAAGGATATCAAGGACCAACTATTTTAAAAGCTTAAGCATTAGGTAAAAACTTATGAATGATTTTATATATTTAATATGTTCCCTCACGCAAGAGCCTTTTGGGCTCGATGTGTGAACAACACATATACTCACTTTACCTTGTGCTGAGAAATTCAACTTTTTTTAGAGAATGAATGCGATAATGATTAAACTCCTGACCACTTAGTCATAAAGGCTCTAATACCATCTCAAGGATCAATTCTCCTAAAAACTTAAGCTGTTAAGGTGAATGCTCATGAACGAATTTATATCTCTTACATACCCCTTATGCAATGGTAGATATTGAGCAAAACTTTTGGGGTGGCCATATGATGTTTTGATAATGTTTAAAAAGAGGTTTGTGTAAATTTTCTAAGTACTTCTATGGAGTTTTCAAAATTTTTGGAGTGGTCATGGCTCCCCCCAATCCAAATGAAGATCGGCCTTTGCGCTCATAGATTAGGCTTTTAGACTTGAAGTGTAGATAATGCACATACTTACTTTACTTTGTGCTGAAATTCAATTTTATTTAAAAGAATGAGAACGAAAAATATCGAACTCCTGACGTCATAAAAACTCTGATTTCATGTCAAAACTGAAGTATTATTTTATAGCATATCAAAATATCATCCAAGGTTCCAAGTATATGATATTTCCAAAATATGGACATATACCTTAAGATTTATTTAAAAAATTAAACTTGGAAACTTGGTGTAGTAGAATTAGTGAATCACATATCTCAAAGCAATTAACCAAGACATCACTACAAGAAACGCTTATAAGCGCCTCTTTTTTTTGTAGTGCATGCATCATGCACGTTACACACATTAAGATCATCTCATGGTCAAAAGGAGTACTAGGACATGTTTGTTTTGAATTCTGATCTAATGTAAACAGTCGTTTGATAAAAGTAAAAATAAAAATAAAATTACTTCAAATAAAAGTTTCTTGAAAAACATGTAAACGTGCAATAGTGAAAATGTAATACAAATATGCCATTAATCAGTTTTCTTGATTTACGCCATATATCTTCATAAACTCCTCAAAATAAGGAATATAAATAAAACTATAAGTTAAGGGTTTCAATTGGCATACATGACACGCCAAGATGGTATACACGAACCTCCTAGGCATTTGGTATATATTAGTTCTTTTGGTTACAAGTATAAATAAGTTTCAACTCATTCTCGTTTTCAAATTTTTCCACGAGTTTCAGACTTATATATCTCTGCATATGTTAGGGAGCCCAACTTGTGCTGCCCGGATGAATACCAGAGCATCAAATGAGAAAAGTAAAAGCACCATACCTTAAACTTGAGCACATTCCAAGGATGGGAGAAACGCAACTGGGCCCTGCAGTAGTAGAAACTGGTGAATCTAGCGTACTAATTGAATTGCCAAGCAGCTCTTTCGTCTCTTATGAGATTTCTAGCAGCCGGTTTGGTTCGAATTCTTGAAAGTAAATGACCTTAGTATTCTTCCAAACGTGCCTCGGTGTTTGTGCATGTATGCAAAACGAACAAGTTTTAGAAAGAGGGAAAGATCCTTATTCCTTCCTATAAATGCCACCGTATCTCATATACGATACCATTTGCCATAGATGATGCATCCAGTTCAAAGAGACAAGAACCATTCTTGTTCCAATCATTTGAGGAACCTATGTGTCTGCTTCGGTATTCATCTGGGCAGCACAGATCCAGGCTCTATAGGAGCACTCTTGTTTAAATCATCGAAGTAATAATTTTTTTAGAAATTTGAAGTGACTTATATATATATATATATATAATTGGAAATACTTTTTCTGGCTCCAAAACTAGATTGATTGTAATGATTGCGATAGGCAACTATCAATAATGAAGTAGATTTTCCTCTTTCGTATACTTGTTTGGATTGCATATCCTATATAGATACAATTTTTTTCTTTTTGTATTTATTTTACTTTAATTTTTTTATAGTCGGAATTTTGGGTTATTACACAAATAACATTTCCGCGCGCATTAGGAATTGGTACGTTAAGCATCATATTGAAGATTTAAGAAAAAGCAGATGAAGAAACCTTTATATTTCTTTGAAGGCGGAGTTATCAAACTTCAATTAGTTTGCAACATAACCATTTGAACTAGTACATGGGAAGCAGCAGATAGTCCAATCACTAATCGAAAAAAAAAAAATACATATCCATTCCAAGCTAAGAAGAAAAATAATACTGGAAAATTGATGATGATGTTTAACAGAGTTGGAGTTTTCAGAATGAAAAACAAGAAGCAGTTTAAAAGAGACAAATTACTAAACGATTTGGCAGTTAACTCAAGGAATTTGTTCTTCTTCAATAATTTCGCCAATTTCATCTTCAGGTTTCCGATCAGCGTTTCCTGAATTAGAAAGTCATCAAATAACTCAGTCAAAAGAGAGCTTTTAATTTGATTTTCGTTATCAAAGAATAGAAATATAAGGGAATAAAAAAGTGCGCGCGTACAATTTTATAAAACTTTGCACGCATCTGCTAACAACCATAAACCATTAACAGCTTTCCATATTCTTACCGTTTCGTGATTCATTCGAATTCACATGATCCATAAACTGCTCTTCTGAAGGGTTTGCTGGTGTTCGTGTTACTTGAAATTGTTCCATCACACCAAGACGAGCCATAAGGAGCCACACATGAGTGAGAAACTCTCCCCCTTTTCTGAGCTGTTGGGCATGCTGATCCACCCTGCAGTGAATGGCAGCGTAACCAAGTATCTCCATCCACACAGCCTCCAAGAACTCCCACCTCTGCCCAGTTTCCATTTCAAGTATGAGTGATCTTGCAAGCCTGCACCCGTCAAGTAGAGCGGAGTGGGATCGGCTTCTTCTCCCTGCATCTGGGTCAATTAGTTGCAGCAACTTGTTATAAACTTCACGTAGTGTTATTTCTCCATTTAGTTGTTGAAAAAATTCTATGGTGTCTGCACAAGTTTCTCGGAATGTGATCACTCCCCTCCCTATTGGCAACATATGCCGCTGCTTGATCAGAAGATATAGCATATAGCCAGATAGATCGTCACTATTTCTCACCTTAGTATTGAGTTTATCGATATCATCAATCTGGTAGCACAATTCTGTGGCGATGTGCCATGTGAGAATGCTTTGGTGAAATTCTAGCATTTTGGTCCACTCTATGGACATAAGACCCCATGCCTTAATGGCACAAAGCACCCCACACTTACTTGTGTAAATCCCCTCCGTGTCTGACTCTGATTTGTTTAAGAAATGTTTGAAGATATTTTCTCTCAAATTCTCCTTCACTTCAAGACGCTGTAAATACGACACCATTTTTAAGATCATCTTGAACCTCCGAGGTCTATCCTTAAATTCCATGCACAGGATTAGTAAGTTGTATTTGTTGATGACTTTTGGCAACGTGAAGTTATATTCATCAAAAGTTTTTCTATCTTGATCCCTCATATGTTCAGAATACCTACGTGGTAAACTATTCCAGTATGAATGAACATGGTGCCCTACGGTATCCAACCCTTGGAGTAGAACTCCAACCATCAATGACCACGTAATAATTTTATCTACCTTTGATAGCCCATGCATTTCATTTTCCTTTGCTATGCAAAAGCAAGTGAATACTGTCATGGTGATGCAAACAGCACAAGCATCCAAAATTCTACCCAGAGGAGAAAACATAACGTATGCCTTGGTGTAGAAAACATCAAAGGCATAATTAAGTTGTTGTTCCACTTCCACAAAAGCACGTTTAGCACTCAATTTTCGGAAATAAGACTGCTTTCTCTGAAGATCATTAGAAGTGAAGACAAGATCCACGAAGAGACTCACAAAGAAGCCCCTAAAATCTTCAAACAAAACCCGAGGATTACTTTCCGAGTCATTTTCTGATTCATTCATTGTTCTCTCCAAACTAGACTTGTGAGATTCCTTCAAATCCTTACGAGTGTCAATGCTTGCAGAATATAGGGCCCAAGTCCTCTCCCCAAAATTGATAAATCCAACCACAAGCATTGCAATGCTAAAGTATGAGAACCAAGTACTTCTCCAAGCCATAAAGATTAGATAAAGCACCCTAATCGTTTGCACTAACCACAGAACCAATGCCCTATGCCATTCAGCATTGTCCTCCAATGCCTGAGCTGTAAAGCCCGAAGGACCCCCAAGGTGTACTAACAAAAATGTGCCCCAAAATGCAATGAGCACCTGATCGTTCTCATATTTTCCATCTGGCTCTCCAAGCATACTGGAGATAACACCTAGTGCAAAATTTGCCACCCAATCTAACATCAAATTGGCTGCCCAAACTAGTGAGTTCAAACTGCAAGAGTAAACATTTTTTCTATATTGTCCGTAGACAAGGAGTATAAGTTGACAAACAAGACTTGTTAGAACCGGGCCTCGTAGATGCCATTTGTCCCATACTTTACGCATTGGGTCTGGAACTCCTTGAACAAGCCTCCGTCTCTCGGTGGATATCCAAATGCCTAGAACTAAAATATCAAATCAATAAGGCAACCATTGTTCATCACCAATGGTTAAGAAAAAAACAATCAGAGGCATATACTTTTATTCAAGTATTGTCATTTTAATGTTCATCATTTTTTAGATTCTACCGCTTGTATAGAATACTAGACTATATCAAGTTAACAGCCTAAGCTACTACGAAAAATTATCATGTTCAGGGCAGTACGGATATATGGCAAACTTACTTGGTGATAACATAGATGCCATTTCGCCTTCACACTTAATTTCCTACTTGTGAGGCCGTAGTGTTGAGAAATTGAATTGCTTATCTACTCTTTGAACTTCAAAGATAAACTTGTTACCACAAAATAGTTCCACCTAAAAATAATAAAATAAAAAGAAATTTATAATGGCATACTGTTTGACGAAGGTTTTTGGTTTTGTAAGAATTTAATGTAGTTGTTTAATTATTGAGAATTATGTTGCCAAACTTCCATTCGAAATGAATATTTGGAGGGTCCACTCTATATTTATTATAGGATTTAATTTTAATCCACTGTCATGTAAAGTTTCTTTACACTGTCATCCAATCATGTACTGACACATCATTAAAAGTATTAGACTTTTGAGGTAGTTGTTATAATAGTCAAACTCTTTTAGTGAGTTAGCAATACATTATTGGGTAAAAGTATAAAAAAAACTTTACACTGACAATTGATCAAAATTAAACTCTTTATTATATAGCTATATTTAAATAAAAGAGCAATTAATGCACATATTTGCCCCTTCAAGTGACATATGGAGAGGTAGACTTTAAATATTCCTAATGAAAAAAATAAAAAAATAAAGTTTAAATTATATATATATAATATAAGTTTACATTTTTAAAACAATAATTAAGGCGAGGGGAGATGAGTGATAGGGAGAGTGAGAATATTTTATAAATTATAGAAGAGTAATTTGTGTCATTTTATGAATTAGATAAGGGTATATTAGGAAAAATATACAACCTAGACACCAATTTGATCTTATTAGGGTCACAAAAATTAGTCCGGTTAAAACTTTAGACTGTAATTAGAGTTAAGTTCAACCTGGCCCATATACACTCCTAGTAAGAATAAGTATGATTCTCTCTCTAATTCAATTTAAATAGATCAAATAATCTTCTAAAAGACTTCATATCACTCGACATCTCTCGAGTAATAAACTTTTTATTTTATTCACGTCTTAATAAGATAGTTTTTATATTAAATATCTCATTTCTAATATTATATCACTATATTGTTTTAGAAATTGAAAGGAAACCTACCTTTTTTTCTTACTTGTCAAAACAAGACACAAACATTTATAATAACTTGTAAAAACAAGATGTGTATAACAGGCAAGGATAAGAAAACTGAACTAGACTGGCCAATTCAACCAGTTGAACCGAATATTGGTCACCTCACCTTTCCAGTTCACCCCAAAAATCTGTTTAGTATGAAAATTAGTCAAAAACTGGTGAACCGATCAATCCGGACCGGTTCAATTATGTTCAATCGAACATGTTTTTTTTAAATTCTTATTAATTCAAATAATGTCATTTTGATATAAAAACTGAATGTAAGTCAATCTAAGAAGAATTTTATATGAAATACTTAAACTTAGATTGTACAAAAGCTTGAAAACTGAATGTATAATTGATTGTATATCTCTTTGAACTGAAATTGAAATTTTTTAAAACAAAAATATGCTATGATACTGTTACTGAATGTTTTAGACTCTCAAAAATAAGTTATAGACTATTTTTTATCATTTGTGGTGTTTTTTATAATTTTTTATTTATTAATTTAGTATAATATATATATAATTAAATTATTTAATTATATTTTAGTTCGATCACGGTTGAACTATTGAATCTTAAATCAATTCTCTAATCGATTTAATGATCGGTTCAATTTTCAAAACCTTAATAACAGGTGAAACATACAAATTGAACCACCTCAAACCGCCTAGAACCACTTAAACTCACAAACCGAATGCTTACCAAATCCGTCAAACTTCCTCTCATCCTTTTCAAAATCAAAATTCCCAGCTTCCAGAGAGACTTTCTTCTTGAAATTAATAGGAGAGATCTTATATTTTCTTCTACTTTCTTAGTTGTCTATATTTTTCCTTTTAAATTTATAAAATGCGGAGAACATTTTGTGGACTAAGATGAATAAGAAAAGTTCTAGTATAGACTTGTGTAGACTAAATTAATCAAAATTTAACACATTATTATTATCCATTAAATAAATAAAAAATTAGTTTAACTACTTTCTAACTTTAATATTTATATAATGAGGATGAGCATTGATTAATAATGTTATTTTTTTATTAATTTAACCTATATGTAGTACAACTTATGTATGCGATGTCTGTCTAAAAATTTATCAAGAGAAAAATCTGTTATCAAGAGAAATTTACCACAGAAAAGAGTATATATATGCTTCACAAGTAATAATGGTGTAATCAAATAAAGATATCATCTAAATAATAATATGTTAAAAGTTGAAACCCAATCAATGATTGAGACACTTGACCATTTGGGTTGCCCGCTATAGGTCAGACCATATTTGGGCCGGCTGGAATTTAGTTTATGCTTGTAAAATAATGACTCAACCCAATCCTATATGGGCTATGGGCATTGTGAGCCAGTCCATCGGCCTCTTATGTGTTTGTGAGGAAGATCATGATTGAACTAAAACCTCAAGCAGGAATTTGTAAACCAAAACCCCAAACCACGGCCACATATTGTGCAAAATTCTGGCTTAACACTTATGTATTTTATCGAATTATTTGAGTTGCTCTATCAAGTTCAAGTTCTACCTATTTTGATGGCAGCAATGAACGCTATCCTTCGACGATTTGGCCTCATCACCAAATTAGCCTCCAATATTTACATGGGTTTCTCTATGTGGATAAAAGACGAAGGTAATGCAAGAGATAGGTTTTTTTTTCTTTCTTCTGTTTTGAATTCTTTGTTTGTTTTTCTTAAAAAATTTATTTATACATGAATTATGTCATTCTTTAAATTTAATTCAATTAAAATGTTATTGTTCTCTATAAATTTGATTTATATCAATTTAGTTTTTAAAATATTTGATTGAGTCATATTTAGAAGTTGATGTGATAAATTGATGAAAATAAAATTAAAAACATATTCAATGTACCCCCAACAAATATATTGTAGAAACTTTTAAAATAAATATATACAAATTATAAAATTAAATAGAATTGATAATAGTAAAAGAAATGTTTTAAGAGACTAACCTAAACATTTATAAAGTTTCGCTTACTCCTTTTTGAAAAGCGCCTACGTATTCTTTTGGAATCAAGGCTCGTGGTTCCGTTTTTAAAAATTGATTGTTAATTGAGTAATTTTAATTAAATATGTCCTAAAGCATATTCTATTTTTTTGTTTTGTTTTAGAAACATGATTTTTAATTTAATTTTGTTTTATTATGAAAAAGTTGGCATATTATTAACTAAAAGGAAATTGTACAATTAGGCTAATAGTCCCAAATAAGATTGAACAGACACATAACATAACTCCTAATTAATTGGCATCAAAAGATCAGTACATGACTCTTATAACTGCTATGCTTCAAATCATTGGAGCTACTAGGGTAATAATTATTTTATGCTCTAGTAAGTAGTCATGCAAGATGGATCATTATTAGAGAGAAAATTAATTTACTAGGCTAGCGGCACCCTAAGCAGGGTTAAAAATGACAGTCTATAAAATTGAATCTTAAATGAGATCAAAAGTATGATAACTCTTATTATAGTTATATGTTTTAAAACATTAAACTATTTCATAGTTTTAAGATTGGATTTAATTTCAATCTACTATCAGTGTAAAGTTTTTTACACTATCATCCAATCATGTATTGACACATCATAAAAAGAATTAGGCTTTTTAAGTAGTTATTGTGATAGTCAAACTCTTTTACTAATTTGGCAACACATGATTGAATGACAATGTAAAGAAACTTTATACTAACAGTGGATCAAAATTAAACTCTTTAAGATTTATTCACAAGTAGATAAAAAAAGTTAAACAAAAGTAAAAAAAAAAATCATTAAAAATCATAATAATATAAGATGGTAAAATATAAATAAGGCATCCAACATTATGTTGACTAATAACAAAAGCATGTAATTGTACCAGACTTTGTAGCTCAATTAGAATCCGTTCAAGTTTTATGACTTACAAGCCACGATGAAGTTGGATGTCCGATTCTCCACCATGTCATTTATATCTTTTCTTTCTTTAGATGTTTGTACATCTAATATAAAATTAAAAAAATATTAAATATCAACCAAATATATTTATATTAATTTTTTAACTAAATTTTAAAAAAAATATTATTTTTCATTTATTTGTTTTTTTTATTCCAATTAATAAGTAGTAACAGCTTTTTATTGCGTACGTGTTTTGATTGTCTTATTCTAGTAGAAAAGGGAAAGGGACTCAAATGCATTAGTAACTTCTCTAGAAAAAGCAACTCTCTCTCATAAATATAATTCAGCTTCTTGTATTGATCACTCATCTTATTTTGGATCCGTGAAGATTGGACCGTTTCCTTCTCTCACAGCGACAACAGGGCAACAAGTGTGTTGGGGTCTATTGCACCGTTTGTGCCCCGTATAGTTTTTATCTATCTTTGTTTATTGGCCCTCTGATGCAACCTCCATCATTCACATGCCAATTGTATTTTTTTTTTAACCCCACTTTAGATTTGAATAGCCTACAACAAATGGATCAATAACAGTGTTGAATTTATCATGCTTTCTTAAAATCTAAATCAAATTAGAACACTGATCCACCTTAATTTATTTTCTCTCATTTCACCCACACATTGCACCCTTTCACCTACATGAGGCACACAATATGTCACTCCTCCTTTGACCATTTCCCCCCTGCGTCCTTTACGTCCAGCTATAAAAGCCCAGTGAAAACTAGAGATGAAAGGATAGAGGGAAAAGTTGAAGACATAGGAACTTGCAGAAAACAGAGACTTAAAATAGAGAGAACTGAGATTAGAATTACTGGTTCAAACCCTACCTGTAAGGTATGCCACTTCAATCTCCTCTATCCTCATAGTTCCAGTGTTTATCGTGATTCTGCTTATTCCATATGTTCTTTTGCCGCATATGGAAAAACAAATTGATATCTTGTTATGTGTTACATGGGTAGAAAAAGAGGTTAGGATGATTTCCTTTAGAACAAGGATCCAAAGAGAAAGGAAATGAGAAACCAAGAAAGAAAAAACAAGGAGAGGACCACAACAACTTAGGGGGAGGTAGAGAAAGAAGAGGAAACCGGGAGGATAGTAAGGAAAAACGGCAAACAAACATACATAAAGAAAGGACAATGATGGAAAGGATTTGATTTTAAAAATTAATCAAGTATTTAATTAATAATTTATATACAAATAATTAATAATTTATTTTTATTTTAATACTAAATACATGATTAATTATATATAAATTATTAATTAAATTAAATAAATATTTAATTAATTTTCAAAATAAACTAAATAAAAATTATTTTTTCTAAAGTCATGATTTGAGTCATTCTCCTTATAAGAAAGTTTGAAATGAGAATCACAAGAAGAAAAAGAAAAAAAAAGGTATGAAGAAAAAATAAAAGACCCTATATGCTTGTACCTTAAGTAGTACTTGCACAAGTTTCTCCATACTACTATGATGTTGGAGAAGTTGGATAATGTAAAAATAACTGTATAGGTCAGCTCAATAAAAATAATGATCAGTTAATTTGTTTTAAAAATTAATTAAATATTTAATTATATTAATTAATAATTTATATATAATTAATTAATAATTTATTTTTATTTTTATATTTAATACGTGATTAACCGTATATAAATTATTGGTTAGTTTTCAAAACAAACCAATCAATCATTATTTTTGTTAAACTGACTTTTATGGTCATTTTTCCTTAAATAATTCATGAACTACTTATTCGGATAATTGACAAACTTTGTGTTATTTTAAAAATTATTTATTAAATTAGTATAATTTTAAAATTATTTTTTAAAATAAAGTAGATTTTGACACATTAATTTCTTTTTTATATATGTGAAAAAAAAAATTATATGTGACACATGTTACAGTTCACTTAGAGCAAGTGATCTTATGTGACGATGTTTAGTCGCACTTTGTACCAAAAGTGCGGCCATACAACCTTTATTTATTTTTTGAATTTTTGTTTTTTATTTTAAAATATTTTCTAAAATCACAGTTATACGACCTTTATTTATTTTTTGAATGTTTGTTTTCTATCTTAAAATGACTAGATTAGCTAAGACTCGAATAATAATGATACATATCATCTTTTACCACTATATATATTAAATGATTCTGTTGAATTATAAATGTAAATTATAATATATATATATATATATTAATTATTGTTAAATAATATTTAGTCATTTAATGAGATCAATGTAACTATTAAATAATTATTTAAAAATTTTAAATTTCACATATAATGTGATAGTTGAAATAACCAAGTGAAACACAAGAAGGGGGGTTGAATTGTGTTTCTTAACCTTTTTTCGATTAATAAAAGATTTTCCTTTTCAATAGAAAATAGAACACAGCGAAGGAGACAGTTTAACAAGCAAAGAGCTTAGGACCAACACCACTTAGTCCTATTGGACTCTAAGGGTTTTGAAAAGACTTTTAATAAAATGGTTAACACGTTCTAAAACCAAATAAAAAGATATTTGTTAATAAACACAATGGTAAACCCCAGAGGTTAGTGAATATAATAAAGCACACTAGAAGAGAGGAGAAGCTTACACACGAGATTTATCCTGGTTCACTCTTATCAACCAAGAGCTACGTCCAGTCCCTTCAACCAGAAGGATTTTCCAACTAATCTTTTTCACGATTACAAGTATTATGCACCTCTTCAGGTAACAAGTATTTTCAACCTCTTCAGGTTCTAACTCACAAGTATTCTTTTACACACAAATCTTCAGCTTACAAGGCTTAAGATGAATAATTGAAAGTAGATGAAAGCTTGAGTTTGAAACTCACCGACAAATGAGAATAGACAATAGAAATCTCAAGGCTTTTTCTTTTTACACGAATATGGAAATAAAGCTTTTTAGACTATTGAAGGATGCTTGACAAAAGATTTCTAGTTCTTCAAGTCTGCTTCTTCTCTTTATAAGTAAGAACAAATTGAAGCGGACTTCATGGGCTAGATCGTCCAACGGAAATATTTATTACCGTTACAAGTAGCATTAAATGCATCTACCGGAAAAGTCTTGAACTTCTTCGACGGTGACTTTTATTCTCTGAGATTTCCAATCAATGAAAACAAAAGTCCTGATTTGTCTAAGATTGCAGACGGTTTCTTATTTGCGAGATCTTTGTAGTTGTTAGACAATGTCAAAGTGGCTTAGTTGACTTCTTCTGTCGCCGTGAGCTGTCAGAGTTCTTTTCTAGCATTTAATGAGGAACAGTTCTTCATTTTTGAAATTTCACTTGGACGCGAACTAGAGCTTGAACTTTGAAAGAGTGAGTTGAGTCCGAGCTTTGGCAGACAGATCGTATTGGACGAACTAATAAAAAGTAACAGTATATGCATACAAGTATTGGACGCACTAATAGTAAAAGTATATAATACATTTATTGGACCCATAAAGAATTATAGCATATTGGACGACGAAGAGTTATCTTTAAGCATAGAGCAGAATGGACGCACAACAAGTAGCGATTTGTTAAAACTATTGTTGAAACACTTACTTGTTCAAACTAAATAAATATTTTTGTTATCCTCAAAACTTAACAGGGAAAGCTTATAGCTTTTAAGAATTTAGTACTTAAACCTTTTTATAAGAATTTGGTTTCAACAATAGTTACATTAAATAGTGATTTAAAATTGAAATTTATATATAATGAGATGATTACATTAAAATGACTTTATGAATTAGTATAGTCATTTAATAATTATACTGATGTCATCAAATGATTAAATATTATTTAATAATAATTAATATATAACATAATTTATATTAAAAAACCAAGAACATCATTTAGTTTAGGGGTGAAGATGATACCTTTCATTAAAATTTAGGTTTGAACTCACCTGATTTACTTTTAAAATAGATAAAGAAATGTAAAAAAAAATTTTAAAAATAAAGGACATTTGTGTCGGTTCCCAATGCGACACACTTGAGCCAAGTAAACTGGTACAAGTGTCACGCGTAAAAAAAATGGCGTGACAAAAATTATCCTACTTTAAAAATTAATTTCTAAACGTATACCGAACTGGTCAATTGCACACTTATTCTCTTTCCACACCTTTTCTTTATTCTTATCTGGCTACTTACACTGCAATGTACCGAGCAAAATTGAAGAAAGCGAGAGAAAAAAGAAATTAAGAAAAAGTATAGGTTACCGTGTGAGATGGGTTAAGGATATAAAAAATAGAAAGAAAAAAGAGTAAATTATACTCTATTATTTTAAAATTTATCAAAAATATAAAAAAAATTAAACTTGATTATAAATTACAATTCACCTTATTTTTTTGTTGATTAGCTTTTAAGTGTTGACTTAATATCATTAATTTTTTAAAAAAATAAAAGAAAAAATACTAATTAATAATTATTAGTGAGTTCTATATTATAACCAAAAAAAAATTTCCCCAAACCACAACAATATTTATCAATATGAAATTTTAAGACTTCACAACTTTGTCCAATAAACAACTTCTATATATTGTTTAGTAAATTTAAATTTAAATATTAAACTAATATCATATACATTGCATATTTTAGTGTTTTGAAACACAAGCAAGATATAGTGCATGTTGTATATATATCTATATTCTACAATTGCTTATAAATCTAAAAATTTTTTTAATGTGTATGTATGCGTATACACATATACATTCTACATATTTTGTGTTTTTAAGCTAAGGGTATTCATATACAATTATTTAGATGGTACTTATGGTGACAAAGATCTTGATCCCAATTCCTGTCCTCATTTATTGAACAACCAGTCTTTCTCCTATGGGAGAAAAATTATCTTCATATTTGTCCTCGAAAATATTCCATGCAGTTTTCCACTTAAACAGATATTTTTTTTTATTTTTCTATTAACAACAACATATTATCATAATCCCTTCCTTGCATAGACAAAATAATTTGAGTTTAATTACAATCTTTACTTAGAAATAGTTGAACTAAAGGATTCAATAAAGGAAAAATAAAATTACAATCTTTTTTCATATAATAGACATACATAGTATATCAATTATTTGTTAAAAAATATATAAATAGCTACCAAAAAGAATATATAAATATGAATTATATTCCTTTTAATATATTTTTTCAAATTATATCCATTTCACTTTAATATTAAAATGTCAACTTCATTTGTAAATATTAAATCATAAGAATAAGCTTAACAACCTTTTTCTGTAGCATACAACTCATTAATAATTATTAATTAGTTAAAATTTCTTTTTAAAGTATTTAAGGGTGTTAAGTTAATAATTAATAAAAAATGATGTCGATTGTAATTTATGGTTAAGTTTTTGACTTGTTGTCATTTTAACAAAGTTTAAGGTAGCAAAGTGTAATATATTGATAAAAAAAGAAATACATTATGTGTGAAGGTTAATAAAGTATAAAAGAATAAGAATAAAAGAGGTATGCTGCGTGCAGAGTAGAAATTTTTTTAGTAAAGAGAAAAGAAAAGAATAAAGGAAGAGAAAGAAAAAGAACGAATAAAGAAAAAGGAAAAAGAAAGAAAGGACAAAGAGAGGGAGAAAGATAATAAATACGTTAAAGAAAAAAAAAAAGAGATATTTTTGTTGTTATCTAAGTAAAAAGTTGAAAAAATATGTTTTGTTTAATAGTAAGTAGAATGTGTGTTTATTTTATGTTGATTCATTGCATTAAATTATTTTATTTATATTTAAATATCATTAATTTTTTCCAACCTTTATTTGACCAAATTTATATATTATTTATCTCACCTGTACAACTCGTCCTAACCAAATGAACTAGCAGGCTCGCCCAAGATGCCTGGAGTGAATCCTACCAATCTCGACGTGGATCACGCTCCTCAACCAAGGGCTTAGTCGTAATCCTATCAGCAGTAAGGCTAAATAAGGGAACCTCTTTCACTCATTAACTTGAGCGTTAGAGTATCAGAACTTCAGACAAGACCTGTGATCCAAACTCCAGACCGAAACATTAGACCTCTAGTCCAGACCCCATATCAGAACAGTTCCCATGCTTATTATTGGGTTTATTAAGTATATACAACATTTTTATATTGAAGAGTTACTATAATATCTTGATGGGTATAATACTTAAGTTGTCAATCATTTATTGACTATTAGAAGAAATTTTTAACTATTAGTTTCATAATAAATATTTAAAATTTTATTAAATATAAACAATAACTAATAAATATTCAACAACTCACCATCAATATCGATACTCAAAAAACAAAGATGGATTTCAGAGTAATACTCTTTTTACATACTAGAGTAGTACATCAATTATATGTTTGTATATATATATATATATATATATATATATATATATATATATATCAACTTAAACTAGTGTAAAACTTAGTCATTCTTACACCACTCAATAACTTTTTATTGGGTATACTTTTATCGATCAAACCGTTAAATTATAACTATCCATCATGTTGATCATTTGTGTCAAACTTTTTTAAAAAAAATGAATATCAGTAAGAATATAATCAAACAGTTCATATTTTCATATATTTCAAAAGTTTATATTACGTTAACTTTATGAATATCAATGAATTACAAAACAATTTTCAATTAATGTGAAAATTTATAGATATGATTTACATGATAGAAACTTTAAATTTAAGGATAGATTTTATGAGAAAGTTATTCAATAAAAAGTTATTAAGTAGTATAAGAGTAATTAAATCTTACACCGATATAAGTTGATCCCTTATATATATATATACATATATATATATATATATTACTCCTCTTCAATAACATTTTTACTTTATGTTAAAAGGTCAGCCTAATTTTGTAAAGAAAAAAATCATAAGTTAAATTTTGAAATTTTTTTGTTGAGATATATAGTTGACTAATAATTAATAATAACTAAGTTTTTTGAGGGTGTTAAATCAATAATTAGTGAAACAAAAAAATAAGGTAGGATGTAATTTATGGCTGAATTTAAGATTTACTATCATTATATTATATTATATATTATTGTTATAAATATATATGCTTGTGCATGAATATATGATCAATTATTTAATATCCATGCCGATGATTTATCAAATATTCCAAAGTAAAAACGAAAACTGAACATACTCAGCGCACAATATATATCATGGAGGCCAATTTAGAGGTGTACTTGTTCCATTGTGCATATTCCCGTTTTCAGGTACCGAGCCAGTCTTTAATACTTTCAAAACATAGCCAATGTGTGTTAACCCAAGCTTTAGTGGTCTTGCTTTGGCAGTTAGGCCCATAACATCGTTCAAATGAAATTGTTTGATGGGTACCAAATATTTAAGATACAAACGGGATTTTCTGATAGAGAGTTCAAATTTTCTTTGTTAAAATTAAAATTCAATCCACTCGAACCATTTCTTGAACATAGATTGAGAATTTATGGACCACATAAGCTAATCAGGCTGAAATCCTAAAGAGTGGGAGAGAGAATTGTTGAGGAAGATGATCCTGAAAACCCAAACAAAATATAATTGCCGGCATATTAGCTGGTTTGGAACTGCATGAACTTTATCAACTTACGATGCAAGAACAAGCAGAAGAGACCCCTTTACTTTTCTCAGTGAATAGTTATCAACTCTAGTTTTCAAAGCAAACAAACAGCTAGATTTTTTTGGTGTAATTAAGGTATTCCCTTACTTGAAAGGTGAGAGATTAATCTTATAGGGTACGATCAGGCATATAAAACAAGCATTTCTCATAATTACATTTTCTCTATACACACTACTTCAAAGATTGAATTCGAGACAAGATGATTAAGTTGACTAAGCCCTTTTCCATGCAGCAAAATATGTAATCACTATTTGGATAAACACGAGATACTACTTTGTTTCATTAATTCCAAGCTAAGAAGAAATTAGAAATATAATAGGGGCAAATTGATTATTATGTCCAAAGCGAGTTTTGGGTACGAACATAAAAAAGAAAAAGAAAAACACGACTACAACATGATTAATTTGAACAATGAACTCCATTAAGCTGCAGGTTGTTATTCAAAAGCTCCATCACCAATTCAAAATTCAAGTCTTCCATCCCTCTCCTTTGTGCATGTGTCTGATGTCTCCTGAAACAGAAGCCTATCAAATATATTTTTCATTAATTTTCTTATATTAAAAGTAAGAAAATTAAAAAAAAAATCTCAGCAGACCATAATATCTGGAGAACATAAGGATTCCTTTATTCTTACCCTTGATAATTTGATTCATCTAATCCAATGATTGCTCACTTGCAGTGTCCGCTGATGGTGGTGTTACTTGAAATTGTTCCATCACACCAAGATGAGCCATAAGGAGCCACACATGAGTGAGAAACTCTCCCCCTTTTCTGAGCTGTTGGGCATGCTGATCCACCCTGCAGTGAGTGGCAGCGTAACCAAGTATCTCCACCCACACAGCTGCCAAGAACTCCCATCTCTGCACAGTTTCCATTTCATTGATGAGTGAGCGAGCAAGCCTGCACGAATCAAGCAAAGCGGAGTTGGATCGGCTTCTTCTCACTTTGTCTGGGTTGACTTGCAGCAACTTTTTACAATCTTCACGCACATTATCTGATGGTATTTTTACTTTTGATTGTTGCAAAATTTCCATGGTTTCCGCATAAGTGTCGCAGAAGGCGATCACTCCCCTGCCAATTGGCAACATATGCCGTTGCTTGACCAGGAGATACAGCATATAATCAGATAGAGTCTTGCTCACCTCAGATTTAGCCACAGTCGGTCCTTGATTATCATCAATACCATAGTAGCACAAATCAGTGGCCACGTGCCACATGAGAATGCTTTGGTGAAATTCTAGCATTGTGGTCCACTCCAAGGACTTGAGACCCCTTTCTTCAATGGCCACATGCACCCCACACTTTCTCGAGCAAAGCTCCTCCATGGTTGACTCTGATTTTTTCAAGTGGCTGTAGATATGTTCTTTCAAATTTTCATTGACCTCGACATGCTCTGTATCCAGCTGGGATTTCAAGTTCTTGAACTTCCAAGAAAGATCCTCATTTTGCAGGCAAAAGGTTAATAAGTTGCATTTGTTGATGGCTTTCGGCTTCTTTTCATTGAAACTATCACCTAGATATTTAAATAGTCCCGACCCTCGAGATCTCTCACGTGCTCGACTATTCCAGTATGAGTAATAATACTCGTCAAAGGTATAGATCTCTTGGAGTACAACTCCAACAACCAATGACCAGGTAATAATCTGATCTATCTTTGATATCCCATGCAGTTCAATTACCTTAGCTATGCAGAAGCAAGTGAATACCACCGTAGTGATGCAAATAGTACAAGCACCCAAGATTCTACCTAGAGGACGAAACATAACATATGCCTTGGTGTAGAAAAAATCAAAGGCATACTCAAGTTGCTTCTCCACATACTCAAAAGCATTTTTGTAACCCAATTCCCGGAAATCCCGCTGTTGTTTCCGAAGATCGTCAGAACTCAAGACAAGATCGACGAAGAGACTCACAAAGAAGGACATGAAATTTTTAATAAAATCAAGAGGATTTCCTTCCAATTCAATTACTGTGGCTGACTCATTCTTTCTCTCCTTACTGAACCGCTCAGATTCAATCATACTATTGTCAACGCTTGCAGAATATAGGGCCCAAGTCCTCTCCCCACATTTGATAAATCCAACAACAAGCATGCCGATGCTAAAGTATGAGAACCAAGTACTTCTCCAAGCCAAAAGGACTATATAGAGCACCCTAATTGTTTGCACTAACCATAGAACCAACGTCCTACGCCATAGAACATTGTCCTCCAGTGCCTCAGCTGTAATGGTTGGTGGACCCCCAAGGTGTACTAACAACAATGCACCCCAAAATGCTATGAGCACCGGATCGTTCTTGTGTTCTCCAAAGCATCCAATTGGGTCTCCAACCTTACTGGAGATAACACCTAGTGCGAAATTTGCCACCCAATCTGACATCAAATAAGCTGCCCAAACAGTTGACTTGGTATTAGTGTGTTTTCTTATTTTTCCCATGAAAAGGAGTGACAGGTGACAAACAATACTGACTAGAACCGATCCACGTAAATCCCATTTGTCCCAGACTTCACGCATTGGGTCTGGAACTACTTGAACAAGCCTCCGTCGTTCGGCGGATATCCAGACGCTTAGAACTAAAATACATCAGGCAACCAAGCATGTTCGTCAGAAATGGTTAAAGAAAAAAACAAAAAACAAAAACAAAAACAAAGCCATATAATTTTATTCAGGTATTGTCATTTTATTGTTTATCATTTTCCATATGCTACCGTTAGTATAGAATACTATATTATAACAAGTTGACAACCTATGGTACGAAGAAAAATTATCATATTCACGGTAAGAAAGAATATAATTTTCAGGGCAATGGCATAAAAATGGCTATATAGTGCACAATATATGGCAAACTTACTTGGTGATAGCATGGATGCCATTTTGCTTTCACTCTTAAATCCCTGTGATGTGCGGTAGTGTTAATTGAATTGCTTATCTACTCTTTGAACATCAAAAGCAAACCTGACAACACAAAATAATTTCATCTAAAAATAATATAATATAATAAAATAAAATATTTAATGCCCTCCAATTAGAAGTAATTGTTTAATTATTCAAATTCTTGTTGCCAAACACAAACTTGCATTGATCTGAGTGAAAAGAACTCGGTCACGTTAAGTATCTTGTCATAGATTCGATCATTAGGTCGGCGTGTATTGAAAAAATGTAGTTGGGAGGGGTTCTCCGAGCTAAGGTATCCCCATAGAAAAAAAATCTTGTTGCCAAACGACCATTCAAAATCAAGAAATGTTAATGATCTTCTAAATAGTGCAAAATTCTAGTTATTATTTTCATCATCTCATGTTTTCAAAATAAGTACACTAAACATTAACCCAATCCAGATGAAACTTTAGTTTAATAAATATCATTAATGATCCGTACGTCCACGGAATATTAACACAATCCATATAAAACTATTATGGTATTTGCTAGCAAGTATCCTTAATGCATTAGTTAAGGGATTAAAATAAAAAGTATTAAATGTAAAAGTAAAGCATTTAAAATTCAAAAAATTCAATACTTTATTCATTAAGTAATTAAGAAAATTTATTGAAGGACCTTAATGCTTCTAAAACTTAAGGCACTAGTTAGCAAGACCCAACAATTATTCTCATAACACATTCTATTTTTTAGTGAAAAGATGGGTACATGCACTTTTTTAATCTATACACCCATAGTTTGTTTTTCTGTACTTGATTTTTTGCTACTAGTCAGAAAATTACTTTCAAGACATATAAATATGTCACGACAGTAAAACCTTATGAGTGAAATTCAAAAATAATTTTTTTAGGTGAAGGATATCTAACACTAAACTAATCCCTTGAAAGCATTGTACCTTACATTTGATTAAGAATTTTTTTCTTAGTGCTTAAAACATTAATAAAATGTGGTCAAATCCTTAAAGAAAATTCATTTTATACGTCTCAAAAAGCATTTGAACAACCAACACCGGTAGCAAAGTGTTGATTGCATTATTATAAGATATAAATTGAAACCTTTAAGGTCCAGCAAATTAAAGTATCATATTTATTTATTTCTTGAAAATAAAAGTGGAAAAATCTAAAAGTCAGTCAATCAAATCTAACGGTTAGTAGTTCTTCAAAACTCTACCTTTTCATTTTGATTCAAACTGGCCATTCAAGTCAGTAATTTGGAGGTGTCAATTCTCTGTTGATCGCATAGTCATCTTAAATGAAAGAGCAATTGCAAGGAAACTAACTAACATGACCTCAAAGATGCTGAACATAAAGCCAAATATATACCACTATTAAACTAGTCAGGTTCGTCACTTTGACAGACTTTTTGAAGTGCATTATAATGGTGGATATGAAGATGACTTGAAAATAGTAGATTATATATGCAACAAAACTTGTCTTATATTGTGTCTTGGAAATACCTGAATTATAGTCTGGTTTTCTGTTGCTTTGTAACACTACTCCGTACATATTTCCATTGCTAACTCATGAAACAAGAAAATAGGATATCATCATTCTGATGCTGGCAAAAAGTTATAACGACAATAGTAACGAAATCTGCATTTGAGACATTCAGCATAATAAAGAATAGAAAAAAAGAACTAAATTTTGGTTAGAAAATAATAGCTAGCTTGTTCTATACTGATAGATAAACTTAAAAAAAAAAAAAAGACTTTCATGAATCAAGGTTAAGTGCATCGAAAATGCTGACATGATTCAAGGGCACCATTACCATCCATTAACATTCCATAACTTCACAGATCTTCACTTGTAGTGAAACAGAACAGATAAAGGTAGATCTCTATATATATCGAATATTTAACATAAAGAAAGACTTTCACTGGTCAATCTTTACATGTAATAAACAAAGACTGACGTAAAAAAATGACCTCGTAGACACAAGAAATAAATGAAAAGCTGACTTTATGCATCCCATTTTATATAGTAGTTAAAAATAAAAATAAAATAAAAGTAACAAGATGCCTATATCTCTGAAGTTTAAAAAAGAATTATATATTGGCTGCTTTCCTCTAATCAAGCATCAAGAAGTTTCCATACAACAATAAAACACTACAAAAAATAAAGCATTTAACCGCATTCAAATGGGTCGTCTAGCCGCAGCTTTGACTGTGGCTATACACTTTAACAGCAGTTGCCCTAAATGCCGTTGTTTAAGGTGTCGGTACATGCCTCATTTAGCCACACTTGTATCTATTTAGCCACACTTCAAAACTGCAGGTAAACGCAGTTTATAGGAAATTTTTTTTAATTTTCTAATTTTCCAAAATTATAATCTGTTTGATGTTCAATTATAATATCTAATAAAAAAATTAAAAAAATTAAAAACATTAAAAACAACCACAAGAGATGAAATAAAAGTACTTAATAATTTTTAGACAAAAGAAACTAGCAAAACAAAATAGCAAAACAAAATAGCATTTTTGCTGAAACCATTTTCATTTAAAATATTGGAGAGATACATATTTAAGAGAAATAATTATACAATAATAAGGAAAACTAACTATTCAAAAATTTGAAAAGTAATGCAATTATTGACCTTGATTGATGGCGTGCCTCAAGGGGATTTGAAAAAACACAAACATCACATTGACTACCAACAGAACCAGAATTTTTTTTCTGACCTTTCAAGAATTGTCTTCCAACTTTCATAATTAACCAGCTGCAATTCAAGGTTCATTACAATGAGACTCTTAAACAAGCTTTTGGGTTTCTATCACAACATAAAGCATATAAATATAGGTGCACATTAAATGACTCTTACTTATTCTCATTCTTGACTGCTAAAAGATATTCAGTATAATCATATTTGCTATGTTAAAAACTTTAAACTAGGTTGCATGCACGCCTTAGGGGAAAAACTTCTATAAGGTATACAGCTTTAGAATTCAGCTCTGATATAGTGAATGGAGCTTAACTTCTGTGCGCAAATACTTGAATCCATGTGCAATGCTTATAATAATTTTCATATGCCTTTAATTGTCATCTAGCCAATGCATGGAACATCTAATACTATGAGTAATCCCAAATTGTATATTATCGTAGCACTAGCAGCAAATACATGGAGCATCTAACACTCTTAAGGAATGTTAATGTAAACTACAACATTGTCGTATAAGTATTTGTAGTAAATGACACACGGTCCAGCACTGCTGTCAAACTATAATATTCGTGATATTCAACTACAGATGTGGAGTCAACTGGTAAAACACAAACAAGTATGGTTGAGTTATGGTATTTTGTACGGTGGGTTTCCATCACAAAAGTTATGACAGATGTAAGTTAACTGAAACAGAACAATATAAATTGAAAGAAGAGCCTAGACCACGTTGCACTGGCAGTGGTCAAATTGCAATAAAGGTCAAACCTGAGGCATAAGAAATTTTCATTAGAAATCCATTAACCACTTACTATTTGTTGGATTTCCAAAATTAAAACTCCAAGGATTAGCTATAAATTAGCTGTTATAGCAATTGTGATAGTCAAAGATTAGGTGCTGTTATAGCAGCTACAATAGTCAAAAATTAGGTGTAGATTAGTTATTATAACAGCTGCAATGGCTGCATTGTCAAAATAAGTGGGCTGTAATCCCTTCAATTGAGGGATTTTGTTTGTACATTAATCTATATAAATTCATCAGGCTATAAGTCTTTCTCTCAAGCTATTTATTTTCAAATCTCACACTATTGAATTTATGTACAGCATTAGTCCAGTTGCATTGCCTGCATTTTCATTGAACAAAAATGAGATTGCTAGATGAGTAACATGTAAAGGATATGGAATAATGAATTAAACTAGTAAAAACAGCAATACGGTCTCAACGACAGATTTGAAACATGCAACATTGCTGCATTATAATACCTTACCAACTTTTTAGGATTGTTGATTTACATATGCCTCCAAGCCACATTGCCATAACTGCTCTCAGACGGGCAAATAGCCCTGAGTAGTTTTTTTTTTTTTTTTTTCCAGAAATCAATCAAATTAAATTGTGCCTAAATTTAGAACAAACAGGATAAAGAAAATCAAACATCAATGACTGCACGCCAAAAAGCCAATGAAGTTCTACAAAGCGCACAATAGTCATCAGATGTAGAAGAAAGGTAAAGCATCCTAAACTTCCTACGTAATCTAGAAAGAAAGAGAGAAAATGGACCAATAGGAAGGACATCAGCAGCAGGGGACTACTTAGCACTAGTATCAAGATCATTGCCCAAAACACCACTCAAGCAGTGAACCTAGCCAAAGGTCTTAGAATTCAAGCTAAGACTGCAGATCTCGCCTGAAAGAGGCACCAGCCAGGATCTGTAAGCTTAATTTTTTACCCTTCAAACCAACAATAATAAATCTATTTCAGTATAAAAATTACATTGTTGTCCACTAAAAACAAATCATACCTGAAGTGCCTCAGCTGGAAGATTTATGAGCTTCTAACAACTCCTTTAACCTCTTGGCCATTGCATCTTTTTCAGTCTTTCTTTGAAGGACCTGAAAGAAATACACAGTTATTAAATATAACCTTTTATTATGTCACATATCAGACTTGATAACCTCAGAAGTCAATAATAACATTGATGGCAGGTGCTTCTCTAAACCTTTTCTTTTTTCCTAGTAAGAATTATACATGTTGGGTAGAAAAAATAGAAAACAGATGTACTCACAACATGGTTTGATTTGGCTTTCTTAAAATCACAACATAAAAAAAATCTTTTATTTAGCTTTCAGAAAAGGACTTATTTGTGTCTATGTGACATATTCTGGAGGAAGACATAGGTTAATTTTATGCAAGAGTGAATATTAATCTCTAATGCCTGGATAACAAAGGGATAAGTTATAACCAAGTAATGCAACACTTACGAAATGCTGGATTCAACTTTAGTCTCTAAACAGTGTTTGAATTGTATTTTTTCTTTTTGGACCTTCTTGTAGATAATGAAATGCATGCCTGAACTTTGCTGGAGTTATTTATCTCCACTTGTAACCTATCTTGATTAACGTTTTGCACATAGCTATGCACTGTTGCTTAAATTGCTTGATCCAACACCGTGGAACAGTAATTTGGTTACCTCACCCAGTTTGGTTACCTCTAAATTGAACCATATCATATAGTACCGACTTCTAAAATCAGAATCATTTTTATGTTGAATTCAATCCATAACAAGGAATTTTATTTTAGTTTTTGTGGCAACCGTCTTGAAGGAGTGCAGCGAAGGGAGAAGGAAACTAATAATTAAAATATTGAAAAGGATTTTCGGGTCGCCACCAATCGATTTTTCTATTAAAAAAATAGATTTGTGCGATTAGACACCTACAAAGAGAATCTGCATACCAGAGCTTAAGTTTTGGGGTTTGATTACGAGTAGGGAAGGTATTAGCACCCTACATCGTCCGAGAATGGTTACCTATTGGTTATCTGTTAAGTTAATTTAGTTGGTAATTTATTATTTGGAGAAAATATTTTTATTTTTGTTATTTTTTATGTCTCATTTTGTCAGGCATATTATCAAAGAGTGATAAATGACCAAGACAGGGAATTGGTGGCTTGAGAACCATTATTGGGGAACAAATTATAAACCCGTAATTTATTGAGAATGACAACAGTGAATTAGAACTTAGATTTCCAAGAAAATATTTTTTGAGAAATAAAATGATTTTTGAAAATGAATTTCACAATTAAGAAAATTATTTAACAAGGTAAATGATTTGAAAACGTATTGTTTAAAAGGAATTTCAAATTTTAATTCACCATTGTCATCAAATACAGGTTGTGTGAATTTGTTCACAATTATTTTGTTGTTTTGAAAAATATTTTATTATTATTTTGGGAATCAAACCGCCAACGCTCCCGACAAAATCTGATATAAATGCCTTGAGAATACCGGGAAAAGTTTAGTTGATCAGACTCTCAATCCTCTCTTTTAATTGTAGCGTAAGGGGTTAATATTTAAAACTACGAATGACGTAAGAAAAGGTAAGAAAGAATGGTAATGATTTTTGTTGAGAATTAAATGCGATAAAGATGACAAATTAAATTGCAACAAAATTAATAGTGAAATATAGCTTGTCTTGGAGATCATTTATATCCCTGCCAACGCTCCTGACAAAATAAAATTTCTCCTCACCTCAAGAAAATTAAAATGTCACCGCTATCATAGTTAATTTTAAATATCCAATCATTGAAGCTTTATTCTACAAATTAATTTTGAAATGAACTGGTCAATAAAATACAAATTGGCTAATTAATTATGACATAAGATTTTTCTAGGAAATTGTTTATAGCCCCATTGACACTCCTGACAAAATTATAAAGAATTTTTCTTACCTCAAGAAAATTAAAAAAATGTCACCCTTATAACATTATTTTAAATATCTTATCATTAGAATCTTATATCATAATTAATCGCAACATTTAATCCAAAGTCAAAGAGATCGAATTATAATAAGATGTGAACATAATGAGATTAAATCATTAGAACAAATAAAATGTGTCGACCACGAAGGTACGATAAATCGTGAAACTACCAACTTTCTTTGATTACTCTCATATTTTATTTTTCTTTCCTATCTCCTTTTGAGCCTAAGGTAAATTTCAAGAATCTGAAATCCGATCCATACCACCATTGATTTATCTAAGGATTTAATTTTAATCCACTATCAATGTAAAAATTTTTTACACTGTCATCCAATCATGAACTGATACATTATTAAAAAAGTTAAACTTTTTAAATGGTTGTTGTGATAGTGAAACTCTTTAATAATTTAGCAACACATAATGAGATACCAGTGTAAAAAAACTTTACACTGATAGTGGATCAAAATTAAACTCTTTATTTAAAAGAAAAAAAAGAATGCTCTTGCTTTTATTTCTAATTCCCATTAACACGCATTTTTTTTATTATTGTTCTATTTTTTTATTTTCTTTTTCTTTTTTCCATTTTTATTCTATTCTGTCGATCGTCACTCAAAACTAAAGAAGATCCCAAATTAGAATAAAGCTCAAATATTGTCCCTACCCCAACCCTTAAGAAAGGCCATAGGCACAAGCAAGCCCGGTTATTCAATTATTTCCCATTGACAAAATGGAGGCATCTAATCATTTAAGTCTCTGACTAACACATGCACAACCAAAGTAAAACGTAAGTAAAGAAAGTGCCACCCCAATATTAAACTCAGCCATATTATCTGTAATATGTTCACAAACGACAGTCTCTTAGTCAAACTTTCCTCCCAAATTATCAATATTCAGGAAGCAGATTCCAAAAACTAAAAAAAGACACCCTACGATCCAATTACCAACTCAATGTCTGAAAAGAGTCACTGCAAGGTTCTCAATGAACGCTTAAAGTATAAGACAGTAGGAGAAAGAAAAGTAAATGAAATCACTAGGACCACAACTAAGACAGCAAAGAATCACACAATGAGAGGGATCAAATCCAGCAAGTGCAGTATTCATTTCACAAGAATAACAGCCAAAGAAACTCAGTCATAAAAGAAGATAAATGGAATGAATCAACAGGATCCTATTCCTATGTGTTTTCCACGGGGCCTGACACCTATGGGTATGCACAAAACAAATCAAAAGTAACATTCCCCTATCTTTTAAAACGTGAAATGAACATTACAAACAGAAACCAGAGCCATCAAAGCCCTGCCTCAAGCAGATTAAATTAACAAGGTAGAGCGAAATAGCACTATCATGCAATAATATCAACGGACATGCTACCAGCCCCAGCAACATGTACACATACCCTTTTCACAAGGAAAATAATAACTAATGGTAAATGAGACCATATCTGATCACAAATGAAATCAGAACATGGCATTTATGATATACGGATTATAAGAAAATAAATAAGTCAGGCTCAAAGTTCCTTAGATAATATCAATCCTAGGCATTAACAGCAGCAAAAAGAACTCAAATGGTTTCTTTTCTTTTTGGTGAGTGATATCAAACATCTCAAAATCCAAACCAAAGATGGAATAACAAAAACAGATTCAAAAGAAAACATGAACACACAGAAATCCCAAACCTTAGAACCAGATTATCAAGCCACCAAAAAAAAAAAAAACTTAATTGAAGTGCAGGCATAATTATTTAAACGAAACTATAAGGCACCCTCAAACTTCAATAAGAGTGGATCGACAGCAAATAAAAGGAACAGATACAGAGTGTCAAACTGATAACAAAAAAAAACTCGTTAGTTGCTTATTCACCAGTTCAACATTAATCTATCAAATTCCATAACACACAATTAACTTCCAGATTTCACAGCACAGATAGTATATCCACAACCCACACAATCAACACCAAAACATTGAACTAATTTAACAGTGCATTCAGCATATTTGAACAGGTCAAGGTCAATGTCATACATGTTAGAATCTTACATTTTTCACTCTAGGCCTTAATACAGATATCAACGGAACAAGAAAAAAATAAATAAAAAAAGGTATTACCAAAATGAACTCTTCCAAATAATGCAATTTTAGTGAGCACAGTCTTTGCTCCTCTCTTCCGATTCAGGTGAACTTCGAATACTGGACCTTCTGCTCCCTAGCTCTCGGAATCTCTCTCGGAACCAGTGGCAATCCTAAAAGAAGAATCCCCCTCTCTGCTCACTCTCTATACAGTGAGAACTCAAAAAAAAAAAAAAAAACCAACACCAAAAACACTTCCCCCCCTCTGGCCGAAACCTATGGCCTATTTATACAAGAATTTAAACCAAAAAGGAAAAGAAAAAGAAAAAGAACCTAAATCACAGCCCTCCGATCTTCATCTAACCATCCACAAAAACGATTTCCCTCTCTCTTCATCCGTTGGCGTGAGCACAGGGATTAGTGGACACATTCCTCTGGTACGAAATAGACCAAAAAGCAGAAAAGGGGGAGACAGCAGCGTGATTCACGGAGATCGTACCTGGGTGCTGCATCTGGGTACGCGGGGGAGATACTGGGCCGGGGACCAAGCGAGAATCGTGTATGGTGGAGAGGCGCAGCAGGTGCTCTGCTGGTGTGGCTGGTGCAGGTGCTGTGAGTGTGTGGTACGGGGTGCGTGGCCAGATGTATGCTCTCATCCCTCTCTGCTAGGGTTTCGAATGGAGGACGAAAGGAAAAGAAAGGGGGGGAAAGGGAATTGGGGTACTGGGTTCGGGTTGGCAGAAGGTTTGGGCCGGGGTTTGGACCTTATGGGTCTGGGTTGATCTTTGGGCCTGCAGATATGGTTTGGGTAATTTTAGGGTTCTTGCTGATGGGTCCATGGGATATTGGGCCGGGGTCTTGGTTCAACAGAAATGGGCTTGGGTTCTGTTCTCTCATTTTTATTTTTATTTTTATTTTCTGTTTTCTTTTTTTTTCTTTTATTTTTTCATTAATCTTTTTTCTTTCTTCTTTTCTTGTCTTTTTTTCTAACTTTTTAACTTTTTGGAATTAGGACTAGTTTGTTACAGATTATTTGATGAAAAAATTACTTTTTTAAGTAAAAAATTATTTTTAATGATGTTAATTGTGTTTGTTTAAGCTTATTAAAAAAATTATTTTTATGGTTAAAATGAAAAGTTATTCTCATTAGCTTTTGAAAAAAATCTCTCGTAATAGAGAAGAGAGAAGCTACTCTCACTTAAAAAAATAATTTTTATAATTGTAAACAAACACAAAATAACTTTTGCTTTTCTTAAAAATCTCTAAAAAATAATCTTTAAATTATTGAATGTCAAAATCAATTTTTTTAATCTGCAACAAATAAGCCTTAATCTATTTCTATCATGTTTCTCTTTTTTCTTTCTTTTTTGTTTTTTTTTTAATTTTGCATTTTTATATTTTTGTATTTTTATATTTTTCTTGTACTTATATGTATTTTTTTTGTATTTTTTGTATTTTTTATTTATTTTTGTATTTTGTAAATTTTTATATTTTTTGTAATTTTTGGATTTTGTAATTAATTAGTTTGCTAATTAATTAAAAAAACAAATTTTTTAATAGCCCGGATAAAATACGATGTTCACAGTTTTCATTACACTTATTTCATAAAAAACCTGGAAAAAAGCATACTCTATCATATCTCCATGTTTGTCTTTCAGTCATTAACATACAGCATGCAAATTGTCCAATCCCCCAGCCTGCCAAAAAGGCTTGGGCATGAAAAACAAATTTGCCCCACCAGGCCACCAGTTTCCTCAGTTAATTTGACTAAAGCAATTTTCTTGAGGGTGAAGGTTTAAGCACAATACACATATTGCTGAAAATTAGGCATACTTAAAATACTGATAGGAGTATCTGTTAAATGGCAATCTGCATCTCTGGCACAAGCTCAGTTAAGGTATCTACAAAAGTCTTGAACTCACTCACAGTATATTCCCGATTCATTGCCTGAGACATTCAGATTTCAAAGTAGTCAATAGATTAACAAATACATGCAAAGAAATGTTTAGCATCTTATTGTACACAATCTTATCAATAATTTTCATCACTTACACTTAGAATAGTGCCACTTCCAGACTGAACCCGTACATGCAAAAAAGAGTACACACATGGACGGCACAAAATCTCTGCTATCTCTTTCAAGTGCTCAAGGATAAAAGGTGGATTGGTCATTCCAATGCAGAGCATTGTGCTCACATCGGCTGGGAGTTCTGCTACTAGGGCATTCAATAAAGTTGGAAGATTGACTGTAAAACATCATGACCTAAGAAACCAATGATATAAATCCCAATCTCAATTTTATAACATTATGAATAACCTAATTGCTTGGATGTATATGCATTAGGTAAAAAGGGAATTTCTTAAGATTAGGTCTGCAAATATCGTAAAGTAGTGAAAGCAATTGAAGGACTCTAACCAATATTAGAAATTACCATATGCTCCAGTGTCTTCACTGCTCAGCCGTATCTCTTTAACTCCATCAGATATGACAGATCTTATATATATAATGTAGCTCACTATCACAATACTTACAAGGCTATCTATTGTGCAACTCCCTAGGTGAGCCCGAGCATGCTTTGTCTTGGAATAAGTGCAAGCACCTAACCAACCAACATTAATAGGAAGAACCTCAACAAACTTGCTCTTTCTCACCTGTTATCAAAAGTAATAAAAAATTCATCCCCAGACTAGTTTGTAAAAATCAAGGTAATATACTCTATAGCAAACCATAAAACATTCACATAGAACACCCGAGTTAAAAATGAACAGTATACATGAAAGTTAGGCAGGGAAGAAATTTCCATGCAAAACGAAAAACAATTATAAAGTTTAAATTCACACATTTGGAAGGTCAAAGTGCTGGCAACGTCTTACAGGTGAAAAGTCGCACTTTATGACCTTTTAAAGTCTCCTCCACAACTTCAACAACACGATCAATTTGCTGGACTCCAACTATGCTAATCCCTTCCAGCTCTTTCAAATCTCGACTTCCTTGAGGGACACAGCTAGCAACCACTAGTGGTTTATTTGAACATTTTCCTTTTGTTATTATGGTATCCATGGCAGAATCGGAATTAGAATCAAAATCGAGCCCTAAATAGCAAAAACAGTTGCTTTTTGTAGTTTGGAATGGTAGAAAAATAAAATTCTAGCTTTTCCTATTGCCGTTATCGAACTGAAAAATCCCTAAAACCAATTTTAGTATTTTACAAAAGTGATTTCTAAAACAATCTCACCAATTCAATCACTAAATTCACAAATTATGAAAAATTTCAAAGTTAAAACTGAATAGATCAAGAAGCAAAAATTAGAGGGAATTCAGCGAAAAACTCACAGTAAAATTGAAACTCTTCACCATTGATAATCGCTGCAAGTTTTTCCAAACTAGTAGAGAATGGAAGCATGAGAAGTGTGCAGCTTCGTGGAAACATAAAATGTAATTTATGTTTCTCTTTTTCTTTTTTTTACACGACCTCTCCTATAACTGAAGAGAATCTAAATCCATTTCAATCCTTCTGTGGCCATTAGCTACAGTTATGAAAATGCGGTTAATAAGCCGTGGTAATTTTTTTTTACAGTAATAAACCGTGGTTAATAACCCTTTTTTTTTAGTGAAATATATAACATTAAATTAGGTATTATATTTTATTTCAGTGTCTGATTCACATATTATTTTTAAATTATATTTAGAATAGTTGAGATAAAGTAAATATTGGTCTTAATATAAAACTATCAGTAATTATTCTAATACATATGACAAAAAATTTTAAATTTTTTACATGCATATGAGAATACTTAATTTATAACTACTAAGCTAAAAATAACAAAATGTGAAAGCTATTAAATATGGATTTAATTTTCTTCCGTTGTGAGTATAAAGTTTTTGAGTTTAATTTTTATTTACTGTCATTTAATTATGTATTATCAAATTATTAAAAGAATTTAATTATCAAACCACTACTTAAAAAGTCTAACTATTTTAATAATGTGTCAACACATGATTGAATGACAGTGTAAAGAAACTTTACACTGACAATGGATAAAAATTTAATCTAAAGTTTTTTTACATTATTATATTTTCATGCACTGACACATCATTAAAAGTGTTAGACTTTTGAGGTAGTTGTTATAATAGTTAAACTTTTTTAATGAATTGACAATGGGAGTTGCTATGGTACCCTGATGAATTTGGTACCCTGATGGGTTTGGTACCCAGGGTGAGTTGTCAATTATCTATTGACTGTTAGTTTCACAATAAACGCTTGAATGTCTATTAAATATAAATAACAACTAATAAATATTTGACAACTCACCTTATGTACCAGTATCCTGAAAAAAAGATAAGTATCAGAGTAATCTCTATTGACAATATATGATTAAAGGACACTATAAAAATTTTTTACACATTAAATAAAAATTAAACTCATTAAATATTGTTGGATTGGGCAATACGAAAGTCGAATACTTTTCCATTCGCATGATTTTTCTCATTTTTAATACCGCATCCACTTACGTGCATTTGTTTTTATTTTTTAAGATAATAGATTTTTTTTACTGCATCCAATTACGTGCATTTTTTTTTAAGATAATAGAAAATTAAATTTTTTACTGCATCCACTTACTTGCATTTGTCTTTATTTCTAAGATAATAGAAAAATAATTTAATTTTTAATAGTAACTGTTTTTGTATTTATCATTTTATTATTTTTAAATAATAATAATAAGAGTAAAGGAAAATTTTCTATTTTAAAATAAATACTGACTCTGTATAATTTAGTATGTTATAATATTGGGATTTATTTATTTTAAAGACACCGTGTTACCAAATTTTAGCAACATATATATTAAATATTTTTTTTAGATCTAATTTGAGCTCGAATTTGAATTAGGAGTAGTAGAATACCCAATTATTAAGTAGGCCACCACTAGATAAAAAACCTCATGACATTATGTTAGTTTCAGTGATCTGAAAATCGGACCGGACTGGCTTGTCGGATTGGTTTGACCGGGAATCGGTCACCCCACCGGTCCGGTCCACTTTCAAAAATCGGCTAGGTCAAAAATCGGTCAAAAATCGATGAACCGGTCAAAAATTGGTGAACCGGTCGACCCGGACCGGTCCAATCGGTCCTCTTTTTTTTTTAATAAATTTTGTTAATTCAAATAAAGTCATTTTGATTTAAAAATTGAATATAAGTCAATCTAAAAAGAATTTTATATAAAATACTTAAACTTAAATTGTATAAAAGCTTAGAAACTGAATGTATAATTGATTATATATCTCATTGAACTAAAATTAAAATTTTTTTAAACAAAAATAAGTTATAATACTATTACAGAATACTTTGGACTCTCAAAAAATAAACTGTAAACTATTTTTTATTATTTGTGTTGTTTTTTATAATTTTTAATTTGTATATAATATATATTTATATATATATAAATATATTTAATTTATTTAATTATACTCCGATTCGGTTCAACTACTGTTGAACCATTAAATCTTGAATCAATCCCCTAACCGATTCAATCACTGATTCGGTTGATTGAATCGGTTTTCAAAACCTTGGTTAGTTCTTCTGTCACAATTAGTAAAGAAACTAATATTGGGTGTCTTACGTGTCACATTATCTGCATATATAGCGCGTTTTCTCCGTCATGGAGACGAAATGACTGTAATCCAAAATAAAAATAAAAATCAAATAAATAAAAGGCTTGTATAAATATGCAAGCAAATTAGTCTTATAGATAAAAGAGGTCGCTTCATCGACCTTTATGCCCAATTTGTTAAGAGAAAATGGGTCAGTCTGTAAACAGTAATTTTATTTGATTCGTTTTAAAAATTAATTAATTAATTAATTAATTTAATTAATAATTTATATATAATTAATTAATAATATATTTTTATTTTAATATTTAATATATAATTAATTGTATGTAAATTATTAATCAAATTAATTAAATAATTTTTTAATTTTTAAAATAAATTAAATGAAAATTACTGTGTACCAAATTGATCACTCATTTTCCCATTTGTTAACCTACACGCCAAACTTAAAGTTGCTATACCCAATTGGCAAACCTTGTATAAATACCCAAACTGCTATTTTCTTAACTTCATCAAGGATGGAAAGCTGGCCTGCATCTTTGTACAATAGGATAATTATCTACCATCACTTATTTTTTTGGCGACATAGTTGATGGTTTTACTAACAAATGTGTTTTTGGCACAATGTGTAAAGCCTCAAGCGTCGTATGCGCTTTTGTAAATCTTAAAGTTTAATTTGCACACGAGACAAAGTTAAAAATGGCAAAGTACAATTATTATTTTTAGAAATTTTTTAAGAAATTTATTATATTTACTTTCAAATTTATATGTTATATTAAATTTGTTACATAAGATTGTGAGTTTAGATATTTCCTTCAGGTAAATAGTATCACTCCTGATTCGTGCTAAGCATTAAAGCACCTTAGCCAATATGTAATCAAATTATTATAATCATTATTGAAATTAATTGTATGATGTCATGAAATAAGATAAGAGTTTAATTTTAATATATTATCAGTGTATAGTTTTTTTATATTGTCATTCAATTATGTATTAATATATTATTAAAAGAATTTGACTATTATAACAATTACTTATAAAATTTAATTTTTTAATTATGTATTAAAATATTATTAAATAACTGTATAAAAATTTTTATACTGATAATATAAAAATTAAATTCAAAGTTAAAACTTCATCAATGATACTATTAAAAAAAAACTGAATCAATGATTGAGTCACGTGACCATTTATTTGGGTTGCCCTTTACAGGTCAGACTACATTTGGGCTGGCTCGAATTTAGTTTATGCTACTAAAATGATGACTCAACCCGATCCTATACGGGCTATATATGGGTATTGTGAGCCAGTCCATTGGCCTGTTATGTGTTTGTGAATTGTGTCTGTGTGAGGAAGAACATGATTGAGCTAAAACCTCAAGCAGGAATTCGTAAACCAAAATCCCAATCCACTGCCACATTGTGCAAAATTCTAGCTTAGCACATATTTTATCGAATTATTCGAGTTTCCCTATAAAGTTCAAGTTCAAGTTCTACCTATTTTTATAGCACCAATGAACGCTATCACGATTTGGCCTCATCACCAAATTAGCCTCCAATATTTACATGGGTTTCTCTATGTGGATAAAAAATGAAGGTAATACAAGAGATAGTTTTTTTTTTTTTTTTAAGTTTTGAATTGTTTGTGTGTTTCTTTTTAATTTATTTATACATGAATTATATCATTCTTTAAATTTCAGTCAATTAAAAAATGTAGTTCTCTATAAATTAGATTTATATCAATTTAGTTTTTAAAACATTTGATTGAGTCAAATTAAGAAGTTGACGTGATAAATTGATGAAAATAAAATTAAAAGCATATATTCAATGTACCCCAAACAAATATATTGTAGAAAATTTTAAAATACATATATACAAATTATAAAATTAAATAGAATTGATAATATTAAAAAAATGTTTTAAGAGACTAACCTAAACATTTATAAAGTTTCGCTTACTTCTTTTTGAAAAGCGCCTACGTATTCTTTTGCAATCAAGGTTCATGGTTTGGTTTTTAAAAATTTATTGTTAATTGAGTATGTTAGAAATATTCTTTATGCGGAAGTGATAAATTTATAGGTATACATTCTAGAGTGTAATTACCACATAGCCTAGGATCTACATCATGCCAAATTACTAGGATTCAGAAATCTATTTAAATACCTGGATCCATTGTAGGTTCCTGATCTAAGCGTTCTTTAGATGGATCAACTTGATCACCAACTTTCAGGATTAGAGACAGCAATCAATTACGAACAAAAATAACCGGTGGCTTTATGATTCTTCCTCAACCGAATCTCTTGAGTTCCTTGACAGGACCTTAGTCTCTCTTCAGATGGGGAGAAGAGAATGAGTTTTCAGTGATACGGTATATTAGGGACCATAGCCTTCTTATAGTGTGTTAACCTAATAGGGTTCCCATTATCCCCTAATGGGCCAACACTGACATCTGCTCATTTAAGCCCATATCATTTTATTTGGTAGTCTAATGAGCTCTCTTAATTTTATCACATAAAATAAAGCTCCTTAATGATAAATAACTAATATAATTATTTTATAATATTAGCCCACTTTAATTATTGAAATATAAAATTCCAACAGAGTAATTTTTATTAAATATGTCCTGATGCATATTCTATTATTTTTTGTTTTAGAAACATGATTTTTAATTTTATTTTGTTTTATTTTGAAAAAGTTGGCATGTTATTATATAAAAGAAAATTCTACAATTAGGCTAACAGTCCCAAATAAGATTGAACAGATGCATAAAATAACTCCTAATTGGCATCAAAAGATCAGTTGGAGCTATTAGGGTAATGTTCATTTTATGCTTTATTAAGTTGTCATGCAAAGTGTGTCATTATTGTTATAAAAGGTAGTTTGTAAATTTTTTAGCACCTTATGATGGATTTAAGAATAATGATTTTTTTTTATAAAAGTGTGTCTTAATTAGGACATGATTTTTCATAAAAGAGTACATGTTTTCATAAAGACATAACTTTCATGAAAGGATGACTTCATAAAGACATGACTATTTATCAAAGTATGTCTTCATATAGATATGAGTTTTCATCAAATTATGTCTTAAATAAGACATGAATTTTGGTCAAAATGTGCTTTTTGGTGAAACAAACCTCTTTGATGGTGATAACTACCACTTGTAAGAACATGAATCCTCATGGAAGTATGCCTTTAATTGAGACATATATCTTTGATGATGTCTCTTGATGGTCTATAAATAGCACACCCTCATTCTCATAAATCACCAATTTCAAAACACAAGAATAAAAGGTTAGGGAGTTCTTCAATATTGTTAATTGCAGAATTCATAAGGCTTCGTTGTATCCTGAGAGTATTTTTACTTAAACCCATTAGCAAACTTTATGTGTGGACAAATAACTCTCTAAAGAAAGCGATTTATCATACCTTGAAATTTAGGTTTCAATTTCGTTTCTATATATCCATCTATTATTTCCAACAATTATTAGAGAGAAAATTAATTTACTAGGCTAGCGGCACCCTAAGCAAGGTTAAAAATGACACAGCATATAAAATTGAATCTTAAATGACATCAAAAGTATAATAACTCTTATTATAGTTGTATTTTTTAAAACATTAAACTATTTAATAGTTTTAAGATTTATTCACATGTAGATAAAAAAGTTAAACAGAAGTAATATATATATATATATATATATATATATATATATATAGAAAATCATAATAATATAAGATGGTAAAATACAAATAAGGCATAATACGTCATGTTAACTAATAACAAAAGCGTATAATTGTACCAGACTTTGTTGCTTAATTAATATCCGCCCAAGTTTTAAGACTTAGATGTGATGATAATGTTTGATGTTCAATTTTTTATCAAGTCACTAGCACTCTTATACTGTGACAAACAGTCAACACTCTACATTGCTACCAACCTCAAATTCTACCAACCTCAAATTCCACGAAAGAACCAAGCATATTGAACTTAATTGCCATAAAAAACTCCAAACTGGTCTCCTGCACTCACTTCCTATCTCTTCTGCCAATCAACTTGCAGACATCTACACTAAACCCCTAAGTATCACTTTATTTCGCCATATTCAATCCAAGCTAGGAATGCTAGACATTCATTCTCCAACTTTCCAGGCGGTATCACCAGCAGCACATTCAGATGACCACGGTTAATCATGATTAATCATACAATCATATTTATGTAGATGTTTCGGTTGGTAATTCAGTTAGTTAGCAGGATGTTTAAAGCAGTTAGTTGTTAGTTTGCATATTTAGTTACATGACAACTGTACTGTATAGCAAGTTTATTATATCATATTGAAAATGATCGTTTATATAAGCTTAAGATGTGAATCAATGAAAGCATCGATCTCATTTTTCTCAAATCACATTTCTGACACGCTTAAGAATTACGATAACGATGTGAATGATCCCACGAATAACTTCAAGAACTATGGAGATGAAGATGGCAGCAATGGGGCCACTAATAGCTTTGCTATTTATCGATTTGATGGCAATGGTGGTAGTGCTTCGTTCCAATCCTATGCTAAAGGCTCAAAGGTTGTAAACGTCGATTTCACAAGCTATGATCAATCAATGAACAGTAATTCATACAGACTTATTGGGCATGGAAAGGGAGCAAAAACCCAGAGTTGGGTTCACGAGCTACAGTGTGAACTCCACTTTCACTGATTATGCAAAAAAAAAAAAAAACGGTGTTACACTTGCAGCGTACAACAATGCGAGCTCCATAGCAGCTTCCATGGGGCCCAGTGGCAGTTTAGTAAAAAAGTGGATTAAGTCAAGCAAATTCTTTCCGGAATCGATGCTTTTGAAGGGAAACAATGATGCCTATGGGAGACATCAAAGATAAAATGCCTGAAAGGTTGTTTTTACCCCGAGCCGCTGTGTCTCTAAATTACCTTTTATAGTTTCAGAGGTGAAGTAGGTCTTTAAGGTGGCTGATAATTCAAGCATGGAGAAGATGGTGATGGAATCTGTGAGTGATGGAGGAGGAGACGAGATAACTTTTTTTTTTAATAATTATTATTAAGTTATTTTTTAAAATTCTTAAAAAATTATTATATGGGTAAAAAAAAATTAATTTAAACAATTAAAATTGAATGCAAATAAAAGACAATGATGATGTGACGTCATTTTTTTATTAGTGACTTAACAGAAATTAAATAAAATAACTTATTACAATAATTAATTTTGTTTAAGAATTACATCAAAAAAGTTTTATAATTTATAATAATTATTTTAAAATAAATTAAAGTTTAAGAGGTTTGAATATATCTTTCTCAATAAAATAATAAATCAAACCAAATATGCTCTTTTAAGTTCATCTTTCACTGCGCGGAAAGCGTTCTCCCAGCCCATTTCTCCGCACATCTAAATTATTTTCTATCTTCAATAAGGTCCCTCGGGCTCAAGACAAGATCTACAAATAGACTTAAAAGATATACATGAACCGAAGAAAAGTCCTCGTGTCTTCGGGCCAATCATCATTGTTGCTATGATCAAATCAATTGAACAATGAAATGAATTTCGAAGATTCTTGATACTGGCAAAATACAGAGACCAAGTCCTTTCCCCGTACTTGATAAACCCAATAATAAGCATGGGAATGCTTAGCATATGTTTGAGATACAAGAGTTTATAAGGAAAATGAGAGTATGGATAATTTTTTATTTTTAAATTAAGAAAATTATAAAATATTTATAAAAATAAATAAGAGATAATTAAAAAATTATACTATAATTTTTCATTTTATTTATCTTATTTTTTTTTAAAAATTGAAATAAAAAAAATATTTACATAAAATAAAAAATTCTTTTCTCTTCTCTTCTCCTCCAAACCCCTCGGTTCAAACATACCCTTAAATATAAAAGCCAATTCAATACTTTTGCAAGACAAAAGAATTATGTTACGTAGACGGTCAGAGTTGTTTGAGACTTTGAGTCACCAACCCAACCAAATGCCTTGGCCATAACTCATTGTCTTCCAATGTATATACGCTGTGATTGTGTCTGGACCACCAAAGTGCATCAGAAAAAGGAGCCCAGAATGCAATCAGCTGAGGATTAACATTCTTGTGTCCTTCAACTCTTGTCATTATAATAGTCTCCTTGCTTGCTGGAGATGACACCCATTGCTACAGTCACCATCTTCCATCATGTAAGCACACCACACAAGTGGTCGTCTCCAAATATGAAGTCTATTTTTTATACGGTTTCCCAATAGTGTCAATATGATCTGTGACACAAGGCTAATCAAAATTAGTCCTCTAAGCTCCCATTTGTCCCACCATTCCCTTACAGGATCTGGGAGGACTTGAACTAGCCTCCTATGCCCTTCTATGGACATCCAACTGCTTATGACTGAAAATAAGATGGTATTAATAATGATGATGCCAAGAAAAGAAACATTATTTTTAGATTAAGCAAATGGACAGTGGGGTCCTTATAGAGAATAATGATAATTAAGATTTCATTCCTACGTAACAGTGGGGTATTGCATAAAGTTGACTTGAGACTTCAAAATTTGCCTTCAAAAACTTACTTGAAAGCAGCATAATTCTGGTTCACTTCCTCGCTTCCATCTCGCTACCACTTATTTTTTTTCCCAATATATTCATCCCAACTGCTAACTGTTGAAACGTGAAAACAAAATATTCTGATATTGATAGTAATAAAATAATCCTAAGTTTGTGATAGTTGAGCAAAACAACAATGACATTGAAAGAAAAAGAAAAACTAGATTTAGGAAAGAAGATAAAAGAGAATAATAATTTGTTCCATTGATATATTGTGTTTTCAAAATGCATAAATCAAGGTTAAGCGCTGATTCTAGTACTCACTCACACCAGTCCTGGCTTCATCATCATATCCTTTTTGCGTTCTAGAACACTACAGATCTTCAGTTCTACTGTGTTCGATCGCTTGGTAGACTGCAAAGATGAGGTTTGATTTCGTTCTCATCATGATAGACTAACAATTAAATATAAAGAATGACGTTACCTGACCCAAAATGTGTAAACAATGAGAGTTTGACAACTTCCATGGTAACCGATGGATGTAAATGAGAGTTTATATAATATTTAATTAGAAATAAGGACCTACTGTTATTAAAATGGAAGTTAGAGCGAGAAAGGGTCTATTGGCTACACAAACTTCCTCTGGCCAAACATTGATGGTGAACTTATACAGAACCAAAAACAAGTGAGGCTTTATTCATGGACAAGAACTATGGAATCGAAGTATAGTAATCCAAAAGTGACATCAAGAAACAATAAGGGTTGTTGAGAATTCAATTGTGAGTAGGATGTCGATAAAGAGTCTCATATTAGTAAAAAATGGATAAAGTGAGAAACATATAAGTAGAAAGACTATGAACATAATATTTATAAAGTTTTAAGTTGAGATGTGATTTCAGGCTTATTGATATAATTTTTCTTTTAAATCCATTAAAGTAGATCTCCTCATGGCAAAGCTAAGACTTGCATTTTTTATTTGATAGATCCAACGCCTAACTATGAAATAATCATTATAAAAAGACGTTGTGAACTATGCTTCTAAATGGTATCAACGCATGCCCTTGTTTCATCATTTTAGTTGTTTTAACCTTTTAGTATCTTCTACTTTTTACTAGATTTTACTTTCACTAAAAGTATACCTCTCTTCCAATTTTCTTTTATTTACCATTTGCAGGATGAAGATATTTATTTTATTGTACTAGTGATAACAACAGTAATTTGTAATCACTTAGCATTGGATGAAATACTTTGAAGGCAATATATTTTGGGCCAAAGTACTCCACTGCTTTCATTAAAGTAGCTATATATTGTTAGCAATGTATTGGACTTGTTTTTGGGAATGACTAGAATAGAACTAGATATATCTTGGTGTTGATATTACCTCATAGAGCTTTGGTAATGTGAATTGGTTTATATTAATCGATAGTATCTTTAAATCAATTATATAATTGATTAATTTATTTGACATATATTTGATTAATAAGTTAACCAAAAAAATTAATAATTGAAAATTTTGGAATAATATATAACAAAAAATAAAATAAAAGATCAAGATAATCTTCGAAATAGGTAACAAAATTTACAGTGAAAAAGTCATTAGTCCAGAAATATATTTGGGAGCGCCATCTATCGTTGCCAAACTGAATTACACTTGACGGCTACAAAACTGTACCCTGAAGTCCAAAAACTTCATATTTTGGAAACGAGGTGATTTTTTAACCGTCGATGGTAAAAGATACACTTATGGCAACAATCATCATTCTCGCAGCAAAACTTGTTTGCGACAGTACTTATGGGCTTGCTAAATAGGACTTCTTTTGCAGAGAACTTCATAGTGTTTATGACAACAACTTTTTAACCTTTTAGCAGTATTTATGACAACAACTTTTTAACCTTTTGGCAGCGAACTTTGTCGCTTAACCCCACCAAACCCCTGCTGGAAGAATTAAACCTTTCTAATGATAAATTAAACAATCTTACAGTGCCTAACTACAATGTTTGGTGTCGTAATTAATAATATTATATTATATTATTACTTTGACTAAGAAATCTGACTAAACTATAATATATGATATTATTTTTTAGAGAAAAACCATCGTCTATGTTTTAAAAATCAGTTCTACTGTATCTTATATCTTTGTGGATTGAACTTTAAAACCATTTTAGCAATTTAAGAGTCCAAAAATCAGTTCAGCCTTTTAAAAATTAATTTTGAATAACTGACAGATTTTCTCGAAAACTTAATTTGTGCTTAAATGGGTCAAATACAAACTGAGTTGACAACATTTTTTCACCAACCATGTTGATTTCAAGTTATATGGTGCAAAATTGTCCAAAATTATACAAAAAAAGAAGTTGATAAAAATTAAACAATGTTCTAAATCTCTAATTCTCATTCTTTTTACCTCCATGTCCTTTCGAATTTTGTTTGTTGATAATTATATATCTATATATATATATATATATATATTATAAATATAATTCTAAATGATTTATCTTTTTATTTTAAATATATTTATGGTGTTATTTGGATTGACTACCAGTTTAATCAGATGAACTATGAACTAACTATATAAATGACACAAATGTCTCATTAGAAAAAGCAAAATAAAAAAAACTTTGTTTTTATGTAAATATTATATATGTCATATAAATATATGTTTTTAATGGCAATGCTCACGTTTAATATTTAGCAAATTTATGACAAACATATATATCAATGTTTTTTTTATTAAAAAATATATTCATTCATTCAAATTGGTAAAATGCATAGAGAATGACACAAATTTAACATCGTTAAAAACGAAAAACTATGAATCTGCGAACAAACTCACAACACCCAGGTTAATAGCATAACACGGCAAAATGCCTATAAATGTGACAAAATCAAAGTGACCGGAATACTCATGCCTCCAAATCTGTAACGTTGATGCCTAAGTCTTGATTGAATTTGTAATAGATCGAAACTGATCTACTAATCTGAACCAAATGAACACCACAACAAGATGGGAACCCAAACGATACCGCATCAAGACGACAAATAAAATACTACCGCACTCAGACGACGAAAACTCAAAAAATCACGAAAGAAAAATTAAATCTATGTGAAAAAATCACTTATTTAGATAATATGAAAAAAAAAAAACGATGTAAAAAGACGAATAACATATATATCAATGTTACTCAGCAAAAAGAAGGCAAACGATGTTTTGTTACCCACATAATGAAACTAGCCTTTCAAAGTACAAAACAACAAAAACTTCATTGCTACTGTCTACACTTCTTTTGGAGTTCAATATTTGAATTAGTCATGTCTTGTACCACTATATATATAAGTAGTGATGATCCCCAAATTAAAGCATAATGCTATTCTTTATGTATCCAATACTAACATCCATATGTTACCAATCATTAAAGAAAATATAAAATGTATTTAAAATCACAAGTTCTTTAAATTAAAAAAACCATCACCCTTCATAACTATTCAATTTTATAATATTTAATGAATGGTAGTACTTGTCATTTTAAAAAATTAATGATAATGTTTTGAGAAAATAAAAGTTAAATACAATTTATAGAGCACGAAATAACCAATCTCGACTCTTTAGAAAGGAATAGTATCTTCTAATTCTATGGAAGTAAGTCTAAAATATAATCATCATTTTGTACTTGTTTTGCTAACAAACATTAGAATCATCATTCTATGAAATAATAAAACACTGAAATCATGTTTGATATACATAATGGTTACTTTTATCGAGAGTTGTGAGTTGTTATGATACTTTAATGAATTTAGTATCTAGAGTAAGTTATCAATCATTTAATGACTGTTAGTTTTACAATAAATATTCAAAAGTCTATTAAATATAAATAGCAACTAATGAATATTTGACAACTCACCCTGAATATTGATATACAAAAAAAAAAATGAGTACCAGAACAATTTCCTATTTCATTTCATATGAAATGAGAGATTCTCATATTTGTTGGCAAAAAATAATATTATATTATAGGCCTGATTCCACATAACCATAAAATTGAGCATGTACTTAATCTCATTCCCTTCTAAAGAGGTGAAATTGGGATTCCATATTTTATGGTATGAGATTTAGCTTTTCAATTCTCAACATACTATCATTAATTTTTTAAAATGATAACTATTATTATTTTTTTATTTTTTTGGTTTAGACCACAAGTATTTTCATACTCTTTAAGTATAAGACTAATTTCATTCAGATTTAAAAATGAAATGGTTATGAACCCTTCCAACAATAACGACTACAAAAATCGAACATTTAACTCAATACTTATAATTGGAGCCACTTATCGCTTTCAACCAACGGCTTGTTGGTAAATGACAACTCTTATAACCCTTATTATATTTGTACACACTTCAAAAAACAAATCACAAATAAAACATAGTATTTACTTCTTCTTTTTAGGAATTATATTGGAAGGTTATATCATTTACCAAATAAGGGACTAGGAATTAATGGCAATTCTATTCCGTCTCATTTTTATTTCATAAAATCATTATTCTGTACACCAAACGTTTAATCACCGTTCTATAACCAAACATGAGTTAAAAAAAACTGTTTTCATAAACCAATAGATAGTTTTTTTTTTTTTTGTAGAAATAAACCAATAGATAGTTGATTATTTATTATGTCAATAATTTGTATAATCTATCATTGCTATTATACATTTAAAATTTTAAAATATTTATCACCAAAATAATGAAATTAATTAATTTCTATTTTACATATATGTGTCATTTAGTGTATATATGAATAATAAATTGAATGACATAAATAGGCTTCGTTTGGATAAGCTTATATGCAGCTTATTTGGGTTTATTTATTACAATAAATATTTATGAAATATTTTTATTCTGTTTGGATGAGCTTATTAAAACAATTTATAAAATCTCAATAAGTTGTTTTAAGCTTATTTTCATAAGCTAAAAATTTAAGCTTATGAAAATAAGCTTTTGTGAAAGCTAAAAATACTTTACGTATTAGTTATTTTTATAATAATTTTTGACAAAACTAACCTTAATGGATTGACACAATTCATAGCATATTCCTCAAATATTTGATATTTATTCCAAACAGTTTATGAAAAGCACTTCTCAAAGTATTTATCCAAACGCTATTTATCTTATTTTAGACAACACTTATAACAGTAAAGCTTATTTAAATAAATAAGCTCTAGAGCTCGTTTGGATAAATTTCTTAAAAACGGGCTTTTTTTTTTAGAGCTTTTTTTAGTATAGATTTTTTTAAAGAAAAAGTTATTTTACATTAAGATACAATGTTTGTGAAGTACTTTTAAGTAATAGAAGGACTTGTAAACTTGTTTGGATAAAAAAGAACAAAAAAGCTTTTTTATAACAAAATTACAAAAATGTAGGGTATCAAGAATAAAGGAAGTAGGGTTTACAATAAGAAAAAAAGAAAGGGCAAGAGATATAATTTTTAATAAAGACAAAAGATATTTTTGTTAATAAATTATATTAAAAACGAGTTTTCATTCTCCTTTTTTTCAAAAGATGGAGATCACTAGCTTCTAAAAAATGTAGTAATTGAGCTTTTTTTTTAACTTATACTTTTTTTTAAAAATTTCATCCAAACCAATGTTGTTAAAGCCGGACCGGATAGTGAATCGGAAAAGTTTCTGGTTCAGGTTCAACCGGTTTAACCGTTTGGTCGAACCGGATGATGTCATAATTACATATTAAATAAACAAATATATATAACTATATATATATGACTAATAACACACATTACCAATAATAAAATGCATAATAAGGTTTGGGGTTTTAATTATCAAGTCTCATATCACTCTCAGTTGAGTAATTAAATGATTAAGAAATTAAAAAAAATTTAAAAATTAAAAAAAAAAAAAGATGGCCGGTTCAACCCGGTTCAACCCGGTTTTGACCGGTTTTACCCGGTTTTGACCAATTTTGACCGGTTCAACCCGGTCCAACCATGAATCCGGTTTTGGCATTGAACCATAACCGGATAAGGGACCAGTTCACGGTCCGACCGGCCGGTCCGGTCCGGTCCGAACAACATTGATCCAAACATACATAAAAATTTATGAAAATAATTTTTTTTATAAAAAAATACTTTATTAAAAAAAAATTCTATTCAAACACATTTTTATTTTAATAAATACTTATATAAATTATTTATCTAAACAGACTAATAATCTGTCTAATTCTTTTATATTGAGAAGAAGAATTATTACAAACTTATATTGTTTTTCTAAATTTCCACCTCACCCAGCCTAATCCATCCTTTAAATTTGGCAATTGGCAATAGTTCGGTCATGTCAATCTGATCACAACAAGTTATAGCTTAATAAAAATGTTGCGTATAATTGATCTCAGCCATCCTTTTTAAGAAAAATAAACTCAACGAAGTACAACACATACGTGTCAATCCGGAAACTCATTAACTCAGATTGGAAGCTATCAGCCCACGTCCACGTACATTTGGAGTTATGAAAACGTAACGTGTGGGTTGAACTGGTAATGTTGAAAACAACGTGAAAAGAAGCTTTGTTGGTGAGGTGGACCTCCTCGTACGTACACACTACACACCTCAGGGTTGGATTCAAGTACGTGACTTTGCATCTGTCTTCATGCTTTGTCAATTGCCATTTGATACCTAGCTTAAAATTGGCATAGAAGATTGTCCCAATTAGGTGATGAATTCATCGAATCATCGGTCTGACGATCCATTTAAAAAATATCAAGATAAAAAAAAACAAGTTTTACTTGGTTCAAATTGATCAGTTGATCGAGTTTAACCTAAGATACCTAGTTTAATCGAAAAGTGATCAGCATGTCTAGTTACACCAACTAAGCACCCAGCTTACCAGATTTCTAGTCCGATTAGCAGGGCACCAACATGCCTATTACAACATTGATTTGATATCTAGAATGTTTTCATATAAAGGAACAGAAAAAAAAAAAAAACTAAACTCTTAACTAATTGACCCTTTAACAACAAAATCCCGGGAAGTTGGTCGAGCCTTGACCTTGTGATCAATATTGTCTTTGGGATTAGACAATGCATAATTACCCAATATTCGAAGGGTCATTGTGATACTCAAATTCTTTGTAGATGGCACAGCAAAATCATTACTTCATCTCCACTCTAAAATTCAACCTGACCAACAGCCAAGTGGACACAAGGTGATATGACTACCCCAATTTTGTGAGAATATTGTCTATATATAAAGTTAGCAAAGCTAATTTTTCCCAAACAAAACACAAAGACAACAAAATGAATTTCCCCCACTTTAGTTCGTTTGCTTCAGCGAAAGCTCTGTTGTTTGGTTTTTGGGTTATATCGTTGTTTCCCGAGTTTGCACTGAGCATAACAAGGCACTATACATTCAATGTACATTACAAACTCATGCTGCATTAAGTTTATTGCTATCATTGCATTTGCATTTGTTCACCCCTAACTTCGTTATATCTTTACCTTTCATTTGTAAGATCGAGTACCTGAACGTCACAAGATTGTGCCACACAAGGAACATTTTGAGTGTGAATGGGAAATTCCCAGGACCTCGCTTAGTGGCAAGGGAAGGCGATAGGGTTGTGGTTAATGTGGTTAACCATATCTCTAACAATGTAACCCTTCACTGGTATGTACTTTGATTTGGAAGCCAAGTCTTCTCTTGGGAAATAATGCATATAATATTCTACCTTAATAGTTAACATGCAATTTGTGCTCATCTTGGATGGTTGCAGGCACGGTGTTCGGCAGCTGACAAGTGGGTGGTCTGATGGACCATCTTATGTGACACAGTGTCCCATACAAACGAATCAGTCTTACACATATAACTTCACCATCACAGGACAGAGAGGAACTCTGCTTTGGCATGCTCATATATCATGGCTAAGAGCAACCCTTTATGGACCCATCATCATCCTCCCTAAGCGCAATGAGTCTTATCCATTTGAGAAACCATATAAAGAAATCCCCATTCTTTTCGGTAAAATCAATAGCTTGTACACCATGCATTATTTATTTATTTATTTATTTATTTTTTGTAATTCTACTGCAAATCTTTACTTAATATGCTCACATATGGTGGTAAGTTACATGGCTTTGGGATTGCAGGAGAATGGTTTAACGTTGACCCAGAAGCTATTATAAGTCAGGCCCTGCAGAATGGAGGGGGACCCAATGTTTCTGATGCATACACCATCAATGGCCTTCCAGGTCCTTTGTATAATTGTTCCTCTAAAGGTACCAAACCAAGCCAGTTCAATGACACTGTGAACTTGGATCTTCAATCTACCAAATTAAAGATGTGCATGGCAAGATTGAAAATGGAAAGAGTGTAGGGGAAACAGTGTAGGAAACTAGTGGCTATTAGCAATGTATTTAGATACAATGAATATCTTAATGCGTTGCTAATATTTGTTCCTTTCCATTTCACAACCTTTCACTCTTACCATGCATGTGCTTGGTAGATGAGAAAATTGGAAAGTGGAAAATGGAGGAGTGAAAATCGACAGGAGACTAAATAAGTCTAAATACATTCTCATTTTCCTTTGTCAACCTTCAACCTTCCCATTTTCACTCCTATCAAGCACATCCACCTTAAATCATGCAGCATAAAAAGTAGTAATTGTTATTGGTAGGACACAGATTAATCATTGAACGCACATATTACATAATTTGACTTGAGAGACCAAAAATGAGACAAGAAAGTGGAACCAAGATTTAAATCAATGAAAAATTCTTATATATATATATATTCATATCTAGTGAGAAGAGTACTGGTTTATTATGAAAGTGAAAGAAGTAGATCTTGACCATTAAATTATCCATGTATGGTCAAAATTAAAACATAAAATCATATGACTTTTTTAATACACACTTGTGTACCATTCATCTACCACTAATATTTCATCTGTATACATGATTTTGCAGATACTTTCAGGCTAAAGGTGAAGCCAGGCAAGACATATCTGCTTCGCTTGATCAACGCTGCACTCAACGACGAACTCTTCTTTAGCATTGCCAATCACAGCCTAACTATAGTTGAAGCTGATGCAGTATACACCAAGCCATTTGATACAGATACACTCCTCATCGCCCCAGGACAAACCACAAACGTTCTTCTCAAAACCAAACCATACTTCCCCAATGCTACTTATCTCTTGGCTGCTCGGCCTTACTTCACCGGCCGTGGCGCCTTCGACAATTCCACCACCGCCGGTATCCTCCAATACAAGCACCATTCACACCATTTCCCTATCAAAAAGCTCCCACTCTTCAAACCAACCCTCCCACCCACAAATGCCACTAACTTTGTGGCAAACTTCACAAGAAAATTCAGAAGCTTAGCCAATGCTAAATTCCCTGCCAATGTACCACAAAAAGTGGACAAGAAGTTTTTCTTCACTATGGGACTTGGAACCAACCCTTGCCCACAAAACACAACATGCCAAGGACCCAATAACAACACTAAATTTGCAGCCTCAATGAACAACATTTCTTTTTCACTTCCATCAGTTGCTATTCTTCAGTCTTACTATTTTGGACAATCTAATGGAGTTTTCAAGACAGATTTTCCAACGTACCCATTGAACCCTTTCAATTACACAGGAACGCCACCCAATAACACTATGGTAACCAATGATACTAAATTGGTGGTGTTGCAGTTCAATACAAGCGTGGAGCTAGTATTGCAGGATACTAGTATTCTTGGAGCTGAGAGCCACCCTCTGCATCTTCATGGATATAACTTCTTTGTTGTTGGACAAGGTTTTGGAAACTATGATCCCAACACAGACCCTGCAAAGTTTAATCTTGTGGACCCTGTTGAGAGGAACACTGCTGGTGTTCCGGCTGGTGGCTGGCTTGCTATTCGCTTCCTAGCAGACAACCCTGGTACGTACATGTCAATGAGACTTCCTATTAGTTGTCACGTATTCATGACCTTTTCATTATAACTAAAATTATTTTTTAAAAAAATAGTACATTTTCATTTGCTTTTACCCTCGGTAGAAAAGTGGTAAAAAAGATAAGTTATAAATCAGAAACCAAATTGTAAATATCTAGATACAATTTTATCGATTTGTTTTTTTTATTAAAAAAAAGAACTACGTTGACCATGCGTGGCTAGTGGCAACAAACATTTGGAGGTTGATTCAACTTTGAACATCATCGATTTGAGTTTGCTACAAATATTACATTTTTATTTAGCCTTAATATTCAATAAATTTATAGAATATATTTTAAATTATACTCTAACTATTATCAATTAATCAAGCCCTTCAATTTTGTTCCATTTTGATCCATATGTAACAGATATGATTGATTTTGGAGTAAACTATAATTTTCTAGTTTCAAACTCCCTTTCTTTATTTATTTTTTGTTCTTAAAGCGAAAGCCGTATATGCATGGTACATTAATGTGAGGAAAAAAAAAATCTGTTAACAAAAGCTACAGAAAATAAGATAGTTGAGAGTACAGAGTAAAGTTGGTAAAAATAAGGAATGGAAGGTGAAGTGTGTATATTTATCTAAAATTGTGATATGTTTTATAATTATATTTATAACTTAATAATGAAATATTTTTTCTTTTGAAATGCTTAAGATCAAAAATAAATATTGAAAACTGCATCTAGATTGTCTTTAATAATAGAGCTAAACTGATAAATGCGATAAAATTGTGTCATAATTCAAATCATAGAATTTCACAATAAGACAAAACAAATAGGTCTTGCAATTTTGGTTTTTGTTAATCTATGATTATTTTAGAATAATGCTATCTAGATTATTTATACTCACATATTGCATACATAATTTCTAAAAATTATTAAATAATAATTTAAGACTATAAATTGCATTATAACTTTATTTTATAAGGATTCAAATTATACACATGCATGTGTAGCATATCTTTCTTCCGTCACTAATATGCTTGTCGTGAATTCATGTGTTGTCCAAAATTCACTCATGTATTTGCTATCAGACATTGTCCTTTTGTAACCAAAAACATTGTAGCAGTTAGAATGACACTATCTATCATCAAACATCAGTCAGTAAACCAGTTTCAAATTACATCATGATTTTTTTATGTTATGTTGACTTCTGGTGGCAATAGGGGTGTGGCTCATGCACTGTCACCTAGACGTCCACACAAGCTGGGGATTGAGAATGGCATGGTTAGTATTGGATGGGCCAGCATTGAACCAGAAGCTTCCACCACCACCTTCTGATCTTCCACAATGCTGACTTTGACTGACCATTTGGGTCCGGATTAATTGTCTTTGCTTCATTTCCTGAGTTATTTTCTAATGTTTGTCCCTTTCTTTTCAATAAAGAAATAACTGAAATTCTTTTGATGTTTTAAGGGTAAATCAATAAATTGTGTCATTGTTATGGGGTTTGTTCAGGTAAACGGTTCGTTTTGATGTTGTTGTCATGTTTAGTTGGTTGGTTTGGTTGAGGGGATGAGCAGTTCATGTGTAACAGTCAGAGGGGTGTTTGCCTTTTGATTAATTAATCAAAGCAATATCTGATAATTACCATTTCAACAGTTCCTCTCATGATGATGCTCCCTTACTCATTGTTTTGCTTCTAATCAAAGTCTAAATCATATATTTCTCTTCAAGTTTTAAGCAATAATGTGATCATTTCTTACAAAGTTGAGAATTAAAAGGTTAATTATAATGATAGCAAAGGGTTCTCAACTACTTGAAATTTTGCTTACACATTTTGGGTTGGAATTTTGGATTAGCTATGGAGCTCCCCTTTAAAAGCCTCATTTGGTGATGATGTCCCTTCTCTTATTTCTTCATTCCCATAAATTTGAGGAAAATATATACATGGTCATTCATTAAAGACTAAATGGTAGTTAACAGATTACAATTAACTCAATCATGAATGTTTGTGTCAATCATTACTTTTTTTGGTGAGAATGTTGACGTCATATTTTACTTCAGAAGAAATCTGATCTATGAGAATGATACTTCTAGAATGCAATTTATCCTCAATTCTGTTCCCGATCCAAAAGGATTAAAAGTTTTACATTGAAGAGTTCATACTAATCATGGCACTATCCCATAGTAAGAGGACAGCTGTGCTCCCATTTAAGGACAGTCATACAAATTTCACAAATTATTCTTCTTCACTTCATGGGCTTTCAAGCATGAAACTCAATCATCAATTATTTTTTCAGGACACTTTCCCATTTAATTTTAATAAAACTATATAAGATCAAGTTGCTATTATCTGAACAAAAAATTGAACCTCAAAACTTAGAACATTTCATTCTCATTCAACACTACAGTCAAAAGATAAAAAGACAATTTGTTGTGTTACCTAGAACAGAAATTTACAATCACTGCTAACTAAAGGTTGGACGAAGGTAAGAACACTATTAAGAGGGTACTGCTATTTGCAAACTAGTTGCTGCACCTGCACACCTCTTTCAGACTATTTTGTCGCCAATGATTATTTTGTTCTTACCATTGATATAATATGAAAATATGGGCGATGTAATAGATATTTACTTAATGATAAAAAAAAAAAGGGTGAAGTGTGAGAGTGATATGCAAATAACATCACTCATTAATATAAAGTTATGCAACAAAACGATGGATACTAAGCATCTGGAGAATAATACTAAAACTGAAATAATGAAATGAAAACTATTTAATGATCTGATAACAAATGATTATTTGGAAAACAAGATTGGCTATACAAGGCAATGGAAAATTTTCCTTAACTACTTTTGTCTCATTTATTGAGCAATTGCATATGCAACATCAGTGATTAATAACACAGATTGATTTAGTCTTTTAAAGTTCACAAGTTTCAGCAACTGGGTTCCAGCAGGCTAGGCCGCCCTTACCTACAATCTGTTGTCCAGGGGGGATGTTGAGGGTGGGAAATAAACGGAAGGAAGAAAACCATAAAAAGCAATCTCACACTACCTTCTGAAGATGTTATAAAGTCATCAGAATAACTAGTTATGTAAATCTTGGTACAAGCAATACATACGACAGCCATTTTCAGAATTATATACATCTACCTCCTTTGTAAGTAATATCTGCTAGAGCATAAGCATGGAAAAGTACTGCTCAAATTCTTGATCAATTGTTGGTGGCCTTGTGCTTGATTGAGCCTCTGCAACCAAAACATTAGTACATGTCAACCTAGCCAAATATTCTGTATCAAATACATGTATGCTATCAACAAATTTCTCATGAGTGCTAACATGATCCTATCTTCACATATAGTAACTGTCTAGAGAATGCTGTATACCTTGGTTTACATTCCATCTTCCAGATGAAAGGACATACATGTTAGGATTTTCCCCATTAGAATTAAGAATATCTTCAAATTCCTTATCTACGCACAGCTCAATGCTGTCTTTAGCATATTCTGAGTATATGTGATCTGTGTGGCTTCCTAATCCCAGAAAGTGCTCCTAAAGATTCTTCAAAGCATGTAAATCAGCATCATGATAAGATGGTTTATATAATTATGTTCATTGTCAACAAATGTGTCCTCTTCACTAGAGCTTACCTTCTCAACTGTTGATACATCCAAAGAACAGTGGTTATCCTTAACATTATAGCCATCCCAGTTAACAAAAGAAGTGGAAGGTCTCCCATATAGGTATGTATTTGCAGAATCTGCCTCAAGTTTAGCTTCTTCATTTATAGACATGGCAGTACTAGAATCTTCAGCAAAACTATTGCTGTCTTTGGCAGATTTAGGTTCTGAACTATCATCAAGGAATGCAGAATCTGTTCTACCCTTGTCCACGTGAATGTGCATGCTCTCTAACACTGGATTTTCATCAAACATTAAAGCATGTTCAGAAGAGGAGTTCCCAACCCAGCATTTATGCTTTGGTCTAAGCAAATCCAACTGATCACTCTGTGGTTTTCTTTTCTTGCTCCATTCAACAATGTCAGTCTTGTGCACTCCATCCACATGGAATCTGAAAAGAATACTTGACAAATGTCAGATGCAAAAGAAAAATACAAAGAAATCATTAAGAGGCAAAAAAAAAGTGAAAAGAACTTTCACAAATCATTAAAAAATAAAAAATAAAAGACATCATTAGGTCTAAGACATGAAGAAGCATGATTATTCAACTAACCTTTTGCTCACTTTGATCCCTGTAGGATAGTTTCCTCATCTACAACATTTCCTCTGCTAAATTCAATTATTTAAGGTTGTGCAGTGACACCATAGGATCTAAAATCCAATTAGCTTCTTCTATAACTTTGATCTGAAGAGGAATATAGTACTTACAACTAGAAAAATTCAATTTTCAACCGAAAAAATATTGTAACGAGTCTCTATATGTTGGACATTTCCTGAGTCCTGATGATATGTCAGATAATATTCACACCCTATATATCATATTCAAGTTGTGTATGTGCAACATAGGTCAAATTTTCTTAGTGTCACTAATCTAATTGTAACAAGGTAAAGTGCACTCACAAAGAACTGTAAGCACAATGATACAGCACTGAGAATATTTCTAGAACAGTTGACAAAGAAATTAGATGCATTGAATAGTTTTACAGATGTTCAGGCACCTTCAATGGTGCAGAAATATCCATGATTAAAAGAAAAAGTTGCTAACAGAACCGTATAATTGGAATTTAAAAGCAACCGTTCAAAGCCTACAAAGTGAGGATTTCTTGAACTAAAACAAGTTTTTGAAATTTTGGCCATGAAATGGTGTTCCAATCTAAGACAATCAGGAGCAATTTGAAGGCTAAATTTTCAATGAAATGGTGTTACAATCTAAGACAATCGGGGGCAATTTGAAGGCTGAATTTTGATAGAGAAATACCAAGAAAGGACAATTAAGAGTGGAGGAAACCATTTGCATACCCAATTTCATGTTTTGCTCATCATAAAACAAACTCACAAATTATTTCTAGTTAGAACTTCCCAATATAGCTGTTCCATTTCCATTTGGGAAATAAAACTTTTGTTTCCAACAGAGAAAGGGCATTTGTTTCCCCAAATATCCAACAAATTCTGGAATTTATTTTTATAGGTTACTTAGTGAAAGTTTTCACAGAACAGAAACAAAAAACACCATGTACATAGAACCACCGGGTCCAAAAGAAGTAAATCCCATATATTAAATACTTCCATCTATAATCTACTAGAACACTCTCCAAATACCCAGATAACTGTAAATATGTCTGCTTTATGCTTTACTGAAATGTTCTTTAAAAGAATATTTATTTACTAAGTTTGTTTAAACAAACTAAATCTCCTGCTTTGAAGTGAATTTGTAAGATTCCACTAATGACATAAGCATCAAGCTGTCAAACCCATGACATGAGAAGTACAAAAGGGTGAAACAATCAGCAATAAAAACAAAAAAACAAAAACAAGAACAAGAACAAGAGAGGAAGACCCAGATAGTCAAACCTGTTTACTTGAGATGGGATATCTTTATTTGCCTCCATATCTCGATCTAGAAAACCAAAGAGAGCCTTCCCAACTCAGAGAGAGAAGGGGCGGAGATAGAAAGATTGAAACTTTAAGTATGCCATGCCAAGGATATCCGAGAATATAATATCCACACTCTTCTCATTATTGTCACTTTCCTCTTATCCATGCTTTTTAACAGTGAGATGTGGTGAGAGTCTAATAGCATATCTATGTGGCGCGTGTGGTGAGTGGCAGCATGTGATTGTAAGGAAGGTGACGCGTGAGTCGATGGGGCAGTGGACAAAGGCCATGTTTTTCGGTTCCCTTTGGCCCCCACTTTCTCAGGTTTACATAATGACGAATCTACTCTTCTTTCCATTTCCAAATTCTGCCAAAAAAATTCACAAACTTTTTGTGAGATATGCCATGTTCCGAAAATTGTACTGTACAAGTGAATTGGTAATATTTTTTTTTCAATCGGTAAACGTGTAATAATATAAAAAGTATAAAAATATTTATAAATGATTACAATTTTTAAAAGAAATTAATGATCAGATGATTTAATCAAATGAATTTAATAATTTAATTAAATTTTGATTCATTTTAAATAATTTTGACTAAATTAAAATATAACTTGATTGAAAATTTGATAATAAAATTAAACTATAATCATTTAAGTGTTTAACTTATTATGAGATCTTTTGATTTGGTTTTGTCTAATTTTAATAACACTAATATGGGAATATATAGTAAGAAAAATGAGCATAAATCTGTGTAATTATTGTTAGTCTACTTATTAATTATAACTCAAAAGTGATACTGGTCTTTTTTTAGATATTTCTGTGTCGTGTACCAATTTTGTTGTGATAACAACAGTTGTGTAACTAATGATATCATAATTTTTAACTATTTATCTTTAATTAAATACTTCAATTAGCAAATGGTCACAACTCTATGGATTCGAGTATAATTAGTTATGTTTCAAACTCTACCAAAAAAAAAGATATTTGTGATGACCCGAATTTTTTGCGTATGATAGTCGTATTATGTATAGTCTTTTTCTTATGAATTTGAGTTCAAAGGATTAACCTTTTGAGTCACTTTACTTCATTAGTGGGATTCTTAGAATTAAACTTACCTTATAAAAGTTATTTATAGCCATTTTGGGTGTATTAGATAGCCTAGCATTATCTGGTGCTTGAAATTTGTCTAGAAATGCGGGAAGTGGCGCACATATGGAGAAGCTATAGTAAATATGTATTTTCTTGAAATCAAAATTGGCGGTAATTGATAATTGGATATCAAAGAGCTACAAAATGATTTTTAATGAATTTTTAGAAAGCATTTAACTGTTCGTTTTGAAAGGAAAGCATCTTTGAAAGTTTCGGATTTCAGGAATTTGAACTAAAACTCAAGAGTTGACTTTTTATTTATAAGGATTTTAATTTTTTTGATATTTTTATTAAATCCAAATGGGGGGTATTCCCTTATTTACATTTATATTTTAAAGAGGACATTAACTTAAAATTAAGAAATGTAAATAAGATTGCACTTGCACCAGAGTAGGATAGCATACTCTATCCTCACTCTATCCTCACTCCCAAACACCCATATCCTTACTACCAAACACTCCCTCTCCTCACCCCCGATAATTCCATTCGAGCAGTGCAGTGGCAGAGAGCACATCTCTCTGTCTCTGTCTCTGCCTCTGTCTCTACTCTCTCATTCTATACTTCCTCTCAATTCTTCTCTACTCCGTTATCTTCTTCCATCCACCAGATTCCACCATTCTTGGTTGTCTCAAGCTACTGGAAACCTACTGGAACTTAATTCCTTCATCTTCCAAGGGTTGGGTTGCACGGTTTGGTGGAGCAACCCAGTCACCCATTTCATCCTTCCATCATTGTGACTCATTTAGGTAATCTCTTAGCTCAAATATGTTGTTAGTGGTTGGATTATGATGAATTGTAGATTGAATTGTAAGATGCATAATGGGTATTGAACCTAGGGTTTGATTTGGGAAATTTGGAGTTCTTGAAAATTGATAGTATATGGAATGAATTGGATGTGTTTTAATATTGTTATGGAGAAGTGATGCTAATAGGAAGGGTGTTAGAACATAGAATTTTCGTGCTAGCTTTAGAAAGAAAGGATTGCTCATTAAGTGTTTGATAAAATGCTTAGATGGGATAAAAAATTGCATTCCCGTGTAAACTGAACAGTGTGTAGTAATTTGATCATAACTCTTGATTGGGATATCGTATTGAGGTGATTCCAGTTGCGTTAGAAACTAGACACATAGGGCTTCAATTCCATATATTATTTGCAATTTATTAGCCTCTGAATCAGTACAGAATTTCTGTCAAAACAAATATCATATTTCTAAGTTAACTTGAATGTTTTCTAGATTCTTCAAAAACTCCTTATTCCACAAGTGGATGAATCCTTAGTTTTAAATGTTGATTGTTGTTTTGGTTATGTTGTTGTAATCCTAGATTCATTGGAGGATCGTCTTATTGGTCCGTGACAACATAGCTTTTGGAATCGTGGAGTTTCGTCCTTTGTGTGAGTTGATGACATGATCTATAATATGTTTTTGTACATTTTTTTAAAATGTTCTTTATTGAAGGATTTCACAAAGTCATTTATTTTTCTTCGTGGTTAAATTATAAGAAAGCTTGGGACAAACACCTTTTCATGATTCTAAATATCTATCGTTGTGTTTCTGATACTTTGTTTTGGATTATGAATATATGTATATCTAGGTTTATACAACTATGTTTTGTTGGGAGGAAACTTTGACGAGAATCTCTGTAGCTACGGCAGATGAAGCGTTAGCCTTCGTCACCTTAAGTCAGAACCTCGGCTAGTAGGGGGTGTTGCTAGCAGACGTGTTGGCCCACACGATCGGATACGTTTGACTTAAGAGGTGGATTTGACCCCGTGCCTTGTTGGTAGGCGTTTGTCAAACCTTGGTATGTGTTCGTTGGTGAGATTCGATTAATTCTGGATTAGGAACCTCCCATATGACATTTGACATTTGACTATTGATATATGTTATAGTTGATTTGGTAATTCATGATTGACTTACTTATTAGTATACGTTTTATGATTATTTGAACTAACGCATATGTTTTGATATGTGGATGTATTTTAAATGAAAAACTTGTGATCATGCTTTACCCAATTTCATTATAGATTATGTTATCTCTCATTGGGTCTTATGACTCACTCCTCTATCTTATATGTATTTAGGATACAAATCTTGGAGTCCGAGTCGAGTTCTTCCAATAACTAGGAGTTGGTCGTTTTGGTGAGCCCAACACCTTGTCCCAGGTGTGGGCATGCTTGTTTGTTCACTGTTGTTGATTTCTTATACATTTTTGGTTATGTAATAATCTTAGATATGCTCCATTATTCACGGGCGGGGATCTAGGCATTGTATCTTTATGCGGTCTTATGATATCTTTGTTAGTGGGATTATGTTTAGTGATGCTTGTAAGTGAACACGTTGTGAATTGTTAAATTGGGATGTCCCAACTTTTAGAGGTTACTCTCTTTGAAATTTTGGTAGATTTAGTATATTGTCTTATTATGGTCTTTGGCCCGTTAGGCTTGCTAGGTTGGCTAATCTTTCCTATGCGCCGGTCAGGGCCCTCTAATTTGGGTCGTGACAATATTTTTCAAATGTGTGTTTATTAAGAATAATTTATATGTTGTTTACTTTATTTATTTGTTTTAAAAGTATTACCTTTTTTTTGGGTGGGGTTTTAAAAGTATGTGCATGTTTGGATTAGAGTTTAGAAGCTCAAAATTATGGTTTGAGCAAAAGTAACAAGAAACAAGTTTTTGCTAAAACCATAATTTGAGAAATTTCAAACTCTAATCTAAACATATTATTAATTCTTTTTAAGTTTGTTTGCATCTTCATTCATTTAATAAGCAAATAAAAGTCACATGCAAGACTATTTTTGTTTAAAGCCTCCCATCTCTTCATCCATTTTTTCAGTTTATTATATAGTCACTTCCAAGACAATTTTTGTTGAGTTTAATTTTGATTCACTGTCAGTATAAAGTTTTTTTACACTATCACCTAATCATGTATTACCAACTTATTAAAAGAGTTTGACTACTATAACAACTACCTAAAAGTCTAACTCTTTTAATGATATGTCAATACATGATTGGATGATAGTGTAAAATTAAAATTAAATTCATTTTTGTTTAAAACCTTACATCTCTTCATTCATTTAATAAGCATATAATATAAAAGTCACATGCAATACAATTTTTGTTTAAAGCCTCCCATATTCAAGTAAACTTCAATGGGTTTAATGAAAATATCTCAAATTACACGTTTACAAAGTGAACAACTTCTAAATTATAGGAGGATTAAGTATAATTTTTCTAAACTACGACAGAAATAGTAAGATATAAAGTGAACCTACGATGAGTCAAATGATACTTCTTATAGAATGGGGGAAAAATTAATCAATGAACTCTATCTCATAAGTTAGTTAAATGTTTTTTTTTTTTTGACAAATGTTATTTACCCTTTTTTCCGATTGGCATGTAATTTAACCGTTTATTAGATATGCTTTTGGTGCTGCCTTAGCGTCTTTTGCTTTCTTCAGATGTAAATAAAATAAAAAACTAACATACACTTTTACATTTTTTTTTTTTTTTACATTTCTATTTCTCATAGAGTGCTGTCTATCTGAAGGAATCAAAAAGCAAATAAAGCATTGTTCTGTTTTTATTAACATGTCGTAATTAAATGTTGATAGAATATCCATTACTTTTTGGTAATGAATAGTTATCAGAGTTTACATTGAGTCATCCGGATAAAATTAATATAAATTAAAATGCGGAGTGTTTGATTGCAAAATATAAATGAGTTGCAATCTACATTCAATATACCCAAATATTTATTTGACTACGCAAGCATAAAATACTTTTCATTTTAAATTTTTTACCAACTCAAATAAATACAACTTTTATCTTGATATTGCATAGAACATTCAATCGAAATTTTCATTTTCAATTTTTGTTGATGACATGAGACAGCTCATCATCACCTTTACATATGAAATTGCTTGAAGATTCAAAGATATACGAATAGTTTGAAATATACTTAGACAAAAATACCTCAATATCCTGAAAAATTACAAAGGTTTTGCACAAAAGTATTATATAAAATAATACCTTGAAAAATGCATCCATATAAGTTTTAGCTAAAGGACTTTTTAGTAACATAAAAAAATGTTTCAGCCAATCAAAACATAGTTGAAGAACATGTAAGTATAATGAACAAGAAGCTTATGTTTTGCAAGTTAGTAAGAGAATAAAGAGAGGAAACTGAAAAACATGGATAGACACGATCTTTGCTAGTTTCATAGAAATGAAGGCATTATTTATTAGCTCCATATGAGACTGAATTTCAATGACTCCAAAAATGGATAGTTTTAAATGAAGATGAGAAGTGTTTTAAAATTTTCTTCATCTCAAATAAAAATTACTTTTTAAATAACTTCCAATCTAATATATTAATATTATTAAGCCCGACTACCCTTTATCACTTCTATACATAATTATACTTTTGTTAATCATATAAAATGCTAGAAGAAGTACTACAATCAAGATTGACCAGGAAACGAAAAGGTGCCATGCTCAACGTAGTATGACAGTCAAATTATTAATTGTCACAGTTTTATGTAGGAAATGGAAAGTTTTCTTCATTCTCTAAAATAAATGACAAAAAACACTTGTAGACAAAACATAGGATTTAGTTACCATCTTTAACCCACCAGATACATCTGGAGTAAGCAACCCTAAGGATGCAGGTATTAAAGCCAGTTCATCTCCTCTCCACGTGTGGCACAAACTAGCTGAAATCAGAAGACAATTTCACTTTCATTGCTTAAAAAAAAGTATAATACAAATGTTATTATTTCATTCAAGATACAGAAAATTACAGTTCTAGAATACAAAAATACAAGTTTTCACAAAGGTTAAGCAAGCCCTTCACGACACCTCCTTGATGAGCTGGTTTCAGAACTTCTCTTTGTACATTAGGTTTATCAGCAGAACTCTACAGCTGTAACCCCACATCATCCAAAACCTAACAAGACCGGAAGAAGGGGAAAGCAAGAAAGAAAGCCTATTCTGTGTCTAACAAAAGGACGAAAAGTGAGAAGAAGAAAAAAATCTGTGTCTAATACCAATATCCACATGGGCATACATAATTCCTTCAGGTAACTATATGCAGCAAACAGCTCTTGAACACCTACACTTCAGCAACTGTGGGTGACTGACATTTAAAAACTTTACTTAATTTCGGACCAGAGATAGCAGATTACCCAGTCATTCAGCATTGTCATCACTCAACCATCCTTCACAACTAGTGTTAGATGTGTATACGTTACCAATGACCACTACCAAGCAACATCAAAACTTCATTTGGATGTTGATGCACCTTGTGAGATATCATAGGCGGTGCGGAACCTAAGTCCAGAACCTATATGGTTTGCTGTGGGCCACATCCAGCTAAGGATATTTGGCCCCAAAACCTGCAGCAAAATGAAACAGAAAATCTCAAATCTATACTTTACGTATACATGTAGCTTCCCAATTTTGTTTTAGTGAATAGAAAAATAGAAACAAAAAAAGAAAGAAGAGAGAGAGAGAGTGAGAGGCATTGCAAATTCTAACAAAACCATCCATAAAGACATGACACATGCCAACGTGTTTATTCACATATAAAGACAGATTGCATTGTCTATCACTTTCACCTCTAATTAAAGTATCAGTAAGTTTAAATCTATAGTTCCATATTATCAGTTGTGGCTAAATGCCTAAGTGGTATAAACTTTAATACAATTTTTACACATCACAGATGTCCATAGCTTCAAAGTCCTCTTCAACTAAAAGTTTCAATTAGTTAACAGGGGAGCAATGAATTGCTTTTAAATCCCTAACACCTACCATTATGTCAAAACACATTAGGTGTTCAAGCATCGACAGGGATCTACATCATGCTGGGGTGATGAAAACCAACTCATGGACCATTTCAGTCAAATGGGCTTTGAGGACATATCAAAGAATAATCTTAAGTAGTTGGGGGAGGTTAATAGACTGAATTCCATGATGAATAAATAGACCACATACAAAAGAAGAAAGAGGAGAAGTAATAGATTCTATATTTTAGAAACCATTATTAGCTAACTGCTATGAGAAAGAAAAACCTTTGAACCAAAAGAAAACTAAGTGCAATTGGGGATGTGATAGAGCCATAAAATTAATGAATTCTGGTTACTGATGCTAGAATTTTATAATCGCCTTATATAGAACTACAATGACCTAGATCAGCTGCCTTCTCGACACCATATAAGGCAACATTTAACACATACCTTTCTTAGTAACCCCAAAGAGATATATAGCAAGAATCAGTAAATGCAAATATCATATCACATGTTTCTTTATGCCAACAAAAAGAACTTACCATACTATACTGGATAATTTGAAATTTATAGTTACTCACAATTCAGTCATAATTTCAAAATGTGGAAGGACAACAAATGTCAATTATCGCATCAATCAGATATACTTAAGTCAAAGTCTATTCAAGCCTACCCAATAATGGCTAGGGTAATCAGTGACAAAAGTTAAACCTAAATCTAATCAGTAAAGCCATCTCATATGATCAAGAGTGTGCAAGTGGAGAGAGAAAGATGAACAAGAAAGAAAGAAGCGAAGAAAGAGAAAAAAGAAAAAAGAAGTGGGGCGGGAAAGAAAACAAATGAAGACACCCAAGAAAAAGGAGGCAATGGCACAGTCTTCAGTTCTTACAGTTGTCAAATTCTCATATGGGCCAAGGTCATACGGATGTTTATAGATACTGCCACCTTTCTCTGCAAGCCACAAAGCTCTCACTCCTTCATGATACTGCCAACAACACAAATGCCCAATTGAGAAAGTCAAAGTCAGTCCGGCAAATAAAATAACAACCTTGAACTGAAAAATAGTCGTATCTAATAACCTCTATCGTGGTCTTGTTATGCAGGATGAGATAGATATGCCATCCTAGAAGTACACTTAAGGCTACAGATAAGGGGACCAGCAAGAGCCCAGAAACAACCTGCAAAAAATTTACTTTCATGAGAAAACAACTTGTTGAGTTTACTTAAGCAAATTATATATTCATTTTTAACAGAAATTACATATATAGTTCTGAAAGAGCCGCCATCTTTCTCTTCATCTTGTATACCATCATAAGCTAGACTACCCACAAGCAAGACCTACAAAGTAAAGTGATATGGAAAACAAAAAGATTGTCAGTACATGCAGCTTAATAGAAGGGAAGTAGATGCACGCCGATACCTAGAAGGGAAGAGGAAATTAAATCAAGCCCTAGAAATCATTCATGCAAATACAGCTTAATAGGGGACTCATAATCATAATAAAAAATAACTCATGCATATTACGTAAAAAAAAATTCCTACTCATGCAGACAATAAAATATTCAAACTTACCAGGGAGTAGATGCACGCAGATACCGCATACATGACGAAAATGAAGAAGACCTTATAGTTTGCATGGCCAACGCAGTTATTTATCCAAATGCAATGGTGATCCTTACAACCAAGAGACAGAACATTTTGTCATTATCCAGGAAATTTGAGATAAATCTTGAATGATAATTTAGATCAAGCATACCATTCGTAGAACACATCTTTTACAAACACGGCAATGATGTGCACGGGGAGGCTTATAGTGAGAACACTTTTGGCAATATCGCAAATCTCCACTCTGCTTGCAGTTCCAAAGAAACATCACATGAAAGTTAAGTTTCAAGGTGCTGAGCATCAGTATACAACCACATGTTTATGAAAATTATTGCAAGATCAGAAGTACATTATTCTTTTTCTGAGTGATTGGTACAAATAAACTGTTAAATTAAAGAAGATATCTCTAAATAATATGATTTACAACCATTTCCAGACCATACAGATCCACTTAAGAACCCCAAAGAACCTGACTTTAAGGATTACACATGCTCCATGCAGTTCATAAGCACATTGATCATAAAAAGGCAGAGAGATAGCATAACAAGGCTAGGCCAAAGACTGATCAAAGCAACTACCCTAGTACAAACCATTGAAATTTTATATAGATGGTTACATGATTGAATAAAGGAGACAAAAGGCTTTCATTAGCATAGGATACTTGTAAAACCTTCAACTTCTCATGACTCAAGAAGATCCCTTTTTTTCTCATTTGAAAAGTGAAGATATGAGAGGGGATCTGAAACAGGGACATTAAATAACTTACGCTTACCGAGGATCATGTATAAGATGAATAACCCAGGAGAGGAGACCCCTAAACTACTCAGGCTGGACCCCAATGACACCAGAAGATTCAAACTCCGATACGAGTATCAAAATATATGTGAAACTTAAACAATAATGTGATTAATGGATAAAAAGACAACCGTATTTTTAAGGGAAGACAACTATTTATATTATAGTTTACCTTAATGTTCATTTTCATGCATTGGGTTAAAGTGGCTTGTCTTCTGGTATAGTGGTATATCAAATTCAGATAGAAAGCATTTTAGTGAGAATTAGTGACCAAATAATGTCTTCACATTTAAAGGAAACAGAAAAATAAATTATTGGAAGCGTTTTCATCCTACTCTATTGCAGTGAACATTGGACAATTACCGATCCAATCCAACTGCTCATAAGATGATTGCAAGTTGCATCAAATCTCTGAATTGGTTGTTTCTGATTGACAAATTAAAACTAGTAATTTCCTAAAGATATTGCAACCAGAGTCAAATTCTCCTCTTCCTTCTTCTAGTTCTTCCTGTTTGACTCTCTACAGAGAAGTAACTATATCAAAATAAAAGCAATATTGTCGGATGCAACAAGAATATATTTTCCTTTTCATCTAATTGTAGGTCAGGATATTAAATTAGTACATTAAATATATGAGAGATAATGCAATAAATCCCTAATTGTGGACAAATAAATTGTTTTCCATGCATTATGTTCCACCAAAGTCTGCATTGTTAATGATAACATCACGTTGTCATATAAACGGGATCCAAGATGATGTGCAGGCACCATAACATAAGCATTTAACCACTTGGGAATCAGATTCTGGAAAACAAAAATGTTTATCCACTGAGAAAAATCAGTTTATACAAGAATAACGACAAACTTTAAGCCCTAGCCAAACCAACCATATTAAAATCATTTTCATTCCATCTTAACAATCATAGCTGATTAGGAAGATCATTCATTCTGGCCAATGATAGACTACACTTATAAGCATTTCATATGGAAAACATTATTACAATGACATAATACTAACCCTTCTTAGACTACAAACACGACAATAAGAAGGTCGAAATTTATGAAAGCTTGTTCTTTTGAGAGCCGTAACAACCTTAAGCATAACCCTAATACAGATCCATTGCCTCAATTGCAACAACTATAGAAACCATCACGCAAACGCGACAATGGAAGCGACACTTTTGGAACATTTGTTGAACATTTGTTAAATACCCAGTTGAAGGTTAAGTGCTCCTAGAATCCTAGTCTGTAATAGTAGTTCACAACAGTAGGTCTAAAATGATACTTCAAATTCAGAATGCAGGATACTTAAACAGCAAGAACTGCATAATGTCACACTTTCTGCTAGCTGCAGATCAGCTCCCCTAAAAGAAATCACGAAACGATTGAAGATAGCAATAAACCCTTCATGAAATTCAGCTAATTTTAACACTTCAAGTGCCCAAAATGCAAGACAGGGAGAAATAATCATAAACTAAAATGAAAGATATAAACAAATAAACAATAAATCCAAACTAAAAAAAAAAAAAAATCAAATCAAAAGACATAGACATGAAAAAAGCAAAAAAAAAAAAAAAAAAGGTCATCACAAAAATGCAAACTTTTTTCTAAATAGAGAAACCCCAGAAGAGTTTCAATCGAAAGAACCAAAACCATACTCTGTACCTTGCGCTTGATCTCGTGGATAGCGCTTTCGACGTCTTCGACGTCGGGCATGTAAGTGGATGGGACCCGACCCGGATCCGCGGTTACGGCGGCGGCGTAGTTGAAGACGGACATGGCGGCAAGCGCCGTGAAAACGACGGCGTTCATGATCCCCGGCGAGGAGATGAGGCCGAACCACCGGTCTACGAAGACGAAGACGGTGGAGAGGTAAATGTAGGCGATGCACAGAACGACGGCGGTCACCGGAACGGAGAAGCTGAAGCGCCGCTTCGTTTTCTCAGCCATGGCGGCGGCGGAGGCACCGGCGTTCAAAACGACGGCGTCTCCGGGAATGTGAGAGAGAATTGGCAACGATGATGATAACAAGAAGAATAAATCAAGACGGTGCCGTTGTCTTTAATTTTACTCAATGGAAATGGAAGGAGGAAGGGCCATTTTCTTTTTTTCTTTTTTCTTTTTTTTGGTGGTATTTTATTTTTGGATGTTATTGTTTACAAAATATATATATATATAATTTTTAACATTATTATTTAATTATGTATAAACACTGATTCAGAAAGTTTCATTATAATAACAATTAACTACATAAATGTTAGTAGTTTAAAGCCTTTTATTATATTATTAGTGGATCTAAATCAACATCTAATTTAAATATCTAAAATGTTATAGTGGTGTGATTCTATTGCAGTAATAGAAGTTTGCTATATATGGCGACAATCAATTTAAGAATTATGAAGTTATTGAAGAAGGTAAGAAAAAGTTGTCATGGGAAATAAAAACAAGACAGAGGAAATGTGGAATTGCAATTCACTTATGAAAAATAATTAGTGTTGATAAATGTGCTTCGTGTTCCTGAAAATAGAAAAACAAAATCTTGTGTCTGTGAATCTGTTAGGTGGTGAGAAAGGTTTAAAGGCTGCTTTAGAGTCTGGCAAAATTTTATGCTTTTAAAATGGAGTATTAATTTGTTGACATGTCTTTATAGCACGGTAGTTACACTAGTTAGGTCATTCCAATTACTTTTTTAAAATATATGTCAAAGTATATGGTCTAATTTCATACAAAAAGAACGTCCATAATAAGTGCGAAATCTACATTCAAGCAAAACAAAAAGAAAACCTTTTCCTTGGATAAAAAGAACTTACAAAATTGTAGAATATCTATGAATTAAATGGAGTTCTATTCAGATTCTAGAAGCATGAATAGGTATTTATTATAAATTTAAATTTATAAAGAAATTTTATACTAACATTCAATCATGTGTTAACATATTATTAAAGGAGTTTAACTATTACAACAACTATTTAGTAAATCTAACTCCTTAAATGACGTATCAGCACATGATTAAATGATAGTATAAAATTTTATTACACTCGTAGTTGATCAAAATTAAACTCGTTTATTACTTACGTTGATGATCATTTTAGAAAAATTTATGTGTTGCTTTTGATACATTCGAATGTTATAATCGGTAGCTGAAACTTAGAAAGGAAAGAAAAGGTTCTCAAAAGTGCAAGGGATGAAGAATATTTCTACACAGAATTTGAAAAAATCTTGTGAAGGGGCTGGTAATGTATATTAGAGTAGTGCGCCATATATACCTTACAACAAAATCGTTTGACGAAAAGAAAAATAGGACTCTGAATGGCGTGAATATAAGTTCAAAATTGCCAATGGGGAGAAGTTTTGCTAATTGCATGTCATGTAGTTACCATAATACCCGAAATTTGAAATATGCATCATATGAATTATGAAAAGACAATAAATCAAAGATGTCTTAGAATTTTGGGTTGTTTAGCTTTCTACAGAGGTTTAGATTTAAAAAAAATAGCTGGAACCAAGATCCTTGAAAAGTATTTGTTGGATATGTTCGAAAAATCTAAAATAGATAAATTAAATTTATAACATATTTGAATTGGAGTTTAAAATTTTTTAAACTATAATTTGAACAAAAGTTTATCTCATATTGTTTTTGCCCAAACCATAATTTTAAGCTTCAAAATTCCAATCTAAACATGCACTTAGAGTTTAATGTGATTGTACAATTAATAGGTGTTAATAGAATGTTTAATTCTTTGGAAATAAATTTGGTAATGATTCTAATTGATATGAACTAATACAAATACCAAATTGTGAAAGAGAGAATGGCCTATCGTCCTGCATTAAAAGGAAAAGTCCAAAACCTCCATGTGATCCTAGGAGAAGTCAAAGTATAGGAAAAGAGAAGTATTTATTTGGATTTGCATCTTCTAGCAAATAATATGAATTTAATTTTAAGTGACATACTCAATTTGTATATTATTAAAATAGATAATAAAAATCTACAATGAAGTTATAGCTTCTAAATTAATGATGAAATGGTTTCTATTTTATCTAACAACACTTTGAGTGTTGGTGGAATTACCTAAGAATTTGAAAAAGAAGTTGGGATTTCTGCCTCCCTACTCATCTTCATTTTCCCTACTCTTTCAACTCTTCCATCCCGCATCCACAACACTTTTGACACTTGATCTTAACTAAAAACTTCAAGACATTATAGCTAGATACACGAATCTTTTTACTTATATGATTTTCCCTTAGTCTATTTATTTTTAATGTGGAACTTTCTTCACTCGAATTTCCAACAATATCCTCTTCAAGAGTATCAGTCTGTACATGTGTGTGCTTCCCTTAAAAGGAAGTTCTTTTTTTTACTATTTAGGGTGCTACTAAGAACACATTCTACCAAGTACAAGCCCACCAAAAAATATATTGTGACTTAGGATTTAGATCCTCTAAAATGAGGGGTGTACTTTAGAAAATAAATTGTAAAATGATAACCGTTAATGAAAAAATTAATAATTTAAATTCCTACATATGCATGATATGTTACCACTCTAAAGAGGATCCAAATCTTGCAACTTAAGGGTTACCACTCTTTACCAAAGTGCACGTCTGTTAATCCTCCACAACATAAACTGGACATAAACACTTTTTCCACTCGAAGCACGTCTTACCCTTCCACTTCATAACTCTTTTTTCTCCACATGAGAGCAACCACAATGAAACCTTAACAGTCATGCGATGCTACTTTTGAGTTTTTTTTCATAACACAATGAAACCTCACGAATTTCTTCCCTAAAATCATGATTTTGTGAAAATTTTCCTATCAATATATATCTTGTGTACTTCATCTAATATGCATAATGTGGGGAAGATAAGCTTGTGAAAAAAAAACTTTTAAAAGTAGATGGATCGCAAAAACAAAATATTTTTGCTTATAATATTAATAAGGATTTTTATTTTGGCCAGATGATACTTTTTTTGCTTAGGTAATTACTTGAAATATTTTTTTAAAAATATTTTAAAATACAAATCTAATAAAAAAACTAATGTACATGTCAAGACACTAATCTAAAGAAAGAATTTAATAGAATATATATGATCTAGCAGGGTTACACAAAAGCAACTTTAAAAACCTATCAAACAACTTAGATTGCATATACTAGCTGAGGAACTGACAAAAGATACTTGCTTAAAAGCAATCTGACGCAAGCTAGTTTAAACTTTAGACCCCAAATATTTGACATTGTAAACACAATAAGCAAAAGCACACCCCAAAATAAGAATATTAATACAAGATTTTTGAATATTTTTTGTTTTCGGCCTTTTTGGTAAAGCGCTTTGGAAGCACCTGCTTACAAGTCTTCAGAACCCGCTTCAGCCTGTATTTAACAGCCATATAAATGGGGAACTGCATCAACCCAAATAGGGCAACAGGAAAGAACGTAACACCATATATCAAACTTGTACTCCATTTGTTCTTCTCCAACCTAACGGTAAGCAAGATTGTCGAGCTGAATGCCAACATTGTGATGGTCAAGGAGCAGAACAACAATGTGAATCCCAGTGTTAGTTTTCGAGGTAGGGATTTAAGGAAATTTTCCATCTCAAATGCTGATGTGAGGATGGAAAGAAACATCATCACCGAAACCAATGAGCATGCAAGTGCCGCAACATCAGCGATAGTGAAGAAGAGGAACAGAGGAGAGTTAAGGAATACAGGAACACCATTGTCATTGATACCTCCTGGGATAGTATAGGCTGCTGCAAAGACCACGGTGGCAACAAGAACAGCCACGGCGGAGCATGACTGAGCTGTCCCCTTTATCCAGTCTTGTGCTTCCTTGAGCATATCTTCATGTTCTATATCAAAAAGTTCACTTGCCTTTAGATTATCTTTGTTACTGTGCAAGATTAGTGGAGGAGGAATTGCCCTCTTCACTCGCTGCATATGTCATTACAATAATTACGTTAGTATTATCTACTTTTCCTTTTTTCTTAAATTTTATCTTTTGACATATACTTGCTTGCAAATATAGTAAAAGGAATACACTATATATATATATAGTCTTTGTGGTGTTTAGTTTCTTTTTTGAAAAGAAAAATTAGAGTTATGTTGCGTGGTATACTTTTTTTTTATTATTGGACATGCAAGCATCTAGATATAAGAGAGAAGAAAATGTGGCCTCATAGATGATGGAACCTCCAACATTAACATCACACATAAGAATTGAAAACTTTGATTGGTGTCAATTGAATTACAAGTCCGTTAGCATCTTATTGGTATATTTTATTTATCACAAAAACTCGTACTCCTGTATTAGTCACTTGCAAAGTACACTGAATATCACATACTCTTTAATAAGATCTAATGGCCTTTCACAAGGTTTAAGTTTTTGTGACAAAATATGAATAAATTGTGATTAACGAACTCTCTTAAAAGTTTAAACAAGAGCTCTACGGGCTCTATATTTGTCAATAACTAACACTCTTAAAAAAAGTAAAGCTTTAGGTATAAGTCAAGAATATTTTTATATCTAACATAATTATTATCTTTTAACTTCTTGTTAATCTCTCCTATTATGTTTACACTAAAAAGGGCTAATAATTTGTAGGAAGTGATAGGTTCAAACTTTTATCCAGTTAATTATTATAAGAAAAAAAGGGTTAGTGCTTACTTCAAACCAACGCAGCTCATCTTGCAGTTGGAACACAACACCAGCTCGGTTTCCTCCATTGTAATAGTCCATCCGTGCAACTTGGTGCAAGACAGTGCGACCTTCGTTACTCATCTCAGCAGCCAGCCATTTCAATGCACCATATCTCTTTAGAAGCCGATAGATTTTTCTTTGACGATGCTTCACAGCCACATGCAGTATGTTTTGCTTTTCTTCAACATGAGCTATAGCCTCAGGATGTAGCTCAATGATGCATTCAACGATTTCTACGATTCCCGTGCTAGCTGCCAAGTGCAATGGTGAGTTAAAGCGATAGCCAGTGAATCCGCCCATAGATTGGGTCTTCTCCAGTGTCGCTTTTATTCTCCTTGTATGCACATTGGGGGGATTAATTACAGGCGATACAACCTGTGGCACATTATCTGGTTTCCACCATGAGTTTATATCTTTCTTCACCAACTCCTTAGCGAGCTTCTTTGCTAATCTATGTTGTCTCTTTTTCTCCCAAATGGTATCAATCTCATCCCATTCTGCAAATAGTCAAGCATAAAAATTACACGGAAACAGGAAGTAATCAGTAGAATATAACACACCTATGTGCAATAGTAAACTCACAAAAATTGGTTACTACTTCTCTATCTTTAATTAGAGGAATGCGCAACGAATTTGAATACTTAAAAAAATTAAATTGTACACATAATTTAAATAAATAATTAAATTACGAGCAAAGTACATTTTTAAGGAATTTTCTACCTAATTAATGGTAATATATTGATAACTCATATTAAATAACTAATAGGCAACTAAACTGAAAGCTAGTTTATATCAATACTTAAAAGCATTTGTTAACATGTGCTCTAGTAATTAATGCTTTATTTGTGCAATAAACACATGGTATTTTGTATTAATTTTATGTTAAATATAATTTTAAATATTTAAAAATATATTTTATAAGTTAAATATATTTTTTGGTATATATTTAAAAATATTTAAAATATATATCAAAATTATTTAATATGACTTGTGCATTGATTTTTTAAAATTACATTTAATTGACCTTGAAAGATGTATGTTTCCCTAAAAATAACTGCATTTAATACTCCTTGACATATGTAAAAAAAACTCCATAATTAAAAGGGCAAGTTATACCAAAAAAAAAAAAGGCAAGTAATGCATAATCCTCACCATCTGCAATGAATTTCCAAATAGCACGGTTGATCCTTGAAAGAACTGCAGTTTTGTGAATTTTGTTCCTCATGGTTAGAATCACATTTGCAGTCATTATATATATATATATATACACACACACACGGGAAACCTGATTGCTTCACATGACTACCTCAGATAGGTTGCTTTACACTATCTTATGTACAAGATCCATAATTAAAAAAGGCAAGTAATGCGTAATTCTCACCATGTGCAATGAATTTCCGAAGAGCATGGTTGATCCTTGAAAGAACTGCAGTTTTGTGATATTTGTTTCACTTGGTTAGAGGCACATTTGCAGTCACTATAAGAAATTTGATATAATTAATTTATACTGCTAGGAACCTGATTACTTCACATAACTAACTACCTGAGGTAGGTTGATTTTCACTATATTTTCCACTTTCTATATCTCTCCCCTGGCTTCGATCGTTAATGCTATCATCTGTGTGGCATATATCATCATCATCACCATATCTTTCATATCTATGTTCAGGATATCTTGGCACGGGAAGTACTGTCAGCAATCACCCAAATGACAGTCAATTAAGATTAAAATGTGCAAATGAAATTGTTGAACCCATGGATAATTTGAGTGCTCGTGTGTGTGTGATCTATGATTTTTGCTTGATGAGCAATATGGTAAAATGAATTTAGAGGTGAGACTTGACCGGAGATTGACCCAGTCAAGCGACTGGTTTATAAAAAAAAAATTAAAAAAAAAGACCAATACAACTACCAATCCAGTCAAAAAAATAAAATCACAATAAAATAAATGACAAATTAGGTTGATCGGGTTTTACTTCAGTCATCAAATTTGACTAAAAACCGGTCAATAAGTTAGATCAGACTAATCATCAACCCAAGTCATCAGATTTCAATCCAAGTTTTACAACACTTAGCGTACCTTTGGATTGAGATAAAATAGGAAAGAATAAAATGAAAGAGGAGAAAACGGGTTGATGTGATTTTTTCTTTTTTCTTTGGATGAGAAGAGAAAAGTGAGAGAGAAAAATAAAAAATGGATTTACTATAATACCTTTTTTGTTTTTGATATTTAAGGTAAGTTGTCAAGTATTGATTACTTGATGTTTATATTTAATAAATTTTTAAACATCTAGTTTGAAACAAACAATTAATAAATGTTTAACAACTCAACCTAATATTATATCTATAACGATACCATAATAACTCTAAAAAAAAGTGTGGAATCCATGATAAACTTTTTTTTTTCTCTTATGAGAAGAAAATTGGGAAGAGTGTGGTGGCAGTGTAAAAATATAATTTTCTTATCATGTTGTCTTTTTCAAATAAGCCATTTTGTATAATTATATTTTCTTTTATCCAACCAAAAAAGGAAAAAAGTTCTTATTCATTTTATTTCTCTCTTTTTTCTCTTCATTCAAACATATAAAAAGAAATTTTACTTTCCTCTTTAGAGTTTTTTTGATTTATTTCTTATTTTTATTTTCAATTTGATATATTTTTAATATAATTACAAAAATGCTATATTATTCTGATTTTATTTTTTATTTTTTATTTTTTAAATTTTGTGAAAACAATTATAAAAACAACGTCACTAAAATATTGACTTTATGTGTTTTTATTATTTTTTTCACAAAATTTTAAAAATAAAAAACAAAAACAAAAATAATATAATATTTTTATAATTAAAATAAAAACACATTTAATTGAAAATGAAAAACTTCTCTCCATTTTCTTCCACCCCTTTTTCTCTCCTTTCATTTTCTCTCCTCATATCTAATCAAAGCATTAGAGGAGAGAACACAGCTATGTGCAATTACTAGCAAACATAAATGTGGAAAGAGAGATGTACAATAATATATGAGCTTCTCGACGGATCGCATGTCAAGATGGCTCCGGAAAGCAGATGGCATTTGGGAGAGCAACTGAAGACACGTCAATCCATCTTTATCGGCTTCATTGGCTAGTTCTTCAATGCCAGGCACTTCCGATATTAACCACATGGCAACGTCTACGCCAAAAATTAAAATTTCAAGTTCAACCATAGTTGAAAATTAAGCAGAGTTCAGCTGAGTAAACTGATTTAATTTTAATTTATTTAAAAAAAATTTATACTGTTATGTAATTATATACTAACAAATCATTAAAAATATTAAATTTTTAAAGTGTTGTTAATAAACTAAAAATATATAATTAGATAAAAATATAAAGAAAATTTAGATCAAAATTTAACCCTACATATAAAAGTAACTTAGAAAGATGGAAGAAAGATAAATGGAAAGAGAGACCCCACCCATATATTGGCCGGCTATAGCCATGTAAAGAATGGACTTTTCTTGATTTTCTGAATTTCGAGAATCTTTTGAATTTTCTGTATTTTCAGGATCTCCAGAATCTTTTACATTTTCAGAAACTTTCAAATTTTCAGGATTTTTGTCTGAATTCTTGCACTTGTTGTGTGGGACTTGTTTGGGAAAATGGATATGCAAATCCTCCTCGTCACGTAGGTAATATTTTTTCAAGTGAACCAGCATGTGTATCTTTCCAGACCTAGCAGCCCTGTAGACAGGGGTTTCGCCCATAACATTTCTGAACTGCAGCAGCCGCCGCTGATCATCCAGCTCTCCCACACATGCATCAATCATCTCCATCTCCATCTCCATCTCCTGCGTCAGATCCTTGTAGCTCAGCAACACATCCAGCACTTTCACTTCAGAGCAGTGGATGGCATGGTGGAGCACGGTGTTGCCATGAATATTCCCCTTACTCAGTGCTTCCCTCCTCTTCTCCACCGGTATTATGATGGCCATCAACTCCCTCAGGAGTTCGGGATCGTTGGAACGTGTTGCTACGTGCATGGCAGTGTTTCCCACCCAGTCGATAGGCTCAAGCAGAGCTTCTGCTGGCTGTTTAGCGAAGAACTGCTTGAACTTTCTCCAGTCTTTGTGTAAAGAATATAACTGAGGTTTCTTCATTTTGTCATCAAATTTAGCGACTTCACTCTCCATAGGGTTAGGGACGTCGTTACTCTCCTTAGGGATAGAGATGTTGCTCCCATTCACTGATTCCTTTCCCATATCTACCATTGCCTTGCTCTTTCTCACACAACAGAGGTAACAGCTATAGTGGCCTTGAGGGTACCAGAGTTTCCCATATAACATTTGGATTTGGCTCATCAAGATAATAAGAGTGTGAATTTTTTTTTTACCAAAAAAAAAAAAAAAAAACAGAGTGTGATTCACACCGCTGGTGAAATGACCAAGAAAAGTAAGGTGCAGTCACGTCAACTTTTTAGATTTTGTTTCTTAAGAGAAAAAGTGATAACATTTTGGATAATTATAGTTATGCACTTATTTCTTTTTTAAAAAAAGATTTATATCGATTTAATTAATTTCAAACAGTATGCAAGAAAATAATGTAAAAAAATGAGTATAAATATATTCTTTTTCCTCACTTTTTAATGTTGAAGGAGGCATGATAACCCAAAACTACAACTACACAGGTTGCATGGGACTCCCATGCCTTCCGGTAAAATCCTGAATGCAACCAATAGGTGGATTTGGAAACATATTGACTGAGAATGTGTAACATCCATAAATTCATTAAGTTTTTTCTTAAGATAAAAGACTTTCATTAAAATATTACTGCATTATATATATTAATACTCAAATTGGTACTTTAAAAATATACGTGACATTAATTTGGTCATCAAGAATTATTTTTTGACATCAAATTAATATTCTAAAATCATTTTTAACATCAAATTAGTCTTTAAAAATTAAACAAAAAAGACTAATTTGAAGTAAAAAATAATTAAAAGATCAAACTGATGTCTAGTGTATTTTTAGATGACCAAATTAAGTATTTATTATATATATATATATATATATATATATTCAAACAAAAGTTATGGGATGTAATCATGTAAATGCTATTTATGGATTAAAAAACTTCCAAAAGATGGATTTTGTTCTACATGCCAAAATATTATTAGACATCCCTGAGTTTTGTTTTTCATATATTCTGGTTGTGTTAAAAACTTCGAATATTATTATGTAAAGTTAAAAATTATTTTCCTTTTTTTTAAAAAAAAAAAAGAACTTCATTTCATCAAGTTTTAATTTAATTCTCATTGACATATAATTGAAAAAACAAATTATCTTCTTTTTCCGAAATATTCTAGGAGTAATGTTAGTTGTACAATAAACAAAAAGTCACAGCTTTTTATGCATCATTAGATTTATATTTAAAGAGATTCCTAACAATTCATTTTTACACAAATTAACATAAAATTCAATAATTCTATATATAAATTATATTTTTTATTTAAAAAATTTCATCGTAGCATTATCTTATTTTTTAAGAAGATATGTAATGATTTTATTTTGAAAAACGAACGCAATTCTTACGAAAATTCTTACGAATTCATAACCACTGTTGTATCATGGGTAATTTTTTTAATTTCTTTTTGTTGAAAAAATAATAGCGAAATAGCTGTGCAGCAATGCCACTAGTCATATCTAATTAAAATATAATATAAATTTTTAATATTTAATATTTTTTTATTTTAAGTTTATCTACTCAATTAATTAAATCTTAAAATATTTTTATATAAATTTATATGAGTTTAATTTTGATCTATCGTCAGTGTAAAGTTTCTTTACACTGTTATCTAATCATGTATTATCAAATCATTAAAAGAGTTTGACTATCACAATAACCACCTAAAAAATTTAACTCCTTTAATGATGTGTCAACACATAATTAAATGACAGTGTAAAGAAATTTTACATTAAAAGTGAATTCAAATTAAATTAAATTTATATATATTTAACGGCCTACGCTCCCATCAACAGAAACATACATATTTATAAGATTACCATTTCTCATAATAAAAATAGAATTATGGTGAATGACACCAACTAAAACAAGTAAAGAACTTTGATTTTTCTTTCCTTTCTAATTATTGGCTCATCTTGACAGTCTAACATCTTTTTCTCAAGCTTTTTTTTTTTTTAAACATCTTTTATCAACCATTTGTTTTTTTGCAATCATACAGGCCCGTGTTAACACCTTTTTATCAGGTTTTAAAAAGAAGAGATTGAAATTTAGCGATCATTGGCCTGTGTTAAAACCTTTTCCAAAGTTTAGGGTCCAGTGCTTCCACTCAATTCCAATCATTGATTGAATTTTCTTTCTTTCTAAAGGGACAGAAAAGAGAATGAGAGAGTATTCATGCATCTCACTATGATTTTTATCAGTAATGTAACTTATGAAATATTTATTAAGGCTCTTTTTGAAAATAATGAATATGATAAGGCAGAGAAGCTTCTTCGTGAAATGATTTCTAGACGACTATTGAAGTGATAAAATAAGGCAGGACACTCTTTTTCCAACTGGCATTTATATATTGATGTTGTTTTGTTTGAATGGTTAGAAGATATTTATTTTTTAGGGTCCGAAAGGTTTTACTATTCAATGGCCTCATTGTTGCTGAAGGTGTAATTGTCTTGTGTTTATTAAGTTTACGTTGACCCAGTGTTCTTGGTTGATTTTTTGAGTCCTGATATTGACATGATGAATAATCTTGTTGCTCGTGTACTGTGAGTCTGGTTTATTAACTCGAAGGGGTTTTTTGAGTCATTGCTGATCATTGCTCATGTTTTACTGTTTTTGATGTCTGGATAGTAGCTAGTAGCCAGAATATTGGGTTCCCAGTGATTCTAATCTATGGTGATATCCCTTTTATCATACAGAGTGTGTAGCAGAAACTGACATGGTGATAGGAACCCAAAATCAAGAAGAAATAGAAAATTGTATTGTTGATTGAAAATGAGATAATGTATTACAAGAGGATCTCTCCTGTAACTCAGAGTAATGCTCCTCAGAGGAATTTGGTATTCCTTTTGCCCAAGCTTAAAGCCGAAAACTACCCAAAATACTAACTCCCCCTTTTCCTACTTACCCATCTCATATATCCCCTCTCACGTGTATTCTCTTTCTTTCTCTCTAACTAACTTGCCAGCTCAGCTCTTACCACTCCATTTGGGCCTTTATCTTCATAGGTCCTATCAATGCCACCCTCTTCTTAAACAACCTTGTCTTCAAGGTTGGAAGTGGTTTCTATTGCCTTTCTTGCAGCTGAAAAGGACATTAATTTGCTTGAGAATCAAATCGGAACGAGCTTGTTCAAGGAGCTGAAGTTGGACAGCAACTACACTGACATGCTTGAGGACCAACTATCATTTTCTATCTTCCCAATGCAGTTCATGTATTGATAGACTTGGGCTTGGCCCATTAGTTCAGAAAGTAACCTTCGCTTGCAGATTTTTAATGGTCCTGTAGTAGCATCCAACTTGTGGTTTCTAACATCATATAGGATTCCCCAAATCTTTCCTCTATCATACACAAAATTAAGCAAACTGTGGAATGTGGGGTAACTTCTCCAGTAGTATTCATAAACAGTAACTACCATAAGAATATTGGAGACCCCTGGGTGCCATTATCTTATCAAAACTGACGAATACAAGGGCATCATTTCAAAAGCAGACTCATAGTCTCCATTCCTTCCATACCCCCTTTCATTGCATTCCAAAATGCATGGTCATCTGGTTTTGCAATAAATTGATCGAAAACCCCACGTGCCCAAGAGACATGCCCATATTTCATATACATCTCAACCAAAGCAGTTGCCAAAAATTCTTTCCTATCAATACCAGATCTCACAGCATACCTTTGTATCTCCTTCCCCTTTCACAACACCAATGAATTAGCACACTGAGAAAAGACTAATAAGAGTTTTAAAATATGAGACCACACCTGCACCCTAGATTTTAAAAGCTTCCACACACATCCCTTGTTGTGCAAACCCACTGATCAAGGAGTTCCAACTTGCTGAATCAAGTAACACTCCTTCACCTTCCAACCAATGAAACACATTAATAGCCTTCTCACTCTGTGCCTCCAAAATCAAACCCACCATCATAAAATTGCAAGTGCTCAAGTTCCACCATTCCCTCTCACCAAAAACCTCAAAAACAGAACCCCAACTACTACACTTGGAAAATGCGTTCACAATCGCAATCACCTCCATATTACGAGCACGTGCTTCCAATTTCACACTAAGCTCAGGAACCTGCCTCCCAAAGCAAATGCACAAAAGGGAAAAACATGCAGAAAGTATAACCTCTTTGTGGTACTTCCTCACCTGTTTCAATCCCTCTAGAGGGGACTGTGTGTGCACGGGAGACATAAATTTTGCAGGCATCATGTACATGTTCTTTGAGAGAGTATACCTCACTTTACCCAGATTCATGGGTCGCTTGATTTTTTTGTAGTAATCGTGGAAGTCCCTAACAACAGCCATTCTTGAAAGTAAGCCTGATAATGCCTCAGCCACTAGAGTTGCTTTCTTCCCAAAGCTTCTTCTGTCATACTCGGCCAAGCAACTGGCAGAACTTAATATAATTCCCCTATGAAAATCAAATTCTTGCCCAAACTCTTGAATTCCCCTTGGTAATGGATATTGAATGACTTCGTTGAGTGACAAATCTCCCCTTTGTTTTCGGACCAGATTCTATAACTCTCTTTCGCATGTTACCTTACCAAAATGAAGTTGGGCCAGGCCCATTAGGTATAATAGACTTAGACCCAACTTATTAAATACCCATTTTCCCCCATTGTCTTTTTTCTTTAACAGAAACGCATCCCCATATGTGGAATATGAATTATGTGACATGTGCAAGACAGTTGGCAGCGCTTATGATGTTGGGGCATTTAATTGTGACACACGAATTGTGCTTTTTGCCAAGGGCTGAGATTGTTCCTCATAAAAACGACACAGATCTGATGGTGGAGAGCGCTTCTGATGAGAAACGACATGACCAGCTCGAAACGCGCATGGAAAGATTGAAATGCCCCTCTGCTGCCATGCAGTAAACGACATAGATGTTCTGTTAGTGGGTTGGTGTTGATCCAACGATGTAGAATGAGTTCTGTCATGATTGATTTGGTTCTCTACCATTACAACTACTGTGTATGAGTTCCGATCCGGCAACTTTGGTGGCGGTATTGGCCGTGGAAAGGGTGCCGTGAGAGGACCAGTGTCGGTCGCAAAGGGTACGGGGAACGACCACTCAGGTTGTTGAAGGATCACCGCGGGTTGCCCGGTGTCAGGCGGTTCTGGGTCGGGAAGGGTCGTCGCAGGTGGGCCGGAGTCCAGCGGTTCCAAGGGAGGTGGCGGGTTGTCCGATCTTTGCGCGACTTGCCTCCAAAGCCTCGCACCACTTCAGCTTTTCACCCCTCTTCATCATTTCACCAAACATTTTTTCGCTGCTCCTTTCCTCTTCCACATTTGTTTGTTGATTCTCTTTCAACTTCTCCATGAAGTGCTCAAAAAACTCATGGGATGATTCTAACTCTCTTAGGTCTTGTTTCAAGGTAGTAGGACTATCAAAAATCCTACTATCATAACTGACTCCGAATCTTTTCACCATAGCATGGGAAAATGACTCCCAATCTGCATCAAGGTCCTCTTGGCACCAAGAGTGAAACCAAAGCATGGCTATGCCTTCCATTCTCATGAATGCCCACTGCAACTTATCAGAGGAATGAATATTTTGCTCCTCAAAAAACTTTTCTGCTTTAATGATCCACCCAACTGGATCTTCCCCCACAAATTCTGGTAGCCCTTCATTCACAAACCAATTGTAGGATTCTTCCATCTTTGGTAACATCGGCTCTCCCTCGAAGATCCGGCAGGTCGGACCAATTGATAGGAACCCAAAATCAAGAAGAAACAGAAAATTGTATTGTTGACTGAAAATGAGAAAATGTATTACAAGAGGATCTCTCTTGTAACCCAGAGCAATGCTCCTCAGAGGAATTTGGTATTCCTTCTGCCCAAGCTTAAAGCCAAAAACTACCCAAAAGACTAACTCCCCCTTTTCCTACTCACCCATCTCATATATCCTACTCTCACATGTATTCTCTTTCTTTCTCTCTAACTAACTTGCTAGCTCAGCTCTTCCCACTCCATTTGGGCCTTTCTCTTCATAGGTCCTATCACATGGTTATTCTGCCTGCGCATATCTTTTAATCTTAGCTCTGTTTTCTGAAATTAAAATGTAGAAGAAAAAAATATCTGTTCTCAATTTCCTATATATCTACTGTTTTCTTTTTACAGCTGGAACAGTTTAAAACTCACATATCTTGGTTGCACAATCAGAAATGCCTTAGATGTTGGAATAAGTTGATTTGTTTCTTGGGTGGTTGTTGCTTGATGGATTGAAGCATTTCAAAATGCTATTTTGTATTTTGGTGGTTATGGTCATGGAAATCTTTTTCTAGTCATCATCATCTGACTTTTACCTCTAGAAAAGGATGGATAAGAGTAATGTAAGGATGGTGGGTTGTTTATAAGGCTTGGAGTTTGAATTTAGTTTTCTGATAATATGGTCATGGCCTTCCATTTGAGCTTTTCCAAAGGCTATTTCTAAACTTGGTGATATGTTTTCTCCTTTTATGTAAGGTTTTCAAATTCTACTTGCCAAATTTTTTTATAGTATTGAAACCAACAAATCATTTTCTGTTGGCAAATTTTTGTTCATGCTTCAGTAAGTATTGCAAAATCCTGCTTTTTTTATATGGAGATTATGGCGGTGCCACTGTTTAAAGGCTTATTGCAAGTTACTAAACCTGTAACTTGCAATAAGCTTTTATGTCTGCTCTTGGGTTCTTTTATGTTGCTTCAATTCCAAGTTTAGACTCACATGATGGTTCATTGGCAATTTGGCATTATTATTTATGTACTTATTGCTTTTTGTATTAATAGTAGAGAACTTGTGAGATCAATTCATGCCATCGGGTGCCATACTACCAACCAGTTTGTATTGCTTGGTTATAAACCTCACGTAATCCGGTTGTTGATCTTTTGTCTAACATGGGTATTGCTTTAAACGCAGATAGGAGTGGTGGAATGCAGCAGATCTGGTTCTCTTAGTCTTAGCCATGAAATATGGCATGCCACCACATTATCCTGGCAGAATTGGGCACTGTATGTGATATAGGCAAGACCATCTGCCCAACCGCTCTTCAATTGCCAAGCACCATGCCAGGAAATATATATACACTGGAATTTTAGCTACCATTTCTCAATTACACTTGGTTGGTGACATTTGATATTGAACATTGTTAACCATAGTACAATCCGTTCACCTTCCCTTTCTATGATCTGCAGACTTGAAAGTTTCCTATTGCCAAGCACAGACTTACAATGTTATGTGTTTGACAGAGCCTTGTGACGTTTATAATTTGATTAGCAGAAAACAAATATGTGAACAGGGTCAAATGCATTGTACAGTTAAAATTTACATTAAAAACAATAGGCATACGTCCAACATGTAGTGCCGTATTACTTGATGACTTGCAAATGTCAGCGCTAGCAGATGAGTTGCTTCTGTTCCCATGCCATCCTTCATATCCTAATCTCATTCTCTTTCAAATTTATGCTAAATTTATGGTGACAAACGTAGGTAATCTCCGTGGTTGTATGATGGAAGAAATAACATTGAACTTTCATTGCATGCCCCTCCAAGATAAACTCTTCTCTATTGTATTGTTTATGACTAGCAAAATATCTATCATGGGTGGTGTCTAATATATATCTTGCATAGGTAACTTCTATTTCTTTAATTGAAGAAAAATACTACATCAATTGTTTACTTTTGGGTATTTCCGATAATGGCCGAATTATTAATTCTGCACACAAACATCTTGCTTTCACCATACAATACAAAATACCTTGTAAGCAATTTTATTGTCAAAGTAGTTTCACTGTGATGGTATGCCAAAATATATTCTTACACAATGCTGCTTTTGATCTGTGATACTTAATAGTAAATTTCTAACCAATGATACAGGTATTAGGGGAAAAAAGGAGCGTTGTTGAATGTAGTCAAATGAGCAACAAATTAAGCCCAGCATATAAAAAGTAGTTGCTTATTTGTTCATTCTAAATGCTGATGTCCAAGGCACCACCTCATACCAGAATTGCTAAATATATTAAGCTAAGTTCAAACTCAACAATCCGTAACAGTTTAATTCACTAGAATTATACAAGATCAGTCCATTCAATTTAGAACTTCTGCTAATTGATATAATAAAAGCCTCAACTTATATTTACAATAGACACTAATTAATGCCTCACATTGTTCAGGATGAATAACATCAATATGTCAGTCCTAAATCAAACGAGTTAGACTTTTATGTATTATTGATCAATTTGAATATTTACTCTTTTATTAAATTTAGAGTTTCAATCAAGTTGCAAGATAAGATAAGCCTTTAAACATATATCATATGTATCTTTAATTGTTTTTTTTTAATAATTTTTTTGTGACTTGTTTTTATCTTTATAAAATTATTTTAATAATCTGTTGTGATTTATTTTCTTTTTATTTTTGTGTATGACCTCGCCTAAAGCCACGACTTTTATGCATCTCATTTTTTTTTTCCCGCAAGTGGCAAGTTGTGTTCAGCGACTTACTTGTAAAATTGTAATTAAATTAAAAAAAATCAAAACAATGACTTGCTTTTTTGACTGATATGATTGAATTTACACTTTTAAAATAAATAATTCTTAAGTTGTATCAAAGTAGAAATTTTTTCTCTTACTTGCACCAAAAAAGTGAAAAAGCCAATTTACGGTGATTGATAAAAAAAAAACTATTATAACATCATATATTATAAGAAAATAAAGAATGAACTGGAGAAGGAAAATATAGAAAAAAAAAAATCAAGACAAAGAGTTCACTATTTTCAAAATTAAAATTTTAATATATCATTATATCATTTTTTTCATAATAAAAAATATAGTTAATTTTTTTTAATAGAAAATCAAGTTGTAGCAAGTTGCAAGTTCCAAAAGTTATGCAGGAGCAGGAGGCGTGAACAAACCGAAGAGAAAGAAAGAGAATCATTCTTTCTTGTTGTGTTGAGCCAAGCCATATTGATTCCAACATGTCGAAGTTGAAGTATACGAGGTATTTCTATGGATCTGGAACCCTCACTTCCACGCTTGCTCCTTTTCTCTCTAATTCTCATTTCCTCTCTACTTTATCTTCTTCTAACAATGTTTCTGGCTTTCATAACATTCATGACTCTGTTTCCTCTTTCATTCGCATTATCAATAACCATCATCCGCCATCTGTAGTGGAAATTAACAAGATTTTAGGGTCTATTGTTAAGATGAAACACTATCCCACTGCTATTTCACTTTTTGCTAAAATGGAGTTTAGGGGAATCACTCCTTCCATGGTTTCTTTGAGCATCTTGATCAATTCTTACTGCCACTCGGGTCATATGGGTTTTGCTTTTTCTGTATTGGCCAAGATTATCAAGATGGGTTATGAATTCAATGTCATAATTTTGACAACACTTATGAAAGGATTTTGTATTAATGGAGAGGTCCGGAAAGCACTAGAATTTCATGACAGCGTAAGAGCACAAGGATTTCAGCTTAATGAGGTTAGCTATGGGACCCTGGTCAATGGGCTTTGTAAAATAGGACAAACAACAGCTGCCCTTGAACTGCTTCGAAAGCTGGAGAGACAAGCGGTTAAGCCTAATCTAGTCATGTACACTGCTGTCATTGATGGGTTATGTAAATATGGGCTTGTAACTGAGGCAAGCAATTTGTTTTCTAAGATGATTGCCAAGGGAATTTCTCCTAATGTTGTCACATACAGTTCTCTAGTTCACGGCTTCTGCTCTATTGGTCAATTAAAAGAAGCTGACCAATTGCTGAATGAAATGGTTCAAAACAACATCAACCCAGACATATATACCTTTAGCATAGTGATCGATGCATTATGTAAAGAAGGAAGAATCACAGAAGCCCAAAACTTGTTTGATAAGATGTTGGAAACAGTTCATAAGCCTGATGTTGTCACTTACAGTGCTTTAATGGATGGATACTTTTTAATCAATAAAGTGAATAAGGCGACACAGTTATTTAATGATATGATCAAAAGAGGTTTGACACCTAATGTTATGAGTTATACAATTATGATTGATGGTTATCGCAAGAATAAAAGGGTGGATGAAGCCATGAAACTTTTTAAAGAAATGCAACACAAAAATTTAGTTCCTAATACTATAACATACAATTCTCTTATTGATGGCTTGTGCAAATCAGGTAGAGTCTCACATGTGCAAGATCTTCTTGATGAGATGCATGCTAGTGGTCAATGCCCTAGTGTAGTCACTTACAATATCTTGTTGGATGCTTTGTGCAAAACCCAACATCTTGACGAGGCAATTGAATTATTTCAGCATATTGTTGACAAGGGAATATGTCCTACTGTGTGCACATACACCATACTCATTGATGGTTTGTGCAAAGGTGGGAAACTTAAAACTGCGCAACAGTTTTTTCGGCATCTTCTTATTAAAGGCTGTCAGTTAGATGTCAGAACATATACAGCTATGATCAATGGGCTTTGTAAAGAGGGCATGTTTGGTGAGGCAATGACCTTGCTTTCAACAATGGACAATAATGGTTGCTTCCCAGAAGCTGTAACTTATGAAATATTTATTAAGGCTCTTTTTGAAAATAATGAATATGATAAGGCAGAGAAGCTTCTTCGTGAAATGATTTCTAGAGGACTATTGAAGCGATAAAACAAGGCAAGACACTTTTTTCCGACTGGCATATATATATTAATGTTGTTTTGTATGAATGGTTAGAAAATATTTATTTCTTTTGGGTCCAAAAGTTTGTATTATTCAATGGCCTCATTGTTGCTGAAGGTTTAATTGTCTTATGTTTAATAAGTTTATGTTGACCCTGTGTTCTTGGTTGATTTTTTGAGTCCTGATATTGGCATGTTGAACATTCTTCTTGCTCGTGTACTGTGAGTCTAGTTTATTAACTGTAAGGGGTCTTATGAGTCATTGCTGATCATTGCTCATGTTACTGTTTCTGATGTCTGGACAGTAGCCGGTAGCCAGAATATTGGGTTCCCAGTGATTCTGATCTATGGTGATATCCCTTTTATCATATAGAGTGTGTAGCAGAAACTGACATGGTTATTCTGCCTTCTTATTTCTTTTAATCTTAGCTCTGTTTTCTGAAATTAAAAAGTAGAAGAAAAAGTATCTGTTTTCAATTTCCTATATATTTTTTGTTTTCTTTTTACAACTGGCTGGGAAGAGTTTAAAATTGACATATCTTGATTGCACATCAGAACTGCCTTATATGTTGGAATAAGTTGATATGTTCCTTGGATGGTTGTTGCTTGATGGATTAGAGCATTTTGAAATGCTATTTTGTATTTTGGTGGTTATAGTCTTGGAAATCTTTTTTCTAGTCATCATCATCTGACTTTTTCCTCTAGAAAAGGATGGATAAGTGAAATATAAGGATAGTGGGTTGTTTAGAAGGCTTGGAGTTTGAATTTAGTTTTCTTATAATATGGTGATGGCCATCCATTGGAGCTTTTCCAAAGGCTATTTCTAAACCTGGTGATAATGTTTTCCCCTTTTATGTAAGGTTTGCAAATTCTACTTGCCAAATTTTTTTAGTATTGAAACCAACAAATCATTTTCTGTTGGCATTTTTTTTGTTCATGCTTCAGTAAGTATTGCCAAATCTTGCCTTTTTTGTATGGAGATTATGGCATGCCATTGTTTAAAGGCATATTGCAAGCTACTATACCTTAGAGACCTGATCTTTTTATTTTTTTTATTTTTAATGTTTTATCACTTTTCTTGAAATAAATAGTGTATCTGAAAGTATGGTCTTTAACAGAGCATAATGACATCGTTTGATCTATGTAACCGACCCCGCCTAGTAGGAAAAGGCTTTCGTTGTTGTTTTATCACTTTTATGTCTGCTCTTGGGTTCTTCTATGTTGCTCCAATTCCAAGTTTAGACTCACGCAATGCTTTATTTCCATTTTGACATGATTATTTATGTACTTATTGCTTTTTGCATTAATAGTAGAGAACTTGTGATATCAATTCATGACATCGGGTGCCATACTACCAACCAGTTTGTATTGCTTGGTTATAAACCTCACATAATCCCTTTGTTGATCTTCTGCTTCACAGACTTACAATGCTCTGTGTTGGACAGAGCCTTGTGACGTTTATAATTTGATTAGCAGAAAATAAAATATGTGAACAGGGTCAAATGCATTGTACAACTTCACATAAAAAGAACAATAGACGTACGTCCAAAATGTAGTGCCGTATTATTTGATGATTTGCAAATGTCAGCACTTGCAGATAATTTGCTTATTTTCCCATGACATCCTTCATATCCTAATCTCATTCTGTTTCAAATTTACACTAGAATTTTGGTGACACAGGTAATCTCCGAAGTTGTATGATGGAAGAAATAACATCAAACATTCATTACATGCCCCTGCTCGATAAACTTTTCTTTAATTGATGAAAAATATTACATCAATTGGTGACTTGTGGGTATTTCCGATAGTGAACGGCTGAGTTATTCATTATGCACACAAACATCTTGATTTCTCCATACAATACAAAATACCTTGTAAGCAATTTTATTGTCAAAGTAGTTTCACTTTGATGGTACGCCAAAATATATTCTTACACAATGATGCTTTTGATCTGTGTTACTTAATAGTAAATCCCTAACCAATGGTACAAGTATTAGGGAAAAAAACCTGTGTCGTAGAATCTAGTCAAATGAGAAAGAAAATAAGCCCAGCATATAAATGAGTAGTAGTTTAGGTGTTCCTTCTAAATGCTGTTGTCCAAAGCACCGCCTTATCCCAGAATTGCCAAATATATTAAGCTAATAGATGCCACGATGACACGAGAGGAAGTGACAATGTCTAAGGAAGGAAACAGCATAATCGCAAACTTCATGTGGCAAAACTGCAAGACCAAAAGAATAGTATGCAATTGTATTTTCCATTTAAATTTAGAGAAAAATAAGATTTTATAATGGCACCGAAAAAACAAGTTCAAACTGGGCAATGCATAACAGTCTAATTCACTAGGATGAAACAAGATCAGTCAATTCAATTTAGAGCTTCTGCTAATGGATACAATGAAAGCCTCGACTTATATTTACAATAGGCACAAATTAATGCCTCACATTATTCAGAATCAACAATACGTCAGTTCGAAATCAAACAACTTGGACATTCATGCATTGTTTTTATGTCTGGTTATACCAAAAGAATTGATAAAAAAAGGCTGCTTTTGAGACATCTTGCTTCTGTCAGCTATGAACAGTCCACAATGTGGATCTTATATTCTTTAATTTAATGAAAAGATAAATATAGAAAGATCACTAATCACCATACCTAGCCCAACAGTCAACAGATCTTAGCTAGGAAGCATGGAACCACCATGTTAATGTTACAGCAAACTATGGTCATACTAGCAACTTATCACTTCCCGTGGTGGCAGAGGGAAGGGGCTAGCAGGGGCCTCCCCAACCATCAAAACTGTCCTATAAATATTTGAATTTTTTTCATATACTTTTATATTTGACCCCATAAAAAATTGTAAAATTATTCCTTGGTTCCTCCAAGATAAAATTTTAAGCTCTGGCTCTGTTCTCCCATTTGGCAGCATTTGTTATTAAAAAACCATATAAAGAAGCAAATGAGAAGTATAGGCCTATCCAGAAGTTTATCAGCATTAATTTTCATTTAAGGTGCTAACCGTATCAGTTGATGGAGCTCATTTACAGTCTACTTTTTGTCTCTGAGGCAAGTCAAGTTTGAGTAACTTGGTGAACTACAACACAGATCAACATCCATGAGGGCAATCAATATTTGAAGAATAGGAGCTCAGAAATCATGTAAAGTAACAAACTCACACACTCACCTGAGATGTCTTGAGTTCTAGCTCATCCCACTCCAAGTAAGGACTGCTTCCTTCCACTATCCCCGTTCCAGCATATATCAATGCACCCAGGTCCTAGAACAAAAACTTGCCAAAGTTATGATTGATTGTCAAAACAGCTTGACTAAGCTTGTATGTGGCTGCTTTTAAAGATTTAAATGTGATTGACGATACTAATAATAAGATTCCTGAAATTCTTGGCAATTTCATAGATTTAATTTTTTCCACAATTTACTAGGGGGACAAAAGGGGTTTGTCAGAAGCTAGTATATCAATTTCAGCAAAAAAGAAAAAACTTTGTCTTCATCTGTACAAACTACTCCTGAAACTTAAAGGGGGAAAAACTGCTCCTGTAAGTAGTGATATTTCATGATTTTCAAGATGCTTACTAATATGCAGTGATATTTATTTATCAAAAGAAATTATGCAGTGATATATAAACTAAATCAAATGCTCTTACTGCTACTTAAACAATAGAATTATGATTCTTTTCCCTAATTTCTATAAGATGCTAGAAACATTAATCACTTTGGACTATAATCAAAATCTTCTGAAAATTTCAACCCTATGCAAACTAAATGTGGCATAAAATAAAATAAAATTATATAGCTAACCTTTTCCACCAATGCTGACCTGATGCCAACTGCAAACTCACTCTCTCCGCCTCCAAACCAACCAATAGGTCCAGCATACATCCCTCGATCAAATACTTCTGAACATCGTGTTGAAAAGTAAGACAACTTTATCCAAGTGAGTAGAAGCCACAACTTTGTCAACCAAATTTGAAACATCAAAAAGAAAGTCTAAATTTTTGTTACCTGTTATGTTCCTAAATAATTTATACCAAGCATATCAATGTTACAAAAATGTTTAAATAACAGAACCATTTAAAGAGCCCCTCCACAAAATTAGATGCTGATAGAGTAACACTCCCATCAGAAGACATGCTGTCTATCAAGGAAATGAATTGCTGCCCATCAAAAAAGGAGCCGCATTGCAGTACAGAAAACAGAATTCCTTAATAAAACAAGGGGAAAAAAATAAAAGGGGAGCTAACTTTGTAGATCTATTTGAACAAACGCAACTGAAGGATGCTTTGAAGAAATTTCATTCTAGAAGGATCTATAGTAGCATTCATCTACATCATCTTCACCTTATTCATATTGTCTCAAAACAGCTATCAGGACAATACATCCACAAACACCATCCCACCAACATCACCACAATTGCATTAACATAAGTACCCTTACATAACATCATAATCATTAGATTCGCTAAATCAGTGATCTATCACATTGTATGACAAACTTTCAGTTCTGTTCCCATCACTCTATGCCACTATAACATCTTCCAATTGCCCTAACTTTGCAGTCATACTAGAGTGAATTAAATGACTACCATTGTCAACAAGCTAGGTTGCATGGACTTTCAGGCCTTATTACGAGCTATGTTCCTCTTTCAATTTCTACAATTAGAGCAAAAGAATACTATACTTCCTTACTTTGACTTTATTACAAGCTATGTGACTTATAAATCTAAATGATAAGGCTAAAAGTCCTTTAAAGAACAAACAAGAAATATTTAATTGCAACAGAAATAGTAGTGTATGGAAAATGGATGTACCTGTTTCTGCAATTAGAAGTTCTGCCTCGTCTGTTGGAAACCCACAAACTGCTGGACTTGGGTGAAGAGATGACAAAATTTCAAACTAGGATAGAAAAAGAAGAAGAACCTAGTTATATGGTGAGTATTTAATAAAATTACTTTGTAAAGATTTGAAAGTTAGAGCCTCTTAAGGCATGTTCGGTGAAACTAGAGTATTTGGCACTCAAACTTTATGGTTACCTCATCTTCTTCACTTCTTAACCTGCCAGCTAATTGAGCAAATAAATGTTGGATCCTGGGGAGTTTTCTTATCATTTTCTTTGGCTTGATTACAACCTTTTCACATACTGCCTGCTAAAGCACATGCACAAATAATAAGGCTTATCCTCATGTTAACCAAGGAGATTCTAAGATGACTATCAGAAGATGCAAGAGTAATATGCAAAATGAAACAACATATTGAGTGTAGCATTATGCAGTCCAGACTTCCAAGCTATATTGCCTTGGTCATAATCGAGGGCAACTTAGCTTCTAAGTTTTAGTTGGAGAAACTGATACAATTAACCCACCCTTTGTTCTCTGTCAGATTCTTTACATTGACAGCATGTGGCTATAGATACCAACACCTGATTCTAAAAGCTCGCATCATACAAGCAATAATCATTGTACAAAAACATAATCTCTTCCTTCCATCTCTTTCTCTCCTTGACTTATGAATCTCGAAAGGACTCAAGGAAAAAATTCATTTACAAACAAAGTCAAACATGCATAGGCAAGCATCTTCTTAAACAGATCGGCAATCCAGGCTAATAATGAAGATTACAAAAATAAACTTACCTCCAATTTTCTTCTTATAGTCTCTCTCACTATAGTGAACTCAATGTCATCCTTTGGACTGTAAATATATGACAAAAACTTATACAACCAAAATTGAGGAGCTAGCCATAACTGTAAATTTAGTGGAAATCACAGGCATAAGGGAAATCAAGTCTAAAACAACAAGCAACAAGTTAAACCTGGTAAGTAAGTCAAATTCAATTTGACGATCCAGTGCCAGTGAAGCTCCTCTAGCACGGGTTCCAGCCAAAGCCTCACTAGTAATGTGGAGCCATTTTCTGTGAAATAGTTGCTCTGGCTATTCATCAAGTTCATAAAAATTAAAATGGAAACACAGGACAAAAATGTATCATTGCTGATTCAATTCAGCAAAAAGTTCTTAAATTCAAAGTAAACAAAATTAAGCTATTAACCTAAATTTATAAACACAATTAGAAAGTAAGTATATAGAAATATTAAGCCATGCGCAATTCATTTCGAGGATACATTTTGGGAATGTTCAGCACCACATCATGGCATAGCATGCAATGATATAAGGATAAAAATATATAGACCTTCCTAGTTTATAGTCAGACGTCAGACACATGGCCACACTTACTGTGTTTCCAATAAAAGCCGGTGCATTAGGCGGCTGAAGGAAAAACTGGTAAGCATTTTCACCTTCAACCTATAATAGTTTTGATTGAGACATTACAACTTTGTTACTACATATTATGAAGATAACACCATTCAATTTGAATAAGACAAAAGAGAAAAGCAGGTTCCAATACCATTAAGCAAGCTAACCACGTAAGAGGATCGATATCAGCAGTAGGCACTACTCTGGTGCTACGAGCTAGCACAACCTGCGTTTCCAAAATGTTAGAAGAAACTGCACTTTCAAATGGATTCTTGCTACACAAGTTATGATACGAAAGCAGCAAAACAAAACCTGGCAAGAAGAATTGGACAAACGTAACAAGCATGGGACATAGGTTACCTTGGTTAGTAAAGAGTCATTTCGCTCTATCATCTGCAAAGCTCTGTTAACAGAAAGATCCCAATCTACTTTACTAGGAATGTTATAGCTGCTTAGTATTAATGTTGGAGGAGCTTGCTTCGGAAACTTCACAATGGCAGAAGAAACCTGCAGCACAAAGATTTATGGTTTGAACAAAATCTTCTGCTTTATAATTTAAAATACACAATCTATTTGCACCTACCTTGCAAAGTATTGCTTGGAGTGCATTGATTGCATTTTCCCATGACCAAGAAAGAGCATTATCCCACGCGATAGTTGTGGTAAGCATCGATCCTCCTTTAAGCTCATCAAACTCAACCTGTCATTTTTTTTTTTTTGCTTGGTATCTCTAGCTGCTGATGCTATAAATACTAACACACACATGGAATAGCTAATTAGTGTTGTGAAAGAAAATACTGTATGCACCTGAGGAATCATGAAGTAGAAAGAACCAAAAGCCAGCCAATCTGATGACACCTTAGTTTTTGTACTGAAACGGATAGCTCCATATGCGCGGATTAATGGGCATTTTTCCGAAAGAAACCTTGAAAGTGAAATTTTTTTTGAAGTCAAAACAATAAGAAAACTATAAACAGATTTTAAGGATTGAATGATATATCTCAGTTGGAGGAATGATTTTTGCGCAGTAGCAGCTGCTGTATATGAGGTGGTGTGCGGAAAATTTTAACAGTACAGTCAAATTTTAAGTGGATCTTAGTTAAAATTAGAAACTGTTGAACATGTGGCTTTACTTAGCCATAGGAGTGGTTGATATCATTTTGCAAGAGGACAAGAAAATATTTGGTGCATGCTTTTATTAATTTAGGAGAATGAAACAAGGCATTTGTTACCTTTGAAAAATGATTCTCCACCCAACCAAAACTTGGCTTGTCAATTTATTACTTAGTGACGAATTGGTGAAGCATGCTGCCCACATTTTTTGACAATCAAAATAATGATATTAATGCAAGATCAATGGAAGGCCTATAAATACCATACCCTTGAAGACATTCTGTTTATCATTATCAGAGAAGAACTAATACTTTGTATTGGTTTGTAACATATCTTCTCTTTGTAAATATTCATTGAGTGTAGAGTGTATACACTGTTGAAAAAAAAGAGGTAGGCATAAGGCAACGTGCTTCACCAAATCATCACTTGGTAATAAATAGACAAGCCAAGTTTTGGTAGGCTGGAGAATCATTTTTCAAACCTAACAAATGCAATATTTCATTCTCCCAAGTTAACAAAAGCATGTACCAAATAATTTCTTGTCCTCTTGCAATAAATGAGACCAACCACTCCTATGGCTAAGTCAAGCCACCTATTCAACAGAAACGAATATAGTTAAAGTTTAGGTGGATCAAGTGTAAGTTTAATTTAACTTAGATGTTACCATGTGTGTAGGTGTGCAAGTGATGCTTATACAATGAGAGTTATTATTTCATACACTAACCAAAGAAAACAAAACAACTACACAATCAACTTAAACTGTATAATTTGTTTCATACAAATCAAAACTATATTGTTGATATTTCTAAACTAGTTATGAAATTGCTAAAAAACGCTTGAGCTCACCACTGATTGAGCTTTTCACTAACACATGCTTCAAGAGATGCTTGCAGGATGTACTTCATTCTTGCACTGGGTCCCTTGTAGCCTGTGGTTTCAATTTATTTTCACCAATGAAAAATTCGAGTGTGGTGTGCTCGAGCATTTTTGAACAATCCCCAACTAGTTATATGTTTTAATGCAAGTAAATGTTTAATTGTAAAATTTCTCTTCCATGTAAAATTAGAAAAGCCTTCAAATAAAAAATTATGACTGGGAGCAAGTAATGCTTTTAAGCTTTAACCAAACTATTTCTTTTCCATATATTATTTTATTTTTATAAGAAATGAAAATTCATTAATTTGAACAAAAACAAGTATATCCGAATTTGTCTATACTTCATGCAAATATCACAACTCATCTAGTCACTAAAATTACAAAATATAAAAATAAAAAATAGTCTTTGCTCAAGCAAAGTGGCACTCTCCCTTTGTGGATCGTTTGATCCTAAGATCGAATCTCACTAGTTTTCAAACACATCCCTAAAAAATTAAGAGATCGTTTGATTTGTTTTCTATTTTCATTTTTAGTTATATATGTTTTTATTATAATTATAAAAATGACACATTGTTTTCATTTTGTTTCTTACTTTCAAATTTTTGTGAAGGACATACTGAAAAGAACAAAAAGTTGTTTTCATTATTTTGGTCACAAAATATGATATTTTTGTAATTATAATGAAAATATATTTAACTAAAAATAAAAACAAAAAATAAATCAAACGTGCTCTAATTTATCCAACAAGGTTCTTAAAAATTTTATATTTTTTAATTTATTTCAAAACTTCCCTTCATAAAACTATCAAATGTTTGGGCAGAAGAAGACTGCCACGTCATCAAAATTGTTTTGTCATGTCAAAAAGTTATTTGGCCACATCACTACCTTATCATCAAATGACTCTCACACAATTGAAAAATAAAACATTTAATTTTTGAGTGGCTCAGATCAGTTAAAACAATTTTCAAATGATTAATTCAAAAACTCATCCCAAAACACAATTTAGCCCCAAAGTAAGCAATTACCTCTTTATAGATATCCAATCCCAATAGGAAAAGGGATGTGGCTGGCGAAAGAAGACAGCAGAACCCACACCCGCAACGCTGACCAAGTTTCCATGGCAGGGATTGGTTTCCCTACCAGAGAAAAAGCATCGAGGAAGAAGAAGGTGGCTCTGGGAATGGAGCCAATCAATGGCTTCAATCTGCTCTTCAATGGGCACCTGCACCCTTAGGATGCCAGACGAGGTACAAAATGGATTCTCTGATTTGAGCTGTGAAATGGCCCAGTTGAGGCTGTGCATAGCCATTGCATGTGATGCAACTGGTGGCAGTGTGCGAGTTTCTATGGTGCCAACAGGGGTTCTTGCATGCTGTTGTTGTCCTTCTCTGCAACCATTCATTGAAAGGGAGCATCCCTGGCATACGGGTTTCTGAACACAAACACAGGATTGTTATTGTTGACATGTTGTTGACACACTGCTACAAGAACAGTATATGTAATATGTGAACGTGAATAATGTTGTTTTTAGTTTAGGAAGAGAGAGAGAGAGAAGGAATCTTATAAGTGAGTAGTACGTTGCGGGTAAATATAATTACGTGGTGGTGGTGGATGGAATACATCATGGGTTGCCTCTTTGGAACAGGAGGTACGAGGATGCTGCATTTTGTGTTGGTGAAGTGTGTGAGCCACTTGTGAGCAGTGACGGTTGCCATGAGTTTATGTGTGAGGGGGCATGAGGGAGAGGGAGTAGTTGCTGCAGGAAAGTGATAAAATGGCTGTGCTTTTGCATGTGAAGAGGATATGAAATGATATGGTTTGGTGGGGCTGGATGAGTTTGCAGAGATTGCCTTCTTGATTTCATTTGGATTATCTTTGATCGCATATGTGACACGTGATATGGCAATGTGCCATGTTTTCCCCTTCTTGATACTGGAGGAAAAAGTAAAAGACCTCCTTCTCTTTTTTATATTTTGCTTCTTGTAGTTTGTGGAGTTTTTTTTTTTTTTTTCAATGTTGGATGAATAAAAAATGATAGAAAAAAATGTGATTTTAGTAAGTTATTAAGTTTGATAAAAAAAAAATTATATAAAAATATTAATATAATATTATAAAACATATGACTTTTAAATAATTTCATATGTCAAAATTTTGTGAGTCAACTTCCCTTTAAAATTTTATTCTTAAAAGTCAAGTAATATTTCAATATTTCATTAATTGCAACCATCTCATCAATTCCAACTAATGATGAAGCCTACTAATTTTTTTAAAAAAAAATCTTTCTTCTTTACATCTAACCAAGGTTCTGAAAACCGAACCGGTGATTGAACCGGTCAGGGGACTGATTCAAGGTTTAATGGTTCAACCGTAGTTGAGCGTAATTAACCGGAGATAATTAAATATATTTATATATATATAAATATATATTATATACTAATTAAACAAATTAAAAATTATAAAAAACAACACAAATAATAAAAATAGTTTACAGTTTTATTTTTGAGAGTCCAAAGTATTATGTAACAAGATATAACTTATTTTTGTTTAAAAAATGTTAATTTCGATTCAATGAGATATATAATCAATTATACATTCAGTTTATAAGCTTTTATACAATTTAAGTTTAAATATTTTATATAAAATTCTTTTTAGATTGACTTATATTCAATTTTTAGATCAAAATGACATTATTTGAATTAACAAAATTTATTAAAAAAAAAAAAAAAAAAAAAAGAGGACCGGTTGGACCGGTTCGGGGCGACCGGTTCACCGGTTTTTGACCGGTTCACCGGTTTTTGGACCGATTTTGACCTGGCCGGTTTTTGGAGGTGGACCGGACCGGCGGGGTGACCGGTTCCCGGTCGAACCGGTCCGACCGGCCGGTCCGGTCCGGTTTTCAGACCACTGCATCTAACTGTAAAGAGGAGAATTGTTATAGTACCCTTATACATATAATATTTATAATAAGTTGTTAAATATTGATTAATGGTTAATTTTACAATAAATATTTAAAAGCCTATTAAATATAATTAAAAATTAATAAATACTTGATAACACACCTTAAATATCGATACTTTAAAAAAAAAATGAGTACTTAAATAATCTCTCTGTAAAGAGTATTTCACGTAATGGTCAAAATTACCATTATGGTGACAATACACTGACTAGCCAAGTTTTTCTACACTGAAATTTCAGTATCTTAATAAATATATCTAAATATATTTTTCACTAAAGCAGCTTATTAAGAGCTCATTTGTTATAGATTATTTGATAAAAAATCACTTTTGTTAAGTACAAAATTATTTTTAATGCTTTTGATTGTGTTTGTTTAAGCTTATTAAAAACTTATTTGTTTAAAAAAATCATTTTTATAATTAAAATGAAAAGCTACTTTTATTAACTTTTGAGAAAAATCTCTTGAGATAGAAAAGAGAGAGAAGCTACTCTCATTTAAAAGTAATTTTTATAATTGTAAACAAACACAAAATAACTTCTATTTTTTTTTAAAATCTCTAAAAAATAATCTCTATATTATTAAAGGTCAAAATTAATTTTTTTTAATTTGTAACTAACGGACCCTTAAATTTAATATATATTAAGTTAGCTTCTTCCAACTTGATTTTCTCTCCTTAGTATTGGCTTAAATGGTAGGGGAAATCAAATGCTTACACCATCGACGGTCTTTCAGGTCCTCTCACAGTTGCTCAACCAAAGGTAAGAACTAGATAAATGGAAAAGACAGAAAACACTATACATGGAAAAGATTGTGTCTCAGCCTTCTGTCTCTCAGTCGATGTTGTAACACGAATATCATATAAAAAACATCTCAAATAAAGGACATAGAATGGCAAAGTCAAGGCCCCATCTGAGTAATTTATTAAGGCCTTCTCAACACAAACATGTAATCCTTATCTTGTAATTGCTATGAACCATCACAATAGCCCAAGAATCAAGCTGAGGGGATTGAAGCTATAGCAAAGAATCAATTATTAATAAGGACCTCAAGGGTAAAAGGATATCTGCACTCTGCATACCACAGCAAGTTGGAAAAGCATTATGTGTCTAGCCTGAAATTTCATGCTCTTTTTCTCTCTATGCTTCACAATCTAACCAAGGTAGTGCCTAAATTCCTTCATCAATAAACTTGCTCCTAAAGCTCATCATAAAGCACTCGCGCATTCATCTATAAATTCAAAGAAGAATAAAAGAAAGGAAAACAACCCCAAACCAACTGAGCTACAAACCCGTCCTTGAATATCAAAGGGTAAGTACAAGAGCTTTCATCAATCTTCATCAAACAGAAACTGTTAAATGCCTCAATCTAAAAAATTGCTTTTTACAGGGCTTTGTAGAGACACCTTTGTCTCATTAACAATCTTCCATCAAACAGAAACAATTAAATGTCTCCATGTAAACAAAAAATTGTTTCTTCAAGGCTTTGAAAAGATACCGATATCTCATTATACTAGAAACATGATTCCAAGTGTAAAACAATGGTAAGGAAACTTTCAAAACGAAGACCTGCAATACTACTGGTTTAGGATTATGAACTGCATTTATCTCAAGTTGGAAAAACTATTGTTATTTCCAGCAAAGCTAGTACACTACCATATCCAGTTCAGAGCTGGTCATCAATTGATTAAGATAAATAAATGCAAAATCATCACAATCAAACAAAGAAGTAAATAAATTACACAAAAAGAGTCATTCATACACGGCCTATGCAGGATATGTGGTATTGTTAATGCATGAAATCTCCAGATATTATACTAACCTGAAAAAAAATAATTTAATCACACATAATATGATGACGACATAAACCAGTAGATATCCATTGGAGCAAATGGCTACAAAATGATGATAAAAAATACAACACAAGAGACACAGCATAAAACTGTACTAGAAGCTATACAATAGAATCAACCATCAATAAAAATAGAACCTACAAGTTTAGTCATATATCATCAACCAATCAACAGATTTTACCTAAATCATTTTGTATTCAGAGAGTCACAGACAAGAAAATGTTTTCACGGAATCATGCACAAACTCAAGAAAATCGGGGTAATCATATTCTTAAAGTTGAAAAGAGCTTATAAAAGTAATAACAGAAAGGCATGGATAGAATGAATGAATCTTCCACATACAACACATAAGAAAAGATACCCAAAGAGGCATTCTTTCATTTATTAACAGGCAAAAACCAAAAGAAAATAGACAAACAAAACAGAAGGAGGTATGCAAGTTTATGGTCTGAGATTTCAGATAACATCAAAGAATTCTCTTAGCAATAGAAAATAGCAATAGTTTTTTCTCTTTTATAATTTGGAAAGCAGGTTGCATCAAATGCCATACTCATGCAAATTACATACACAACATCCTGTTATTGATAAAAAAATTGACAATATATGGAGTCAAACATTAGTTATGAGAAAACAGGAAAACTAGAATTCACCAACAAAAGATGCTAGCACATCCACATCGTATCTGAATGCAACTAATGCTGGCATCATTGTCTTTAGTTATCACTTATTACTTTCCTTCAATCTTCTACTAAAATCAATGGAAGTATCACAAGACTCAAATTACCAACAGAAACAGACTACAAGATGAATAACTAGTGCAAATGGATGTGAAAATTATTCAAGTCACCCCAATTTATTTTCATTTCTACTTCTTAATCAAGAAGAAACTGACAAATGAAAGAGGTGAAGTGTGAAATTGAACAACCTAATGTTTAAGGAACATAACATCGTACCTTCAATTATTAATTGAAAGCCTGAAACCCAGAGGTGATGACTAACAGTTGCAATGTTATGATAATATTGAATATTCACTCATTCAAGTAACATACCTTAGATTAAGATACCGTTTAAAAAGTGCCACACACCTTGTGCATTGAATATGAAATATAATGCCACTAAAATACAACCTCAGCTTTTCTCTGCAACTCTAATGTAAATGAAATAATTAAAATTTCAAATTAGCAATTGTAACACCGCAGAATTGATATAGGACAATTCCACAGCAGTGGTCATGGCAATAGCAGTCATCGATGGATGAGAAATCTGTTTATTCTTAAACCTTTAGTTGGCAACCAACCATGAGAATACACGAGCAAATGCTAACACGTGATAATTACAGACCAATCGAAAGCCATAATCTTAAATGCACAGCAATATTGAAGACAACTTCAATCAATAGGGAAGTAAATTTAACAGAGCAAGTGCTATCCACCAAGTACTAGTTGGCCACAGCTCGAGTTCCGCTACAAAAATAACAAAGCATAAGGTATTTCCAAAAAAAATAAGCTACACAAAATTTTAAAGAACAGAAGTCCAATTGTCAACAACAATAAAAGTCTTGTTAAAACAAAACAATTCTAATCGTTCCATTTCAAACAGATTAACATTACACTTCATCAAGGGGACACAAACCAAATTTAATTGCCTCACATAGCTGATGTGCACGCCAAGACGGCGATGAACCACAGAGCAATCGATGCAGAGGAAGATCCCATAAGTGACGGATGCCCAAGTTGGGTTCTTCTACAATCGAAACACATGAAACAATTGCACACAAATTCAAATCAAACACGCACAGGGTATCGCAGATCTAAAAAAATTTGATGATCAAAAAGGGAAATGAAGGCAGACCTTATTTTCGGACTTAAGTTTTCTGAACACAGTGTTCTTGCCGGTGAAGCCTTCAGACGCCATTGGAGGGCGAGAATGAGATGAAAACGTCAAAATGAAACAGAAGTGGAAATGGAAATGGAAATAAAAATAGAAATGGGAATTCATCTAAATTTACCTTCCCCATTTCTGGCCGGTGCTCATGGCGACAGGACCGGAGGTGAATCGGCGGAGACCAAAAGAAATGTTGATATCAAAATCCAATATGTCATCAGGAACGTATACCGAATTGAATTTGAGAGAGAAAGAAGAGTTAACCATGTGTAAAGGGAACGAAGTGTGTAAGGGAGAGGGATCTGTATAGAAGGGAATGAGCTATGTTCATGAAGTTGAAATTTCAATTATCTCAGAGAAAGCTATGCCTGGCGTGAACATGGGAGACTGAAAGCCAAATTCTGTGACAATCGTGGGATGGAAAATGAATCCAATGGAGTAGAAGAAGCAAAGAGATGGGCAGGTAAATGTACTGTTTGGATTGTAGACAGATTTTATAAGTAAATAGAATAGATGCTGAGAGTACTTGTTTCTCTCAAGCAATTCAATTCAGAATCAGTTTTTCTTTCTAACAACCCTAAATAAACCAGATAGTACAACACTGCCTCTTCAATGTATATTTGAAATTAAAGATGTAGATGAAAAATCAACACCAAAATTCACCAAAAAAAAAAAAAAAAATAGGACATCCTAACTGTTTTTAAAAATAGTAGAACCAATTACTAAATACTACAATCTGCCTAAACAAGTAATGGACTACAAGGAAGGAGGTGGAGATCTTCGCTCTAATGGTACTCGACGTTTCTTATCCCATCATAGAAAGCAATTGGGTACCAGTAAATAATGCAATTGCCCCATTCTGAAGGGGTGAGTGAGTGACTTTATGGAAGTATAAAGGGCTAAAAAAAATTTCTTCATAAACCAATCACATGTAGAAAGAAGTTTGTAAGTAACTAGTGCCATCAAAGAAGACCCACAGGTATTAAATGCCATCTTGTATGAACATTGAAGAAACCAATGTCATATAGACAAAGAAACAGGCCATGTTGCATTAACGAAAGAAGTCATAATTTTCTGGACCCTCAGAGAACTGTATGAAAAATGTTCATAATAAATAAACCTCCAGGACTAATAAGCATCAATTAATCAAAATAAAAACACCAATGGAACTCTTTAAAGCATAAAGACATACAGGTCCAGTTGCACAAGATCTTCTTCCTCTAATTTCTGAAGGCCCACCCTAACTGACAACTCCCTTCCATTCTAACAAAATCTTATCAAGTAAAAACTTAAAAATTCTATCCTTTGATTCCTTTCAAATGTAGAATGCAGTAACTCAAGAACCGTTGATAATGTCTAGTTATTTACAGCATGTGAAGTCATACATTTTGTAAGTGCATCCTCACTGGACAGAGGAAATTGCAGAATTATAGTCCCAAATGAATACTTGCAAAACATAAGAATATAAATAAAATTTTAATTCTCTTCCTGAGGGGTAAATTAAAACAGAAAACAAAAAACAAAAACAAACTAAAAATGAAACTTCACCATTTGTTATTAGAACGTGAGAAGGAAGTCCCAAGTCTCCCAAAATATGAGTATATGTTGCGTAATGCACCACCCAATACCCGATTCTCCCTTGATCTTCTCACACTGGATTTCAAATAGATCCTCCCCGGAACACCACTGTTAAATCCTGAGTATTGGCTTAAATGGTAGGGGAATGGCGGATAGCAGACACATTGTAGTCATCCAAGCAATATAAACGGGATTGGAAACCAATATATCAAATTAAATGCTTACTCCATCAACGGTCTCCTGGGTCCTCTCACAGTTACTCAACCAATGGAATGAACTAGATAAATGGAAAAGATTGAAAAGATTATATGATAAACTGCCGTTTTATATACTTAAATGCTAGAAATTTGAATTTGATTTGGTATTTATTTGAAGATTTTATAAGGGAAACTTACTCAATTTCCTTTCAATATTGCAGGTTGAAGATTTATAAGAATCAAGCTTTAAAGTGTTAAAATGGAAGCAATCTTGGGAAAGATACAAAGATATCAGCAACCTAATTATGAAGGATTTTTCCATGATACTATGAAGATATCATCAACATAATTATGAAAGATTTTGGCAAAATCCTACAAAGATATCATCAATCCATTTGTGGAAGTTTCCTATTTTTATTCTTGGAAGATTTTTCCTCTTATCTCACATTAATTAATAATACTCAAAGAGGGAAATAAATCTATTTTCTCTGTTATCCAAGAATTGCACATTAAATGAATTTGTGCACAATTAGGAAACCCTAGAAGAAAAGATTGTAGAATTGTTGGGCCACTAAAATATTATAAAGGAGGAGTGGCAGCGCAAGGAAGTATCCGGCATTCAGAGAAAGAAAGTAGCTTGATTAGAGAGTTGTAGCGGAGCTTGAGAGGTTTTTGAAGCTATCAAGTGAAGGACCATCTCCCTAATTGTTCGTGAAGGACCTGTTTCACTGCAAGGGGGTTTCCGGGTTTTAGTTTTTCTATTGTTCTTTTATGGATTTGAATTTGGTTTTAGTTTATGCTTTGTTCTCTTTGACTATGCTTAGCTAAATCTATAACTAGGGTTATGGTGGATCTTATGTTCAAATTCTTATAATGTTCTCCTAATTCTAAATAATTTTGTGTTTCCCCAATTGATTGGATTTTTCCTAGTGCTTTGTTTTCCAATAAGGTTTGCGCACCCTTTAAAAAGTTAATTGATTGATCGCACCGTACTCACAATTAGTTAACTAACTCTAAGATTAATCGGATTTGGGGTTGTGTGGACCAAACTCAATCCTTTGTTTTCAATCGCTTATTTAATTAACAAATCTGCTTGGTTCTTTATGCTTTTCTTGACTGTTTGCCTTGCATGACCATTGGGGGTTTCAGATTGAGAAAAAGAATATTAATATTGCATGACCATTGGGTATTAATAGCATTAGAGCAGGTGATTGGCAATCACTCGGAACACATATTATTGAGGAATTGGGTAATTTTATGAGTTTTGACATAAGTGAAACCAGACACCTTAGGCTTTCCATAATTGAATCTTTGCTTGATAATCTTTGATTTCTTCACTTTCTCCTAATTGCTTGATAGTTTCTCCTTTCTCATTCGAATTTCATTGTCTAGATAACATAAGGGATTAATTAACTTAGTAATTGCCAACAATCCTTGTGGGTTCGATACTTGGAGTCCCAATTACTCCTTTATTACTTGTGCGATAGGGTGCACTTGCCCTTAAGTGCGATTTTAGCGTAACATTATACATGGTCAATCTTTGACCATCTATACTTGAGCTTTGTTATTAATCAAATTGTCCATTCGTAGAAATAATGTCAGGCTCAAGGGGAAAACTGGAAAAACCTATGTCTATCTGATCAATTCTGCACTTAATGGTGAGAACTTTTTTAGCATTGCCAATCAAACCCTCAATATGGTGGAAGCTGATGCGGCTTATGCAATGACTTACAAAAAATTGAAGACATACACTTGGGCAAACCACCAACGACGTAGTAAAATGATCACAGCTGGAACTGTCAAAAAGTATTAATTCCACAATAAAAGACTTAAGCTGATATTCTGTTACATATTATGAAATAATAGTAGGACTAAAGTTCACATAAAGCTAAAATGGCCAAGTATCAAGGCTGCTAATTTAGGCTGCAAACAGACTCAGCAGTTTCATTTATATTAGGATACATTAACTTGGTACAGACAAATTTGATTCAAAACATATCAGAGTATCGATTTATAATGCACACAGACACAAAGATACCAGCATACACAATTACCTATCTTATATCAATACAGAAAGCAAATAACCTGAAAATGATAAAATGTAAATTGATGGAAATAAATAACATAATAAAATCCCAGCAAAGCAAGAAAATATTCTGAATCTTTTATCAGAAGAATAAACCAACCCCGGGCCGAATAAAATCCTAAGAATGAAGACGTGCAAACAGAGGACATAGTTACCAATGATAGTCCTCAAAAACATTGAAATTCATCTTCTTCTAAAAGCAAAGCATGAATGCCTTTGGATAAGGTGAGGAGTAAGACAGAAAGCTACAAGTGACCAGTAATAATGTTTCCTTCATGCAGACTAATGTTGCTTTATGCCAAGCGCACTTCTTCAACCAATCCAAAGGCAAATATACCTTTGAGTCAGTTCAGGAACGAAAAGTGCATGATACTGCTGCAATACTCAATATGTCTCAGGGCAAATACACACCTTGAAATATTAGTCTGAGTTCACAGCTAGCTTTCACAGGTCTGTGCTCAGCTCACTGAGGATATCAAGAGACAAGAAACACCACAAGTAGTTGCTGATATGAAATTATTAAAGTATCCACCTAAGGATATGGAAAGACTCAGACTGTATACATCATTTGATATTCTTTGCTCTTCCAGATGAGCAGAATTCCTTTCCAAGAATCTGTTCCACCTCCCGGGGAATAGTAGACTTGGAATCCTAAATAAAAGAGGAGAAATATATATATATATATATATATATATATATATATATTCATAAGCTGCACTAACCAATTAAAGACACAGTAACGGATATACAATTACTATAAAATTAAAATCCAAACCTTCTAAAGAACCCTTGGTCTTAATCTCCATTTGTACAGTTTTTCCCCCCTCTTTTGCAATGTTGTCAGATAATGATAAAAAAAATTCCCAAAGCCGTTACAACCAAAATCAACGATATTCCTTTAAATAGCCTCAATCCATTGAGCAACAACAATCTCAAGTTCAATTCAGCCTATTTTTTAACATCTAATGCAGCTTCCATGGTGCCACCACCAAAATATGTGTGTTAACATTTTCCTAGCGGTAATAACAGAGAAGTATGAAAATGAACATGTTTGTTCATACTTTCAACAATTCTGGATAAAGGGGACGATCATGTCAGTTTTGGCTTGGTTTGCAATATGATGAAATCCTGAAACTGATACCAAATAGATTAAGATGACAACAAGCTAGAACTCAATATTTTGTATACTATCCAGACATCTGAACTAAAACACTACCTCATAATCAATAACTAAGAACAATGTAAGAGTTAATAAAACTGATTAAGTGTGATGTCATGTGAATTAGCGAATGGCAGCACCACAAGGTTAATGTAAATTCAACATACATATATGAAAATTAGAGCATCCTAAGCAATAGTGATAGCATTGAATAGTACATCATCTCTAACCCAAAATACAAAATGTTCTTTTAACCATCCATACAAATTCAACATTAAAAAAGGTACGAGTTAAGTTGGAACTAATTTATCTCACCTTGTTCTCTCCCTTTAATAGGCCTCTGCTACTCATTTCATGAAGAAGTATCTCTGCCTTGTCGTTCTTATTTTTATCTAGAAGGGCGAAAATAAGTGTTTCATAAGTTACAGCATTGGGCAGGCAATCACCGCCTTTCATTTTTGACAGTAAGGCCATTGCTTCATCAAACAAGCCCTTTTTACAGAGCCCATTGATCATAATGTTATAAGTCCAAACACTTGGACGATATCCTTTGATCAAAAGATGCTGAAAAAACTCTTCTGCAGCTTTAGTCTTCCACATTTGCACAAACCATTCAGAAGAATAGTGCACAAGTACACATCTGGACAGATTCCTTTATCAACAATTTGCTGAAATAATGTAATTGCCTCGTCAATACGTTGGGTTTTGCATAAAGCATCTAACAAGATACTGTAGGTGATTAAATCAAGGGGTTGACCATTATCATGCATCTCATTAACAAGATCCTGCACATATGATATTCTCCCCGATTTGCACAAGCCATCAATAAGAGAATTGTATGTTATAGTATTAGGAACTAAATTTCTGTGACGCGTTCCTTTAAAGAGAGTTACGGCTTCATCCACCCTTTTATTCTTGCAATATCCATTAATCATAATGCTGTAATTCCAAACATCAGGCTTCAAACCTGTTTTGATCATATCATCATATAACTTTGTTGCCTCATTCACTTTATTGATTAAAAAATATCCATCCATTAAAGCACCATAAGTGACACCATCAGGCTCATGACCCATTTCCAACATCTTATCAAACACATTTTGTGCCTCTGTGATTCTTCCTTCGTTACATAATGCATCGATCAGTATGGTAAAGGTATATAGGTTAGGATTGATGTTATTTTGAACCATTTCATTCAGCAATCGAGTAACTTCTTTTAACTGACCCACACAGCAGAAACCATGAATTAGAGAACTGTAAGTGACAAGATCAGGGGAAATTCCCTTGGCAATCATCTTAGAAAAGAAATTGCCTGCCTCAGTTACAAGCCCATCTTTACATAACCCATCAATGACAGCACTGTACATGACTAAATTAGGCTTAACCACTTGTCTCTCCAGCTTTCGCAGCAATTCAATAGCAGCTCTTGTTTGTCCTATTTTACAAAGCCCATTGATCAAGGTCCCATAACTGACCTCATCAAGCTGAAATCATAGTGCTCTAACACTGTCATGAAATTCCAGTGCTTTCCTCACATCGTTATTTATACAGAGCCCTTTCATTAGGGTTGTCAAAGTAATGACATTTAATTCATAACCCATCTTGATAATCTTGCCCAATAAAGAAAAAGAAAAACCAATATGACCCAAGTGGCAGTAACAATTGATCAAGATGCTCAAAGTAACCACGGAAGGAGTGATTCCCCTAAACTCCATGTCAAAAAGTGAAACAGCAGTGGGGTATTGTTTCATCTTCACAATGGACCCTAAAATCTTGCCAATTTCTACTAGAGATGGTGGATGAGGGTTATTGATAATGCGAATGAAGGAGGCAATGGCATCATCAACATTATGAAACCCGTTGGAATTGGAATGATGACTATATAGTCTCAAACTCCGCAAAGAGAGTTGGAAATTGGATTTGGTAAGAATAGTTGGGAATTTGGAAATGGCATACGTTGTTGTAATATTCAACATCGTGTCGTGTTTTCAATCCTTTTTCCCTTTCACCGCAATGGGTTCCTCGTTCTGCTCTCTTGACTCTTCGCTCCTTGGGTTCCGTATAGGGAAGGAAAGTTATGCTTGAAACAGTAAGATGAATTATAATGTATTTAAAAGTATATAATTTTTATGTCTCCAATTATTTTGTGAATAAATCTTTAGACAAATCTGTAGTTAGATACTCAACAATTTCCAATTTATTAAAAAATTTATTCATTTATACGTAATGTTTTCCAATTAATTTACAAAATTGAATAATTATATGACAAATCCATTTATTCTTGCATAATTGTAATGTTCATATTCATTTTACAAAGATTTAACACATAATTTATCTTTACGAATTAAATTTAATTATTATTAAATAAGTTTTATTATGATAACAATTAGGTGAAAAGCCAAAAATTTTAATGGTATATTAACACATTATCAAATAATAGTATGAAATATTTTTTACACTAACAATGAATTAAAATAAATTCTTATTTAAACGCAGTATATCCTTGTCACACACTTGTGTTAACATCAATGTTTTAAAAACTGGTTAACCGAAGAACTGAAAAAGAGAGTCGTTCATGGTTTAACCGATTAGGTTAGTAGTTGAACCGGTAAAATTATATATATATATATATATATATATAATTTAAGATAATAATGTAAAATTAATAAATAATCAAATAAAAATAATGATGTATAAATGATATTTTCAAATCACTAATTATATATAGATAATATATGCACTTAAATCAATAAACAATAATGTTAATTATAGTTTCAGGCGTAAAGGTTATAAAATACTTAGCAGACAATTTCAATAATACACCAACACATTTTCATTTTATGGGAAAAGCCTAAAACAGTAAAAGTAACTTTGTTTGTGTTTGCAATTTGCACAAAGACAATGAAAAATCAATGAGAAATTAGCTATCATAATTGCAAGTAGGTGGGAATGGATAGAAATTGAAACAACAAAGATTGAAAGGTTGGGAAATAGAAAAGTGAAGATGAAGCTTATTCTCTTCTCTCAAGAAAACAAAGCCACCATTCATCGTTTTGCTTAACGAATTCCAACACAAAGATTCTCATTTTCAACCCTCTTAAACATGAAAGAGTCACTCTGCAACAAGTGTCTTCTAGTTCAGCCGTGGAAAGAATGATTATGCACAGTACTTGGAATCGATAAGCTTCCACCATTGTTGGCATCCGATTGAGTTAACGTCTTGGCAAAAGATGCGGGCTTCTCTGAACGTCCAGAGTACCATTATCATCCCAATTCGTCTCAAAATTTTTCAGAGGAACCTCATTCAGTACACAACCTTCATCCTTTAACTCAATCACTTTGAACAGTTTTTTAAGCCATCTGATTTTCTAGTTTTGACCAATTTAACCTATTTTAAATGGTTGAACCACATAAATGATTTTAAGGTTGAAGTCTGACTAGTATAGGGTCTGATCAATGGTTGAACCTGTCCGATCAATTTTTATAACACTAGCTAACATGATTCCAATAACTATTTTATTTTTTTGTATATAGGAGATGTAAGTACCTAAGCAAAAAAGGAAAGTATATAACTTAATAAAAGATTGAATCTCTAACATCATTACACCTTAGTCTTAAAAATTGAAACAACTACCAGTTAAACTACAAACACGTTGATTTTTTTATTTAATTATTTGGAGACTAATGAGAAGGGATATCCTATTCACTTCTCACTAAATCTCATCCTATCATCCCCTAATGAAATTTGAAACTTGGAACTCCTCACTAGAATATTTAGAACTTGCCATTAAGATATTTCCTTAAAAATTAACTCTAAATTCTAAGGAAAGTAATGGTACCTACATATACGTCAAATACTCTTCTATGTATACATTATGTAACATTATAAGTCTCACTACAATTTTAGTTTTGAGATTATGGGCTAGTTTGGATAAATTTTTAAGAAAATATTTTTTAATCATCTTTTTATTAAGAACTTTAAATAAAAAATAAAACCTATTTTATGTTTGGATATAATATTTATGAACATTTTTTTTTGTTTGTACAACATTTTTATGTTATAAAAAATGTCTATTTTTAGAAACATCAAAATCTAGCTAAGAGAAAAGCATAAAATATACTTTTAATAAAGCTCATCCAGATTAAAATATAAAAAAATTAATTTTTTATTAAAGAAAATATATTTTTATATATAAAAAAAAAATCACACCCAAACAAGCACTATATATAAATTAAACAATAGGTTCAACAAATTATTTCAAATATATCTATTCTCAATTATATTTAGGATTTTGAAGGTTAATATATTTGAAGATAGGTTTAAAACTTGTAAATCTTTTCAATTATTTTTGGTGAAGAATATTTCATTATTTTAAGCCATTTTTCTCATAAACCCTGGGTAAGATACTCACCAATTTCCCAATAATTAAAAATTTATTTATAATTTGTATATTGTTTATCATTAAATTACAATTTAATAATCACATGACAAATCAAATTGTTTATGTATAATCAAATTGCCATTAATCTAAATAAAAATTACACCCTATAATAGTTTTTTTCTTTCTCTAGTTTACAAAGAAATATTTATTTATCTCACCCAGTCCTTACCACTTAATATATGACCAAGTAGCTTCAATAACACATTTTTTTTGGGTCCACTTTTTTGTCAATTGGATGCAATACAAAACCTGATAGTTTAACCTTTTCCCATAAAACCTCACATCAACCACCCCAATAGAATCATTTTGGATAAGTTCAGAGACTTCAGAATACAAAATTCCAGTGTCGTAATATATTAACAAGTTAGTTTCTTCCAAATTGATATTCTAACTTAGTATTGGCTTAAATAGCAGGGGAGTGGTGGATAGTAGACACATATTGTTGTCAACTATGAATTATAAACGGAATTGGCAACAAATATATTGCTTACACCATCAACCGTCATCCATGTCCTCTCTACAGTAGCTAAACCAAAGGTAAGAACTAGAAAAATGGGGAGATATAAAACATTATACATGGTCAAAATTGACCATCTATACTTATTAATCAAATAATCCATTCGTACAATACTTTCATGCTCAAGTGAAACTTGGAAAAACCTATCTCTCTCTGATCAATGCTACCCTCAATGAAGAATTCTTTAGCAGTGCTAACTACCCCCTCAATATGGTTGAAGCTGATGCTGTTTATGTAATTAATGACTTTCGAAGAACTTTAGGGGTCACACTAGGGCAAACTACCAATGTCCTTCTCATGACCAGGTCCAAGGCCTCAAATACTACCTTTGTCAAAGCTGCCAGGCTGCATCTGGAACACCACAACTGCCAGATTGCTAGCTTAAGATATAAGAAAACTTTGCAGTGAAACATTAAGGAAAAGAAGAAGCAATTACCTCTTTTTGGACCAGTGCTTCCAAAATTTGATGATACTGTTTTTGCAATGAACTTCATCAAGAAGATCCGTTGCTTAGCCAAGGCAAAATGCCCAGCAAAAGTTCCAAAAACTATTGATAGATGCTTCTTCTTCAATGTTAGCTTAGGAATTAGGTTGTGCCCATAAAATCAATCATGTGCAGGACCTAACAACACCAGGCTAGCAGCAATCAGTAATAAATAATAATGATACCACAGAAAGAGCATGATACTGCTGTGTTCCACCAGAAGGGAAATTCCCACCATGAAAGAATGAAGCCAGGAAGTAGTTCTAAGTTCACAGGTCTGGGTTAAGCTACCAGAGAATATCAAGAAACAAGAAACTCCAGCATGCTTGCTGATATCAAATTATTTAAGTATCCACTTAAGGAGATAGAAAGACAGAGAATGTACACATCATTTGATCCTCCTTGATCTTCAAAATCAGTAAATTTATCTTTCAAGAATCTGTTCCACGTCCCAGGAAATGGCAACCTTGTAATCCTAAATTGAAGAGAAAAAATCTGTTCAGTAGTCGTGCTAAACAACTACAGATCTGTAAGGGAAACCACGTACAAAACTGTAAACTTATGTGTGCAGAACCACATCAAAACAAAAGCATTCATGAATCCATTAACACTATAGCTAGTACCGTTTCACAAGCCTGTACTAATGTTAGCATAAAGTATTAATGTAAAATTAAGATCCATACCTTCTATATAATCATCAGTCTTAATATATACTGGTTCAGTTTATTTTTCTTTATTATTATTATTATTTTTTACCTGAGCATCAATAGGATTTTGAGCATATTCAATCCATTGAGCAGCAACCACCCAAAGTAACAACTCAGCCTATTTTAGAACATCTAACGCAGCTTTGACAGTACATCCAAAACGTGTGTATGATAACAATTTTCTACTAGTCAAAAGAACATAGAAGTACATAGGGAAAAGAAAAAAGAAATGTTTGTTTTCGCCCTGTATAATTCATGGTAAAAGGAGCTGAGGTTCAGACTTTAGAGACAATGGAACACTGAACAATCATGTCAGTTTTGGCTTTGTTTTCTGCTTGATAAAACATATATCATTATGGATTAAGATGACACAAAGTCAGAACTCATTATTTTGGATACAATCCAGACATCTGAACTCAAAAAGTTCCTCATAATGAATGACTAAGAACCAGAACCCACTAACATGCCCACTACATGTACTTGTATCAAACTGCTTACAGAAAATTTCCATCAAAATAAGCATCATATAATGAAGAAAGAACCCATTCTTCTAAGCAAACACATTATTGACACCCTCAACCTCCTCACTTCAAATAATGTCATTTGCTTCTCTCACAGATTCATACAATAATCAACAATTCCCACCATGACAGAAGATGAAGTAGCAAATGAAACGCAAAGGATGCTGAAACAAGTAAGCTATTTTCAAAACAAGGGTGAATTGGATGCTGAAATTTACAAGGTAGTTACATGTCAAAAAGTGAATGGAAGGTGTACTCACTTTTTCAGTACTACACAGACTAGAATTTTTTCCGTGTAGTCAAGATGCTCAAAAGCAGCATATATTCTCCAAGTTACAGAATTAACTTCATCATCCCAACAACACAAAATGCACTCCTGAGATGTTGGATCCAATAAATCCAGGAGATCAACTTATATCCTTTGCTTAAGATGGACATCTTCCCTCATCCTTCTTTTTATCCCGTATTCGCTTCCAACAAAATTTCTTCTTTTATCCGATTAGAAACTAGATAGTGATAGGAAGCCAAGTGTTTGATTACAGAAAATGGGAATAATCCCCAATTACAGTGACAGAATCACAACACTGAAACTCTCTCACTCACTAAACAGAACTAAAAGAACTAAACAGAAGCTAGAACTTGAAGAAAATAGAAAAACAGATACTGATATTGCAGAACTTCTAGGGTCTGCTCCTCCCTTGCCAAAAGGCCCCAAATCCTCACTCAATTTCTGCCTACCTCATTCTTCCCACCCTCCTCCCTTAATACTCTCTCTCGCCTAACAGCCTCCCCATTCTAGAATATTCTCTCCCTCTCCCACTTGCCAAGTCAGCAAGAGGTTAGTTACAATTCAGGAGGTAGTTACTCCCCTCACTTCTCATGCTCCTCTCTACTTTATTCTCCAAATTATCCTTCTTAGGCCTCTTAGTGTAGACCATGTAACCTTGGGCCTAACAGATAGCAATCCAAAGCCTGGTCTAGTTGTTCTTAAACTTAAATAGCTGAACAATTGTGAGAGCATCTCATTTATATTTCCTCTAGAACTGATTACAATTTATCTAAGAGAAAGACAACAATCAAATCCCTATAACTAAGGAACAAAATAAGGAAGAAAACTAATTAAAGTAACTAATCCTATAATTACAATAACTAATCCTATTTACAGGAAAAACTAATTTAACAGTTAATTTACAGAGAATCAAACGTAATAATTAAGTTTGATTATAATCCCATAGATTGTGGGATCTGATCTTCCAACACTCCCCCTCAAGCTGGTGAATAGATGTCAATCATTCCCAGCTTGCCCACAGAAGATTCAAAACTGGGTTTGGATAGTGCTTTGGTAAGAACATCAACTTCCTGAGAAGTTGTGTGAACATAGGACAAGACAGTAGTTCCATTATCTATTTTAGATATAATGAAATGTCTTTCGATTCTAACGTGTTTCGAGTAATGGCCTCAGCAATAGCCTCACTATCTCGAAAAAGATCCCCGTTTAGCAACTTCCAACTCCTTAATCAAGCTTCTCCTCTTTCTACCCGTAGCCACCTTATGAAAAAGTTTTGAGTTGGTGTCCCCATCCTTAGCCCATTGCATCTTAGTCTTTTGTCTCAACCTGGCTTTCTCTTTAAGCAAGACCTCCTCAAAATCATTCAACAAAGAAGCTCTTCTATCCCCTTGTTTAGTAGTGAGTAACCCAACCTGTTCCAGCTTATCCAGAGCCTCAATTTCTCTAAGAATTTCATCTTTTTTAATTCTAACATCACCAAAGACATCCCTATTCCACTCTCAACCTCTCTTTCAAACATTTTAGTTTCCTCATAAATTTAAACCCTTCCCATAATCCCATCGTTGAGCATCTGTATTTCCCCATACATTTCTAACAAAAGGAATGAAAGAACTACGACTGAGCCACATATTTTCAAACCCGAAAGGAGTTCACCCCACTTGATTTTTCTAGGTTCCAAAATAACCAGAAAGTGATCAGACACAGGTCAAAAATACACCTCCTAAACCACATCTGGAAAAGCTTCTTCCCAAGCACCAAGGAAGAGAAACTTATCCAAATGAGATGAGACTGACCTCTATTAACTGACCACGTGAATTGTGCATTAGATAAAGGAGGGTCCCTCAAATTGCAATCCCGAATGAAAGCATCAAAACCTCTCATGCTTGAGGAAACTCTACCGCCACCTAACTTATTAATTCAGGAGAATGAAACATGGTATTTGTTTCGCTTGAAAAATGATTCTCTAACCAACCAAAACTTGGCTTGTCAATTTATTACCAAGTGATGACTTGGTGAAGCATGCTGCCCACATTTTTTACAATCAAAATAATGATATTAATGCAAGAGCGATGGAAGGCCTACAAAGATCATTCCCTTGAAGACATTAAGATAATCACTATAAGAGAAGAACTAATACTTTGTATTAGTCTGTAACATATCTTCTCTTTGTAAATATTCATTGAGTGTAGTGTTTATACACTATTGAGAAAATATTGAGGTAGGCAACGTGCTTCACCGAGCCATCGCTTGGTAAAAAATAGACAAGCCAAATTTTGGCTAGCTAGAGAATCATTTTTCAAACGTAACAAATGCAGTGTTTGATTATCTTGAGTTAACAAAAGCATGCATTAACTAATTTCTTTTCCTCTTGCTAAGTCAAGCCACCAATTCAACTGAAACAATCCAGTTAATGTTTAGGTGGATCAAGTGTAAATTCAATTTAAATAAGACGTTCCCATCTGTGTAGGAGTGCAAATGATGCTTATAAAATGAGAGTGATTATTTCATACACTAGAGAAAGAAAATGAAACAATTACACAATCGACTTAACTTTATAATTTTGTATCAAACAAATCAAAATTATATTATTGATACTTCTAAACTAGTTAGGGAATTGCTAGAGAATGTTCAAGCACACCACCACTAGAGATTCACTTTATTTGCCTATACGTCAAAGAAGACCAATGTTATTACCCTCACCCAAAGTGACATGAAAATAGCATAACTCATCTAGTCGCTAAAATTACAAAAAATTAGTCTTAGCTCCACTGGAGTGTCACCAAATCCCTTTGAGGACTGGCTATCCCACTAATTTTCAAACAAATCCCTAAAAACCTAATTTATCCATTTAGGTTCTTAAAATTTTTATATTTTTCAATTCATTCCAAAACTTAACTTCATAGAACTATCAAATCTTTGGGCAGAAGAAGACTGCCACATCATTGTCATATCAACAAATTATTTGGCCACGTCACTACCTTATCAACAAATGACTCTTACATAATTATTTTTCATCTAATTTCATCAGATTTGATGCAACTGAAAAATAAAACATTTAGAGTGACTCTGTCTAAACAATTTTCAAAGGATTATTTCAAAAACTCATAAATTTTTCAAGAACCAAAAACACAATTCAGACCAAAAGTAAGTAATTACCTCCTTATAGATATCCAATCCCAATAGGAAAAGGGATGTGGCTAGCAAAGAAGAAAGCAGAACCCACACCCGCAACGCTGACCAAGTTTCCATGGCAGGGATTGGGTTCCCTACCAGAGAAGAAGCATCGAGGAAGAAGGTGGCTCTTTCATCAATCTTCATCAAACAGAAACTGTTAAATGCCTCCATCTAAACAAAAAATTGCTTTTTTATTGGCTTCAAAAAGACACCTTTATCTCACTTCATGAAACAGAAACTGTTAAATGCCACCATCTAAACAAAACTTGCTTTTTTCATAGCTTGGTAAAGACACCTGTATCTCATTATCAATCTTCATCAAACAGAAACTGTTAAATGCCTCCATCTAAACAAAAAATTGCTTTTTTCTTGGCTTCGTAAAGACACCTTTATCTCACTTCATGAAACAGAAACTGTTAAATGCCACCATCTAAACAAAACTTGCTTTTTTCATAGCTTGGTAAAGACACCTGTATCTCATTATCAATCTTCATCAAACAGAAACTGTTAAATGCCTACATATAAACAAAAATTGCTTTTTCAAGGCTTTGAGAAGATACAGTTATCTCATGTAAATTACATACACAACATCATGTTATTGATAAAAAAATTGATAATACATGGAGTCAAACATTAGTTATGAGAAAACAGGAAAAATAGAATTCACCAACAAAAGATGCTAGCACATGCACATGGTATCTGAATGCAACTAATGCTGGCATTATTGTCTTTACTTATCACTTATTACTTTCCTTCAATCTTCTACTAAAATCAATGGAAGTATCACAAGACTCAAATTAAGATGAATAACTAGTGCAAATGGATGCGAAAATTATTCAAGTCAACCCCATTTATTTTCTTTTCTACTTCTTAACGAAGAAGAAACTGGCATATGAAAGAGGTCAAGAGTGAAATTCAACACCCTAAACCACATAGTACAGCGTTGCTTCTTCAATGTATATTTGACAATTAAAGATGTAGATGAGAAATCAACACCAAATTCACAATAAAAAGACAACCTAACTGTAACAAAAAAAGTGTAGAACAATTTACTAAGTACTACAATCTGCCTAAATAAGTAATGGACTACAAGGAATGAGGTGGAGATCTTGGCTCAAACGGTAACCAACGTTTCTTATCCCATCGTATAAAGCTATTTGGTACCAGTAAATAATGCAATTGCCCTATTCTGAAGATGTGACTGAGTAACTTTATGAATGTATAAAGGGCTGAAAAAAATTTCCTTCATAAACCAATCACATGGAGAAAGAAGTTTGAAAGTAAATTTAATTTCTGAAACTCCCTTCCATTCCAAAAAAATCTCATCACGTAAAAAGGCACGGAAGGATGCAATCAGAGTGGTAAATGTGGTTGGAGGGCATTTCGCGAGCATCAGAATCAAGCTCCAACGGTTCCCTACAAACAGCGCAATGCGATTCAGCACAAACATGGTTCGCTACGATTTTAACAACGGGCACGGATTCAACGCGGGAGGCCGGTCCAATCGCCCGATTCCGGTCACTTGCAGGTGAGCCAACCGGTCCAGCAGGTGGTCGAACCCAGAACCCATAAAGAACTCCGTCACGCTCGCAGGAAGGGGTCGAAGACCCGAACCCGAGTTGTAACAATATCATTAAATATATGTAACTTTATGAAAATGACAGACAACAATGTTAGAAATAAGTATTTTCAAAGCATATAATTAAAATTAAATAATAAAATTAAAAAAATATTTATTTATTTTAACGTAAAAATTAATTTAAAATTTTTTTTCATTTATTTTAAATAATTTTTATTAATTTTTTTTTGTAAATTTAACATTTCTAAAATAATAATTACACATATACATTAAAATATTATTTTTAATAAAAAATAAATATTAATATAAATTAATTTGTGTAAAACCATAGTTATAAAAACCAGACCGGTAGTCAACTCGGTCAAGGTATTGGGTCAATGGGTCACTGGTTCAACTAGTGGGTCATTGGTCGAACCGCATAAAATTAAATAAATATTTAAATATATATATATATATACACACTACATATAATGATATTTATCATTATAAATAACTAAAATATATTTATTTTGAGAAAAAATATGACCTATATAAAAAAAAAGAGTTTAACCCTTAATTCATAAAAAATAAAAGCCTTAATACTTTCATTAAAATGCTCATAACTTAGAAAATAAGTTTTTTGTTTGAAAAATTAGGAGTACCTTGGCTCTCGAAAAGTTATATGAAATAGATATATAATTAGTCTAAATCGGACAAACGAGTCAAAAGTTATGACTTTTCAAAGTTTAAAAGTTTTTTTTTTTAATTTAGTGACCCGGTCGGTTCCGGTTCAACCAACCGGGTCACCTGTTTTCATCCAAAACTGGCTAGGTCGAACCGAGTCGTACCAGTTCTGAGACATACCCAATCCAACTAGCCACCCGAACCAGTTACTTGACTGGTTTACCGGTCCACTGGCCGATCCGATATGATTTTTATAATATGGTGTAAAACATGAGTAAAATAAATTAAAAAAATATAAAAATGACATTTTCTCTAACATAAAAAATTAATTTTAAACATTTTTATCTATTTATAATAATTTTTATGTAAAAAATATTTTATAAATTGAACATATTCAAAATATAATATAATTATAAATAAAAATTTCATTTAAAATAAATATAAAATAACCCACCCACATCACAGGTAAGATAAATATATATAAATGAGTTAAATAATTAAATTAAAATTAAACTTTTTATTTTCATCATTGTTAAAGTAGCATTAAGTCACTTTTTTTTAGTTTTGTTTAGTGACCATTCCTCTCTAATAAGATTTTTTAAAGATCAGGAATTAGTTGAGCTAGTAGCTTGCTTTTAAAGATAAAAGTCCTTAGAGATAATTTTTTAGATGGGCGTCTCACGTCTGCCCTGTTTCTCTGAGATCCCAACATGTTATTAACATTTGATTAATAATATTAGATTAATTTATTTTTATTATTATTTTTATCTACCAAAAAAATTGGTCGCCCTTCCTTTATAAGTAAGCCTGCTTATAATAAATCTTATATCTATTGAAGTTATAAAAAGAAATTGTTTTTAACAAAATAAAATTGTGAAATCTTCCATTTGTATGAATTTTTTTTCTTTTGTAAATTCATAATATAGAATTTAATAAGAAGTGAGTGTACTTATAAATTACATATATTAAGAATTGGTTTATAAAGGTATGAGAAATCAGACTTTTTAAGTTTTAACTATATATAGTACCAAAGAAGGGTAAAGCCTCTAAGCCTATCAGTTTATTTTTGGAGACTACTTGTTTATGGTGAAATTTGTTAAATATAAACTTCAAACAAATAAATATATTTATCAGTCGAATGTGGGTTGTAACGAATTATGTGGTAATCTCGTATGAGAAATAGTAAACATTTGGTGCAAGATAAAATGAGTAAAATGTAATGACAAAGAATAGTATAAATGTAAATTGCAGAAAATAAGATGAAAAACAACGTGTTAATGAAAATAAAAATACAATGAAATGTAAAGGAATTTAAAGAACAAAACAATAACGTAAATTGCAGAAAAGTAAAAGAAAATGACAGCGTGACAAGAAAAGTAAATGTATTTAAAGAACAAGACTTAAAGTAAATGAATTTTAAAGAATAAAGTACGGGAAGTAAAAGGAATTTAGAAGAACATTGCATTAAAGTAAATTGCTTGAAATGAAAATGGAAGGCATACTTGGAATCAAATCATTTTAATTTGCTCGAGTGAGATATTAGGATTGTATATCCAGTAACCAACCTTATTTACATCGTAAATCTTAATATTTATAGATAAACTAAGCAAAATAACCGACTCCTAAAATAAAGACACGTATACATGGCAGTTAAGCCATATATTCGATGTACACTATTAAAGTCATAAGGAAATTAGATCCAACTTTTCGACAGAGACTACTATTCGACGGTCAATCACTATCTTCTTTGATGAAAACTTGTCATGCGACGAACAACACCTGCAAAAGCAGTATCCGACGTACAATATTTGCAACAATTCTTCAAGTTCACCCATCCGTTGAATTAGAACATCTATCATTCCCTCCGTCGAATTAGAACATCTATCATTCTCTTCGTCGAATAAAAACTTCACTTCTTTCCCTAACAGTGTTGTATTCTTCACTTTTAAGCTTAATGTGGATGCAACATTATGTGAACATCAGAACATGGTGAGGGTGCAGTTAGCACAATTATTAGAGATGAGACCATAAGCTCTTTGGGAGCCATGGCCAGCCCTGAGGAGGACGTTGCTAATGCCTCCTTTTTGGAAGCTATTGCTATGCGAGAAGGGATTAACTTGTGTGTGGATGCTGGCTTTCAGGAGGTCTTGCTGGAGAGTGAGTTGTTGTGAATTTGTCAAAGGACATTTATGATTAATAGAGATATGTTAAGGTTATTGCATGCTATCTGGCTGAAAATATGCTTACGGCATATTTTGTGATATGCTGAAAATATATGTTTGATATTATATGGTGTAGATAGTTTCAAACTTATTGCATAGGCATATTTTGTGTTATGCTAGCAATATGTGCTTGCTTGATATTATATATTTGTTTATGGATAATTCAATTTTAACTAGTGTTTTTTTTAGAATATAGAATTTATAAGAAATTAAATAGTATTACTATGGAATAAGGGGACAAATTATTGGAAAAAGGAACTTATTAAGTAGTAAATATTAATTCAAATTAACGACGGATAACAACAAAGTTTTCATTGTTAAATTATGTTACCATCTACATTTAGCGATAGATAGCAATAGATACTACCTTGCTAAATTTCATTTGGCATAAGGATGTGGTACAATATTAGCGACTGATAGTCCCATGCTAAAATGTTATGACGAACAATACCTCTGTTGCTATTTTTTAGTGTGGAGCATATTAGCAATGAATTTAGCGACGGAAAAATCCATAGTTAAATAATTTTTAGTGGCGGATTTTAGTCATTAGGGACGGATTTTTTCATAGATAAATCCTATTTTTCTTGTAGAGGATGTTTGTAAGTTAATAGTTTTATTTTATTGCTATGGTGCGAAAAGTTACTAGACTTTCTTTTGGATATATACTTGCACGTATATGTATATACACTACTAAGCAAATGAAAATTTTAAGCTTTGATAAGAGTAGTTAATTCTTAATTTCTTGTCGTTGTGAAATATTCATGTATAGTCAGTCTTCAGTGTTTTATGATTTATGAGTGCGTGAGAATGATACCGTGAGAATATCAATTGAGAACTTTGTCATTTTGTAACTTATATAATATTTTCTTTGAAATTGAATTAACTTAGTAAAAAAGTTCATTGGGTCAGAGTGAGACCGTGAGACTCTGCAGCTGCTTGATTAATGAGGGGAGGAATATCCTATCCATACTAGTGCTAGTCACGATGCTGAAAGTGGGTTGTCACAGAACAACAATTAAGCATTTCTAATGCATTTTTTATCCGTTAATAATTTCTAAGAGCCTTTGACTTAGCAAACATATACCTAATTTTAAGGTCAGAGTAATTTAAGAATTCAAGTTCAAAATATTATAACTAACTTTTCCTTTTTAATTTATTCCACTTTGTGAGTTTAGTGAGTGGTATTTAAAGTAGTTGCTAGTTGCTGCAATGTTGTTTGATTGCAAAGGAGTGTAAGTTTTTAAATATATGTGCAAAAAGTTGTTAATAGATATCTACCTAAAATAGAGTTATTTTTAAAACATATTTTTGCTATGAGTTATGCTACAATGACCGAGAATTTTAACACTGGATTTAACTTAGAGAGTACAAAGAAGAGACATGATTTACTTCTACCATGGTTTGAGACTCTCTAAAGGTTAATCCAAACATGTTATTCATGAGTAGGGTCCATTATAGTGAGACCTACTTCCTCATTTCTATACCGTCAAGTACAAGATATATATTCTTGAGCTATTTAGTTTTTTTTTGTTTTTTTTGGGTACAATAGGAGGCCAAAGGCCCAAAGAAGAGAAGAAAACTACAAAGTCAAGCTATATATTATTTTTCCCTTGCTATTATGGTTTGAAATTTCTTGGGTTTAGACTTCAGAGTCAATCTAAGCATTTTTTATTTTTTTTATGTGGAGCCTAATCAAACTTTTCACATTCTAGCAGCAGATTCAAACTTGAGATAGCATGATAAGGAGCAAACTTTCTCTTTATCTAACTAAAACAATATCAATGACCAATAAGTAGTTGGTCGAAGTGGCAAATAACTAGGGGTGTTTGCGGTTTGGATTGGTTTGATTTTTGAGAGAAAAGTCATTCGAACCAAACCAATCGATTTTTCTATATTAAGAAGCAATCAGTTTTTTTAAAATTAGAGAACCGAATCGAACCAAACCAATTACAATCAGTTTAGTTCGGTTCAGTCCAATTGGTTTTTCACTAAACATTTTTTTCTTAAAAAAATTTATACACATCATCACTTTGTTCTTTTTATGGACCAATTAAAAAAAAGTTGGTATAAAATCCTAATAAAAACATTATTACATAATTATAAACAATAAATAGGCCTAAAATATTTATAGAAACAACCAAAAATTTAAATATAATCATTTATAAGTATATAAATTATAAAAAATATATAAATAATTATATGAATTTGATTTGGTTTGGTTTGATCTGGTTCGGTTTCATAAATAAAAACTGAAAACCGAACCAAACCAATCGATTTTCATAAAACAAAACCAAACAAAACCAAAATTAATCAGTTTTGTTCGGTTTTCGATTTTTCGGTTCGATTTTTTCAGTTTTGATCAGTTTGGTTCGGTTATAAACACCCCTACAAATAACCCTTAACAGAAGATTAAAAGTTTGAATTCTAGGAGTTACCATTACTGAGAGAGTTTTATCATAATGTTTCCTGGCCTGAAAGGGATTAGTCTCACATTCAAAAAGTGTAAGGATACTTCTGATCAACACAAAAAAAAAAAACAATATCAATTGGTGTTTATATAGCATTACCCTATTTCTTTTTTTGTAAAATTAGCATTTTTTAATAAAAAATAATATATCTTGTATAAATGTGTAATAAAAAAATATAGAACAAAAGAAAATAAATCTCACACCTTTTGAAAGTAGATCAAGAAAATTTCTCCATTTGTCTTGATTATATAAAACTTTATAATTTTCTAAGCAATTATATGACCAAAGGAGCTATATTTACCGTTTCTTCATTTTTTTTAATCTTTTAAAGTTAGGAATTATGATTAAAAAAAATTATATCCCAACAATATTCCAGGTCACATGGTCCTTAGAATGAATGAGTTTTATATTTAGTAAAGAGGTGGAGCTGGTAATAGTCGAATAAGTATAGAAAAAAAAAATATAAGTTAAAATTTAGTTTTTAAAGAAAAATAACATCGTCAAAAATGTTGAATAGTTTTCTTTTTGTAATGTTAATATTGTGAAGTTTTTAGCACAATTAAACTTTACGCTTTTCGTAAAATCTCATCCAATCTACTCCCTAAATTAGATTCCCATATACTCTCTAGTTTTTCTTCTCCTAAACTTCTCCTTTCACTTTGGTTTAGCAAGATTAAACTTAGCTAGAGTTCCTCAGGTTGTTCTCAACTTTTTTAATAAATTGATGAAATGTTAAGTACATTTGACCACTCAACTTTAAAACTTAACTTTGAGTTAAATTTTTCTTAACATTTTTGTTAATTTTTTAAATAACGGTTACATAATAAAAGCGATTAATTTTCTTTTAGAAATCGCACCATATTGGTTTCAAATATTTTTAACATATATTTCGTAAAATTTAATTTTTTAATATACATGAAATATAAATAATATTTTAATATAAAGTAATCAAAACTCAATATTTTTTTGGAAAATATTGTCCATTAATTGTAACACGGTAATCTTAAGAGTGTACTTTTGACATTGATGTGATACATTTAGATAAATTAATTCTTTTAAATTCTAATTTAAAATTCAAATCATAATAATTAAGCTAATTAAAAAAAACTTCCTTAACAATTAGGTCAATTCAGATGCAATTTGTTACAAAAGATATTTAATATATAGTGTCAAATCACACACGTATAATGCGCGCGCACACACATATATATATATAATAATTAATTGATTAATTCTATTATATGTGAGGTTATCAAAATAAGTTAAATCTATTAGGTCAATTAGGTTATACATAAATTATGTGAGTTGAGTTTTAAAATATAAATAATTTTGGATTGACACGTTTAACTTTTATACAAGTCAACTTCACATGTGGCTAACATAATTTTTTTTTAATTTTAATTTGCTTGTATAAAAAAAATTCAATTTAAAAATTTAAAAGTTAATCTTACTAAGCAAAACACGGGTATACATTACACTTAGAAGTTAAATAATGAAATGAAACAAGCAAAACACACGTAATACAGGTTGGTATACACAATTCCAAAACAAAACAAAACACCAAACTATTACCAAACCCGAGCCCATTAACGCAGATATCAATATAATAATTTTATAAAATAGGTTCAAGGGATTTTTTCACACATATATATTAAGTTAATTTTTTCTTCAAAATTTACAAGTGAAAAAAATTCAATTTTGCGAGTCACTTTGTTTAGGCTTACAAGTTAATGCAAAATAAGTCAAATTAATTGATTTATAGCCAGTTTAAATATAAGCAGCTTTAACCTATCTCTTTTAACCTACAACTTACCACGAGAGAGATTAAATGAGTCGTACTTACTTGTTTTACAACTCTAATTATATATCAATGTTCATTATATATCAATGTTTTGAACATTGTTACTTGCGTTGTGTCTTAAGTGAATAAACTAGCAGGGAAAGCATTCGAAAGTACGAATTATTTGACACTTTATCGTTACTTATACAGGGGAACTGGACACTCTGCTATTTTATTTTTTTTGGTATATTAAAATAAATAAAGGAAGAAGAAATAATTACAAGTCTCAACAAAAAATTACAGATCTATTTATAAATTATCTACGAAAAAGATTAGTGGAATCCATATATATATATATATATATAGTTTTGCTGAGATGGTTGTGATACTGATAACTGATAAGTGGCATGTATCCCATTTTGTTGAAGAAAGGCCGACAATGACAACCCTAACCTGCTGAGATCCTATTGAAGTTGAAGAATCTCGGAAACCAATATCGCCTGAGGACAGTGATGCCATCTGATGGTATTAAGACATCACATATAGTGGGCCTTTGGCAAAAGCAACATGGTGGTTTTGATAAGGTGGGCTTCTTTGAAAACGATCTTTATAAGCGTTTTGATAAGGAATATGAATACCCCAAACCCATTGTAAGTGGGGATGTGGAAGTGGGCTTGTTATATCTAAATGGAAAAATCAGATTCAAATCCCATATTCTTTGTTGATTATTCCTTAGGCTACAAAATTTGTTTAGGGCTAATGGTCAGTCTGAAGTTGAATATGAGATGTTTGGTGATACATCGACCTTTGGCAGTACTACCAAGAAGAACAATTACAATGACCCTGTGGTCATCTTTATAGGGGTAAATCTCCATAGGCAAACAATTGTGTGTATGATCGTGCTTTATTAGTGAATGAAAGTGTGGAGACTTATACATGGTTACTGCAGACTTAATTTTAATGCGTGGGCAATAAAAGGCCTCAATTAGTTGAGACTGATGGAGACATATATTCATTATCCCAAATTTGAAAAAGAATTCAACTCTTGATCCTTTATGTTTTCAACTAGTCCAAGTAGGGCTGGCTTATTACATAATATTGTTGGGAAAGCGATGAACCAACAATAAAAAAAACAAGAAAAAAGGGAATAAAAAAATAATTAAGAACATAATATGTAACTTGGCTTAGCTTCTTTGATTTACGTCCACGGCCCCTAAAAAGGATAAAAAAATATTTCACTAATAAAAGTATAATATTACAATTTTTGTATAGCTGAAACTGTAAACTTTTCTCATAAACTCTCACTTAATAGTTCAATTACAACTCCTCTCAAGTGTTTATGTTCTCCCGCTTAAGTGATATTTTATTCTAATACATAAATGCTTATTTATATAAAAAAAAAACCCCCTCTTAAACTTCTCTAACTCTATTGACACAAGACTTGAGTCAATTACGTAACAAATATTCACTCGAAAACAATCCATGGGTGAGGGACTTATATGAGAAGAAGCATATGTGGTCATCAACTTATCTTCTTGAAAAATGGTTTACATATATGTCGACCACTGCATTCTAGGCCAAACCACCGAATCAAGCTATAATTTGCTTGAATTTGTACGTCACCTTGTTTGCACTACAGGAGTCAAAAGTTTAAGAATATGCATGTTAAATAGTAAAAGCTACACAAATTCCGAATTGTTTTTATATAGTCACTGCAGTTGCAATTTGTGTATAAAGTGGGACTCACGTGGAACCCATCACGGCAATCTTCACTGTCTAAGCAAAAAAGCCTCATACAAACTCTGCCTCATGTCGGATAGTGCCGCTACCAAGAGAGTCTCTAAAAGCAACTTTTTTTGTTCTTTGCGGGGCTTTTTTTGTTCAATTGCATCATTGCATGTAAGGGATGATCAAGCAGTAGCAAAGAAAATAGAAAAATTACATAATCCTAACAAATCCTCTTCACATCTTTTAAATTATTTAAAACAGAAAGTGTTTAATGAAAAATAAAAATATTTAATATCTTGAAAACTCAAATTCTTTATAAGAATTTAAATTATTTTTGTTCTAAGAAGGTCCTAATGGACCGAAAAGAAAATAAGAAATAAAAGATGTGAGAAATCCAATCCCCACAAGTTGATTTACGTTTCACCGATATTTTTTTTCAAGACAATGATAATGCATAATAATTTTAATGGCAGAAGATTTGGCCCATAAAGAGGCAGTATTTTTAGCCCAATCACAGCAGCTGCTGAATGTGACCCTTGAAGAGGGGTTGTCTGTGTTTTGGCCTATGAAAGAGGCATGTCGTAATTCTATAGTTGAAGACATTACTTTGGGTTGAAAATCTGCTGCTTGGCTTCGGCGTTGTTGTTAAGTTGTTTTGTTGTTGAGCTCCTAGCTTCCCTTGTTTTGTACCTATTTTTTTTTCATTATATAGGTCAAAATAAGCCACTTGGCCAACATTGCTTCGTAAAACCAAAAAAATATACGTCAAACTAAGTTCAGCTCGTTTAGTTTAATTTTGGGAGAATGACTTAAAAGTTCAGTTCGGTGAAAAGGTTGGACAATTTAGTTTGTTTTAAAAATTAACCAATTGTTCAATTAATTTAATTAATAATTTACATACAGTTAACCACATATTAAGTATCAAAATGAAGATAAATTATTAGTTACTTGTATGTAAATTATTGGTTAAATTAGTTAAACAATTAGTTAATTTTTAAAACGAACCAAATTGTCCAACCTTTTACCAAGAAGAAGTTTTAAGTCATTCTCCCTTCAATTTTTTCTATGAGCCAAATCAAATCTTTATAGAATCGAAAATATCAACTTAGCTTGATTCGGAGAAGTAGTTAATCTGAAGAGAGTGAAGCCAGACTACTCGTTTCATTTGGAAGTGTTAAAATAGATTCAGTTCATGAGGTTGATCCGTTTAGCCCAAAAGAACTTGGAAAAAAGATATTTTAGGTCAGGTTAGTAAAGATAATACCAATTTAGTTCATTTTAAAAATTAATTAAATATTTAACTATATTAACCAATAATTTACATATGGTTAACTACGTATCAAATATTAAAATAAAGATAAATTATTAGTTAACTGTATGTAAATTATTGATTAATATAGTTGAATACATGGTTAATTTTCAAAACGAACTAAATTGGCATTATCTTTACCAAACTGAACTAAAATGTCATTTTCCCAAAGAACTTTCAAGCCGAGCTGTGTTCTTGTGAGTTCAAAATAAGGAGAAAGAAAATTTAGTTTGATTTGTAAAAAAGTGTCTCAATTTGATTCAATCATTAAATTAATTAAGTATTAAATTATTTTAACTAATAATTTACTTATAGTTAATCAAATATTAGTATTCAAAATGAAAATTAATTATTAATTAGTTGTAAGTAAATTATTAATTAAATTAATGATATTTAATTAATTCAATAACCGAACCAAATTAAAACACTTTTACAAGAAGCTGAACTAAATTTTCTTTTTCCTTGCAAAAAATTGAATAAGCTCGATCCAAAAGGAAGAGGTAAGTGAACCGAATGGACACCTTATTATGAAAAATGTGTTGGATGAATATACTATACTGTTAGAGGTAAGGAGAATATGCTTCTGGGTTCTGGACAATCCCCATGCGTATGCTTAATTTATTCAACTAATCTATGCAGTGAGGTATTACCATTCAACTTCCAAGCACATTCTTTTAACTGAAGTTGTGATATGAAAATTCAACATACCCTTCCTTCTTTCCCAGGTAAACAATTCTTTAAACTTTAATGGAAAAAAATTAAGAAAGAAAAAGGCTTCACGTTGTGATAAATTTCAAAAAATATGATTGAGATTGCACTGCGTTGCAGAGACCAAGCACAAGCTCTTATTCTTTTTTTCTCCCTAATAAATATTAGACAGCACGACGTTTCTGAAGCTAAACTATGCGTACTTAGAATTAGAGAAAAAAAGGTTTCCGCAAATTGGTTGTTGCAATTGCAAGCATGCCGTTTTGTATTAGAACATAAAACGCGTTTCAAATATTTATTGTTATTTTGAGTAAACACTCATTTTCATTTTTAAAAAATATAAGTATAATCAATTTGATATATATTAAAATGATCATTCAATATTAATTTTTGACATAGAATTAGTACTTCAATGTTATTTTTTGATACTTTAATGACTTTTTTCTAATTAAATAGATCATTTAAAATGACCAATTTAATGATAAAAATTATTAAAAAATTAAATTAATGATACTTATATTTTGGATGATCAAAATGAATGTTTACTCTTGTTATTTTCTTTGACACAATAACAAAATGTAAGAGCCTAAAAAAAGGGACTTATTCAAATGTTTTATCTTTAGGTCATTTATAAACTTGTGATATTTTACAACAAATTCTTTAAACATTTTTATGAAAAGTATGTAAATTTTGCTTTTCTATATATATATATATATATATATATATATATATTTACGTAACTTAATTTGACTGATAATTACAAGAACAAAAAAATATAGATATATATATATATATATATATATATATCAAAACATTAAAAAAGAAAAAAAAAACTTGTAACTTCTTTAACGAATATTGTAAAATATCTACCGATACATTATTTTTCTATGATATGATATACCATAGAAGAAACCACTTTTTTAATAGAATTCTTAAGCTGCCTACCATTCCATCATGCTGCTCCCCAAATCTCCGAAATTTCGTTGCTTAGAAAACAATATATTTTATTTTTTCAAAACGAAAAAAGACTGAAATCAAACAGTCTTACCGAATCCTGAAGTCGTCATGAGATATATATATAGCAATGCAGGATGAGTTGCTGATTAATCAGGAAAATCATGGAATATTTGTTTTGTTTTCTTGGTAATTCTTTTTCTTTTTTTTTTTGCCACTTTTCTCTTACGTAAGTTACACTATTCATGGCATATGTGGATTCTTTCAAGTCTGTTTCGATATCATTTACACAGTTTGTGGTGTGAAACAGAAACTTGATGTTGGTCCAACTCCTAGTGAAAAACAGGCCTTCCTTCAACACCCATCAATGTTAATTTGACATGATTATTCATCAAGTTCAATTAGGCCAATACATAAATTATGTGGTTCAACATGTAATTATGGTTTCATATTGGTGGTAGGTAAGCGAATATTATACTCCATGTAGTAGACAATGCCCCATAAAAGAAGGAAAGGAAGAAAGAAATCAATGGTTTCTGTTTTATTTCTTGTTCTTAATTAGATGATTTTGTGAATCAGTCAAATTCTTGGCATAATTAAACTATCACAAACTTATAATAAAATTAGCCAGATTGAGAATTCCCCTTTCTATAACTTAGTAATTTTCTCTAGCATGCTTGTGAAACTTGAACCTTGCTTCATTAATAAGCTCTCATCAGACTTGTAAATTGGACAAAATGGCAAAGTCCACGATGAAGATCAGCAGAATTGGCATTCATTTTCCAAAAAATTATATAATAATACACAATAATTAATTATCTATCACTTTAAGTCACCGAGCCATATATGCATTTTGATGACTTATATGTACTAAATCTTGTGATCATTGATCTGCAAGTCACGTCCATGAATATAATGCTCATATATAGATAGAGTATGGCTGCGTTTTAACTGTTTCTTTTAACCTTGCTAGCCATCACCCCCATTAAGCCTAAAACAAGCACTAATCTTCTTGCTAATTGGGGCCATGACTGACTAATCAAACTGTTGTAACATGGATTCCTACTTGATTACCAGTAAGCTATATCTACTTAATTCAACCAATCATATGGTACTTACGTGACTCACTCTGGATTATATTATTCAGAGTTGTGGTTCTTAAGGCTCAGGTAGGACTGTAGGAGGGATCTTACCTGATTACTACTAAACCTTTTTATGGGAGTTGTTATGGAACCTGATAAGTATGATATTTAAGGTAAGTTGTCAATTATTTATTAATTTTTAGTTCTACAATAAATATTAAAAAATTTATTAAATAAAAACAACAATTAATGAATGTTTAACGATGAGTACCAGTAATAGGCACCAAAGTAATCCCTCTTTTTTATATGTATGTTTAGAAAGAAAATCTCTTCTTTTGTAAGAGTGCTCAGTTACATAGGTAAACCCGCATTCCAAATACCAACTTTGTTTTTTATGATCAGGACATTCTTTTTCTTTTGGGTGGTCTAATTATTGTTATTTGCTAATGTTTAATGATAATCACGAATGGTGGAAGAGAGAGATTTGGATTTGAGAATGAGATTGCTTGATAATTAATAACAACTTGAAAACTTTATTGATATTATAGTATCAATGTCAATTTTATGCATAATGTTTCCTTTAATTCTCCAATTTAAAATGACTTATAATGAGGCTTTTATGTTACTAATATCATACATTTATAGCTGTCGGTGCACCATTTTCAATAATTGAGCTTTCTTGCATATAAAATACGTATATTAAGCAATGTCGTTGCGATCAGTTATATATAAGAACTCTTGTTAAACTCACTGTAATAAACATATAATTACCTATACAAAATTGTCTCTTCTAATATCTGCTTGAGAAAATTGAAGGATTACACTTTAAAATAGCTTTCGTCATCGGTATTGGATGTGTTGTGTCTGATAATTTTTAGACATGATTGGATACTGTGAGTTTACATCTTACAATTTCTTATTATTAAATTTTTATGTCAATCCAGATATCATATGGTAATAGTCTTTTACTGTATCTACAATAACTAATAATACTTATTTTTTAAACATTAGAGTATCTTTAATTTGTTTTAGGATTTATCTAAAAATGACCATGTAGCAATTTTATAACATATTCTAACTGTGTTATATTCTATATTTTTAAAAATTTTTCGCATTCTTGTATTCATATATATGGTATCTGTCTAAAGTGATATTCATTAAATAATAAAAAAAAAGCATGTGGTCTATACTGTAATCACTGGTCTAGTCGCACTCGAATGTAAGACCCCATGAGGCCTCGTATAGATGAATATACTTATTTTGCGTTGAGTTGTTTTAAATTTCACTTGGAAAGGGACCAAGCAGTTACAAAAGGAAACAAAAAAATTGAGGTTACCAGTGGTTGTCAAGGTTTTCTTGGGTTGACAAGTAAGAAACCCACATCTATAGGCAAATCAAGCTTGATAATCAGTTGCAAAGGCCAAGAAGAGGCTTAAATAAGGTCAAAAGTAAGTCGGTGGGAACAACTTGGGGTTGGGGGACCAAAGCCTCCACTCAGCCTCCATATTTTTCGCTTCTGACCAAACATGAACAAGCACAGAAGCAAGAGAGAGGAGAAAAAAGAGGGGGGGGGGGGGGTACCCTCCACCACCCACAAACGTAAAAAATTCCTTCCCATTTCCCCATGATTGTCCACACATGGATCCCAAGTTCCCAACCCACAATGCTTATTTAATCACTGACTTTGAAAATAAAGGCATCCAACTAATATAAATTATGTCAAATTGCCTCTCTTCCTCATGTTCTCCCTTTAATAAATATAAGTTGAATGTCCATCCCCACATTGCTAAATCTAGATAGATAGAGAAGGGAATCGCTAGAGATGAATTTGCTAAAAGGCATTTTAATCTGTTTCCTTTACAAACCAAAAAAGAAAGAAAAAACAGTGGATATTAGTTTTACTCGAAATCAAATATTTTGTTTGTGCAAGCCAAGGGTAGCCAAGGAAAACCAACCAAACCATGTTGGTTTCCACATGGGGTCTGCATACTAAATTTCAAACCCCACCAATCATAGTACTGTCTCTTTTTCTCTCACATACACACACCTGCAACCAAGTGCAAGTTTATTGCATAGTAATTAAACTATGGTTTAAAGCTTCGTTGTCTTTAGTCTGCGCGCGGTGAGGTTTATAAAGTTGAAAAAGCATTCCTGATTTGAGGGGGTGGTGGTGGTGGGAGAATCAGCAGCATGACCCTTTGAAGACTTAGAGGGCAGCGACAATAATAACCTATCCCCAATCATCATTGTGGGAACTCCCATTTCACATCATTCCCTAAACATTTCTATTTTATCCCGTTATTAAATTCGTTTTTTTTAATTAATTAATATTAGATTGAATTAATTAGATTTACTTTGGCCTTGGTTCTTCAGCGTGAAGCTGGTGCCTAACTGGTCTTATTAGTGATGATAATAATAATAATAATAATAATAATAACTATTTTCCTTTACTATTTATTTTCATGTATAAAATAATTATGTTAAATAATTGTGTGATCATTCTGATATATTCTTCAGTTTATAACCTGTCACCAAGTTAAGCCACAATAACCACATTATTTTTCATTAACATTTAAAGAAAATGACTCTTGGAACAAGGCAAAAGGCAATGGTAAATACAGTTCTGATTGGTCATTACTTGAAAGCATAGTATAGTTTATTTGATTATCATTGTACGAAAGACATGTGTCGAATAATAAGGTTATGTATAAAAATATTATACTTTAGGCCTAATTATGGACAAGTACAGCCGAACACACACATAACTAAATCGTCATTGGTTATATGGCATTGTCTTTACACGTGTCTATATTCTCTGATCGAAAAGCTTTTGAGACCTATCTAATGGCAAGGATGCTTATCCAACCCTAAGCCACAATTATAAAATGGAAGAACAATGATTAGGTGCATTACATACTTGGATCCATTAAAATAAATGAGTAAAAAAATTGCACTTCTTACTACTGCTTTAGGAAGCAACACCTAGAAAATAATTCCTTGAAAAAATCTCAGTTAAAAATGTTATATCTAACAAAGTCAAAATAGATTCGGAGACTATATTAAGGGAAAGGATAATAAGAGATGTATGTTTTTAATTAACTGATAAATATCTTCATGAGACATATATTCTCATCTATAAAATTTCTCTTTTAGGTAAACAATCGCAATTCCCAACTTTTTGAAAATACAATTCATGGATATAGGTAGGAATGACAATTTCCCTCATCCATGAGTACCTGTGAGTAATATCTGTTAGGGGGTGGAGGTTTAACACTCGTTTATTAAACGAGGTAAGAGAGGGGATTGTTTTCTCTATATATGTGGGTATCCAATATATAATTTTAAGTATTTAAAGTTGTATTATTGTTATGTATACATATATTCTTCAAGAAAATTGTATTGTTATTTTGATTTTAAGTATTTAAAGTTGTTGAACTAAATTAGTTTGTAGTGGATAAATTATGATATTAAAATTTATTTAATTTATTATTCTTCTTTTTTCAAATTTTCATCTTCTTTTTTTAATTTTAATAATTTTATTAATATTCACAGATATCTATAAATACCTATCTACCTGCAAAAAAATAAAAAACATATACTTGCATAAGTACAGGGCTGGAGATGAGGGCTACAATCCGTCCCCACCCCACCCTATTGTCATCCCTAGATATGGAGGCTCTTTTCAACTTTTAAATTTTTTTGGAGTTAGAACATATGAAATTGTTTTGTGAATCTCTTAACCTAAACGTGATATTCTAACTCTGATGAGATCAAATTAAGTTAAATTAATCAAGATGAGCATAAACTTATTCGAACACCACTTATACTTGAGTACTAAAAAATATTATATGACTTCTAAACTCAACTTGGTTTGAAGCTGGTCATGGTTTTTTGATAGGGAAAATGACTTAATAGTGCAGTTTGTAAAAGATAATTATTCTTTGGTTCAGTTTGAAAAATTAACTAAGTATTCAACTACATTAACCAATAATTTATATACTGTTAACCACGTATCAAGTATTAAAATGAAGATAATTTATTGATTAACCGTATATAAATTATTGGTTAATGTAGTTGAATATTTGGTTCATTTTCTAAGCCGAACCAAACTGATATTATCTTTCACAAGAAAAACTAAATAGTCATTCTTATTTTATGGATATAGTGATACTATATTTTCAAAGTAATCCTATTGCGAATATTTTCCTTTATCAATTCTAAACATAAAGGCGCGCTGTGAAATTTCTTTTAGATACATATAGTAGTGATCAATAGCACGCAATATTCTTTATCAAAAAGATAAAAATAGTAATATAGCTTAAATAATTTCTGTTTTTCTTAAAATAGTGTTATATGACCAATTAATGTCAACAGTCACACAAATTACTGGGTACGTAGGGTTAAATATAGTTAGTGGTGCTAGCAAATTGTTGTACCAACTATAATTGAAGGTACATATATACATATAACATAATGCGTTACTACTAAACACTTTGAAAAAGAGCCAAGACGTACAGGCGATTAAGAATGAGCATAAAGCTCATGACTGATGACGGGTGGATGAGGAAAAGCATATCCCATATATATCACGTATAATTGTACGTAGGAGACAAAGAGTTGCTTTGGTGCGTGAAAGTTGCAAAGTAGGAATGGTATACAGAGTCACTAATTAAATCAGAGTATGATGATAAATTGATCATCTTCCTTTATTTTTATTGTTCTTCCAAGAAGTTCCCACAAGGAGACAGGTGAAGCAGTTTAATCCCACGTAATGCAGTAATAATTCTACAAGTAAGCTGATGTTTAATTACTGCTCTTGTTAATTTGCATTATTTAATAGTTTTTTCAAATCAAATTTGAAAGGCTGTAATATTTCGTTTAATTTCATAAAATTAACTGTAGGTTAATAATTTTTTGGACTGACAAAAAGAAAATTCAAATTTACGAGCTCTCCTTTTAGATAGTAATATTACTCACACAATTTTAAATATAATTAATTGTACGCAACTTTCAGTGTACAGTAAGAGAGAAAAGAGGAGCTGCAAGAAAAAATAACACCAGAACAATCAGCATATTACTGAAGAGAATCTTGTCCAACAAGGAGAAATTCTTATTTCGATTTATGTGTTACATATTATATTTTGATTGGTTTGGTATATTATTTAAAAAAAAATTCCTAAAAAAGAGAAAAGTGTAAATGCACTCATATTATAGCTTATAAGAATCAGCGAGTTAGTGAACCTCACGAAGTATAAGGTTGATGATAATTAACATTCCAGTTGGATTCAACAGGTGTTGGATATCAAACTTAACAAAACTAAACTTTTTTGTGAAATTTAAATGGAGCTATATACATATAATTATTTACAATTATAATTAACTATTATGTAAATATTATTATTAATTTTTAGAAGAAATGTATGATTATCATTACTTTATATATTATGTGATTTTGATATGAGTTTATGGGGGAGGGGGATAGCCAAACTTTGACTAGATGACTGTAATTTAATAAGCCTTTGAGAAAACATACAATGCAGTCACAAATTGGATTCATCTCCTTGTCTCTCTAATTAAATTAAATGTCAATAGCTTAATAAAAAATATTAACAATTAAAAGAGTCTATCATCCTAATTAAATGTTGACAACTTAATAAAAAATAATAATTAAAAGAAAATTCATTATCAATTAAAAGAGATGTCAATTTTTTGGCTAAATTATCAGCATTTAATTAAAAAAAACAAGAAAAGAAACAAAAAAATAAGACAAAAAATTTAAATTTGTCACAAACTAGGAGGCATGCGATCTGACGAGGAAAATCTTATGGCATTGACGTTTCAAATTTGAACACAAGAACATGGCATTGTTAGCTCATATATGAAATAGTAGTTATTATAATACATCTGAACTAAAAAATGAAACCATTATATAAATATTTTATTAATAAACTAAATAGAGAATTATTGATAGTTTCTGTATTACAATCGTATTTTACTTTGATGCCGTATTTATTTTTAAAAAATAATACTTTAAATAATCACTATATAAAACAGAATAATTAACTACAAGAAAAAGTATGATTATTTATTTAGCGTAGTTATTTCATTAAAAAAAACTAAGTAGCAGAAATCTTAACATAGTAATCACTCTTTATAACAGAACAATCATAATTTTTGTTGTCGTTATTCTGTTTTTAAAATTGGTTATTCAAAAAGTAATTATGTGATACAAAAATCAACAGTCGTGTTTAATTATGTATAAATAATTTTAATGAAACTATTTATTATTATTAGTTATTTAAGTTAATTATTAAAGTAATATTTAATATTATTATTATTATTAATTAAATTATTGTTAAAATATTTTATATTTTATATTTTGTCAATACAAATATATGAAATAAGTGTTTGTATAAAACATTAAACTATACCATTAATATATAAACATAATAGATGGTTGAAGACACGTGTGATGAGAAATCCAATTCTTTAACATTAAGAGAAAAGATATAGAAAACTCAGCAGCAGGCATCTAAGTGCATATTCTCCGACAAGGCTTGCTATATGATCTAAGTCTGACGAACAAAAATAAGGTCAAGTCCAATGAATGAAGAATATTGCTCTTCAACGGCACCTTAGAATACCACGAAGACTATCTCTATATGTAAATCACCACTCAAAATTTCTATGTACATTGCCTAATTACTAATTACTAACCCCCTTTAGTCTCCTGCATTAAAAACGTTTGGATACTCCTCTCCACTTTCTTATTCTTTCTCTTTACCAACTTTTATCGACCTAAATTTTGTGTATCGTTTTTCTTTTTGTCTTTGTTTAAAACTATTTAGGCTTAAATATATTTTTCGCCCTTATAAAATTTATTTATTTTTGTTTTAGTCCTTCTATTTTTAAATTTTTTTAATGAGTCCCTGTAAATATTATTTCTTTCTAAAATAGTCCTCCTATTACACTCCCATCTAAAGCTTAAAGTTATCTTCCAAGGTGGACTTTCTTTTTGCCAAAATGGACATTAGGATCAACCTTCATGACTAAAAGCCCCAAATATCTTCAATCCATACCCTAATTTTTAGAATTAGAGCCTCATCAACCAAGGCAACAATGATACGCCTAATCTATGAGTACCCGTTCTTTGATTCCAATGATTCCCAAAGCAAAAGCACAAAATATATATATATATGATTCCCAAAGCAATTTGCACAATTTGATTCCAACGAGGCATGGAAATCCAAAGAGAAAGCTTACTAGAGAGCCATTACTCATATACTCGTAGACTAGAAGACAATACTACCATTTATCACAGTAACTAAGCAAACAGACCAAATTCTTGTGGTGGATTTCTGCCAATTACACTCACTTTTCTTTTGAATTCGTTTTCACCTTCTTGCATTACCTTATCTAACTTCTTGACAACATCTGTTTTCACAAAGTCAATAAAATATCAGCACAAAAATGCAAACCCTAACTTTCTCTCTCTAGATTCAGAGAGAGAGAGAGCTTGATTCCTTTTTTTTCTTTCTCGCTCTGCCGTTGTTTTCCACTTTTGTTTCTTAGAAGTTATAGAACTTGACTAAAAAACCTACCTTTCCTTTTCCTTTTACCCACAACCTTGTCTTTTTTCACAGGTATTTCCATCATCTTCCCCTTCTTCGTCAAGATCTAACGTTAAGCTTTGGACGAAAGTGTAATAAAAAGACGTCCACCTTAAAAAGAAATAGTATTTATAGAGACTCATTGAAATTTTTTTAAAAATATAAGGATTAAAATTAAAAAAAATGAATTTTATAGGGACAAAAAACATATTTAAGCCAACTATTTATTTATTGTATTGACATTAAGTGTTAGTTTTTAAAGTTTAATCTTATTCATTGTTGCACTATAGTTAAATCTTTTAAAAGATGTGAAAATAAAGAATTGAATTATAATAAAATTTTATATGAATCAAAATTAAAAAAGGGTATCTCCTTAAATATTGGCAAAAGATTTAGAGATTAACTTTATATAAAATCCAGATTTTAAGAAAAGTATCCGTAAATAAACATAATTTATTTTTTTTACAAGTAATGTACTCTTACATCACATTATCAAAATTTTAAATTTTAAATTACATGATAAAATTATGCTTTATTCTCACTAAACTAGTTTTGAAATAATAATTCAACTCCTCTTCTTCATATAAAGAATTGCCTATTTCTCAAAGAGTCGTGGTTTAAGTGGCGTTAGTTTTTAGAAGTGTTTATTGGGTCGGATTATTCCGCCAACTTGATCAACTCGACCTGAATTAACTCATAAGGTATGAGTTAGATTGAGTAATCATGTTAGTTTTGATTCTACTTGACTTAATTTGACCTTCATTGGTTTGACTGTTAGATTATCATTTTTTTCATCCTGATCAAATTTGAATAGACTAAACTACTTAAAATTTTTTTAATATAAAACAATGTTGCACTTATTATTTTTAAATATAAAATGACATTTAACTTGACCATTATCAGTATAGATTAATTGTTTCGGATTGACATAGTATTTTATCTAACTTCTATTAATTTTATTTCAAGACTTATTGATATCGAAATCGAATATCACCCAAATAACTTACTCATTATCCCTTCTCACCCTTCCCACCCTTCCCACGTTATTGTTATGTCTTAGGCTTCCTTTATATTTAAAGAAAAAACATATTTTTATTTGCTCAAAGCCTCAAAGCAACCTATAATATACACCTTAAAACATTGAATGCATTGATACACGAATAAGTATCAATCATTAATTATTAATAATAAATTTATAAATTAATTAAACAGTGAAGAGTAAATCAGTTTATCCATTAAAGATGATATATCAACTTTGCAAAAAAAAATTCATGGCATTTTTTTTATGTGTTAGGGCGCTTCACATTTATTTATTTCTTAAGAGGTAATCCAAAAAAATATAAATGTAAAATTTATTTCAAAAGGATATTAAAATAATTAATTCCATGATATTAAAATATATATTTTTAAAAATTATTCGATGGAATCCTGCAGTGGAGTTAAACATAATTTTTAATAATTTATTCCATGACAAATATTAAGTTTATAATTCATCATAAATTATTATTTATTAATAATATTTATATATATATATATATAATTTATTAATATGGTCATGAAAAAATTAAAATTTAATTTAAAATTTTGAAAGTAAAATTATTTTTTATGTAGTTAAAATCTAGTACATGTTTTCAATAACTAAATTTAATGGTAATTTAAAAATTTATTACATTTAATAAAATTATTGTCGGGAAAAAATAAAACATAGACTAAATTGTAAACTTTTACATGCACCAAAGTATAAAATTAAAATTGTAAGGCTATTAGACATAAAATAACCAATAACCAATTATCTTAAATGATTATAAAATATCAATGCTCCTTTTCATATAAATGCTTAGTAGAAGTCTCCCTCAAATATTAAATGAGGATTAGCAGAGTTACTATTAGCAGATTTGAATCAGAAAACTTGGCTTTTATTTCATCATACCATTGCTTATATACAAGTGTGAGGCATCACTACAAGATAGCATTAACTAAAAGAGGAAAAGAAAAACTGACTTAACAGAAAGCTAACTAAAATCAGTAATTAACTAATTATTCCTTCTCTGACAGTTACTAAACAAGTTTATTTTTATAAAATAAAATGTAAGTTTGAATTTTAATGAGTTATTTTAATTGAAAGATAATAAATTTTTTTATTATAAATAAGTCTAATGACAGACTAACAAATTTAATTTGTGAAAAGATCACAAGACTTCACTTGATTCAAAAAATAAATAAATTAAAATAATTTAAAAAAAGTCTCCCTCAAATAACATCATTCATTGGCATTGCCATCAAAATCCAACCCAAGCAAGGCCATCATTTAGAGGTGGCCCCCTCGATACAGTGTCAGAGTGACCAGTTATGAACACTTGGCAGGGTCAAGTCGAGATCGTCATTTTTTCCTCCTAAAATTAAAATGGAAAAATTAATTCAAAAAGAAAGGGAGGGGGGGGGGGTTGAAAATGAAGAGAATGAACAGCAACGGTAAAGGACCAATTCAATTGTGGTTTTGCCATATGCTGGGGTAACTGGAGCCAACCCTGTTGCCTGCTTCGAAGCAGACAACCAAACAGACGGCAACTAACGCTCACGGACTTCCGTTACCCCCAACCACACGCATCTCAATGCGCCCCGGGGCCCTTCATTCAACCACGTTCAAAATTCCATACATTTCTAGAATTTTTTTGACCAATTACTTTGACTTCTATCTATACCTTAGTTATAACTAGATGATAAGAATTTTTATTTTCAACTATAAATATTATTTATTATTACGTTACAAATATTTAGTATTTTAAAATTTTGTGTTAATAAGTAGGTACAAATATAGTATATAATTTTTTTTTGGATTTGAATTTTTAAATTAAGTGAGTGGTACATTTTAAAAAATAAAATATAAAATAATAATTATTGATAAAAGAAAATTAACGATTTAAAATTTTTTAAAATAAAAGTACATATATAATTAATCATTTATATACGAAAATTTATTTTTTTAATTTTTTATTAACAATTATCATTCTCAACTTTATTTTTTAAAATGTACGTTTCACTTTAGCATATTTCAATTTTTACACTTTAGCATATTTCAATTTTTTTTTCTTATCACCTAGTGTCATACTATTTATGTTAAAGAATTCTAACTATAAATAAAAAATTATTTTTGGATGTAATTAATCTCTTTTAAAATCTATTTGTACAGAAATACTTTTAAAATGAAAATAAGAAATTATTGCTGTCATATGACCCCGACTTGAAGGAGATTATAAAAGTAATATAGTAATTATGTAATATTTAATAAAGTTAATGTCTTTGACAACATAAGAAATTTTTATAATATGATAATATATAGTAAAAAAATAATTATAAGAGACGTTATTGTAATTTTTTCTATTCTTTTAATTGGATTTTCTATTCCTTCCTATAGCTAGGTAGTTGTCTGTACAATTTTTCTTAAAGAGGCAATTTCATTCAATATAAATGAAACAGTACTCTACAATTTTTCTTAAAGAGGCAATTTCATTCAATATAAATGAAACAGTACTTGGTTCAACAAGAAGCATGAAAAAGAAAGAGCATAACAAAGACACAACAGAAAAACGGATATCTGCCAAGAGATCACAGACAAACAAGTAATCAAGAAGTCAACTAGCAACCAGCTTAAATTTCTGAAAAACTGATACGTTCCTTTCTCCGAAATGGCAGTCGTCGAACACCTCACGAGATAAAAAATCTTATCATTTCTAGCAAAGCAACGATACCTTCACATATAATATCTCTTACATATCTCATATATTCTTATTTTATTTTCTCCCTTCTCTCTTATTCTATTTCTCTTTTTTTTAACATTAAAAAACTTAAATAAGAATATATAAGATATGTGAAAAATATTATGTGTACCTATGATTTTCCGCCCTAACATTTCATAAAGACACCAAAGAATGAACAACGCAAGTCTTAATTACCACGTCTATCCCGCCAATTCTCTCTCGTACCTTAGAAAAAGGACTCGACCAGCAGTCCCAAAAGTTTCAACATGCAACCCAAACAAATGAATTAGAGATCTTAGATACCAACCAAACCTTCTGGATGGACAGCAGTTTCCTCATGATTCATGCAATTGGAGAAATTCTAATAGTAATAAACCAATCCAATTAAAACATAACAGTGCATACGTACAGAAATTGAATCTATGCACAGCCTCATCCATATCCATGGTCATATGATCAGCTTTAGTGCAACTGCCTCCAAGTAAAACCTTGAGCTTGCTCAACAACTTAAGACCCCAAAGAAAGTATATATCATACACGACAATATATTTATCCCTTGGGAAAGGTAGAAAACATCTTCATGATACAATTCAAAAGCCCTTCCAGATGCAGATAGAATAGAAAGAATCGAATGGCTGTGGCTGGAAACCTATTCAGCGAATATGGATCGAACTATGCTTCTTTCTAAAGGCCAGCATCAATCTCTAGTGTCTAACAGCTGTGAGAGCGAGGCCATACCAACAGTGAAAGAGGGACGCAAAGGAAACCAAGGATCCTGATCTATATATGGCACGAACTCAAAGCCCAGAATCTCACTAGCCATCTCAAACCCCTTTCATGCATGTGTTGAATCAGAAAGTGTAGACGACAACTGACCTGCAAAATAGGGTAGAAAAATAAAATAAAGTGAAAGCCTAAGACGTGTGGATACACACTGTCCTTAAGGATTTATTCGGCTAATGCGAAATCCCCTGGGATATAACAGCTCTTCCCAATGGATGCGAGGTTTCAGATCAGCAGAGAATATATTTTTAATCAGTTAACCCAGAGGAAGAGGAAGAAGGAGAAGAGAACAGATGAAGAAGAAGTCAGTTTTTTCAGTATGTAAAGGTGATAATACAGGTGAGAAAATAATGGGATGGGATATTTTAAAAACTGCTTGAGAGAAATTTGGGGAACAAGAAATCTGATCGGTTGAGAAGTGGTCAGTTTTTAAAGTTGGACCAAGTCAAATACTACTGTTAAAATATAGTTGTTTCCGGATAGGGCCATTTAAAAATTAAATTTAAAATTTAAATAAAAACAGAGCAAAAACCGTGAGGCCTCATTATCATGCGCGCGTGGGGGGGGCAAATCAGATGATTTGCACTACCTGAGCCCAAACTTGGGCGCGCGAGCCCATTCATCTCACCAGTTCATTTTACAAGCCCATATCACAAGTTACTTTATAAACCCTTTAAAAATTTGAAGACTAAGCAATGTGAGATTTTGAACTTTTGAAATATTACAACACATAATACAACAATCCCCCACATATTTCAAAAGTTAAAAGAAAAATAAAACAATTTTATATAAGAAAAAATATATATATAATTTTCTGGGTTAACACCATGGGTGTAAATGCGTCAACCTGTCTTTTGGACTATGAACTGACCTAGACTAATGCATAATATATAGTGAGTTGGTGAAGTAAACTTCTCGAACCAGAAACACTTTGTCGTATATTAGAGGTCTGTCAATCACACTACACCCACCCAAACTATTCTCGCTGATGACGCTGTGTTGCGCTAGTAGGCCATGCGCGCGCCGGGTAATTCATGAGTGCTCTAGAGATTATGCCTCAATCTCATACAAGCGGCCCCACTTGACACTCATATAGGTGATTTCATCAAGTGTATCTTTGCAAATCATACAACACCCATAAGGGATATGAAATCATTAAAAGCTTTTAAGCTTATCCTCTCAATAATGCAGTTCCAGCACTACTCACACCATAGGAAGGGACAAAAAGATATTAGTGCTAGCAGAACTAACAAGTGACTTGTTTTTACCCATATGAACCTTCTTCATGGGATCTCCAATCACAAAGGTTGGGTTACCATCATTGTTAATTTCAAATTGGCTTAAGTCCCATTCGCCTCGATGTTTCATATATTAATTTCCTTCCAAGAGGCTTTGTCAGAGGATCGGCCAAATTCACTTCTGACTTCACATAATCAATGGATATTGTTCCATCTTTTAGCAGCTGCTTTACTACATTATGTCTCAATTGTATATGTCGATTTTTACCATTGAAAGTCTTATTCTTTGCAATGACTATTGCCGCTTGGCAATCACAATGCATCGACACTGATGGTGTTGGTTTTATTCCTAAAGGAATATTCGCTAAGAAGTGTCTTAACCACTCAGCCTCATTACCAGCCAACTCCAGAGCTAGCATTCAAGAAAGACATAATTTAATGCCCTCAAAGCGCCACCCCTGCTTGGCTACAACATGCGACATATATTCAAAAGCTCTTAGCAGCTCCTTGAAACCGATCCCCCATTTTTCTTCTTTAGTCAAAATTGTTTTTCACCTCAACCAATATTAAGTTTGGTATCCTTGAAAAATATAAGGATAAACGTTATTGAAAAACTCAAGAAGATACCAAAATGAATTAGAACAACAAAAAAATATTTTTATATTAGTATTAATGTAGAACTTTTTACATCAACAAAACAAAAAAGTGTTACATCATTAAAATAATTACCATATTTTGCATTTCAAAATTTTCAGATTTCACAAAAAGTTTAATACATAACTATATATGTCAGACTGTACGCACGCTGATAATTAATTACATACAATAATTTTATTTTATACTTGAAAAGAAATAGATATAGAAAGATGTGCTACTTTGTAAAAAAAATTCTCAGATTGAATTATTTTAAATATAAAAAATTATATATATATATATATATATAAGAGATTTCTCTAGTACTTTTTCATAGTTTGTAATTAATATTTAATTACATATCTTACTTAATTAAAATATAATTATGTAATTTATATTTTAATATTTATATTTCAATTAAGTAAACACATTGTTAAATATTTATCATTAATTATTAAAAGTGCTAATACTCTTATAAAAATAACAAGTATTAAGAAATTTTCATATATATATATATATATATAGAAGTTTATCTAGTACCTTTTTTATGTGAAAGTATTGATACACTTTTATAATTAATAATTAATATTTATATACATATTTTACTTAGTTAAATTATAATTATTTTATTTATATTTTAATCAAGTAAAACATATGATTAAATATTAGTCATTAATTATTAAAAATATTAATATCCATATAAAAATAAAGAGTACTAATATAATCTTTATTTTATATATTTTTTTTGTGTAATCTCTTCTTTTAAAATATGAAAGATTAAGGTGAAGCGAATTTTCTTTTTAATTGTGTTATATATATCGTAAAATACCACCGGTATTGCCATTGGGTCATTTGGCTGTAACAACACTGCGTTTAGGTTTGTTTATGTCTAGTAGGAAATGAATAGACAACAAAAGAGACACACATGACACGACACAGCACAAGTTGAAAGGAAAAAAAAAAAATCCAAACAAATTGGTCTATGTATAAATAAATGGACTTGATCCAAACGGAGTGGTTTTTGAGGTGTTGATTCCAAGTAACGCCGTTTCCTTTCCTACTTCCTAGATTCCTCACAGACAGAGACAGAGACAGAGACAGCGCGTTGATGAGGACCAAACTGGTTCGGTAACCGTTTCAGAGAATTCAGAAATTGCTCATTAAACGTTACACACTTGTCTTTCTTCTTTTGTGTATTCGTGTGTTTAACATTAACAACACTGTCCACAAACCAAAGCCTTCCGTTGCTTGTTTGTTCGTGGGATCTCGTGATTGCACGTAAATTCGTTGTGAACGGTTTCCCTTTTTCTGGGTTGTTGATCTATTTATTGTGAAAAAAAAAATGATTATGTTGTGCGTGGAATGAGGAGGATTCAGATTGGTCCCAAAGTGTGAAGACGAAGAAGAAGAATCTTCTATTTTATTTTTTTTCATTTTCTGGGTTTGTTGACTTGTGTTGAATGATGTTGAATCGTGGGTCAAATGTTTCGGCTGAAGGTGCGAATCGAATGCTTCTACGATGTTTGTAAAAATCTCAGATGTTGTTAACCGTATGAGCTAATTTGGTTCCTGTTTCTGGTTTTGCTGAGCAGTGGTTGGTTCAGGAGATGATGAGCTTTATGAGCAGCTATGGAAGGCATGTGCGGGACCACTCGTCGATGTTCCTCGTGCTGGCCAGAGGGTCTTCTATTTTCCACAGGGACACATGGAGCAAGTGAGTTTTCCTTGTTACAATTTTGCAAGTTCTTTTTTTTTTTTTTTTGTTCTTTTCATTTTTCAGATCCCTTTCTTTCTTCCTTTTTGGGTCTTGGGTTTCTTTTCTTAGCAGGAAATTAATGTTATCTGAAAATGGGAATGTTGGATACTGAGTTATGGTGGATTATTGTTCTTCTTTTTTTTTTTTTTGCAGTTAGAGGCATCCACGAATCAGGAACTAAATCAGAGGATTCCACTGTTCAAACTTCCCACGAAGATCCTTTGTCACGTCGTGAACGTCCATTTACTGGTAATTTTCTCTCTAATAATCATCCTTGATTTTTTTTTTTTACAATTTTTATAAATAAAAAAATAGAAATCTTGTTTGGTTGCTGAGAAAATGGTCAAATGATCATCTGGGTTGTGGAGTTACTATGTACAGTTTGGTGTTAAATTATTAATTAAAAATATATTATGTGATATGGGGCGAAAAGAAAACTAAAACTTACCTTGAATTTTGACATGTTTTAGGCTGAACAAGAAACAGATGAGGTTTATGCACAGATTACTTTGGTGCCGGAATCTAATGTAAGGATGTTGCTGCCCCTTTTGATTTTCAATACTTTTCATGGTCAACCTTAGATTCTTTTCTCCCGTTGTTTAGATTCTAATGGAACACATGTTTAGCAAGTTGAGCCTACAACCCCTGATCCGTGCACTGCCGAACTTCCAAGGCCAACAGTTCACTCATTCTGCAAGGTCTTAACTGCTTCAGATACCAGCACCCATGGTGGCTTCTCTGTTCTCAGGAAACATGCCACCGAATGCCTTCCTGCTTTGGTAATACTATCTGTTTCGTTTTTATTGCATTTCTTCTTGGTTTCCACTTCCAGAATGCCTTAGTGATGTTTGAAAAAACCATGTCTGGATTTTTTGATCAGGACATGTCCCAATCAACACCAACTCAGGAATTGGTTGCTAAGGATCTTCATGGTTATGAATGGCGCTTTAAGCATATATTTAGAGGTAAAGGACATAAGAAGTTTTCATTCCAGTCCTTGTGATTTAACTTTCTAATCGCCTAATGATTTTCCCTTGAACTTATTTCTCTTTTTTATCAGGTCAGCCACGCAGACACTTGCTCACGACTGGATGGAGTACTTTTGTGACTTCCAAGAGATTAGTTGCTGGAGATACCTTTGTGTTTTTGAGGTATACATTCTTTGCTTTTCGTTTTTCTTAGTTTCATTCGTATGGTTCAGAAAGCGTCTACTGTAAATTCATATAAGAATTTATCTGTTTTGCTATACAAGCCTTACTTTAATTAAGATCTTGTGTATATAGAGGGGACAATGGGGAACTACGTGTTGGAGTGAGGCGTCTTGTCCGTCAGCAGAGTAGCATGCCATCATCTGTGATTTCCAGTCAGAGCATGCACCTAGGAGTTCTTGCAACTGCCTCTCATGCTGTTGCAACTCAAACTCTTTTCGTAGTATATTATAAGCCAAGGTAGAATTTTTACTTGTTTCAAGAACTAGAAAATTTTAGTGATAAATAATTAGTAGATGATTGTTGACATGGGTTTTGTTTGCTTAGGACGAGCCAGTTCATCATAAGCGTGAGCAAGTATTTGGAGGCTATCAACAATAAGTTTAGTGTTGGTATGAGGTTCAAGATGAGGTTTGAGGGGGATGATTCCGCTGAGACTGACAAAAGGTAGTAAAATTTACCGCTGTAGTTTGTAATGTGGCCTTTTCATAGCTATTCTAATTAATACATGGTTGATCAGATTTTCGGGCACAATAATTGGAGGGGAAGATATTTCTCCTCATTGGGTAAATTCAAAATGGCGATCACTCAAGGTATTCTCACCTTTGACCTTGCAATTGTTCATTTTATTTCCAGTGATTGTATGTTATTCATCTTTTTTTGTGTTTTTTTTGTCTATCCCCAGGTTCAATGGGATGAACCTGCAGCTGTTCCAAGACCTGATAGGGTTTCCCCATGGGAGATAGAACCCTTTCTGGCTTCTGCTCCTCCATCCTCAGTTCAACCTACTGTTGTAAAGACTAAAAGGCCTCGACCACCCAGTGAACTTCCAGATCTTGGTGAGGAATTATTTCTTATAACTCCTCCCAATCTTATATTGATTGAGTTAATTGGTCTTGACCTCTTCATTTCACTTTCAAACTAGACACAAGTTCGGCTGCCTCTGCTTTCTGGGATGCGGGGCTGACACAGTCTGATATAACACAACTCAGCGTTATGGCTGAAAGCAAAAAGAGTGACAGTACTGGTTTGTGGCATCATAAGCAAACTGATATGAATAGTAAAAGCAACAGCAACGCTATATCAAGGAATCAGACAGAAGGAAATTGGCTATCTTCTCCCCATTCTAGTTGTCCTTCTCATTTATTTCAGGACATAACAGATGATAGCAAGAGTGTCTCAGCTTGGCCTGTTTCGAAGTCTCACTCATCCAGATTGAACAACGATCACGTGCTTGACCAAGTTGACAAGTTGAACAAAGTTGAGACTGCTACAAGTTGTCGATTGTTTGGAATTGAGCTTATTGATCATTCCAAGAATTCACCTGCTGCAGAGAAGGCATCTGCACATGCAGTAAATGCACCCATAGTCACCTCTGAAGGCTGTGTTAGCACCTTGTCCAGAACTGATGCAGGCCATAAGTGTGATGTCTCAAAGGCTTCTATTGAGAGGAAACAAGAACAGCAGCAAGCATCACCAAAAGAGACTCAGAGCAAGCAAATTTGTTGCAGAAGTCGCACCAAGGTGTTAATCATAGATTGTTTATTTAGATAATAAATTAGATGTTTTATAATATAGTCTAATCAGAAAAGTTTCTGAAGTAAGCCTTCCATTTGTGTGCAAAACCTGTCAAAAGGTTCAAATGCAGGGGGTTGCAGTGGGTCGTGCTGTGGACTTGACCATGTTGGATGGGTATGATCAACTTATAGATGAATTGGAGGAGATGTTTGACATAAAGGGACAGCTTCAACTCAGGAATAAGTGGGAAATTGTCTTCACAGATGATGAAGGGGATATGATGCTTGTGGGTGATGATCCATGGCCGTAAGTATCTCCTTAAACACAATCATGACGAGAGAGTGGCAGTGGCACAGTGATTGCTGTTGTGAAAATTTTTATTTGTTTATTTAATTGACACTAGACCTGAGCGCACCCACACACATGTATACAATTACAAACGAAAGTAGGATGAGAGAGAGACGTATTAGAGATAAGGTGAAGAAAAATGAGGAAAGTGGAATATGAGGATTAAATAATATTATTTATATATTTATATTTATGACCCCATACGTTTTATTAGTTTATCTGGCAAACAAGTCAATTGAGTAAGGATATTTTTTTGTAACATTTTGGACAAAAAGCAAAGTTTTTCTTTGGTGCTACAAAAAAAAAAAAAGCAAAGATTTAAATCCGCTTCCCCATTCTCTTTATTAATAGTACATTTAAATTAAATAACAGTAATTTGGAACTTTTGGGACAAAAAGTGGAGACTACCTCATGTTTTCTTTATAATGAAATAGATAATATAATAAATCATTGTCAAACTGCTCCCCTTGTTATACTCATTAATGTAACCTTCTCTCGGCATTAATACCATGCTGATTGGTATTTTTTTGCAGTGAATTCTGTAATATGGTAAGAAGAATCTTCATTTGTTCCAGCCAGGATGTGAAGAAGATGAGTTCAGGAAGCAAACTGCCCATCTCTTCAATGGAAGAAGGGACTGTCATAAGCTCAGACACAGCTGAAACCTGAAACTTCGACATTCTTTTCTTGTCTTTTTACGTTTTTGTTGGTCCTTGTTATTGCAGCTAGCTATTGTTTGTTTGTGGGAAGGAAGTTGGTCTATTTTGGCTAGGGAAGTTTCATGTTATTCAATGTGAAACACTAGCTAATTGTAACTCCATTTTTAGGGACTCCAGGAATTAATTGTGCTAGAAAGACCAAAATAGATTATTATAATAAAGTAGTGGGAGATGGCAAATTTAGGCTTAGCATCTGTGAATATTCATGTGAATTTGGAAGAATGTTGGGGCTTGGGGGTTGATGATTAGACTTGCCTTCTGTGGTTAAGGGGCATTATGCTCCCGGAATCCGAATTCAGAGTCTGCTATTTGTGCTTGTATGCAAAGTGTGCCACTGTGCCTTCTAAAATTTTAATCTGGGTGAGTGAATGTCTGTTGCTGTCATGTGAATTTCAATGATGACGTTAAATTGCTGGAATTGTGCTGTCAAGAGGTACGGTGGTCCACTGCACCACTGGTTTGCCTGCCAAATGGGTTGAGTCTGGCAGGGTGGAGGCACCACCCAAGATTCACTTTAGGCCCATATTCATCAAACTTGAGTCAGCTCTTCGGACTAAGATTTCATGTTACCACTCAAGTCACAATAGAGAAGGGACAAGTACAATGTTGTTCGGTTTGAACCATATGGCTATCATGTTAAAAATTTGCAGCTATTCTCAATTGTAAAAAAAATGTGGTGATAACTTGTGGGAGAATACGTTTGGTTCAACCAACTTGTATTAGTTCGAGTGGAAGAGACTCGGTCACTTTAAGCATATTAAGAGGGGTCTTCGCTTCACGCTCCTAACCGTATTTTGTGAGATTAGTCTCTTGCCGTGCGGACGAGGGGATACCCTGATTTATACTAAAAAGAATACATTTGGTTCAATAACAATTAAATTGTAATTAATCCTTAAATTCAAATGTTTTGTGGATTAGAAATACTGCTCATAGTATTCGGTGCTTTTGGCCTCATTTGAAAATTTAAATAGTATTAACAGGGCGTTTGGTTCAAGTTTTGAAAAAATATTCTTATGAATGATATTATCAGGAATAATAATTACCATGTTTGGTTGACCAAAAACATTTTAGGGAATGACTTCAACTGCTGGCAAGTCAGTGGTGACTTAAGTTGGTGACTGTTAATTGCCAGTGACGACGACTAGATTTTAGTGACTAGAGATAGTGATTGAAGTGACGACGACTAGATTTTAGTGACTAGAGATAGTGATTGAAGTCGTCAGCCACCGTCAATTGCCGATAGAGATAGGGATAGCCGGAATATGATGATTGGTGTGGTGGTTGAAATCGTCAATCATTGTCAAATGCCAGTGACGATAAGATTTCGGTGACTAGCGCGGTAACCAAAGTTGTTGGTCATCATCAACTGTCAGATGTGGCAGGGGTGGCATATTCAGGTGATTGGCCGTCGCAGGCAGTGGTTAGTGGTAGTCGATGGCGTCGCCGACAATGACGTATTGTTGGTTGATGACATAACAATAGAAGGGTAAATGTATTGGACATTTCACATGACAAAAATATTCACATGCCATGAGAATGTTACAAACTCACCTCCTCCCATGGGGAATGAAAGTGTGGAAATGTCGGGCAAAAATTATTCCCAAGAATTATTTTTGGATGAAAATGTTTTTTTCAAAACTTGTATCAAATATGAGAATTCAACATTCCCATATATAAATTTCTAGGAATGAAAAAGTAATCCATAAACCAAATGCCCCATAAATGTTTAAGATCTGTGACCGAGTATGCTTGGATGAAATTAACATTCCTATTTACAATAGGAGTTTATGAAACGATAACTACCTATTTATTAGTTATGTTCTCAATTTTGAGAAGGCAACGAAAAACCAAAGTTAGTCTGGTTGTGTTATTAGTTCATCTACGTAGAGCCATGAAAATGCACAACTCTTAAAGGGTCTTCCCCTAGTTAGGAAGTTCAATATAATGTGAAGCCCTTTTAAATCCTTCTTTTACCGACATATATACTTAACCACTAACCAAGTTGTCTAGACAATAAAGTGAAATGGTATATGTTGTGCCTTTTGCAAAAACAAAAAGTTCATGGTTAGGTTATGTTAGGCTGTGCATAGGGGTGGACTCCAATATGGACAAAGTGTATAATACCTAATTCAAATAGAATGTGATATGTGGTAGAATGTGAAATGTTTGAGGGCCTAGTGTGTTAGTCACCAAGTTGAGAGGCTTCACAAACTAACAATTGCATATTTGTATTTGTTAGTGAAATTGCTATGTTATCTGGTTTTGTTTTTAGGGTATTAATATCTTTGATGAACTATTTTTTTTTTCCTTTTTGAGGATACTGGTATTCTTGAATTGTTTTTTTCTCCTTTTTAGGATATTGATATCCTTGATGAGTTGTCATATATTTATTAGTGGCTGATTTTCACAATAAATGCTTGAAGTTTATTAAGTCTAATCAACAATCAATAAAATGTTTAATAGCTAAGGTACTGTTACTGCTTAAAACAAATTAGGTACTAGCATAGTCCTTGTTAAGTAATGATTGAAATACTTTGCTTATAAGGCTTAAGTTTAATTCTTATTGTCAGCAGTCCTTTCTTGATAAGCGATATATAAGTATCATTGTAGATTTTGTGTAAACTTTAGTTAAGGCATGTAGTATATTTTGATAATTTGATATTTTCCCTTCCTCTTAACTCTATTATTACAAAAAAAAAAATCTATAATGGCTTTAGTATACTTTTGTACCAAATTGCTGTACTTTAGCATACCCAAGATCATGGCATGTTAAAACTTTAGGCCCCACGGCTAATTTGAGACTTTAGGCGCACATATTCGAAGGATATTGAATAATTATACACAAGAAGAAAGTTAAATTACAAATTATCTCTTTAATAATAATAATAATAATAGAGACATAAAAAAAGAGATCATAGTCATTGAAAAGAATAACACTTGAGAATTATCATATTTTTTGAGTGATGTTAAGAAAAATGGCTCTCCATTGGTCATTAACTATAAGATAACATAGTGGTGCCCACACAAATTTAAAAGGATAGGTAAGCATAACTAGAACCAAGCTTTTTTTTGCAGAAAACTCATTTTCTTAAGAGCCAAGAAATTATTAGACTCAACTGGGTGTACAAAGTAAGAAAAAGAGAGACGAAGAGATACAAAATAAGGTTTTTTGCTATAGGTAACAAACAAGTGCATATAGTTGATTTTATTTTTTGGTAAATAAAAATTTAAGGGGAGGGTAAGCTATTCTATTCAAACTCAAAAAATACCACAAGCCTCAATAAAAATTTACATTGATATTTATAGATCACATACTAATGAGGGATTGTTGGCTACTATCAAACTCAAGCCTTACAAGTAAAACTGTTAGATCCTTACCATGGGGATCCACGAGAGTGGGGGCACATGCCCACACTTGTTTTTTAAATTTATTTATTACTATACTACTACTTTGTTGTTTTTGCATCCAAAACTTTTTAAAATTTGCCCAATGATGAGGCTTATTGGGTAATTTCCATACCACTAACTTTCCCACATGGAGAGAATTATAATTCATAAAAAATCTTAAATTATTCTCCATATATGAACAAATTCTATGTAATTTGGCTATGTCATTTCCTCTCAAATCTCAAATTATGTCATCTTCTTCTTTCTTAAATGTACATTCAGTGAGTGTAAGTTAAATACATCTTGCCCTTACCCAACCAAAGAATATTATAAAGATTATTAAGAATAATTTTGCCAGTGATAACTAAAATAGTTGAGAGAATATTTTCTGCTATGAATTCTATAAAGAATCATATATGCAATCGTATGAGAAATGAATGATTAAATGATTGCTTAGTTACATACATAAAGAGTAATATATAATATATATTTTGGTTAGAAAAAGAGGGCAAAGCATCATAAAGGAAAAAATATTTGATAGTATTGATAATAAAAAAAAGTCATTTAATATTTTCAAAATATAAAAATGCAAAAATCAAAATAATTGTGAATTTATTTTTTATTATTTTATATTAATATATTTTTTATGTATAAATTTAAACATTTATTTTTTTATGTTTGTATATTATTCTTGTACCTATTATCTACACTTTTTATATCCGTCATTAAATTTCTTACCAGTTGATTGTAGTTGGTTTTGAATATGTTTTTGTACCCGTTATGCTTGCAAGGAAGAGTAGAACAAGGTGAGAGGCGACGGAGCACCCCAAAGTCAGAAATTTCTTTTAAAGCACCTCCATATTAAATTTTTTTAGTTTTGCCCCTACTTACATGGAAACAATCCATACTTGCATGGAAACAATCCCTTCGTTCATTTTTTTGGGTAATGCAAATGAAGTTGAAAGTTTATAAAATTAAAGATTTTTTTGGTATATCAAATTAAAGATATTTTCATAATGCTTTTTAAGTTTGTAGATTTTCAAAAATTATGATAAAATTTTTGAGTGAAGAAAATAATTTTAGATTAAAAAAAGTGTTAAAATTAATAATTTGAATTTTACTATGTTTAAATTCAAGTGTATTTGTGTTTTTTTTTTCTAGGTGTGCATGATAAATGTGGGTATATGTATTTAGTATATAGTAGTGCATGTACCTAAAATTTATTATTGTTACTGCATACAACATTAAATGTGATTGATGTAACCAGTCCCTTAAAAGTCACCTACTCTACCTATAAATACTTTTGTACTTGAGTTTACAATGAAATTAGTAAAAAAAAAATCTACAAGATTTCATCTTCTTCTTAATCTCTTTAAAATTAAAATAAAGGTTTGTCAAAATGAATGCGAGCCCTAAACATGGTTATAAATTGTAAGCCACTCTCATTCATTTGTCTTTGATTAACTGTTGACTTAATACTATTAAATATTTCTAAAAAATACACATATTATTAATTATTAGTGAGTTCTATATTACAAAACTAAGTTTATTTTTTAAAATAAAAGTGAAAGGGATTGACAAATGTAATGGATAAGGCTATAATTCATTTATTTATTTATTTAACTCTAACAAATAATGCATATACTATGTATATCTATCAAGGTTTTGAAAACTGAACTAGTAATTGAACCGGTCAGGGGACTGATTCAAGGTTCAATGGTTCAACCATGGTCGAACCGGAGTATAATTAAATAATTTAAATATATTTATATATAAATATATATATTATATACTAATTAAACAAATTAAAATTCATAAAAAATAACACAAATGATAAAAAATAATTTACAACTTATTTTTTGAGAGTCCAAAACATTCAATAATAGTATTATCGCCTATTTTTGTTTAAAAAAAATTCCAATTTCAGTTCAAAGAGATATACAATCAATTATACATTCAATTTTCAAGCTTCTATACAATCTAAGTTTAAGTATTTCATATAAAATTCTTTTTAGATTGGCTTATATTAAGTTTTTAGATCAAAATGACATTTTGAATTAGCAAAAAATTTAATAAAAAAAAGGACCGGTTGAACTTAATTGGACCGGTCTGGGTCAACCAGTTCACTGGTTCTTGATCAGTTTTCAGGCTGGACGGTTTTTTAGGGTGGATTGAACCGGTGGGGTGACCGGTTCCCAGTCTAACCGGCCGGACCAGCCGGTCCGGTCATGTTTTCTTAACATTGATATCTATCATGTTAAAAAAATGTTGCTTTCTCCTTTTCTCATTTTGTTTCCTTTGTTGACTCCCTCATCTCATATGCTTCCAAGCAAAATTATGCTTATAATTATTTCTTTATCTTAATTTTTTTAGCATCATAAACCACAACCTTATCTAAAAACATGAAACTTCAAAATTACATAATTTTTTTCAACATACAACAACATAAAATTTCAAAGTTAAACTATATTATTTAATAAATTTATGAGTGAATCACTAATTTCGTCCTCGAAAGATTGAAGTCCTGTCATATTAGTCACTGATTGATGTTAATGGTAATTGTAATCCCTGTAAGATAATTATGTCAGTTAAGTTAATTCAATCGTTAGATGACATCCGTTTTAATTAACGGGTGTGCACATGTGACACGTTAAGTCACTAACGTGGCAAACGCATTTTCCATACATGACACATTAACAACAGATAAAAGACCCAAATCCCTAATTTCCCCAAATCACTTCCCTGTTCTTCCCCCGTTTCCTTTAGTCTCTTCTTCATCTTCACATTTATTCAAGCAAATCAGAAACAAATGATGGGTGCGGGAGACATGAGTTTTGTGAATGGACACTTTGAAAACCCTCCATTGTCCGATGTTAGCTGGACTAGTAGTGGCTGTTCGTTTGGGATAGGCCCCCGCAATAGACTAGGTGGTCGAAGGATGTGTTGGTGTGGAAGGAAAGCACTTTTGCTTACCTCAAAATCCTAGTAGACGTTTCTTTAGGTGTCCATTGTACAAGGTAAATTTCTGATTTGTTGTTGTTGAGTCTGATAATTACGTAGACTAATTGAAATTATTGGATTGCAGGATGATGAATTGTCATGTGGGTATTTCTCTTGGTATTTCTCTTGGGTTGATGGTGGCAATGATTATGCAAGTACAAGTGAGAATGAAGTTCCATGTGCATTAGTCAATATGAAGCTTGGAAGGAAGATTGTGAAATTGGAGACTGAAGTGAAGAGACTGAAGCATATTGTAGTTGTATTAAGTGTACTTATGGGGTTTTTTTCATTATGTATAATTGGTCTGTATTTGGATTTGGAAATAGTACTTTAGGTAGTTGGGGTTGTGTTTATGTAATGGAAATGACACTGTAGTCAACTATAATTGTTTTGTAATGACTTATCAATGAATTGAATGAAATAGTAATTATTTCCCCCTTGAAGTCAATGTTGGTGTTGTTGCAAACCAGAAATTGCATGCCAAATATAAATGAATTTGCTTAGCAGTACATAATGAACTTCTATGAAAGTGTTGCATACAAAAATGAACTTTCATAAGCTGATATAAATGGACAAAAATAACTGATATAAAATGAACTTTCATAAGCTGAACTTTCATTGAAATATATATTTAGTCCTCAAAGTAATTGTGTACATCAAAAAATGACAATTACTAACTGTGTACATCCCAAAATGACAATTACTAACTATATACATCCCAAAACACATCCCAAAATGACTATTACTAATTGTATAAAAACTTTCATTGCATATTGGCTAATGTTCATGTCTTCTTTGGTCTAGTTGGTCTTAGCCCAGGTGTTAGCATGAATCTCATAAACCTTGTTGCAGTAACCCTACTTGCTGCTTCCATGGTCTCTTGACTAACTCCATGGAATGCTTGTGGTGTTGGAGGCCTAATAGGTGGTGGCCTAATAGCAGGTGGGTGAGGAGATGGACCTACATCAGGTGATGAAGGCAATGGACCAACAACAGGGCCTTTTGGCTGTGAATCCGGGGTGTGATTAGGACAGGTCAATCTCACATGATTCAGCACTTTGTTGTGGCGTTGCACTACATCTTGCCCTCTGCTTCTTTTGTCTGGCTGCAGGTAATCCTTTGTAGGTCATTGTATTGTGACCTATGCCACAACACTTGGAGCACTTAATGTCAGTATAAGACCTCTTTAGTTTGTATGGATTAGCAGGTATTTCTTTGTCATCCTTATGTCTATGTTTCTTTGGCCTTCCAGCTAACCTCTTGATAGTTGGTGGGGTGGGTGCAGTTTGGTTAGTCTTGGTCCAGTATTGTTGATTAGCAGTTGGTTGCACAAAATATTCATAAGTTACATTAAAAGAGTGCATAGTCAGCCATCCATGCACATAATCTTCAGGCTTGTGGTCTTGTAAGCAATTGCTGCCACAACATGTCTGCAGGGTTGTCCTGGGAGTTGCCAAGACCTGCAAGTGCAAGTACAGGGGCCCAAATTCATATCAACTTTATCTGGCCAACACTACACTTCATACCTTTCTCATTTGGATCACCTGACCACACAGGGGTCTATTTATTACTCTTAATTTTCTCATTTTCCAACCTACTATGTTGTTCATGAGCTATAGGTCCCATGTAGCTAGCCCACAATTTCTTACGAGCAGCCATTGTCTTCATGATGTAGCACCTGACCTCCTCAGCCATGCTTAGTATAGGTTTGCCTCTAAACTTAACAATCTTTGCATTAAACACTTCGCAGTTGTTGTTACAAATACTGTCCACTTTAGGCCATTTACTGAAATGTGCTTTGATCCATGCTCTTTGAGGAAATTTGGATAAGTAAGCCTATGCCTTTTCATTGATTACTTTCAATCTAGCCATTAATGCATTAAATTGCACTCCAATTGTTGCCCTTGCACACTCCCAAACCATCGCAACTCGTTATCTTTCCATTGTTTTGTGAAGTTCTTCCGCAAGTGCATCACACAAAACCTATGATGTACACCGGGCATCACTTCTTGCAGAGCAGGTATGAAACCCTGTAACATAAACAAAGATATGTAATTTGGCCTAAAACATAATGTACTAAGTTTGAAAGACTAAAGAACCTTGCAAATGTCACATTCTACTGGTCTGATATCCAGTTCCACCCATGTTTCTTTTAGTCTCCTAGGTCCTGATGGAAAAGTGTCAGGAACCATTTCCAATTATCCTTGGTCTCACTGTCAACAATTGCATAAGCAATGACAAAAATGTGATTGTTGGCATCTTGGCCAACTGCAGATAGGAGCTAGCCTCTATAATAACCTTTTAGGAAGTATCCATCTAGCCCAATTAGTGGCCTGCAACTTGCCTTGAAGCCTCTCTTACAAGCATCAAGAGACACATATAGTCTTTGAAACTGAGGTGGGGAATCAGGGATGGGAATCACATCCATCTTCATAATAAAGCTTAGATTGCTCCTAATAAGCTCTACACAGTAATCCTAGAGCTTTGCATACTGCTCTTTCTCAGACCCTTCTACTAGTTCTCTTGCCTTCTTTAAAGATCTGTATATCTTGGTGTCATTAACATGGACACCAAATTCCATTTTGAGGTAATCAAAATGCCTCAAGATAAGTTAGGGAAAGTTGGGTCCTAATTTTTGCTTATAGCTTGTGAATCACCCATATCCTATCAGCTTGCTTATTCTTAAAACCTCTGTTGCAGGTATGTTCATTGATGAATGTTTTAATTTGGAAACTCTTTGTCACACTACTGTGTGCACTGTAGATCTCCTACTTACAATGCTCATTCATGCATTTTGCTCTTGCCCTAACCTTGTCATTGTTTACCCATCTTATCTGCCTACCAAGATGGATATTGTTATCCTTAACCCTTTTTTTGAATAGATCAATTGTGGCAAACTCCATTCCAAGCTCCAAATGCACATGCCCAAACTTAACTTGTTCATTAAACTATGGGAACATTGGTCTTTTGGAATTTCCATCATCATCTGAACTCACTGGAGCATGGAGTTCTTCATAATTGTAGCCACCATCTGCACAATCATCACTGCACACATCAGTTAGCCTATTGATCAATCAATTTGAGACACTTATGTTAGCTTTGTATTAAGCTTTATTAGATGTTTATTGTGCCTAATATTAGTATTTTAGATGAGTTTAATGTTGTTGGGCTTCATTGGACTTTAATACAAATTATGAATAATTTTTAAATTTTGATGTATTTTGACATTTCTTCCTTAGATAGGACATAACTTGGGACTCAGTGGTCCATTTAAGGTGATCTTGATGTCTTTGGAAAGCTAAGACAAGGCTCTACAATTTTCATGAAGAACTCAAGAGCTGAATCAGACTTTTAAGGGTCCAAAATATCCCTGCAATGCAAAGTGGGTTAGCTGTCATGGAAATATAGGCAGTGTGCACATATTGGACTACATAGTGAGCTATAGGCCTCCTATTGGGCTGAAACTTGGCTATTGGAAAGATAAGACTCATATCTCCAACTTCACTGAAGACCATTTAGTCAATAGATGTCGTTTTAGGCATCATTATGAAGCTACAAGTTGGTTTGAAGTTGGAAATATGTTATGCCAACCTAACTTGAGGTAGGTGCAGTGTTATTGGCATATCTGGAGTTCTAAAAGTCCAAATGGTATGATTCCAATTGAAAAATTTCAAGGAGACAACTAGCTACAACTTTCATGAGACCTCCAAGCCAAAATGCATCGTCTAGGTCATGAAAATTAAGCCAGAAGTCAGATAAGAGTTGCTGACTAAAAGCTACCAACCATACACCAACTCACCTACCATGCACCAACCCACCAACCATGCATCAAGCTTCCATATTTGACAATTTTCATGTTTTTACAGCTTGTATTCAGATTATGTACATGTATAAATTGGCTTCTATGATTAGTATAAATAGAGTCAATCTCTTTGTATTAAGAGGATTCAATTTTAAGTAAGTTTGAGTATTTGTGAGAGTTTTCTTTTTCTTTTTCTCCATTCTCTTTACAATTTCGTTTTGGTTATTTTATTTATGAGTTCTTCCTTCCCATCCATGGAAGTCTAGGCTCTCATAATCAATCTAAGGGATTAGCCATCTTGATGTTTAATTTGGAGATCTTGTTTCGTTTGTTCATATTGCTTAATTGTTATTCAAATTTCTCTTCTTCATCTTTTGACTTTTATCTAGATTAAATTGCTGAATTTGATTTAGATGTTGATGTGATAATAGCTTTATTATCATGTATTCAAAGAAGATTACAAAGATTAAACAATATATTAAAGCTTTTTGATAGATTGTTTAGCTTGGTTAAATTCTAGATTTTAAGTTAATATATGTTGAATGGTGCTTACTTTAAGAGTGTCACTTTAGAGTGGAAATATTTCTTATTACATTTGATAAGTATTTACAGGAGTTGAATTACATGTTTAATGATGAGGTAATGGAGCTTATGAGTTTAAGCTATGCTTTGGTTCCTAAGGATTGTTATAAAGATTTTAACATGAACAATCTTTGCAATCTTATGAAAACATATTATCCTATAGATTTTAGTGAGCAGGACAAGATTAATTTAAAACTTCAATTAAAGCATTTTATTGTTGATGCTCTTAAACATTTAGAATTGCTAAATCTTTTAACAATACCTAAATTGTGTCGAGCTTTGGTGGAAACAAAGTAGTCAAAAGTTTATTATTTGCTTGATTGTTTGATTTGATTGATCTTGACTCTTCTAGTTTCTACAACAACATCAGAACAACCATTTTTAGCAATGAAAATACTCAAGACTAGATTGCGCAACAAGATGGATGATGGATTTTTTGTGAATAGTATGATAATCGCTATTGAAAGGAAATTTGCTGAAGGCTTCATGTCTAAGTCGAAGGCTTCATGTCTAAGTCTATTGTTGATGATTTTAAGTCTTTAAAAGAATGAAAAGCAGAGGTATTTATGATCTTTTTATTTAGCTTTTATTTTTAGTTAGTTTTATTTGATAGATTGTTTTGAACTTTGGATATATGGTACTTTTTTTAATATGAATGTATTAAAATTATATAAAATTGTTTCTTTTAAGTATGCATGATGTAATAAATTAATTATATTTTTTGGACCTCGAAAATTTTACTTTAGGATCTCTCGTTAATTAAACAAAAACAAATTTCTCTATATAGGGCCAACATATGGAGAAATTTGTCTCCATAAACCTCATTGCGGGATCCAGACAAATGCCCACATACACATATATTTTTGACATCCTTGTGGCTAATAAAGTGTGTTCCTCGCTTTGACTATTCAACTTTGAACCTTGGGCCAACACCTATTCTAAATGTACCAAGCTAATGTGAAGGTGCACCCTTAAGATTGTCTGAGAATGGACTTAGTAATCTCGGTTGAAGCAAAAGCTGGCATGAGGACCCCTACAACCAAAACAAGAGTAAACTACTATTTTGGTTTATAAAAGATACGAGTGACATCAATTTGGTTATCAAAAAATAGTTGACATCATTTTAGTCATTGAAAGATAGTAAGTATCATCATGTTCATTTTGTCATTTTCCGAGTGAATTCTATCCATTGAGTGCCAATGTGGCATGTTAAGTGCTCTTATAGCCAATTTTCTCCATGCTAGATGACACCAAGCAATGAGTAATCACGTTTTCTCTACGCTAAAATAAGAATCCCTCTCCTTGGCCATACCCCACACATCTTCTTCATCAAAGTCTTCATTCCCTAGTGATCCCTACCCAAAACCGTTGCTCTTGTTTAGAAAACCATCCCAATTTGCTATTGTTATTTTCTTTACAACCCTTGTTGCTTGCAAATATAGATGGATGCTTATGAGAACCTCATCCACATAGCAACTTCCCTTCCCTCAACCTAACCCTAACCCCACCGCTCTACCCCCTAAACTTCCCCCTCCCATTGCTACTCACCCCCAACCCCACCCCACTCCACCCTTGAACTTCCCTTTCTCATTGTTACTCCTTTTCCACCACCCCCACCCCACTCCCTGAACCCCCCATTCCCATTGCTACTCACCTTTCCCCACTCTACCCCACCCCACCGTCCCACCTCTTGAACCTCCATTCCTTATCGCTACTTCCTTTCCCGCTGTGTTGGTAAAGTAAATTGTTGTATTGGTAAAATGAGTAAATACACATATGCACACACAACAAGCACACAACCACATAGAGAGAGTGAGTGAGTGAGTAAATTTGGTGCATAGTCACTGTGTCAGGCCTTAACATGCTAGCATGGAAAAAACGTGTCACAAGAGCACTTAACATGCCAAGTTAGCACCCAATAGACGGAATCCTCATGGAAGATGACAGAGAGGCTTAACTTAATGGCACTTACTATCTTTCAAGGACTAAAATGATGTCAAATATTTTTCAATTACCAAATTGATGTTAATCGTATCTTTCAGGGACCAAAATAGTAGTTTATAGGGCTATCAAACGGGTTGGCCAGGCCAATTTATGCCCACGGGTTAAACGGGCTGAGCCAAAATTGCTTGCATTTAAACGGGTTGCAAATTAGCCAACTCGACTCGCCTCACATCAACTCTCACAAATTTTTTTTACCTGTAAACTTTAAAATAAATTTAAATTTAATAATCTCGAATCAAATATTACATTACATAGACATAGTTTTTAATACTTTAATATCATTTAATGGGTTAAAGGAGAATTCAAACAAGTAAATAACATAAACTTATGGAGTTTGATGAATGTGTTTATATGTGGGTTGTGCTAATACTAACATGAATAGTACGTACATTTTGTACTTTTAATTAAAAAAAGAGTGTTTAATTAACTAAGTTTTTAAATTATTTTTTTGTTGAAAAAATTTAAACTTAAAAAAAAAAAGGTTATGCGGGCAGCCCGCATGTTAGCTTATTTTACTTGTGGGTTAAATGAGTCAATTCAAAATTACCCGCATTTTTACGGGTTACTAATTTTGAAGCTTGACTCGCATAATTTATGCCGATAAACGAGTTGGTCTGACGAATTTGGCCTGTTTTAACAGCTCTAGTAGTTTACTCACCAAAATAATAATTCTTATCAACAATAACATATTATGATAATATATATATATATATATATATATATTTCTTGGACAAAATAATTGGAAGCATTGTATTTTGCTTAGAAGCAGTTGAGCTCGAAGACTAAACAAAGGAAATAAAATGAGAAAATGAGAGTATAATTTTTAAAAAATAATAGACATGCATGATATATCATTTATTTATTGGAGTAAAATAAATACATATATGAATTATACTCCTCTTCATAACATTTATCAAATCATATTCTTTTAACTTTTATATAAAAATGTTAACTTGGTTTTGTAAAGAAGATATAATATTAGATTAAGCTTAAAAACTTTTCTCGTAATATAGAAATCACTAATAATTAATAATAAGTAAGTTTATTTTTTTCTTTTTAAAATACTTAATAGTGTTAAGTCAATAATTAGTTAAAAAAATAATAATGAGATGGAGTGTAATTTATGAACAAATTTAAAATTTTGTATGATTTTGATAAACCTAAAAGTTAGTGAAGTATAATCATCTAAAATATATATATATATGTTTTAAGTACTCATTTCTTATCTTAATTTTTTCTTATATTAAATTAAAGTTAAGGAGGTTTCTTTGATATATTTTTTTGTGTACGAGAATATTAATATCTTTTTATAATTAATAATTAATATTTAATCACATATTTTATTTAATTAAAATATAATTAAGTTATTTATATTTAATATTTATTTTTCAAATAAATAAAATATATGAATAAATACTACCAACTAGTACCAATATCCATTATTTTAAGGGTACTAAAAGAATCTGCAAAAGGTAATCTTAATTAATTTGAAGAAGAGAAATATAATGAAAAAAAAAAAACTTGATTGCTAGTTATGTGAGAGTGGGCCATCTCGAAGGAGGCCCATCAGCCACACAACCCAAAACCCAAGTTTCAACGCCTCCATTTTCCTTCCTCTTTTCCTGTTTCCACCACTCTCTCTCTCTCTCTCTCTCTCTCTCGAATTCTGGAGACGTTTCCCGAATCGCCCACAAGCTGCTGCTAATATATATATCTGAAATTCCACACTTCCATTCGAAAACCTCTTCTTCATCATCATAATCCCTTACAAGATCTCAAGCTTTTTTTGCTGATTCACGAAAAGTATTTTGGGTTTTTTTTTTACTCTTTTTAGCTCAAATGGCCAAAGACGGACCCAATTGGGATGGGTTGCTCAAATGGAGTATTGCTCACTCCGATGGAACTCGTCCCACTCGCAATTTAAGGTATACTTCCTCTTTCTCTAGTATCCGATTCAATTTCTGGTGTCCCCATTTTCTAGGAGTTAGAGTTGAGTTAGCTCTTGATAATAATTCTGGTTAATACAAAAGTATAAAAGTTTCTTTTTTAGTGGTTTTAGTTGCAAAAAACGCATACCCATTTATGAAAATTTATTAATTTTTTGGAAAAAATATGAATGAAGAGGCTGAAATTAATATTCAATGGACTAGGGTCTGATTTTGTGAATTTTATGATTCTGAAGTTACAAGTAGGAAGAAGGAGTGCAAAAATGCATACCCATTTGTGAAAAATTAATTTAATTTAATTAAAAAAAAGGTTTTTTGTAGTTGAATATGAATGAGGAGGCTGAAATTGATATGCAATGGACTAGGGTGGGTCTGATTTTGTTAATTTTATGATTATGTAATTACAAGTATAAAAGTTTCTTTTTTCTTAGTTGTAGTTGCAAATTTGCATACCCATTTGTGGATATTTTATTTTATTTTATTTTATTGAAGAAAAAAGGTTTTTGGTGTTGTATATGAATGAGGAGGCTGAAATTAATATTCAGTGGACTTGGGTCTGATTTTGTTAATTTTATGATTCTGTAGTGAGGAGGATCGGAGATGGTTTATGGAAGCGATGCAATCACAGAGTATTGATGTTGTAAAACGTATGAAAGAGATCACACTTGTAATGCAAACTCCAGAGCAGGTCTTGGAGGGTCAAGGAGTTACCCCAGCAGACATTGAAGGTATCCAACAATTACCATAGTGCAAAGAAATGGGCAAAAACAACATTTTCTTTTCTGTTAATGAGTAACTTTTCTTAAATATCATACTAACTCAGGGTAGGTATCTAACATGGATTTTTACAGATATGTTGGATGAGTTGCAAGAGCATGTTGAATCCATTGATATGGCCAATGGTGAGTTTTTTTTTTTTTTCATGGTTATGGACTTTATTGTGTTGAAGAGTATAGAGACTAATTATTGTTATGTAAAATACTTGAATTATCTTGCCTGTGATTGCTTTTGGCAGTTTCTAATGTGATCTTCTTATTGTTATGTAGTTTTTATTAGCTGCTTCTATGCATTATTCACTGCATGATGAAGTGTCTTTCTTAAAAGTTGGGCAATGCAGGGTCAATGGTAAATACTAGTCACCTGTTTTGAATTGTAATGGTTTTGCAGAAATTAATGTGTTGGGTTTATTAGTGCTGGCTCTGTTGGTCAAGATGTTTTGAATTGTAGTGTTTTGCAGAAAATTGTTAATTTATACCTGTCTTTAAGTGGCTAATCTCTCTTATTTTTTCATGTGATAATGGCAATAGTTGCCACTGCTGAAATACAATTTTGCTGTCGTTAATATGTACATTTTTCCTTTTTGAATCAGATTATGTTTGTGCCTGTGTTTTTCGATAATTGGTTGGCTGTCTATTTTCTCTTATTTTTTCATGTGATAAGGGCAATAGTTGGCACTGCTAATTGCTGAAATACAATTTTGCTGTCTTAATCTGTACATTTTTCCTTTTTGAATCAGATTATGTTTGTGCCTATGTTTTTTGATAATTGATTGGTCAATGGATCTACGTTTATCTAATCCAACAACCTTATGCTTCACTTATTTTCTGGTATTTATCTGTTCCCCAGACCTCCACTCAATTGGTGGGTTGGTTCCTCTTCTTGGTTACCTCAAGAACTCTCATGCCAATATTCGAGCCAAGGCTGCTGATGTTGTGACCACGATAGTCCAGAATAATCCTCGTAGTCAACAACTTGTTATGGAAGCAAATGGCTTTGAACCTCTTGTTTCTAATTTCAGTTCAGATCCTGATGTGAATGTTCGAACTAAGGCGCTGGGTGCAATATCTTGTATGTATTCTTATATTTTGCAGTAGTGATCTCTTATTTCCTGAGTTTGGAATGGTATTGACTTATTTCTGCTTTGGGGATAACTTGACAGCACTAATTCGGCACAACAAACCAGGTATCACTGCATTTCGTCTTGCAAATGGTTATGCAGCCTTAAGAGATGCGCTAACTTCTGAAAATGTGAGATTTCAAAGGTAATTAAGGTTTTTTCTAATAAAGTTCTTAATTGTGTTATTGCTTTCTAATTTCCCATTAATTAGAAATTTATACCTTGTGATATCCTTATTATTATTATTATTATTGGTTCTGTAGTTTATTTCATGGCAGTGTTTTTCTTTTCTTGTGATGCTGCTTCTACTTATTGAATAATTAGATTTTTAATCCTCATTATTAATTGGGGATACGAATTCATAATTTTGGTTAATTTTACCATCTTTCAGGAAAGCTCTCAACTTGATCCATTACCTGTTGCATGAGAATAGTTCAGACTGCAACATCGTGAATGAGCTAGGATTTCCTCGTGTTTTTATGCACCTTGCCTCTAGTGAAGATTCAGATGTCCGAGAAGCTGCCCTTCGAGGCCTTCTCGAGCTTGCTCGCGATAAGAAAGATGGGTCTGCTGAAGATGATGAGAAAATGAAGCAACTTCTTCAAGAACGAATAAATGGTATCAGTTTAATGTCAGCTGAGGACCTTGGGGCAGTTAGGGAGGAGAGGCAGCTTGTGGACACCCTATGGAGTACTTGCTTCAATGAGCCGTCTTCTCTTCGAGAGAAAGGTCTTCTTGTGCTTCCTGGAGAAGATGCAGCCCCTCCTGACGTGGCTAGCAAACATTTTGAGCCTCCTCTTAGATCTTGGGCTGGTAACCCATCTTCCAAGAAAGACTCCAACAATGAAAAGAAAAAGACCCCTTTGCTTTTAGGGCCAGGGCCTTCATCTGCAGACACTGATAATCAAGTTAGTTCAAGTAGAGAAGATGCTAGTTCGCAGATGGATACTCGTCGATGAAGCGTTAATGTTGCCCAGTCAGTTTTCTTATCTTTTATTTTATCGAATTGTTGCTTCCTTTCTATCTTATCATACAATAGTAATTTGTTCTTTCACCCATAGGCTTATCATACAATAGTGATTTTCCTTCCTTTACCCCAAAGGCTGGTCTTCCACTATATTCTAGGATGATCTCCTGATATGTGTCACTATAATTAGCCTTCCATGGATACTAGTTACTATAGCTTCTTAATGCATGACAGTATGGTGAATTCCTTTTCTTTTTCTTTTCTTTTTTTAATGTCTGCATTCTGATATTTTCCAAGCCTTATTTAAATGTCATACATAATATCCGTCTGTCCATATTCATTCATACTTTTTCTTCAATAATATGATGTACTTGTCGCCAATATGATGGCCATCTATAATAGTGATTTGCAGAGGGAATGGATTGGGGTTTCTGGAAGGTGTATGGATTATTCTTATTGTGGAGCCTAACTCCAAATAAGCTAACTTAAGAAAGGAAAAAGGAACCCAAAAGGAGGAACTTTTAATTAGACTTCACTGAATTAGGTCCAGAATTAAAATAACAGTAGCTAAAAGGGCCATGCTTGATGTCAATTCTGCATTATAGAACCTAACATAAACTACATGACCAGCACGTCAGATGGTAGAAGTACACTACATAGCCAGCATTCTCAGCTAGAGAATCCTATCCGATATTGGAGTGATTGGTACTAATCATCTTTGGTGTCAAATTTCTGTGATGGATACACTTTCTTCTTGCTTCAGCAAACTTATTTTGTTTGCGTCCGAGTGTGGACTTGCCCAATACTCGATCATTTAAGCTGCAAGTAGGACAATTCAAGTGGCTTGAACTAATTGTGAGAGTTTTAAATCAAGGTGATATGGCGGCTACATCTCCGTTGTGGCAACCACCGCGACTGCAACTTTCTGTAATTGCGTACCACAACGCTACCATGACTGCAAACTTGCTAATTATGTGTGCAATCTAAGAAAGTACATGCTTTTGCATTGCCATATCATAGACAATGAGTACATCAGTTATTTGCCAACTTGTTTAACTTCACTGGAATACGCCCCAATTATTTCTCATTAATTGGTGCAGCTATTTGGTTAACAAGTTGCTTATAACGCCTACTTTAATTTCCTTCTGGCGTGTTTGGTCAAAACAGAAGTTTCTTGCTCTATGTGGGATAAGCAACAGAAGTCAGTGTATCTTACCAGTCAAGAATAACCTCGTATAGACCCCAACCTTTGCAAGCTACGTCCAGTTTCAATTGCTCCTCCTTATTCCCGTGAGAGCAGTGACAGTAATAAATCAATGATAGGGATCTCAGAAGAAAGGTGAGATATAATTGACTTTTTCTGTCTCTTCTTGACATGAAATTCTTATGTAGAGAGTAAAATATCAATCCAATTAAAATATAATACTTGACATTAGAAATTAAATGAGTCGTGAGATTAATTTTATAATACTTCATAACAAATATTTTGAGTATCTTACTCTCAAAATTCGTAAGGCCTTGACTCCGCACATATTTTTTAGTAACTTGCGAGGGACTCGTCTTCATTTGTTTTTTTTTTTTTTGGGTACGTCTTCATCATTTGTTATAGGATTTTTAACTCATTAATGTCAGGCTATAAATTGTTTACGATCATGAATTGCTACAAGTTTAACTATGACAATAATTATTAAAAAGTCAAATTCTGTCTGTAAATTAGAATTAAACTCTTTGATAAATGATGGGATCTCGTATAAGATTATGGAGCTTAAGTGGCTGCATCCTCTCTGTTTTAGTTTCATCTGCGTGTATTGTCATTGATATTATTATTGTTACACACTGGTCTTGTATCTAATAGGCTGGAAAAAAGAATTCACTGACTATATGAATAATTAATTATGTGTTTGGATTAATTTTGTTTTTTCATGTGCTAGAATCACGTGAAGTGGCACAGGCTTGGCTATAATTTTATTATGTTTGGGTGACTAGTTATGTGTTTAGTTTGCTTGGTGATTTTCTAGAACAGTATTTTCCACAATTTTCTCTCTCTCTTTTGACCGTTTGGGTAAATAAAAAAAAGCTAGTATAATACACAAATTTTAATACAATTTTTTAATAAGTTCAAATTAGCACTTTCTTGTTGAAAGATTGTTTCCAAGCTGTTGGGAGAGAATATCTCCTTTTCCCTCCAACAAATAACCTTTTAAATTATTTTATACCTTTTTTGATAATTTACTACATAAAAAGTAATTTATTTTATTTAATCTAAACAAAATTCATCGTAAAATTAGTTTTGGTCTATTATATCCAATCATAAACTGATTTTTCATAATTGATTTTTCTAAAAATAAATTATACGCATAATTGATATTTTATGTAATATTTTTTTACTCTAATTTAAACACTCACTAGAGCTAAAAGCTTTGTTTGCAAACAAAAAAGTGACAAAAAATTGTGTTTATTGTCTAATTAATATAAATACTATTATTTATTTTATATGTAAACTATTATATAGTTAATAATTTAATGATGTACATTAATATTATTTTAAATATTTAAATAAAATTAAAATTTGAAAATCATTATTATAATCTAACTAGACATTAATTTTAATTTTTTTAAAGATATTAACAATTAAGAAACCAAATAATTTTCACATTAAGCCACTTCAGTTAGCATAGATCGTTTTATGGAAGTTGGAAGGATATAGTAAAACCATGTCAAAATTGTATTACGTTGCATTCATGGGTAATGTAGCAATGTAGCACTTGAATCTGTTATATAGTAAAATCCAAACGCCTTACTGCTTGCAAGTTATATGATGTGAGTCGTGATCATATCATATGTAATAAAGGAATTCAAGGCTGGAGCAAGTCTGAGAATCTAATTGATCATCGATAGTATTTGATGGATAGTCCCACAGCAATAAGAATCGTGCTCAAGATCATTGGTATAAGTTCCATCTTCTTCTTCTGCTACAAGGTGCCGTATGCCAATTGCAGTGTTACCAACAGTTGGTGCTTGCAAGGATACTGAGTTGCACTGCCACAAGGCCTAGAAATCATCATCAGTCATCACTACAATCTACAACTGTTTCAATTACTAACCGTGTCATTTCCACTCTTGACATACCAACACCCAACTAATATGCCAAGAATATGGCAGTGTGGTACAAAAATAAAAGTCATATATATGTCTAGTGCTTTTTTGTGTTTGTTCTAGGAGAAACACTGATCTTTCATTTTACTCTTCCTTTTGCTAATAATTTTTCTTTTAAAAAAATCTTATAAATTCCATTTTTCTTGAAAAACTCTCCGACTAAGTTTTTTTTTAATATAGATTTAGTCTACTCATTAGACAATAGATTAAAAACCTCTTCCGATTTTTTTTTATAGACTTGGTCTACATAGTAGACTAAGCCAATAAAAGAGTGATACATCATTATTTTAAATATAACATAATACTATTTATTTAATATAAATAATAATATATCATCTTTCATTAGTTTAATCTACCTAAATTAATCTGTCATTTATGAGTTAAATTGAGTAGAAATGTATAGGTTCTTGGGTTGACCCCGATCTGTTATTCACCCCTACCTTGTCTATAATGTATCACAACACTTAGATCCTTAGATTCTTCTTGCAAATCAGACAAAACATGTTTAGTGCATTACTTTCAAAAACAGTTTGATCCAAGCATTTAATTTTGTGATTTAAATTTTCTTTTTTTTTTCCCTCTAGTTATGTGTTATTAAATCATAGACTATAAACCTATGACTCAAGTGGTAAATAAGTTTGAGCTCAACGAATGAAGGGACCTTTGCAATGTTAAGAGTTTAAGCCCACAGAAAAATACTTGTGAGGAGGGGCAACCTTAGTTAGTCTCACACCAAAAGAGTGTGAGGTTACTCGGCAAAGACAAAAAAATCATAGACTATGAAAACAACTATAAATTATTTTAATGACGTATCAAAACATGATTAGATAATAGGGTAAAAAAAATTTATAGTTAAAAACAGTGATGGATCCAAAAGTTTTAGTCCATGGGGAAAAATTTACATACTAAAAAAGTTTAAATTTATAAATATTTATATAATATACTACCATTGAAAATATATACACATTATAATTATTTTAGTAACTCAAGGACATCGAGGGCAAATCAACAAATTTTATGGGATAATAATATAAACTATTGAAAGTCTCGTATACATAGATTCGTCATTAATTAAGAGTGGATCAAAACTTAACTATACATTATAATGTAAGAATAAACTAAAGGCCATATATGAATTTAGAACATCTCAATTACTAAGGTAAAATGTGTACCTTGTTCGCTATGATAATTACCAAGAGAATTCACAACGGGCTAGGTCTTCCTTTCCTTTTCTTAGTCTTAATGTGGTTCCTAATGGGTAAAGCTTACGATCTATTTAGATAGGAGAGAGAATCTAACTTATATATAATGTGATGTTTCAACCCTAACCAAGCCCTCCTATCATGGGTGCCCTCTCATCACGGGCTTGCAGGGTTAGGCATACACTAACTATTGCCCGTCACATTGGCTCAATAAGGTGAAAGATGTCAAAAACAATTAGGGCCCGTTTGTATTAGCTTTTTTAGGAATAGAAGTACTTTTTTGAAGTAATAAAAGTGTTTTTTTTAGAAGTTAAAGAGTTCAAGCTTTTAAAAAAAGTACTTCATGTACTTTTTTGTTGCACATGAAGTGTTTTTTTTAAAAGCTTAAACTCTTTAGCTTCTAAAAAAAAGTACTTTTATTATTTCAAAAAAACACTTTTTATCCTAAAAAAACTAATACAAACGAGCCCTTAATCACTAACTTAAAGCCTCATATTCTGAAAACAAATTTTACAAATTGTCATAGATAAAATCACTTTGATGAATTTTTACTCATACCAATTTGTAGAACTCATAAACAGAATCCCTAATTGCCCTGATTACAAGAGTATATCACAAAAGACACATTAGAACAAAAGTTTCATTTCATGGATCTGATGAAATTGTCACATAGTGCATTTTGTTATAAATTACAATTCTCAAAAAGTTTCAATACATCTTTATAATATATAATTCATTAGGGAGAGTACAAATCATGGACATATTAAGCAATAGTTTCAATAAAATAAAGTGAAAAGGCTTATCTAAAAGATCATTGAAACTATATCATTTAAAGAAAGCACCATGTGAAGCTATACCATAGTGGTTGGTGCACTGGCCATTGTAACTTGGGAGGACCAGGTCATCCATAGTGTGGCCAAATATTTTTTTTTGGAATTATATAGGAATTAATAGCCATAAAAAAGACAAAATCATGACAAAATATTCGAAGATTTGACAAAATCCAACCAAATCCCAAAATTTTGAAAAGAACCCTAAATAATGAATCCCAAAATTTCTAAAAGAACCCTAAACAATGAACTAGAAATTTGCAGATCTGAATTCTCCCTCCACATACCATGATTTTATGTATTCTATATGTCAATAGATTTGTATTGGTGAGCCTTACAAAAGTCCCAAGGTCCCAAGACTGAATTAAAGTCGTTATCTACATGAAATTAAAAAGGAGGAATTTGGGTTTCTTGGATAAAAATTATGGTTTAAAGATGATATCATAAAATTAGGTCTACACTAACAACCGTTCATCAAATTGGCTCAACAAGGTGAAAGAGGTCTAAAAAATTAATCATCAACTTAAAGTCTCATACTATCTCCCATATTAATCAATCATTAATCTATTTTATTAAAATATAAAATAATATCAATTAGTGACAACACACAATAAAAAAAATATTCCAACATATAATACCAAAAATAATTCAAAATTATAAGAGTTTAATTTTGATCCACTGTCAGTGTAAAGTTTCTTTACACTGTCATTTAATCATGTATTGCCAACTCATTAAAAGAGTTTGACTATTATAATAACTACCTCAAAAGTCTAATACTTTTAATGATATATCAGTACATGATTGGATAACAATATAAAAAAAATTTACACTAATAATAGATTAAAATTAAATCTAAATTTTAAAATTAATCACTTCAATATTAGTCCTTACAATTTTAGCTTTCCAATTCCACTTATTTTAATAGCCCTCAATAAGTTTTTACCATAATTGTAGCTTTCCAATTCCACCTTACTGGCTACAAAAGGAAAATTTGCCACAGACGAAAATGACCACTTTTAAGTAACGGTGAAAAGGAAAGTTAAGTTGGCTTTCCAGTTTCCAGCATCATTATCTTTGGGGAAAATCGATCCTACCCGACCTTGCATTTTTACCTCACTTAATTTCATAATAAAAAGAATATCATAAAACTAACTTTTTAGATTGGGATCGAAATACACGTGGACAGCGACCAATGTTTGGAATAGAAGTACCTGTTCTTGGCAGCGTTATTTATTTTTCCTACACTAGATGATTGAGAGAAACACAAAAACTACACTGGAAATGGCAAGGATGAATAAGATTTCTAGTTCTAGTAATTCTTGTTGCTATTGTTGGGTTCTACTTGTGTTTGCACTTTTCTTTCAGATCTCCTCTCAACATGCAACCTCTCGGTCAACGGTAGAATTTCTTCCTGGCTTTCAGGGACCCCTTCCCTTTGAACTTGAAACTGGGTGAGTAATAGCACTTCCATTTCTAGCTGCGTTTTTTTTGTTTCAGGAAACTTTCTCTGTTTAGGCTAATACCCTTCAAGAAATTGGATTTTAAATTGGTCAAGTTTATTTTATTTTATTTTTTGTTTATAGCTGTTTTCATTCCTCTAAACCTGTGCAGGGTGCCAACTTGTGCTGAAGTTGGTAATCCCACTACAATAGGAAAGAGAAATGATTGTGTGGACCATGTAAACCATGGTGCTTTCTTCCTCTTCTTCAATATGGTTTTATAACATTTATGTGCATTTCTCAGGTACGTGGGCTTGGGGGAAACAGAGGATGATCTGCAGGTGTTTTACTACTTCATTAAGTCAGAGAGCAATCCTGAGAAAGATCCTCTTATGCTTTGGCTAACTGGTGGTCCTGGTTGCTCTTCATTTTCGGCTCTTGCCTATCAAATAGGTAATTGTGAAATAGCAACTTTGCATGGATCTCTTTTTGTAATGCCGTTAATGGATACCTGGATATGTGCATCACAACATTTAATACATGTCTGGTTTTGCTTAATTTTTACACAATAATAGCTTTTTAGACAAAAGTTCTCTGCATCATTTTGATTATTAGCTTTTCTGAACACAAAATATGCTAATCCAAATAGGCAGTTACATATTTAGATTTTTCTTGCACTTCAGACAAAAAAATCTGTGTTAAGGAGTACTTGTTGTGACCAGATCACCAGATTTAATCAAAACAATATACGAAAGGACACAAACACAAGAACACAGGATATAACGTGGTTCAGCTCCTGCGTCCACGGACAGAAAAAGAGAAAATTATTAACTATGAACAGCAAGAAATTACAAGAGCAGTCTTACATTCAGCTCTGACTGGACTCGGATCACAGATTATACTCAAGTTGTTTCACTCCCACTACACTGCTGTAGCTTACAATATTTATATAATTCCTATGCCTAGCACTCATTAGACACAAGCACTGTGGGACTTCAAATATGGGCTGGGCGAAATAAAAATACAATACACCTCAACAAATCTCCACCTTGTCTTGAAATTTCCTCCTTCAATGACATTCCCACTTGAAGGGCATAGTTCATACTGAAAGATTAATCAAGTTCAAGCAATTCTCAATCTTGATTGTATGAACTGGCTCAAATTATCTTCTGGATTACCTTTTGTACCAATCTTCTTGACTTTCAAGTTACCCTGAGTGATGACCTGTCGAACAAAGTGATACCTGACATCTATGTGCTTAGTCCTCTCATGATGCATTTGATCTTGGGAAGGTTTATGGCACTCTGAGTTTCACTATAAACTGTGCTTCCATCCTGATCAATTTTCACATCTCTGAATAAGCCATTTAGACACAAAGCTTCTTTCACTCCTTCTACCAGAGTCATGTACTCTTCCTCAGTTGCCGACAAAGCTATTTTTGATTGCAAAGTTGCTTTCCAACTGATGGTTTTTCCAAGAAACAGAAGATATAACCTGTCAAGGACCTTCTCTTGTCCAAGTCACCTGCATAATCTGAATTTGAATATCCTATTCCACCAGCAACTGTCTACCCTTGCCATAAACCAAGCCATAACCAGCAGTCCCTTTGAGATACCTGAATATCCACTTGACTGCTTCTGAATGCTTCTGAATGCTTCTTCCAGGGACAATGCATATATTTGCTCACTATATTGCACTGCACAATGTCTGGACTAGAGCAAATCACAGCATACATAAGGGACCAACTGCACCATTGTATGGAACTCTTTTCGTATACCTCTTCTCCTCAGTAGTAGGTGATGGAGCCATAGAAAGTTTAAAATGTGCAGCTCAAGGAGTACGAACTGGTTTGGACTGACTCATCCCCAAACGCTCAAGCACCTTCTCAAAATATTTGCTCTGTGATAGAAATAATGTCCTAGCACTTATGTTTCTGATGATTTCCATCCCTAAGATCTTTCCTACACCAAGATCTTTCATCTCAAACTCACCACTCAACTGAGCTCTCAGGTTGCTGATTTCAGACATGTTTTTAGAGGCAACCAACATGTCATCAGCATATAGCAGAAGATAAATAATTGAGCCATCTGAGAGCTTCTTATGATACACACAACTATCATACTGACTTCTAATGAAATCATTACCCCACATAAAAAGAGTCAAACAGTTTATACCACTGTCAGGGTGACAGCTTCAAGCCATATAATGACCTTTTCAACAAGCACACTCGGTCTTCTTTCCCAGAAACAACAAATCCCTTAGGTTGATGCATATAAATCTGTTCACTCAACTCACCAAGTAGGATAGCTGTTTTGACATCTAACTGCTCCAACTCGACGTCATCAGCAGCAACCATAGAAAGTAACACAAAAGGAAGTTTGTTTTAAAACTGGCCAAAAAACTTCCAGAAATTCATTGACCTTACTGCTGTTTAAAACCCTTAGCTACCAACTGTGCCTCAATGCTACCAACTGTGCCTTGAACCTCGCATCTTCCACGCCAGGAATTCCCTCTTTCTTCTCGAAAACCCATTATATAACCCACAATTTTCTGCTCTTTTGGTGGTTTAACTAGTTCCCAAGTATGATTCGAGCTCTTTAGTCATGGCCATCGACTACTGTTCTGATTCACAACTAGATATGGCATCATGATTTGTTCATGTTTCCACATCATCAATGTCACCTGCCACGATAATGCAAGACCCACTAAATTAGCTTGACCAAATCGTTGTGTAGGCTTCATCTGTTGTTTCTCTCAGTCTTGTGTTAAATGGCATTCATTTACCTGCTCTTGTGGAACAACATCCTCCTGATTAGAACAGGGTTATCAATAGTGCCTGGAGCGGCCACTATCGTGGCGGAGCGGACCCAAAACGCTCCTGGCTGCTCGTCGCGGAGCAGTTCATCGTCGTGGGGTGGAGCGCTGCTTTCGCGGCCCGTCGCTGATGAAATAGCGGCCATTGCGGCCGCTACACTGAAACAGAGAGTGAATCTCTCTTTTGCCCCCACTTAATGGACCGTTTCAGGGAGATTTTTGTCTCTCAGGCCCATCGTGCAACACCCATTGATTTAGGGTTCCCCAGCAACCATTTTCAGCCTCTTTTTCATCTTTCTCTCTCTGTTCAGCGCTGATCCACCCACAAAAGCTCCTTTGACCATTTTCGCACCCATTTATCCATACGAAGCTGGGATTTCTTGCTCGATCAACTCCACCATTTTCGCACTCTCACCATTTTCGCACCCCCTCTTGCTCTGTCTCTTCCCTTCCCTACTCTTGCTCTGTCTCCACTCTTGCTTTTGCTCTGTTTCAAATCATTCTGAGCAAGCTCTTGCTCTTGCTAGACTAGACCCTCTTCCACTGCCAAGAAAGGAAAAAATATTTCTTGGCCTAGCCCATCCATGGCATCATCCCAGTCACCACTGCACAGCATTTCCTCTTCCTCATTGGTAAAGCCCACTGGTGAGCTTTTGCTCTGTTTCAAATCATTCTAAGCAAGCTCTTGCTCTTGCCAGACCAGACCCTCTTCCACTGCCAAGAAAGGAAAAAATATTTCTTGGCCTAGCCCATCCATGGCATCATCCCAGTCACCACTGCACAGCACTTCCTCTTCCTCATTGTTAAAGCCCACTGGTGAGCATGTTGATATTGGATGGCAGTGGAATAGTTTGAGAGATATAAACAATAAAAAGGCTGTCACATGTGATTTTTGTCTTAAAGTGACCAATGGTGGGATTACTAGAGCAAAGAAACATCAACTTGGTGTGAAAGGTGATGTCAATGCTTGTAGAAAATGTCCACCTGAGGTTAAGCAATTGTTGTTGGATGCTGCTAACAAAAGAAAGAGTGACAAAAGTGCATATAATGATGAGCTGCAAGAAGAGGAGGCTGAAGAGGAGGATGAGTTGCAACAAATTTGTAGTATTAGAAGTGGAAAAAGAAAGGCATCATCATCAAGTGACACCCTTTCCACTGCCAAGAAAGGAAAAAATGTGAAAGGCCCCATGGATTTACTCCTCTTAAAAAGACCAGAAGAATCTCTCAAATTATCAAAGGCTGAAAAGTTGAGGCAAACAAGCATCAATGATGCGTGTGATAAAGAAGCTAGGGCTAGAACTATTCAGTATATAGCTCGGTTTTTTTACCGGGCAGGAATATCATTCAATGTAGCCAATTTGAAATGCTTCAAGTTGATGGTTGAAGCTATTGGAAACTATGGCTGACACCTAAAACCTCCAAGTTATCATGAATGGAGGGTTCCACTCAAAATGGAATTGGAGCACACAAAGGAAATGTTGAAGGGTCACAAGGAAGAATGGGTAAAATTTGGTTGTTCAATTATGTCAGATGCGTGGACTGATAGGAAGAATAGGACCTTGATCAATTTCATGGTTAATTGTCCATCCGGGACTATGTTTGTAAAGATCATTGATGCTTCTGGATTTGTAAAGACTGGGGACAAGCTATATGAGTTGTTAGATGCTTTTGTAGAGGAGATTGGAGAGAAGAATGTTGTTCAAATTGTAACAGACAATGGCAGCAAGCCAGCAACAATATGTTGGCTAGTAAGGTTTTCATAATTACATTGCTTAAAAACATTTTATTTGCTTCAACCATTCACCATTCACCATTCATTGAAGTTCCTCTAATTTGGTCTTAGGTAAATTATGACAAGCCAAAAGAAAGCATCTTTATTGGACTCCATGCGCTGCACATTGCGTGGACTTGATGTTAGAAGACATTGGAAAGCTTCCCCAAGTGAAAAAGACAATACAAAGAGGCATATCTCTTGTAGGATTCATTTACAACCAAACATGGGCCTTAAATGCGATGAGAAAGTTCACCAACAAGATGGAATTGGTTAGGTATGGGGTCACAAGGTTTGCAACAACCTTCCTTACATTACAAAAGGCTGCACAAACAAAAAAATAACCTTAGAAAGGTGTTCACATCAGAAGAATGGTTGAGATCTAAGACATCTAAAGATGCTAAGGGAAAAAGGGCTATTGAGACTGTACTCATGACTTCATTTTGGAATCATGTTGTTTATACTCTCAAAGTCATGGGGCCTCTAGTGCGTGTTATTAGACTTGCTGATAATGAAAAAAGGCCAGCAATGGGTTATATATATGAAGCAATGGATAAGGCAAAGGAAGCTATGCAAATACCCTTCAATGGAAATGAAAGCAAGTACAAGGAGATATTTTCTATCATTGATACAAGATGGAATTGCCAGCTTCATCATCCATTGCATGCAGCGGGTCATTTCTTAAACCCAGAGTTCTTCTATGCAAATCCACAAATTGAATTTGTTTCAGAGGTGATGGAAGGACTTTATAAGAGCATTGAGAGGCTAATACCAACGAAAGAAGGGGTAGATAATGTTACAAAAGAGTTGCCATTATATAAGAGAGCTGCAGGCATATTTGGTATGAAGGCTGCAGTAAGACAAAGGAAAGAGTTGGCTCCTGGTAAGTAAAAGTGAATTTCTAGATAAATTAAATTACATCAACAATTCATTTTATTAGTAATTGCTTATGGAATTGCAGCTAAGTGGTGGAGGATGTATGGATCAAGTACTCCAGATTTGCAATACTTTGCTATAAAAGTATTGAGCTTGACTTGTAGTGTATGTGGATGTAAGCGTAATTGGAGTACTTTTGAGCATGTAAGTAGATGACTAAAATGATAGTATATTTTATTTAGTTTCATAATTCATTTCATGAAATGAAACTAACACAATAGTTTTTGTTTTAATTATACAATAGATTCATTCTAAGAAGAGAAGCAGGCTTGAACATCAGAAATTGCAAGACTTGGTTTTCATCAAGTATAATCAAGCCCTTAAAGAGCGTTTTGACAACCGTGACGTGATTGATCCCATTGTCCTAAATGACATTGATGAAAGTAATGAGTGGTTAGTGGGAGAAATGGGTGGAGATGAAGTTGCTGCTGAAGAGTTGGTCTTTGATGATGATACTTTGACTTGGGGAGATGTTGCTAATGTAGTTGGGGCTGGAGAGCCTATAACATACACTAGGCAGCAAACAAGAATGAAGAAGAAAACAACTTCAAGACCTTCAAGCTCTAGGATAAGGATTGAAGAGGAAGAGGAAGAAGAGATGGATGATGTAGAAACTGAAGAAGAAGTGGAAGAGGCCTACAAGTCTAGTAGTGATGAAAGCAATGATGATGAAGAGAACTTGGAGGACCAAGATGATGACTTTGATTGATATTGATTGCTTTCTTGTTTAATGCTTAGCTTATGCTTAGCTTATGCCTTAGAGGCTTAGACTTGTTTAGGATTTGGTGTTGTACCTTGTTTCTAATTGTATTTGATTTAGAATTGTTATTTGATTATGCTTATTAGACTTGTTATTATTGGTACTTTTTAAGTTTTAAGTATTAATTATATGTGTATTACAAATTTGTGAATTTTTTAAATTGCATCTGCTATCTTCGGTGTATTGGCCGCTTCGCGATCTGCTATGCCACGATAGCGTTTTTGGGGGTGGCCGCTCCGCGCCGCTTTCCGCCATTCACAACCTTGGATTAGAATCATGTTCCTCTAAATTACTAGTCTCATTTGGGGTGCCTGACTGAACCTCAGATCTATTAGGCTTGGATCCCAATTCAACTAGCAACTCCACCTGCTTCTTAGTAGTCTGGTTATGATCAAGATGCTCCTTGTTGAACAACATAGCAGATTCATGGAAAGTGACATCCCTGTTGATAATAAACCTGGAGTTTTGATTATCAATACACCACAAAGGATAGCCCTTAACCCCATCTGCATAGCCTAGGAATATGCATTTCACTGCCCTCAACTCTAACTTCCCATCATTGACACGAGCATAGGCAATACATCCAAAAATTCTCAAATTTGAATAATCAGCAGGCATACCTGACCACATCTCCATAGGATTCTTACACTTGATATCTGATGATGGTGACTGATTAACCAATTATGCTGTCTTGACAGCTTCAGCCCAGAAATCCTTGATCAACTGTTTATTAAAAAGCATGCTCCATGCCCTTTGAATTAATGTTCTTTTCATCTGTTCTGCCTCACAATCCCATTTTCTGAGCAGAACTTGTTGAATTCTTCATCACAGAATTCCAGGCCCTTGTCAGTTCTCAAAATCTTAATGGATCCACCAATTTGCTTCTCAATTTTAGTCTTCCATTCTTTGAACCTGCCAATGACCTCATCCTTGCTTTTCAAAGTGTACATCCAAACCTGTCAAGAGAAGTCCTCAATAAAAGTCAAACTGTATCTACTGCCACCATTAATGCGAGATGGAACCCAAATATCAGAATAAATATAATCCAAAATCCCCTTGGTCTGATGCACAGCTATACTGAATCTTGTTTGCTTGTGTATCCCAAGAACACAAGATTCACAATAAACCATCTCCCTGTCTCCTGCCCACTCAGCAAACCTTGCTTGCTCAACAATGTCAACCCTCTCTCACTCATATGGCCTAAACGCATGTGCCATATTCTGGTGGTTTCAGATTCTTTGTATGATGATTAGACAACAGCAGTGCCTCCTGTGACAGTACTTTACCTTGATGGTAAAAGAAGACTTGAGAAGGGGGGTTGACTCAAGTCACTCACAATTTCAGTTTCTGCAAAATACTTAAACACAGAAATTGATGCAGTGATGAGGTAGCTTGATAAGCAGACTTATGTCAGGGGAATCTTGTAAACCAGAAACTTAATAGCTTGTTCAGGCAATCAAAACTTAACACACAAAGTAAATAAGCATGAAATCAAGAAAGATAATGTAAAAAGTAGGTTAAGCATGCTTTTTGTGCTAGGGAGTGTCCTTCTACACGACCAGCACCCTTTTGCAGCAGCACACAATGTTTCTGACATTTGTAGAGGGATATCAAACCGTTGGCAGTCCTTTGGGATCATCCAAAATCAGTTTTCGTAATTGAAATGCAGTGCAGTAGTTGCGGCTCATCTTCATTCATGAGACAACTCGTCAGGGAATCCCAAACTTCTGAAGTTGGACAAGATAGTAGCTCTTGTTGAATATATGATCTTGTATTTGAGAGCTTCATCTACAAATGCTTTGACAAATCTCCACATTAGTCTTTTGACTAAGATCAAGCATTAGCAATCTGTGTTAATCATGAGAATAGTATACTCATCATGTTTGTTATCATCACATAAATAAGCTAAATAGGGAACCTTGGGCTAACATACCTTTTATTTGTGTTAGAGATATAAAACCAATCTTGGGCCTTCACCTAATAGCTTAAGCTTTTGGGATAGTTGGTTCTTGACATGGTATTAGAGCCTCTATGACCAAGTGGTCAGGAGTTCGATCCTTGCCGCCCCCATTCTTCTAAATAAAGTTGAATTTTAGCACAAGGTAGGGTGGGCCTGTGCATTGTCCACCCTTCAAGCCCAATGGGCTCTTCCGTGAGGGGGCGTGTTAGAGATATAAAGTCAATCTTGGGCTTTCACCTATCAGCTTAAGCTTTTGGGATAGTTGATTCTTAATAATTTGTTTCCTTTTTAGATAGTTTAAAATGATGTGTTAAGGAGTACTTTTAAAAATTAGTTTCGCTTTTTAAATTTTTTTAATTAAGTTGAAGCAGATGTTCAAAAGTAGAGTAATGCATTTACATTTTTTTTTTGTTTTGGAATTGTAGATGTGGATGTATTTGGATTCTAATTCATTTTATTTTATTTATCAAATTCAAATACAATCATATTATAGCCCATTTGGTCTAGATTTCACATCATGCAGAATCATTTTGCAGCAAAATGTTACCGCAATTGTTGTGCATTCTCAATTTTAGTGTGTTTGGTTTAGATTTTCACTCGAATTGATCCTACCAAGTGATCCTCTCAACTTTCATAGAATGATTTTTATCATTGATTGGGTGTTATAGGTCCAATTAAATTTAAAATTGAGGAATACGACGGGAGCTTGCCTAATTTGGTCTTGAGGCCAGGGTCATGGACAAAGGTAATAGAATGCATCCTCAAGAATTTGACATTGATTTTGTTTGTTGAAGTTAATCCAAAATTCGTAAGAAAAATTACTATTAATATTAAGCATGTGGTTGCAATATATGTATAATTTGTGTCGAGATAATTGTATAAGCAGTATTACTCATTCTTTTTATATGATTCTTTGTTATTATTTTGTTATTGGAGGGTGATTTACTCCTAATAATGTTAATTTTATTTTTTGGTCAGGCATGTAGCATTATTTTTGTAGATTTGCCATTTGGAACTGGCTTCTCTTATGCAAAAAATCTCACTTCTCAACGAAGTGACTGGAAATTAGTTCACCATACCCACCAATTTCTTAGGAAGGTACAGTCATTTTGCTTATGATCATGTCACTGTTACCATATTTAGAGCTTGGTTTTTCTTTTTTCTTTTTCTTTTTTATAGTTTACTTTGGGAGATTCAACCTCCTAACAATAGCTGAAAACAAGCTATGTAATTTTGATCATTTTATTATCATGTTGAAATATTTATCTCTTAATCTTTGTAGTGGCTTATTGATCACTCGGAATTTCTGTCAAATAAATTGTACGTTGGAGCTGATTCATACTCTGGCATTCCTGCCCCTGCTATTGTCCTAGAAATTTCAAATGGTAAGAAATTTTAAATGGCTCAATTTGTAAGGTTAATCAATTATATAAGTAATAGCTAATATCTTTATAATTTATAATGACAATGAGGCTGAAAATGTTACTTAATCATTTTAATTAGTCCTCTTCCACTAATACACTAATTATCTTCCTTCTCCTTTGGTCTGTAGTAGTTAGCAAAACAAAAATTCCAAATCGAGATTAGGTTTATTTATCCAACTTGTTTCCTCATTATACCCAAATCAACTATTTATTTACTCCCGAATGTCCCTGTCTGCCCTTTTCTCTCCCCTTGGAAACTTAGTAGAATGAAAAAAAAAAAAGAAATTGAAAGTAATTTTGCACACTAGTTCATACCACATAAGTTTGCACAACATTAAAGAGTTCGATATAGGTTCAATTAAACTTATATGTTGCTAGGTGTACAAGTGTAAGAAATTAAAAGAGCGCATGCATATATATATTTTTTAGCATAGAAAGTGTACATATATTTTGGATAGTAACAATTTACAAGTAGGTGTTGCCCTTGTCTTTCCTGATTCTATTAATTTTATAGATAATGGCTTCTATCTCATTTATACCCTAGTAGTAAAATAAAATATTTTATAATATTTGTAATTTTAACAAATATGTGTCATAAATGATTTTTTTTTCTCATATAAGTAATTTTTATATTTATTAACTTTCAAAATATAATTTTTCAGATCTTTAAATTTTTCTCATACTGAACTATATGTTGTGTTAAATTAATTGCTGAACTCGATTATAAATTTTGAAGTAAAATTTTGATTTCTTATCAATTTAAACATAGTTTTAACAAGATTTCTTTAATAAAAGTATACAAACTAGACCATTCTACAATGACCAATATATAAAAAGTTTAATGAAATACGCACATAGTTATGATTAGGCTGACTGTTATTCTTGAATTCCTTGATTCACAGGAAATGAACAAGGTGTCCAACCTTGGATAAATCTCCAGGTATATAATCAATTATTCTGACTTTGCTTTTAATTACTGGCAAAAAATCTAGAAAGTGGGTTTTGATACCTGAATCCAATAAAGAAAAATTAAGGGCAGCCTAGTTTAAGCGAGTTCTTCACCTATCTAAAGTGATAATGTTCACAACAGCTCTTACTATATGGACTATGGAGCCTAAATTGGTCTTAATTTTTTCAGGGATATTTGCTAGGGAATCCCATGACGACCAGAAGAGAAAAAAATGATCGAATCCCATTTGCTCATGGAATGGCACTTATTTCTGATGAACTCTATGCGGTAATAGTATTCTTATTTTTTAAAAGCAATCAAGGGCAATTATTCCTGTTTAGTAAAGCCACTGACATAGTATTTTTGTGATAAAGTTTGTACAGACTGCTTATATGTTTGTACTTGAATATTACATGAAAATATTTGGATATTATATTTCAATAATAGAGTCATGTCAATGATTTATGTAAAGTTCATTTAAAAAATAGCTTAAAAAAGAAATGCCAACGATTCTTAATCATCTACCATCTATGGGCAGTCACTGCAGAGAAATTGTAAAGGAGAGTATATAGATATAGATTCCAGAAATGAATTGTGTTTAAGAGATGTCCACTCCTTCGATGAGGCAAGTAATGACCATCCCAATTTTATTATGATAATCACTTTTACTTTTGTTATTCGGCTTAGTTGAGTTTGTTAGCCATATTGGTGAACTGTTATTTCTTATCTTCAGGCCCTTTCAAGAATTAATTTGTTCAACATTTTGGATCGCAATTGCGTGGAGGATGATTCGCCTAAGGCACATGAAGCTTTGTGGAGGAGATCTCTGACTCAGAAGTTGAAGACCTCTCTTAGTCCTCATCTCACAGTGCCAGAATTAAGCTGCCAAGTAATTTTGCATACCTCATATAGATTCACACACATTTTTGTCCATAATGTTTCTAATTTGATTTTCCCCATTTCGTTGTTGTAGACTTATGGTTTTTTCCTCGGCACTCAATGGGCCAATGATGAGAGTGTTCGCAAGGCATTGCATATTCGAGAGGTTTGATGTAATAAATCTATACACTTATAATATATATTGATGCATAATGCTGCATCACAATTGCCGACAAATACTTAAGTCTATGTTCAATTGCAAATGGTTCTACTTAAATGAGTATATCATACATAATAATTTACTTAAGATAAAATGTAAATTATTTATTTAAATAAGTAATTCTATTAAACACCTAAGAAGCCTTAGCATTTAATGGATATATCATACATAATAATTTACTTAGCTCAATGCACTGCAGGGAACCATAGGGCAATGGAAACGTTGCTTCAAAACTGATTATGAGAAGGAGATCTCTAGCAGTTTTGAGTTTCATGCAAGTCTCAGTGCAAAAGGCTACCGTTCCTTGATATACAGGTGAAGATTTTTCACATTCTAAATCAGTTTTGTTTTCTCTGCAAACTGGTGTTATTTCCATATATTTAGTATTTTTCTTTTAGTTTTCTCAGGGCTGTTAGCGACTAGTTGATTTCATATGGCAATTGATGTTTTCTTGACAGTGGGGATCATGACGCAGTTGTTCCTTTCATGTCCACTCAAGCGTGGATAAGGGCTCTAAACTACTCCATTGTGGATGAGTGGAGGCCATGGCTACTAAATGGCCAAGTCGCAGGGTAGGCATGAAACTTTAAACTTGATATGATAAGTGTTTTCTTGTTACTCCTAAAAGCAAATATCAGAATATGAATCAGATCTTTACTTGTACATAGTACAGGGAAAACGAAATGTTAGAAAAGGAGATACACCTTATTTTTATTTTCCACTCACTATGAAGTATCAACAAATCCAAACCTTTCACTCATATTTTACCATTATTTCTTTTTTATTTTTCTTTCAAGAAGATTCACGAGGACTTACTCGAATCAAATGACATTTGCAACTGTGAAGGTAAGAATATGCAATTTTAATTTCTACCCTGACTTGTTTATGAGCTATATATATATATATATATATATGTATATATATATGTAAGATTGAAGTGCGTTTTGGGGGTTTTGTCCAAATTCCATTTTTTTGTATTTAATTGCAGGGTTCAGGACACACAGCTTCTGAGTACAAGCCTGAAGAAGGTTTTGCCATGTTCTCTAGGTGGATATCTAATGTGCCTTTGTAACTCAGCCGCTAAGATGGCAAAAACGGTGTTATCCATGAGATGGTCATTTGTCTATGATTTTTCTGAATTATCAATATGTCTAAACATTCTGTGTGCCCAGTGAGCAATGGCAATGGCAAATAATCATCAGTACTACATTTGAAATGTTATTCCCTTTTCATTTCTCTTAATCTTATATCCTCCATGTTCTTCTAGAGAATCGTCTCATGAAGAACAATTCCTATTTTCTGTGGAGAATAGGTAATATTTCCAAGAGTCAAGACTATTAAAATATCCAGAAGGCATACCTTTCCTTCTTTATCCAGATCAGGACTAACAATAGTTGAAAAGGACATGCTTGATATTTATCCTTTGCATTATAAAACTCAACAAATAGCAACTACAAGAAAGGCTCCTTAGAAAGGAGAAATCCATATTTTTTTCATTCCCTTCTTTTCTCTCAAGGTTACTTTTTCTTTTGTTCTCCATATTTTTGCTAGAAATAGAATGCTTTGATTTTAAAATGTCAGATCTATGCTTCTTTTATATCTTGGCCACATCAGTATGTGCCTTCCCCTCTATTTTCCGCTTCAGGTACTGCTTCAGATAGTTTACGTATGTGATTTTTTTTTAATACCTTAGGTTTGATTGGCTCTGTCAAATGACTGAGGGGCTCAACCTTGACATCATCACTAGTGGTTAAGAAAGATACATAAGAAAATATTCCCTTGTTCTTGTTTGTTGCTGCCATGTGTTCTACATTCTTTTACTACCCATTATTCCATATCTGGAAAGATCTAAAAAGGGAAGGGTAAAATAAAATCAACATAAAGATAAATGTCTCTTTTGGCATCAATTTTTGTTTTCCTTTTATAAGGTTAATGACATGTAGCAGTATGTCAAATACCTCAATTATGTCTCCAACATTTACGACTTAGAGCATCTGACATAGGAGTAACAGGTACCCATCCTTCTCGGTGTCGAATTTCTAGCCCACAAACGTCGTCATCTTATGGTGCTTGTGTCCAAGTGTGTGGACTCAAACCCATTACTTGATCAGCAAGCTGCAAGGAGGATAGTAGTTCACCTGTAAAGCTTGTACTAATTTCTTGTGCATTACAAGTAGGACATGTTTTTCCATCCCCAGAATGATAGATAAAGAACTGAGGAATTCCTCAGCAACTCGCTATTACTTATTTTACACCTAAACAGAAATGCAACCTTTGTTATTGTTAGGGTGTGAGGATAATTTTGAAAAATAGGTTTAAAAAAAAATAAATAGAAAGTGAGTGAGAAACATTGAAAGTGATTGGTTGGGTGAGAGTGAGATTAGTTTGGGTAATGACAACTTAATAGATTGAGGGATTATTTACTTCTTTTCTTATGATAGTATTGAATAAGACTATACGCAAAACATGAAGTCACTTAAACTTAAGGCTTGTATAAATTATAAATTTTAAAATATAGAAATGACAGAGAAATTAAGAAATGGAATAGGGAGATAAAGAAAAAGTAAAGAAAAAAATAAGGTAAAATTATTTAAAATACATTTGTACTCTTTTAATTATTCAATTATATTTCTGTGTTTTAGTGTGTGTATTGATTAGTTTATTTTATTATCAGAAATACTTTTTAAAATACTTAAAAATATATTTTTACTGATAAATTTTTTTAAGTGTAAAATAAGTTAATCTAAACATACACTTAATTGATATTATATATATTTTCTTTTTTTTTAATTCTTATTGATAAATTTTTTTTCTTAAAAGAGATTTTTACTGATAATTTTTTTTTTAGTGTAAAATAAGTTAATCTAAACATACACTTAATTGATATTATATATATTTTCATTTTTTTTTTCTTCTTATTGTCTTATGTCTTAATAGGCGTTAAATTTATTTTTGATGTAAGTTTAAGATGTGACAATAATTTCACTTTCTCTTTTCATTTAAAGTTAAAAATTATAGTTAATATATTTTAAAAATAGAAATGATATTAAGATATTAACAAATAGAAATTAATCATAGAGATTAATCAACAAAACTTTCAAATATATAAGCCCCGTCAGATTATCATGATTAGCTAATAGCTTAGCCGTGATAACGGTTGCAGGATAGGGACTGTGACTCATACACAGACCAGACCTTATCTGCTTTTGTTGTAACTTTCGAAACTAAACAACGTTGTCTTTTACTTGCAATTGTACTTCGTTGTTTGTTCATTCATCTCTTTTCATGTTTTCTTAATCTTACTCTTTCGCCAGTGCCCCTTTTTGGTCCATCTTCCTCAAACCTGCACCCCACAGAGCAAGTTTAGAAACTGTGATCATCGAGGCATACCCAATTTCCTCAACTTTCAACCCACGAATTTGAGAACTCAAGTTTCCAAATTGAAGAGAAAAGAGAAGGACTTGCTCAAATTCAAGTTCAAATTCATTCTGGGTGGCGTAGCAGCAAGTTTCTCACATCACAATCACATCAATAGACATGTCAACCTGTGTAAGGAGATTTGGAAGATGGGTCTCTTTAGTTTCCAAGAGGGAATTTTCCAGCTCCTCCTCTTGTATTGAAAAGGGTGCTGAGCAAAGTGTGAAATCCTTGAACCTTTATTCTGCCATTAACCAAGCTCTCCACATTGCCTTGGACACTGATCCCCGGTGGGTGTCATTGTTTTTTTTTTTAATTTTTGTTTCTATCTTTTGCCTTATCCTATACACACACACATGCATATATCTTACCCCTCTTTTGAAATCATCAACCATGTGGGTAGCTGAATGAGCTTCTCTGAAGTTGACGTTTCTTGGGTTGGTGATTTTCTCTGGGGTAGAGCCATTGAGGTTTATTCTTCAGTTGCCCATGCAGTAGATACTTCATGCGCCTGGAAGTATTTTGAAGGAAACTGTTTCATTCAAAGTGAAAACCTTTGTTGTGGATATATTGCTATCTTCATTTTTGTTGCAAATGGAGAAAAGTAGAAAACGAATACGAATATGTTATACTCGTATAATAAGAATGCATGGTCTTCTCTACTTGCTTTTGCCATTATCTGACCCACCAACACTTCTGGAGCAGTTCAGCTTTGGTAGCAGTGAGGTATATCAAACTGCACTGGATTCTATATGTTATTGACCTGAAAAAAATGATGAATATTAGTAAATATGCTGAGATTGAACATGGGATATGATGAAGCCTTGTTAGGGATAGAAGTAAAGGGGTAATTGTGTGAGTACCAACGAAGGAATTGGATGATTGACCTGCTGAGTTGTGGATGGCCTCAAGATACATTTTTTTGGTAATTTTAGTGGCACATTAAGGATATTTCAGAAAGATGCAAATGTTCAAGTCCTAAAACTTAGGGTTGTAGTGGAGTTGGCAAGGACGTGAGCTGAGCAACTTTCTTGACCATCACATGAATATCATTTTGCAAGTTTCTCAATCAAGATTGAAAATGTGACTGCTATGTTAAACCAAGTTTCTAGAGATGTGAGATGCAACAGGAACATGGGATATGCTTTAGTTTCAATAATATTTCATTATAGGTTATAGTTGCTAGTGCTCACAGTGGCCATTCTTATTAAGAATAACTAAGCTTGTACCTGAGCATATGAACTGCCTGGAAGTGAGCTACTAACAGGACCTTGCAATTTATTTTAGAGGCACAAATGCCAGTGTTCACGTGAGTCACTTGAAATTCATTTCTCAGGGGCATGTTACTTTTAGACCACTTGTTACTTTGGGTGGCAAACATTCTTTTTTAGAGGCCTTTCCTCACCTCTATCATTTGTCTTCTTTACATGATTCACCCATCCAAAGTTTTTTCTCTATTCAGGATTTTAATCTTTTTTGTGATTTTCACCTTAGACAGGACCTAAATGACAGGGAGTGTAATGAGATTCAGTCCCTTTTACCTTTACTTGATTCTTCTCACTTTTCTTCCAGTCAAGATAGGAGAATTTGGACTATTGATCCTTCTGGTGTGTATTCTTGTAACTCCTGTTAAATGAGAGAAAATGAGAGAGAGAGATATTGAGAACCCTTGTGTCTTCTACACAAGAGGATGAATCTATATATAGATACAAAAATAATCTAGATACATTGAACCTAGACAACTAACAAGACACCTAACTATATACATATTTCTAACACTCCCCCTCAAGCTGGAGCATATAAATCATATGCACCAAGCTTGTTACAAATATAACTTATTCTAGGACCCCTTAGGGATTTGGTGAAGATATCAGCAAGTTGGTCATTTGAATTAACGAAGCTGGTGGTGATATCTCCTGAAAGGAGTTTCTCCCTAACAAAATGACAGTCTATCTCAATGTGTTTGGTCCTTTCGTGGAACACTGGATTAGAGGCAATGTGCAAAGCAGCTTGATTGTCACAGATGAGTGTCATTTGCATATCCTCTCAAATCGTAATTCTTTAAGAATTTGTTTCAACCAAATGAGTTCGCAAGTAGGCCGAGGCCATGGCTCGATATTCGCTTCGCACTTGATCTTGCAACCACTGGTGCATTTCTTACTTTTCCATGATATCGTTGCCACCAATGAGAATACAATACCAGTGGATCTCCTATCGCAGGTGATCCACCTACCGCATCGTAGTATCCAATAGTCCGTATGCCCTTTATCTTCATAAATGATGCCTTTTCCTGGTGCTCCCTTAATATATTTTAGAATTGCTAATCGCATCCCAATGACTCTCGCAAGGGGAGTTCAAGAACCGACTAACCACACCAACAAGAAAAGAAATGTCGTGTCGATGCTTAACCGTGAGGTAGTTCGGTTTTCCAACCAATCTCCTATATCTTCCTGGATCGATAATGGCTTTCCCCGACTGGTAGAAGTTTGACATTCGGATCCATAGGAGATTCAAGCTGGTTTGGCGTTCAACAAGCAGTCTCTTCAAGTATATCCATAGCATACTTTCTTTGTGAAATTACTATACCATCCTTGGATTGTGCCACCTCAATACCCAAGAAATATCAAGTTTGCCAAGGTCTTTGATCCAAAGCAGTGAGCAAGATGTTCTTTTACTGCCGGTATGCCCCGAGGTGATCACTACCGTAAATGACAATGTCGTCCACATAGACAATGAGATAAATGCACTGCAAAGTGTGGCGATAAAAACAGAGTGATGCCGCTTCACTCCGAGTCATACCAAATTGTTGAACAACGATCGAACCTACCAAACCATGCTCGAGGAGATTGTTTGAGACCATAAAGAGACCGATGAAGGCGACAAACATGGCCAGAAGACTCCCCCTGAGCAACAAACCCAGGAGGTTGCTCCATATAGACTTCTTCTCCGAGATCACCATGAAGGAAAGCATTTTTGATGTCTAGTTGATGGAGAGGCGATGGGCGGATAGCGGCAATGGACAACGAAGCCGAGCAGAGGTCATTTTTGCCACGGAGAGAAAGTATCAGTAATCAAGACCAAAAATCTGTGTATATCCTTTAGCTACCGATCGCGCCTTGAGGCGATCAATCGACCATCGGGGGCCTAACTTTAAGCGTGAACAACCCGGCAACTAACAACAGATTTTCCGAGGAAGAGGGAATTCCAGTAGTACCACTGCTCTGAAGTGCACACATTTCATCTATCATTGCTTGTCGCCATCCAGGATGGGATAAGGCATCACCTGGAGATTTAGGGATAGACACAGACGACAAAGAAGAAAGACACGCATAATGCGAAGATGACAGACGATGATAACTCAAAGCAATATAATGCGGAGAAGGGTTACGAGTGGATCGAATACCTTTTCGGAGAGCAATGGGAAGGTCCGCTCGAGGCAAGCGTCGGAGCGAGTAAAGGGTTAGTGCCGTGAAGAATCCATCATGGCCTCAAGTAGGAGGTTCAAAGAATGTAGAGGTGCCAATGGTGGATGTGGGCGTACGCCGATAGGTTTGGAAGCGGGCGATTAAGTGGGATCGCTACGGAGGTGTTGTGGACTCAACAGAACAAGAGCAGAGGAAGCGGTAAGACCTCGGTGATGGGCTCGATGAGTGAGAGGGATGACTCAAAGAAGAAGACGAGACTCAAAGAAGGTAACATCGGCCGAGATAAGGTATCGTTGGAGTGTAGGAGAGAAGCAACGATAACCTTTTGAGACCTAGTATACCGAGGAAGACACACTTAAGAGACCAGAAATGAGAGTTTATCAAGACCGGAGAGATTTTGGACAAAACAAGTAGACCCAAAAATACGAGGCGGAAGGGAATGGAGAGGTTGATGGGAAAACAAAATGGAGTGAGGGATTTTGTTATCTAAGACAGTGGATGGCATGCGATTAATAAGGTAGCAGGCAGTGAGAACAGCATCCCCCCAAAAACGAACTGGGATATTACCATGAAGCATGAGGGTCCGAGTTGTCTCAATGAGGTGGCGGTTTTTACGTTCCGCAACCCCATTTTGTTGAGGGGTATGAGCACAGGAAGTCTGGTGAAGTATACCATTAGAGGCCATAAATGTTTGAAACTGTTCAGATAGGTATTCCCGGGCATTATCACTACGGAAAGTGCGAATAGAAAGACCAAACTGAGTTTTGATTTCATGATAAAAGGTATGGAAAATTGAGAACAACTCGGACTCGATTTTCATTAAAAATAACCACGTACAACGGGAAAAATCATCAATAAAAGTAACAAAGTATTTGAAACCTAAAGTAGAGCTAGCACGACTTGGACCCCAAATATCAGAATGAACTAAAGCAAAGGAGACATAGCTCGATTACAGACTCGATCAGGGAAATGACTACGGGTATGTTTTCCCAGTTGACACGACTCACAAGGAAGACTCGATAACTTAGATAGGCTTGGCACCAATTTCTGGAGTTTAACAAGGCTAGGATGACCCAACTGAGCATGAATAGTGAGAGGAATTGTGGCCGAGCAAACTCGAGAAGAGGTGGAGAGTCGGTAAAGGCCATGAGATTCACATCCGGCGCCAATCATCCGTCCCGAACTCCAGGTCTGTAGAATAATGAGAAATCTTTAGTAAAGGTAATCAAACAATCAAGAGAACGGGTCAAGCGACTAATGGAAAGCGATTAAAAGGACATCCTGGGACATAAAGAATCGAATCCACGGACGAGGAAGGGAGTGGATGAAGCGATGCCAATCCCTTGAGATTGTGTGTGGGAGCCATTAGCTAAGGTGACACTAGGTAAATACCCGGATGTAGAAAGAGTAGAGAAAAGAGCCTCGATTACCGGATATATGGTGGATGCACCGAATCAAGGACCCAAGGACCAAGGGAGGGTGATTGAGAGACACAAGCAAATGAATTACCGGTGTGCGCAATGCAGGCAAAGTGGGCGGAGGGTGACGTTGTTCACACCATTTGTAAAAATCGCATAGTTAACCGGAGAAGCTTGAGGAGGCGCCTGAAGGCTCAGGCCGATATCTCGTGGATGAGTCAGTGCAACATTGGTAGAGGCGAGAAGGGCGACCATGTAAGGCTCAACATCCTGTCAATGGTATGACCTAAGCGGTGGCAGTGGTCACATTTAGGGCGAGGTCCGAACCAGGAGGGACCGCCACGGCCACGACCTCACGACTAGGACCCGGTGATGAGAAACAAGGGGCGATGTATCACCGATCCAGGAGCAACTGCAGTCATCGGATCGTTTAGCCGGAACCCGGAGCAATGTAGACCAGGCCGTGGAAAGTGTAGGAACAGTGAGAGAACCCAGAATCTGATCACGTATGGCAGAGTACTCGGGAGGCAAGCCATAAAGGGCGAGAAGCATAAAGAAAGTACTCTGTTGCTCAAGCTCCTTTGCCGGAGTATCTGCTGGAGGCAATAGCTGCAAAGTCATGTAAAGCATCATGTGAACATTGTTAGGTAGTAGCGAGACATAGGGCCATCCAATCACTGCCTCAGACAATAGTCGCCGACTTTCAGCGGACCCGTAAAGACGCTGAGTGTCATTGGTATAAAAGAACTTTAGCTTTGCTCCCAAGCAAGACTGCATGTAATATGAGCCCTAAGATCGCTTCAAGGAGGAATGAAGAGTTGATTTTAGCACACTACGCTTGAGCATCGACCTTCTCCCACTTCTGACGCTCGGACATCGGCACTGAGTCGGCTTTTTGGGTAAGGTGCTCCTTGTACCCTTGACCGAGAGCGTAGCTTGACATCGGAGGCCCATGTTTCATAATTGGTGCCATCCAATTTCTCAATGGAGAGTGGGTAATCGCGACATAATTAGTGAACATAAGCAGGTCTGCCTTCGGAGGCTCAAGATGGCTAGGAGGCCATGATGGAGAGCAAGAGGCAAAGGCGCTTAGGAAAATTCTCGTGGCCAGGAAAAGTGGTCGGCGGGCTCTGCAGAGGAGACCCACAACTCGAAAACGGTCGAAATGGAGATCCTGGCCGGATCTCGTCCGGGACGACAAGGCGACCGGAACTAACGGCTCGCCGAATCTGGCCGGACGCGCCCACACGCCGGTGGAGGGATGCTGGGCCAGAGATGCGTGGCGCGTGGCGGCGCGTGGCGGCCTCAGATGGAGAAGCGCCGGCCCCAGTGGGTTAGGCTCACGTGAGGGTGAGGGTCCCGGATGCAGTGGCGGTGGCGTGAACGAGCAAGTCCGCTCTTGGGCCGCGGAGACGGCGGCGCGTGGCGGCGTGGCGGCGGAGATGGAGGCTTCGGGCCTCTTGGGTTTTTCTTGAGCGAGTAAGCGAGATCTCCTGGATCTCGAGGTCAGTGGGTAGCAGAAGAAGAGAAAAAAAAATTTTCCTAAGTGGAAGGAAATCCGCCACCGAGTGAAACACTGTGAGTAGGAAAAATTGTCACCGGAGAACAGTGGGTTCTCCGGGAATGGGTTTCCCTCTCACTAGGCTCTAGATACCATGTTAAATGAGAGAAAATGAGAGAGAGAGATATTGAGAACCCTTGTGTCTTCTACACAAGAGGATGAATCTATATATAGATACAAAAATAATCTAGATACATTGAACCTAGACAACTAACAAGACACCTAACTATATACATATTTCTAACAACTCCTATTTTCAATTTCTTACTCATTCTTCTAATAAGGAGATGTTTACTCTTGACAAGCCCATTTGGAAGTCTAAGCCCCCCTCTATGGTCAAGTCCTTTGTCTGGACAGAAACTCTCAATAGTTTTTGAACTAACGAGTAATGACATGCTGCATATTCATAGGCCCCACTTAGCTCTTTCTCCTGATATTTGTGTTATTTGCAGCTCTAGTTTGGAAACTGTCTTCCATTTGCTTCTACATTGTAGGGCGGCTAATAAGTTGTTTAGTGTGCTGTATGAATCTTGGGTGTTCCCTTTTACACACAGGCTGGGCAGCTTTGCTGCAATTTTTTTTTTCCTGTGCTGTTTTTTTCTTTTTATTTTATTGGAGGATATCTTATCCTCCCCCACTCTGTACTTTTATCATTTTCTCTCTAATAAAATATCTTTTTCTATAAAAAAAAAGGCCTGTTTACAAAGGGGTGGGATATTTAGGTCTCTTAGCCAAATTAGTTGTGGTGATGGTTTTCAAATATAATTATTATCACTGATTCACTGTTTAGAGTTATTATCTTATGGTTTGGTTTTTCCTTTGTCTATTGGATATTTTCTAGTTACTGTAACTGTAATAAATCAAATAAGCCAGCTTATTTTGAGTTAGGTAATGAAATAGTTTGAAATTGTCATTAGTTTTTCCATTTTTATTTCTTTTGGTTTTTATCGTATGCATGGTGCTCTTTTAGTCTTAAAATGGTGACAGACACTAGGAATCGTAATAAAGAAGACCTCCATAGGAGACAGAGGGGGAAAGAAAACATCTCAAGAAATATTCCATTCTTGGGCTTATTTTTTTATTGTTCAAAACTCGATCTTACATTAGAAAAGGGGCTTCTATTAGGGAAGTATTTATCCATATCGGATTGAATAGTGAGATTACAAATAGTTGCTAGGAACTCCCCAGTCCCAACTCCATTTCATGACATTATTTTGAGATTTAACAGAATTGTCTTAATCTAAGTGATTTTTTTTTTACTAAGTTTCTGTTTGAAGCTTTATATTTGAACACCTGAATGGGTCAAACGCTATATAGTTGTTCATATATTATGTATCTTAATGAAGCTGTAGCACGTTTGAGAAGTTGTATGAGTTTGTATTTTCTAGAATTAATTCAATTGGTGAACTGAAATTGACATAAAGTGTCTGTAATACATGGCCAACTTTGATGTTCTATCAGTTGTACTATGATAAGTTGTTTAGTCCTCTAGGGTTCTTCAAATTTCCCTAGGTGAGATTATATATATGGCTTATTTGGTTTTATAATTGTCAAGATAAATATCCTGTGTACCTCCTAATCTGCTCTTGCATTTGATGCCAGTGCTTATGTTTTTGGAGAAGATGTAAGCTTTGGTGGGGTCTTCCGTTGCACAACAGGATTAGCTGACCAATTTGGTAAAAATAGGGTTTTCAATACCCCTCTTTGTGAACAGGTATTTATGTATTGCATGTTGCCTCTGTGCTTCCTCTCTCTTTCTCTCCCCCATTCTTCCCTGTAAATATATATCATTAAGGAGTATAAAAACATGATTCTAAAAGCTCACAAGGAAATTCTAGGAAAGATATGTTTAAGAGAAGACAAAAGATCCTTTTCTATAACATGGTTTGATAGAATCTTCCCCTGAAATTGTATTGAAAGAATTTGATTATGCAGTTCATTGAATTTCTTCTTTTTATTGCTTAGTTTTTTTTATAATTCTGTCTGTAATTAGTATATTCTAAGCACTGATTTAAAAAATTTATACTGAAATACTACTCACAGGGTATCATTGGATTTGGCATTGGTCTAGCAGCGATGGTGAGTATATGAGGTTAAATAATTTACTTCTAGTCGTACCATCAAACCTTACTACAGTCTGATATAATTAATTTTGTTTCATATATCTGAGTTTAAGCTCTTTTTTCATTCTACATGGCAGGGCAATCGAGCCATAGCAGAAATCCAGTTTGCAGATTACATTTATCCTGCTTTTGATCAGGCATGCACGATGCGCCCTTCCCATGACTAGATTTAGTCAGAGCCACTTTTGATCAGTAATTGACTGATTTTGTTTTCTAGATTGTCAATGAAGCTGCTAAATTCAGATACCGGAGTGGGAACCAATTTGATTGTGGTGGTAAGTTTCTTTCACTGTCTTACTGTTGAAGTTTTTGGCTTATCTCTATTTTCACTTGTTGCATTATGAACTTTTACACATTCCTATAGGTCTAACAATTAGAGCCCCTTATGGAGCTGTGGGCCATGGTGGGCATTACCACTCTCAATCCCCTGAGGCTTTCTTCTGCCATGTTCCTGGTATCAAAGTATGGTGCTTTCATATGGACTTCAGTTTGCTAGTTAGAACCTTATTTTCTGTACTTTTGTTTATTATTATACCTCTTTTTTCAAAGAATAAAGCCCACATACAATATGGTGTTTGACACCTCTATGGACTGCAGAAATCTTCAAGTTACTAAGTCTAAGGTAGTGTGGCGAGAGTTGAACTCTGTGTGCATAATAGCGCACTCATCCAATTAAGAAGATTATCAAGTGTGTATAAGGGGGTATGTGTGTAGGTAGTTTGATGGGCTTGTGTTTTGACATTTTATAAAGGAAATTGTTCTGCAACCACAGAAATACTTTTGCAGGATTATTATGTCTCATGAAATGAGAAAAAATCACGATTCAAACACAGAAACTGATGTGCTTTTATACAATGCCTCAATTAATTCAGTCGCCACCACTGTGCTAAATCATCAATTGGCTTGTGTTGCTTCATTGCACTTTCTTTGTGAAAAGTCCCAGTTCTCCAGGATGTAAAATTGTAATTGGTTGGATGAACATTTTAAGTTCTGCTTGAGATATGCCATTACATAAATGATTTGTCCATACCTTGTGAGAATTATAGTAGAAACTATTTATTGGTGAGGATTCAAAAACTGTACCCAGATTTAAGTAAAATTAGGGATTTTAAAAAATAAAGTGTAAGATTGTAAGCATAATTCAATTTGACAATATAATAATTCCTTTTTTAAAATTGTCATGTGCTCATAAAGTGTGTGGCCAGCAGCTAGTCAATTCACTATATTAGGTGATTGACTATGGTGGAGTATGCTATTCCAATAATGTCTTCCCAACAGGTAATAAATTGGGGTTATTAGTAATTTAAGATTGTTTGGTTATCAAGCTGAGTTTGCCTATTTAAGGATTGCTTTGTATTTTGGTTTGTGGACTTAGTCTTGATTCTCTTGAATTGAGAATTGAAATTGTTCCTAACCTTCTAGTTCTCTCTCCTCAGTCTACTATTTCCCTGCTGTTCTCTATTTCTCCTCTTTTCTATCTCTCTCCCTTATTTTCTTCTTCCCTTCCCTTTCTCCCTTGCCTATTCTACATCAATTATGACTGCCACGTAGGGTAGTGTTTGTGTCATGGTTGTTAAAATCGCGAGTTAACTCATGAACTCATCCGAGTTTACGAGTTTAGGCACCAAATCGAGCCAACTTGCCTCCCAACTTGAACATTGGTAGGCTCAGGTGAACTCGGTAAACTCGGGTGAACTCGGGTAAACTCGGGTGAACTTGGGTGAACTCGGGTGAACTCGCGAGTTCAGGACCGAGTTCACTGAGTTTGGACCATTGAGCTGATTTGAGCCAAAAAAGGCCAAAACAGTGGCGTTTTGTTTCAATTTTCAAAACTCACCGTTCCAAGCTTTCAGCCAAGTAGAAGATGCTCCATCGCATCCTCAATTCTCACCATCTGCTCTGCTCTGCCCCATCCCAGCCTTGCCATCCATTACTCGTCTCACTGTCCATCTGCTCCGCGCACGTCTTGGTTAGATGCGTCTCTTAGCTTTGTGGGTGGGTGCATGTTGTGCAAGTCCCACCATTTTGTTGTGCATCTCTGTTGGTCATGGTTGTGGGTGCGTGTTGTGTGTCTCTATTTTGAATTTGTGCGACTCTACTGTGGGACGTGGGTGCATGTTGCAAGCTCCATTCTGTCATGGATGCGTCTTTGTTGTGGGTGTATGGGTGCATCTCTGTTACCTAAGCTTGTTGGTGAATAATTCTGTTTTTTTATGTCATTCCAGCATGTCTGAAATGTTGGTGCCCCTTATGATTTGCTCATTTATGTATGGTTTTAATTTTTACTATCATACTTTGTTACTTTTGTTTGCTTTATTATTGAGTAAGAATGTTGAATGTTGAATGTTGATTATGGATATGTTATTTTATTATGTTTTGGTACTATGATATTATTTTTTAATATTATTTTTGAAGTAGGTAAACTCTTACGGGTTTATGAGTCAAGTTTACGAGTCGAGTTTACCAAGGCTCCACGAGTTTAGGTAAACTCGCGAGTTTGACAACCTCGGTTTGTGTGTGTGTGTGTGTGTGTGTGTGAGAGAGAGAGAGAGAGAGAGAATGTTTTCTTTGTTGTTTACTGGAAAGGGGGCACACACAAATTTTATGTGCTTGAATTTTTTTTAAAAAGCTGAAAATATCCTTTTAAAAAAAAGTTATAGCAAGGTGGGATAATAATGACAGAAAAGTCATGGAGAATAAGTTGTAGACTAAGTTTTTAAATTGGTATCACATCTGAAAAGAATATGACAATCCTTTTATCGATAAAATACAGGCTGAAGACATTTCTGAATTTAAATGTAAACAACATTTGGCCTAGTGACAGAGGACAACAATGAAGTTATGGTTTCAAGGATAGAATTAGGATTTGGATGATTAACTGAAGGAAACCAGGTGATTGAAGGCCTGTTGAAAATAAGTTAGGGTAAGGGTGGGTTAGCTTGCAATAGGGTGGTGTTTACAGACCAATATGGGCTGTCTGGGTGCTTTGAACAGTTCTTGCAAAAATAGTTTCAGGTTCGATGAGCTTTCAGAGAATTCAAGAAAAAAAAAGGAGTTTGAAGGAAAGAATTTTTAATGCTGTTTGTTAATCAAAACAGGTCTGAACGTGGGTAATTGAAGAAATGTATTACCTTCAAGTTATGGAAGAGGGAGACAATTAACCTAGGCTTCACCCTTGCAAGTCCTTAGGCATAACACAACCAAGAACATATTAATCGATTTCTGAATTAGGAGATGAACTAATAACTACTGTTTGAAAGAAGTATCCCATCCATACGAATAAACTTCCAAATCTTATCATGAAGATTTGGACTCTTGTCCTTATTCTAGAAGTGATTTAAGACTTCTTACCAATACTAAACCCCTAAGTAACTCCTAGACATTAAAATAAGACCCAATAAGACTTAAGCAACATAAAGTCCAAGTGTAAATATAGTCTTCTTGTTTAATACTTTAATAGGTTTAGATTAAAAATCATTTTATATTATTATATATTAACATTACTTTATAATAGTAAATCGAATATCCTTTTCTAATAACCATTTTTGAATGATCATGCTTTTGTAACGTGCATACCCAACTTTAAATGGATAGTATATATCTTATCAAATTTACTAAAGTAACACAAAAATAATGAAATGAATATAAAGCATTCCACATCATACTCCCCTGGTTGAAGAAACCTTGCCTTCAAGTTTTGAACTGTTGAAGCACAAATAATTTCTTCAACATGCTTGGTGATGGAAGGCTTTGAGCTTGAGCTTGAAATGGACTGCTATGTTGGAGCAGCCTCATCCCATGATGAATAGTCTAATTCTAAAATATTTAAAAGTCATTGTCCAGCTACAGATGTTTAATATCTTATAATACTAGTTCCAGGTTTGAGGCATATATTCTTACATTTATATACATGCATACAATTGGCCATGGTATGCGCTGCCTATTATGAAAGCCATCAAATTCATGACCAGTGATTTTGAAGTATTTACATACCTATTGTTTGCAGTTTACTTCCAACAATGCACATAAAGTTATTCTTTCCGTAATTTATGACTGCCATGGGGTTGAGTGAGAATTATTTCATTCCACACTTTTCTCGTAGGAGAACGAAATTTCTTTTCACTTTCTGTGTTTTCTACATGGTTGATACATTGTTCCCAAATCCCTAAAATATGTTTCTTGTATAGGTGGTCATCCCTCGAAGTCCACGGCAAGCAAAAGGGTTATTGCTATCTTGCATACGAGATCCAAATCCTATCGTATTTTTTGAACCAAAGGTTTGTATTCTACCAGAATAACCTTAATGAATTGTGTGCACAGATTTATGGTATGTGAATTTTGAAATTTAAATCATATGATATTTTTGTTTCCAGTGGCTTTATCGTTTGGCTGTTGAAGAAGTACCAGAGGATGATTATATGTTGCCTTTATCTGAGGCTGAGGTACACAAGTCACAGTAAATGCAAGAAGGGAAAGAAGTTCTGCACAACATTATTGATACATAATTCTGAATTCAATGTGCCGAAACATTTAATCTAATGATTATTGAAATGTGTACTCAGGTGGTTCGGCAAGGTTGTGATATTACACTTGTTGGATGGGGAGCTCAATTATCTATAATGGAACAAGCTTGTCTTGATGCTGAAAAAGTAAGTCGTTCTCGTATTGCAATCAAAAGCACTTAGAACATGCACTCTGCATTACAAAATATTCGTGCTTATTTTTTGGGTATGGTGGGCAAGTCATCGCTGGAGAATTTCTCTTGATGCAACCTAAAGCACTAAGGATACATTTGGTATGTGGAATCAATTTGTGCAGAAAGGAATGAAATTGGGTTGGAATTTAATGATTATTAATTCAATGTCTGATTGAGTTAGATATGGAATGGAAACTGATTCAATTCCCATGTTTGATATTTGAAATGAAGACATAATAGAATCGGAATTGTGATCAAATAGCATAAACATGAAAATAATTTAATATATATGATGCTGGCTTTGAAGGTCTGGCTGGTCAAATGTGTCTGCCTCTGATCTGGGGTCGCCATTGATGATAACAGCCTCCAAGAGCAGCTGGGCTTGTATTTGTTGTACATACTATACTTGTACTTGACCTAATTCATTGGTTTAAATACATATACAGGGAATTTAACTAAAACAAGTTAGAGCATCCCATTCACAGATTATCCTCTTTTACACCTATTAGAGATATAAAACCAATCTCGGGCCTTCGTCTAACAGCTTAAGCTTCTGGGATAGTTGGTCCTTGACATGGTATGGTATCAGAGCCTCTATGACCAAGGAGTTCAATCCTTGCCATCCCTATTCTTCTAAATAAAGTTAAATTTCAGCTCAAGGTAAGGTGGGTCTATGCATTGTCCACGCTTCAAGCCCAAAAGGCTCGAGTGAAGGGGTGTGTTAGAGATATAAAACCAATCTTAGGCCTTCACCTAATAGCTTAAGCTTTTGGGATAGTTGGTCATTGACAACACCACTTAATGGTTAATGTCAATTCATCAGAATTTATGTATCTACTAAAGAACAGAGTCCTATTATTGTTGCAAAAGAAAGTTTGAAATTATAATTGCTCGTGTGTATTTGATAATATATTATCTATATTTGAGGAATTCATTTAGTATCAAGAAATCTAGATTTTTATCACTATTGAAATTGTAATATTGTGTTATGAGATTCTGCAGGATGGAATTTCTTGTGAATTGATAGATCTGAAGACACTAATACCTTGGGATAAGGAAACATTGGAGGCCTCAGTTAAGAAGACAGGAAGACTTCTTGTGAGTCAATATCTTCTAGAATAATACATGTATCCCGGTTTGATATTACCTTACATGATGCATTGAATATACTCTGTAGATTAGTCATGAAGCTCCAGTAACTGGTGGTTTCGGTGCTGAAATCTCGGCTTCCATTGTTGAACGCTGCTTCTCAAGGGTATGCTCCAACCTTTAGTTCATATGCAAATTCTTTAGGCCAATGGGACATGGTTTCCAACAGTGGATTTGTTATTGCTATTGAATTTTCCTCCACACTGGACAGCTGTCCCCTATAATTAAATGGCCAAATATATATTCGATTTATATCATGAGGACTTTTTAACATGACATCACATGAGAGTGAGAGAGAGAGGAGAGAGAATTTTGTTGAAAGTTGGAGTCATGAATTTGCATGATTAGGCTCCTTTTGTCTATATTTATAGATATAAAACTGGGGTCACTTTTTCACATGAGAGAGAGAGAGAGAGAGAGAGAGTTTGTTGAAAGTTGGAGTCACTAATTTGCATGATTAGTCTCCTTTTGTCTATATTTATAGATATAAAACTGGGGTTACAAGAGTATATGAGTGTAAGCCCAACCCACAGTCCTACTCTCATCCACAGATTTTCCTCTTTCTACATTGCTACTCTCCACTAAAGGGCTATGTTCACCTTCACTAGCCATCTCAACAAGCTTCCGATATTCCTACCCAAGTTGCTAGTGTTTAGTTAGCCAAGTTTCAGCTTTAACACTTTCTAGCCTTTTTTTAATTTTGAATATTTATGATCAAGATTTTAGATTCTGTCAGCCCCTTTCCACATATGTTGGAGATCATCTAAGAGTATTACTTCATTTTCAATATTTTTGACTTTTACCTTTTATAATCAAAATTTCAAGTTTAGAGGTTCTCTATATGTTACACAACTAGAATGTTCAGAAAAATCTTCTAGTATCTTTTGATTTTAGGAAATAAAAACATTTTTTCAATAGCTCCATGCACAACTTGAGAGGGGGGCAGGGGGGTGTTGAAGAATATTGAAGCTAAGTTGATTGAAGCAAATCAAGAATAATTGATTATATGATGACAAATATCAGGGATGATTTACTCCACCTTATGTCGAAGTCAACTTCAAAATATAACTCCAGAAATTATGCAGGAATTAATTACAGAATATTTTGTTTCAGACTTTTCCTTTTATGTTGTAGTAATTCTATTATAGATATGGGCTCCTTGTTTTGATACAACAAAGTCAACGAAAAAATATGTAACCTTTGTGGGTTTTCTATCCGTAAATGTAGTCTATCATGCCTGAACCATGTTATATCTTTTATCTCCTCTTCTTTGCCTCTCCTTCACATTTACGAATATTTTGATTTGTCATCCTCCTCTTACGTTACTCTGTGATAGGAAACTGGATCAGATAGAAGAAAATACTGAATAAACACCTCTGTATTATTGCTTCTGCTACTGATATCAGTGTGATATTAGTATCAATAATGGGTTTGTACAAGTGAATGAGAGACACTACACTCAAAACAGAAAGGTAAAGATGGTGCAGACACTTCGAGGGGTACCTCACTCAATTCTTGCGTGCCCCTTCCTCACTTCTCTCCTCTCTTCTTATTCCATTCCCACTACCCAATTCTGCCCCTTGCCCCACCAGCCACATAAGCAGGTTTAATGCAAATCCACAAAATGCTGATCACACACCTTTCCCACATGCCCACACGAGTCTCCAATCCTCTGCTGCTATTCCCTTTTCTCCTACTGTACACCTTAGTTAGGGAAGGGTGCCAGTGCCTATCACTCTGTAATACTAATAACATTACTTATTCTATCTGAAAAGCATTTACTTGTCGTTTTGCACACTGATTAGTTCTGGACTATAGCCAATATTTGGAAATTGGAATCTTTCATCCTGAATAATGATGTGTGCCTGCAGCTTTTATCTTTGTGCCTGCAGAAAAATAATTTCCCTAGAAATATATGTTCCACTAGAGTATAAGACATTGTCCGGTGGTGTCAATTGATCCATATAGCCAACCCCACCTAATCGGATAAGCCTTGGTTTTTGTTGTAATAGAATATAAGGCATTGTGCATACTTCTGAACCAATTATAACTTCTTGGAAATGGTTATTAACCAAAATCAAACTGGACATGTCTCAATCCTGTCTTACTCTTTATTTGTGGTACAGTTAGAAGCCCCTATAGCAAGAATTTGTGGTCTAGACACTCCTTTTCCTCTGGTTTTCGAACCATTCTACATGCCAACCAAGAATAAGGTAACTTGTTTGTTGACCTTAGTATTCTTTCAGGGAACAATATCTATATGCCGAATAGTGAAGCTGTCTTGACTGATACAAGTTTCTGTCACTCATTTGATGCAGATATTGGATGCAATTAAATCAACTGTAGACTACTAATGAGCTTAATCACTTTGTTTTCTTGCCATGTATACGATCTTGATGCCATTGTCATAATGATCATGTTCATGGCTAGCAATGAATTGTGATGCAGACCACGAAGTTGGGAGGAAACTCAAAATTTTCTCCTAATATGAAAGATCAAAATCAGTGAAAAAACAACGGCCATGTCTTACATGTAACTTCTTTTACATTCCCTATTTTGCTGAGAAATGTGAAGGATTTGAGGGGAATGGTCTCTATTAGTAATTCTTCCATAATAAATTCCGTTCCTTAAGCTGCCCAAGTTGATGACTCAGCAATTCAGCAGGGGATTAATATTTGATCTAGTGTCGATGTGTATTTGTTTGACAATGGCAGTAAATATTCCATATCTCATTTAATAAAAGTTCAAGTTATCAAACTTATATTAAATCTGATAATTTAACTGGTGACAATTAGTGTTCACATCATTGATAGCTGGGTATATATTTGAACAACGAAGATGTTAGTTCGTAGTATAATATATAAAGTTAGCATAATTCAGTGGCGATGCTTCTTGTGGAATCCTTCAGAAGTACACATTCATTGGGCATTGGAACAGCTATTTAAATACATACAATCGTAGTATATTTAGGATAGGAGTGGCACTTAAAGTCTTGCCATGTAGGAGACTTTTTCGTCACGAAAGTTGACTGACATAACATAACTGCTAGCTGGCTCTACCAAGAATAGTGTCAAAAACAGCATAGCAACCTATTTTTGAGATTATGACATTGTTCCAAGTCTTGCAAGTTGATAGAGTTGAACGAGAAGTCCATTGATTCTGGACGTCAATACTTTTATTGAGAGAGCATTTTAGATTTGCGACTTCAATAAATGTTAATTCCCTAAATTGGAGACATTAATGTCAAATATATTATGTCACTTCAAGTGACCAAACGTCCATTTTATGCTTAGACAAAGTTATGTAAAAAAACATCTATTAAATCCCCGACATAAACAACCAGAGAATCTGATATTGTAGTGACTGGTATGGTACCCTTCCTCCATTGTGTTGAATTTCTAACTTGCATACACCATCTTGCATTAGAAAGGTTATGGTGTTTTCATCCAAGTGTGGACTCAAACCAATTAATTGATTACGCAGGCCACCTGCTACCAGGAGGGTAATACTTTACCCATAGGCCTTTCAACTAATTCTTTATGCGGCCGAAGAAAAAAATGCTTCTGCATTTTGATAATCAGACAAAGAATTGAGCAGTTTTTCACCAACTTGTATAACTTACTTGAATATGCCTCAATTGTTTCCCTGCATTGGTGAAGGGATTTGATAGCAAGTCACTAGTTATGCATAAGCTATTTAATTGTCAAGAATACATACTTGAATCCTTCTTGGCCAAATTTTGAAGGTTCCTATACCAGGTGGGGTAAACGACTAAAATTAGTGCATCTGACCACTTAATTATATGCTCTTCAAAAACAATATAAGCATGCCCTCATAGCCTTGTACATCATTTGAGGGCATTGCATACTTGTTCTTCTCTTCTATTGGAAGTTTGAAAAACCCAACCGTGGCACCCTTCATTCTCTGCAGAACTTTCTTTGGAGCACCATGATTCGAAATATTGAAATATAAAACCATTTAAATATAAAACAAATTTATTTTGAAATATTTACAATATATATATATATTGAAATAAACCTTCTTATTATTAGTAAAATATAAAACCATTTAAAATTTATTTTAGTTAATAATATGTACGTCTGTTTTAAATGTTTTCAAAGAAACAAAAAACTTAATAAAGTGGTGCGGGTATTGTTCCGATCTGAACCAGGAACCAAGCTAAGCTGTGATAGAGAGAAAGAGAAGACGCAACAGAACAAACAGTGATACTGATGAGATGAATACAACAAGTACAAGGTATGCCCTTTCCTATTTCTACCTCTCTTTGCCTCTCACCCACCCTTTCACTTTCAGGCTATATACTCCTCATTCCAATTCCAAACCTTCTAATGTTGATGATCTCATTTCCTCTTTCATTCGCATTATCAATAACCCTCATCCACCCTCTGAATTCGAAACCAACAAGATTTTAGGGTCTATTGTTAAGATGAAACAATACCCCACTGCTATTTCCCTTTCTTCAAACATGGAGTTTAGGGGAATCACTCCTTCCATGGTTACTTTGAACATCTTGATCAATTGTTACTGCCACTTGGGTCGGATGGATTTTGCTTTTTCTGTATTGGGCAAGATTCTCAAGATGGGTTATGAATTCAATGTCATTACTTTGACAACACTTATGAAAGGGCTCTGTATTAACGGAGAGGTTAAGAAAGCACTGGAACTTCATGACATCGTAAGAGCACAAGGATTTCAGCTTGATGAGTTTAGTTATGGAACCTTGATCAATGGGCTATGTAAAATAGGACAAACAAGTGCTGCCATTGAATTGCTTCGAAAGCTGAAGAAACAAGCAGTTAAGCCTAGTTTAGTCATGTACAACACAATCATTGATGGGTTATGTAAAGATGGGCTTGTAACTGAGGCAGAGAATTTGTTTTCTACGATGATTGCCGAGGGAATTTCTCCTAACGTTGTCACTTACAATTCTCTAATTCACGGCTTTTGCTATGTGGGTCAATTAAAAGAAGCTGCTCAATTGCTGAATGAAATGGTTCAAAACAAAATCAAACCAAGCATATATACCTTTAACATACTGATCGATGCATTATGTAAAGAAGGAAGAATCACAGAAGCCCAAAATGTGTTTGATAGGATGTTAGAGACAGGTTATAAGCCTGATGTTGTAACCCACAATGCTTTAATAGATGGATACTTTCTAAGAAATGAAGTGAATGAGGCAAAACAATTGTTTGATGATATGATAAAAAGAGGTTTGACTCCAAATGTTATGAGTTATAATATTATGATTGACGGTAATTGCAAGAACAAAAGGGTGGATGAAGCCATGACACTCTTTAAAGAAATGCAACACAAAAATTTAGTTCCTGATACTATAACATACAATTCACTTATTGATGGCTTGTGCAAATCTGGGAGAATATCATGTGTGCAGGATCTTGTTAATGAGATGCGTGATAATGGTCAACCCCTTGATTTAATCACTTACAATATCTTGTTAGATGCTTTATGCAAAACCCGACATCTTGACGAGGCAATTGCATTGTTTCGGCAAATTGTTGACAAAGGAATCAGTCCAGATGTGTTGTCATGCAATATTCTTCTGAATGGTTTGTGCAAATGTGGAAGACTAAAGACTGCAGAAGAGGTGTTTCAGCATGTTTTGACCAAAGGCTATCGTCTAGATGTTTGGTCTTATAGCATTATGATCAATGGGTTCAGTAAAAAGGGCTTGTTTGATGAAGCGATGGCCTTACTTTCAAAAATGAAACGCAGTAATTGCTTGCCTGATGCTGTAACTTATGAAACCCTTATTTGCACACTTCTAGATAAAAATGAGAATGACAAGGCAGAGATACTTCTTCATGAAATGATTAGTAGAGGACTACTAAAGGGAGAGAAAAAGGTGAGATAACTAAGTTCCAATTTCAGTCACACATTTGTTAAAAGTTGAATTTGTATGGATGATCACAAGAAGCATGTTTTTTACGGGTTAGAGATGATGTACTACACAATGCCCTCACTGTTGCTTACGATGTTCTAATAATCTTTTATGTTTATTGAATTTACTTTGACCTTTTTGTGCTGCAATTGGTTAATTAACATGACAACATTCTTAATCTGTTTTTTTTAACTCTTGCAATGTTTTAGACAATGATTATGGGGTAGTGTGTCAGTTCAGATGTTATCCAAAATATTGAGTTCTGACTTGTTGTCATCTTAATCAATAATGGTATCGGTTTCATGCTATGGCAAACAATGCCAAAACTGCATGATCATTCAATGTTCCCTTATATCTAAATTTTTACTAAAAGCAAACTGGATTCATGCATGGTTTCCTGTTGATGTGGTTCTGCATAAATAAGCTTACTTTTTTATTTTATTTTATTTTTTTCCGTTGTTTACTTTACAGTATCTGTAATTGGTTAGTGCTGCTTCTGAATAGATTTATTTATTTATTTATTCTCCTTTTCTATTTAGGATTCCAAATCTGCCATTTCATGGGAGGTGGAACAGATTCTTGAAAAGGAATTCTGCTCTTCTAGAAGATCAAAGAGAATCAAATGATGAGTGCATTCTCCGTCTTTCCATCTCCTTAGGTGGATACTTTAATTGATATCAGCAACTTTGGGTGGTGTTTCTTGTCTCTTGAGAAACATTAGCCTGTGCAGCTGCACTAATGAAACATTATTACTGGTCACTGCTATCCTATTGTTGTTAGTGTTATGTACTGGGCATGTTTGGTTTTTTGAGCAAGGATAATTCCTAAGCAAACAGTGAAGAAGTAGCATGTATCAGCTGTTGTTGGAACTTTCGCTAGAAATTTTGCTTCAGCCAAAAAATGAATCTTCTTGTTGAAGTTCATTGAAAAATCAATATCATTGACTTTTGGAAGCACTGGTCCGAGATGAGGAAGCTGCTTCTTCTTCGCTTTAATGTTTGACAGCAAAGCTTTCTTGTACTCAAGTAATCTTGGCAGCTTTGAAAATGCAGTATTTGGCGCCTTGGACCTGTTCTTGAGAAGAACATTAGTGGTTTTCCCTAGTATGATCTGTACAGTGTTTTGCTTTCCAAAATTGTATGTAATTCACAATTCTATTTAATAAGAATTGCCTGAAAGAAACCCTGGTACTTGCATGCTAATTCCAGTTTCCATTGTTTGTCCTGTTCTCATGTGAGAGCATTAACAAATCAATGGCAGGGATCTTAGAAGAAAGGTGAGACATATTGAGTTTTCCAGTTTCTTCTTGACTCTTCATATCTTTTTGGAATTGGCATAGGATCCTTCACTATTTCTTGAACACTCAGACTCATCTTTGCTCTGCTTATAATGTTAGAATGTTAGGTTTGGGTTTTAAGTATTTTTACATGGACATGTACTTATGTGTAATCTATTTTATTTGTTTGCTTCAAGGAATCTTAAGGTTCCCTTGAAATTAAGATTTCTCTAGCTCGACTAATTCAATTAGTTGCATATGTTTGGAGATTACTCTCAAGTCTATTTTGTCTATACGAATATAAAGATATTTGCGGTAGTGTTTCTGGCTGACATTCAACTGAAAGTGATGAATGTGTTGAACCAAAATTATCGATTTTTTTTTTTTTTTGCTTAATTTATTCTAGCAGGATTTCTTAGTCTCCTTCTTTGAACTTCTCTTCTTTTGCTAAATTTATGTTTTTTTATTTAAATCTTTTGTTCCTTTTTCATGTCCCTTATGTTATTTTGGTAAAAATATAATTTTGGTCCCTATAGTTTATACTTATTTTCAATTTAATTCTTATACCTTTTTTTTTGTAAATTGGTATTCATACATACAATCGTTAACAAAATGAGTCCTGCCGTTAGATCCATATGACGTTGTTAATTTATGTTCTGACGTGGAAAACAGAGGATGAGGTGGTATCGTTTTTGTCGACAGCATTATCTCAGACATTAGTATAAGGACTAAATTAAAAATAAGACTAAATTATAAGGACTAAATTAAAAATAAAATAAAATTATAAGGACTAAATATATAATATACTTTAAGAACATTTCAATTTAGCTATTTTTTTCCCATTCTGCATAAGGTGTAACTTTATATTTAGCACGCATTATGTCCCTAAGCATAATCTAACCCTTATAATTTTTTATGTTGTCATACAAGCTTCTAAAGAGAGAAACATGTTTTATCCTACTAACAAACAAATATCTTTGCTTAAAAACAAGTAGTAATTTTTTTTATACGTAAGAGTATCATCAAATCAGTTTTTCCATCAACCGTGACGTAATCTCTTCCTGACGCTTTTAAGGGCATATCCCACATTGACATGGTGCATTTAAGATAATTAATTGGTCTAAGGTTCGAATTCGAGTAGTTAAGGTAAGAAGCATACATTGTTATATCTTAATCATTAAATCAACCACATTGGGTTAAAAGTAGTAGTAATTACATAAATATAAAGGATTGAAAATATATTAACAATTAAATTGAGCAATAGGAATATAAGAACACTGAATAAGATACCAACTTACATTGCTCTGAGTGAAAAGGACTCGGTCACCATAAGCATCTTATCCTGGGTTTGATCTTTGGAGTGATGTGTAGGGAAAAAATACAATTGGGAGGGGTCTCCTCTTCTGGCACTTTCTGATGGATTAGTTTCTTGCCTTTCGGATCAGGATACCATAGGAAACTAAATAAAAAAAATGGCAAGTTTTGAGTTTTTCTTTTTGTCACCTATCCATTTTACAATCTTTAAGAATATATAATAACTCTTTTCATACTTAAAGTTAAACTGATCTCATGGTATATATAAACAGTAAACATATACTATATATTTGGCTCCTATAATTTTATCTTATTTTTAATTTGGACCCTATAGTGTTCTCTTATTTTTAATTTGGTCCTTATACTAATGTCAGAAACGATGCCACCCAGCCTCTATTTTCCACTTTAAACCATAAATTGACAACATCATAACTTAGTCTAATGGTAGAAACTATTTTGCTAACGATTGTAAATATGAGGACTAATTTATAAAGAAAAAAAGAATATGAACTAAATTAAAAATAAGTGTAAGCTATAAAAACCAAAAATATATTTTAACCTGTTATTTTAATTAAATGCTAACAATTTAACACACACACATATATATATATATATATAGAGAGAGAGAGAGAGAGAGAGATGGAAAAGGAAAAGGAAAAGGAAGAGAAGATTTGATTCCAATATTTGTATACCAAATTAAAAACGTCAATCCAATTTTCGTTAAAAACTCTTTTGGATATCCAAAAATGTGGTTCTGAGTTGCTATGGATATCCTCAATTACAGTGGATTGATGTAGTTGGACTACTTTCAAAGTCATTTTTATCCAAAGGCCTATCATTCAAATGGGGCATTGCTTCTTGCAACAAGGGAATGCTTAAGCATTTAAGCAATTTTGAAAGTCAGTTTTATCCAATGGCCAATCACTTAAAAAGAGGCATTTCTACTTGCAACAAGGGAATGCTTAAGCATTTAAGCAATTTATATAATAGTTTGCATGAGAAGTAGATATAATATGTATTTTGATTGCATACAGTCTCACGCCAAGGTTTTCGGTGAATATTTTTAAATGCAAGTTGAAGTCATCATCAACATAGGATGAGATTTTTGTTCTTTAGTTGCACTTACAAGTTGGTTGTTATAACGTGGAATGCAAAAGCCTCCACATGCTGATTGCAATTTTCAAGTTTATGCTTTATATAGCAGTTGATGTTGTTTTATATATATATATATATAACGTGGAATGCAAAAGCCTCCACATGCTGATTGCAATTTTCAAGTTTATGCTTTATATAGCAGTTGATCGTTCCAACTCTTTAGAGTCCTCTGATCGTTCCAACTCCTAATTAACTCACACCACCATTTGTCATCACATGCACCTCTATGCAATATATGAAGTCGTGTGATATTTTTGTTTTTTTTATTAAATTAGTAGCTTTCACATATTGTGTAAACCAAGTCTATATAGAAGAATTGTTTTAACCAGAAGGTCCTGTGTTAGTTGTACATGTACTGGCACATGAGGAAGAATAAGCATTGTCCCCCTACCCAATCTTTCCACAAACCTGGTCGTTGGCTCCCTTTGAGTCTCACTCAACTCTTCTTGTTGTGTGTTTCCCCCTCTTCTGCTCGGTTTTCGAAGACAGACGCATTTTCAAGTCGTTTGTGGTGTGGTTCCTATTTTATTTGATGTTGTTCACTGCTTCTACTGCTGTTTTACGTCTATCCTAATCTCCCTCAAATCCAATTTCAGTATGTCTGCCTCTGAGGGTTCCTCCACTAAAGCCAAACTTAGTATCTTTCCATCCCCCATATCCGGGTCACCTTATATCACCAATGAGCATCTCTCTGGCTCCAACTATTTGTCTTGGAAGGTTGTTGCTCAATTATGATTCAAGGGTCATGGATATAAGGATCACCTGATCAAGAAGGCTTATAATACTCATAGTGAACAACCCACTTGAAAAAATATTAATGCATGGGCAGGGACGGATCTGGAGGGGGCGAGTAGGGGGCTTTTTGGCCCAAGTACAGCAGATTAGGAGATAAATTACTGAAATGTCACTAATTTGAAACATATTATCAGTATACTGTTGTTTTTGCCACGTTGGCATATTTTTTTTTTTTAATATTCCACGTGTATCACGCTAAAGCGGTAGGCGTGATACACGTCATCACGCCAACACGGGTGGCGTGATGACGTGTATCACCCCAACATGGGTGGCGTGATATACACAAAACTGAGAAAAAAATAATATATTAATACAAGAAAACTTATATAACCAAAGTCAAAATTTTGAAAAGCCATAACTTTTGACTCGTTTGTCCGATTTAGACGCATTTTATATCGATTCCATATAACTTTTCGAAGCCAAGTGCAATACAAACTGCCGATGGCGGTTTGGTCCACCGGAACTCCAAAAAACCCTTTATTTTGTAAGTTATCAAGCTTTTTATGAAAATTATATGGGTATTTCATAAAATCAATGTTAAACTCATTTTTTCCTTACAATAAAAATTTAATTTTTTCCTTTTCATTTTTATGAACCCAGTTCTTTTATAAATTTTTTATGTATATGTACGGAACTTTTTCTTGTAAGAAAAAAAGGATCCTGCAAATTTTTTTTTGGCCTTGCATGTGGCCTATATATACAATTTAAGTGACTAACTAGGATAAAACCCGAGCTGGTGTATAAAAAATATAACATTATAAAATTATAATTAAATAATTAAACATTATTAGTTATGTGTATATAAATATTATAATTATCAAATATATTTATCTGTATTTTTTATATGAAATATAGGAGATCATTTTATGTTAAAAGGTTAAGTTTGAACAAAAAAAATTTCAATTTAAAAAGTACATGCTATGACTAGAAGAAGAAGAACTTTATATGAGCATAACTACAAATATTTAATGTCTTGACTATAATGAAATATTAGTGTGTACTCTAATACATGACAATAAAATACAATTAGTAAATAATTAAATATCTTATATGATACATAAAATGACTTAAACTCTCAAATACTCTAAAATAAGCTTAATGATACATTTTCTTTTGTTAAATTATAGAATAATTAATAGAAAATTAAAGAAAATTAAAATAATTAATGACAATTATAAAATTATTTTAATATTATTTAACTTAATTATTTTTATGATAATTATAAAATTATTTCAAAAAGTTAATAAGTTTCATTTATTTAAATATTAATAAAGTAATAATATTATGTAAATTAACAAAAAACATTTTTATGTATAGTATATATCCAATTATGATTTTGTATATAAAAAGCAATACTTTTTCAATTATAATATATAACTACATTAAGTAATTGGATGTGATTATGCAAAAATAAATGTAATTTAACATGATTGTACTATTTTTAAGACATATTTGACTTGCATGTTATCTTTCGAGTTAAACCAAACCAGTTCATATTAATGTAAATTTTATTCGAATCAAAAAATAATAATATAAGAACATAATACATAATTTTATGTCCTACAATCCTACATAAATTTATAGATACAATATGCTAGTTTAAAATTTCAAATATTACTTATTTGAATCACAAAAAGATCATCAAGATGACAAATTCATACATAAATTTGGAAGGGCACGTTTAAGAACAAATAAATTAAATATACTTTTGTATGCATCTCATTGAAACCCAATTTCACTTCCTTTCATCTTGTCCTTTATAATTGCTTTGAATGTTGAGTAATTTAAAGTTTATAAAGACAATCTTTTTTTTCTTTTTTTATCATAGATAAAACATTCACAAAATGTGACATATTTCGTCTTTTTAGAACATATTGTGAAAATATTTATAATACCAAAATATGTTATCTATAAGATATTAAGAGTTTTTTTAATTACTCACATTAAGAATGTAGTAATAAACAAATTATAAAACTCGTGCATAATTAACTCTGACAATTAAAAATTCATTACTTGACTCCAACTTATAATTTCTACTATAATTCTCACTTGTCCTAATTTCCTAAACTAAGCCCAAATGACCTCGTTTTGCTTTTGATTGTGGGAAATGAGAGGTCATAAAATGCTTGAGTCTATATACATATATTTTGGATATGGTTTTATGAAGGAAGTTGCTGCAGCTAATCAGTTTAAAGTGAGAATATAATTTTCTCAATGTTAAGAACTTTTGGAATGAGGATTATTAATTTCATTTAGGTTGGTATCAAAATTGTCTGTGTCAAACGTTTTCTATTTAGTCTTAACCTTCTTAGACATTAATCATTCATTAACAATTTGTATATATTTACACTTGTAAGGTGACATGTGTCAAGATTTTAAATGATACACTTTCTTATATTAAAATATTAAAAGGTGACACATGTCAAAATTTTGTTTCTTGATCTTAACTTTATATATATATATATATATATATTAAACTAATAAATATCTATGAGATGGTATAATGGTTGTAAGTGAACTTTTATCTAATAGTAAAAAACATATTTAAGATAAAAGTTAAAGGGAGGCTATAGCAACATCGCCAACATCATACTCACATTCAGTAGATAAGTCTTTCTCTTTCTTTTTTATTGTCGAATTTGGTGATGTCGCTTAGAGGTGTTCATTGGTTCGGGTTGACCCGATCAATCCGACAAACCAACTCATACCAATTAAAAAAAATCGGTTCGGTTCAGGTCATCATGTTTAATCGGTTCCAATTCGGTCAAAACCGATTATGATTGGTTCGGTTCACAAATTTTGTATTTTATAACCTGATGAAATGATCCGAAGAGTAATAGAAATTTAGATATTATCTTCTTGTCATTTAACTTTTCATTCATTTAAAAACCTAAGATACAATTATATATCTTTAATTTCCATTTTCAAGCCTCAATCATTTAATTATTTACATATATATATATATATATAACCTTCTTTGTGAAGTAGAATATATTTAATGTCATACATTTATATTACAAATGAAGCTTATGATGATTTTGAGACGTTGAAATATTTCTTCCCAAACTTGATTTTACTTTTATCTTAATACTTGTACTATACTAGAAGACTTATATACTTAAAATTCATATGTAATTGTCTAATTGAGTTTAAAGTATTTGGCAATAGTAGATTTGTAATTTTTCTATATGAAAAAATGATCGGAAAAACCTGATGATCTGAACCAAACCAACCCAACCTTAATCGAGTTGGTTTAGTTCGCATTGCAAGAAATTTTTTTCAAAAATCAAACCAAACAAATCCGATCAAAGTTGATCGGTTTGGACATTTTTTTCTCTAAAATCTGAACCAACCCAACCCATAAACACCCATAATGCCGTTGGAGCTAGAAGTCCTCAACGCACTAACCCACTTCTGATAAATAGAGAAATTGTCAAATACAAGGATAAAGGCTAAAACAATTGTTGTTGATTCTTTAAAGGCACTGGCTGTTTCCACTGATGTTAAAGGGAGAAATTGTCAAATAATTAAAGGCACTCGCTGTTTAAAGAATTTAAGAATTTAATTTTTATTAATTGTGTTGATACATCATTAAAAAAAAGTTAGACTTCTTAAGTAATTATTATGATAGTTAAACTCCTTTAATGATTTGTCAACATATGATTGAATGATAGTATAAAATTTTCTTATATTGATAATATATCAAAATTAAATCTTTGTTTAAAGACTAGAGAAATTGTCCTTGAATTGCGTAGGTTATTGTTTAATGTTTATTAATAATTTTTTTTATATTCTTCAATTGAGTAAATTATTTTAATTTGTTTATTTTTCTTTATGTATTTTTTCTTTTATTGTTTATAAATTGCTAATTCTTTATTTTTTCAAATATTTAGATTTTGCTGTAATATTATTTATCCAGTTCTGTTTACAAAAATTACTAAGAAATTATTGGCAATCATTTTAAAAAGAGGGCACTAAGGCTTTGATTGGATTAGGAAAGAAGTAGAGAAGAGAGAAGTAGAGTGAAAAGAAATAAGAGAGAAGAGAAAATAAGTAGGAAATAAGTAAATTTTTAGGTTGTTTGGACTGAGAAAAATAGGAAAGAAAGAAAAATTCAATTTTTTCTCCACTCGTTTGGATTGACAGAACAGTGGAAAGAAAGAAAATTAAATTTTATTACAAAGATATATTTACCCCTATTTATTTATATATAAAATATGAATTAATTTATTTTTAAATGAAATCTTTTATTTAAAATGTTCTAAAATAAGAATCTATTTAATTTTAAAATATTTTTGATTTTAGTTATATATATATATACACACACATAAAAATCTTATCAAATTTAGTTGAGTTTAATTTAAATTAAATTATCTTGGTGACATTTGTTGTAACATTTATTTAGAAACTTCTAGTGTAAACACTTATTTTAGTCCCTTAAAGATACAAGTGACATCAGTTTAGTCATCTAATAATTATGTGACATCAAATTGGTCATTTTAGAGGAATATTTTATGTCATTGAAGGACCAATTTAGTGTCAAAAATTAATATTGAATGACCAATTATTGGAGGACTAAACTGATGTCACTTTGTATCTTTAAAGGACCAAAATATAAATTTACTCAAAGTTCTAAAATAAAAAGAAGGGTACAATAAGCAAGTGCAAAAAAAAAAAGGCATTTCTTTGCCTTTCTTCACACTTCAGCAAAGAAATGAAAATGTTAATGGGCCACTATTTTTTTTCTCTTTTCTAATCAAATAAGAGCAGATGTATCATTTCTCTTCTCTTTTCTCTCTTCTCTAATTCTCTCTTACATATTTCTCTCAAAACAATCAGAAGCTAAAAGTAAATATTACAACAATACAACTTATGATTAATATTTTAGTTTAATTGTACTCTTATGTGTTTTACCTTGCTTACATATATAATAATAACAATACAGACATTCCTTACAACAATACAATATCTTGATTCTTAAATTTTATAATTTTCACTCCCTCAATAGTTAATCCTTAAATTTGTTCCTGTGCATGGGTGATCTTTGGTTGTAGTACTAATATTGAGTTTGTATTTAGGGCAATGTCTAACATGCTTCATTAGAAAATTGGAGCATAAATGCACCATTAAATCTTGTGCATCTATTAGTAATAAATTAACTAGTGAATAGATTCAAGGGTTCACACTTCATTTGATAACCAATTGTATAAGTTTATTAATAATTATTTGTTAAGGTCTCTACAAATATGAAATTGCATTCAAAATCTTTGCAAAATAGCCCTCATCTTCTACAATATTTTTTCATGAAACACATAAAGCAATTTTTTGTAAAAATCATTTTTAATGGAAAAATATATATTTGGGACGAAAGAATGAAATTAATAAAAAAAATTCATTTCTCTAAACCCAAATAAAAAAAATGGCATAGATAAATTTGAAAATAAAAGATAATTTCAATTGTAAGGAAAAAATGAAAATAAAATAAAGTTGCATGTATCAAGAAATAAAAAAAGATTAAATAACGTGAAATGGATGACCCATTTGAGATTCTTGGCTCTTGATGTTTTTCACTCCTCAACCACCATGAGAGACAGGTAAAAGCCACAACCAATTATCAAAATTCAATTTTATTTTATTTCTTCATGAAATTGAATCAGGACTAAAAGCTCTGCCAACATGAAATTGAAGTGTAACATAATTAAATATGGAAGCATAAGTCACCAATTTTGCATCAAAAAATGCAGAAAGAAAGCTTACAGTAAACAAAAGATAAAAATGAAAATAAAATATAATTTTATATGTGAGAAAAAAAATAAAAATAAAATAAATTTTTCAAGAAATAATAAATATTAAATAAAATGTCATGACATGATAAAAAAATTACAATAAAAAAACTACATCCTTAATTAATGAATTAGCAAGTGTTAACAAAATGATAATGATATATAATTAATAATGATAGCTAGTATGAACTTTTCTACAGTAAAAAAATCCTTTTTCCTAATAATATTTTAAGAAGAGCCATCATAGTGGACTTTATTGGTTGATTTTTATTTTTATTTTTTAATGCATAGCGGGACTGGCAATTTTTGTAAATTTTTTTTTATTTATTCGTGGCATTAGGTTTTGCCAATTACATACAAAATGTGTTCTAAAAAAATTAAATTAAATTTTCATTAAAAAAAATAACATTTCTGTAAAGAAATGAACTATATGTAATTTTATGAAAAATATTAAAAATAAAATAAAATATCATACTTTGTAAATATTTACGAAGAAATTTTTTTTTAATTTAGCTTTCATGTCAAATAAAATAGAATTAAAATAATATTTTAATGGTGGTAATAAAATAAAATTTTATTAACACAAAAAATAAATTTAATTCTTCAGGAAATAAACAAAAAAAATTCCATACGTGATGAGAAATAAAACATTATTAAAATTGAAAAAAATGAGTCACGCAGCCAAAAAAAAGTAAACGAAAATAAAATAATTTTTATTTTAACATGTTAAATTGAAAAAAATATTCAAACAATTTTTAATATGTTAATTTTCGTATGGCAGGAGTGCATGAGTTAGGTTTTTTAATAAGTTTTTAAAATTAGTTTTAATGATTTAGTCTAACATCTTTTTTCTAAATTAATTTTTTAAAATAAAAAAATAAAAAATATTTTATAAAGACAAAATTTAATTTAATTTTCATGAATTAATTAAAATAAAATAAAATTTTCATGTCTTTAAAAAATGTGAAAAATATATATAACTCATTTTTGGGTTATACAAAAAAAATACAAATAATTAAATGTTGATGAATTAAATGCAATGAAACAAGAGATAAGATGTTGTCAAAAAAAAAAAAGCAAGAGATAAGATGCATTTTAAAACCGGTTATAATAAGTAAATTTGATGGAGTATTACTATTGATACACCTATGTTTTTAAGGTGTATAGTAGAACACTACTTGTATTGTATTTGGTTTGATTAGTACTTGGTACACTTGGGTATACTTTTAAAAAAAAAATTTGCTATCCAATACTTTGAGTAAAGCTTGGTGGCGCATGCAATGAGTCGGTATGACTTAAGTATACGTCAGTTCATGAAAAATGAAAAAAAAAAATTATAATTATTTTTGGTTTTCTATCGAATGAAACACATCCTTTCTTCACCCCATTCAAATATGAAGGTCAGCCCTACTTATATTACAAAATTATATGCTGGATATCGATATTATATAACATCAAATTATTGAGGCCCCACTTAAGTTGTGATTTCCAAAACATTGATCGATTTAGTAATGGCAATAAAATCTGAAATGTCTAGCTAATGACCTTTTTCATTGCTTCTTTCAGTTTAGAATAATTTTTCATGCTTAATCCAAAAATGTTTCTGGAAGTAGTTTAAGAGAAGGAATCTTAAATCTAAATTTTTAATAACATTTACAATAACAGTGCTCAACCATATCCACTAAAAGCTATAAGAGCATTCTCTTTGTTAGATTTATCAATAGAAGAAATAGTACATGTTAATGTCATTACATAGGCAACACGACACCAAAAGAAAATAATAAAAGAAAATGATACTTGAATAGCACACATGTTAAAGGGTATATATATATGTAATGTGTGTGTGTGTTTGTTTTTATGTGTGTGGGAGTATATGGTTTCCATCATTTCCATATTTTGATGTAATTTGTAGTCTATAATTTTTATATAAGATTTTATAGAAATATGTAACTGTTTCTTTTTGTTAGTAAAATAGTATACTAGTAATATATTAATGAAATTTTTATAGATGATATTGTTATTGACACATTCATTGAGATTCACATATTTAATTGAAAGTTTATTTATTTTTTAAATATAACAATGAAATTCAAAAATAAATTAATTGATGCATTTTTTTTAAGATGGAAGCCACTATAAGGAGAAAAATCAACAATTTGTAAATTTTTATCCCTTTAAAAGCTTCACATTGATGCTCAAAGTCCAAGTTATACATAAATATACTTTAAAGTTTCTAAGAGTAACACTTAATTTATTTGATGCTATTATTTTAGAGAGTAACCCATAAGCATAAACAAATATGATAATATATATTGTTTGGCCACCTAAAATATTTAACAGAAGATCTGTCACTAGTGGATTGGTTCGATTCTGCGAGTTAAGTAGGGTTTGAAATTACCATACCCACATTGGGTTGGGTTGGGTCCGTCACGATTTTTAACACTCTCAACCCAACCCAACCCAACTCAGATACCCACATTATTGATGAAGACAAGGGTTTGGACTCTATCATATTATGTTATGCATAAGAGTTGAAAATGAGTTAAACCAACTTGTAGTTAGGTTCATTGAATAACTCAATAAGTTGAAAATTTTGACTCGTTTATTAAATGAACTAAGCTTGAACTTTTATATGTTCAACTCATTTGTTCATAAGCCGGCTCAATATATGTATATAATCATTTTTTTCAATAATAATAATAATACATTAATTTTATATCTAGTAACATTTGATTTGATTTTTAATCTAATTAAATTATTTTTTAACTAAATATATGTTAAAAAGAAATTTTTTATTGAGTTACAAATTTAAGTTTAACTCATTAAGCTTAAAAGACTCAATAAATAAAAGGTTTGATATTGACTCATTAAGCCAAATAGTTCATGAACTTAAAGTGAGTCGAATTTGAACTAAAAAAATAAACTTGATTTCTTAATAAGCCGACTTCAGCTCAACTCTACTCATTTCTATTAATTTGCACGATAAATTTTGATTTATATTTTAACAAATTAAATTTATTTTCTTTTGATATGTTCAAACCCAATATAATCCATTAATTTCATGAGTCGGTTGGATAAAAAAAAACTCCCAAACCAACCCCACGCAGCAATACTCCCAAACTATTTTTGTACACATTTTTTTAAATATATTTTATTATTTACATTTTCAAGTAGCAACCATAAATAGCCTAGGCTAAAAATACGGTTCCTAACGGAAAAGCCACGCTGATCGTAAGAACTCCACTACAAAAAGGGAAATATCCTTGAACGATGAACATGTTAGGTACAAGTACAAGGTATGCCAACTTCAAATCTCACTTCCTCGTTTGTTTTTCTTACGCTCTGCATGTGAGGCTTTATACTCATCCTCCAATCCCAAATTCTAAGAGCCTTTCTGGGTTTCATAACATTGATGACTCTGTTTCCTCATTCACTCGCATTATCAATATGCCTCATCCGCCATCTGAATTCGAAATCAACAAGATCTTAGGTTCTATTGTTAAGATGAAACACTATCCCACTGCTATTTCACTTTTTGCTCAGATGGAATTTAAGGGAATCACTCCTTCCATGGTTACTTTGAGCATCTTGATCAATTCTTACTGTCACTTGGGTCATATGGATTTTGCTTTTTCTATATTGGGCAAGATTATCAATATGGGTTATGATTTCGATGTCATAACTTTAAACACCATAATAAAAGGGCTCTGTATTAACAGTGAGGTTAAGAAAGCATTGGAACTTCATGAAATCGTAAGAGCACAAGGATTTCAGCTTGATGAGGGTAGTTATGGGACCCTGATCAATGGGCTTTGTAAAATAGGACAAACAAAAGCTGCTATTGAATTGCTGCAACAGCTGGAGAGACAAGTGGTTAAGCCTGATTTAGTCATGTACACTGATGTCATTGATGGGTTATGTAAAGATGGGCTTGTAACTGAGGCAAGTAATTTGTTTTCTAAGATGATTTCCGAGGGAATTTCTCCTAATGTTGTCACTTACAGTTCTCTAGTTCATGGCTTGTGCTGTATGGGTCAATTAAAAGAAGCTGACCAATTGCTGAATGAAATGGTTCAAAACAATATCAAACCAAACCTATATACCTTGAACATTTGGATCAATGCATTATGTAAAGAGGGAAGAGTCCAAGAAGCCCAAAATGTATTTGATAAGATGTTGGAAAAGGTCATAAGCCTGATGTTTTCACATACAATGCTTTAATGGATGGATACTTTTTGATCAATAAAGTGAATGAGGCAACAAAGTTATTTGATGATATGATCAAAACAGGTTTGATGTGTAATGTTTGGAGTTATAACATTATGATTAATGGATATTGCAAGAATAAAAGGGTGGATAAAGCCATGACTCTCTTTCAAGAAATGCGTGATAGAAACATAGCTCCCAATATTGTAACTTACAATTCTCTGATTGATGGGTTGTGCAAGTTAGGGAGAATATCAAGTGTGCAACCTCTTCTTGATGAGATGCATGATAATGGTCAACCCCTTGATTTAATCACTTACAGTATATTGTTAGATGCTTTATGCAAAACCCAACATCTTGACAAGGCAATTACATTATTTCGGCAAATTGTTGATAAAGGAATCTATCTGGATGTGTACTTGTGCAATATTTTGCTGAATGGTTTGTGCAAATGCGGAAGACTAAAGACTGCAGAAGAGTTTTTTCAGCATCTTTTGATCAAAGGCTATCGTCTAAGTGTTTGGACTTATAACATTATGATTAATGGGCTCTGTAAAATTGGCTTGTTTGATGAAGTGATGGCCTTACTTTCAAAAATGAAAGGCGGTGATTTCCTGCCTAATGTTGTAACTTATGAAACACTTATTTACGCCCTTCTAGATAAAATTGAGAATGACAAGGCAGAGATACTTCTTCGTGAAATGATTAGTAGAGGCCTAATAAAGGGAGAGAACAAGGTGAGATAAACTAGTTCCAATTTAAGTCACACTTTTGTTAATGTGGAATTTGTATGGATAGTTAGAAGAAGTTGATTTCTTATGAGTTAGAAGTGATCTACTATACAATGCCCTCATTGTTGCTTACGAAGCTCTAATTATCTTATTTGTATATTTAATTTACTTTGACCTTTTGGTGCTGCCTCTGGTTAATTAACATGCACATACTCTGAATCAGTTTTATTGACTCTTACAATGTTCTTGGTTATTGATTACGAGGTACTGTTTCAGTTCAGATGTCCGGATAGTACCCAAAATATTGAGTTCTGATTTGTTGTCATCTTAATCTATAATGTTATCAATTTCATCATGTGGCAAGCCAAGCCAATACTGACATGATCGTTCAGTGCTTCCCTATCTCTAAACTTTAACTTTTTTAACCTGAATTATAGAAAGTAAAAGCAAACATTTTCATTTCCTTTCCATACATACTTCTGTATTGTTTTTATAGCTAGGAAAATGGTAACACAGTTTGTTTGAAGGCCCTTTGAACCTCCAAAGTTGCGATAGATGTTCACAAATACCTGAACTGTTACTTTAGGTTCTTGGTGCCCAATTGATTGAAGCTATTCAAAAGGCTCTATTGTTGATTATTGTGGTAATGGTTTTTGTGAATTTTTTTATCATTATCTTGCTTCTTGTTTACAAAAAAGAAAAAAGAAAATTGTGCAAATGGAGGGTTCATTAGAATGTTTAAATTTTAATTTTATAGTAATATTATATGCTTATTAGAGAACCATTTTGGTTTTATGCCTTGGAGGTCAACTATGGAGGCTATATACATATTGTCGTATATGCTTATATTAGTACGGGCTTATGACTTACTACTAGTTACAGCCAGTACTAGTTATAGCTTTAACTGTCATGAATGCTTACTTCAGCATACATAAGTTTAATTTTTTTTCTTTGTTTCCATTTCAATACCTATAATGCATTAGTTCTACTTCTGAATGTCATTTTCTCCTCTTCCATTTAGGATTCCAAGTCTACCTTTCTTTGGGAGGTGCAACAGACTCTTGAAAAGGAATTTTGCACATCTGGAAGATCAAAGAGTAAGTGATGTGTACATTCTTTCTTTTCATCTCCTTAGGTGGATACTTAATAATTTGATGTCAGCAACTATGTGTGGTGTTTCATGTCTCTTGATATTCTCAGGTGATCTGAGGGCAGATCTGTGAAAGCTAGCTGTGAACTTAAGAGTATTTCTCTAGGTTCATTATGTCAAGGTGGGTATTTTCCCTTTGACATCTTGATGATTGCCACTGGTGTTGTTAGTGTTATGTACTGGGCACGTGGGCATGTTTGGTTTTGTGGGCAAGGCCTAACTCCTAAGCCAAAAGTGAAGACGAGGCATCTATCAAAATGTTTTTGGGACTTTTGCTGGAAATTTTGCTTAGTCCATGCTATGAATCTTGTTATTGAAGTTCGTTGCATAGTTGATGTCATTGAATTTTGGTGGCACTGGTCCAAGAAAAGGAAACTAGTTCTTTGCTTTAATGTTTGACAGCAAAGCATTCTTGTACTCAAGTAATCTGGTGATTGTGATGTTGTCAGAAGCATCCTGCAGCTTTGACAAGGTGGTGTTTGAAGCCTTGGATCTGTTCTTAAGCAGGACATTGGTGGTTTTCCCAAGTGTGATCTGTACAATGTTTTTCTTTTGGCAAATTGTATGTAATTCACAATTCTATTTCATAAGAATTTCCTAGAAGAAAACTTGGTACTGGCATGCTACTTTGAGTTTCAATAGTTTCTCCTGTTCTTATGTTAGTGTAATGACAAATCAATGGCTGGGATCTTGGAAGACAGGTGAGACATAATATTGACTTTCACAATTTCTTATTGACACTTCACGTATCTTTTAACAAAGGATCCAGCCTTCCTCACTATTTCTTGAACATTGAGACCCATCCTTGCTCTGCTTAGAATCTTTAGCTTTGCATTTTAAATGGTTTTTAACATAGCTCTACTTATATGTAACGTGTTTAATTTGTTTGCTTTAGGGAATCTTTAGCTTTCCATGAAATTAAGATTTCTCTAGCTCTACTAATCCAATTAGTTGCATATGTATCGAGATTAGTCTTAACTCTAAAGTCCATTTTGTCTATATTATTTTAATCTATTGTAGCTATACTACGGAACTCCAGAAAAGAGAACTTAGCATTGGTTAGGTGCAACAAGGACAAATAGCCTGTTTTGTTTTGGATTTTGAGCCAACATAAACGGGCATTTGACAAAATAGGAAAAAATTTGCTTCAAGTAAACGTGCCTTGAAAGGCATGCAAATGCTTTTTGCGTTGGTGAAATTCTAAAACAAACAGAGCTAAAATCAGTCATCATTCAAGTTGGAAGGAGTAATGATACTTGCACAAAAAAAACCTTCACAAAACCCTCACAAAAATTCATGCAAGCCATTGGATCAAGTCTAGGTCCCACTACAACTTTTTTTGACTTGATCCAATGGCTTGCATGGGTTTTTGTGAGGGTTTTTTTTGTGTAAGTATCATTACTCAAGTTGGAAGTCATCTTTTGTAGTAATCAATCCCTTGTTGCAATTTGGACAAAATGAATCATTCCCTTGTTGCAAGTAGTAATCATTCAAAAGATGACTTCCTACTTGCAACAAAGGAATGATTACTACAAGAGATGACTTCCAACTTGAAATTATGATTGCCTGTTTGTATGATAATATATTACCTATATTTGAGGACTCACTTAGTATCAAGGGATCTAGATTATTGACAAAAGGTTGTCGAGACCCATCAAATAATAAAAATTATCGGTTCACAAATTAATTTGTAGTATAGAGAATGAACCGAATCGTCTCTCAAGGATCCAAAAAGAACAAAGATTTAATCAGATCAAGATAATTAAAAGGGGGTTTTGATTATTTGAAAAGAAAATATACTGGTTGAATTAAAGAAATACAATTAACAAATTAACCAATCCAAGGAAATTTTACCGATCTTGAGTTTAATCCATCATTGATCACAAGGAATTCACTTAATTACTAACCATGTTCTTGGCCTTAGATCATATCAAGACGCCTCAACATGATCCAAGAATCCTCTACTAGATAAGCATCTAGGATTTAATTAACCAAGGTTAGATAAAGTAAGCACCATCCAAACATAGATTAACTTAGGATCGGGGATTTAACCAAGTTAAACAATCCATCAAAAAGCTTTGATATATTGTTTAGTCTTTGTGATCCTCTTTGAATACATGATAATAAAGCTATTATCACATCAACATCTAAATCAAATTAAGCAATTTAATCTAGATAAAAATCAAAAGAGGAAGAAGAGAAACTTGAATAACAATTAAGCAATATGAACAAGCGAAACAAGATCTCCAAATTAAACATCAAGATGGCTAATCCCTTGGATTGATTATGAGAGCCTAGCCTTCCATGGATGGGAAGGAAGAACTCAGAAATAAAAGAACAAAAACGAAATTCTAAAAAAAATGAAGAAGAAGAGAAAGAAAACTCTCACAAATACTCAAACTTTCTTCAAACTTACTTTAAAATTGAATCATCCTAATACAAAGAGATTGGCTCTATTTATACTAATCCTAGAAGCCAATTTATACATGTACATAATCCGAATACAAGCTGTAAAAACATGGAAATTGTCAAATATGGAAGCTTGATGCATGGTTGGTGGGTTGGTGCATGGTTGGTGGCTTTTAGTCAGCAACTCTTATCCGACTTCTGGCTTGATTTTCATGACCTAGATGATGTATTTTGGCTTGGAGGTCTCATGAAAGTTGTAGCTAGTTGTCTCCTTGAAATTTTGCAATTGGAATCATGCCATTTGGACTTTTAAAACTCCAGATATGCCAAAAACACTGCACCTACCTCAAGTTAGGTTGGCAGAACGTGTTTCCAAATTCAAACCACCTTGTAGCTTCATAATCATGCCTAAAATGACATCTATTGACTAAATGGTCTTCAGTGAAGTTGGAGATATGGGTCTTATCTTTCCAGTGGCCAAGTTTCAGCCCAAGAGGAGGCCTATAGCTCACTATGTAGTCCAATATGTGCACACTGCCCAGATTTTCATGACAGCAAACCCACTTTGTATTGCAGGGATATTTTGGACCCTTAGAAGTCCGATTCAGCTCTTGAGTTCTTCATAAAACTTGTAGAGCCTTGTCTTAGCTTTCCAAAGACACCAAGATCACCTCAAATGGATCACCGAGTCCCAAGTTATGGCCTAACCAAGGAAGAAAGGTCAAAATGCATCAAAATCCGAAAATTATTCACAATTTGCATTAAAGTCCAATGAAGCCCAACAACATTAAACTCATCTAAAATACTAATATTGGGCACAATAAACATCTAATAAAGCTTAATACAAAGCTAACATAAGTGTCTCAAATTGATTGATCAATTATCTATATTGAAATTATAATATTGACGTCATTATGAGATTCTGCAGGATGGAATTTCTTGTGAATTGATGTAACTAAACATAGGAAGACTGTTAGTAAATATTTTTTAGAATAATGCATGTATCCCCTATCCCGGTTTGGTATTACCTTACATGATTCTTTGAATGTAATATGTAGATTAGTCATGAAGCTCCAGTAATTGGAGGATTTGGTGCTGAAATCTTGGCTTCCATTGTCGAATGCTGCTTCTCAAGGGTATGCTCCAAAGTCCAACCTTTAGTTTATTTACAAGTTCTTCTTATCGTAATGGTTATTAAGACAACAACTACCTATCTGCCAATGATGGAACACCCTTAGGCCAATGGAGCTTGGTTTCCAACAAGCTTATAAATGGATTTTTTCATTGATATTGCATTTTCCTCCATGTTGTGGACCCTATAATAAAATTGCTAAATATATATTTGATTTACATTAGAGTACATTTTAATTTTAAACATGAGAAGATAGGGAAAGAAAGAAAGAAAATAGAGAGAGAGAGAGACTTTGTTGAAAGTTAAAGAGTCACCAATTTGAATGATTAGGCTCTGTATGTCTATATTTTTATACATAAACAAGAGTATATGAGCATAAGCCGAGCCCACAATCCTACTCCCCCCCTCAGATTTTCCTCTTTCTACGTTACTACTCTTAAGGCTATGTTCATCTACATTAGCCATCTCAACAAGCTTTCAAGGAAAAAATCACAAAATTCACCACCGCACCCAAACTAAAAAGCAACAAAGAACACTTTTCTGAAAACAAAGTGATCAATCAATTTGAGACACTTATGTTAGCTTTGTATTAGGCTTTATTAGATGTTTATTGTGCCCAATATTAGTATTTTAGATGAGTTTAATGTTGTTGGGCTTTAATGCAAATATTGAATAATTTTTGGATTTTGATGCATTTTGACCTTTCTTCCTTGGTTAGGCCATAACTTGGGACTCGGTGATCCATTTGAGGTGATCTTGGTGTCTTTGGAAAGCTAAGACAATGCTCTACAAGTTTCATGAAGAACTCAAGAGCTGGATCGGACTTCTAAGGGTCCAAAATATCCCTGCAATGCAGAGTGGGTTTGCTGTCACGAAAATCTGGGCAGTGTGCACATATTGGACTACATAGTGAGTTATAGGCCTTCTCTTGGGCTGAAACTTGGCCATTGGAAAGATAAGACCCATATCTCCAACTTCACTGAAGACCATTTAGTCAATAGATGTCGTTTTAGGCATGATAATGAAGCTACAAATTGGTTTGAATTTGGAAACACGTTCTACCAACCTAACATGAGGTAGGTTCAGTGTTTTTGGCATATCTAGAGTTCTAAACGTCCAAATGGCATGATTCCAATTGCAAAATTTCAAGGAGACAACTGGCTACAACTTTCATGAAGACCTCCAAGCCAAAATGCACCGTCTAGGTGATGAAAATGAAGCCAAAATTCGGATAAGAGTTGTTGACTAAAAGCCACCAACCATACACCAACCCACCTACCATGCACCAACCCACCAACCATGCATCAAGCTTCCATATTTGACAATTTCCATATTTTTATAGGTTGTATTCAGATTATGTACATGTACAAATTGGCTTCTAGGATTAGTATAAATAGAGCCAATCTCTTTGTATTACCAGGATTCAATTTTAAGTAAGTTTGAAGAAAGTTTGAGTATTTGTGAGAGTTTTCTTTCTCTTCTTCTCCATTCTCTTTACAATTTCGTTTTTGTTCTTTTATTTCTGAGTTCTTCCTTCCCATTCATGGAAGGCTAGGCTCTCATAATCAATCCAAGGGATTAGCCATCTTGATGTTTAATTTGGAGATCTTGTTTTACTTGTTCATATTGCTTAATTGTTATTCAAGTTTCTCTTCTTCCTCTTTGAATTTTGATCTAGATTGAATTGCTTAATTTGATTTAGATGTTGATGTGATGATAGCTTTATTATCATGTATTCAAAGAGGATCACATAGAATAAACAATTTATTAAAGCTTTTTGATGGATTGTTTAGCTTGGTTAAATTCTGGATCTTAAATTAATCTATGTTTGGATGGTGCTTACTTTATCTAAACTTGGTTAATTAAATCCTAGATGCTTATCTAGTAGAGGATTCTTGGATCATGTTGAGGCGTCTTGATATGATCTAAGGCCAAGAACATGGTTAGCAATTAAGTGAATTCTTTGTGATCAATGATGGATTAAACTCAAGATCGGTAAAATTTCCTTGGATTGGTTAATTTGTTAATTGCATTTCCTTTAATTCAATTAGTGTATTATCTTCTCCAATCATCAAAACCCCCTTTTAATTATCTTGATATGATTAAATCTTTGTTCTTTTTGGATCCTTGAGAGACGATTCGGTTCATGCTCTATACTACAAATTAGTTTGCGAACCGGTAATTTTTATTATTTGACAGGGTCTCGACAACCTCTTGTCACAAAGTCATAAAACGTTACACCCTGTGACAAAAAAAACCTCTTACCAAACAAAATCAGAAAGGAAAAAAAAAAAGAAATAAACAAACAAACTTGCGCATCTAAAATAACTTGCCATACTAATTACCATGAGTTAAGAAAAACATCTACCATATCACATGAAATTACTACAATATGAATCCCATGCCTGCAGAACATTTAGCGAAGGTTGACAAAGAACAATTTTATACCTGGGCAGCATATGGGGTAATAATTCTTTATTACATTTGGTTTAAAGTGAATGGTCCAGTTTCTGTCTTGAGAATTATGTATCAAATCTTGAAAACTCTCGTGTATTGACATTTTGCAATGAAAGGAAAAAGAAAAGAGAATATATTAATTGAATTTCTATTTGCCTGCATAATGCATCTTGATTAATACTGGTTATTTCTGTTTTCTAAAAATATATAAATTCGTTCATAATCTCTTGAGTTTTTTTTTTGGTACTTGCCCTGCTGGGGCCAGTGGAGGCCCCACCTCTAGGATGGGTCTTAAGGGCAACCCCTAAAGGGGGTCCCAAGGGAGGGGGAGGGGAAAGGGGTATGTACTAATTAGGGATCGAACCCCACATCAAACGTTCCTTATCAAGTGAGCTAAGCTCACGAGACTAGTCTCTTGAGTTTTACCCAAGACTTATATGGGGTTTAGTTGGATGCCAAAGCAAATATGGCGAGCATCACTTTCTACGATGAAGAGTAGCTTTCTGTATGGTTTTTTTGCTGTGAAATGGTCTTCTGTACAACTTTTTCTCATTGTACTAATCCTCTACATTGTGGTTTCAGAATGATGTTGCATTGGCATAGCTTTGAATTCACTGATTGCATACTATTTATGCATAAGATAATTTGTTTGCATATCATTCACAGCATAAAGAAAACCTTCTTTTGTAAATTCATCTACAATAAGGTTTTTGAATGAAGTTGCTTTCTGCATTTTGGAAAAATTATGTTCTGCATTTTCTGCATCATAAGCTGGAGTTTAAATATTTTCTTTCTGTGAAAATTCTAATTGGTATGCTCTTTTGGGACTTAGAATGATTTATCATGCGAAGTACCTTATCCTTTCAAAGGTTAGGTAGGTGTCATGAGTAGTCTCTTATGCCTTCCTCTCATCATGTTCTTTCTACAATAAGGTTTTGGGACTGTTTCAGTTTTCTTTGGATTTGGATCTTCTAAAGTGAGGGGTATACTTTAAATAGTTGCTAGTCCGTAGCAATTAAAGCGGCTCTAAACAAAGCTCAAAATCAAAGTATCCCAAATTAATTCCAATTTTAAATCAACTCAAGAATATCAATCATGTATCAAAACACTACAACTGTCACAAAAATTTCAATAATCATCAAAACTCAATGTGTGTGAATAATATAGCTACTACAACATATACTCACAGTCTCAAAACTTCATAACTAGAATCCCTATTAGAAAACATATTTCAACAAATTGCAATCCTCACAAGTATCACACTCAATAAGAAAGATCACTCAGAAAGAGGGTGTCACTCTTAACTAGTATATGTGAGTAGAGTAGGATGCACAAATCAAATCAAAGATAAAATATAAGGAAGAAAGGCTCAACAAAAAAAAAATCGCTTCATGAAAAGATGACAAGAAAAAGACTGAATATCACACTTTTTAGATTAGTCATGTACATTGAAAGAACCATGCAATTCCTTAAGATCAAATAGGACTTTTATCGGCTTATAATGTGGGTAAAAGGGAAAGATAGAGGCTAAAGGGTAATAATAAGTATCAAAGTATTTCAAGAATATTTAGAAGTTCTTTTTCTACACTTTCAACAACTTTTTTTTCGTTTCTTTTTCAATCCTCTTTTTTTACTAACCAACTTTCACTTTCTCTTTTTTTCTTCACACTTTTTCTCCCTTTTTTTCCTTAACTTTTTCTTTTTGCATTCTTCTTTTTTTTCTTTTCAAAATTTTTTCACATTATCACTTTTTATTCTTCTTATTTTCTTCTTTCTCACTTTTCTTTTTCTATTTTCAAACTCTCCTTATACCACCACATAGTACAATAATAAGGTTTCTTTCTTGAAACACTTGAGAAATGGTTAAGAAAGAAAGGCTAAATATAAAGGCTCAATGGGGAGACTAGTGGTAATATATGAAAGAACAAAAAGATTATGTAAAGGCTCAAAGTAGGAAACATGACCTAAAATCATCTCTTGAGGAAACACATAACTCAACCAATTTCCATGACATTAAATGTGAGTGCAATAAAAAGCTTCTCTTTAGCCAAAAACAATAATAATAAAACGATGCAAAAAAAAAAATGAGCGAGTAACAAGAAAATAGGATGACACAATAAAAGAATGGCTCAAAACTCACTGGGTAAAAATTGTATACACATGTTCTCATCAAGTTCTCTAATTATTCAACCTTTTAACAAAGAATAATATGCGTAAGTTGCTATGTGAATGTGCAATAGATTGAGTATGATGATTAAAAAAAAAATTCACACAGAAGTAACATAATGAAAACATGACTGAAACTCAAGTGACTTTCACACCCAATCAAAACCAAACATTGTCCTCAAAGTTTAAAATTAACGCCTAATTAAATGAATGAAAACAAATGCTTGAATAAAAATAAAGACTAAAGAGGAAGAGTCATATACCTGAAATTCTTAGCAATTAAGAAGAGAAGAATAAAAGAAGATTATTTAAACCTGAAAGGTGTTAGCAATAAAACAACAAGAATAAAAAAAATCGCAAACTAAGGAAAAAAAACACTTTTTTTGGTTGGCCAACACTATTTACATCTCCATACAAAGGCTCCAACTCTGGGAGGCACTTAAGCCGACTCACTAAAATAATAACAAGAAAATATTATCACACCTCAATCAAAAGTATCATAAATTAATCTTATCTTCACAAGGACAAGATCTGTTAGAAATTTAGAATAAACAGGTACCTATTTAATAACACATAGAAAAGACAAATTAAATAATATATGTTTGAATACCTCAAAAATAACACCAAACTGGGTAATGTCCTTAGAGTTTACTAATCTATGAGTTATCAGATTCCTAGGCATATAATCTTTAATCCCAGACACTACAATTTCAGTTTCAAGGAAAAACACATTAAGCTTTAAGGACGAGTCATCCTCATCTAAATTTTGCTCAACCTTAAAATCATTAGCATGGTCAAAATTCTCATCATCTTCTTCCACTATCACTACCACATTATCATCAACTTGCTCATGTTCCCTACTAGAACTAAATGTTTCATTACATGCATATTGTTCTTCAAGATTAGGGAAAAGTTGGCTAAGGAACTGCTCTTTATCTATCTGTATCATCTAAGTAGCTAATTGACCCATTTGATCCGCTAACCTAGCTATGGCATTAGTTGTGGTCTGCATGAATTCTATACATTCACTAAGGGTCTCTTCTAATGGTGGTTGATGCCTAGACTGACCTGCAAGCGGAAATAAGATGATTGATAGTAGCCTTGAGTATCATTGACATTTTCTTAGGTGAGACTTTTTATTTCTTGTATGTATGCTCTAAGGGTATGCTCTAATGACTCTTCCTGGCTACACTGATTTGCAACTTAAGGAGGAAAATAAGGTGTCTGATAATAGCCTTGGGAAGGTGAGTAGAACTGATAAGTTTCAAAATATTGACCACCTATGTTACTAGGAGAATAATTTTGTTCCCATGAAAAATATATGTCTCATAATATGAATTAGCATAATATCTCTCTAAGTTATTTAAGGGACACATAAATGTAGCATGCATAGGACTTCCACATAATGAGCACATTTCACAATTAGTGTAATTCATATTGAGCACTGTGACAACATAAAACAATAATATTTTTTTATATATAAAAAATAACTAGTAAAAGAAGAAATCTAAAGCTTAAAAACTTTAAACTACTTAAGTATCCGGCAACGGCATCAAAAAATTGTTGTGACTTTTTCAAAGCTTTAAAATACTCGCAAGTGCACGAGTCGTACGTTAGTATAGTTCAGTAAATACGAGGTTGATCCTATAGAGACTTAGAGTTAAAGTTTTAGGTATTGAAGAATTTTTCTAATCTAGTCAAACAAAAATAATGAATATGCAAAAATAAATAAATAAAAGTAAAAACAACTAAAACAAATAATAAATCTAATTAACCAAATATAAATTGACTAAGAATCAAAATCCACCAAGATTAATTTAAACATCAACTATGTTAAATATATTATTCCCAGATAATTCATCTCATGAACATCTAGCGGCAAAGCATGTATTCATGGAAAATCTATCAATGAAGCTCTAATAAAAATTATGAAAGGTATGTTTTATTTTCTTAATTAGTAGAAATTTGTCAAATCATGAACTGTATCCATATCTAAAAATCACAATTGATATCCGATTACAGCTAACACACAGATAGTAAAAACAAACTTAAAGCATAAGAAAAACATAATTAAACTCATCTAAATATTTATTCAAACTAACTGATAGAAAAATAGAAACAATAAACATTTAATATCTAAAATAACTAGGTAATAAAAATCTAACATAGATAATGCCAAAACAATCAGGGTTTCATCATTCCCTTAGCACATAAAATCTAACTACACATACTGATTTTGAAGGACAGCATCAGTACTGCCCCTTGCTTCATTATCTCTTCTTGTGTAGCTTTTGTGTAGCCTCTTGTATCTTCCTCTCCTTGTGGCTGTTACTTCTCCTATTTATAATAATTTATTGGACCAACAACTCCAACAAGATTTTCTTCTAGGGCTTCCTATTTGTGTACAAACTCATTTAATGTGCAACTCTTGAGTAACAAGGAAAATATATTTCTTTCCCTCTTTCTAATTAATGTGAAATAAGAAGGAAAGTCTTCCAAGAGTTATAAATTGATTCAAAATAGGAAACTTCCATAGCTGAGTTGATGATATCTTTATGAAATCTTGTCAAAATCTTGTAATTATCACAGTTAATTAATGATTAGTTACTTTTAACACATAATCATTAATATCTTAAAATAGGAAAAATTAACTTATATTAGGAAGTAATAAAAGCTTATTTTTATATGAAAAATATGTAATATTAGGTTATTATCAATAGTAAAGTGCGAAATGATAACCGTTGATGAGAAAATCAACGATTTAGAATTTTATAAAATATAAGCACATGTACCACAAATCATACATATGCAAAAATTAACTCACTTGATTTTCTTATCAACCGTTATCATTTCGCACTTTATTCTCTAAAGTGTACTCCTCACTTTAGAGGATCTAAATCTGTTTTCCTTAGACATGTTGATGTGTGGTTAAATTATAGTAGTTTTACTCTATTTGACAATTTATTTTTGCTTTGGTTTGACTTTTTTTTTTATGGTCGATTTAAGTTTTTTAATTTCATTATATGAAACTTGGTAGTCTATTATGGACTGAGTACGATAATATCTTAGCAAGGTATTGAATCTGCTTCTTTCACTTTGCGGATATTGAAGAATACAAATTTCTGTCACTCATTTGATGCAGATATTGGATGCAATTAAATCAACTGTAGGCTACTGATGATCTTCATCACTTTTTTTTTTCATCCATTCGGTATTGATGCCATCATCATCATAATGATCATATTCGTGACTAGCGATGCATTAGTGTGATGCAGACCATGAAGTTGGGAGGAAACTCAAATTCATCATGCCTTTTACTCCCAATGTGAAACATAAAAAATCAGCAAAAGAACAACCGGCCGTGTAAATACATGTAACTTTCTTCTACAACCCCCATTTTGCTGAGAAATGTGCTAGATCTGAGGGGAATGGTCTCTATTAGTAGTTCTCCTATAATAAATGGAAGCTTTCTGTTCCTTAAGGCTTAAGCTGCCCAAGTTGATGACTCAAGCTATTCAGCTGGTGATTAATATTTGATCGAGTGTCAACGTGTAGAGTTTGACAGTGACAGTAATGTGCCATATCTCACTTAATAAAATTTCTTGCTATCAAACTTACATCAAATCTGGTAATTTAACTGGCGATAGTCTTTACATCATTGATAGGCGGGTATATATTTGAACAATGGAATTGTTCATACTTAGTATAAGATGAAGCTAGAATTATTCAGCGGTGATGCTTTTTGGACCCTTGATTATGTGGGAATCCTTCATAATGACACAATTTATTGGGGATTGGAATAACTACATAATATAAATACCAAGAACTTCGGTAGATTTTGAATAGGAGTGCAGGAGACTTCAGAGCTGCCTATTTTAGAGATATGACATTGTTCCAAGTCTTACAATTGATAGAGTTGAAGGAGAAGTCCGTTGATTCTGGCCATCGTTGCTTTTGTCGGGGCAGCATGCATTTATTTTTGACTTAACACTCACTTTTACCTTTCAAAAGATACAAGTAATATAGGTTGGTCTTTTATAATTTTTTACATTAAATTTGTCTTTTTCGAAATCCTATTTAATGTAAAAAGTGACATTAAATGACTAATTTTATATTAAAAAATAACATTAAATAATTAATTTGATATATTCATTATTAGAAGACTTAACTAATAACATATGTATTTTTAAATAATTAAAATAGGTGTTTTGCTCTTTACTTTTTAAACATCAAGAATTTTTTTTTATATTCACTTATAATAATCTTTTTGATAAGCGATTTGATTTGTAAGTCGTCGTTAAAACGTGCAGCATGCCTTGAAATGAGATAGCTTCAACTCCTAAACTTTTCATTCAAAAAAAAAAAGGTGGCATCTAGAACTTTTAATTGTACATACTCTATGCTATAAATATCTTGGGTAGAGATTAAACTATTGGAGAATTTTGTTTTCCTTGTTATTTCTGAAGTTTGATTCGTGAATATCAAACAAAGCCTCCATTTGCTATACACCAAATTTTGCCCCCTAAAAGAAAACTAGTTCGATTATCTTAAACAATTTACAGCAACACAGCAACCCAAGAATATCTCATAATTTACAGCAACACAGACTTCGGATTACAGAAGTGGATGTTGCTGACTGTCACTGAATGTGCAGTGTAACATCAAAATTAGTTCTTGAAAGCAACAAAGTTTAAAAATGACTCCACGTGACTATAGCTACTGTCACGCGCAAAATGAATGCTCAGAGAGGAAGATTAAGAACTTGCCCAACATCAACTCCAATCACCTGAAGTATTCCCCTGTTAGTATCTGCAACTGCAATATAAACCATAATCACACAATAACCCAACTCAACAGAGATGCTTAAGTGTTAAAAACCCCCTATCATATCTTCGAAAGTAAAATGCAAAGTAATTAAAAGAAATATATAAAATACTCACCAATTCTACAATGAAAACCCCAATGATTCCAATCATGCAAGCTCTAGAGTTCCACACTTCTGCTGTCTTTGTGAAATGTGAACCCAAGAAATGGGGCTCTAAATTCTGGCTCTACTTTTGGCAATTCCACCTGAAGATGCCGAACTGTTTCAAAATTAACAATGTTGAGAAAAAATATATATGTATTAAAAGATGTCATAAGAAGTAAAAGATGAAGAGTATACCCCAGCAGGGGTCTTCCCTGCTAGGACTCTAAAGGAAACCCGCTTCTTGTGAGCTGAGCCATTCAAATAATGACTTTGGAGCGCTGGTTTCAAGAGTTGATTGCTGGAGCTCTTCCTGGGAGGAGTGATGATGGCAATATGGTTGATAAAGTAGCCATGGCTTTGTTCCATAACCATGGCCATTGCTTCACATTGCTTCACCCTGCAACTTATGTATTTCTTTTTCTTTTCCTATTTCTACCTTTTATTTGGTTGAGATTGGAAGCGGGGGATTAATGAGTTGACTGTTTATGTGTATTTCATATGGCTCGTGTGTCTCCAAGTAGGTTTGTAGCGGTCCAATAGTTGTGTCCCATCAGGGGATCATGGGAAGCACATTCTTGTTTGTGGTTCTAAGCTGTGAAGGTTCGAGTTACAAACTCTTGTAAAATCCTTTGAAGAAAAATACTGATAAAACATATATTAAAATTGTTAAATTGACACTGAAATTAGAATATATATATATATATATATATGTGTGTGGGGATTTCCTTACTCTAAGAGTAAGTCTTGTAAACTTACACTATTAATTTTTATTTTTAGTAGAATTTTAATTTTACCAATATAACCATTGAATCGTAAAATATTATTGTAAAAATTATGCATACTTTTAAGATAAATCAGACATTCATGATAATTTAATCTGATAGTCGACATTTGCTATTTAAAAAAGCATATTATACGTTAAAATAAAGTAATTAAATAAGGTAGCAATTATTTTTTTAATTTTAAGATCTTAATCTACTTCATGAAAACTTGTAATCTAACAGTTTGATTGGTGAAATTAAACAATGATAAAAAGTTATTCAATAGAGTATGTCAAGACTTATTTCTAAAATAAATCAATCCTCACCCATTATCTTATATATATATATATATAAATATATATATATATATATAAAAGATAATCGTACATGTAAGTGACTACCCATAATATTGTCCTTTGAACTTTAAAAAACATGCTATATGTTAGCGGAACGTGCATGTCCTCTGTAAGTCATATACCATTTGCATGGCCACACAAATTACATTTGTATGACACTTTGGCTGTGTATTTTTTATTTTTCAAATTTTTAGATGATTGTTAAACGAATCATGATGTAGATCCAATAATCAATAGTGTAAGAGGTATCACTTACCATGAAAACTATTATTTAGATAACTCAAAGAAGAAACAAACGAGAGAAAAGCAATGCCAGTTAAATATGCAGAATCTCCTCTACTGGGAAAAGGCACTAGATACATATAAACCATTCTTGAATATTTATAAATGATCAATAGGTTATGTTGCACAAGTTATTAGAATGGAATTTATTAAACACAGAATATCTATATTTGCTGGTGCAGTTTGAAATATTCTTTCTTCCTCTACTTCTTTGAAGTTTGAACAATTACGAGTAACACACAATCATGATATTGGATCTTGATAGCCAAAACTGACTTAAATATCACAAATGTCCTTACAGAAGGCATTCAAAATCAGGTGCATCATAGCATGTAAATGACTAAAAGTAAACCTATTGAATTTGATTTATGGCCTTAAATCGTAACCATAATATATTTAAGCCTTCAAAAGAAAAACAAGGGAGAATACATACTGTGTTTAACTGAGTACACCTGGCAAAAAATATATAAATATAGTCCAACTTTTATCTTGAAAAGCAAGATAAAATGTCAAAAACCCAATGAAAAATCTGTCTTTATTAAAGATGTTGGTCTTCTTTACTTCATTGAAGCTTTTCTTCAAATTGATCTCTTCCCACTCTCCTCCCACATACTGCTAATGCACCATAGTATCTGTTTCTGATTACATGAAATAAATATCACAAACATATCATACACTATAGAAACACCTTATGATAATTTGTTTATATCATTCTTCTCCTGCTTGATTAACTCAGAATAATGTCCAGACCATGCGACATAAAGATGAAGTCATTGATAGTCATTGATTGCAACCATAAATGCCAGCCCACTTCTTCAACAGTACTGTTGTTGGGCTTGAAGGGTAGTAATGGTAATTTTCACAACCCAATAAAGGCTGTGTTTCCATTATCTTATGACACTTAATGATATCATCCTGCAAGAAGACAAATCCCTCAATGAAACAGTAAATTATTTTATATTAATAAACAGCGCACGACTAGAAGCATATAAATATTACCTTCTGGCTTTGGTTCAAGAGTCTCATAATATAAGCAATGTAAGTATCTGATATGAGTGGAAATAACTGGTCTAGACTGCACCATAATGCAGATACACCAACAATGCTTTGCTTGAATTCCAGCATTTTCTGATCTGCAACACGCAGTTTTGAACATAAGTAAGCAAATAGCTCCTTTAGACCACCATCGCTTCCTAGTGAAGAAACTGTCATTGCAAATGTTGAAATTTGCCTTGTTCTTCTTTTTAGTGCTTTAACCATCAAGTCGAGTTTCAATTTGACCCTTCAAATCACAGTTGAGGATATTCTCATTTATTCATTTTGGTCACAACCAATTGGGTAGTCATCATAGTTATAATTTGGAGAATAAATTAGACAGACAGAAAGCCTCTTAAATAGAATGTCACAGCGAAACATAGACAGCATTACTTAGCAAGGCTACCTATAAGGATAGATTGAATAATATTCCTTGTACCAAATACGATATATACTACCATCACACAATGACATACGTGAATGGCAATCTAGGAATTGTAATACTATTTTCAGCCTGCTTCATTTTAAGAACTGATAGCAAAACTAAATATCATCATTTTGCTCATATACCTAAAGTAGCTCGAACAAGCATCTCAGTAACTCGCGAAATAAGTTTCTCATGAAGATGAGGTCCCAAGTAATCAATATTGCAGGCTAGCATTTCTACAATGGAATAACCTGTCACAGAGTTAAGGCGCCACCCTAGTGCCTTTAACAGTATCAGCTCCATTCTCAAGATTACGTTTGATTGAAATGAATAGTCCAAGCCCTCCATCTTCGACCATCAAGGCAAAGCCACAACACCTTATATCAGTATTCATATAATATTAATAGCTATAAAATAGTGGCTGTAATATCAATCACCTGAATTTCATGCAAGGAAAGAGTTGATATCTCATTGAACTTTGTGGCAATTGATAAGCATGCAATAGAGAGCAATTCAACCATCCAGTATTTCCAATCCTGGTATAAGTAATGCTTAATCTCAATTCTCACTCAAAAAAAAAAAAATTCATATGCAATTTACCCCTAGCTATAGATATACTGAGTATTCAGAAAATAAGAAAAATTGCAAATGCCCAACATAGCTATCCTTACATTGCATTGACAAATGGATACAAATCGGTCAAGGTAATTAGTAGCACAGAAGACTGTTCCAAAAGAAAGATTAAAGCGACTTCTACACTGCAAACACAAGAAAAAAGAAATGGAAAATGGTTAAGGTTATTGATGATTACTCTACTGTGCTCAATTTAAATGGACCAAAATAAAGTGGGCAAGCTTTACTGTGTTGAGGTTGAAACTCTGAAAGAAACTGACCTTGATAAACCATTGAATAACTCTAAACCTATGAAAAATCATATTGTTGGACTGGAGGTACTTTGAATAGTCAGGTTCAGGCAAGTAAGAGATCTCCTTCTGTAGACACACTATAAAAGCCTGCTCAAACTCTTCATTAATCTCATAACTCTTCACAGCAATAGGGTCATCCAATTCATGTGTATTTGCAGACCTTGAAAGCCAAACCTCATCACATAGCAAATTGTCCATGTTATGCTCTGAACTGAAAGCTAACAATTCTCTGAAGGTTCAGTTAACACAGATAGGAAACTTGTCAAAATCATTAGAGTCTGGCATGAACGTCCTAGTCCTCTCTATGGCTGAAACTGAAGCTATATATATGTGATACTATGAAATATAAATGGTGGTGAGACAGAGGTTATATATATATTATTGGAGACCGTGGTGGGGTGTGGTTGCGGTTGGTACAGTAGTGGTAAGGCAGTTAAGAGGGAAAGAGGGGAATAAAAAGGGGGACACGTCCCATATGAAATGGGGTAAATGCTACAATGGGTTTCTGGTTTGACCGCTGTAATAGGGTGCGTGAGCGCACGAGGAGGATGGTGTCCTTTAATTTGCATGTGCACATAAATGTTTGTCCACTTATCTGTGTGATGGATATATAGCTAGCTATATTGGCTTGCACTTGCACAACACATACCATGGGTTGCGTGATTCATGAACCATACAGTAAATCTAAGAATTTTTATTATGGGGAAACATTAAAATATATCGAATTAATTAAGCCATTAAAAATCAGCTAGTAGTGAGTGAATTGAATAACTTGCGAAAAATTATAGGTTCAAAGTTAATCTAATACTTCAAATTTTGTGCTATCATTGTACCAAAAACAATTTGGAGTATTAGATTAACTTTGAAAAATAATATGAACCACTGAGTGTGATACATGTGAATCATGTAAGAATTGTATAGCTAGTGAGTACTGGCATTGTGTCTATTTGGCATTGTGGTTAAGAGAAAGATGAGTTGTTATATGGGCTCATTATTGTTCATAGCCTTCTATTTTCTGATGGAGCATGCCTTCATATCATATCAATACTTGTCAAATTCGTGTGAAATTTAATGATTCAATTATTGGTTATAAACAACATCTCTTTTTACGGTAAGTGTTTAGACTTTGTTTTTATATGAAAGATATATAAAAAATAATTACTATTTACCATTCGTGCACGATCATATATGTAATTTTATTTCATTTTAGGTATGCTCATTTAATTATTATTTTTTATTGAATAATGATACCTATATAATACAAGTCGATCGTATTTATTTGTATTATTTCGTGCAACTATATATACGAGCCTTATATTCACTATTCTATAAGTATATATACATGTGGCTTCTTTTCCCTTTCTTTTCTTTTTGAAAATAAAGTTAACAAGGTGGAGGGGCTATTCTGTTTCATGATTAGGGAATGAGGATTTATAGTGATATTTACATATCACCTATGAAGGAGGGATTGCTAGCAGTAAAAATTGAATCTAAACCTTACAAGTGAAGTACTTCAATTCTTATGAGTTGAACTAACGCCTATTGCCAATATACACGTGGCTTTCATCGAAGTAAAATGGACCTGTTCGAGCCATGTTCTTTAGTCGAGAAAGGATAAGATTACAAAAGTTTTGCCTGGCCTAGCCATTTGTTGGGCCAAAATGCATTAAAAAAATTGAGTTGGTTCAAATTAGGCATGCCCATTCGTGCCTTCTCCTTTTATTGGGCCTCCTTTTATTGAGCCAGTCAGATCTAATTTGATAACCCTACATTTAAGTTGAAGTAGTAATTCCATTTGAACTTTTTAACCTTACAAGCAAAGTGCTACTATCCTTACTAGCTAAATTAACCATATATATGTGTGCGCGTGCGAGAGCGTGTGTGTGAGCGTGTGTGGTTAGACTTTAAACGAAATTTTAACACTAATTAGCTTTAAGATCTCAAATCTTGAGAAGTATATCATTTAAAATCTTGATAAATGTAAAGTGGTATGAACCTAAACATAAATAACTATTAATTGATAATAATAATAATAATAATAATAATAATAATAATAATAAAGAATCCTCATTATTGGTAATTAAATTTAAGACCATACAATTATTCATTAGCATAAAAAATAAAATTATTCAATCATTCCATTTTTCAAAATTTGCTAACTTAAAATAAAGATGCTGATATTAACTACATATAAAGAAATAAGCATTATCCCAACAAATTTGATAAAATAAATAAAAAGAAGTAGGAAAATTACATAATTTAGGTGTAATATTATTAATTATTAAAAATTTATAATATTTAATTTCACTATACAAATTAAATTTTAATGCCCATTTTTCTGTTATAACTAATTTAATCTTTTTTTATAACATACATGATTAAATAATTGTAGAAATTTTCTTATTACAAATAAACCCACGTACAATATAGAAATCTACAATCATTGAAGACTTTGTATTATTATGACAACAAATATGTGATATTTCTTAAGGTAACCTTTCTTCTAGACGACATTAATAATAACTTGATTTTATGAAGTATTAAAGTTCTATGTGCAGAAAGAATACTACTATTTCACACAAAGTAACATTATTTACATATTTACAATTTTTTTACTTTTATGTTAATCTTCTAGGAAAGGGTAACTATTTATTTACTTATATATTTATTTAGTACTACTATCAATTTAAATTTTATTATCAATAAAATTTTAACTTCCTACAATGTTTAAAGTTGAAACAGTTTACAAATAAGAAGAATAATAAAAAGAGTTTAGTGAGAATTAAATTTAAAAATCTGTTAATTTTTTAACAATTAAATAGATGAGTGATTAATTAAGTTAATATATGATTGACACATGAACCACTCTTTCAACATTGTTTGCCACTCCTCTAGGTGATGTTACTAAGTTGAAATTATTTTTGTCAAAAGTTCCTAAATTGTAATTCTCTCAAAAGTTTATAGTTTCTAATTTTTTTTCTTTCGAAGATAAAAAAAATAGCTTAGATACATAAGCATGCCAAAACATTAAAAGCGAAAGGAAAAATCAGGTATTAAATTCTTTTGGAGGATTGCGTAATGAATGCTGAACGTTTCTATGATGTGTTGTTTTAAGAAAAGAAAATAAAGGAAAAAAGAAAACTTTGAAAGTTCCCTTTCCCTATGAATGTAAAATTTCAAATTTCTTCTCAAATTTTTTTCTTATTTCAAAATTATTTCTCCTTCTTTCTCCTTTCTTTTCATCCAAACATAACTTTAAATTACATGTGGTTGGTTATAATGATTTTGGTGAGAATGGGAATGAGAAATAGAATCATAATTCTTCTTACCATGTTTAGTATGGCCAAGAATGAAACAACTATTTCATTCCTTTCCAAAGTTTAACACGAGGAAAAATAACATAATGATAATAATACCGTTACATAGTAATACTGGTGGTGGTGGCAATGGTGATAACGTGTCAGCAACAACAATAACAATGGTGTGGTGGCAAAAGCAATAAAGCAGAGATGGTAACAGAGACAATGGTGGTGGCTGAAGTAAATGAGGCGGAGACTGCAGTAGTGTGAGCACAGTGACAACGAAAATAATAGTGTAAATAACAATAACAACAATAGTAGCGATAATGATAACAAAGAATATTTTATTATTTTTTTAAAAAAATAAAGCTTAATAATAATTTAAAAAATAAAATTATCATTCCTTCTAATTTAGGAGGTGATGATATTCCTTTCTATTTGGAGGGAATGATATTAGAGGGAATGCTACCTAACTTACTTTACTTCATTTCCACTCTCGTCCTCATTTCCTCTACAGTCATTCTAGCAAATCAAACATCACCATAGAGTTACAAGGGCAAACAAGGGCAGTGAGCAACACCATTTACTAGTTAGTCATAACTTGATAATGTATGAAGAGAATGTCAAAGTGATAGCAAAAAGGATATGGTTAAGCGACTTCAAAGTTTGATGTTACGCAAATGTTACCAGTCATTAGCCCAGGGAATAAAAAGAAAAGAAAAGTAAATGTCATCTTTTGACCCACCCTGAAGCTGCCACAGTTCCATTGCTTGACATAATTTCTTTCCAGATATCCCAAAAATTAATTCATCAACTAATGGGTTACTAGTTGCTGACTTGCGGTAGTGTACTCGTACTACACTACTACTCATCATAACAATTTCATGTGAAAATGATTAGGTTAATTTGTTGGCCATAATAATCTTCTGTATACAATATGCACATATTTAAAATGGTTGAAACTCAAAACAACAATAGGTCATATAATCAACCCTGAAGTCACTGTTAAGTGGTAACAACATAAATTGGGGCTCATAATACATAGTAATCTTATTCTCCCTGCTTTGACATGGTTGACCTCTTGCATAACCTCCCAGGTTCTTGATTGACTGTGAGCACACTTCAAGGAAGTTCGATTAGAAGATGGGTTTTAACATGCTAAAAGTCTTGCAATCTACTGTAACTCGTATGATGAAAAACTGAAACCCGATCTTCCATCATTTGTGGATTTCAATTCAAGCTTCTGAAAAGGGCTGCAAAGGGTCCATGAGTTTGATGTCAAAAACTTTCTAAAGGTGTAAAAGAAAGGATGAAGGGTAATAACAGTAATAAAAATAATCAGAATGATCTAATAAGCACATGCTTAAGATATAAATAACGAACAGAATGACTCATAAAGATACTGAAGTGCAGGCTGAGGAACTGATACCACAATAAACCAAAAGGAAAAGGAAGAGAAGAGCACCTGCTATTGGGATCATAATAGAACCCACTGATAGAGCCATCACTGCAAGAGAAACAAACATAGTAAAAGCCAGCTATAGTTAACCCACAGTCTGTTCCAACATTCACGAAGTACTGCTCCTTCCATCTCTGCAACAAAGAACTTAATGAATTTGTCAAAATTTTCATATCAGATACAATTAAGTTCTTTTAATATTTTCATTTTCTATATATTGAAAATCAATTGACCATGAATATGTAATGATAGTTGCTTAGGTCCAAAGACTTGCCACCATCAACCTCCACTTGGGCCTGCAAAGACATAAGTTCATTACAAACAGTACATATGATGCATCTTACACATGACGGAAAAGTCTAGAAGATTACCATCAGAGGGGAAAAAGATGTAAACTTAGACCAGTGCCTTATATCATCATCTGGTCTGAAAAAATAGAAAAGAAGGAAAAACGAAACAAACAAACATACAAACAAAAGTCATCAAAACATGAAGAGGATAACTGCCTGTAGTCTCCTGAGTCATAAGGCAATTTAACTATATCTACGCTAGAATGTGCGGCATCATCAGTATTATTCAAATTAAGCTTCATGCCCAATTTAAGAGTTATTGCATAATAACATACGTTGCTTCCCATTTGCCAGTGAAGAAAGTATAATTCTTGGTATCAACAATCTCCCCCTCCCAGAATGTTACCACCTGACATAAATCAAGACAAAGTGAATGCCATGGTGATTTTTCTTTCTTTCTGAACCTCCAAGAATATACAATCAGGGCATATAAGGCAAAAACTCTCAGAAAGCTTCATTGATTTAGGTCCAAGAATATACTTGTACTACATGACAACTCCGTTTAAGAATATTTTGAAGCAACAAAAGTATAAGGATACAATAGTCTCAAACTCCCAATTGAAAATTGCATCAAAGGTAAATCCTACTGGACATGTTATACCATGTAATGAAACCAAAAATGCTATATCCTGGAGGTCTATAAGATAGCAAAGAAATTTCTAGCAGGAGTCACTGCTGCAATATAAAATGAGAAGAGTGATTATAAATTAAGCAAATTAACAATAAATAAGGAGAATTACTGTGTAAATTAGCTATGACAAGTTACAGCCAACAGTAGGTTAACAGCAATCTAACAATTCAAAAGGCCAGCTAGCTACTATAGTACTTAATAAAACAAAAACCACTGTATGTCATTGAATGGAAGTTGAACAAACATCATAAATTCATGTCTGTGCATAGTTTGTTACATTAATATAAAACATATAGGTTATTCTGATAAAAAATTTATTACAGATTAATGCTGTCCTAAATCTACAGATTCCAAATTGTGACAAACAGTAATTAGCACAAAAAATAGTTCAAATTAAACTAGAACAAAAATCATACACATGCATATTTTCAAAAGGAGCAATCTGGTTACTTTTCTGCTTTCGTTTTTCAGAAGTGGAACAACAGAAGAATTGCTTACCGGCGTGTCTGCCATAGGAACATTAAGAGCTTCCATGGTGCCACATAGATACCCATGCTCAATGTCACATCCTTGTATGCGGACATTTACTCTCCATGCTTCATCCTTTTGTAGGCTAGAAACATTCTGGGTGCCAGAGAAGGCCTGTAAAATATAAACACCTTTAGTACATACTGGGACTTTCAACTCATTAAGATATACAGGCTCAAAGATGAAAGATGTGAAATCTAATTCAGTGGTTTAAAAGTTGAAGTTGTTTTCTCTGGGACTATTGCTAGACGCTATCCATTAATAGCCTCTCTCCCATTTTCCAATCCCAAGTTCTTAAGTACAAACAGGGAAGAACAGAAAAAAAATCTTAGTAGTACTTCTGGATTATGAGTTAATCAGTACCTGTTGCACGTAGCTGTTAAAGGACTAATTGTAAATAAAAGGAGGAATCAATAAATATCCGGCAGAACCAATTAAGTTTGAAGATATCATAGCAAAAGCACTCTGTGGCACCCTAAGACACAATGCATCCATGTGATTTGCATATTTCCCCATATGCACCAAGATCATTGATCTTCATGGCATTTAGAATTATGAAACTTATATGTAGTACATCACTAATGCAAGACATAACTCTAACTATGGCGCTTCTTCGCAAAACTTTATATAACCAGTCCCAAGCACGGATAAAAGAGGAGGGTTGTGTTAGGCAGTCAATAGCCAACATAAAACTTTGGGAAATCTTTTATGACATGGATCAACGATTAGCCGACCCCACCTAGTGGGATAAGGCTAAGTTGTTTTCGTTGTTGTTGTATCACTAATGCAAGACATAGCATAACCTTGCTAATTAGCTAATTTTGAAGCTTGAAATAGGTGTGCTTAATTAATTGCAGTTAAGAAACATGGAACTGGAATCCCTATAATAAATGCTGACTTCTTGCTAAGAAATTGATTGCACAAAAACATGTCATATCACATACTCTATCTCTCATTCCTTCAAAAGGTTGGAAGGGAGGCAATATAAGAAATTTCCTGCCCACTAAAAGTCAACTACACTTGGTAAAGATAAAGACAGGAAGATGAACTGAAAATGGACATTTTATATGGTCATTTCACTCCAATCTACTCTATCACTACCTTTTCTGACCTACCCTTTGCAGGGACTCAGTTTCTTGAAATGAATTTATATGTTCAGGTAGAGAACCGTGTACTCGATCCGCTGTGCGGTAGCAGCTTTGGTAATTTTCTTTCCACCTAATAGCTGACAACACATTATCCTTACAATAGGTGCCAATCATACCATGTATAAAAATCTACCACCACCATTTAGATCCCATAAATGTGCTCAACCAAATTTACCCAATGAATGACATGTACCCTACCCTATCTAAATTCTCATCATCAGAGGCCAGTCCTAAATTGCTAATTTGAAACTAATGATCACTTTGATCAAACCCATCACGATAATTTGCACCAAAATTTTATATAAAAGCATACATTTTTTCAGGGCATCTTAAAGAAGAATTAGATTCTCAATGTTCCATGAATTTGACACTGGAAATGCAACGAACCTTAAACAAAGAACCCATTCCTAAGCACCTTCTTTGTTTTCCTTTCCATAAACCCCATTTTCTCTAAGACCCAGATGAAGCTTAGCAGAATAAAGATGGAAAAGAAAAACATGGGAAGGTACCTGCCCAACGCCTAGAAGTGTACAAGCTTGGAATGAACTCTGTCCTGAATTTGCACCTACATAGGCAACCAAAATTAAAAATGAAAACATCATTGTGGATAATAATCTTAAAAATAAGTCAAAACAAGACAAATTCAGAACATGCCCACAAAAAAATATAGAGAGAAACAACAAAAGTTTGCATTTTTTTTATAATTGCAATCTGAGATGAGAAATGATGAATGGGTAGAAAAGCTAGATACCTGAAACCTGAGAAGGTGTGGTGCTCTCTAACACTCTCACAGGCATATCTTAAACTGATCCAATATTCTTAGAATGTGATGGGAAATTGGGGATGGAGAAATTGCTGGAGTCTGGGAATTAGGCACAGCACAGGAAATCTTGCCAACAGCCAAAGGATAAGGTAAGTTCAGCATCTCAATTGAGACATACAATTTAGACAATTTGCATCACTTTGAATCAATATGACAAGCTATAAATATGGAACTTTATTAAAAAACTTGCAAGCACAACAAAGGGCCCATAGACCTAACATTAAATCAATTCCATACTCATGCCAAGCATTCCAATTCCATACTTCTACCAAACCAGAAATTAATCCCCATCTTTCAAAGTGAATAAACCCAATAACCATGCACACATTCAGCTTTCTACTACCCAAACAGCAATTACTCTTCTCCCCAAAGTGAATAAAACCAATTACCAGACAATTTACTTCAGCAAAACTGACTTCATGCAAACAGCCAAATATGAAAATTAAAAAACAAGCAACAATCATTTAAGAAATGAAACTGCAGCACCAGAATTCTAAAGCAAATCGTGTACCAAAGTCAGTTTAAATATTTCAACCATGTTACTTTTAGCAAGATGACAGCAGCACATTCATTGCATGCAAGCAAAACTCAACAAACCAAAATAATCATGACCATGACAGCAAACTGTAGAGTGCTAAAGACCAAGCATGAACACTGCAAAATCATGATATGTTTTCCTTCCAAATTCAAATGGAGCCTTCTTCACATTCCAACAACATGGCAAGTAAAGCCTAAATGAAACATGTTACTAATTAAACAAAATGTAACCCAACCAAACCAATAAAAGCTTTCAACAAGTTGCAAGAAGAACAATAAACACAGATCAAGAAAATGCTGTCAGCCAAAGCAAAATCTGCAGAATCAGACTTGAATTTGGAATGAAACTAGCACCAATTGGCAAGGAGACAAAATCTAAGAATTTTACAGCCTCATGCCCTGTGTATTAGCTTTCTAGCGCAACAAACGGCTCCCAAATCCAAGAAATGTAGCCAAAGTTATGAGTAAAACATTGAATGCTGTCAGACAAGAGATTTATGCAGAAATGGCTTCACTTTAAATGCAAACTGGTATCAAACGACAAAAGAAAAATAAAATCTGAAAATTTTACATATACAAGCCTTATGTCGTAGCTTCAGATTGCAACAAACGGTACTTGATTTCAACATGTACAGCCCAAGTTATGCATGGAATAGCAGATGCTGCCAGAACAAATTCAGCATGTGATTTTCAAGCATTTTCACAAGTTCGGCAATTTGAAACTCATACCCATAGAACTGTAATTTTCCTAAGCCAAGACTAGCCATTTCAAATTCATTCCAAAGGAAGAATTAGAATCACAGACTCACGGAAACCTCAAGAAGACTTCAAACATTTAATAGTCACAGTCATTATTCCAAGCACTTTAATTTGATAAATCCAAACAAACCATGTCAAGTTATATCATGGTTTAGGTCAAAAAACACTATTCCATCACAAACAAAACACTTGAAGGCATGTGAGTACCAACAATGGCATAAGGCAAATCATTCCAATACAAGATCAGAGACTTAATTTTCCCATTCCAAATTATCAAGTTTATACCCTCCCAACTTAGCAACCTAGTATTAGCACTAAACAGATTCCACATCACATTCCTCAGACAATAATGAACATCGAACCAGCAAATGGAGGAACAACCACAACATTGGGCATTTTAAACTTGTGAAAAACTCTTGGAACAGGGAATGCTAACATTCATGATCAATTAGCAAGCCAAGCACATAAATATTTTGAAGTCACAATGAACACAGTATATCAAATTTAGATCCAAATGAGCTCATGGATCCACTCTTAGAAATCTCCAATCAAATCAACACCTTACAAATATAAAACTTACTTCACCACAAATCCTTGGAATGCAATGCAATGCACCTAGTAATACAAATATCAACATATTATCAAACCCTTTAAGACCTGCACACACAATCACTAACTAATCTGGAAAATGTGAGGCAAAATCAACAAGAACCCTATAGAGAACGATGGTTCATTCAAGATTATCACCAAAGAGAACAGGTCAAGGATCATAATTCATAAACAAACTAAGCCTTCAGCATAACAGTCTCTTGACTTGGACATTTCATCAAATAAATCAGAATAATAAAACCAAACCAACACATTGCAGTATGAGAGTATCAACACACAATAAAATTGCAATCAAGAATGCTAAGGTAAGGGCTACATCTATCCTTAGAATCAAATATATATATACCAAAATGGAGTCATAGTGACTGAGAGTTACCGATTGAAATTGTCTCCCTCTCCCCTCGACAATGGTAGCACGGGCTCGGTTTGCTGTTGCTGGTGCGTGCGCAAATGAATTATGAGTGTGTGCGATCCAGGCTTGTGAAGGGTGAAGTGGGTGCGTGTTGTCTGTGGAATTGCTTCTGGGTTAGAGAGATGGGTTTGAGTTTGGGCTTGGGCTTGGGCTGTCATGGCTCCTGGGTTATGAGTTACATGATTGAAAACATGTTCAAATGTAACTCAAAAAGATTTCCAAAAACGCTAATAATATTCAAAGCATTTCGAATTTTTGTTAGTCTTTTCATGTGCCACTTTATTTCATGTGCCACTTTATTGTAAAATTCATTTAAATATCTATTTCATATTCTCTATTTCTTTTAATATAATGAAGACAAATTTTTTTCTCAATGACTATGCTTATTTAAGTTTTACATAAACAAAGAGAAACGTAAGAAAATTTCACTATAAAATATAAAGTTGGTCTTAGTGCATAATCTGTCAATTGTTCTAATGTCTTAAAACATTTCAATACATCATCAGTCCTGCAAGAGTGTCACTAATCAAATCATTATCAAAGCTCCAATTTCTGATCATTCAAATTGTATTTACTTTTCATATTGTTAGTTGCATTTTATTTTAAACTATACAAAATCTTCAGATACTAGAAACTCTATTCCAACTTTCAATTAAATACAGCCCTAAGTACATGAAAATAGCTACTACAGTTCTTCATTTCTTTTCCAAATGTAACATCTCTTATCTTAGGGTAGGATTTTACTAGTGTATGTCCATCCATAGAAATTCAACAATATTTTTCATAAATCATTTTTAATATTATTTTTTAAATTAAACATTTAAACAACAGAAAACTATTTTTCACTTTATTTTTATATGAATCACAAGATAGAAAACCAGAAAGAAAAATTATATTAGGTATTTTAAAATATGAAAGAATTACCTACAAGTATTGAGAGGAAAAGAGTTAGAGAAAATAGAACAGAAATATAAAATAAAAAAATACAAAGAATTATTTATTTATTTTTTTGTTTTGGTACTTGGCTCTCTTGGCTCCATCACTAGAGTGAGACTTATGGACAACTCCTAAAAGGGGTCCAGATTCCATGGGAGGGGGAGGGGGAGGGGAAAGGGAAGAGGAAGAAGGAAAAAGGACGTGTACTTATTAGAAATCAAACCCCACATTTGGCACTAACATCAAATATCTCTTATCCCGTGAGCTAAACTCATGTTACAAAGAATTATGCTTTACTTTACCTAATTTCGTTCTTTTCTTTCACTTTGATAATTTGATTGTTTTCTATTGTTTTCCTTCTTAGGTTTAAAGTTTATAAAAATGCCTTTTTCTTTATTTACAAATTTTATGAGGCTACAACGCACGGTTTCTCTGTACTTGCCTTTTATATGTTAAACTATATAAATTCACCTCTATAGTATTTAGTTGGCAAGTAATGAACAAGAATTAGGTAATTACCATTATTATTTTAAACTTAAATTTTATCATGCATATAGTTATGAACAATTGTTGATAAAACAATTGCAAAAGTAACATTATTTGCTAACATAAGTTGCATATTTACAATTTTTTCTTCTTTTATATTAATCTTCTAGGAAAGGGTAACTATTTATTTATTTTGTATATTACTATTAATTTAAAATTTATAATCAATAAAATTTTATCTTTTTACAATATATAAAGTTGAAACATTTTACAAATAAGAAGTATATATAATAAAATGTTTAGTGAGAATTAAATTTAAACATTTCTTAACATTTTTTTTAAATTTAGAAACAATTAAATAGATGAGTGATTAATTAAGTTAATATATGATCAGCACAAGAACCACTCTTTCAACATTGTTTGCCACTCCTCTAGTTAATGTTACTAAGTTGAAATTAATTTTTGTCAAAATTTTCTAAATTGTAATTCTCTCAAAAGTTTATAGTTTTAATTTCTTTTTTATTTCGAACATGAAAGAAAATAGCTTAGATACATAAGCATGCCAAAACATTAATAGCGAAAAGAAAAATCATGTACCATTCTAAGAAAAAAATGGAATACATATTAAATTTTTTCGAGAATTGCGTAATGAATGTTGAACGTTTCTATGATGTTTTGTTTAAAGAAAATAAAATAAAATCTTCAAAAAAAAATTAAGGAAAAAGAAAACTGTTGAAAATTTGAAATTTTCATTTCCCTTATTTGGATGAATGTAAAATTTCAAATTTCTTCTCGAATTTTTTCTTTTGTCAAAATATTAAAATTATTTATCATTTTCTTCCTTCCTTTTCATCCAAACATAATTTTAAATTACACGTGATTTGTTATATTGATTTTGGTGAGAATGAGAATAAGAAATAGAATGAAAAATAATTATAATTTATCTTACGAATGGTAAAGAATGAAACAACGGTTTCATTCCATTCCGAAGTTTAACAAGGAAGAACTAAGGTCTAAATGAAAAGGAAAAGGGAGTTATTTTATATTATTAAAAGATTAATTTAATGTTAAAAAATATATTAAATGATCAATTTGATGTCAAAAATTAACATTGAAGGACCAATTTGAGATCACAAATTATTAAAAGACTAAATTAATGTCACTTGTATCTTTAGAAGGTTAAAATAGGTGTCTACTTTATATTTAAACTTCTGCCTTTGTAAATAAATGTCATTTCATTAATATATACAAATAAAATTTGTTATGTTATTTTAATTCGTTTTATTCTCATTGTCATTTTAATCAAATTTGAAAAATAAGATCCATTCCAAAATTAAAAGGATGAGAAGAGTGAAGAACAATAAAAAGTGAAAAACATTAGCAAAAAGATAACAAAAGAAATTCAAAATCAGAAAAATATATGCTTGACCATCAATTTATTGTGCAACTTTTTATAGCACAGTTGAGGTTTATGCCTTTAATCCTGTTTTAAAATTTTGGAAAATATACTTATTATTATTTTTCTTTTTGGTTAGTTAACCAGAGGATAGCTTGTAGAAGATAATCGATACGTTTCTAATAAATTTTATTTTGTTGTAAAACATGCATATTTTACATGTGATAAATAACTATATTAATTAAAAATTAAGGGTACTACTAGTAATGGTTTATTATTATAATATTTGCTCTCCCTAATAATTTGTAACCATTACACATTATGGTATATTTTATTGAGAGATGTAACTCGTTCTCCTTACTTATGTTTGGAATCTTATATAAGAACATGTTTTGTTTAAGAAGAAAAATAAGAAAGGTTTATAGTATAATTAGTTTCTAAAGAACTAGATTTTTAAAGTTCATATTTGTTTTTGTCCTTATCTCTCTTTCTCTTAATTTTATTTACTCATTTTTTTAGCCAAACATAAAACATTTGAACAAGTAGTCTAAACACCTCAAGATGTCAAACTTGTTGTATATAAATGAGTCTTTGTGCATAAAAGAAATGAGTTAAATGAAATTAAGTGATACAAGGTACGACTTGTAGCACAAGGTTTCTTACAAAGGCTTTATATAGATTATGAAGAGACATATTCTCCTATTATAAATTCAATTACTTTCATATTTTTGATTAGTTTGGTAGTCCTTGAAGAACTTGATATATGTCTAATGGACACAGTGACAACTTACTTATATGAGTCATTAGATAATGACATATATATGAAAACCCTTAAAGGATTTAAGGTGCCTTGAACATATAAGTTAAAATCTCGAAGTATTCACTCGATTAAACTATAAAGATTCTTGTATGGGTTAAAGTAATTTGGATGCATGTGATACAATTGTCTAAGTGAACATTTATTGAAAAACGAATATGAAAATAATCCTCTTTGTCCTTGTTTTCATCAAGAAAATAAATTATGAATATGTTATAGTTGCAATTTATATTGATTTCTTAAACATAATTGGGACTCCATAAGAGATCTTAAATACTACAAATTACCTAAAAAATGAATTTGAAATGAAAGATCTTGGGAAGACAAAATTTTGTCTTGGATTTTAAATTGAACATTTGCCAAATGGAATTCTTATTTGTCAATCATCATATATTGAAAAGATTTTGAAATAATTTTATATGGATAAACCTATCCATTAAGTTCCTCAATGATTTCCCGTTCACTTGATGAAAAAAGAGATCATTTTTATCCACAAGAAGATGATGAAGAAATTCTTGGTCTTGAAGTTTCATACCTTAGTATAATATGAGCACTTTTGTCTATTGCAAATTGCACTAGACCCAATATAGCTTTTGCGATCAACTTACAAGCAATGTTTAATTATGTACCAACATGAAGACATTGGAATTGAGTGAAACATGTTCTTCGTTATCTTTATGACACATCTGATATGAGTTTGTTTTACCCAAAGGGTTTAAAGCCCAAATTGATAGGATATGCTAATATTGTATATTTTTCTGATCTTCACAAAGCTTAATCACAAACAAGTTATGTCTGCGTTATATTTGTTTTTTTTTTCTTTATCTCTCTTTCTCTCTTTATTTTATTTACAATATATTCCACTTTCATCTTACTTGATTTTAATTTTTTTGTGCCAAATAAATTTTATTCATAGTTAGAATGTAAAAAAAATGTGTATAATAAAAAAGAAAACTAACATAAATTAGGCATTTCTTTAGATTAAGTTTTTTTGTGAACAAAAAATAATTTAAAAGAAAAAATATTTTCGAAAGATATTAAATTTCTAACTTTCAAAAAAATGTTTAAAATTTTGGTTTTAAAAAATGTAAAAGAAAAAATGATTTTGAATTTTTAAAAATTAAAAAATTTAGTCTTACCAAATAAATTATCTAACAACAAACATTTTTTTTTACCACAACAACAAACATTTAAAGAGGGGGGGCGGGGGGGAAGATTATAGCGATTTTGGTTAAACCCTACTAAAAATAATTGAATTGCCACTAAAATAAAACTAGGGCAAGGGTTTTGGGGGTCAGCGTTAGAAAACTGAGCTGAGCAAGCTAAGGCATGTTAGCAGCAACAAGTAGCAGGGCAAAGCCATTCATCAACTTCAATTTCAATAATTTCAATTTCAATAATTTCAATTTCAATATCCACAGGCACCTAATGGCCAGCAACGCAACTCCTCCTAGGGTTTCTTCTCCTTTCTCTTCATCTTCTGGTTCTGGTTCCCCCGTTCACGCTCCTTTGAAGCGCGTGGGCACTCACAATGGAACCTTCCACTGCGACGAGGCCCTTGGTTGCTTCATGATTCGCCTCACTCATAGATTCTCCAACGCCCAAATCCTCCGCACACGAGACCCTCACGTGAGTTCACAAAATCTGATTATGACCGACCCAGTTTGTTTTTGATGCTGAAATGTAATCAATCACCCAAAAAATGTTGGAAAATTGCCTAAAGTTTTTATCTTTGATGCAGGTCTTGCTTTCTTTTTTTTAGTTGTTGCCCTTTCTATGTGTTTAGCAACTGAAGGGACTGGAAGTTTTGTGTGTTTTTTTTACGGTATGTTTGGATGGAGGGGTTTGGAAGGAAACGGAGGAGAGTGGTAATTTTTCATTTTAGATAAATATCCTTTTATTTGATAATTTATTTAAATGAGAAGAATAAAATGAAATATTATTGTCTATTTAATATTTCAATTATTGTTTATTTATTTTTATAAGCATTTTATAATTCTCTCAATTTAGAAATGAAACATTTTCCCTCCAAACTCTTGATATCTGTTTCCAAGTTTTTGATGAAAAATTTGATTTGTGGATCTGTAGGTGTTAGAGGGTCTTGATGCTGTTCTTGATGTTGGGGGAGTGTATGACCCCAGCAGAGATCGGTATGATCATCACCAGAAAGGATTTGAGGAGGTTTTTGGGCATGGTTTCTCCACTAAACTCAGTAGTGCTGGTCTTGTTTATAAGGTAAGTTTTTTTTTTTTCCTGATCTAAACTACCTATTTTTTGGTTTTGGTTTTGGTTTTTAATCATTTCCTGCTTAGTGCTTACTCATTTTTACCTCATTTGCACATTAACGGTGGTTAATTCCTCTGTTTGGGGACAATCGCTAATTGTTTGTGAGAATTTTTTGTTTTGAATATGAATCTACCTTACTTAATAATTATATTATACTTCTTTTTTTATTCTTCTCTCTTTAGCATTTTGGAAAGGAGATTATAGCCAAGGAACTTAAGGTAGACGAAGAGCACCGAGATGTGCATTATGTATTTTTGGCTGTTTACAAGAGCTTCATGGAGGTAATAAATTTTGAATTTTATTTGTTTCTCCCTCTCTTCAACTTTCTATAATTTTTATGTCCCTGTTAGGTTTTAATTCTTTTCCATGTCAAGATTAATTTTAATTAATATGGTCTTTTTATTGAATAAAATATGGGTTAAGGAGACTTGGGGGAGGTTCACCAGGATACTAGATTAGATGCTGGGAGGAATAAATCATTCTTATTGCACCAGTATAGTTAGTGAGTGCATCCATGTATAGTTTCTATCTGCCATCTGTATCATATCTAGTTTATAACTGGCATGATGGAAATAGACAAAGAAATAGTATCAAGGAACTAGAAGAATTAAATTTTGCATCTTAACACAAAATTATATCAGTATGTGGAACCATTTATGCTTGCATCCAGTTCAAATGTGAGAATGTTGTCTGCTTCTCTTTATTCATTGTGGGCACGTAGAGTATCAGTGGGACCTGTAAAAATAATTTTGACATGTATGCGTTTGTTTTCTTCATCAGATAGAGTTTGAGTTCTGAGCTTTGACATCCTAAATGTTTTTTTGAAGTCAGTGTTATAATAAAGAAAGGGTTCATTCTAACTTTTAGGGCTTGTGCTATGAGTTTTGGTTTCTTTTGTAGTTAGAGGTATACGACTGGCATATTGTATATTTGTAATGTGGAGTGGTCCTTCATTCTTTAAGATTCATTACTGAATGGCTTGTTCAAAAGAGAACTCTGGTCTGGATTATGTTGTGGGACACTCAACTAAGAACCACTTGTTCTTGGGTTTAATTTGATAAATGCCTGCTGAATGGCTTATGTGACTAATGGTCCATTGGGCTTTATTAGTCCTCCTAACGCACTGATCATCAGTGAAACAAAAATGTGTTTCTTGTGGTATGTGAGGTTATGATCATGTTCTTGTTTAATTATATCAGGCAATTGATGCTGTAGACAATGGAATCAATCAGTATGACACAGATCAGCCTCCAAAATATGTGAATAATACACATTTATCCTCAAGAGTAGGAAGATTAAATTTGGATTGGACAGATCCTGATCAGTCACCTGAGAAAGAAAATGAGGCCTTTCAACATGCAATGGCTCTTGCTGGTAGCGAGTTTCTGGAAGTGAGCCTTCTCTCCTCATGCTCTTTCTTTTTGAATCCTAATGTTGTGAATTGGGGATTTAAAATTTTTTCATGCCTGTTTTACCTATTGCTTTGGACTTTATGGGCCTGGTTGCAACCTAGGGTCATGAGGGATTTATGAATAATGGTTATTGTGACTCATTGAATTCTGTTGTTTTAACAAGCTTTCTCCCCCCTCCCTCCCCAAACCCTACTTTGCAGAGCGTTCAATTTCATGTAAATTCATGGTTACCAGCAAGGTCAATTGTAATGGAGACCCTTGTGGCAAGACAGACTGTCGATCCTAGTGGAGAAATTGTAGTTTTGACTAAATTCTGTCCTGTGAGTTGGAAATTCTTGTCTCCCTCTTCGAACAGTTTGTATAACATTTGAAGTTGATTCATTCAAATTATATCTATTCAACTTTCATATGTTCAGAAATCATGATTTGAAGCTTGAACATATATGGAGACTGACATCTTGAACATTTATGTTGATGAAAAAAAATGTAGAGCATTTCTTATGCAATTTTTCATGCAAACATTTAAAGTGGATACAATTTGCAGAAACAGGATTTCTTAATCCATTTATTGAATAAGTTAATGATGAAATCATGATTTGAAGCTTGAACGTGTTTGTAGACTAAAAAAATCTTGAACATTTCTTTTGATGAAAAAAAACTCAAGCATTTCTTATATCATACAAATTTTCATGCAAACATTTAAAGCAGATACAATTGGCAGAAACAGGATTTGATAATCTGTTTATTGAATAAGTTTACCCACTAGCTGGTGATTATTAGTGCCTCTGACTGGTTGTGCTTGATTTCTACTCCTAGCAGAGTTCTATAAGTTTTATCCAACGTTGTGTGATTTTGTACCCTCACAACTAGTAATCGGAAGCAAAACAACTTCCTGAATGCAGTGTGATCTTAGCTGTTGTGTAACAGCTGTGTTGATCTAAGTATTTTCTCATTTTCCCATTAAAATTAACATTATAGGTATTATAAAGACCGCCAACAGGCTGCTGCTGTTGCTTATGGTCTAAAATGGTCATCTTCGGGCCATGTTCAATTATATAGGAATTGTCCTCTGAAATTTTTTCTCCCTTCTACCAAATTTCTCCATTTCCTTATTCTCCTTGGGAGTTAGCCGCATGATACTATTAGCATGAACTACATACTTTATTGTCAGAAGATATTAATGTGGTTTTGTTTTCTGCAGTGGAAGCTTCACTTATTTGAGCTTGAGGGGGAGATGAAAATTGACCCTCCCATCAAATATGTTCTCTATCAGGTATGGACTTGATTTTCATTTTCTTTAAGTTCCATTCTAGGCATATAGTTCTTCAAGGAGTCTTCAGAAAAAGGTAGCTGAGTGATCTATGTAGTGGTGATAGATAAACTTTTGCAATGACTGGTAAGTTGTGGCTTTATTGGCTTTGTTTTGGTCCAATGGAGCTCATAATCACATCCCTTGTCATTTAATGTACTTTGTTGGCAGCAGAATCTCTACAATTAAGAAGTCCAAAATCATTAGAAAATGGGTTGTTTAGTATGTCCTAACCTCTAGCCCAATATTTGGGTCCATTTGAAGACCTTAGTAGGCCAGAAATATGGTCCAACCCTTCAATATAAGTGGGGTTGGAGACCAGAGCAAAAAATTGAACTCAAAGGACTCACTTTAAGTGGTTTAAAGCCCTGAGTTTGAAAAAAACATGACTGCAAGCTGAGAACCTGCCTAAAAAGAGTTAGATAAGAATTTAAAATGGCTAAATGTAATTAATTATCAGGGTAATGCTGCCATTTTATCTTCAGGATTAAAGAGATAATTTTCAATAATTCATATGAAGAGATAAAAGGGGAAAAAAAGAGAAATTATCAAAAAGGGAGGAGACTGGAAAATCTCTGGATATATAGAACTGATAAATCACTTGTGTTCTCCTAGAGAAATATATAGAAAAAGAAATCTGCATAATTCAAAAGAGATAGATCTCTAAGTATCTATACAAGCATATTAGATTCCAAAAGAGGTTGGTTCAGCTGGTAAGGATCGAAACAAAGTAGTTAATGGTAGAACGCGGCATGGAGCTGCCACCCCCAAAACCGCTATAGTGGCATAACCAATTGCGAAGCGGCTGCTACACCAAAGATAGCAGGTACTCAAAACTTAGGACACATTCATCGTTGAGAATTTAAGACATAAATAACTCAAGGAAACAGAGGATGTAGCTATGTGAAACTTTGAAACAGAGGCTGGACCTTGTGAAACAGAGGCTGCCGTGCAAAATAGAGGAAGAAGTTGCATGTGAAACTCAGCCAGAAGCTGTTGTGCCAGAGCGAAACAGAGGCTGGCTGGTGCAAAAATGGTGGATGGGTCTTGGGTGAGGCTGTTTGTGTGCAGAACAGAGATGGGTCATGCAAAACAGAGATGAAAACCCTAAATGGAGTGCAAAAATGGTGGTTGGCTGTGCTGGGTTGAAGAAGACTAAACGAAAACCCCAAGACAGAGACTTAGAATACCTGATTTGGTGCTGCCAGATGGGCTTTAGTGGGGTTAATTTAGAGAATTTGTTACACCCAAAAACAAAAATAAGGTTTTTGACCCTCATTTACTAACACGGCCACTATGGCCGCTATCCCTTGTGCAATTGCCGCTATGTGATGGCCGTCTGGGAGAGAAGGATCTCTGCCCTGCTCTGGCACTCTAGCGGCTGTGACAGCCGCTATTGATAGCTGTGAATCAAAATACTTCGCTTGAAAGGCTTAGGATCCTGCCATCAATCCCCCTTGATTGCTAGGCAATCTGTATTAGTAAGTACCACTTTAAGCCCTCACTGAGGCTTGTGGCTTGCCTTGGCCTTGGAATGGGGTAGTCTTCCCTCCCCCTAAACTTTAGAGAGAATAATTTTTTTTTTAAAAAATACCTGCATGAAGAAGTCAAATTTTGTTCCTTTCTAGTTGTCAAGGCATAAGCCTCTTTCCAGCAAACAAGAGAAAATCTAAAAATTGTGAATTTCTCTTAATTTTTCTTTCTTTTAGATGTGTTTTATATGTTTTCTGTGAGGCTGACTTTGTGTAATTGTCAGCTGGGAAAAGAACATTGTTCTAAATCTTGTAAGCATCCCAAATTTAATGAATTTAACTGTTTTACTTACCCACAAGTGGTTAGTTGGAATGGTAAGCGACTTACGACCCCATGAAGAGGCTAAAGGTTCGAATCCTAGGAGATGCTATTGTGGGGAGGGCCAATAACAATAATTGTTCAACGGCCCGAAGGGGATTAGTCTCACACCCAAAGGGTGTGGGGATACCTCTGGCGTGCACGCGCACACACACACACACACAAACAAAACAAAACAAAAAAAGATTCAGATTTTCAGCCTTAGGGAAAACATAATAGAATTTGACTTCTCTAAAGCAGTCTGTCTTTCATGTTTGCTTGCTTTGTTCCTCTATTTATAGAGGAAATGTGATAAGCTTTTATAGCTATTTAGAGATTATCACTTTATAAAATTGGTTATTTATCTCTTTTGGGTTATCCAGAGATTTTTCTATTTCTTATCCTCTAGATGATTTCTCTATTATTCCCCTTTTATCTTTTTGTGAGAGCTGCTGAAAATTATCTCTTTGTTCCTCTGCATAATCTTGAGAATTATCTTCAGTGGAGAGAGAAGACTTCAAAGTTCAAATTCTTCTCCAAACTCTTTGAAGATAGGCCGCCAAGTTGCATAACTGTTTTTCTTTGTTAAAAAAATGGAGTTTTAAACCTCGTAAAGTGGGTCCAGTTCAATTCTCGCTCATGCTGGACTATATCTAGGAGCCTACCTAAGTACTTGGGCCTTCAAATGGGCTCCAATATTAGGCTAGAGGTTTAAACATACTATAAAGACCCGGTTTTATTTTGAGCTTTTTAATTGTTGAAATTTTGCTGACAACATACTTAAGTCCCTATATCGCCGCCAGAACTTTTTAACTTCGTCATCAAGATTGGTAGGTTAATATATCTCTGATTTAGGTTCCTTAACATATCAGCTGATTTCTTGACATGTGCATATCTCAATGCCCTGTACAGGATGAGAGAAGCAAACAGTGGCGAGTGCAGGCAGTTGCAATATCTCCTGAAAGGTTTGAGAGCCGGAAGCCTCTACCCTTGCAGTGGCGAGGTCTAAGGGATGATGAACTGTCTAAGGAGGCTGGCATTCCTGGTTGTGTTTTTGTCCATATGAGTGGATTTATAGGTGGAAACCAAAATTTTGACGGTGCCTTGGCCATGGCAAGAGCTGCTTTGAAGATTTAGGCAAAGGATCTTAATGAACTTGGTGTTTTCAATCATCAATTGTGCAAAAGCTTTCACAATACAGTTTGCCGATTGCATTAAAGACTCAGAAGGGGACTGGGAACAGTGGCTCATAGATAGTTCTATATTGAGTTCCTTGTGATTGATTTCATTGTCATCAGCATCGCTTAGTCAGTTTAGTATCCCTTTAAAATTGTGGTGAATTCAGAGATGCTAATCTATCTTATCCAAATTTTCTTTCAATAGTTTAACCTCACGAACAGTATTTTTGAACAAAAATTTAAGTGTAGACTTCAAACAATTTTAATTTGTTTGAAACCATAAAATTGCCTCCCCCCCCCCCCCCCTCTCTTCCTTTTTTTGTCCTAAATTTCAGATGAATTTGTTTACAAATAATGTGATATAAAAAATGTCGCTTTATTTGCTTTCCATCTTTAATCATTCTTCAAATTGAATATGGGTGCCCATCTAGCTTAATGTCATATATATCCAGTTCCATATAAGTAAACACGTTTTTGGGTGTAGATTTTGATGAAATCAGTGTTTCATTCTCTAAATTTGTTCATTCTGAGTTGATTTGGCCTTGAAATATCTTGAGGGTTTACTTCATGCCTCTCCTTTTATATGCTCATTGCGTTCAAGCTTCTGATGCATGGTTGTTAGCAGTACCAAGTTGGTATAAAATGCTGTCAAATTAAAATGATGATTCGTTGGCCAACACATCATTCATCAATGGAGCGGAGTATGTAATTTTCAATACGAATATCTCACCAAAAATCTAATAGAATCTTCCTTTTCTATATCATTTAAAGGCATCTATCAACCCAAAATATAAAAAAAAGAAAGAAAGTTATCTTTAGCTTTGGCACAGTAGCACTGGCATCTATCAATCAAAAGCTAAAGGAAAAAAAAAACATTTAAAGTTTTCTTTAGCTTTGGCACCATAGTCCGCTGTTTTATTTTATTTTAATGATGTGTTCCTGTTGAAAAAGTTATTCTCTTTCAATGAGCATCACAACTGAAATCTCTTTCGCGGCAATCATGCTTGGGAGATGATTTTCTTTTTTCTTTTTTCTTTTTTTTTGTTGGAAGATGATTTTCTATACAGCAGCATTAATGATAAGTTCTTGTGCATTATTCCATTCTTTAAATTTCAAAAAATATTCAGGGAAATTGACCCACAAGAAAGAGTTTTGTTATTAGAGACTCAAGTTCACAACGAATCTTATACCTGACAATGTATTTATATACTCAAAACTGAGTTGTATAATATGTATATATTTAATTTTAAATTATCTAAAATAAATATATATATTATCACATCTTGAGTTCATCATAGACCCACACGCTCAATCGATGGTAACACCATCACTCAATTTATAATCATAGGGGATGTTTGGTTTGTGAATTATTTTTTCATTTGTGAGAATTTTTATGTAGGAATCTAACTTTAGTACGAGTTTTAAAAAAATATTCTCATTCAAAAATGATTCCCAAGAATGATTTTTAACCAACATTCTCACATTTTTATTCCTATGGGGAGATGAGTTAGCAACATTTCCATGGCATGAGAATATTTTTGCCATGTGAAATGTCAAAAATACCTACAATTTATTATTATGTCATTAACCAACAACTACTACGTCATTGTTAGTGACCTCCATTGACCACTGTTCGTGGCAGTCAATCACTAAAATCTGGCTACCTCCGTCATCGCTGCGGTGGTTGAAACCACCCATGTTGCCGCCGGTGATTGACAGTGGTTGGTGACTATGACCACCGCATTAGTTATCGAAATCTAGCTATCGCTAGCCACTCGTAATGACTGACAATGACCGATAACTTTGACCACCGCACTAGTCATCGGAACTCAACGACTTCAGCCATCGTCTTGACAGGATCTAGTCATCCCTGTTGCCTCGAAAGGTTGACGGTTGCGGGAAACTTTAACTATTGTTGCTGACAATTAGAGTCATTCTAAAAAAAAAATTTAGTTAACCAAACATAATAATCATTATTCTTGAAAATATCATTTTTTAACATGCTATTCCTACGCTTGAATCAAATACCTCCATAATGTTGTAAAATAAATCAATCCTCTGTTATTTGGAACTTAAATCTTTTTAATCAAAAAATATTTTTTATTTTTCCATTTAAAGAATAAATAAAAAACAACGTAAACCCCAATTTGATTAAAATATACTAATTTATCTTATCCTTATTTTTTCATCACCTAATTTTATTTCTTGTTTTCTAAGATGGAAGACAATAGGGGTCGGGCTGAGCTAAAATAAATACTTTAGTGTTAGAACTTGACTCAAGCCTCTAGAGTAGGTAGGAGCAATAAACACATTGTTTACATTTGGAATTGGAAAAAAGATAAATGTACATTAATTTTTTACATAATTTTTACATTTCGTTAATGATAAATTTTTTTTATTAATATAATGTATCGTTTGGTTAATGAGTTTTAGTAACTAATCATTTATAAATTAGTAATTTATTAAGTAAACGATATATTTCATTAACTAATAATTTTTTGTTCATCGTTAATTAAATTTATGAATAATCGATTATCAAAATTTATTAATTAAATGATATACTATATTAAATATATTATATTAATTAAAAATTTGCTCAAGTATAAAAATTATATAAAAAAGTGATGTACATTTTGCATGTATTGAGTTTGACGTTCTAGAACCTTTTGCATCATCATCTAAATATGCTATGTAGGCGTCATGTAGGCGTCATGTGGGCGTCATTGGGGGATAGTTAACCTTCATTTGCTGCTGCTACCTGGGAGGAGTTCCAAGTAGTCTTCATCGAAGACTATTGCCTAGAAGAGTTTGCAGTTGCCATTGATGCTTCTAGTGGGGAACAAGTTCATGAAGTTGCCATCTTAGACATGAACAAGTCAGCAGTAAAAGAAGAAAAATTCTGTGAAAGTGGTTGATACAATAGAGTTCATAGCTGGTAAAGGTTGCTCAACAAAAAGTTAAAAAGCTTGTAGAGTTCAATAATGGATGACAATAACAACAAATTGGAGGGCCAAAATTAACCTTTTAATTAAGGAGAAATTGTTTCAGCATGAATGGAATACTTCAACCCTTCGGAAGAGTTTAGAGGCTGAAATGAAAAAATCAGTAGCTTATAAAAATAAGATCAAGGTTACAACAGAGCCGTGGCAGAAGCAAAACAAGATGAAATTTGTTACTCATGGGTAACCCTCTTATAAAATCTTTGAAGAAATTTGTCTCAACTAAGAGGTTTGGAGTCTTTGTTCCCACAACTTCAGAAACTTGTCATTCGTAATTTTTAAGAATGGGAAAAAAAAAATGTCTAGAATATGCCCTAGTTGTGGTCAGATAAGACATTTCAAGTCCATTTATACACAAGTGGACAAAATTGGAGCCCCTTGGAAGCAAGCTTACGCAATGTCCATTTTTTTCCAAGAATATGATAGATGCTCATCAAGTTTTGATAGGGGCGGATCTACATTTGCCAGTGTGATAAGGAAGCAGGACAGGCTGGTGCACAGTACTTCATCGACCAAAGAATTATTATTATTATTATTATTATTATTATTATTATTATTATTATTATTTTCAGTGTTAAAACCTGTTGTTTCCAATGTCATTCTTCTTTATTAACATTAAAAATAGATTTTATCTAATACAAAAAGGAAAAGACCGAGAAAGATATTGCTTTTATAAGAGTATAAATATATGGATATAGAATAATAATTACAACAACTTTCATGTTTATACTTTATATGTTGTTTAGAACGAATCTATATTTTTTAAAATAAAATAATTATTGACGACAGTGATATTCGATCTCAAATTTTTATACTAAACAATAAAAAGACTATAATTTTTTTTACCACCTCAAACCATTTAAAACATGAGTGAAACTATATACATCCTGTATGGTCGTACATAATTTTAACTCCAATATAAATTGCATTATTTCAAGAATAATAAAAATCTCACTTTATATCAATTAATTGGCATTGTGACATGCTGACCTTAGAATGAAGCAACATTCTCTCCCCGTAAACTTTTTATTACCAAAAAAATTAATTGGCATTGTCACCAAGCATATTGGATCAATAGTTGTTTCGTTATTATTCTCGGCACAAGTGAAGGGTATTTATCCCCAATTTGCAATCAAATCCTCTTCGGGTAATCCATGCCAGGCACAGATTGAGAAACCTTCAGTAATGAATCTAGAAAATGGATCTTTTGTTCTTGTAGCAATGTGGATAATAGTATGAATTTTCCTGCAGAAAATTGGGCACTCAGACATGGAACTTGATATGGCCAAAAAAATAAAGATATGGAACTTGATAACTGCATTGCGGAGTTGGATTCTATAATAATCCATGATGCTGCTAATCTCCTTTTCTAATTCATATTTCACCAATTCTTAGGGCACAAAAAAAAAAAAATACAGAGAAGTAAGCAAAATTGTTCATTTAATATTGGCTATGTCTTGAAATGAAGGGGAGATTATGACTCCAAAAAATGGGGTGCCAACAGGGAACAGAATTAAAATAGAAACTTCACTGTTTTGGGATTTCATTCATCATGACCAGAACTTTCTCTCTATAATTCCTCAAGTGCAGAAAGTGGCTCTCAGTACAATGTAGAAAATCACCTTGTTTCTCCTCTAGCATTGAGAGGAAAAAGAGGTGAATTAGCAAAAGAAGGAAAACTAGCATCCATGTCTCTATTTCCAATATAGGAACTTGTGCTCATCTTGTCAAACGAAGAAGATTCAAGTGAGTGCAAGAATTCATCAAACCCCTCCTGGTGGCCTATCTCTCCTGGCTTTCTCAAGTCATCTGGCAACCCAACTTCTCCCTCCAAATACCTCACCACCTGCCGCATGCTAGGCCTAGCAGTGGGTGCATCATTTGAACATAATAACCCCAGTTTCAACACCATGAGCACCTCTCTTTCATCGTAATCACCATTTAGTTTCGGGTCCACCACATCAAGTATTCTCCCTTCTTTGAATCTTTTCCATACACAATCTACCAAAACCAACTCTTCTGGTATTGCCTTTGTCTCAACAGGTCTAAGCCCACATGCCACCTCCAGCAAAAGTGCACCAAATGCAAAAACATCTGAGCTAGTAGTGGCCCTCCCTGTTCTAGGCAACTCGGGTGCCAAATAGCCTAAGGTACCCACCACTCTTGTGGTGCTTGGGTTAGCCCCATGTTCATACAACCTTGCTAATCCAAAATCACCTAGTTTTCCATTGAGTTCACTATCTAGCAACACATTGCTAGCCTTAACATCTCTGTGTAGTACAACCTGCTCATAACCTTCATGCAGATACAGAAGAGCTGAAGCAACACCCTTTATGACCTTGAACCTCTGTTCCCAACTTAGGATGGTTTCTGGCTCATCAAACAAGTACTTGTCTAAGCTCCCATTCGCCATGAAATCATACACAAGGAGGAGGTCACCACGGCGGCGACACCACCCCAGTAACTGAACCAAATTCCGGTGGCGAAGCCTGCCTATGCTGGCTATTTCTGATACAAATTCCCTCAGACCCTGTTTTGATTCGTGTGAAACTCGCTTAACAGCTACTTGGATCTTGGAATTTGGCAATGTTCCTTTGTAAACTCGACCAAACCCACCTTGCCCAAGTAGTTCTTTGTCCTTGAAACCTCTGGTAGCTTTCTTGAGCTCTTGGTAGGAGTACCTGTGTGGCCCAATCTCAAGCTCCCAAGCTTCTATCACATCAGCGTTCTTGATTTTTCTGACCATGTAAATGCCAAACAAGATAGCAGACAATGCAATAACAACTACAGAGACTGAAACACCTATTATCAGTGATGTGTGTTTCTTCTTTGGTCCTGGAAGTTGTGGTAGAGAAGAGAGATCAAGGGCTGGTGCTGGTCCATTGATTTTGAAGCTCCAACCCAAGATGTAATGGGAGCTAGCAAGCAAACCCGTTGATGCAGAGAACCCAACATACATGGATTCATGAAGGATTGGTGAGAGATCTACAGCAAAGGACAAGATTGGCTTTTTGGGTTTGGAAGAAGATGGAGAAAGTGTGACATTGATGAGATTTTCAGCAGAATCATAATCAACCCAAACTAGAATCGCTTTCCCACTTTGGAGTTTGAGATCTTGTTTGGTTGAATCCTCAGTGTAATAACCTGCGGTGGCAGAAGCATTGGACTTTAAGCTGTTGATGTCAATTCCAACATGGTTGTCATCGATGTCCCCAAACTCAAAGTCTCGGACAGTGTCAAACTCAACAGCAAATAGGTGGTTGGAGAAATTCCCAATGTCACTGGAATTAAGGAGACCCAGATACTGACTAGGGAGAGCTTTGAGATCCTTAGAAGTTGCAATGGTAAAAGCCATGCCATGCCCACCTAGCTTGGGATACTCAGGGACAATAGCCAGAGCAAATGAAGAAGAAAAGGAGAAAACTTTACCACTGCTGGTGTTCTTGAACTGAAAAGGAGATGGATAAAAAGCATGACCCATTAATCTACTGGTATCATTTGTCAGTTTCAGTATTCCATTTGTCTGGATTTCTGCTACTCCATTCAAGGTTAAGTTGTTGCCCACATCCTTGAACCCAGCATACAAGAGCTGATCAAGCTGAGATGAAACTGGGATCAATAGGAACAGTAACACAGAGAAGAGTTGGAGCAGGTTGGCCATGGTGGAGAAGGTTGGCGAAGAAGATCTTGGACAAGGAGAGATGATGGGTGGTTGGGTACATATATGGAAGAATGTATCAAAGACAGCAATTCGTTGTCCACTATGTGATGACAGAGTGAAAGATGGGTTTGGATTCTCTGCCCCGCACCGAAGAACAAAGTAGCAGAGTTCTATCCTACCAGGTTTTTCAAACCCTTTAATAGTAGGTTAAAAGATGTTTCAAATCTTGATTTAGTAAAAGTTTATTTATTTATTTTTTTTATGTTTTTGCTCAGACATATAAAGGTTTCAAAAATTAAACTAAATATATATTTGGTTTAATAAAAATCACTTATTTAGTTTTTAAAAATTATTTATATTATTATTTTAATATAAATATATTTTTTAATTGGAGATTAAAAAAAAAATCTATGAAGGTTAGATAGAACTGCCCATGCTCTAAAAAAAAAGTCTATCTTTCCAATAAAGGTCCTAATGCATGGGAATCGTGAGAGAGAGAGCAGCCATCTCTCTCTTTATCCTTCTGAAAGGAAAGGGAACCTACTTGTGATGTGTGCAATTTTGATCTTCACTCTTGTATTTTCCTATTAAGCCGTTTTACTAGAATACAAGATATTTGACAAAAAAAACAGAAGCCAAATGGGCCCTCTTTTTCTCTCTTAATTCCTACTGTCGTTTTCTTCAATACCAGGCTGCTAAATAAAAGCTAGGAGATATGACTAGTGGGAAAACCTGGATTTTATTAGGGGCTCTATTACATTTTCAACGGATTAGGAGAAATTATTTAGTAAATTCAGTTTAAGAAATTTTTCTGACCAAATGTCATTATAAAAATTTTATATATTATTTAATTATATATTATTAAATTATTCAAAAAATTTACCATCATAATAAATATTTAAAAAATTTAATTTTTTTAATAATATATCAATACATCATATAATATATTAAATTTAAATCTATAATTGAATGTGTATCACATAAACTATGTCAATTACCATTATCTTTTACTTAAATTGAAAATTTTAATATTTTTAACGTTAATCATTATTAATTTATAAATAGGGAAAATCAATAGTTATTTAGATAATTAACGTGCCATATGCTCAATGATACAACGTAAATATATATATATATATATATATATTATTTTTCAGTTTCCCAAGATATTTAAGCAAGGAACTACAAGAATTAATTCTTTAAAATACTGAGATTCGTTTAAAAAATTAATTTTTTTGAACAAATATTATTTTATATACATAAATTAAAAATCAAATCCTTATTTATATGTTTAAGTTTAAAGAGCCCAATTCTTATAACCATCATTCTTAACATCCACCGTTGTTTTCAAACAGGCATGATCCTTATCAAATCTCATAATGCTATTTGTCAAACAGACATGGGATAGGAATAGAATATTGTGAGCACCAAATAAAAATTAATGAATTATCAATTCTACAATACACTATAATATTATGGTCTATAAATACACTATTTAATATTTATTATTAATTTTTAATCTAAAAGTGTGTACAGTTAAATTTATTTTAGTATATTAAATTAAAATTAATTTCATATTTTATCCATTTTTTAAATTTAATTATACTTTATCCTTATGAATACTTTTTTTTTTTAGAAATACAGAATCAAAAGACAAAGAAAACAAACTGAGAACCAAGGCGTATATCAAAGAACACTCTAGACAAGTCTGCTACAAGGGTAAGGCAAGGAAAAAAGGCATTGTGGCCCTGTTTTGGAAGTGCACCAGCACAATAGCCAATTTTGTCATGTTCTCCAGTACATTTCTCATCTTGCTTCCAAGGCTCTTGTTATTGGTGGTGGGTGTTGGTTGCCAAGGGACCCAAAGAGAAAATCTCCTAGTCATCCACGTCTCCTCTCTCTAGTCATAGCTATGAAAAACGACTCAACATACAGGGCTTATACTTCAAAGTTCAAACCCATATATTAAAAGAAGGGGGAAAAAAACCACTTGCTCACTTTATATTAAAAAAATAAAGGTGTTTCTAGGAATCTGACTTGACGTGGTCTTTGGGCTCTATTATATGCCCACAATAGCTCCTAAAACACATCATGCTTGATAGGTTTTATATTTGGAAGAAAACGAGTAGCCTTGCAAAGGACGTTTAATTAAGAGGAAATGATATTCACATTCAGCTTGATTAAAAAGATAGATAAATTAGTTTGTTTTAAAAATTAATTAAATATTTAATTAATTTAATTAATAATTTATATATAATTAATTTCGTATTAAGTATTAAAATAAAAATAAATTATTTATTAATCGTATATAAATTATTAATTAAATACTTAATTAATTTTCAAAACAAATTAATTTATCTAATTTTTCAACAAATTAAATGTGAGAGTCATTTTCTTTTTAATTAAGCTTTCCAAGCCATCAATGATACACTTATGATTCTTTTTTATTCTTTAAAATATTTTTATACTTTTTAAATGTGAGATTAGTCTTTTTAAAATACAATAACTGTCTATTTTTACAAACTTAAATTCTTAATATTACAAAAATTTCTGAATTGAAACTTGCTTATTTGTATCTTTGAAAGCTTGAAGAATGGTTTTTTTATTTTCTAAGTCAAGTTGACTAACTGGTAGTTTGACTAATCATTAGGTCACAAGGGGTGAAGTTGGGAAGTTAAAATTCATATAAAACCGATATGAATTTTTGGATTCACACTAGCTATTATGGGCATATAATATAGGATTCAATTGCTTAATCCAAGCAATCACACAGAATTTTCAACAATACTCTACAAATAAAGTTTTTCGAAGAAAAAAAAAAGTTACATCCTCATCTGATATGAGATATTTAAGTAACTTTCTCATTTCTCGCAGGATGTTTATACAACCAGGTTTACCTCATGATGTTATGGGAACGTGATCGTTCTGGCACTGAACCTTTTGGTTGAAACACAATTCTGACATGCTCAAAATCCAGCATGTGCTCTTCGGCTCTTCCTCAAAACTACTGGCGTTTTGTTTTGTCTATTACTGTGCTAGTTGTTTTGAACATTCTCACCAGTATGAGACTTGCCTAACTCTAAACTAAGCTATTAAAAAACAAATTATATTTTATCTTAGTTGATTTGATTTGAAATCATTTTATTCCCATGTGGTTAAAAAAATAATGCTTTATCTTCTTGTGATTTCCTCTGTTATTATTTAACTAGCGTAATTTTTTTTATCTATTATTTTAACAGAAAGTACATTAGAGTTTAAAAATCTATTAGTAACCAAATCTCAGGTGTGATATTGCATTTGTTTTATAACAAAAGTAAAACATTGTTGTATTTTAACTTGAAAAATGATTGATAATTTGTTTATCCTATTTTTTATGTAACATTTGATTTTTTCCTCTTATTTTTGGTAATTGAATATTTCATATTTTCTATAAAAGTTTTAAAGTCATTTATGAGGGTATTTTTTTACAACTCTAACATATATTTTCCATTAAAAATGTGAGGAAAAAATCACAGGGTGATTATGATAACGGAATAAATCGCGTGAGGGCAAAGTATTACTTTTAAATCACATGGGACAAAGTAATTACGAGTCAAACTATAGGTGATCATAAAATATAATTTATCCTTAAATAAATAAAAATTATGAATAAATTTATGTGCCAAACTATTTTACATTTATAAATGATTATTTGTTATTTTTTTCACATTTAAAAATGATTATGTGTGAGTTTTTTTTTTTTTGTACATAAAAAGTTTAGCGAGGGAGTTATCTTATTCCAAAGTCAAGGCATGCCATAAGTTTCAGTGAGGGCTTACAATTAAGGACGGCTCAAGAAAGTTGGTGGCCTAAAGTCAAACATTAATATGAGGCATTTAATTTATTTAATAAAATTATTATGAATTTTTATTTAAAATTTATTTTTCTAGCTTTTTAAGATGCAAAGTTACTAAACACTTTTTAATGAAATTTTATTGCTTCAATGCTTCTTAACAAAAAAAAAATAGAATGATTTTGTTTTTTTTTTCTTACTCAAATAGGGAAAAAATGCAACGTTTAAGTGTTATTAAAAATAAGAGTAAAAAACGCCAAGCTAAAGCCATGTGAGTTAGAAGAATATGACTACAGTACTTGGGTAGCTTGTATGAAAGAACAAAAATCTCTTCAATATCAACTATTTCAAGTATTTTGATTTGGCAAATAAGAAAAACTTTACTACTCATTTAAAGATCAATCTTTGTTGTTGGCAACAAAAAAAATAAGAGTAAACAAAATAAAAAAAAAACACTTGATTTTATGAGAAAACAAAATTGAACATTACTAATAGATGAGAAATAAAGAGAAGTGAATGATGAATCGTCTTAGAGGGTGGTTTAAAATAAATAAAATGGGAAGAAAAAATAGGAATTGTGATAAAGTGATTAGGTTATAGTTTACTAATTATTATGAATGTGAATGAGATTTATTAGTTATTAAACTAAGAAAATTAGAAGCCTTAATTTATTTTAAATAAATATATTAACTATATAAATTATAAATATAATATTATTAAATTATAAGACCTAAAATTTTAAGGGCCTCAAACAAGGGTTTGAGTGACCTTATTTTCTAGTTGGCTCTACTTACAATGATATTTAGAAATGACTAATTAATAAAAAACTATTAATAGAAATCAAATTCAAAACCTTTTAATCAATGCAATTTAATTCTATCAGTTGAGTTCCGAAGTGTTAGTTCTTATTTACTTATTCTTCACGTTACAATCACTGCATCAAAGTCGTTAACCTGTGATGGGTTGGGTCCAATTCAATTGAACTTATCTTATTGGAGATGATTAGCTGTGCACTGAAGAATGGTGGCACCATGGCATGGACAAAACATAGAATAATCAAAGCAAAAAATCTTGATGACCCCATTGTGGCAAATTGGCCCATTTGTATTTTGGGTGTAGAGGTATCCTCTAATTCGAAAGGTAAAATATTAATCTCATAGGATATAACCAGATATGTAAAGTAGAGACCATTCTCAATTACATTTTTTCTATACACATTATTCTAATGATTGAATTTAAGATAAAATGCTTAAAACGACTAAGCTCTTTCCATTCAGACCAACTTGCAAGTTGGTGAAGTGGTCCATTTGTATTATAACACTTAGAATGAGAGTTGAATTTGCTGGTTTATCATATGGCATTGTGCCCTGCTTTAGGTCTTCTGTGTTGGGCGAATCTGGGACATATCTTGGCCATAATTCTACTACTCTGAAAGTTATATTCAATTCTAGTCTGCATTGTTTTATATTATTCCATCAAATCGTTAATTTCTAGTCATTGTTTTTTCTTGCTAAGAAGTTTATTAATGGAAGTTTGTCGGATGTTGGATTGAAACCCGTGGAGTATGTATTAATGGACTTGGAATTTTCTGAAGGCTAATTAGTGGGCTTATGCAGTCTGTTTTTGTTTATCTTAATAGGCTTGATTGGTTGATCCACAATAAAGATTCTGCAGTTACCAGATTGATTTATTTTGAAGGGGAGGTTTCATTGGATTCCACATTCTTGCAAACTTGCTGCAATCCACAGTATAAGAGAGGCTAATAGATTGTTTGGATAAGTTTTTGAAAAAAAATTTGTAAGATTTTTTTAGTAGATTTTTAGAAAAAGCAAAAATTATTTTGTATTTAGATGTAATAATAAAAATATACCTTTTCAAATTATAAAGTTATTTGATCTTTATGTATAGCTAATTTTTTGGGTAGAAGAATAATAAGAAGTATTTTGCCAAAAAAAAATAAGAATAAGAAGTAACATCTCCGCATAAATATTAACTAAGTTTCCCTATGAATACCAAGCAACTACACTGTCTGGATTGACTTTATACTCTAGATTTCAATGAATTCTAGTTACCAATATCATATATATATAAAAAAAAGGCGAAAGCCGAAAAACATAGATCTAATTAAAGGAGAAAGAAAGAAATTTTCTTATACCATATTCTATTGTACGTAACAGGCTACAAAATGAAGAGAAGGGGGGAAACTCAGTTACATTAATATTGGGTTTTTTCTTTTTCACATTGCAATTATATAGACATGGATTTCTTTTTTTATATGAATTTCCTGTTCTTTACCGTAAACACAAAATAGCTTAATTGGGTTGTGCCATTTTAGTATATCATTTTAATAGTTTAGGTGGACAAAGATAAATTCTCAAAAATATTTAATATGTTGGCCTCTACGACCAACTTTATATTTCCATTTGTCAAAAGTTTATTGACAAAGCCAATAATAGATTTACTTTTCAAGTAATCAATTTTCCCAGATCGAGGAATCTTGTTTCAATTAATTAAAATCACGTCTCCACTGAGTCTACATCAATATACAAATCAGCAAGCTCCCACAAACACCAATTTGGCAAGGAGACTGTGCAAGATGAAAAAGGATGTTGCAAACAAAGCTATAAGATGTCACACATAAAACCCAACTATGGGTTACACCAGCAATAAACACAAAATGTACAACTTAAGATTAAGGCACCTTACATAAAAAACTGAATGCAATTGACTAATCTGAGAAACATAGTAACACTCTTTTAGACTGCTACCCCAAATCCCTTTATTTATCTGCTCAAAAATACCTAGAAATCACCTAAAATTTATATGTGCAGCTTCCATCGTCACTTCTGGCTGTTGGATCAAAGTTTTGCGCAGTGGGGTCAGTGCAACCTTCAGGAACAGGAACATGAACCTGCTGAGCTCCTTGTCCTGCATCCAAAAAATAAGGCAACATTTATTTAGTCATGTTTGTCCTAAATCTTTATTCCTTCATAATCCTAAAGCCAGCTGCAATTTTCCCATCAAGGGCTTGAGGATCAAGGATCTAACCATAGAAGTTTCCACTCTTGATGGCATCTTCATTTGCATCTCCAAGAGCTGCCTCTTTGAGGTATTTGTCAGCCAATTGAACCCTCTTCACATTCTCCTGTTCTTGGACAAGCATGCTTCCATACTCGAGGAGCTGCTCCAGAGTCATCTTTGGTTGCTCGAAAGTTGGAGGTCCCTCCTTTGAGTTCACAAGCTTTTTCCCAACATTCTCCACCCCCACACCAGTAATCCACTTCCTGACTTCATCATCATACACTCTGGCCCTCAAGGCACCAAAGAAGTCTACACAGAAATTCATCAAGCATTTGATTATTTACATTTCATCCACATAGTCTGATACCAATGTCTCAAACTTCTATGGTTAATGAAGATAAGAAATTAGTAAAAAGAAAATGAACATGACTTTGATTGAGATTAGGCTTACCAATAGATTGCCCAGGGAAGGTGTCAACAAGCTTGACAATGTCCTCCTTGGGAACATTGTCTGTCCTGAAAATACCTTGGCAGACACCAATCCTGTCTTCTCGAGTAGGCGCCCAGTAGAATTTCTCCATACGTCCATCACGAATGAGAGGAGCATACAATGTTGAGAAGTCATTACCAGTGACTATGATGGGCACACGGGGATTCTCCTCCTTGTTATACATACCAGGAAGTTGGACATTGGTTGGGTTGTCAGCAATATTCATGAGGGTTGCATTTACCATCTGGTTGTTGACTGTGTATTGGGTGGTTCCACCAAGCCTACCAGCTCCTGCATCAAGATCATTGATGAAGAGACAGCACATTTTTCCTTTTCTGATGATGTCTGCTGCTTCACGGTACCTTTGCCTAATCAATTTTGCAGGCTCTCCGGCATTTCCACTTTCCAATTCTCCAGCACTCATCATGATGGGGCTGAATTCAATGGGAAAATACCAAAGAGTTATTAACTTAGTAACTAAGCATCAATTTCTTCTTGGATGAACCTAAGTCTAAACCAACATCAGCATTTTGTTCCTGTAAGTTTACCAACATTTTGTTTTAACAGGGGGAAAAGATATATACTGGAATGGAATTCAACTTACGTGATTCCCATCTTGGCAAAGACAAGCTCACACTGAAATGATTTCCCCTGACCTTTGCCTCCCCAAATACCCAAAATAAGAGGAACCTTGATGTTTGGCAAGCTCAAAAAGTTCTTGGTGATGTGAACAACAACCTTGTCCATAAATGCAGGAGCAATATAGAAGCCATCCATGTTGTTGTCCAAATCGTACCTGAAAATAAGTCCATTAGCATTCAAGAAGTTCATAGAATGAAAACAAAAAAGCTTCTCTCAGCAGTAGTCAAAACTTGCATATCAAGTTTTTTTGTAAGCTAAATTAAGTTCAAACTAACTTACTGGCGAAGACCAGTACTGATGTAATCATAGGAACTCATGACAGCATAGTGAGTCCCACTTTGCATGGGAGCTTGGAAGAGAGTGTCCACCATTCCCTTCCCTCTAGTGATATCCTGCTGGTCATCTGAAATGTCATAGGCAAGTCCACCCCATCTGTCCTTTGAGGTCTGCTTCTCCTCATCATATTCTATTTGTGCAGCAACCTTGAAATTCCCAGACAAAATCCTCTTGTTTGGAATCACAGAACTGACTTTCTTCAAGCTGGTTCCGAAGAATGCTGGGCTGGTCACCGGAGCACCGCTGCTAGAGCCATTCAATCTCAACTGCACCAAATACATCCCCTTATTAGCCCCCAGTGAACCGTGATCACCAAATTGGATAGTAAGATCCATTTTTCAGAACAAATTGAAACAGACCCAGATAGAAAAAAACCCAATATATCAACTAAGAACACCAAAAATTCAGAGGGAATCCATGGTTATGGTAGCAAGCTGACAATCTACTCCTACACTTACAATACAAATAGATAAGCAAATGAAAAAAATATGAAACAAAATTCTAAAAGAGAGTGAAACCAAACATGTTTTATCCATGAGACCAAAGCTTGAACAGTTTAGCATGACATGATAAGGGAGGGAAAAACATAGTACCAGTGCAATGTTAACGGCTCCAACGGTTGGCACTGAAGCTGCCATTTTGTTATAGCAATCCAAAAGAAGATTTGTGACAAATTTGGTAGGAGTGGTGAAGGGGAAGAAGACGAAATGGAACTGTGTATGAAAGTGTTTGGATTGAGAGAAAGAGAGAGGTGAGAGGGAGACTTTATAGTGGGATGAGGTAGCTGAAACTGAAGCTGAAGCTGTGTCTGGAGAAAGTGAAAGAGAAAAAATGGAAAAAAAAAAAATCTGTGGATTGCCTTTAAGAATTTATCGACAGCCACACAAATGGGATTGGCTGTATTACTACAATACTACGTGGCCTTTGGTAAGATGGACCTTAGTTTTGGAATGTGGGTTTGGTGAAAGAGAGAGGACTTCCTTTGTTTACAAACAAAATGGAGGCTTCTCGGAACTGTGCAGATTCGAGGTTTGTGTTGAAGCTCCTCCCTCCACCACTCAAATTTGGTCATTTTATTACCACAAAATAGTGAAAAATGACAGCCGAAATCAAAACAGTTTTCAGAGATAGACAAAATTAGATTTGTATTATTATTATTATTATATAAGCTTGACTTCCATAATGCAGTATCCCATTTTTTATTTTATTTTATTGAAATAACTCAGGACTTTTAAGTTGTCAAGTTAGAAAGTAAAAATTTCAAATTTTTAACCACTATGTAAATTAGTAACATAAAAAGAAACGAGTGTTTAGAGTTGTCTAAACTTAGAAATAGAATTTTTATATTCAAGTTGCAATAATAAAAAAAATAAAAAAAAGATACTAGATAAAAATATAATTTTCTTTTTTAAAAACTAGCTCAGTTGGCAAACTTTTTTTTTTACTATAGACTAATCTATATAATTTATGCAGATTAAGTAAATGAAAAACTTATACATCATTATTTCTCGTTAAATAAATGAAAAGTTGTATAAATTAAGTCATTTTATTTAATAAATAATAATAATGTGTTAATTTTTTATTAACTTAATTTATAAAATCATGTAAAAAAAGTCTATAACCGGTTGGGCAAGCATCTGAAGTTGTTTACTTTGAATTTCATTTTAATATGAGTAACGTTAAACATAAAAAATGATGAATTAATATATCTATAATCTATAGAAGAGTGATATATGGTACGATTTTTTTTTTTAAGAATCATCCTTACGAATGGCGTGGCAACTCATGCACTTTAACTTCTCTATTAAAATCTAACATACTAAAAAAAAAAAAAACACAGAAAACTCACATGTAACAAAGCCAAACTCAATCGTAATTATTTTTTTTTTTTGTGACAATAAGCATTTCTCATAGCTATAATATAAGTAAGAAAAATGATGAATTAATAGATCTATAATATAAGAAAAATGATGAATAAAAAATGTGTAAATTTATAATATGATATTTCCATTAAGAATTATCCACACCTAAGAAGAAGAATAATTTATGAGCAATCATGTTTTCAGGATTCTCTACACACACTTGTTTCTACTTGTTTAAAATTAGTTCTTTCAAGTTTCATTAAGAAAAATGTTTGAAAATTGAATTCAAACAGCTAAAATTTAGTTCCATTTATTCTTTTTTTTACATAAAAACGTAAATATATAAGCAAAATTCTGTTTGGGAGAAGACACTGAACTCCACCACTAATGTCACCCAACAAAAATATATAGAAATCGAGAAACTTCACCTGTGAAAGCACAAAGGAGCTTTTTTCTTTTTCTTTTTCTTTTTCGTTTTTTTGTGGCCAAGGGTGAAGCTAGCTAACCACATGGTAAGGTAGAAGCCAATATAGCTCTAGTTTTTGTCCCATTTAGTTGGAGTGCACCTTTCAAAAGCTAGGTGTTGAATCAACACAACTCCTTTTCATTATCCGTCGTTTTTGTTTTAGGAATAATTGCTTGTGCATTTGTAAGTTGTAACATAGCCATTATTGGCCCCTGCAATAGGAGAAATTTAGGAGAAATTTTTAGATATTTTGAAAGTATTACTCTCAGTAATTTTTTATCTATCAAATTTAATTTAAATTTTATTATATAATATTTTAAATTTAGTTTAGCAATATATATAATTATTCAATGTCACATATTATATTTTCAGTAAAGATAGTCTTGGCCATTTCAAGTGTATATCAGTTGAATAGGCCTCGTTCTTCATGTATTATAATGGGGCTCTATTACAAATCCACTCCTGCTACTTCCTGTTGCAATTAAAGGGGTCTTTTAGCCAAAACAAAAAGCTGATGGTCTATAAAAAAAGTTTGATTTGATATAATATTTTAAAATAGAATTCTTTAAAACTTTTACTATTTATTAGCATAAATTTTTTTATAATTTCAAAATAAAAAATATAATTTTGGGATCCTTGTCGACATTATAGTAAGAATCAAACCTATGCAATTAAATTATTTTTGACATGGATAGATTATTGGCAGAAGATGTTCTTTGGGGCATATATTATTCAGTTTTATGTTCTATGGTTAGATAGCAAGTCATCATGCTCATTAACACACATTTAACTCATTGAGACAAAACCAAAAAGTTTGATGTATGATGATATGCATTTTATAACCCACTGTCCATTGTTCATCAGGTGAAAACATTTAAATAAAGAGTTATAAAAATTATAAGAAAGCCGTTTAAGGCTATAATTGTAGATGCAAATTGAATTGTCCGGTATGATGAAGAAGACATATAATAAGGTATCACTAATTGCATTCAAAGCTTGACAGGAAGAATTTACACTGCGTTGATTCTAATTAAATGCTAGAATATTGATACATACCTTGGAGGAACCTTGATGGCTTTGCGGTAGAGCTACTTGGAGTTGGCTTCTTCCAAATTTTTTTGAGAAAATGGCCTTTGATTTGAAAAAAAAAAAAATTTATTTGATTTTTGGATAAAATTAATTAAGTATTTAACTAATTGAACTAATAATTTATACACAATTAATCACGTATTAATTATCAAAATGAAGATAAATTATTAATTAACTATATATAAATTATTGATTAAATTGTTAAATACTTAATTAATTTTATTTAAGAATTAAATAATGATACTTTTCTACCAAACTAATTTAAAAGATCATTTTCCCACTGTTCTTTTGCACTAGAAGATGTTGATTTGGATTAGCTTTTAGAAAGAAAAAAAAATTGTCATCTTTTTTAAAATATCTTTTATAAAATATAAAACATATTTTACATTTAAATACAATATTTGAAAATATATTCTTTTATGTTTGAATAACTTTTTTATGTTATAAAAAACTAAAATCTAGTTTAAGAAAACAAAAATGTGCTTTTTAAGTGCTTCATTATTTTTTTTAAAAAAATTCATCCAAACACATTAATAATAATATTAAAAATAAATTATCATAAAAAGCACATCTAAATGAGCATGAAACGAGCACAAGATAAATTAGAGTAAACAATTCTTTTAATTATTTAAAAATATATGTGACATCAGTTTAGTCTTCTAATAATTTTTTATATCAAATTCGTTTTTTTAGAAGATTAATTTGATGTTAAAAAATAATATTTAAAGACTAATTTGATGTCAAAAAGTGACATTGAATGACCAATTTGATGTCAAAAAATGACATTAAAAGACCAATTTAATGTCAAAAAATGACATTAAAAGACTAATTTAATATATTTATCATTAAATAACTTAATTAATAACACTTATATATTTAAAGGACTAAAATAAATGTTTTCTCTATGATAATATGACACTGTGCTTCAAGGCATTTACGGGGTTTTGTTTTTTCTTGCATAAACGGAGTCTAGACTGGAAAACATTACTACAAAATGGATTCAATTTGCACATTTGTGGGTGCAATTCTAAAACCTTCTTCCTCACCTCAGTGCAAAACAGATAGAAATAGAATGGCAAATAAACTAGTTACCAATCTAAGCACCGTGGTTGAGTCAGGTATATAGCACTACATGCTATCAAAACAGTTTTCTAAATAAAAGCTGTAGTGAAATGGCTTCTCAAGGAATGACTCATGGGGCTAGGCAATACTGAACAAGCTATTGAAGTAAACTTTAGGTAATCTATGAGTAGTAAATCAATTGATATCAAATTTGTTTTGGAAATTGTTTAATTTCTTAATCAAAAAATTTTTTTGGGTCTAAACTTTAGACTTATTTATATTATAAAAAAGGTACATTTTAAGTATGAAAGACCTCCCATGTGCTATCTCTATAGAAAATTCAGCCTTCATTCGAATGAAAGTAGACTTTCATCACGTTAAACGTATAATGATAATTCTATGGAATAAGAATAGAATGTATTGAAAATGACCATTCTCGATTCATAGTTTGGTAGCTCTTGGAATTGAATGACTTTCCAAGCCATTTTATTGTTTGGTGCAAAAATTTAATGTGAAATGAAATAAAAGTTTATCTAAATAACATAAATATCCCTAGGGATAATAACAAAAAAGTTAACTTTTTTCACATATATTGTTCAATGTTATTTTTTTTTAAAGTTGATAAGAGAAAATATTGTCATTAAAAATGACTAAATGAGCAAACATGGTTGTACTTTTGAGAAAAAAATCAAAACATGTACAAAGTTTTTATAATATTTGTTGTGATATTTTAGATAATAATTATGTTCCAGTATACTTTTGTATTTTTATTTTATTTTTTTACATATATAAATAATTATTATTCTCCTGAATTTATAATGAGTATTTAAAATTAATTACAACTTGCAAGACATGAAGGGTATGTTAGGACCGACTAAAAATAAAATTGAGATTTATGCAAGTTATATTTAAGATTTTAATTTTGATCTACTATTAATTTAAAGAAATTTTACATTGTCATACAAATTATAAAAGAGTTTGACTATCACCACAACTTCTTAGAAAGTCTAACTCTTTTAATAATATATCAATATATTATTGGATAATAGTGTAAAGTTTATTTACACTGACAGTACTTTATATTTAATGAAAGATAATAATTGTCATTTTATACAATTAATAGAGTATGTTAGGAAACAAGAAATTAAATAATATTTCATAGAGCATGAAATCACAAATCTCATGTGCATTTTACCTCCTAATATATAAGAAGGTGCAATTTAATCCTATAAGATTTATTGATGGTGCTTAGAACTCATTTCTTTCAAATATTATCAAAATAATTAATGGCATCGTCTCTCGATGGCTTTGTCCACTTGAACGAGATTATCACTTGGATCAACAACCGCTTTCATATTTATCTCTCGCGTGTTAAGGAAGTAACTTTGTATGCTCTCAATTGCATGCTTCGTTCAACTATGTTTGAATGAGAGGGGTTCTATACTCTATCAATAAATTTTGTGGGAGTAAATTATACATTTTCAAATCTTAGAAAATAAAATTAAAGTTGAAAGGACTAAAATATATTTTAGCTAAATGATTTAAAGAAATTTTAAAACAATGTGTTTGTTGGAAAATGCCTTAGTACTTCGGTTAGGATGTTGCTGAATAATTGGTCAACAGACCAAGTCTTTAGGAGATAATTTTTGAGTTTGTTTTTCTGTTACTAATGACCTAGACTTTAGGAGTTACTGATTCTGTTTTTTATCAGATAAAGATGCTGTTAGTCATGCCTATGAATAAAAGATATATTTGTTTTCTTATTTGATTCTAGCTCTATTTAAAGTGCCAATGAATAATAGTTATGTGTGTCCTCCATATAACATATATGCTCTTCTTTTATTTTTATTTTTTTGCTAAAAATATCAAGAAATTGGTATCAAAGCTTTTATCTTGAGGGATCTATGAGTTGAGAGAAACCATAATGGAAAAAATAACATCATTCACAACAATTACACCACCAGCTTTCAATGGTGAGGAGTATGCAACGTGGTCTGTAAGGGTGACTATTCATCTTGAAGCATTAGATCTTTGGGAGGCTATAGAAGAAGACTATGAAGTCTTTGAATTACCTACAAATCCTAAGATGACTCAGCTGAAGAATCACAAAGAAAGGAAGACAAAAAAGGCAAAGGCTAAAGCTTGTCTTTTTTCTATAGTATCAAAATTAATATTTACAAGAATTATGAATTTGAAAATTGCCAAAGACACTTGGGATTATCTCAAATCAAAATATCAAGGTAATGAAAGAACCAAATGCATGCAGGTGCTCAACTTGATCAAAGAATTCGATATGCATAGCATGAAGAATACAGAAACTATCAAAGGCTATGTTGACAGGTTATTGAGCATTGCAAATAAGGTACGAATTCTTAGTAAGGATTTTCCTGATGAAAGAATAGTGTAAAAAATTCTTGTTATTGTACCTGAAAATTATGAATCAAATATATCATCTTTAGAAGAGTCAAGAGACTTGCCAACTATCTCCTTGATAGAATTAGTAAATGCTTTACAGGCACAGGAGCAGAGAAGACTGATGAGACAAGAGAGACAAGAAGTGACACTACAAGGTGTTTTTCAAGCACAAAACTCAAGAGGAAACAACAAAAGGAGACAATACAAGAAATCTGAGCAATAAAATGGAGATTTTTCACCCCGTCAGCAGCGAAAAAAACAAATCACCCCTAAATGTAATGTTGGTGGAGGCCTGATGTTAAGTGCAGGAAGTGTGGCAACATGGGGCATGTGGAAAGAATATACAAAACTCAACAACAAGGAAAAGCCAAGGTTGCTGAAGATCAACCAGAAGAAGAAGAACTATTTGCAACATCATGTTTTTTAACCAACAACTCCTCAAAAGGCTGGCTTATAAATAGTGGTTGTACAAACCACATGACTTATGATGGAGGGCTCTTCAAAGAGCTCAACAAAACTGCTATATCTAAAGTCAAAAATGGAAATGGAGCACATATTACTGTGAAATGAAAATGAATAGTCGCAATTGAAAGTCATTCAGGTTTGAAATTGATTTATGATGTTTTATATGTTCTTGAAATTAATCAAAATTTGTTAAGTGTTTCTCAACTGTTGGAGAAAGGTTATAAGGTGTTATTTGAACACAAGAATTTTGTGATTAAAGATGTCAACAACTTACAAGTGATCAAAGTTCAAATGAAAGACAAGAGTTTTCCCTTAAATTTCATGAGGGAGGAGTAGACTTGAGATGAAGAAGACAAAGAAAAAGGACCAGAATTAAAAGAAAAATGCAAAGAAGTAAGTTTTGAAAAAAACGTGAGAATTAGTGGATAAGGAACATGTTTGCAGGAACATAACCTTGGTAGACAACAAAATTTCAAAAGCTCCTACACAACATTCATTGCTTCCAAAAGAAAATGACAATGCCGAAAAAAAATAGCTAGAGAAGAAATCCAATGACCAGAAGCCGTAAAAGTGGAATGTAGAGATGAACCCACTCAAGAAAACTGATCGTATGAATTACAAGCAAAAGAAAAGAAGAAAAACAAGAGCCCAATTTGAATGTTTTTAAAATTTTAAAAGACAAATTGGGTTTTTGAGCAACTAAGGTAAGAAGGAGATTTGTTAGAAAATGCCTTAGTACTTAAGATGTTGTTGAATGATTGGTCAACGAACCAAGTCTTTAGGAGATAGTTTTTAGATTTGTTTTTCTATTATTACTGACCTAGACTTTAGGAGTTGTTGATTCTACTTTTTATCATATTAAGATGTTGTTAGTCATGCGAATAAGGGATATATTTATTTTTTTTTATTTGATTCTAAATCTATTTAAAGAGCCAATGAATAATAGCTATGTGTGTTTTCTATATAACATATCTGCTCTTCTTTTAATTTTTTTTTGTGCCAAAAATATCAATAGTATTTTAGCCAAATAATTTAAAGAAAATTTAAAAGTTGTTCTTGTTTATACCTAAACAGTTCCTACACTTTGGCTTCGCTTGCAGACCATGGGAAAAGCTATACCGACGATCTGAATCATATGCGAATGTTTATGAGCAACTGGTCTTGTTCGTCGGGTGTGTCCTCTTCCTCATCATTCTCTCTCCTCCATTGCTGACAGTACAAGTGTAATCTCTCTCATCACCCACCATCTCTCCATTGCTGACACTGAATCTTCAATCAGAACTTCACAGACCCAATGCCCCATTTTGTCAATTTTCGGTTTTTCTCATGCTTACACAGACTCAAGAATCTTCCTTTCTCGACCCAACAAATGGGTATGGCTTCTGTTGCTGATACCCTTTATAGTCATCTGCATAAAAACAATGGCAGTGTTGAAAAATCGTTGTCTATGGCTAAGGCCAAACTGGACTCTCGATGTGTCAGCGAAGTCCTGAGTAGATGCTATCCTCAGCAATCTCAATTGGGTATTAGGTTTTTCATTTGGGCTGGATTTCAATCTGGGTATAGGCATAGTGCTTATATGTACAGGAAAGCATGTGACTTGCTTGGAATTGATCAAAACCCCCAGATAATTTATGATGTGATTGAGTCCTATGAGGCTGAAGGGTCTTTAGTTACTGCCAACATGTTTAGGGAGGTTCTGAAACTGTGTAAAGAAGCTCAACTTGCTGATGTGGCTTTGTGGGTATTCAGGAAAATGGAAAATTTTAATTTGCATGCTGACACTGTGATGTATAATGTTGTTATAAGGTTGTGTTGCAAGAAGGGTGACATTGAAATGGCTGAAAAGTTGATGAGAGAGATGAGTTTCAATGATCTTCGTCCTGATGTGATTACATATATGACAATGATTGAGGGATTCTGTAATGTGAGTCGATCGGAGGATGCTTACTCTGTGCTCAAGGTTATGAGAGTACATGGATGTTCGCCCAATTCAGTGGTTTTCTCAGCCATTTTAGACGGGTTATGCAGGTCCGGATTTATGGAAAGGGCGTTGGAATTGTTGGATGAAATGGAGAAAGAAGGTGGGAATTGTAGTCCAAATGTTGTTACTTATACATCTCTGATTCAAAGTTTCTGTAAGAGGGGCCAATGGACTGAAGCATTGGATATTCTGGATAGAATGAAAGCTTTTGGGTGCTTTGCAAATCGTGTTACAGTTAATACTTTGATTGAGGGCCTTTGTGCTGAGGGTCGTGTGGAAGAAGCTTATAGGTTGATTGATAAATTTGTGATGGAACATAGTGTTCCATACGGTGATTGCTACAGTTCACTTGTGATTTCTTTGATAAGGATGAAAAAACTTGAGGGAGCAGAGAAGATCTTCAGGGAAATGCTAGCTGGTGAGGTTAAACCTGATGGTTTGTCATGTAGCCTTTTGCTAAAGGAGCTCTGTATGAAGGACCGGGTGCTGGATGGATTCTACTTGCTTGATGCAATTGAGAATAGGGGATGCTTGTCTTCCATTGACTCTGATATTTATTCTATTCTTTTAATTGGGCTTTGTCAAAGAAACCACTTGATGGAGGCCACAAAGCTTGCTAGGATAATGCTTAAGAAATCAGTTGTGCTAAGAGCTCCATACGAAGATAGTGTAATTGATTTTCTAAGAAAATCTGGTGAAAAAGACCTTGTGAACCACTTGACTGGGATACAGAAGGGAAATTGATGATAAATTGTTTTATGAAAGAGGTGACATCAATTGTTTGTCTGCTGCATTTGTTCATCATGTTTACATTGTATAATTGCAACTGTAAGGACTGGTTTCTGTGATGTAGGCTGATAAGGTTGGTTTTTTTCTTTCCTCTAAGATCACACAGTAATTTTGTTCTGCTTCTTCAGAACAGTATGCTAGCATCTGTCCCTTTTGTTAAGCCTATTCTCAGTTGTAGAAGCATTGGTTTCCAGTTATTTTTTATTACTTCTTAAACCCATTTTCCTTATACAAATTGATGACCCTGAAATTACCTCAACTTTCAAGCCACGAATCTGGGATACCAAGTTTGTCAAATTGAAGAGAAAGTAGAAGAGCTTGCTCAAATTCAAGTTCAAATTCATTTTAGGAAGCGTAGCAGCAAGTTTATCACATCAATAAACATGTCAGCTGTGTAAGGAGATTTGGAAAATGGATCTCTTTGGTTTCCAAGAGGGAATTTTCCATCTCCTCCTCTTGTATTGAAAAGGGTGCTGAGCAAAGTGTGAAATCCTTAAACCTTCATTCTGCCATTAACCAAGCTCTCCTCATTGCCTTGGACACTGATCCCTGGCGGGTGTCATTATTTTTTAATTTTTATTTCTATCTTTTGCCTTATCCTATACACACACACACACACACACGCGCACACGCATTTATCTTACCCCTCTTTTGAAACCATTAACCATGTGGATAGCATAATGAGCTTCTCTGAAGTTGACATTTCTTCGGTTGGTAATTTTCTCTGGGGTAGGGCCATTGATCAGGTTATACTTCAGTTGCCCATGCATTAGATACTTCATGCGCCTTGAAGTATTTTGAGGGAATTTGTTTCATTTCAAAGTGAAAACCTTTGTTGTGGATATGTTGCTCTCATTATTTTTGTTGCAAATGGTGAAAGGTAGGATATGGTGTATACAGTAAAGTAGACAACAAATACGAATATGTTATGCTCATATAATAAGAATGCATGGTCTTCTCTACTTGCTTTGGCTATTGTATGACCCACCAACACTTCTGGAGCTTTTCAGCTTTGGTAGCTGTGAGGTATATCAAACTGCACTGGACTCTGTATGTTATTGACCTGACAAAAATGATGAATATTAGTAAATCTGATGATTGAACATGGGATATGATGAAGCCTTGTCAGGGATTCAAGTAGAGGGGTAATTGTGTGAGTACCAACAAGGAATTGAATGATTGACCTGCTGAGTTGTGGATGGCCAAAAGATACTTTTTTTGGTATTTTTAGTGGGACTATAAGAATATTTCAGAAATATTCAAATGCTCAAGTCCTATAAACTGAGGGTGGTAGTGGAGTTGGCAAGGATGTGAGCTGAGCAACTTTCTTGACCATCACATGAATATCATGTCACAAGTTTCTGAATCAATATTGAAAATGTGACTGCTATATATATATTTTTTTGGTAAAAGAATAAATTCATTAAGGTGAAGAGAAGAGAGAAAAATGTGTTTGGAGAATAAGAAATCCTCCTTTACATAAGAGAAGTACAAAAAACATAAAGAAAAAAGAATACATCAATGGAGCAAAGCTACCCAATCCCTCAACATATCTGTTAGGGAAACCCCCTTAAAAAGACCATATGTTTTACACCAAGTAGAAGCCAAACACCTAATCTAATCCCAAACTAGTTGTCCCAAAGAAACCTTCTTAAAGATACAAGAATTATGCTCCAACCATATACACTAAAGCGTAGCATAAACTGTACATTGCCACAAAAACTTAGCCTCTTTTCTCCTACTGACATCATGAAAGCTAATCATCAAAAATTGGTCCAAGGACCTAGGGCAACAGGAACTGGGATATGCTTTAATGCGAATAACATTTCATTATAGGGCACAGTTGCTAGTTCTCACAGTTATTACTTACTGAGACTAACTAAGCTTATACCTGTGCTGCTGTGCATATGAACTGCCTGGAGGTGAGCTACTAATAGGCCCTTGAAATTTATTTTAGAGGCACAAATGCCGGTGCTCATGCAAGTCACTTGAAATTCATTTCTTAGGGGTATGTTACTTTTAGACCACTTGTTACTTTGGGTGGCAAACGTTTCTTTTTTAGAGGCCTTTCCTCAACTCTATCATATGTCTTATTTACATAATTCCCACATCCAAAGTTTTTAATCTAGTCAGGATTTTAATCTTTTTTATGTGATTTTCACTTTACACAGACCTAAATGACAGGGACAGTAATGAGATTCAGTCCCTTTTGCTTTTACTTGATTCTTCTCACTTTTCTTCCAGTCAAGATAGGAGAATTTGGACTATTGATCCTTTTGGTGTGTTTTCTCGTAACTCCTATTTTCAATTTCTTACTCATTCTTCTAATAAGGAGATGTTTACTCTTGACAAGCCCATTTGGAAATCTAAGGCTCCTTCTATGGTCAAGTCCTTTGTCTTGACAACAACCCTCAATAGTTTTTATACTAATGAGTAATGACATGCTGCATATTCATAGGCCCCACATAGCTCTTTCTCTGGATATTTGTGTTATGTGTAGATCTAGTTTGGAAACTGTGGCCCATTTGCTTCTACATTGTAGCACAGCTAATAAGCTTTTAGGTGTGCTGGATGAATCTTGGGTATTCCCTTTTACATAGCACCAATTTCTTCTGGCTCATTTTAAGAAGTTTTGGAAGGAATAAGGACAGCAAAATTTTGTGGCAGTTTGTGGTTTTTACTGTTGTTTGGTGTATTTGGTTGGAGTGGAATGCCCACATTTTTAAGGGTCTCTCTGCCCCTCTGGAATTACTTTGGGACAGGGTTGTGTTTCTGGCTTCTCTCCGGTGCTCTGCACATGGCTTTTTCGAGAGAGTTTCCTTTTCTGATACACTTAGGCCTGTTGGGAATTCAAGTGCGAGTGGGATGTGGGTGAAAGAAGTCCCACAACGACAAGGAATGGACTAAGTGAAGAACATATAAGTAGAATGACCCATGAACCTAATACCTTAAGATTTTTGGTTGAGACGTGGTGTCAAGCTCACTAGTGTGGTTCCTCGGTAAGTCCATTGAAGTAGATCTCCCCGGCGTTGTGGGCTCCCCCTGACCCCCTGACGAGGCCTGGCAGCTTTGCTAATTTTTAATCTTTTTTCTGTTCTATTCTGTTCTTTTTCTTTTTTTTGGAGGATATCTTATCCTCCACATCACTGTAATTTTCTCATTTTCTGTCTAATAAAATGATCTCAATAAAATTTAATATCTAACATCATCTCAATAAACATTCCATTCCTGGGCTTATTAGAAGAGGGGGCTTCTATTAGGGAAGTAACTATCTATATAGGATCGAATTGTGAAGATTACAAATAGTTGCTACTTGTTAGGAACTCCCAAGTACCAACTCTATTGTGTATAATATTTTGAGATTTAACGGAATTTTCTTTATATATATATATATATATATATTGGGGGCATATCAAGTGGGAGGAGTGATTTATTTTGAGAGTGACAGGAGCATATTTTGACCATTGGATCTTACATGGATAATCAAGATTAGAACATAAAAGTCATGTGACTTTTTAGGCGATCATGTGATCTTTAAGTAACTTCTGATCTTGACCATTCTTTGTAAGATTCAATGGTCAAGATTTGCTACTCTCACCTCTCATAATAAGATAGTGCTCTCACTAGATATATATATATATATATATATATATATATATATATATATATATCTTAATGAAGCTTTAGCATGTTTGAGAAATTGTATAAGTCTGTATTTTCTAGAATTAATTCAATTGGTGAACTGAAATTGACATGAAGTGTCTGTAATACATGGCCAACTTTGATGTTCTATCAGTTGCACTATGATAAGTTGTCTAGGGTTCTTCAAATTTCCCTAGGTGAAATTATATCTATAGCTTATTTGGTTTTATAATTGTCAACATAAATATCCTGTGTACTTCCCTATCTGCTCTTTCCTTTGATCCCAGTGCTTATGATTTTGGAAAAGATGTAAGCTTTGGTGGGGTCTTTCGTTGCACTACAGGATTAGCTGACCGTGAGCAGGTATTTATGTTTTCCATGTTGCCATCATTCTGCCTCTCTTTCTCTCCTCCCATTCTTCCCTGTAAATATATATAATTAAGGAGTATGAAAACTTGATTCTAAAAGCTCACAAGAAAATTCTAGGAAATATATGTTTAAGAGAAGACAAAAGATCCTTTTATATGCAAAAAAAGGAAAGCAAAAAAGAAAGACAAAAGAGCATTTTCGAGGACATGGTTTGATGGAATCTTTCCCTGAAATTGTACCCAAAGAATTTGATCGTGCCGATCATTGTATTTATTTTTTTAATTGCTAAGTTTCTTTCTAATTCTTTCTGTAATTAGTTTATTCTAAGTGCTGATTTAAAAAATTTATACTGAAATACTACTCACAGGGTATCATTAGATTTGGCATTGGTCTTGCAGTGATGGTGAGTATAAGATGTTAAGTAATTTAGTTCTAGTTTTACCATCAAGCCTTACTACAGTCTGATGTAATTAATTTTGTTTCATATATCTGCGTTTAAGCTTGAGCCATAGCAGAAATCCAGTTTGCAGATTACATTTATCCTGCTTTTGATCAGACATGCACCCTTCCCATGGCTAGGTTTAGTCAAAGCCTTTTTTGACCAATAATTGACCAATTTTGGTTTCTAGATTGTCAATGAAGCTGCTAAATTCAGATACTGGAGTGGGAACCAATTTAATTGTGTTGGTAATTTTCTTTTACTGTTTTACTGTTGAAGTTTGGGGCTTATCTCTATTTCCATTTGTTATATTATGAGGTTTTACACATTCCTATACGTTTAATGATTAGAGCCCACATGAAGCTGTGGGCCATGGTGGGCATTACCACTCTCAATCCCTCAAGGCTTTCTTCTGCCATGTTCCTGGTATCAAAGTATGGTGCTTTCATATGGACTTCAGTTTGCAAGTTAGAACCTTATTTTCTGTACTTCTTGTTTATTATCCCTCTTTTTCGAAGAATAAAGCCCACATACAATATGGTGTTTGACAGTTCTATAGACTGAAGAAATGTTCAAGTTACTAAGTCTAAGGTAGTGTGGCAAGAGTTGAACTCCATGTGAATAATAGCTCACTCATCCAATAAAGAAGATTATCAAGTGTATATAAGGTGGTCTGTTTGTAGGTAGTTTGATGGGCTTGAGTTTTGACATTTTTTATAAAGGAAATTGCTTTGCAATCACAGACATACTTTTTCAGGATTATCAAGGTTAAGTCTACAGAAATGAGACAAAATCACAATTCAAACACAAACTGATTTGGTTTTGTAGTTTATACAAACCATCAGTCAATTAAGTTTCCACCACTGTGCTAAGTCATCCATTGGCTTGTGAAATGTCCCGGGTCTAGAAGATGTAAAATTGTAACTGGTTTGATGAACATTTTTAAGTTCTACTTGAGCTATGCCATTACATAAATGATTTGTCCATACCTTGTGAGAGTTGTCGTAGAAACTATTTATTCGTGAGGATTCAACAAACTGTACCCAGATTTAAGTAAAATTAGGGATTTTAGAAGATAAAGTGTAAGAATGTAAGCATAATTCAAGTTCACAATATAATTATTCCCTGTTTAAAATTGCCATGAGCACATAAAGTGTGTGGCCAGCAGCTATTTAATTCACTATATTAGGTAATCATATATAAAGGATATAGATTTTAGGATGTTATGGTTACTCGAGTGATTGACCATGGTGGAGTATTCTTTTCCAATCATGTCTTCCCAAGAGTTAAAAAAGAAAAGTAAAAAAGAGCATTTCAGTCAATGAAAATTCCTCACTAAGATGGGCAATGGAATAGGAATAATGGGACCTAGAATATGGATACTGGGATTATTCGGTATGTGGAATAATATATTGGGAATTTATTGTAATTTTGAAATTTTAGTGTTGTTGCGGGGTTATAACGGTATATTTAATAAATTGGGGTTCTTAGTAATTTGAGATTGTTTGGTTATCAAGCCGAGTTTGCCTATTTTAGAATTACTATGTATTTTGGTTTGTGGAGTTAGACTTGAATTGAGAATTGAAATTGTTCCTAAACTTCTATTTCTCCCTCCACTCTACTTTTCCCCTGCTGTTCTCTATTTCGCCTCTTTTCTGTCTCCCTCCCATATTTTATTCTTCCCTTCCCTGTTCTACATCAATTATGACTGCCACATAGACTAGTGTTTGTGTTTGAGAGAGAGAGAGAGACTGTGTTTTCTTTGTTGTTTACTGGAACACAAATTGTATGCGTTTGAAAATTTATTAAAAAGCTGAAAAGATTAATCCTTTAAAAATGTTATAGCAAGGTGGGATAGTTGGGATAGTAATGACAGAAAATCTTGGAGAATAAGTTGTAGACTAAATTCTTAAATTGGCATCACATCTGAAAAGAAGACCTTTTTTGAATTAATTATAAACAACTTTTGGCCTAGTGACAGAGGACAACAATGGAGTTATGGTTTCAAGGATAGAATCAGGATTTAGATGATTAACTGAAGGAAACCAGGTGATTGAAGATCTGTTGAACATAAGTTAGGGTAAGGGTGGGTTAGTTTGCAATAGGGTGGTGTTTACGGACCAATATGGGCTTTCTGGGTGCTTTGAACCGTTCTAGCAAAAATTGTTTCAGGTTCTATGAGTTCGCAGAGAATTCTAGAGGAAAAATAAAAGGAGTGTGGATAAGAATTGGAAAAATAATGTGGTGGATGTTAGAAGGGTTGGAGATAGGATCATAGCTTTAAAATTTGTAGTTGGGCAAGACACTTGTAATGTCATTAGTGCATACGCACCACAAGTAGGGTTAGAATGGCAACAAAAAGCAGAATTTTGGGAGGATTTAGAAGGTTTAATCCAGGGAATATCACTAGGAGAAAGATATTCTTGGGAGGAGATCTAAATGGGCATGTTGGGAGAGAATCGAGGGAGTATCAGGGGTTACATGTGGGTTTTGGTCTAGGAGAGTCTAATGAGGAAGGTAAAGCTATTCTAGATTTTTCGATGGCTTTCAATTTGACGATAGCAAACACTTGTTTTAGAAAGCGGGAAGAGCACCTTATCACGTACAAAAGTGGGGTTTCTTGCTCACAAATTGACTACTTTTTGGTAAAGAAGAATGACAGAAAGATGTGTAAGGATTGTAAAGTCATACACAGGAGAGCTTGACCACTCAACATAGGTTGTTGGTTCTGGATGTAAGAGTTAAGGGAAGGGCTAGTAGAAGTCGTCATGACAAAAACCCAAGGATCAAATGGTGGCAGTTAAAAGAAGAAAAACAAATAGTATTTAAGAAAAATCTTTTAGATGAAAAAATTTGGGAGGCACAGGGAAATGCTGATGATATGTGGGAAGATATGGCCAGGGGAATTCGGAAGGTAGCGAAAGTAGTTCTAGGAGAATCAAAAGGCTTTGGACCTAAAGATAAAGAATCGTGGTGGTGGGAAACAAATGTTCAAGAGAAGGTTAAAACGAAAAGAGTGCTTTAAAGCATTGCACTCATGTAATAATGAAGAGAATCGGAAAAAATACAGAGTAGCAAAGAAAGAAACTAGGAAGGCGGTCAGTGAGGCGAAATCTAAGGCTTTTGAGGGGCTTTACCAATCTTTAGGTACCAAAAATGGGGAAAAACGCATTTATAGGCTTGCTAAAGGTAGAGAAAAGAAGACAAGAGACTTAGATCAAGTGAAGTGCATAAAGAACGAAGAGGATAGAGTTTTAGTTACACAACAGGAGATCAAGGAAAGATGGAAAAGTTATTTTCACAAGTTATTAAATGAAGATTATAGAACAAGTGGGAACTCTGAGATTGTAAAAACTAGTGAGGAAGACCAAAATTTTACCTTTTATCGTAGGATTCGAGAATTTGAGGTAAGGGAAGCACTAAAGAGAATAGACAATGGGAGGGCAGTTGGACCGAGATGATATTCCCATTGAAGTTTGGGAAGTGTTTAGGGGAGAAAGGCATAACTGGCTAACTAAGCTGTTTAATGAGATTTTAAGGTCTAAAAGAATGCCGGATGCGTGGAGAAGAAGCACTTTGGTCCCTATCTACAAGAATAAAGGAGATATACAAAATTGTGCTAATTATAGAGGGATAAAGCTCATGAGCCACATTATGAAACTATGGGAAAGAGTAATCGAACGGAGATTAAGACAAGAGACTCACATTTCGGAGAATCAATTTGGTTTTATGCCAGGGAGGTCAACCATGGAGGCAATATACCTTATGCGAGGGGTGATGGAAAGGTACCGAAAGAAACAAAAAGACCTCCACATGGTGTTTATTGATCTGGAAAAGGCTTATGATAGGGTGCAAAGAGAAGTTCTTTGGAAAGCACTAGAGAAGAAAGGGGTTCGTGTTACTTCTATTCGAGCTATCAAGGATATGTATGATAGGGTCACGACTTGTGTGCGAATGGATGGCGGGGTCACAGAAGATTTTCCAGTTACTGTAGGATTACACCAAGGGTCAACTTTGAGTTCATATCTTTTCACCTTGATTTTGGACGTACTTAGTGGACACATCCAAGATCCAGTGCCTCAATGCATGATTTTCGCAGACGACATAGTCCTGGTGGAAGAGTCGAGACAAGGAATAAATGATAAAATAGAGCTATAGAGAGAAGCTTTAGAATCACATGGGTTTCGACTAAGTAGGAGTAAAACGGAATATATGGAATGTAAGTTTAACAAAAGGCGATCTAGCTCTGACTTGGAAGTGAAAATTAGTGATCATATTATTCCACAAGTTGAACGGTTTAGGTATCTTTGATCTATTATACAAAATGACGGAGAGATTACAGGAGATGTAACTCATAAGATTCAAGCTGGGTGGACAAAATGGAGAAATGCTTCGGGTGTTAGTTGTGACCGCAAGATACCTCTTAAGCTAAAGGGAAAATTTTATAGAAATGCATTATAAGGCCAGAAGAATGCTTTATGGTACGAATGTTGGACGGTAAAATGTCAACATGAGCATAAGTTAAAGGGTCGCAGAGATGAGAATGTTACTTATTTGGATGAGTGGACATACAAGAAGAGATAGAATTAGGAATGAGTGCATTCGAAAGAAAGTTGGAGTAGCACCCATTGATGAAAAGATAACAGAGTCTCGCCTAAGATGGTTTGGTCATGTGAGGAGAAGACCAATAGAAGCCCTGGTGAGAAGAATTGATAAGTTGGAGGATAGTCCCTTAAAGAGAGGTAGAGGTAGACCATTGACTACATTAAGAGATATCATTAAAAAAGATCTTGAAAAAAATGGTCTATCTGAAGGTATGGTCTATGACAGAGCACAATGGCGTCGTTTGATCCATGTAGCTGACCCCACCTAGTGGGAAAAGGCTTTTGTTGTTGTTGTTGTTAATGAAAACAGGTCTGAACGTGGGTAATTGAGGAATTGGATTACTTACAAGTTATAGAAGAGGGAGACAATTAACCTAGGCTTCACCCGTGCGAGTCCTTAGGCATATGACACAACCAAGAACATATTAATCTATTTCTGAATTAACAGGTGAGGGATGGGATCTTAAAACTGAGAAGGTTTAACACTTATATTTTTGTTTTGTCAACCACAAATGTGAAAAGATAGCTTAAAACTCTTAGTTTTGCTATGCTTTAAATATATTAAGTTGAGATTTTAATTATTTATTATTTTGTTAATGGCTTAATGCTGCATTGGAGCAATTATAGTACCTCTTTATGATCTCAAGTGATGTTTGTTTTAGTTTACATTTGTGCGATAGTTGAGATGTGTACATGAAAGAATAAACTGACTGTGAGAGGAAACATTTAGATGGTCAGTTGATCCTTAAATAAATTGTGTGGTGTTGTGGACTTCTCTGAAGTGAAAAAATTTAAGTAGACTGCAATATTACTAATATGGTCTCTTGCCTGAGCTAATAAATAAAATAAAATAAATGACTTCTTCAGTTGCTAAGTTGCCATCTGGTGCATGATGCAAGTCCCTGTAGTTAATGGCACAATGAGCAACAGAAAGGCAGTGACATATACTGTGACAACATACTGACTGAGTGACTGAATTGGGTTGTACATGTCATGAATCTCTTTCGGGAATTCCTTAGATCTTGATTTCAAATTTTTGTCTTTATCAGGGACACTTTGTATATATAATATGTAGATACTCATACAATCATACTCCCACACTTGCGATTCCTTCTCATATTAGTAAATTTTATATTCCCATGAACTGTGAAGAATTCTGAACTATGTGGATAACTTAAACAGGTACTTGTATTTTTCGGATTGCTGAAATTACATGGGAAATTTTGTCCAAATTTCGGTTTTCATTTTGATTCTCTGTATGTTGGGAATGCCTCTTTTGTTTTTTGTTCATAGGAGGGCCCCACCCAGTGGACCCCTGTAGGGAGGCCTAGGGTGTAGGGGGCCCACGGGGAGGGGGGATTAGAAGGAGGGTCGGAGTGCATAGGGGGGAGTCGATTCCCCCTGCTCTCCATTACAACCAAATGCCCTGACCAACTGAGCCAAAGGCTTGTGGGCAGAATGCCTTCATATCTATTGGGATGTTGAGTTTATTCTTTTGTTGTAAAGGCTTGCTAATATTCATAATGAATTTTTGCAGGCTTCTCCTCAAGACAATACATGTGATCCTGAAACAGCCAACAGATCTTCCTAACAGAGAACTATGTATCTGATTTTTGAATGTTTGAGCATTTGGATTATATATATATAGTTTTAACATTTGGCTTGTAATTATATGTTTGACATATTCTTTTATATTTGAATGATTAATGTACTTCATTTTATAATATATTAATAATAATATTTCATATTATTTGTGTATTTATTGATATGCAATTTATTTAGTATTTATATGCGCTTAGAATTAGAACATATTTTTAAAAATTGATGTGTTGTTTATATATTTTTCGAGACAAAATATTAAACAAAAAAGGATGTTCAATGACAACCCAAAGTTGTCAAAATAGCATTTTCTGTGATGATCACAGGTGGCTTTATTTATTACCTTAGTGACGACCCAAAGTGAGTCGCCACTAAAAAGCTGATGCTACAATAATCGTCACAAAAGGAGGTTTCTCCAACCATTTATTCAACTTACCGTGATATTTAGAATTGGGTAAATGGGTTGAGGCTTGTGGGCCGACTCGTTTAACCCGTTTTTTTAAAGGATTAGGACCAGTTTAATATCTAACCCGCGAATATCTTGGATTGATAAGGCCTGGTCCGTTTAACCAGCGGGTTAAGCGGGTTGGATCGGGCTGGCCCGTGGGTTGGCTCACGACCCTTTTCTATTATTGTTAACAAAAAAAATAATTCTATTTCACAAAAATACTCTTAATTAGTAGCTCAACATAAATGTTTAACTTATCTAATATTTATGCCTAAGTAAAAACATAAAAAATCTTCAAAAAATAGTTCAAAAAACTCAACTAATGACCTCATATTACACTTATATATAAAAATTTTCAAATTTAAATTATTAAAAATTTAAAAAAAATAAGATTTGTGGGTTAGCGGGTTGGCTCGCTAACCCGCGGGCTTTGGCAGGCCAAGCCCGGGTTGAAAAAATTTCTACCCATCATTAAAATGGGTCAACCCCGTCCGGCCCGCATAAAGAGAAACCCGTGACGGGCCGGGCCGGGTTGGCCCGTTACCCAGCTCTAGTGATAGTGTGATGACTAAAGTCATCACTAAATGCAAAAGTTAAATAAAATTAAAAAAATAAAAAATAAATTATTGTACTTTTTGGAGTGTGTTGTTGAGCATATAACACTTTATTACAATATTGTTAAAGTCGGACCGGATAGTGAATCAAAAAAGTTTTCGGTTCAGGTTCAACCAGTTCAACCGGTTTAACCATTTGGTCGAATCAGATGATGTCATAATTACATATTAAATAAACAAATATATATATATATATATATGACTCATAACACACATTACCAATAATAAAATGCATAATAAGGTTTTAGAGTTTTAATTATCAAGTTTCATATCACTCTCAATTGAGTAATTAAGTGATTGAGAAATTTAAAAAAATTTAAAATTTTAAAAAATTTTAAAAATTTTAAAAAATTGTTTTTAAAAAAAATGGCCGGTTCAACTCAGTTTTATCCCAGTTTAACCCAGTTTAACCCGGTTTTATCTGATTTTGATCAATTTTGACCGATTCAATTCAGTCCAACCATAAATCCGATTTTGACATAAACCATAATCGAATAAGAGACCGGTTCACGAACCGATCGGCCGGTTCGAATAACAGTACTTTATTAGTATTAGGATAATGCTTTCATATCCCATGTATTATGTTGTTATATTAAAATAATAAATTCCTATATTCGATTTTAAAAAAATACTTACGTTTCAGTTTCCTTTAGTTTCAAAACTAATACATCTTGATTTGAATTTTCACATAACAAATAAATAAAACTTTGGTATAAAAAAAAGGGATTAAATTCTGTTAGCTCTTTGTTATATGTGGTAATATCGCTTTGTCATCCTATAATTTCAACTTTGTTACTTTGTCCCCTATATTTTATTCCAGGAGCATTTTGTCCCTTCTGATTTGTTCCAAGCTTTGTTATTATATTTTTTTTATAAGGAGTGCTCCTACTGTCCTACAAAGCCTAAAGAGCTGAATAGACAGATGAACAAGAAAGAGGAGAGAGAGAAGGGGGAGGGGAAGTGGGACCATTAGGCCTATGTAGTAATTTTGTTTTATAAGAGGAGGGGGAATATGAAGATGTGATGTTGGAAAGCAATCTCAAGAGATGACGGCAATGACAAGATGTCCTACCCTACAGTGAATGGTAGAGATATTAAATTATTTCTTTTTTTATTTATGAATTAATGGTATTTTTTAGTTAATAATTAAAGACTAATCTCTTCTAAAATAAAGTTAAAGTGGGTATATTTTTTTTCGAATAAAATTTTTTTTATACATATAACATAATTTGAACTTAGAATAATATAATTAAGAAATTCAACTACCTACTAATTATAACAGACATTATTAGTTATATAAAATTATTTCTAAGTCTTCGTTAAACAATTTAAGCCTTTGAAACAATTAGACAGTGACATAATAGCAAAACTTTTGTAACCAAATGGTCAAAGATATGGATGTAAGCCTTATACGTTCATCTCTAATTCTGGTCTGGTATCGGTTTCCTTGTTATTCTTGCTTCCTTTTAGGCTTAATAAAAGCCTATTTATTGTTAATTTCTTTTTATCTGGTTCTTACAGCTAACCAGCTCAAAAAATTTAAAATAAAAAAGGCAATGAAAAATAAATATAATAAAATCACACCTTATCTCAGTTCCCACTACTATTACGGCTATCAAACGGGTTATTAGGTTTGTTTTATGAGTGAAATAAGTTAAGTCAAAATTATTCATATTTAAATATAGTACAAAATTAATACCAAAAAGAGAGTATAAAATAATTAATTTGACTCGTCTTACATTAATTTGGGAGTCTAAACAAGTTAACTCGTTTAATAATTTTATTTTAGAAACATAAAATTGAGCATCTAAAATTTATTAGTTAATATATAAATTTTAAAGTTTAGCAAATAAGTCACAAATCAATAATAAAATAAGTCTTAAAGTTTAGTAAATAACTATTATATTACATCAAGTTACAAATTAGTTAAAAAATACTCCTATTTATGTGTCTCACTAAATAGAAGTATGTCGTTACACAAATTAACTCTACTTGTTTAGTTTTTTTTAACAACCTTGGCTACTATTATCTGAGTTCAATTGTGACCTCGTAAGCATGAGAGGTTCGATTGAACAAGGAAGACGGGAAAAAAAGAGGAAATTATGGTTTTCGGCGACAGATTTGGATCTCTGTCAAGTAACTATAGTTTTCAGTATGAGTTTAATTTCTATCCACTATCAGTGTAAAAATTTTTAAAATTGTCATCCAATCATATGTTGCCAAATCAGTAAAAAAGTTGACTATCACAACAATTATCTAAAAAGTCTAACTATTTTAATGATTTGGCAACATATGATTGGATGATAATATAAAAAAATTTTACATTGACAGTGGATAGAAATTAAATCATTTCAGTATAAGCAATCCCAATTTTTTGTAGAGTATTGCTTGATGTAAATGAGAAAGAGTAGTGGGTAAAGATAAGGTTTTTAACAGTTCTCATGAAATATATTTATTTATTTTCTTTTGTCATAGACATTTGAAAGCTGAGCTAAACAATAGTTTCAGCTGGGGCTTCCCGGTGGGGATCGAACTCACACCCTGTCACCCTCCATCTTTGGTGGGGGGAGCTATATACCACTTGGGTTATCGCTTATGAATATTGAAGAATGATATACGGGTAGATGGCTAGTAGGCAGTGGTCACGAAGGGGTACTTGATTCAAATTTTTCAAAAAAGAATTAATTTTTTTTAAAATAATGATTATTATGCTTCATTAATTAAAATATTCTCAAGAATAATTTCCACCGCTTTTAATCATCAAATGGTTAAACAATTCCATAATCCCCGATCAGCAGTCAAATGGTTAAACAATTCCATATTAATCCCCAATCAGTAGTTAAACGGTGGCAGATAACAATTATTGGTAATAACATGGTTGTAATTGGTAATGATGTGGCAACGAGAAGTAGACATTTTAAATATTTCACATTAAAAAATATTTTGAGGTACGTAAAAAACTCACCTCCTCATATCATACACATAAAATATGAAAATATTAAATAAAAATTACTCTCAAAAATCATTTTTATATGTTAAATTTTTTTTGGTATCAAATATTCAATTTGAGTATTCTCAATTAAGGATGACAATGGAGTGAGACCGTCCCGTAAATGAATATTCATATCTCATCCCATCTCATATTCATATAGGTATTTATTTTTATTTTCTTTTATGGGTAGATAAATATTTTTAGATATTCATAAATACTTATTAAATTATTAAAAAATTAAAAAAAATTGTACAAACCAAACTTCACATGTAAGAACACAACTTTCTATTTTAAAGTTAAAAGTAAAACTAACCCCCTTATTTTTTCTCAGTGTAGCCCCCATTACACAAAAAAAAATGTTATTGATGCGACAGAAAAGAGAACAGGGAACCCACGTCGAAATCTAAGATACTTGAAAATGAAAGTTACCAACCTTTGCAGTGTAAAAACACCATGGATGCTTGACTTTCAATCGGAAAAGGGTTGAGTGAGTGTGAGACGCTACGTTGACAGGCCTTTGTAAGTCCACACGACCTTTGACTAAAAACCACTCATGCATGAAAAGAGACAAATAAAACACCAGAAAAGAGTGAAGAATGTTTGGACAACGTACTAAGCTCAACTGAAACCTCTGGTGAGTCAAGGTCACTGAGGATAACCTGAATCAGTTGCCATTAAGTTAAGTTCTCGTGTTCACATCTTGTGCAGTACGAAAAAGCTAAAACTATGTACAATCGCTGATATTTTATGTAGCAGAAGAAGAAAATATAGATTCTTTTAGTTATACATGGATGTCGTTATTTATATATAATATAATTCATGTAATTTATACAAATATCACGTATCATTAATATATATATATATATATATATTTTCATTCTAAATTCTTATTTTTTTAATATAAATTTATATTTAGATATATTGTGCCATATATTACTTATTTATAATTTTGAAATTAAATTTTAAAATTTTATTAATTTATGTTTAAATATGTTAAAATTAATAGTTTTAAAATTTTATCATAAAATTCTTTTAATATTGGTAAATTTTAAATTTAAATTTAAATTATCTATTATTTTATTTTTTTACACCTTACTAGACATTAAATATATTAAATGTTTTGTGATAAAGCTAATTTTTATAAATTTTTTTATAATTTTCATCTGAGATAATTAATTAAAAAATTAATTAAGTTATTTTGTTTGCATAAATTTAATTTAAAAAATATCCAAATAAATAACATATTATAATTCAAAAAAACTTATACACATCTAATATAATAAATTCGTGTATTGCTTGGATAATAAAACTAGTTTCATACAAAAATCTACATTATATGAAAGAAAATCTCCACTTGACTGTTTTGAAATGATTTGAAATTATCTCGATCAGTCGTTAGTGGAATATTTATGTTAAAAATAGTACTAATTATGAGTTAACAATGATAATTAGATAATGGAATCCAAGGCTACACAAAAAGCTTAAACAAAATTAAACTCAGTTGATTAAAATTAAATTTTGTTATAGAATTATATGATACACGTATGGCTATATGATATACATGATCACATTATAGCAGATAACAGATTTAACGCGTGATTTGATCATGAGTTTGTATAATAGAATCTTATTCAACCGGATTTGAATATTATTTTTTAACAAAAAAACCCCATTCTCTCCGGTTTCTCCCCCCCTTCCCTTGCCTCTATCTCCTCCTAATAAAAATAAAAGTAAAAGACATGGTCAAATATTGTTTTATGTCAGAATCTGACTTGTGTACAAGAAGCGTTTCTATTCTACCAGGTGGCAGTAGTAGTAAGCAAACCCAATCATTTCTGTTTTTACTATATTTTTTTAATAATTATCCAATTTGTCGTTATTCTCTATGGGTTCCCAGTCCCACTGTCCAAACGCATCCTTAATCGTGAGTCGACATCAAGGATAGGCACCTCTCTCTAAAGATATTTTTTTTTTGTATAAATTTAAAGAACAATATTATTATTCGAAATTGTATATAAAATTTAGTAATTGAAAATACGCATTAATATTATATATTGAGAGTGCATAGAAACCTTCATTATTTAAGAAGAATTCAATGGTACTCTCAGGTGACTGTTAGATTATTGTCGATTGAGTTTTCAATTTTCATTATATATATATTTAATATGATTTATCAAATACACATCCAAGACAGGTGTCACCATCTTAATAATATACCTACAATTCGTCTCTTCGATCTTTTAAATCATGATTATCCATCACGTAGAAGAATCATGTAATTCATACGGTCCTAGACTAGATTACTTGTTCTTTACTCGTTAGTGATGAAGAGATTAATAAAAGAGGAAACATAAATATTATCAGTTAGGTCCTCTAATAATAAATATATTAAAATAATTTTTAATGATAATTTTTTATATTAAATTAATTATTTAATGAAATTTTTTTGACATTTTTTTGACATTTTTTTGACATTAATTTGATTTTTCAATGACATTTTTACATCAAATTGATTATTTAAAATAAGACTAATTTAATATCAAAAATTATTAAAAAAATAAACTAATATCAGTCATATTTAGAGGATTAAAATATGTATTTACTCCATTAATAAACTAATCATATGACATGAAATTCAATTTTTTTAACCTCTTTCTCATAAAATTTATTGTACCGAATTTTAATAAAACTTGATTCTTGAATTTTTGAAATAAAGTACTTAGTACTCAACCTTTAAAATATTCCCTTTAAAACATACTCATTCTAATTTTTAACAATAAAGTATGCTTAATGTTGTGATTTTTTTTTCCAATAAGGGTATTCTTGAGTTAGTTTTCACATCAATTGATACTAAATTCTTGAGTTAGTATTTCTTTGAAGGATCTTAAGAACGCACCACCACATCAACCTGATGCATTTATATGAATTTATTAATTCTCCTAGGTGTTGGCCTGAAGTTTAAATTTGGATAGTCAAAGCAAGAAATATGGTCGTCAAAACGGGTCAACTCGTATACCCGCATTAATTATATTAGTCAAGTTTCAAAATTAGTGACACGTAAAAATATGACTGATTTTGGATCAACTCGTTTAACTTGCGAGTAAAATAGGCAAACCTGCAGGGCCCGTAGGCCGCTCACATAATTTATTTTAAGTTTCAATTTATTTGATTCCAAAAAAAAAATTTAATTTAAAAATTTAAAAGTTAATTAAACATTCTTTTCTCAAGTAAAAGTACAAAATATATGTACTGTACAGGCTAGCAGTGACATAAGTTTAAATTAAACACTCTTTTCTCAAGTTAAAATCTATGTAGTGTAATATTTGATTTGAGATTATTAAATTTAAATTTATTTAAAAGTTTACAAGTAAAAAAAAAAGTTTTGCGAAGAGACTTGTTTTGGCCCACGAGTTGAAGTGAAATGAGTCAAACTGAATAATTTATAATTTGTTTCAATGTGAGCAATTTTAACTTGTCCTATTTAACTAGCAGCCCATCACAAACGAGTTTAAACAGGCTAGACCAACCCTTTTAACAACCCTTACAAGAAGCACACATTCTTAGCCCCAAGTCCAACCTCCTTGGATTTTGATGTTGTGAATTTGAGTTTGTTTGGTTTGAAGAATATTTTTTGTTTTCATTTTTTATTTTTTCTTGAAAATAGTTTTTATTCTTTTATTTTTAAAGTTTAGAAAGCGTATTTGATTGATTTAATTTTTATTAGAACTACAAAGTTATCAACTTTCTATTTTTTGAGCTTTTGAAAAGATATTATTGTGTTTTCAACTTTTTATTTTTAAAAAATTAAAAAAATAAAATATGGAAACAATTATTTTTAATTTCCATATTTGGTCTTATTTTAAAGGAAATTTCTCTTATATCCTTTTTTTATAAGTGTTAGTATTTCTTAATAATTAATAATTAATAATTAATAATTAATAATTAATATTTATCTATATATTACACTTTCTTAAAATATAAAACAATAAAATATTTTGTATTTATATTTTTTTTAAATGATACACGTAAATAAATATTAATCAGACGATCTTTGTTTAGATCAGTCTTTCACGACTAATTAGTAATGAACACAAAACACCAAAAGGAAGAGATCAGTACTTCCTATTGTCGTTGTTAGAATTGTATTATAAACACATATTACACCGCCTGAGTTTAATATTTAAGAGTTATTAATTAATTATTTTTATAATAAAATATTTAAAAATTTATTAAATATAAATAATAATTAATAAATATTAGTCAAATCATGTTAAATATTAAAATCTTAAAAAAAAAACATAAGCATATGAGTAATTCCCGTTAATTAATTAAATCGCAAGTTGTAATAAGTCAAATCACATCGTGTTCCCATCCTGTGTAGTACGTCAAAAGACCAGTATTGCTCTTTCATGGGACACTAGTGAAGCTTTCCTGGTAAGATTCGCTGCAAAGCCACTGAGCAAGTTACGTATGTAAATTGTAAAGCAAACAAATTTCATCATTTTTAATATTAATCTGTCATCCCTATGATTACCGACATAATATATTTAAAGGCTAAAAAACTACTGGTGTTCACATGCCATATACGTACGGAACCCCTTTTGTTTTTTTTGGGGGAAAGGAACTTCCTCTTTTTATCTCATTTGAAAACCTATATGATATATAATATTATCAAGAAAAAAAAATAATGACTTGACTTTTGTAAAATAATGTGAACAATCCTTCTACTTGTAGTATTATAAAGAAATTTAAATTTAACCTAATCTATGTAATTTTTTTTTTCATGAGTTGAAGTTTAGAAGGAAGAAAAGATACTAACTTATTTTAAAGTTAAAACATGTCACAAATTTTAAAAAAGACTTGTAATAGTACTTACATATCATTTATCAAGAAAAAATATTAGTAGCAAAAATTAAACCTAAAAAAAAACTCTTTTATAAGTTTATTATTTATCTAATTTAAAACAATCACTCCTGATGATAATAATTATGTAAAAACAGTTGTTAAAATAATGTTAATTACACAACTCTCCATAAATGTATTAAAAGCTTTATTTAAATTCAAATAACCCTAATTTAAACATTATTTTTATAGAATGAAACCCACAAATAAATCTATTTTTTTGCAGCAAAAAGGACTATATGTGACAATGGTCCTCTTTTATGTTTTAAAATTCATATGGAATCACCTCTACAGTTGTATAATTCTATATTATTATATAAATTCTAGAATTTTGTGAATAAAAATGATTTAAACTATTGTACTTACCTAAAATTTTGAATGTATGATCAGAATTGCATGATCTAGTTAGTGAGATATGGATAAGTTAAATGTTACTAAAATTATTAAATGAAAAAACAAAGACTTAGTGCATGATTGTTTCACATGTTCTTAAAAGGAAATGGATCAAACGTGTTGTAATGGTGTCTATATAAAGGTGTCTTAAATCGCTAGTAGTAAAACAAACACACCCTTATTAATTAGCATAATTGAATTTTCAATTCATTTTCACACGTCATCAATAAGAAAGGACTATCCAAAACTTAATTAAGCATACACGGGATTTCCATCTTGCAGCAATTATTCACAATAATCTTTTAGGTTTTTTATGACAAAATAATTCCATATTCAACTTTCATTTCAAATACTGATTATTTATTAAACCAACTTGAACTATTAATTTTTTTATATTATGTGACTATAACATTAGCATATACTGATCCACTTGACGCCACGCGTATAGTTCACTTCACTTATCTATAATGTGAACATAATCCTCCCATTCAACCAGATTAACAAGAAAGAAGAAAAAAGAATTATTTCTCACTTTCCACCTCCCTACCCCTTTCAAATAAAAATTGAAAAATATGAATAGACTTTGCGTAACAGAAAAATCCGAGTAAAGAAACAATTGTATTATCCTGGCATGTGGCGGCAGTAAGCACAATCAAATGATCACTCATAGCTTCTTTATCTCTTTATACTTAATTATGGAAAATTGAACTTAACGATTATTAATAAAGTATATTTAATCTTAAGAATATAAACAGTTAATAATAATCATTAAAAAGGAACACTAAAATTTTATTTAGAGAAAAAAATTATTATATTTTACTTAATAGGCAAAAATAACCTTAATAAAAAGTCTTTTATCTTCTTATCTAACTTATACCTTTTTATTTATTATTGTTAGTCACTATATGAGAACACTTAATCACTCAATAAAAAGAAATAAGCATTCACATATTTTCTTCCTAACTTATTTTAAATTTAGAATTTTATTTATTATTTAGTGACTCTGTGAGAACACTTAATCATTCAATAAAAAAAATAACCAATCACATTTTCTTTAAAACTTCTTGTAAATTAAATTTATAAGTTTATTTATTATTGTTAGTCATTGCATAAGAATACTTGATCAATCAATAAAAAAAAATAGTCATTCGCATATAAAGTATGAGATAGACAATAAGAGGAAAAAAAATTCATTAAGAATATTCTTGTCTATTAAGTGAGATTTAATGATCTCTCCCTAAATAAAATTTAAATAACCCTTCTTAATAATTTTAACTTTTAGTGTCTCTAAAATTTAAATATTCGTTTCTATCAAAAAAAAGTTTAAATATTCGTTATTAACGGTCCTTAAGATTAATTGTTCAAATTATTAATTTATTCAAATTGGTGTTGATTACCTGATGAATCCCCACTGTCCAAACGCGTCCTCATGAATAATGTCCACCACTATATATATACCCATACAATACAAACCCTATCTTCAACATTCTCATCCCCTAAAAACAACATCCATACCCATTCCCCGACAGTCCATACAACCCCACCAAAAAAAGAAAATAGTAAAACCGAGAGAGAGAAAAAGAAAATAGATCTTTTCTCCCTTGAACAAATTAAAGAACAAGCAAATTTTGGCAAGTTACGTATTCTACAATAGAGAGCAAGGTCATGGTTGTCGCCGCCACGATGGCATGGCGTCACGGGGAGAGTGGGCGCCACCGCTTCTTCCACGACAAGGGGATGCCGGCGGCGACCCTCGGGATCCTCGCCTTCGACGCCGGCAAGACCATGTGCCACCTCATCTCCCTCTACAACTCTCTCTCCGACAAAGAAATCATGAAGCTTCGCGACGATGTCATCAAATCCAAAGGGGTGGCATACTTGAATTCTGAAGAAGAATGCTTCCTCCTCAACCTCGCCTGCACTGAGCGCGTGGAGGAGCTCAACCTCGCCGCCGCCACCGTCTCGGTTCTAGGCCAGAAATGCTCCGACATCGACCTCATCCGCTTCGACCTGGTCTACGCCGACCTTAAACTCGGCATCCTCGACCTCCGGAAGCTGCAATACGGCACCCGAAACAACCATAAAATCATAGAGAAAATGGAGAAGCTGGTGTCATCCACCGCGAACCTCCACGCCGCCATGGAATCCCTGGCGGAGATGGATGCTTCCGAGAAGAAGATACAACGTTGGAGAACAATGGGAGTCGCCAATCATTGTCCGAAAGCGAACGTAGAATATTTCAACGAGAAGATTGCGTTTCAAAGGAAACAGGTGCAACATTACAAGGAGGTGTCCCTCTGGAACCAAACATTCGACAAGACCGTGGGGATCATGGCAAGGGTTGTCTGCATTGTCTACGCCAGAATCTGTTCGGTTTTCGGAGACTACATTACAGGTTGCAACGAGAACATTCGGTTGGGATTAAAGAACTACAGTTGCCTCCTCGAACACCGGGAGTTGTACCAGACAAACCGCTGTCTCCATTTGAGTATCGCCGCCGGATGCGGCGGCGGAGAGCGTTGTGCTGCTCAGCACGGCGATGTCGACGCTCAGGTAACGAAGAGTAACAAGGTTTTAAGACTGGCACCGCCGTCGACGGTTGGTGGGGCGGGGCTTTCCCTGAGGTATGCGAATGTGATCTTGTTTGCTGAGCGGTGCCTGCACGCGCCGGCGACGGTGGGGGAGGACACGCGTGATGCACTGTATGAAATGTTGCCGGAGAGTTTAAGGATGAAGGTGAGGGCGAAGCTGAAGAGGCGATGGTTTAAGGAGGAGGAGAAGGTGGAGGAAGGTGATGATGGGCACTCGCTTGCGGAGGGGTGGCGGGACGCGGTGGAGGAGCTGATGGAGTGGCTGTCGCCGGTGGCGCATGACACGGTGCGGTGGCATGCGGAGAGGCACCACGAGAAGAAGAGGTTCCATACGAAGACGACGGTGCTGCTGCTGCAGACGCTGCATTACTCGGATTTGGAGAAGGCAGAGGCGGCGATCGTGGAGGTGTTGGTGGGGTTGAGTTGTATATATTGGTATGAGAGACAAGGATGGTGTTCTGAGGTAATTAGGTGTAAGAGACGATAATTTTGGCCCTTTTCAATTATGGGTACCATAGTAACGATGTTAAATTTGTCACAAAAATAATAGTTTAGACAATTTATTATACTTGTTAAAGATTTTTTTTCCAAGCTATAAAACTAACTCAATTGATTTGTTAACATAAATGCAAATGTCTAATATTTGTTGAACAAAATAAGCGCAATTGGTTTATAGTTGATAACTAGAATAAACAGATAATTCGCACTAACAATTGTAAACTTATTAATAATTAGCCACAAGTAGGGAGGCAATATCACCATTATATCTAACAAATTTGTATTGCGTTCAGTCTCTTTTTCTCTGAAAGGGGCTATGGGAAACAGAGGTGTTGCCCTTTTGCTACTGTTGTTTCTTCTCAAGCAGTTATATCAATGACTTAATTAGGTTATCCGACTCACTTTACTTTCCTCTTCTCAACCATATATCAAGGTGTAGTTTTTGTGTTTTATACTATACAAGAACCCATTTGACATTTCTTCATTATAGAGGATCTTTAATTGTGGATCATTTAAAATGTGAATGATTTTGCTTGTCGAAACAAATGGATCTTCTCTCTAGACCGCCACCTAAGTGCGTCACTCCAAAGTGAGGGAACCAAGGTAGGTATATGTATTGACGAAATGAGGTGAATATGAACCAAACAAGAAAAAAGAGATTACAATTCTCTTTTTCACTTTGCACAGCCTTGACCCATGAGGTGAAATATAAATTAAATATAATTTTTCTGTTACCGAATATTTGATTGATAAGTTAACCTAACCTTTAATTTTCATGTACATTTTTTCTCTTCCCTTTTTCCTTACCCAAGCAAACGAATTGGTTCCCCTTCATGTACCACTGATAAGAGGTTGTCGAGACCCATCAGATAATAATAATTACCAGTTCACAAACTAATTTGTAGTATAGAGCATGAACCGAATCGTCTCTTAAGGATCCAAAAAGAACAAAGATTTAATCAGATCAAGATAATTAAAAGGGGGTTTTGATGAATTGAAAAGAAAATATACCGATTGATTTAAAGAAATGCAATTACCAAATTAACCAATCCAAGGTATTTTTACCGATCTTGAGTTTAATCCATCATTGATCACAAGGAATTCACTTAATTGCTAATCATGTTCTTGGCCTTAGATCATATAAAGACGCCTCAACATGATCCAAGAATCCTTTACTAAATAAGCATCTAGGATTTAATTAACCAAGGTTAGATAAAGTAAGTATCATCCAAACATAGATTAACTTAAGATCTAGAATTTAACCAAGCTAAACAATTCATCAAAAAGCTTTAATAAATTGTTTATTCTATGTGATCTTCTTTGAATACATGATAATAAAGCTATTACCTTGTCAACATCTAAACCAAATTAAGCAATTTAATCTAGATAAAAATCAAAAGAGGAATGAGAGAAACTTGAATAACAATTAAGCAATATGAACAAGCGAAACAAGATCTCCAAATTAAACATCAAGATGGCTAATCCCTTGGATTGATTATAAGAGCCTAGCCTTCCATGGATGGGAAGGAAAAACTCAGAAATAAAAGAACAAAAACGAAATTGTAAAGAGAATGGAGAAGAAGAGAAAGAAAACTCTCACAAATACTCAAACTTTCTTCAAACTTACTTCAAATTGAATGATGTCTAATACAAAGAGATTGACTCTATTTATACTAATCCTAGAAGCCAATTTGTAATTGAAAATAATCTGAATACAAGTTGTAAAAACATGAAAATTGTCAAATATGGAAGCTTGATGCATGGTTGGTGGGTTGGTGGGTTGGTGCATGGTAGGTGGGTTGGTGTATGATTGGTGGCTTCAAGTCAGCAACTCTTATCCGACTTCCAGCTTGATTTTCATCACCTAGATGGTGCATTTTGGCTTGGAGGTCTTCATGAAAATTGTAGCCAGTTGTCATCTTGAAATTTTTTAATTGGAATCATGCCATTTGGACTTTTAAAACTCCAGATATACCTAAAACACTGCACCTACCTCAAGTTAGGTTGGCAGAACGTGTTTCCAAATTCAAACCAACTTGTAGTTTCATAATCATGCCTAAAACGATATCTATTGACTAAATGGTCTTCAGTGAAGTTGGAGATATGAGTCTTATCTTTCCAATGGCCAAGTTTCAGCCCAAGAGGAGGCCTAGAACCCATTATATAGTCCAATATGTGCACATTGTCCAGATTTTCGTGACAGAAAACCTACTCTACATTGCAGGGATATTTTGGACCTTTAGAAGTTCGATCTAGCTCTTGAGTTTTTCATGAAACTTGTAGAGCCTTGTCTTAGCTTTCCAAAGACACCAAGATCACCTCAAATGGATCACCGAGTCCCAAGTTATGGCCTAACCAAGGAGGAAAGGTCAAAATGCATCAAAATCCAAGAATTATTCATAATTTGCATTAAAGCCCAATGAAGCCCAATAACATTAAACTCATCTAAAATACTAATATTGGGTACAATAAACATCTAATAAAGCCTAATACAAAGCTAACATAAGTGTCTCAAATTGATTGATCAACCACTATAAATTAATTTTAAGTTTTTTCTTCGGTGAAAGGTTTATAAGCATTTTTATTTTACTATGTTCATGTGATTGTAGTGAATACTTAATGAAACATTTATGATTGAAAAGCTATTCAACATGGAATAAAACGGAATAAAAAATGGAGGTGATTGGTATCTCCTCTTGTCACCGGGGACTGTGGTTTGTGACGGGGGTTTAATTTTTCACATTCCTATTTTTTGTTTCCCTCTTAGGTTGAATATGACTTCCCTGAAAAAAAGGAGTTGACCTGAATGATATATGCAAGCTTATATATTATTAAGTTATTTAGATTTGAATTTAATTTTGATTAACTGTAAGTATAAAGAATTTTACATTGTTATTTAATAATGTGTTGGCATATCATTAAAGGAGTTAGATTTCTTAAGTAGTTGTTGTGATAGTCAAACTCCTTTATTGATTTGTCTACGTGAATTGTTATGGTACTCTGATTGGTTTGATACCTATGGTGAGTTGTCAATTATTTATTGACTGTTGGTTTTACAACAAATGTTTGAAAGTCTATTAAATATAAATAACAACTAATGAATGCTTGACAACTCGCCTTGGGTGCCGATATCCTGGGAAAAAAAAAGATGAGTATCGGAATAATCCCCTTTATCTATACATAATTGGATGACAATATAAATTTTTTATTATAGATTAAAATTAAATCCTTTAGATTGTATGGTTACCAACTTGAGGCCAAGTCTTGAGAAGTTTTTTCTTGTATAGTTACATGCTACAAATGAATACTTGATGCCTATACTTTAATAATCTATGCATTAATTTGGTAATTGTCAGATGAAAATTATCAATAACTCTTTGAATAACGAAATTCCATGTAGCAAAATACATTACGGAGTACAATTCCTTTTCTGGTTTTTCTTTCTTTCTGATTTGCAAAGGGTAGAAGATAGTTTTTAGAAATATTTTCTTTATCAACTTTACTACATGCTTAAAGATCTGGAATGGGTGTTACCTTACTTATCTCTCTTATTAAGTACTGACTATTATTGTATAATAGTTGTATTTTTTTTGGGTAAAATACACATTACTCCCCTGTAGTATATGACATTCTCAACTTACTTCTTTAAACTATTTTTTTGCTATTTTGTTTAAGATGTTCATACCTAATATATTTTGGACAAACATAATAGTAAGTCTCACATGTGAGATGGTTAGATTTACTATTTTTGTCTGTCCAATATGTATTAACATGAGCATAACATCTTAAATAGAAATTTTAGAATGCAATAATTCTTTTAAAGAGTAAATACTTAACCCGATCCCTTAAAAATATTCGAGACATCACTTTAGTCCTTGAAAGATTGTGAACATTAATTTAGTTCCTTAATAATTTAAGTGGACATCAAAATAGTTTTTCCATCACGGGACGTCTTCAGGTTGTTACAACTCGTTTGAGGTCGCTGATCAATCAATTTGAGACACTTATGTTAGCTTTGTATTAGGCTTTATTAGATGTTTATTGTGCCCAATATTAGTATTTTAGATGAGTTTAATGTTGTTGGGCTTCAATGGGCTTTAATGCAAATTGTGAATAATTTTTGGATTTTGATGCATTTTGACATTTCCTCCTTGGTTAGGCCATAACTTGGGACTCGGTGATCCATTTGAGGTGATCTTGGTGTCTTTGGAAAGCTAAGACAAGGCACTACAAGTTTCATGAAGAACTCAAGAGCTGGATCGAACTTTTAAGGGTCCAAAATATCCCTACAATGCAAAGTGGGTTTGCTGTCACGGAAATCTAGGCAGTGTGCACATATTGGACTACATAGTGAGCTATATGCCTCCTCTTGGGCTGAAACTTAGCCATTGGAAAGATAAGACACATATCTCCAACTTCACTGAAGACTATTTAGTCAATAGATGTCGTTTTAGGCATGATTATGAAGCTACAAGTTGGTTTGAATTTGGAAACACGTTCTGCCAACCTAACTTGAGGTAGGTGCAGTGTTTTTGGCATATCTGGAGTTCTAAAAGTTCAAATGGCATGATTCCAATTGCAAAATTTCAAGGAGACAACTGGCTACAACTTTCATGAAGACCTCCAAGCCAAAATGCACCGTATAGGTCATGAAAATTAAGCCAGAAGTCGGATAAGAGTTGCTAACTAAAAGCCACTAACCATACATCAACCCACCTACCATGCACCAACCCACCAACCATGCATCAAGCTTCCATATTTGACAATTTTCATATTTTTACAGCTTGTATTCAGATTATGTACATGTACAAATTGGCTTCTAGGATTAGTATAAATAGAGCCAATCTCTTTTGTATTATCATCAATTCAATTTTAAGTAAGTTTGAAGAAAGTTTGAGTATTTGTGAGAGTTTTCTTTTTCTTTTTCTCCATTCTCTTTACAATTTCGTTTTTGTTCTTTTATTTCTGAGTTCTTCCTTCCCATCCATGGAAGGCTAGGCTCTCATAATCAATCCAAGGGATTAGCCATCTTGATGTTTAATTTGGAGATCTTGTTTCGCTTGTTCATATTGCTTAATTGTTATTCAAGTTTATCTTCTTCCTCTTTTGATTTTTATCTAGATTAAATTGCTTAATTTGATTTAGATGTTGATGTGATAATAGCTTTATTATCATGTATTCAAAAAGGATCACAAAGACTAAACAATATATTAAAACTTTTTGATAGATTGTTTAGCTTGGTTAAATTATAGATCTTAAGTTAATCTATGTTGGATGGTGCTTACTTTATCTAACCTTGGTTAATCAAATCCTAGATGCTTATCTAGTAGAGAATTCTTGGATCATGTTAAGGCTTCTTGATGTGATCTAAGGCCAAGAACATGGTTAGCAATTAAGTGAATTCCTTGTGATCAATGATGAGTTAAACTCAAGATCGGTAAATTTTCTTGGATTGGTTGCTTCTTTATATTTGTTTACAACTTTAAGTCTTGTACTTTTTTTTTCAATCTTATCAATCAACAACAAAACCTCCTTTTTTATTATTTTGATCTGATTTAATCTTTGTTCTTTTTGGATCATTGAGAGACGATTCGGTTCATGCTCTATACTACAAATTAGTTTGTGAACCGGTAATTATTATTTATTTGACGGGTCTCGACAACCTCTTGTCAGTCACATGTTAACTACACATATAGCACTCCTACATGTCTATTGGTCTTAAGCAGGACAACATGTGTATGGTAAGATGGATTTCACCACCTAAAATCCCTAATTAAAGAACCCTAAAGCGAAAAGGTTGTGAAAATCCCAGAAACTCATGAGGATAAGGCATATTAGTTCCCAGTTTCGATTGAAGGGACTTGGTAACTCAATAAAAAATAATATATTTCAAATAAAATAAATCTTTTTTAGCTTTCAGTGGGGAAGAAAAAGTAGAAGCAGATGCTAACTTAACTGAATAACTATTCAACTACAAATATTTTTGGTTGAACTAATAGCAGGAGTTGACCCCTAAACAATGGGAGTTTCAAGAGCCAAGTGACTTCAAAAAAGAGGTAATTAGAAGAAGGCAGGGGAATTCACACTCGACTAAAAACAAAAATTTTAAGTGGGATATACCCAATTCCAATTTTCAAAATGTCTTTCTAGAAGGGTATAACATTAACAAAATAACCTCAACCAAAAAATAACTAACCGACACCAGAGAAGCTGGGGAAAATATTAACCCAGCCTTGAAGAAAAATGTTTGAAAGTACGAACTAAGAGATGATAGTTAAGTAGATGTAGCAGAGGAACTAGATTCAGTGTTCCTCGGTTGACGCATACCACATTTTGCTAGATTGATGGTCTGAGATTCCAGGCTTAATAGGTTGGCGAGATGCAAAAGCGACAATCAATGGTTGTCTTCAGAGGTGGTTGCAGCAGCTTGGTTCTCTCTCATGCATCATTCATTATTGTGCTGCTAATTTGGGACTGTGGCTTCGATAAAAAAGATTGAGTTTTTGATTGGTTCATGGGCTTTGTGGGGATATTTGATTTGTGGGATTTGATTCGTTTGAAAGAAAATGAGAGCGAAAGAAAGAGATAGGTTAGAAGAGGTGTGTGTGAGGAAGGTAATATGTGATTCACACAGCTGGACGGATGAATGTCAATTGGGAAGTTAACATGCTATGTAGGACCGATTTAGACGGCGTCACAATGAACGTTGACATGAGGACCAAATTGATGTCTACTTTAATCTTTCAAGAATTAAATTGATGCACCAAATCTTTAGAGGACTAAATTGATGTCTAGTGTATCTTTAAGAAACTAATTTGAGTATTTACTCTTTTTTAAAATTAGAAGTTATTTGATGATTGTTATGTTATTTGTATGGATTTAATTTCAATCCACTGTCAGTGTAAAGTTTATTTACACTGTGATCCAATCATGTGCTGACACATCATTAAAAGAGTTAGACTTTTTAAGTGATTGTTGTGATAATCAAACTCTTTTAATGATTTGACAATACATGATTAGATAATAGTGTAAATAAACTTTACACTGACGGTGAATCAAAATTAAACTCTATTTGTATTCCATTTTCTTTTGGAAAATTAATTAATGGGCTAAATAGCCCAATGCAAGGCCACGGGACTACGAGAGAAAGATATCACTATGGAAGTATCTTTTTTTTTTGGCTGGATGCAATAATATTTTGACCACTTCATTGGTGGCCCAAAACAGAGCTTGAGCCCTGTAATGCACTCGGTGAATCCAAAACAGAGCTTCAAAAAAAGGTAAAGGAATTTTTGGTTACTTAAATTGATCTGCCTTGCAAAACGTTAATTTTTTATTTTTTTCTGGTAAATGCAAAACTTTGACTTTCTTTAGAAAAGATCTGAATCTAAGATAAAAGAATAATTATTTAACACTAACAAATGTTTTAGGACGGAGTATTTAATACTCTCCGTTAACCATATTATTTAACAAATAATTCTCTATTATTTAATAAATAATAATTTTTAAATTTTTAAATACTTTCTTAAAAATTAAATACTTATATTATTTATGTAATATTTTATTTTAGTTCCTTAATTAATACCCTAATGTCACTTGTTAGCCGATGCTATAATGTATAGAGTAATGTTGTTTTTACGTCTTTGTTTTATATATATTTATCTCATATACTACTATGTGTTTGAAATTATTATAAATTATTTTATAAAAGTTATCATCTAAACAATGATATTTATGAGTAAAATTATTACTGAAATAAACAATAATTTTTATAAAATAATTAATAACAATTTTAACAATATTTGATAAAAGAGCATGTAAAGAACATGTGTAAAAATAAGATATAAGAATAACATTAATGAATATATGGCTATTTTGTTAACCCTATCAATAATAAGAACTTCTGCTCCTCAACTGTATACGGTGGTTCAGTGAGATCATACTTTATGTGGGTTAAGTTAACTGTTGAATCATTCGATTTTTGGAGGAGTTTAATTTTTATTCACTGTTAATGTAAATTTTTTTTATATTATTATTTAATTATGTGTTGTCAAATCAGTAAAAGAGTTGACTATTACAATAACTATCTAAAAAATCTATTTATTTTAATAATTTGACAATACATAATTAGATAACAATGTAAAATTTTTTTACACTAACAGTAGATAGAAATTAAATCCTTTTTAAAAATGACATCTTCGCTTAAACTGCTTAAACAAATGTCATGAAGTTGCTACCACCTTTCTAATTTCGAATTTAAAGTCGTCATTATGGGCAAACCATGGTACCATCCTTTGAAAAAACTTTAAATTAGAAAAATCTTTTTCTTTTTTGGGTTACAAATTAGCAAAATCTTTATTTATTCACAATGTGTGATTTAGTTGGTAATTTAAGATTTATATGGGTAAATTTTACCTATAATATAAGAATTTAAATTTTACTTAAAATATATTGTGGGTCAGATCAAATTAATATATAAATAAATATTAATTTCGTATTTAAAAAATGTAAAAATAACTTGTGATTTTACGAGCAATGAAATTTTTTTTTTCTTTTAAAATTTTGTTTATATTTGTCAGGAATTATTTCTATATTCAAATTTTGTTTTTAAGTATCGATACATTGATGAGATGTTTTAAATTTCTTGTATTAAAATGCTAGTATGAAAATTTAAATTTATGACTTTTTCTAAACTATCTAAATCCTTGTCACTAACATAATCTTAGTAACTTAACAACTAATAAATATTCCACAAAATTCATAAAAAAATACTAATACTAAAATATATATAGTTACCGTAATAACTCATTTCTCCCTTTTAATATGGTTAATAGTTATTTGTATTCTTTATATGACCTCTCATCTCATTAAAAAAAATTGCAACAGTTAAAATATCAACGCAGGCCAAGAGAGGCCAAGAGATCAGACCAGATTTTTTTTATCATTCAAAACAGACTACAATCTGTTTGGTTTATGTTAGTTTCTATTCTCAGAACCGAGAAGTATTTGTGATCGCGTAAAAGCGACTCATCGTTTTATCCACGCTCAAGACCTATGATGTCTAGTCTAAGTGCATTGTCGTGTTAGCGAGGTAAATTTTCTTCCAAAACAACTTTCTACGGAGGAGTCACACTCTCAAATTGATGACACCCTCTGATGTTGACTTGGATCACACTGTTCACTCCATCTTCGCCGTTGATTAGGTCGCAGCATTGTCTACGTGGTGCCTGCTCATTCAACCACATTTACAAACATGTTAGGCATTCATCGTTTTGAACAATAATAAAATATTATATCACTTACTTAAAAAAATCCCTTTCAATAAAATAATTTAAATATAACTGATTTATAATTTTATATAAAATAATAATAATGTAATAAAAAATTAATTAATGCCACAGCCAATTCATGTCTCGGCTTTCATGTTCATAAAATTTTATACTTGATTCTTTAATAAAAATTACATAAATAAAATTAGTTGTTGGAAAAAAAAAAGAGACAAATAGATTCTACATTTCTACACAAGGAACCAACCAACAAAATCATAGCCAAATATTAAAGGCGCATATTGCGCATGAAATATTGGCAAAACCTCAATGGATAAAAAAAAGTAAACTAATCGAACGGTTAACAATCAGCCTCAAGTAAATCAACCCGCTCATTACCCAAAATACCGTACGAGTGCGAAACAGGGTATGAAAAATTCCCTGACCTTTTTCCACAAGTCTGGTATAAAGTGGGAGGCAGAGACGTTGACATATTGAACGGACAAGGACGGCACGTGCTCAACACGATCACACTCTTTCTCCAAAACGTCGCCGTATCTTATATACGTGGATCGGGTCTGCCCTCCGCCCACATCCTCGACCCGATCTAGAAAAAACACCAAGGGCCTCTCGCACGGGTCGGAACTCATGGGTCGGGTGTTGAACGTGAACGGGTCGTTGCTCCAACTCCGCCACGTCTGGAACGTTTGAAACGGCGTCTCCAGCACGTGCGCCGCCGTTAGAGAAGTGTACAGCTCAACGCTGTAACCCCACGCAACAGAGACCGACCAATTCCGCCGCGGGTCGTAGCAGATGCTCTGCTGGAGGATCCGACCCGGATCCGTTTTGAAGGCCGAGACCAACTTGTTGACCGAGTCGACCCGGGTCGCGTTTGGGAACATTGGTTCCACGTAGTCGAGGTGGTGCAACGACACCAGCGGCGCCACCGGGTGCGCCGCCAGCAGCCCATACGGGTTCCCTCGTATATCAACCTGTAGATGAGGAGAAAATATTTAGAAGCTATTATTTTCTTTAAAAAAATGCAAATTATTAATGGTCCTATTTATAGGGAAGTTTTAATCTTTCTTAAAAACATGATAGTATATATGGTGTCTATAAGATGAAAAAAACACGAACTATTTATGTCATTCTCTTCTGGAGTATGTTTTTAACCTATTCTATTTAACTGCTTTGCTAGTTTTAGACTTTTTTTAAAAAAATAATAAAAAGAAACTGTTATGTTAATATATAAAAATAAAGAGAATTCAAATTAAAAAATGTCTATTTCTAACAATATGAGAAGGGGAGTTCCTATGGAACCAATATAATAGTACTATTTGAGCAATGCTAAGTAACAAGAAAATTAGCTAATATTGGCGAAACAAACGACCCTTTTTTCGAGCTGAGAAACATAGAAATTCTATGATAGAATACCTGATGAAAACCAAGCTCTTGTGTAACCTGAACACCAATCTCACTTATGCATCCCTGAATCTTCTGATCAGAGCCATAAAACTGAGCGTAGCGATCAATGCAACCATCCAAAATCTTCACCAGCTCCGCCGCTAAAGGGTAACTGATGGCAAAACCACCGCCGCCGTAAGCCATGGTATAGGAGTGTATCACATTCTGTTCCACACTCTCCGAATTTCCACCAATATAGTACATCTCATTGTGATCGTATTTCGCCAAAACCGTGACCAAGTTCTCAGTGAAGAACACAGTGTCATCATCTCCCATCACGAACCACCTCACGTTGCTCAACCCTAGCTCGAAGCTCTCCTTCACAATGCGGGCTATGCGAATTGCCGACCGCGAACCGTACCAGCACGTGAACTTGAACGACGACGTGTTGCCGGAGACCCTGTACGGCGGCGACGTCGACGGCCACGGCTCGTTTTCCGGCGGTTCCTGCTCCAGCCATACGTAGCCTCTTGTGATGTTTGGTTGCCACCAGAGCTCGGTGTAGTAGCGGCGCTTGTGCCAGGTCACGGCGGAGCCGCCGATTCCGAACACGACGTGGGAGATGTTGGTGGGTTCTGCGGCAGCGACGGTGCCGTGAGGGGCGGTGGCGGTGTGGCGTTGGAGCAAGTGTTGGAATGGTGCTGTGTGATGGTAATCATGGGAGTGGTAGGAGAGGGAGAGGTAGAAGAAGAGGGTGACGAGGAAGAAGGTGGAGAGGGCGAGGCCAGCTTTGAGGAAGAGAGAAAGGTGATCACTGGGTTTGATGGTGGGGAAGAGGAGGGATTTCCATGCCTTGAGAGGGTCTTGAACTTTAACTGTTTGCAATGGAGAAGAAGAAGGCATTTGAAATGAGAAAGTGATCGTGTGTTTGGTTTGAGAATGGAGGCGAAAGGGGGTTTATTATATACAATAAATTATACATATATATATATATATATATATATATATATATATATATGGTTACTGTTTGGACTTCGGAGGATAGTGGTGGAAGGTAGTGGTTAATAAGTGGTATGAACGATTTCCTTTGTTATAGGTAAATAGCCAATTTGGCAGCTACTCCCCCTATGATCAAGTCAACAATTTTAGGAATCTTATCACGTATTTGAAAAGTCAAATAAATAGGGAAAATCTATGTACCAATCAATTGTACCTAAAATCATGTTTATTATAATAAGTTGAGCAATATTTATAATTTTATATTCAAGAAATGCAGTTTGTTTGTTTTTTTTTTTCATGATATATAGAATGGTGAAAAATGAAGCATGTGGAGTTGTTTGGACAAAAGAAATGTACATGCAAAAATGACGTTTTATGTTTGATTATGGGTAAGATTCTTGCTTAATAGATTGAAAAAGTTGCTTGCTTTTTATGCCTCAAAACATGCGTAAAACGAAATAGTTCAGTTAAAAAATATTATTTTCTTCCCCAAAGATAAGATTTATTCATAAAAAAACTGATAAACAATAATAGATGATACTCAAAGAGCAAAAAAAGAGCATTTTTAATTTACCCAAAAACATGACTCTTTAAAAATGTTACATTTGGTGTGAAAAAATGAAATGTTATTCCCGCATTTAATGCTATAGTCAGATGATTCTTAATTTCACAGAACCAACGCTATTTTTACAATATTTTAGATGATTATTTAATCGTAATTTTTATTTAATTCTTGTTTGAAAATTTTTAAATCTTGTACAATACTAAAATCAATATTGCACCATGTCATAAAACATAGAGCCATATTAATTTAATAAAAAATAAAATTATAATAATTGTTGTTAAAATTCAGCTTTAAAACCTAATAATCATATGTGTAACATTTACGCTTTCGTTTTTATCTAACCCTCCAACATTTTTTAGTGAAATCTCATTTTTGACAACTTTGCTTATAATTATAATATATTAATTATAAAAAAAATCAATGAAAATATAAACAAATATTATCAAATTTCTATTTTCAAGTTGCTAAACAATTAATGTTGAATATTGTTTCAAAAAATGTACATTCATATTATTTTTTCTTCTACATATTATTGTGACATTTTTCTAAATGTTTAAATTTGATCAAGTATTGTGATTCTCTATAAATTTAGTTATTATGTCATTCACTTATTATGTAATTATTAATTAAATTAGATCTTGGTATGAGCAAAAAGTAGTAAATACAAGTAAATTTATACAAATAGAGAAAAAATAATCAAAACATTTCAAAAAAAATATTTTGTGTATCTTAATCGGGTTGATCCAGTCTTGACCTGACCCAACTCAAACCTTAATATAATCGAGTTCGGGTCATGAAAATTGACTCAATCAAAATTTTGGGTTAAGACTGGGGCCATGTTCAACCCGACCCATGAATATATCTAAGTATAAGGATGTGGTTTATTTTAATATTATGGATATGGATGTTTGTCACTTGTTGGTATACTGTGACAGTTTGATGTTGCAACACGACATGATGGAAGAGAGGACATCTACGGGTTGAAAAATGATGGCTTAAAATTTACACTATTGTTAATAATAGGGAGTTAGAGATACAGTAAGCATCACAAAAAAATAGACTTTTGAAGTTGGAGATCAGGTGATGGTGTTTCTGTACAGAGAAAGGTTTCTAGTGGAGACGCATAGTAAGCTGCAACCAAAGAATTATGGATTGTACTAGATTATGAAGAAGATCAATGATAATGCTGATGTTGTGAATTTTCCTGAAATAATGGGAATTTCTAAAACATTTAATGTGGTGGGTATTTACCCATTTAATGCTAATGTTAAAGGTAACTCGAGGTTGAGTTTTTCTCAAGTGAAAGGGGAATGACATAGAACGTGTAGCCAAAAAGTTCCTAGAGTGGGCCAAGCATCGAAAGCCCAAATGCAATTTTTTTTTTTTTATCCTAATGGAGTTACAAGTAGGGTTAAAAGTGAGTCGAGCTGAGTTGAGCCAGGCTTAGCTCAAGCTCAGCTCACGAAGAAATCAAGCTCATTTTCTTAGTTCCAGTTCGGCTCACTTTAAACTCACAAGTTATTTAAGCTCAATGAGCCAGTATCGAGTATTGTATTAATTAAGCTTGTACTACTCAATGAGTTATATTCGAATTTGTAGGTCAACAAAATTTATATTTTTTTACATATATTATTTAAAAAATAATTTAGTCAGATCAAAAATAAAATAAAATAACAATATACATTAAATTAAAGCATTATTATTACTATTATTATTTGTAAAAAATGATTATATACATATATCGAGCCAGTTCACAAGTTAATGAGCCGAACATATGAAAGTTCGAGCTTGGCTCATTTAATAAACAAGCAAAAATTATTAGCTTATTGAGTTGTTAACGAACTAAACCATGAGTAAACTCATGAGTTGGTTCGACTTACTTCCAGCCCTAGTTACAGGACTCGTTACATACCAACAAAAAATATGTTAAGAATTTCCCCTTATTTTAGGGATATTTTTTTTATTTTAGGACAATTATGTTATTTTTTTATTTAAGGATTTCCCCTTATTTTAGGGGTTTTCCCTCATTTATGGAGATTTTATCATTAATAAGTTTATTTTTAAGAAACTATAATTGATTAGGATTTGATTAGGATTTAGACCACCTTTTGAGTTATAAATAACCCTTTAGGTATCTTATGTTATGAAGTTTTAAATTATTTTGAATAAGAATTACATATTTTCCCCTCAAATTGTGTTTGACGATGATTCTTAAAGGCTTAGTTGAGTGTTACCTTCTATTCACGCAAACTTGCTGCGTCAACAGATTAAACATGTCGGTCAAATCAGATGATATCATATATATGTATATTATTGATAATTTTATGATTGATAATATTATCATTGATAAATTCAATAATATCACTCCATTTATTTTTGAAATAAAAAATAACTAATTTTTTTTATAATGGATAATTTTAATATATATCATTACATTTATTTATAAAAGAAAAAAGTAATTAAAATTAAAAAATAAATGTTACCCAATTTTGACTGATTCAATTTATTTTTACCATCAATCCGGTTTTAATGCTAAACCAAAATCATTCTGTTGACCGGTTCATAATTCAATAGTCCGATCCCGGTACGATACAAACAACAAGGAACTAGGGACTTCAAATACTACGTTGAATTTGTTATTCCTGATTACGAACTACTCGAATAAAATGCTAAGACTGAAACATATGATATGGTCCCTTGCAGTCTCTTGCATCACACAGTTGCTTTTACTAGTATTATATTACTTAAGTTATTAATTAAATAATTTAATATTTAAAAGAAAGCTCATAAATAATTTATTATATATCACAACTAAATAGTTCATATGCATACTTTGATATCTCTATGCATTGACTAAGGTAATAAATAACTGAAAATTTCGTGTAGTAGATATTAGCACAATTTCTTTTTCCTTGTTCTTCAAAGGTAACGACCAATATTGGTCAAAGGGACTAGTTTGGTTAAGGCGTGCAATTTAAAGGACTTAAATGAACAAAAACAAAAATAGAGTGGCTAAAACAAAAATTCAGTTAAAATAGAGGACTAAAATCATATTTAATCTACAAAGAATTATAATACATTTCTCTTTTCTATATATGCAATATGAATGGGAATACAAACGCTATTATAACGTTATTTACATATGATTGCTAGGATCACAAATGGCCACAACAGTATATATTGTGAATAAAAAAAAATGTGTGCACATGTATATATAATTTGTGACAGTAATATATATATATATATATATATATATGTAAGTAATATTATTTATAAATGTTATTTTGCTTTTAAAACTTTTTTTGGGCAACATAAACAATTTATTTTATATTTTTGAATTTGAGACTCGCTAATTAATATTTGTCAAAGTACCTATATATATATATATATATATATAAAATACGTATCAATCAATAACCTATGAGTTTAATTTTAATGCCTAAAATCTTTTTATACTTTTTTCTAATCATGTATTATTCTATCACTAAAAGACTTTTATTTCTTAATTAATTGTTATCATAATTAAATGTTTTTAATTACATAATAAGACATCGTTAGACAACCGTGTAATTTTTTTTAGAATTAAAATTTAGGTTTGGCAATGATTCGAGTGGGGGCGGGTTTTTGCCCACCCCTAACCCGCCCTGCACCTCTTAAAGGAATTTTCAACTCACCTTGCAAGTTTTATAAATGAAAACCCGCACTTTACCTGCAAAAAAATAATAGAACTCGAATCCTACCCGCATTCTACCCACATATACTATATAATACACAATATAATATTAATTATTAAAAGAGTTTAATTTTGATCCACTGCCAGTGTAAAGTTTTTTTACGCTGTTATCCAATCATATGTTGCCAAATCATTAAAAGAGTTTGACTATCACAACAACCACATAAAAAGTATAACTCTTTTAATGATGTGTTAGTACATGATTGGATGATAGTGTAAAAAAACTTTACACTAACAGTGGATTAAAATTAAATCCTTATTAAAAAATTACTTATTGCATAAAAAATCTCAGGATTCATCAAGTGTGAAATATACTCTTTGTGAAATAATTGAGATGCGATTAGACCTTAAACCTGAACCCGCCCCAGCACAGTTTAAACTTGCCCCGCTTCACCTCCTCATGTGGGTTGGGGCGGGTACCGAGTTGGGGCGAATTGAGTACCCGTGAGGTGAGTTGAAATTGTTATCCTTATTAAAATTAAATTCTATTGGTATATGACTGTAAATGTACTCTTAAAAAAACTTATTTAAAAAAAAATTCCAAATATATGTCCACTTGTAAAGGTTGGTGGTCCATTACTGTTATTACTCTTTCTGACTGTTGGGAAGGTCTTACAGGCCCATGCATAGCAAGAGTTGGGCCCATTTTCTTAACTGAAATGTACCATTACATTAGCCAACAAAGGAGTTAAAAGATGGAACATCATGTTGCTTGCTGCTACCAGCTTCAATCTTTCTTTAGGCATAGCTTGCGAACTAAAACTCCAACTCGGAACCAACTAAATGGGAAATGGCAAATACCTCTCAAATGCTCTGCAATATTTGTGCCACCAAGCCAATTCCAAAGACAAACTCATCGAGTCTGGTTGGACTACACCAAACATTAATCATAGACGTTTGGTAAACGCATTGGTTTGGAATAAAAAAATGTTAGCTCTTATTAGTCAAATTTCTTTAATTAACAAAAATAAATTGATCGAGGTAGGGTCTTGAATATTAATAAAAAATTATTCATGTAGCTAGTATTATCAATATAGGTTGGGCTTGCCTAAGTTGGTATTAGGGCCCGGCTAGAGTAGTTAAATTCCTAACCCAATTAGCATGTTTTGACTTGCTGATTAGCACCATCCTACAGGTTAACTCTTCTTAATTTAATTTGATTTTTTTTTAGTTTTTAGATGAGTTAAATGGGTTAGGCCATTTTTACTTGGATATATCTTCTCAACTATATAACTCTACAAGAATAATAATTCTTATATAATTATTGTAATTATATTTATTCATTAGTATATAAACAATTTTATCTAGTGCTTTAAAAATTAAGCATCAAATCGGTAAAGTTATCTATTCACGGTTAAATGTTCAATTAATTTTAGGAATGATTAGATTGAGTATAAAAATAAAAAATAAAACTTGAATATAAAATAAAAAAATAGTAAATTATATCCATATAATAACATTAAACTATTCTAAATCTTATAAATATGACATGCTAGATTTTAAATTTATTTTTCATTTAGAAATTTTAAAATAAAATTGATATATTTTAAAAATAATTACACTATATTAATAAATAAGAAAGTGTCACATCACGTCATTGTAGTAATTAAAATTTTTCTTTTTTTTTTTTATGATCACAAAGTGTTTTTATATTTTTTGAGTGTAAAACTAATCTCTATTTAGGCATTGATTTTGCTTTGGCCACAAGGTATTTTTATTAGGATTCGAACCTCTGCAATGTAAATAAAGTTTACTCACATAAAGCTCAATATATGAGAGTTGTTATAATACTCTGATGGGTTTAATACTTAAGGTGAGTTGTCAATCATGTATTGACTGTTGGTTTCATAATAAATATTGAAAGTCTCTTAAATATAAATAATAACTAATAAATGCTTTACAACTCACTCTGAGTACCGATACCAAAAAAAAAAAAAAAGTACCGGAGTAATACCCACAATATATTTACTAATTAAGACACACATGGTTTAAAATTTTTCTCTTTTGAGTTCAAAGGTTCTAACTATTTTTGAAACAGATGATGTGATACAATCAAAAGGTTCTAACTATTTTTGAAACAGATGATGTGATACAATTTATTGTGAGTATACAATTCTGGATACGTTTCACCCAAAAGGGAAAAACAAGACTCTTTATACGATAATAAATCAAAATTATTTTTTTATTATACAAACTTAGATGGAGCTATCTGTATATAGTCATACAGGTTTTTAAGTTTTAACTCTAACAATTATGTAAGTAGCATTATTTATTTATAATATATAAATTCAGACTCATGAATTATAACGTTGCAACATTAGCTATGTTGAATTTTTTTAAATTGATACATCAGCTCTTCCTTACATCTCTCAAGCCACTTCATCATGCACTTAATGTTGGTAACTTTAGTGGCATTACCCTCAACTCCATTTTAGCCATGTCGCAGTAATTCAACTAAATGAATGCAAAATATTTAATTATTAACTTCGGGTACATTACCTTTTGAGTATCTCAATTGAATGAGCATTAACTCAGCTTCAATTACATTGTCTTATTTAACTTTTAATTAAGGGGATTATTTCAGTACTCAGGTAAGTTGTCAAGTATTCATTAATTGTTATTTATATTTAATAGACTCTTAAACATTTATTGTGAAATCAATAATAAATAAATGATTGACAACTCGTTCTAGTACCATAGCAACTCCCTTAATTAAATAATCAATTGTGACTATCTTTGAGTTCTGTCAAGTTTTAAGAAGTTTGTAAATATTTTTTAACCACAATATCGTCAAATGTTCTTTTAAGTAGGTAATGCATAATAATCAATAAAAATCACAATTTGTTTCGTATAAAGTATTTTTTTTAATTATATTAATATAAAGCTGATATAATACATATTTTTATATGACACTTGCTCTATTTTGAGTCACAATAGAGATTTTGGATTGAGTCCCAAGAGATTTTGGAATATTTTATGGATCACTGGCGTTATTGGAGGAGCGTTATCAATGAGTCTCAGTGGCATAGTGATAGATGGAGAAGAAGAGATATAGAGTAAGAAAAGGAGAATGTGAATACAATAACATTCACATTTTGAACCTACCTTGGCAAAAATTATTACTAGGAAGTTGCTCTCTAAATTTTTTTCGTTTAGGCCCCACGGAAAGGAAAGCTCAGGTTTACATCTAGTTCTAACTAAATTGTTGCATCTGAGCTAAAGTAGTTCAATGAAAACCTTTTTTCCTTTGCGTATTGTTATTGACCCAATTATTGCAGTTATATCCGCTAACATATTTAGACATGTTTAGGACTCAATATCAAATTGACAAGTTTCATGAAATATATAGTCATTCAACAGTTGTTTACAATTAATTGTGATTATATATAGTAATTTGTACGCAAAATTAGTTTCTTTTAAATTTATTTTTAAAATTGAAATTCAGCGCCATCTTGACAGTTGCACATTAGTACACTTGAATGTTCTTAAAAAGAATGAAGGAAATAGAAGAAGCAGAATGAGAGATTGTGATTTACTCTTTCTTATCAGAATATAGAAGTTTCTAGGAAAGGGCCGGGAAGGAAAATTAAGGGATTTCAATCAATCATCCAAGTCCCACAAAGTAAGCAATGCTTTATTTTTAATTAATTTGTTCCAAACATTTGGGGGAATCATCTTTAAATTTCCTGCATTTTTCTTTTCTCTTTTATATCATTTCCTTTATTTCCCATTGGAAGTCTTGAGCAAAACTAATGTTTCAAGGTGTCATCAACTAGTTCAACTTTGCACTTCTTGTTGATGGCAGACAACGCGTGATTACCTACAATTTTTTATCCATAAATATTTTTTTTCATTACACTAATTACTTTAAATATTTATATAATTTCATTTAAAAATTAATAAGCCTAGGTAGATGATTGTTAGGCCTCAAAACCTCTTGATTTTGTAGATTTCACAAGATCATGAAGTAAGCCCAAAGCCAGGTATTTGGGCTTCGGACCAGATTTTATCTAAAGACTATGCATGCATATGCTTGAAGAAACAAAAAGACTAAGCATGAATGAACGGATTAACTATTTAAAGCTACACCACATTTTTTTTTTAATGTGAAACAACTTTTTTTTTTGGTCCATTAGGAGATTTACAATACTTGAATTGGCTAATTAGTTATAGGGAAGAGATTTACAATACATGAATTAGATGACTACAAGTTCTTTTTTAGAAAGGGGCAACAATAATTATAAATACTATACACAGTAAAAGACAGTCAAACAACCCATGTTATACAATTCATAAATTTTAAATTTCAATATTTGAATCACTCTCTAACCTTTTAAAGGTAGAATATATATATCCCCATTTAACTAAAGATATTTGGATTAAACATTATGAACACAAAAATTTGGATTATATATAACTACCACAAAATATTATGACAAGGCCGATTAGTATAATCAAACACATAACATCTGTAATAATTCAAGAATAACATAAGTAAGTAATTTGTAATGGAGAAATCACAAATGGACAAAGTAACACCTTCAAAATCACATATGGACAAAGTGAAAGATACATAAATCATAGGTGGGTTATGTTTAATTTGTCGTTTAATTATTTAGTAGCTATCAATATATTATAGTTATTCTATTTTTTAGTTTACGTGCACCTCTACTAATTTATCTCCAAGCTTCAGTCAAAGGCTTGCCATTTACTCGGAGACTAGGTGATTTTACAATAAAATTCCTTATAGCCTGACTCCAAGAATATAATAGGCAAAGTTAGGATTAAAACATGTAATAATGCACTTAACACACATTACGTGCTCACATCCACAACTAAGCCAATTCTTTAGTGTTTAATTTTCTTTCATAAAAAAGGTGAGTATTCCAAAAGCTGGAGTTCAATTGGCCTCAAGTCCATTTAGTGACTGCTTGATCCAAGAATCAAATCCTGCACTATAACTCCTCTCCTTTCTCACACTAAGACCTAGACCTCCTATATACACAAAAGAAAAAAAGAAAGTATGAACAATCTTAAAAACGTTTTCAGTATTGCACGGTTGCACCTAATTAATTAAATTATTACTAATTTATGTGTTAATATTTTTTGGTTGAAATTGATCGAATTGGGATAAATATTAATTAGGCACTTAGTTCCTTGGATGAGGTATTAATTTTAAAATTGTTGGCTTTCGATGAATTAATTAATTAGATGATTTGCCATTATAAGGTAATGTATTAAATAAAAGCTGCTTATCTTAAAAGATTTATAATAAATAATGTTACTCGTCTTTTTCAATTCTTGCCTTTAGATTTTCCCCAAGAGCTACGCTCTTAAGTTAAACCGCCAACTGCCTTAACGAAATATTGAAAATAAAAAGTTATTTTTAGTAAGGCTTCTTGTTTTTTGTTTTTAAAATATAGAACTTGTATAAAAGGTAACAGATGTTTTGTGTTTGATTATACTAATCGAGAAATAGTTTTTGAATCACAAAATTGTTTATATTCGAAGATGTAAAAATACTAATCGAGCTTCTATCTATGAATTTGCTAAAACTTCACCTCCCTCAAGAATAGCAAACCAAAACACTAAAAAGAACAGAAAGAAAGATCACGTAGCGATGGCAATTTAATTAGTAGTTCCTCTCGGCAAAGAAAGTTAATCAACACTGCATTAGCTAGATAGTAGCGATGACATCAACTATTGCACAAAAGAAAAAAGAAAAAAAAATGAAGAGAAACTCCATTTCTTGTTCCAATTCATAGAATTGGTTTTCTCACTGTCACTTCCTCTGCCACGTATTCAATTGATAGAATACGGCCATATAGTTGTAAGAGTTGAAAATGGTTTTGAGATTGTGAAAGTGCTTTAGATATTGTGTTGCTTATACTTAGTGCCATTACAGTTGAAAGCCTATCTATAATGTGTTCTTCCACTTAAAATGGAAGGAGAGTTTGCTTTTAAACCAAGAAATCAGGTAGGCATTTTGTACACTGCTATTTTAATACAAAAAATGTAACATAGCTAGGTAAGGGAATTCAAAAAATTTATTTTCTTTTACTCTTTTGCTCAAATCCCCCAAAAAATATTTATTCCTATATTCCTATTATTTTCGTGGGAAATGAACGTAAGCGCTTTTTTCCCCTCCTTTTTACTTTACTAGCTTTTTCCGTATGTATGTTGATAGCAATTTCGGTGGTAGCTAGTACCTTCGACACAATGACTACATGAATTGGGGTCTACAGTCTTAGTTGGCTTGAATTCTTCAGTATCATACTAGCTGCTTAAGCAAATTATGGAAATAGGAAAAATCTTGAAATTTCCAGTAGCATCTATTTGTTGAATGCAAAGAGATAATAATTTAAATAAACTTTTGGTCGTTATAATTTACACTTATTTTTAATTTAGTCATTATAATTTTTTAAATTTATAAATCAGTCTTCATATTTATAATTATTTGTAAAATAGTCTCTAAATTCGTTATAACGCCATTAATTTATAGAGACCAAATTAAAAAGAGAAAAAAACTATAGAGACCAAATTAAAAATTTATAAGAATTAAATTAAAAAAAGTAGAAAATTATAAGGATCATAAATTAATGGCGTCATAACCAAAACTAATGGTAAGGACTATTTTGCAAATGATTATAAATATGAGAACTGATTTACAAAAAAAATAATATAATAACTAAAATAAAAATGAGTATAAATTATAAGAGGTAAAAATTTATTTAAACCAAAACTATCAAACCATATACCATGACTCATGACGTATCAGAATTTTGGAACATAAGATCTAATATCAAACGAAGTAGGAAGAGAAAAAACACGTCCCAGTTGCAGTACCAAAGATAGGAGGAATTAACTTTGTCCATTAATTGCTTGCGAGAATCATATCATATTCGAACCAAACAAATAACTTTTTCCATAATATAAAAAGCAACAACTTCAAATGATAGCAATATGATTACAAAGCAATAATTGATTTTATATATACTTTATATATAATAATAATAATTACCTACATAATAAAAAAGATATACAAAGAATCACAAACCCATCTGCAACAGCAGAAAAATACAAGCAATATTAACATAAAAGTTCATATGATAATATCTCATTATTGAACTAATATGGCATTAATTACGTTCAAATAGGAGAAGGTGAAAGAAGAGGTAGTATGAAAAAACAAAAACCTCTTGCTGATTTTCCAATTGGAATGCTAACCACATAGGTCAAAAGAATTCTCTGGTGCTCAAAGTTGGTGCCTCCTGCGGCTCAGGGCCTAAACGAAGCTCAAGGTCCAAATCAGTTTTCTTCTCTTCAATCCTCTCCAACACAACACTACCTGCCCTTGTATCATTGCTAGAAGTTGGCCTCCCAACAAATAAAGGAAGCTTAGGAAGTTCTGCAGTTCCAATTGCCTTGCCCCTTTGAGGTGCATGATCATCTTTGTCAGGAAAAGTGCATGGCTTTTTATGACTGCTAGTATGTTTCTGTTCACCAGATTCCAATCGAAACAAAATTTTCTCTTCCAAAGGCTGAGGCTCATGATCAGTAGTGTTCTTGATTGAGATGTCCAAAGCAAGCAAGTTTTCTTCAGAAGATTGCTTAAGCTTGGCTCTGTCTCTTCTATGGATATTCATGTGACCTCCAAGTGCCTGTGCATTTGAGAACCCTCTCTTGCAAAAAGCACAAGTATAAGATCTAACTTGTACAGGACCACCTTGATCATCAGAGCTCCATCTTATCTGCTCGGATTTCTCAGCGTTTTGGGGATTGAACTCCATCTTTCTTTGGCAAGAAGAGGGCAAGTAGCAATAAGACAACAAAGAAAAAAAAAATAGTGTGTTTTAAAACTGGGGTCAACAGGTCGGCTATGAAAAATTTATAATCACATTGGAAAACAACAGAAGACATGCATGTACGAGTTTCCCGCCCTTATTTTAAGAAGTCAGTTGAATAATATAGTTAACAACTTAGCATGTATGCTTTTAAAAAGGTCAGAGAACCATAATATAAAACTAATTGAATAAAATAATAGCAGAATCTGTTTTTACTCATTCAATGATTCTACTAGACATCTTCCTTTATATTGCCTGCAGAGGATCAATATGAATTAATATAATTTTTATCTTGTGCTCTTTCAGGCTTTGTGAAAAGCTAATTAGTGTTTTCACTATGGGTGAAAAGTTAATTCAGGTTTTTACTTATTGTATTAGCTTGTGTGTTGCAGGCAAATACTCTAATTGTGTCTTTGGAGAACTAACAGTTTATCACAATTGCAGCTGTCATTTGCAATTTTTTTAGTAAAGAACTTAAATATTTGAGAAATGGAAAATCAAATAGACTTTTTGGCCTTTTTATAGTGGAATTAAACTCTTCATTTACAATTAGGAAATATGCATCTCTTATAAATTTTGAAACACAGTTTAAGGAGATAATTGAAGGTGTTCATAAGTTAGAAATTCCTTTTCCAACATTCTTAAGTTTAACCATTTTTTTGTAAAAAAGTTTAACCTTTTAAATTTCGTGGTTTGTTTGAATATGATATTAGAGTTTCTTTAATTAAGTAGTCTATAGGCTAGTTCAAATAAGCTTATTGATAGCTATTTGGCAAGTGTACCAAATCGCACAAGTAATAAAGTGATGAGTAAATTATCGTCTTCACAGGGAATTGTGTTGTCAAGTACCAAATTACTAATTTAGATACTATTTAAACGATGCAAATTAATGAAGAAAATAAAAAAATAAAAAAAAACTAAAATTTTAACTATGTTAAATGGGGTTGAGCAAACAAAGAGTGAGATGCTAGAGATCTGATTTCATTTGATTTTCCGATTATTTGGATTCTTTCTTAATTTAAATTCAAATTCAAGAATTGATGGTGGGATATCTAATTTAATTAAAACCCAATTCCTTAGTAGATTAATTCTCTTCAACTATCTAGAATTAACTAATTCCTTAGTCTAATTCCAAATAGAACAAGGCGTGAATGAAAAAAATCCCAAGTAATACCACACAATCAACAATATCTATTCCTATATTATTGCTTAATCATGATGTTTATCTCAGGAAGTAACATCACACATGAATTTCCCAATCCTATGCATGACCATCAATTTAATTTATGGTTGATCAAGTCATAAAAGCATTAAGAATAGAGATGAACACTCAATCATGAAAGAAAACTTAAATTAAGAATTAAAAATTCAAATAAATCATCCATTCAAGTTACATCATCACTCTAGCTAGGAAGAGTTTAGAAAACATCAAGAAATAGAAAAACAAAAGATGGGAAATTGTAAACTCCATTGAATCCAAGACAACAAGAATATGAAGATCTTGAATCCTTACGCCTTGATGATCTCCTTGGCTCTCCTAGGGTTGGAAGCCCTCTCCCCCAAAGCCCCCCTTTTTTTAGGGCAGAATAAGTCCTTTTATAAGATTTAGGAAATCCTAAAGCAATTGAATGTTGCTGCCACTTTTCTTCATAAAATGCGTTAACTTGGGCTGGACATATCTCATCAAATCTAGTCGAATTAGTGATAGTGGTCAACATAATATTCGTAGATCTTTTTCTTAACTCTCCATATCGGTGTGTGTGTGTGTGTGTGTGTGTAATTAAGATAATTAAGATAATATCATATGATTCAACGGTTATATTGATTAAATTCACATTTTATAAAAAGTTATTGAGCGGTGTAAATGGATACCTACCATATATATATATATATCAAGTGAGATGAATGACTTATTGTGAGAGTGAAATGAGTAAATCCTGACCATTAGATCTTACATGTATGATCAAGATTAAAATATAAAGTCATGTGACATTTAAGTAACTTTTAAGATCTTGACTATCAATACAAGATTCAATGGTCAATATTGACTTCTTTCACCTCCCATACTAAGATAATACTCTCACTTAATATGCCATATATATATATTCCTTTGTGCTCAAAAAAATTTGGAGTACACAAGAAACACTTTACAAAAGTAAAATAACAAGAATAAAGTACACAAGAATGTTTAATTATTTTTGGAATTGCTTACATTCACAAGATTAAAGGAGATATATAATCAAATACAATATTAAATGGGATTAATTACATGATTAGTATTTGTAGGAGTCACAAAAACCTTTACATCTATTACTATTTGATCAATCAATTTGAGACACTTATGTTAACTTTGTATTAGACTTTATTAGATGTTTATTGTGTCCAATATTAGTATTTTAGATGAGTTTAATGTTGTTGGGCTTCATTGGGCTTTAATGCAAATATTGAATAATTTTCAGATTTTGATGCATTTTGACCTTTCTTCCTTGGTTAGGCCATAACTTGGGACTCGGTGATCCATTTTGAGGAGATCTTAGTGTTTTTGGAAAGCTAAGACAATGCTCTACAAGTTTTATGAGAATTCAAAAGCTGGATTGGACTTCTAAGGGTCCAAAATTTCCCTGCAATGCAAAGTGAGTTTGCTGTCATGAAAATCTAGGCAGTGTGCACATATTGGACTACATAGTGAGCTATAGGCCTCCTCTTGGGCTGAAACTTGGCTATTGGAAAGATAAGACCCATATCTCTAACTTCACTGAAGACTATTTAGTCAATAGATGTCGTTTTAGGCATGATTATGAAGCTACAAGTTGGTTTGAATTTGGAAACACGTTCTGCCAACCTAACTTGAGGTAGGTTCAGTGTTTTTGGCATATCTGGAGTTCTAAACGTCTAAATGACATGATTCCAATTGCAAAATTTCAAGAAGACAACTGGCTACAACTTTCATGAGCCTCCAAGCCAAAATGCACTGTCTAGATCATGAAAATCAAGCTAGAAGTCGGATAAGAGTTGCTGACTAAAAGCCACCAACCATACACCAACCCACCTACCATGCACCAACCCACCAACCATGCATCAAGCTTCCATATTTGACAATTTTCATATTTTTACAGCTTGTATTCAGATTATGTACATATACAAATTGGCTTCTAGGATTAGTATAAATAGAGCCAATCTCTTTGTATTATAATGATTCAATTTTAAGTAAGTTTGAAGAAAGTTTGAGTATTTGTGAGAGTTTTCTTTCTCTTATTCTCCATTCTCTTTACAATTTCGTTTTTGTTATTTTATTTTTGAGTTCTTCTTTCCCATCCATGGAAGGCTAGGCTCTCATAATCAATCAAAGGGATTAGCCATCTTGATGTTTAATTTGGAGATCTTGTTTCGCTTGTTCATATTGCTTAATTGTTATTCAAGTTTCTCTTCTTCCTCTTTTGATTTTTATCTAGATTAAATTGCTTAATTTGATTTAGATATTGATGTGATAATAGCTTTATTATCATGTATTCAAAGAGGATCACAAAGACTAAACAATATATTAAAGCTTTTTTATATATTGTTTAGCTTGGTTAAATTCTAGATCTTAAGTTAATCTATGTTGAATGGTGCTTACTTTATCTAACCTTAGTTAATCAAATCCTAGATGCTTATCTAGTAGAGAATTCTTGGATCATGTTAAGGCTTCTTGATGTGATCCAAGGCCAAGAACATGGTTAGCAATTAAGTGAATTCCTTGTGATCAATGATGAGTTAAACTCAAGATCGGTAAATTTCCTTGGATTGGTTGCTTCTTTATATTTGTTTACAATTTTAAGTCACATACTTTTATCAATCTTGTTAATCAACAACAAAACCCCCCATTTTAATTATCTTGATATGATTGAATATTTGTTTTTATTGGATCCTTGAGAGACGATTCGGTTCATTCTTTATACTACAGATTAGCTTGTGAATCGGTAATTTTTATTATTTGACGGGTCTCGACAACCTCTTGTCACTATTTTATCATTATACCTTGTAAGTCTTGTAAGCAATCACCCTATGGACTCACTATGTGTATGAGCGCATATCAAAGGTACTTAACAGTCTAGCTTGCTGATGTGCCATGTGTTCACTGCAAAGCCTTTCAAGCTCACCCGCAACACATATAGACATAAGGCTATGCGCTGTCACAATAAGGAAATAAAGTTGTGCCCTGAGTCAAAGCTATAGCTTTTGACTTTGTGGTAAGTGCTTAATCCAACAAGTGGTATCAGAGCAAGGTTGCAGGTTTGAGTCTCTTAGGTGTTGTTGGAGGGGAGATTGTTGATCTTATGGGAGGCCAGTGATCACAATATAGACTCCCTGTGCATATGGGCACACATCAAAGGTGTTTGACAGCTCAGTCTGCCAGTTCGCCACGTGTACACTATGAAGCACCTCAGGCCCACCCACATCATGTATAATGCATGGCTATGTGCTGGCATAATAAGAAAATAAAGTTGCGCTCTAACTAAAAGTTATAACTTTTGACCTAGCTATAAGTGCTTAATCCAACATACCTAATATTCAATTACGATCTCTTCAAAGGTCTACCATATCCCTAAATTCTTCATAGGCTCTCTCTCACATGGTCCCCTCGTACGTCTCAAACCTTTTCCAAGTTACTAGACTTGCCTGGCAAGTATTCTTTTATTTTTCATATCAAGATATTACTATAACTAGTAGAAAACAAACGACAAGAAACTATTTGTATCTTTCAACTATTCTACTTCTTTGCTAGCAAGTACCAAAGCAACGAACACATACTCCATGCTAGAATGACTTATGCATGTCTTTCCAAGAAATCCATGAGCCGAGGTTAGAAATCCAGCCTAATATTAACATTGTCAATGACTATTCAATTAACATTAGTATCGTTGCATTATTGTTGGAAAGTTGTATGAAACAATCCTACAATTTATGCTTGTTTTAATTAGATATCCTAGGACTCTTCCAAATCCCATTCCAATGGTCAATATTTCCTAGCCTTATCAATAATGCCCGGTTGAATATCTAACTCAAAGAAGCCCATCCCCAATGCCACAGTCAATCCCGCATGTACATCATGAAAAGCCGTAAGTAATGCAATACAATCCCTCAAAATGAAACCCAATCCACGCTTCTCATCAGTAAGTCAAGCCCACTAGTGTGGTTATTTAGTAAGTTCATTGAAGATATCTCTCTAGTGTTTCAGGCTTTCCTTGACCCCTAACAGGTGGTATCAAAGCCGATCGTTCGAATAGGTTAGGACAAGTATTGGAGAGACAGTGATTACATAAAAAGTCCAGGTGGAATGGTAAGGCATGTGATCAATCAATTTGAGACACTTGTATTAGCTTTGTATTAGGCTTCATTAGATGTTTATTGTGCCCAATATTAGTATTTTAGATGAGTTTAATGTTGTTGGGCTTCATTGGGTTTTAATGTAAATATTGGATAATTTTCGGATTTTGATGCATTTTGACCTTTCTTCCTTGGTTAGGCCATAACTTGGGACTCGGTGATCCAATTGAGGTGATCTAGGTGTCTTTGGAAAGCTAAGACAAGGATCCACAAGTTTCATGAAGAACTCAAGAGCTGAATCGGACTTCTAAGGGCCCAAAATAGCCTTGCAATACAGAGTGAGTTTGCTGTCACGGAACCATCTGGGCAGTATGCACATATTGGACTATATAGTGAGTTATAGGCCTCCTCTTGGGCTGAAACTTGGTCATTTGAAAGATAAGACCCATATCTCCAACTTCACTGAAGACCATTTTGTCAATAGATGTCGTTTTAGGCATGCTTTTGAAGCTACAAGTTGGTATGAATTTGGAAACACGTTCTTCCAACCTAACCTGAGGTAGGTGCAGTGTTTTTGGCATTTATGGAGTTCTAAAAGTCCAAATGACATGATTCAAATTGGAGATTTTCAAAGAGACAACTAGCTACAACTTTCATGAAGACCTCAAAGCCAAAATGCACCGTCTAGGTGATGAATTTGAAGCCAGAAGTTGGATAAGAGTTGTTGACTAAAAGCCACCAACCATACACCAACTCACCTACCATGCACCAACCCACCAACCATGCATCAAGCTTCCATTTTTGACAATTTTCATATTTTTATAGCTTGTATTCAGATTATGTACATGTACAAATTGGCTTCTAGGATTAGTATAAATAGACCCAACCTCTTTGTATTAGATGAATTCAATTTGGAAGTAAGTTTCAAGAAAGTTTGAGTATTTGTGAGAGTTTTCTTTCTCTTCTTCTTCATTCTCTTTGCAATTTCGTTTTTGTTCTTTAAATTCTGAGTTCTTCCTTCCCATCCATGGAAGGCTAGGCTCTCATAATCAATCCAAGGGATTAGCCATCTTGTTGTTTAATTTGGAGATCTTGTTTTGCTTGTTCATATTGCTTAATTGTTATTCAAGTTTCCCTTCTTCCTCTTTTGATTTTTATCTAGATTAAATTGCTTAATTTGATTTAGATGTTGATGTGGTAATAGCTTTATTATCATGTATTCAAAGAGGATCATAAAGATTAAACAATATATTAAAGCTTTTTGATAGATTGTTTAACTTGGTTAAATTCTAGATCTTAAGTTAATCTATGTTGGATGGTGCTTACTTTATCTAACCTTGGTTAATCAAATCCTAGATGCTTATCTAGTAAAGAATTCTTGGATCATGTTAAGGCTTCTTGATGTGATCTAAGGCTAAGAACATGGTTAGCAATTAAGTGAATTCCTTGTGATCAATGATGAGTTAAACTCAAGATCGGTAAATTTCCTTGGATTGGTTGTTTCTTTAGATTTGTTTACAACTTTGAATCTCCTACTTTTATTAATCTTGTTAATCAACAACAAAACCCCCCTTTTCTAATTATCTTGATCTAATTAAATCTTTGTTTTTGGATCCTTGAGAGACGATTCGGTTCATTCTCTATACTACAAATTAGTTTGTGAACCGGTTATTTTATTTGATAGGTCTCGACAACCTCTTGTCAGCATGACAGATTTGACCTAACTTATGTTGTGGAACATTAAAGACACACACTCAGATGAAAATTGGTAACACGTTGGTGGAAACGTAACTCAGTCAAGATGACAGTTGAGCGGTAACACATTGGTGGAGATGACTTGGTCAAGGTGACGGATGAGCAGTAACACGATGAAGATGTGACTCGGTTAAGTTGACAAATGAGTATTAACATGATAAGGATGTGACTCTTGGAAGCAAGCTTGATAGAATGTGTTCTTAGTTAGACTGTAAACTACTTGAAAAAAGGCTTCATCTCAAGGGGAGTAAACCCGTGTAAAGACTTGCACTTGAGGGAGAGACTATTAAGAATTCAAGTGTGAGTAAGATGTGGTGAAGAGTCCCACATTAGTAAGGAATAGATAAAATGAGAAACACATAAGTGGAATGACCTATATATGAACATAATACCTTAAGGTTTTAGGTTGAGACATGGTATCAAGCCCATTGGTATGGTTTCTTGATAAATCCATTAAAAAAGATATCCCCGGTATTGCAGTCCCCCTAACCCCAACACAGTCTTCTTAACCATATGTTTCTTTTGACTACATAAAGATGATGGAAACTATAGTAATCGCTTTGTCAGTGCAACTTGGTAGAGTGAGATTTTAGGGAAAGGGAATATATTACCCCTTATTATGTTGCAATTGACTTAAAAATAGAAAGAAAAAAAAAAGAAGAGGAAATGTGGTGGCACATAATTTAGCACAACTAGCTAGAACATATGATTTATATATTTGTTTAGGGGATGTTTGATTGCTCCTTCCGTACTTCCATCTTTCGCTTTCTCTGTTATATATGAAGACATCTCTGTTGAATAGGTTCTAATGAATGACAAACGTGATAGAAGTCATATGCTCAACAAATGAGAAGAAAACAACAAGAACTAAAAAATTGAGAAATTTGGACTTAAATGCCATATTTAATTAAAGAGATGAAAACCACTAATTTTAATAAAATTGTAGAACTTAATTATCATTATGTCAATTTGGCTTATCAATCAGATACAAATGGACTACAATTGAGAACAATACCAACGGATCCGTGGAGTTCTGTCCTTCATTTTCTATCATTTTCGTTTGTGTGATATTCTTATGGCTCGTGGAAATCCCCTCTAGTGAGAGTAAATAGCTTTCAAAACCATTCTCCATTGAATTTAGTTTACAGACAGATTATATATTGTTGCCTACAAGGTTAATGAATTTATTAAACTTGACATATCAATTTGATAACTGTACTCCATATATATCAAATACTTTCTTGTCTAATCTTATAAATTATTTTTTCTCTTGAATGATACTACTATAAAATCTTTCTTCAAAAATTGGCCAAAACTGTTGGCGTGACTGTATTTAATTTTAAGTGGTCATGGTCCAAACTTAAACTTTTTATTTTTTATTTATTAAACTCAAATGTAACCACATCAACATCTTACGCGTAGTGAGTATGTTGCACAATATTATTGCTCTCTTAGCTACGAGGATTGAGTTGAGTAATGTTATTTTTACAAAATTTTCTTCAAAATGGAAATGTAACCAGTAAAAATGTTGGATTACATAAAAAAAATTAATTGATTACTTTTTCTTGCAAACAATCAATTTGAAAAAATAGTATGTTAAAAGCTCTTAGAAAGTAGCACTATTAGTAATCCTATCACTTTACAAAGGCTTTTTGTAAGGGATGAAGAGAAAGAAGAAGAAAAAACTTAAACTAACATATAACGCTAGTGTTAAACTCCTTTTATGAACTAGTATTTTGAAACCCTCTTATCATTTGTTTTCACTCGCTATCAGATGCACACATATTGGATGAATGAGGATGGCAATGGTTGCACCAAAATGGCTCACCTAGTTCATGCGCCTTCTATCGCGCCTAGGCAATCCATAATGTTTCATTATGTAGAACTTAATTTAGTGGAATATAATGTCGCTTGAGGAATATTAACTGATGAAGCAAGTGCTAGTCATCTACCTATCAATTAGTTTGGAAAGTTTCAGTTGACACAACTTCAAAACTTGGCATCTTCTAGTTGTTAATATTGTATAGAAAATGGCAATTAAATACATTTGGTGTCATAAAAAATAAAAGTAGAGTAAACATTCATTTTGACATTTTAAAAATATACACGACATTATATTAATTCTTCATTTATAAATATATCAAATTGTTTATCCAAAAATATATACGAGATCAAATTGGTCATTTAATATCACATTTTTACTATCAATTAAATTGTCTTTAAAATGACATCAAATTAGTCATTAAAAAATGAAACTGATGACATTAATTATCATTGAATGATGAATCTGATGTTGCTGATAAATAAAAAACTAATGTGATATTACATATATCTTTTGAAAATTAAAATGAGTGTTTATTCCCAAAATTACTAGCAATGTGTAAAAGACGATATTTTTTAAAATAGCTATTGACGGATTTACCAAACAGAGAAATAGTGCTATTTCTAATCAAGAATTTCAGACAAATAAAAGTAGCTATTGTCTTAGCAGAAAAAATAAATAAATAAAAACAAGTAACAAAATCTCATGAAAAATAAAAATGATCAACTCACATCCAGCTCAACTAGCTAAGTAATATTCTATAAACTTAAAAAGTATATCATGCATAACTCGGGTTGAAATATGATTAATCTGATCGTATTGAATACCTCGTAAATAATATACGTATTCTTTTGCTATGCTTTCAAATATAATAATTGTAATATATATATATATATATATATATATACCTATCTTCAACAATAATAATTAAAAATAAAAACTCTAAAAGAGGGCGTGGTGGAGTATATTGACCCTTATTTTGTCCAACAATTCAAGCCTCATCAAACCAAATCACCAAATTTAGGGGTTTGTCGTTAGGGTTGTTTTCATGTTGATAATATAAGTACTAATTTCCCAAGTGATGATGAATGAAGTGACAATTAAGTGGATTTTAGTGATTTTCTACGTTCGATATCACCATCCAGCATTGGTCATAATATGCTGTGTCAGCCTCATACATCTGACTAGCCTATTATTTTTTAATTCTGCACGCATTATGATACAATGACAATTGTCGATAATTAAACTTCTAGGTGATCTTGGTGTACCAAAGAAGTATATAATTAGTGCATATTAAAAAGGACTTGGTCTTGAGACTGAACAAATTCGAGGCTGAGAAGGCTCATGCAAAAGTTTATTATATACGGTAACTTACTAGCTATTGCATCATCAGTTAGGTGACACATGCATTGAAAATTCATGCATGCGCAGAGTAAGAGCTTTGGACCTACTAATTAAGTTTAACAAGTAATAATATTCGTATCGTTTTTTTAATGTATATATTTGGGCTCTGAATTTTTATGCTGAGTTACTGCTAGTTGATTAAGTTATTAGAAAACTTAGTTTTAAGAGGTGTGCTATTGGACCCCGAACAGCAGTGCCATCAACATCTCTGGACATCACATTCAGGTTCAGAATCGAATGTAAAAAATACATTGGGACCCAACAGAATTAAAAGACATGACATACTGAAACTTTTAATTTTTTTTTTTGGTTTGGGATGTTTTGCCGGATGACAGAGAATTTCACTTAGCTTCCATTAATCTCATTGAACAGAGGGAGCACAATGAAGTTTTCTTGAGGGAATCCTAATGTTCTTATCTCAATCAAGTCTTTTTCTTCTCACTGTGATGGTTTACTTTTCGTTTTAATGCTAATCAATGATTTCCTCAATTCCTATGTTACGTTGTGTGAAAGAATGAAATGTCATTCCGCATGTAATCTTATTAGAATAAGATAATTCTTATGTTTATTTTTGGGGGAAAACATGGAATGTCATTGTTATTTTGAATGTTATTCCACAAATTTATAGAATCTCATTTCTTAAAAAATGGTATTGGGATTCATATTTTTGTGGAATAGGATTCCATATATTTTTCCTAATATATACTTAATTTAATTTATAAAATGATACAAATACTTTTCCATAAATTACAAAATATTCTCACTCCTCCTATGATGTACATCCCCTATCGACTCCCTGTACCCCTTTATTTGAATATCTATTGCTAGTATACAAGTTGAAAAATATTTGATAGCTTATGGTGATGTAATTTTCAATCTTTTGGGTACTTAAAGTTGGGGATTTTTTTTTTACGATGTAATTTTCATTTTAGATTATCATAAAACCATTATTTCTCTAGATGATCTACAACATTTTAGATTATTTTTTAATCATGGTTTTATTTAATTTTAGTTCTAAAATTTTTAAATCATGTACAATACTAAAATCAATAATATACGTACTAATGTCATGAAGTATTACAAATATAATTATAATATATTAATTATATATTATAATTAATTATATTAATGTACATCCCCTATCGACTCCCTGTACCCCTTTATTTGAATATCTATTGATAGTACAAGTTGAAAAATATTTGTGAGCTTACGGTGATGTAATTTTCAATCTTTTGGGTACTTAAAGTTGGGGATTTTTTTTACGATGTAATTTTCATTTTAGATTATCATAAAACCATTATTTCTCTAGATGATCTACAACATTTTAGATTATTTTTTAATCATGGTTTTATTTAATTTTAGTCCTAAATTTTTTAAATCATGTACAATACTAAAATCAATAATCTACTAATATCATGAAGTATTAAAAATATAATTATAATATATTAATTATAAGTAAAGAAAAAATGTTGAAAAGAAAAAAAATATTATCAAATTGTTGAAAATTAATCTCATATTATAAATATATATGTTGAAAAGGAAAGTTAAACTTTTTCATTTTTTGCATTAGAATATTTATGTCGTGTACATTAATTTAAATTTCATTTCACATTGTATTTCATACACTAAACTATAAAATTTCCTTTTAAATTATTTTATTTCTAATCTCACCGAACTATAAAATAAGAATGAATTTTTATTTCAGTTTATTAATTCTTATTTTTGTTCCTTTTCTTATTGCATATAATTATATTCTTTACACCAAACATAACGTTATGGTTAGAAGAAAGACATGTTTCAGATTCTCCATACAAGTTTCTCTTTTTCCTTTAAAAAACAAATGCGTCACCCAATAATATAGGAAGCTTGTTAAAAACTTAAGGTTATTAAAAGCATATTTGAAAAATATTAATTCTTTATCAAAATAATTTTTTTTCAATTAAAAATGGTTTTATCTCAAATTTATTTTGTTTGTTTAAAGTGTGTAAAATTGATTATAAGTTAAGATAATTGTTTTTATTAACTAAAAATAGCTTTTTAAGAAAAGCTTTTATTTTGAACTTTTAATTAAGTAATTTTAGCTTATTTTGAAAGTTTTGGTAGATAAATACTCTTTTGTCCTTAACTAAATAACTCTTTCAATCATTTTATATATTTTTTAGTAATTTAATACATAAAAACAATTCTTTTTATACAATCAAAACAAACTTTTATTGCTTAAAATTGATTGTGAACTAAGATATCCAAACATAAATTGATTTTTTTTTATAACTGAGTTTTTTTAAATCAATTATCTAGAGTGTGTTTAGATTAACTGTGAAAAAAATATTAATTTAAAAATCGAACAGGTTGCAAATCGGTAAGCTTGACTTGCCTCGCATCAACTCTTAGGCCTAAACAGACCAGTCCCCAAAACTTTAATTTTTTACTTGTAAATTTTGAAATAAGTTTAAATTTAATAATTTCAAATCAAATATTACATTGTATAGACATAATATTGAATACTTTCATCTCATCTAAAGGGTTTAGAGAGAATTCAAACAAATAAATAATATAAACTTATAGAGTTTGACAAATGTATTTTGTATGTGAGTTGTTAATTGTGTCACTGCTAGCCTATATAGTACGTGCATTTTGTAGTTTTGATTTTTAAATATATTATTTAATTAACTTTTAAATTGAATTTTTTTTGTACAAACAAATCGAAACTTAAAATAAATATTATGTGGACGGCCCGTAGGTTGACCCGTTTAACTTGCAGGTTAAACGGGTTGATCCAAAATTATTTATGTTTTTACGGGTCACTAATTTTGAAGCTCGACTCCTATAATTTAGGCGGGTAAACGGACTGACTCGACGAGTTTGACCCCTTTTGGCGACCCTATGTGAATGTATACTTTTTTAAATATCAACATCTAAGGGAGTCGTGGATGTTGGCCTATTTGAAATTAGATGAAGCCTTGGTTTAATTGTAAAGCTTAAAGTGGATAACTGGATGTCTTAAAACCCCTGTAAAGGGTTGTTAGCTAGTTCCTTAGGTGATGGTTTTTTGGTTGATTTCAAATATGAGCCATCTTTAATTTTTTGTTTTTGCTATGGCTATATTGGACATGACGATAACTGTCACGATCGGGAAAAATCGTGACGGGGAGTGACGAGAGAAAAATAGTTAAAAACAATAGAGTTGTTACCAATTGTTTATCGGGTAGGAAAAATGATTAGCAAAACCCTTTAAAAATGGATTTAAAATAAATAAACAAAAAGGTGGTCTGCGAAAACTAGGTAAGGTTCGGGAGTTGATTATGCACAGGAAATGGTGGAAACTTGACCTCACTACACCCTTGATACATTCATCCTAAGACGATTATATATGAGCCATCTTCAATTTTTTGTTTTTGCTATGGCTATATTGGACATGATGATAGCTGTCACGATCGGGAAAAATCATGACGGGGAGTGACGAGAGAAAAATAGTTAAAAACAATATAATTGCCACCAATTGTTTATTGGGTAGGGAAAATGACTAGCAAAATCCTTTAAAAATGGATTTAAAATAAATAAACAAAAAGGTGGTCTATGAAAACCAGGTAAGGTTCGAGAGTTGATTATGCACAAGGAATAGTGGAAACTTGACCTCACTGCACCCCTGATACATTCGTCCTAAGACGATTACCTTAAGTTAGTTGTGCGAACTTTATAACCAAAATGATATCTATTTTACCCTTTTTAGCAAGTAGAGAAATTAGATAAACGCAAACAATTATTCCAAACAACAAGGAAACTAAATTATAAAAATTAAAAGTTTGACTTGACTTGCACTCCTACGTATCTCTTGGTACAATGGGGAACTCAAAGCTATGTAGTTCTTTCTAGAAAATGATTGTGGGTTGATTGATTTTAATTTAGAAAAATATTGTTTTGAATTAATTGATTAAAAGAAAAAAAATTGATTTGATTAAAAGAGGATGAATTGATTTAATTTAAAAGAAAATTTTGTTAACACATCCTAAATATAATGGAATGCGGTACTAGACTCACTGATGCATCCTAAGAAAAATATCTAGTGGGTACTTGATCCATGAAGACAACTAATACGATTTGTAGCGTTAGACCGCTTATTTTAAAAAGCTTCTATTGACGTAACCTAAATAGAATGAAAGGTGGTACTAAGCCCACTAATCCACTCCAAAGAGATTGTCTAGTGGATACTTGATCTCTAAAGACAACTAAACGTGATTTGTGGCATTTGACCACTTAACCTTTACAAATCATTATTTACAACACAAAGTGAATCAATTATTTCATGGATATTTATTAAAACTAAACTAAAACAGTTTGGATGCGAAAATAAGAACCATAGCACAAAAGGGAAAATGATCAATTGGTTAGTCAGAAATTCGAGCACCTCAAGGAGGAACCGACCAGCCTACTGAAATTGCAACAAGAAACTCGATCTTGTCAGAGAGATGGGGTACTCGATGGATACCAAATCGGTTAGGAACTGATTGGACAAAGGAAAAGTCAAGGGATAGGATCGGATAGTGTACAAGGCCAATCAATTTGGTTGATGGACATCATGTGAAAGGTTATTGGATCAGTTCGGAACCGATCAATCAGTTGGTGATCAGGGAAAGGAAGTGATCGGTCATAACAGATCGACTAAAGGTAAGTGGTGATCACAAGGGTAAGCTCGGTTAGTCGGATGATGGGGAAAAGTATTTAAGGAGGTCGGTTCGGTTATAAGAGCTAAGGGGGCTGAGGGCTGAGGGCTAAGGTCTGCTCTGTCGGGTAGTTGATGAGGAATTGTTTGGGGAGCTCGGCTCAGTCCAGTAATTGCCGAGGAAAGTGTTTTGGGAGCTCAGGTTGGTCTAGTGTACTGAGGGGCTAATAGGTTAAGGGTAAGGTCTGCTCGGTCGATTTGGGGTTCATAGGGAAATGATTTGATCTATTAAGGGATAAGGTCTGCTCGGTCAGGTGTTGATATGAGGGTTTAATGGGTTAAATGTGAGATTAGTTTGGAGGAGTGGTCTGAGAGTTGATAGGCTAAGGTTAGGCTTGGCTCAGGGAAGTGATCTGATGAGTCATAGGCTAAGACTAGGTTGGATCAATTTGGTTGGGAGATCTGAGGGGTTTATGTGTAAAGACTAAGTGTCAGATCAGTAAGTACCGATCGGCTAAAGATAATTGTGGTTGGAAGTGATCGATCAGAAATGATACTGGTAAGGGGTGGTAAATCGGAAATGGTCTTGGGAAATGGTGGTCGGTCGGAAAATTGTCTTGAGAATTGGTGGTTGTTTGGACAGGGTGCAGACTCTATTTTCTGATTTTTCACATATTTGTAAAGTTGTTGAGTGATTATTAGGGTGGGTGTTAGTGCTATTTTTGGAGGTAAGGTAGTGAGATATTATGGTGGCTTTAGTTGTTCATGGGTGGCTTTGGATGACATTTTATAGTGGGAAAAAATGGCTCTGTTTTTGGATGAAAAAGTGCAAGGAATGGGTGTGTGAAATATTGTTCAAGATGGATGGAGGTGAATGTTGAGGTGTAGTGGTATTTTGGGGTTGTTTTGGACGATTGTTGGGGCTCGAGTGGCTGAAGTGCTATTCCCAGAAGTTACATGGTGGTAGAGGGATAGAGGCAAAGTTGGAGAAAGAAAAAGAAAGAAGACTCAACTAGACCAAATTAAACTAAGATATCAATCAAAACTAAAACCCACAGAAGCGTGATCAACATCAGGAACTAACACAAACATGAACAGAAAACATCAAGCGTAAAGAAAGTAGAAAACATGGAGTTTACCTCTTGAAGCACAAAATGGAAAATGACACCTCTTCCTTTCCAACCTTTTTTTCTCCCATAGTTGGAGTTCTCCAAAAAAATTTGAATCCCCCTCCTTTGTTTTGTTCCCCCCTTTTCTCTTCGTTCCAACCTCAGCCAAAAAAATTCGTTGCCTCTCCTTAAAGTCCACCCGTTAATAATGTGTGTGCAGGGTGTGTGTAGAGTGTGGGGGAGTGTATCGTGTGTGCTATGTGTAGACTGTGGTCTCCCCTTTTGACTTGGTGGGCTTGGTGGAGTGGATGTTGGGTCTGGATGCAAAGGGGGAACTGGGCCTCTTTTTTTATTTATATTTTTTTTCAAATTTTTAAACACCTGGTCAAAATGGGTTGTTCACAATAGGAACTGTAAAAAATTTTTTGTCTTTATTCATGTATCTTTATACCTTTGAGAAACTATAAAGCTTTACTTAGAGATAAACAACCTAATAAGCTTAAGAAACCTAAAAATGCTAGCATCAAAGCCAACTTTGTAGGGCAAAAGAATTGATATGAATTCTGAAAATCAAAATATATCCAAATTTACATGTTTCAAATTTCTCTCAGAAACAATTAATTGATAACAAGCCTTTTTCTAGAGGAAGTAATTAAAGTGAAACATGCAACCCTATCTATTTTTGAATTCCCTAAATGAGGGGGAAAGACCAAAGATAAGATTGTGGAAAAGGTAATCACCTCTGTTTTGCAAGAATCTAGCAAGTAGAATAAGCAATCACTTGATCAAGTGGAATTTCTCAGGGGATAACTATTATCTAGGACAGTGCTACAGGGTTGAAGGAAATACAAAAAATAGGTTTATTGGTAATTAGCATTGACAGTGGTAACTGATAAGAATCACCAAGTGCTGGGGCTTACTGGTTCTTTTGTTCTCTAATCAGAGGAGTATATACTAATAGATATTCCCAAAATTCAAGTAGTTAATATTAAATGTAAAGAAGACTGTGACCGCAGAAGCTAATGGTAAAGTTGGTTGCCTGCCTTTTCAATTTAATGTAGCGAGTTCTCATTCTGCTAAACCTAACACCAATGGAACTATGAAGAAGAAACTTAAACTGAAGAATCTAGCTTGTCAGAAAAATGCAGGAAGCATAAACAATCAACGAAGGTAGTGACATCAAATATGCTGATAAGGTTACATGTAATTAAGAGGTATTGGAGATTGTTTTTTCTTTTTGGTCAACCACCCTAATTAGTCATTTGAATCGAGTGGCGCCCCGCGGTATCCCCACGGATTAGGCCATTTGGGCCCCCCCTATGGGACTAATCCACAAACGGCATCTTAGAGCACAAGGGTTTTTGCTACCTCCTAATCAAAGTGACTCTTACTGGGATTCAAACTTGCGTCATATCCCATAGGACGAGCTTGCTTACCAGCTCGACCAACCATCAGTTAATAGGTGTTAGAGATTGATTAGATGGCGCTAATGATGGAAAAATGCTATACTAGTATAAAAGTGATCAAGTTCCTGATCCTATGCAGCTTTGGTTTTGATTTGGGATGACTATTTTTTTTTTTTTAATATTGTTTCAACTAGTTTTGTGGTTTTGAACCAAATAGTTGTTGGTTGTGATTCTTGGATATAGGAAAAAGATATTTGCGCAAACTTTTGTGATGTATGTGCATAATCTGAATCATTTAAAAAAGTTATAGTGGGACCAATATGTTATCCAATGACTTGCATAAGAGTATGCAAAGAGTGTGTGAATGTAAATTTATGCAAGTATAATTACTTTTAAATATATTCCAATTTTAATAAAATTCTTACTTTTGGTCAATAGACTTATAGTTTAATTAGCAGCGATTTTAGTCATTAAAATTGTGGTGTGATGATAATAATGGAGGTTCAATTTTTCACCAACATATCTATTCTCCTCTCCTAACTAATTAGGTGCTTGCACCTCCAACGCAGCTGAAAGAAAATTCTTACCTTTCACTGAAAAGAAAAACCGAAAAAGAGATGTTTATCTTTTCATTTTTTCTTTGTTTTCTTTGTCTTTTTATTTTATTCCTTGAGTGAATAAATTAAATATAGAGAGTTATCTCAATGAATAACATATGAGAAATGATGCTTATACATATATTTTATCTCACATATTTTTATTTATCTAAGTTTTTAATGTTGAAAAAAGAGAGGAGAGGAGAGAGAAAGAAAGAGAAAGAGGGAGAGAGAAAAAAATAGAGATATGAGATATATGTGAGATAAAATATATGTGTAAGTATTATTTTTCATATGGTGACAGAAAGATTTTCTTCCCCTTTCCATATGAGATACAGAAAGAATTCGTTAGTTTCATTATAATGAAGCTTATGACTATAGTCAATACTACTTCCAATTAGAAATTCTCGAAATAAGTCCAAGCTTTTTTGACCTACCAGTGAGTAGTAACTCTAGTCTTCTCATTTTGGATCTATTTGATAATTTGACTTGGCATTAAATTGAAAAGACTTAACAATAAAAATTTATTAATTAGTAGTATTTATTTAATATAAACTAACATTACAAAAAAAATACTTAATTTGACCCTAATATTTAATTAATTAAAAAATAGATATATTTTACCAATATATATATATATATATATATATAATATGAGTAATCATTGAATGTACTTTGTAGCAACTATTTACTTAAGTAGTAAGCAAGCGTGAACTTACGGTTAGGGATGTCAACGGGGCATGGTAGGGGTGGGGAGTACTTTCCGTCTCTGCCCCCGTATTTCCCCCTTCCTCGTTCCCGATTCCCGTCGTGGGGAGCTTTTCTCCCCTGTCCCCATCCCCATGGGGATCCTAAAAATTTATTACAAAATTACAAAATTACAAACTAAAATCCAATAAATTTTTAAAAAATTATATATAATTAAGTTATTAAATTTAAAGTTATATCATAACAAGTTCAAACTTAAATAGTACAAGCACAATATCCAAATTAAATAAAAAAAATATGAAAAGACCAAAATATTATTAGTATTTATGATATATAGTACACATAATATATAATGGATATATATGTAATCTACATTGGGCGGGGACCCCGCAGGGCAGGGGGTAGGATCCCCATCCCCGTCCCCTTCCCCGAATCACTTTCGGGGAGATTTTGTCCCCTGTCCCAGTCCCCAGGGGGGAAATTCCTTGCTCATGGGGCCTGACAAGAGGTTGTCGAGACCTCGTCAAATAATAAAAATTACCGGTTCGCAAACTAATTTGCAGTATAGAGCATGAACCGAATCGTCTCTCAAGGATCCCAAAAAGAACAAAGATTTAATCAGATCAAGATAATTAAAATGGGGGGTTTTGTTGTTGATTAACAATATTGACAAAAGTACAAGACTTAAAGTTGAAAACAAATCTAAAGAAACAACCAATCCAAGGAAATTTACCGATCTTGAGTTTACTCCATCATTGATCACAAGGAATTCACTTAATCGCTAACCATGTTCTTGGCGTTAGATCACATCAAGAAGCCTCAACATAATCCAAGAATCCTCTACTAGATAAGCATCTAGGATTTAATTAACCAAGGTTAGATAAAGTAAGCACCATCCAAACATAGATTAACTTAAGATCAAGAATTTAACCAAGCTAAACAATCCATCAAAAAGCTTTAATAAATTGTTTATTCTATGTGATCCTCTTGAATACATGATAATAAAGCTATTATCACATAAACATCCAAATCAAATTAAGCAATTCAATCTAGATCAAAATTAAAAGAGGAAGAAGAGAAACTTGAATAACAATTAAGCAATATGAATAAGCAAAACAAGATCTCCAAATTAAACAACAAGATGGCTAATCCCTTGGATTGATTATGAGAGCCTAGCCTTCCATGGATGGGAAGGAAGAACTCAGAAAATAAAGAACAAAAATGAAATTCTAAAGAGAATGGAGAAGAAGAGAAAGAAAACTAACAAATACTCAAACTTACTACAAAATTGAATTCTAACTTACTTCCAAATTGAATCTAACTTACTTCAAAATTGAATGCATGATAATACAAAGAAATTGGCTCTATTTATACTAATCCTAGAAGCCAATTTGTACATGTACATAATCTGAATACAAGCTATAAGAATATGAAAATTGTCAAAAATGGAAGCTTGATGCATGGTAGGTGGGTTGGTGCATGGTAGGTGGGTTGGTGTATGGTTGGTGGCTTTTAGTCAACAACTCTTATCCGACTTCTGGCTTCAAATTCATCACCTAGACGGTGCATTTTGGCTTGGGTGTCTTCATCAAAGTTGTAGCCAGTTGTCTCCTTGAAAATCTCCAATTTGAATCATGTCATTTGGACTTTTAGAACTCCAGAAATGCCAAAAACACTTCACCTACCTCAAGTTAGGTTGGAAGAACGTGTTTCCAAATTCAAACCAACTTGTAGCTTCTGAAGCATGCCTAAAACGACATCTATTGACAAAATGGTCTTCATTGAAGTTGGAGATATAGGTCTTATCTTTCAAGTGACCAAGTTTTAGCCCAAGAGGAGGCCTATAACCCACTATATAGTCCAATATGTGCATACTGCCCAGATGGTTCCGTGACAGCAAACCCACTCTGCATTGCAGGGATATTTTGGACCCTTAGCATTCCGATCCAGCTCTTGAGTTCTTCATGAAACTTGTAGACCATTGTCTTAGCTTTCCAAAGACACCAAGATCACCTCAATTGGATCACCGAGTCCCAAGTTATGACCTAACCAAGGAAGAAAGGTCAAAATGCATCAAAATCCGAAAATTATTCAATATTTGCATTAAAGCCCAATGAAGTCCAACAACATTAAACTCATCTAAAGTACTAATATTGGGCACAATAAACATCTAATAATGCCTAATACAAAGCTAACATAAGTGTCTCAAATTGATTGATCAAATTCCCCCACACTTAAGCTTTTGCACTCCTGGGCAAAACACATAACAACGAAACTAAAGAAAAACAAGAAACATCATATTATTAAACTAAAAAAATAAAAACTGATTGTACCTAATCTAATCCACTTCCGTAGGAAAACACGATGGCACTTAGCATGTGCCACAAGCCTTTAAACCCCTAGGTGTCCCTAGTGGACGAGTTATAGTCTCGTGAGGGTTTACGAGGATGATACCCACAAACATGTAATATTTTATTTAATCAATTCAACTAATTTTTAAATACAAGCATTGTATCAAATATAAACCATAATTAATAAGTCAAGTATGCTTAACAAAGAATAGTTGAATCAAATCAATTGAGAATAAAGTATAGCATAATCATGCTTTAATCAGAAATAGGCATGTTCAGATTGAGTAAAATTCTTCACAAGTGACACTCAAATCACACAAGGTGTTTAGGTTAACTGTTTACGCTCAACTCAGTCAAATTATGAAAGTATTTTACCATAGGCTTGCATATACATCAATTCTCCACTACTTAGATCAAATAAATTACAAAAATCAAGAGGTCTTTCAAAAAAAGTTGTAATGGAACTTATAAGATGAAGGAAGGGAACAATATGGATTATAGCAGGTTAAAACCAAAGAGAATAAAAGAGCATTGAGGAGTAACTCAAGTAGAAAGCATAAAATTTTTACCCAAAACCATAAAATGCTCATTCTCTTCACACATTCCTTCCTTTTTCTATTCTTTTATTTTTCTTTCTTTTTTCTCTTTTTTTTTTGTTTTTTTTTTCTTTTGTTTTTTTTTTCTTTTGTTTTTTGTTTTTGTTTCTTTTGTTTTTTGTTTTGTACCAAGCATTTCGTATCAGCACACCAATTCCCCCACACTTAAATCATTGCAAGCAAAAGAATTCATCCAATAAGAAAATCAATGCTCTCCCATTCCCAAAGGTAAGGTAAAACATGGTTTTTCACTCAAGGCTTGTAATGAGCTAAGAACAAAGAATAGGCAAGTAGGCTCAGAGGGGGTTAACAATGGGATAAATGCAAGGTAGGTTTATTTGGCCAAAGCAGCTAAGTCAAGAAAAAATGCCTCTGTCATTTTCATGCAACATACAGACCAATGTAATCTCAAATCGATTCAATGCAAGTTCTAGAAAATAAATTCATAATTGACATCACTCATGAAAGAAAATAACCAAGTGTAAGTATCAAACTTGGAAAAGCCCAAAACTCACAAAGGTATGAAACATTCACTCAATTCAATCATGCCTTCTTCCTAATATCCACAATCATATACACATGTATATCATGAAAATGATTCAACTATAAATTGTTTTGCATACTTTTATTATCAATTAAGCTCAGATTCAGCACATGCTTGCATCAAAATTAATTGAAAAGATCAAATTTTGTTTTTGTTTTGTCTTTTTTTTGTTTTTTTGTTTTTTTGTTTTTTTGTTTTTTTGTTTTTGCTTTTTTTTTTGTTTTTTTTTTTATATGCAAGAACAAAATAATTTAAGACATACTATGAAATGCAAGTTAAGATGCGTCTCAAGAGCAAAACTACTCCTTACTCTGCCATCATACATCTAATAAGCTAGTAACAATAAAGATTAGCTGGTTAGTTTTTTTTTTTTTTTTTAACTAAACTATGTACATGGTAATGTCAACTATCCCTCCCCCCAACTAATTAAAGACATTGTCCCCAATGTCAAAATAAAGATAGGTAGAGTGTAGAAGGTCTTACCAGAAAACTGCAAATCGGGCCTGAAATAAGAAAAATTACAAAAAAAACAACAAAAACCAGAACAGAAAACAAAAATTCACAAAGACAAATTCAAATCAAGTTTTGGCTTTTTGCTGCTGCTGCCTTGTTCCCAATTCCGTGGAGCCATTACTGGATCACGTTGTGGTACAAATTCATTTAGTTGATCGAGCAATTGTTCGGGAGTTGCGGCGGATTACAAGACTTTGACGTGTCGCTTGTGAGATGAACCCTTTTTCTACGGACATGATCAAGAAAACAAAACAAAGCTTCATAAAAACCATTAACATTTAATATACCTATGGGTTTTTGGTGAAAGTTCTGTGACGAGGATGTAATTTGAAAGAGTTCTTCCAATGTTTCAAAACCACCCGAGGTAGGGCAATAAAGGCATCGGCATTTGCTATCATAATGTTCATGCGTTGGTGCATGCAAAATACCATTACTTCATCCCTAATGTTTTTCCAATGGGCTTGTGGTAGATAAAGGTAGGAATGACACCAAGGACTTTGCCACCTCCTAAATGTGCGGCGATTGCGACACAACCCATTAACCCAAGACTACCTCCTCAGTAAACTAAATGGATTTCTCTCTCGACTAGCACTTTTCGACCAAGATGGTGTGCAATATTTACAAACTCTTTATCTTTCCCAGGATTAGATCCACAAAGACACAAACACTCTTGATCAAAGCGAACTGAAGTGACTTCCATTTTTTTCTCTTTGTTTTTTTTTTGTACTCTCACCTTATCAATGATCTGAAGAGAGCAAAGTGCATTATTTAAAGGCATCAAAACTCAAAGGTAATAATTACACCTATAAAGGAGGGGTAGATCTGCGTGTCAGATAAGTTTGAAAAATAAGCACAGAAATGATAATAGCTATATGACAAAGATAAAAGGCTAATCTATATGTGTCAGAAGAAGTTTGAAAATACGCAACGCATATTTCAAAAGAATACGGCTACTTTTGATTTGATTTTATTTTATTTTTTTTTATTTTTATTTTATTATTATTTTTGAATTTTTTTATTTGATTTTTTTTAATAAACAAGAAGAAAAAAGAAAAATAAAAAATAAAAAATAATACTTACAGGAGGTGTGATTATGGCTCACATTTTCCCTGCAGTTTCACGTCCGATGTGACTTGAAGCTCTCTATGGGCCGATGGTCGGCTTCCCATCCAATTTTCTTAAAAATTGGCAAACAGGGTCTTTTTGAGTCAGATTCCCGAGACTATATCGCTCATGTTCATTTTGGAATATTGGCCATAAATCGAGAAGTACTCTGCACATCTCCACTTTAGGATGCGTCTCAAGAGTCAATAGAATGTTATCTAAAGACTCGCTTACTCATGCCATCCTTTATGAAGTTAATTTTATCATCTCGGTTTATAGGCGTCATTCCAATTGATTTGCATTTTGTGTTCTGAGTCCATCTTGCACATTTATAGCAGACAGTAACCTTTTTTGCTCTTCTCTTCTTTGCATATGAACTTTTGCCTAGTCCTGGCATATATGAAACAAGAGCGTCGAGAAAATTCACCTCGATCGGACCTTTGCTTCGATTAACCGGCGTATATCCTTGAGGATGCCTTTGTGCATAAGCATCCTTAATCTCTCAAACCTTGCACAATAAATGTTAGTTAAAGCATTTTGAGGAGAGAGGGGAATTGCTTGCGGAGGTTAACAAGGCGATTATCCATTTCGAAATAAAGAAAGAAGAAGGAAAAAAATTAGTAAAATTTTATACTGATTTCGGTGTTTGTGGGTAAGCGAAAGGACCGAAAAAAATTTCCGCGAATGCGTTATCCGCCATTTAACCGGTGAAAAATCATCATCAATGAAAAACAAACAAAATTAATGACGAGAAAAATCAAACTACGATAGATTTTCTTACTCGACACCGATTTTAATCTTGATTCCTGTGAATGCAAATAAGTCAAAGTTTGAAAAAAATGAAAAAGTTATAAAACTTGGGTTGCCTCCCAAGAAGCGCTACTTTTAATGTCTTTAGCGGGCGTGATTGAAGATTTTTGCACGATCGATGGGTCCTCCCCAATAATGATTCAATTTCGGCCATTGACCTTAACGTGACTTTTTTTTTTTTTCAACAAAGATTTATATAGAAAACGAGAAAATAAAAAACAACGAGACAAAACAAAAATAAAAACGAAACAAAAAAAAGTAATAAAAGACAAACATCGTGATGCAAAATGACGAGAAATAGAAACGGACAACACAAACGTGCGAAACAACGGCCAACGAGAAAAGAAAATTGTAACAATCAAATAAAAATAGAAACAATATTAAAAACAATAGCAAAACGGTAAAAACAAAAAGAAAACAACAACTAGAAAAATGAAATAAAAGTGTGGAAAGAAAACTCCCTATGGATAGCGGAAGAATTAACGTTCAGCGACCACCCATAGCAGTGTAATGGATCACCACATCGAGAATCGAGTTTAGTCTCCTTGGGGTTGCTTTCTTGGTTTAGCTCCATCTTCAAGTAAAATCTTATGCATGCAAATGGAATGGCTAATGCTTGGAATGTACGCAAGTGTGATGGCTCTTTGATTCTCCTTAAAAATGCACGCAACAACCTCTCCTCCTCATCAGTTAGGAAGTTTTTAACCACAATGAACTCCAATTTTGGTGGCTGCACTACTTTTGTAGATTGAATTGCTACATAATCTATTTGAAAAAAGATTCATCATGTCTCAAAAAGCGACAATCTCGGCACATGCATTACACAACATATCACCATCACAACCGATTACAACAAAACGGAATCATCAAAATCGATAAAACTAGCAAATTCATCACACAAATCATCAATTGGTTTTTTCTCATCAATGATCTCATGTTTTGCGAGAATCAGTTACGCATCATTGCTTGCTCAAGTGACTCAATGAAGATGTAAGTTGACCAACTTGGGTCTTCACATTTTGTACTATAGCTTCCGTTCTCTGCTGGAATTGGATGTTGTTCTGAGCAAATTGTTTCACCAAATCCTCTAGTGTAGGCTCAGATTCCATGCTTATTGGGGCTTGCTGCTGCTGCATAGGTTGCTGGTATAGAATGATTGGTTTAACATAAGGTTCGAACCAAGGATGATCTCCCCAATCATGGTTATATGTGGTAGAATAAGGATCATATTCAAGCTGTGGGTATTGTGGTTCACCAAGAAATACACCTGTTGCATCAACAGAATGATCATGAAATACAGAACCATCATCTTGTAATGTGGGGCATGCATATGTGGGATGATAAGAACTACAACATATACTACAAAATCCTGCAGGTTCTTGCACATGTAACTGATGTTGTTCCACTGCCAATTGCTCAACCAGATAAGCCAGCTCATCAAGTTTAAGCTCCATCAGATTACAAATCAAACACAAAATCACAAAAACAAGTCTAAATATACACACAAAATAATTACAGAAAACATATCTACAGATTTTTAAAAATTATGGGACTATCACAGAGTGAAATCTACACAAAAATTCTATCTAACAGAATAATAAAAAATCTTAAAAAATTGAAAAAGTGGTCTAAACGATGGAATTTAGCTAAAATAGGGGTGACCTCACTATAAATAGTGAGCCTTTCTCAAAATAACGATTTTCATTAGCCTACCAAAATTCAAATCAATCAGATATACGTTACCGAACCAAAATCTTGACAGGATGCCCTTTACCCAATTTCAGCCGAATTCCACTTGAAAATGCTTCAAAAACAAAACAAACACATTTGTTAGAGTTAGATGGGATGATCAAATAGTTGCCTTTGGATCCCCGGCAACGGCGCCAAATTTGACAAGAGGTTGTCGAGACCTATCAAATAAAATAACCGGTTCACAAACTAATTTGTAGTATAGAGAATGAACCGAATCGTCTCTCAAGGATCCAAAAACAAAGATTTAATCAGATCAAGATAATTAAAATGGGGGGTTTTGTTGTTGATTAACAATATTGACAAAAGTACAAGACTTAAAGTTGAAAACAAATCTAAAGAAACAACCAATCCAAGGAAATTTACCGATCTTGAGTTTACTCCATCATTGATCACAAGGAATTCACTTAATCGCTAACCATGTTCTTGGCGTTAGATCACATCAAGAAGCCTCAACATAATCCAAGAATCCTCTACTAGATAAGCATCTAGGATTTAATTAACCAAGGTTAGATAAAGTAAGCACCATCCAAACATAGATTAACTTAAGATCAAGAATTTAACCAAGCTAAACAATCCATCAAAAAGCTTTAATAAATTGTTTATTCTATGTGATCCTCTTGAATACATGATAATAAAGCTATTATCACATAAACATCCAAATCAAATTAAGCAATTCAATCTAGATCAAAATTAAAAGAGGAAGAAGAGAAACTTGAATAACAATTAAGCAATATGAATAAGCAAAACAAGATCTCCAAATTAAACAACAAGATGGCTAATCCCTTGGATTGATTATGAGAGCCTAGCCTTCCATGGATGGGAAGGAAGAACTCAGAAAATAAAGAACAAAAATGAAATTCTAAAGAGAATGGAGAAGAAGAGAAAGAAAACTAACAAATACTCAAACTTACTACAAAATTGAATTCTAACTTACTTCCAAATTGAATCTAACTTACTTCAAAATTGAATGCATGATAATACAAAGAAATTGGCTCTATTTATACTAATCCTAGAAGCCAATTTGTACATGTACATAATCTGAATACAAGCTATAAGAATATGAAAATTGTCAAAAATGGAAGCTTGATGCATGGTAGGTGGGTTGGTGCATGGTAGGTGGGTTGGTGTATGGTTGGTGGCTTTTAGTCAACAACTCTTATCCGACTTCTGGCTTCAAATTCATCACCTAGACGGTGCATTTTGGCTTGGGTGTCTTCATCAAAGTTGTAGCCAGTTGTCTCCTTGAAAATCTCCAATTTGAATCATGTCATTTGGACTTTTAGAACTCCAGAAATGCCAAAAACACTTCACCTACCTCAAGTTAGGTTGGAAGAACGTGTTTCCAAATTCAAACCAACTTGTAGCTTCTGAAGCATGCCTAAAACGACATCTATTGACAAAATGGTCTTCATTGAAGTTGGAGATATGGGTCTTATCTTTCAAGTGACCAAGTTTTAGCCCAAGAGGAGGCCTATAACCCACTATATAGTCCAATATGTGCATACTGCCCAGATGGTTCCGTGACAGCAAACCCACTCTGCATTGCAGGGATATTTTGGACCCTTAGCATTCCGATCCAGCTCTTGAGTTCTTCATGAAACTTGTAGACCATTGTCTTAGCTTTCCAAAGACACCAAGATCACCTCAATTGGATCACCGAGTCCCAAGTTATGACCTAACCAAGGAAGAAAGGTCAAAATGCATCAAAATCCGAAAATTATTCAATATTTGCATTAAAGCCCAATGAAGTCCAACAACATTAAACTCATCTAAAGTACTAATATTGGGCACAATAAACATCTAATAATGCCTAATACAAAGCTAACATAAGTGTCTCAAATTGATTGATCAGGGCCTCGAATAGGGCATTCTCCACGGGGATCCCCACGCACGAGTAGAAATTGACATTCCTACTTACGGTTGAGAAGGGCCTCTACAATGTTAAGAATTCGACCTTACGAGAAAGCACGAGATTAATATCACATTCTTAAAGGATGTAGAGATACCCGAGTAAGGACTTAAAAAAAGTAGGTTTAAATAAATGTTTGATCCCTATAATTTATACTTATTTTTATTTTAGTCCATATACTTTTTTTTAAATTAGTCCTTATACTTATAATTGTTTGCAAAATAGTCCCTACTGTTAAAATCGTTATGACGTCATTAGTCTATAGGGACCAAATTAAAAACATGAGAAAAATATAAAGGCCAAATTAAAAAATTATATGGACCAAATTAAAAAGAATAGAAAACTATAAGAACCATAAACTGATGGCATCATAACTGGAACTAACAGTAAGGACTATTTTGCAAACGGTTATAAGTATGAGGACTGATTTACAAAGAAAAAAAATATAGAGACTAAAATTAAAATGAGTAAACTATAGAAAACAAAAGTTTATTTATACTAAAAAAGTAACAACTATATTTTATTTAAATCATTAAATAAGAATAATTTATAATAGTTTCTTTTAATAAAATTTTATCACTTAAAATTAAAATATTTTGAAACAAAATAAATTATTATTTAATTTTTCATCACTAAATATTTAACATTATTATTTTTTTGTTTTATTAAACAAGGCTAGCTTGTAGTAACTGGGTTTCTAATTTCACCTTTTTCCCAATAAATACAAACAATCTTCCCCTCAATTAATTTCGCCTCCTTGAATTTGGTACATATTTGACTACCCACCTATCCTCATTTCATTTTTTTTTTATTAATAAATCAAAACTTTTGGCATCAGCTTTATAAATCTCCAGTTGTAGTACACCTGCATGTACAACATATCGGTCAAGTGAAAAGCACGGGGGAAATACTTTATGCTATTCGTTATGGAAAACACTTCAATACAATACATAATATATGCGTTTATAGCTTATACTAGGATATACATGACCTTTAAATATATTTCTTTATTGAATAATTGATCAGCTGAGTATTAGGATTTGCATATGGATCAGAACACATGTATTATGCATCCCTAGGAACTTGAACAACTAATTCACAAATATATAATCCAGGATGGGACAAGATCTACATCAGATACTTAAGCCTGAAAATATGATTAATGAGATCAATGATTCGAGATATGTATAGACATATCTCCAATATTAATATTAATTAATTGAAAAATATATCTTGCCCTGTGATTGGAGTTTGAAGGTGTCGATTTGTTTACTAAGAAGTCAATTATTTTCCTGTTTTGGTCTTATTTTTTTTTTACCTTTGATCCGGTCCTATTGTTCATGGGGAAGAACACAGAAGAGATGAGAAGAGAAGGGCAAGAACGCCCCTCTTATCCCTTTAATTAGCTTATAACTTTATTATTAGCTTAGAGTCAAATTGAAGTAGATTTGAATTTCAGCTACAATTATATTTAAGCTTAAATTTAATTCATTGTTAATATACTATTTTTACAATATCAATAAATAAAAAGTATACATCATTAGTAATTGATTGACTATGTAAAATTTCAAAATAAAATTGTTATATTTTGGTCCTCACATCCACAACCACAAGTATGCAAGGATATAAAAAGAGGCCAGAGAGAGAGAGAGCACAGAGATTCTATTTTATGTTCAGTGAGCTCGTGATGAGAGGAACTTGCCCCATGCAAATATACTCTTATACCTTAGTTGTCAAAACAATTATAAAGAATAAAATCCCAGACAATACCAACCCCCAATGCACTGGAATTTATCTTTCAAAATTCTGATTTTCCAAAATAATGATTTGGAATTAACAAAACATTTCTCAACAGAGAATTCCCACGCGAGCTCATGAGGAGAATAACATCCCATTCCCCTCCTCCCTGACTCACTCTATAGTCCTATTCTACAATCCCCTTCAAGTGAACACAGAAACGACAGTTTCTGCCCATGTGCACCTCTGCCACTGCCCCCCAAAACTTCACTGATTCCTCTCTGTATATATCAGGCCTACCCAACTCACAACCCCAAAAGAAGACAAAGCCCACCAACTGCCTTTAAACCCTCTTACACAGATATAGGCCCTGGGCTCCCTTATATTATACCATTCATTTCTCTTCCTTTCCCTATCACATGCAAAATTAAGTAAAACAAACACTCAAATCGAAGAAATTTTTTTCCAAAAACCCCTCAAATCATCAAAGCAATCTTCCTACAAGGGAATTTAAATGTTGGATATGACTTAAATTCTTCAATATATATGAAAGCTCCGTTTGAATGACCTTGCTAGGTACAAAAACTCATTTAAGTCAGTGTTCCATCAAATTCCCATTAAAGGTAACTGATCAGAAAGAAGTACCCAGAATGATCGCCTTGTGTCCTGCAGCGATTTATGCAGCAAACTTGACTACCTAGGGTTAAGGTTTATAGGGGAATTGGAGTTCACGCTTAATTCTTTATAATTCAAGGCTTGTCATTAAGTGGGTGTATGTGTATACCAAATTCATACATACAGAAGAAGAAACAAAAACTGCGTAGTTAGCGCCTGTGAGTCGTGATGGAATAATATTCTCTCTGTGATTATAAAAAAGCAAAGCATAATATCATAGTCAATTTTTTAAATGGGTTGATTCCGGAGTAGGTGGCAAATTTTGGAGGGTTTAGAAGAGAGGTTGCTAGGAGAGAGAGAAAAAAAGGTATGAGAGAGAACGCAAACAAATGGATTTGTGTGCAAGGGATACTAACTGCAACAGATCTGAGGTGATGAGCATAATACAAAGGAAAAGGGAATCAATGTTGGGATGTATCTGACTTTTTGTGGCTGTGAAAAGCTCAATCAGTGTGTTTTATGGGTTAGTTTAGTTGTCTGTCTGATCGAATGTCAGTGAGGTACTGAATAGGAAAAAGAGCTCACGATATTCCATGCAGTTCTTAGTCAGTTCCTTGACCCCTTAAACCCCACAGACATGCCCTAATCTCAGTACTTAAAACAATTTTACACACAGTACATTCTCTCTCTTCAAAGTCTCAAACAGTGATACCACCCCACACCTACCCATTTCTGCCTGAATATCAGAGATGTGCATTTGAAGTTCAGTCTTCAAGTACTGTTGTCCACATGCAGAATAATGAACTAGACTACAAGTCCATGTTATGTATTCTTCCAAATTTAAAAGACCTGCTTGCATTAGTTTTGTTCATTAAACAACGGAAATAGAACTCTTCTGTGAAACTGGGTTTATGGCTCAAGAAAGATATTTTGGTAGGCATAACGGTATAGATGAGAAACTTACATGGGAAACCCTAATTAACTTTAAAATGTCAACCAATTAGCAATGGAAGAAAATTAAAATTTCTCGGATGAAACCAGAATATGTTTGTACTATTCAAAGTAAAGATCCAGCCAAAGAGACTATCATTATCGGTATCTTAAACTTTTACATTGATCCTAGTAAAAATCGATGGAACCATCAATTACAATGTCATGTATTTTTGTTATTCAAAACAATCCACCGTTTGGCCACTCTATCTAGGAAGAGGAAGTTTGCAAGCTTGTCTATAATAGCAGTATTGTTATGATCATACCCAGCAGATATCTGATGCCCTCAGGAGATCCAATCAAACATGATGAAAAGCTTCCTTGTGAGGTATAAAATGAAGTAAACAAACAACAAGAATGAACATAAGAAAAGAAATTTATATTCATTAACAGCGGGTTTTTTTAATATATGCTACTATACCTTGGACCTGTTACCAAGCCTTAATTCCAGATCTAGCTCTTCAATGGAGCTAGGGCTAAATTCAAACATCTGTGACTGCATATGATGTCTATCAACTGGACTTGATTTAGGGAAGAATGGAATTGATGAAGCGTCTGTTTTCTTCTTCTTGCAACTAATATTTGCCTCTTTAGTCTCAAACTGCACAGGTGGGTGAGCTCGACAGACAAACAAATTCAAGCTCACAGCCACATCAGTTTTATCACTATCCCCCTTACACCTACACCCAGAATCCAATCCCTTTGAGATTTTCTCAATATCAGCTTCAGGATCAAACTTACGTGAATATAATCTGTCTTCAGCTAAATTTGACCATGATTTAGAAGAATAGACAGGAGAAATCTCATGGCGTCCTTGGAGAATAGAAGAATTATAAAGTGGAATCAGGGTTTCCTCTCTGCAGCTGTCATTGATTGAAGGAGATACAGCCTTGGAAGGTGAGAGTGAGGAAGGCGAAGCAAGATCAGCAGGATCCGAATTAGGGTTAGTTTTGCTATAAGCCAATCCACAAACTGGAGATGGGTGTAGGTTACCCAAGGATGTAAAAGGATTTTGAACTTGATTGTGGCTGTGAGTTTCAAGGTCATGATATAGAATTTCATTTTGGGGGCTAGAGGGCTGCTTCAGTCTTGCTCTATCCCTTCTATGAACATTCATATGGCCCCCTAGCGCCTGCGCTGACCGGAACTCTCTTCTGCAAAAACTGCAAGAATATGATCTTGGTGGCCATATGCAGCCACCAAGAGACCCAGCTGCATCTTCTGCAAAAGCTTGCTCTTCCCATGAATCATCATAGGAGGGGTTAGTTGATGAAGTAAGATTAGAACTCACAGAGTACTTCCTCTTTGTCCTCCTCCAACATTGATCATCCTCTTCCATTGGGGCACAGATCACTGGAGACTCGGAGAGTACCCCAACCTTCAGCGAACATAAGGATTTGGTGTAGAGGAGAAGGTGGATGAAGATGCGGGTGCAAGTGATCCTATATCTAAGCAGGGAATTGAAAGCTACATGAAGTCTACTATGAAGGGATCTTGGATAGAGATTGGCTTAGGCCTTAGGGGAGAGTTTGTGTGGAAGGAGAAGTGGTGGGTATAGTTAACCTTTTTGGTCTTTTCTGGTTGGCTTCCAACACAGTCAATCAGAGACTCGAATGAATACTCCCAAGTTCCCGTTTTTCCTGCATTTTCTTTGTGAGGGGAAGCAAAGAAGCCACGGCTTAGAAAATTATTGATGTGGGTCCTGAAATGTCTTACATAAGATGTGAGGTGGCAACAGAGTACAGACACAAGTGAAGAAATCTGACTGAAATCTCCTCAGAGAGATCCAGCAAAGTGTTGTCCTTTGGTTTTCATTTGTGCAGATAACATATGGGTTTTTCTTGTGTCCTTTTACATATATATATAATATATATATATATGTGTGTGTACGTATGAGGGGCATATTTAGTGAAATGAGTGGTTTATTGTAAAAGTGAGAGAAGTAAATCTTGATCATTAGCTCATCCATGTACAGTCAAGATTAAAATATAAAGTATGTGACTTTTTTAAGTAGTCATGTGACTTTTAAGTAATATCTAATCTTAACTATTCATGTAAGATTTAATGGTCAAAATTAGCTCTTCTTACCTCTCCTAATAAAATAGTATTATCACTTGATATGCTCCATGTATGTATGTATGTATGTATATTTCCAGTACTGATAGGCATTTCTATGTCTAAATTTCCCCATATGTTCAATGTTCCAACAGAAAAGTGTGGTTTCGAAACTTGGTAATTCACAACTATAGATGCTTGTTTTGTAAAATGCAAATGTTTTTTAAGGCAATTATTGAATGAAAATCTTAGGGATTTGGGGTAAAATCGTGGGTTTCTTAAGGTAAATTGCAACTTGTTTTGTAATACCAAGTTATCATTGAGATTTGTGATATGTTTTGACTCTATCCTTTCCTAAATTTTATCTGACAAAAGAATGCTTGTTTTGTAAATTCTTGTTTTGTGAGATACTATTATTTTGGGGTAAATAGTATAAGGATAATGGTTTCGAATTCTAGGTCGTCTTGTAAAGCATGTATGGTTTGTTTAACATATATTGACATGCCGATTTTTTTCTTTTAGATACCAATCTAAACGGATAATCAATACATTATTATTATTTTTATATAGAAGTGAGGAAAGATATATTTCTCCAATCAATGAAAAACAACTGTTTAAACTTCAATCGGTGGAAAATGGCTTTAGGTTTAACAATTATCCAAAAAATAAAGTGACAAAACTTCCTTTCCTCAAAAACTATTTTCTTTAACTTTATTTTTCTTCATATTTATGTCATTTTGTACGTAAAAATCTAAAAGGAGATTGCTTATCTTGTGATTCCATATATTGGAACATATATTATGTAATTTGCACAAAATTTACTTTGAACTGCGGTTATATTTCATTCCTCAAAACTGAAGTGTATACACACAATGACTTGGACATAATTTACACGAATTTACAAGTCTTCGGTAACTCTCAAAATAAAAATAAAAAACTAAAATTTTTGATCCGATTTGGTTCATGATTAGAATGATTTTAGTTGCAATGAAAATGAAATAATCAATCTTATTAGCATGTTTGGTGCAGTAAAGAATAAAATGAACCATCCCTATATTTAATAAACCAAAAATTATATAGAAATAAAATGAAATAAATTTTTTTTTCAATAACAAAACTACTGTTAGAGAATATGATAGTGGAACCGAAAAAGAAGAGAATAGGACAGTGACTATGGAAATGGTTGTAGTGGCGACAAGAACAATGATTATTATATATAAGGATTTAATTTTGATTCATTGTCGGTATAAAGTTTTCTTACACTATCATCTAATAATGTTTTAGTATAAAAAACTTTACACTGATAGTAAATCAATATTAAACTCTATAGATAATGATTGTGAATACAACAATAAAGACAAGTTTTAGTAGTCACAATAATTGTATGGCTGTCAAACGGGTAATTCGGTATATTTCAGCTCACTCGCGATGACCATGGGTTAAACAGGTCAATAAAATATGATTTACATTTAAACAAATTGTAAAATTATCAATTCAACTTGTATCGCATAAGTTCATGAGTCTAAACGAGTTGATCCACATAATGTGATAAAAGAAAAATTGCTATTTCACATGAGAATTTTAAAAATATAAAAATCAAAATCATTTCCTAACATTTTAAAAAAAAATGTTATCTAATGAAATCCAACTCATAAAAGAAAACGTAAAGAAATTTAATCAATAAGCAAATTTCATTGAAATTATAAGAAAATAGTTAAATGTCATTTGACATCTTGACGTGACATTATTTTAGTAATGGATAGCGAGGACGAATATGTTGCTAATTTTTATTGTCGAGTGCTTTGACAAGAAATCTAGTGACGAAAAAAATTTGTTGCTAAATATTATTTACAGACATATTTTAATTATTAGTGATGGATTTTTTCATAATTAAATTCTAATTTTCTTGTAACATTAAATGGATTGGCTCTACGGATTTTACTAGTTTTGACAATCCTAAATGAGTGAGACAAGCTAAGTGGTGATAGTAACTCTAGTACTAACTTGTATTGATTTTAATGAAAGCAATTTGATTATTTTAAATATATTGTCTCAAGTTTAATTATTGAGACGATATGTATGAAAAAAATATAATTGAAAAGAATTTTCACTTTAATTACATACTTAATCGTACTTTATGAGATTAATAATTTTCTTTTTAGGTGAGCAAATATCTTAATTTAAAAAAAAAAAAGATAGTAGCAGTGGTTACAACCGTGTTAATTACAATATTAGTTATAGTACTAGTGCAAACAGTACAGTAAATTTGGTGGTAGATGATTTTTCATCAGTTTTAGAAAGACACGGGATTTTTTTGGGACTTTCCTAAAGAATATCCATTTCCATTCCCAATTTTCTACTACAAACTTTTAATTTATTCTCATTCTTATCGCTTCTAATCACTTGAACTAAATAGGACCTTAAAGTTGAAATCACATTTAAATAAATCACCATTTAGTGTCTCAATCGCAATATAAACCCCAAAAATATCTCGTGTCAGTTGTCTTGTTCTTGAAGTGTATTTCACTGTAATGTAATAGTGCATTATCGATTGTCAATCATTAATTTAGAGCCATCAAAGAGTAAGTACATGTGACAAAAACCAGTACATATTTTATAAATTTGAATTTTTCAATAAAATGTTGTTTAATACTTGTGGCACACTGATATTTTTCTATACACCTTATGTGTGAATTATTATTCTTTATTATTAGTATTTAGATAAAATACAGAGATATAATAAAATCTTAAAAAAATCGAACATTTGACATTATGATTACACTTTATTTTTAAAAACTGAAAATTATTATTCTATTCCTTTTATTTTTAGCTTGCCACGTGTATTCAAGAGGGCAATGGCAAGCACTCGCCTTTCGAAAAGGTGAGAATTTTTATAAAATCTTTTTTATTTTAATTAATTAGAGACTAGTTACATAATAAGTGCGTAATGTATTTTTTTAGGAATTGTTATAGTATTTGATAAGTTGAATATTTAAGATGAGTTGTCAATTATTTATTGACTATTGATTTTATAATAAATATTTAAAAATCTATTAAATATAAATAATATCTAATAATTATTTAATAACTCACCTTGAATGTCAATATTTTAAGAAAAAAAATATGAGTATTAGAGTAATTCCTATTCTTTTTTCATTAACTCCATGTCATTGAATCTTAAATATCTAATGAATTTTGAAGCTTGAATCTTTAAGATGAAATAACCATGGTAAAATGTTGTAGTTTCTTATTTCTCTCTCTATATATTTATTTTTAAAATATTAAAATAAGGGACTTTCTCTCAAGAGTTAAATAAGTATATTTTCTACCTTAACTATTTGGGATCGAGTCTTAGACTAACACTTAAACATAATTAATTTTCCTAAATACATTATGTTCATGTGAAGAAAAAAAAACCTTAAAAAATTTAAATAATGGAGATAGCTATCAACAGAGAAAAAAAGCGTCAAAGTGGCATTAAGCCAATTAGTCAAACAATTTTAACATTGTAAGTACTAAGGGAAAACACTCACAGGGTGTTGGTTTGCAGATTATTTTTTTATTTTTGAAAAATTTAACATGGAAATGTTATATTCCCATATTTGGTACAAGTTTTGAAAAAATATTTACATCCTAAAATGATTCTCGAGAATGATTTTTAACCAACATTTTCACATTTTCATTCCCATGGACAGAGGTGGGTTTACAACATTCCTATGACATGAAAATATTTTTTCCATGTGAAATGTCCAAAATATCTACATTTCTATCGACATGTCATTAACCAACAACAGTCATGTCATTGTCGGTGACCGCTATCAGCCACCATCGACCATGGTCCATGGTGGCCAATCACTGAAATTTGGCTACCCCCATCACCGCCTCCAGTTGACGGTGGCCAGCAACTTTGGCCACCGCGCCAGTCACCGAAATCCGACCACCCCTGCCGTCGCCAGCGACTTTGATCACAAGGATAGTGACCGGAATCTAACCATCGCAAGCAGGCAGCGGCTGACAATGACCAACGACTTTTGCCACCACACTGTTCACCAAAATTTGACGGCCACCGCCATGGTCATCAGAATCTAGTTACCTCTGCTGCCGTTAGAGGTTGACGGTTGCAGCGACATCGGCTATTTTCGCTAGCGGTTTGAGTCATTCTCAAGAAAAATTTTAGTTAACCAAATGTAGTAATTCTTAGAAATACCATTCCTGAACATGCTATTTTTAAAAATGTTTTTTTCAAACCTTGAACCAAACGACTCCTAAGTCTTCAAAATTTCAAAACCCGATTCTAAGTAGTCTATTCCTTTTAGAATTTTCTTAGAAGTTTTCAAAAGAAGAAATCGAGACTAAAATCAACTTGAATGTCTGTAGATTTATTCGTAGCATGAATAATAGAATTTAGTTATCAGTTTTAAAATATATTTAATTTGTCTTCAATTGAATTATGAACTTGTGATTTATTATTATTATTATTAGAAATTTTGAATTAATGTATGATCAAATATTGTTGTTTGTCAAATCTTAGTGTATCATCATTTAAATTTCAAATAAAGTAAAAAGAGAGAGAAAAGAGGGTAGCGTCTTACATCTCATACTTTTTTGGGTGTATGCTACACTATTTTTTTTTTAAATATCATGTGTTGTCATCAGAATGGTAAAATTTATTTTTAAAATTTATTTTAAGTCACACATGTATTAGGTATATTATAGAATCCAAGATAAAAGATAAAGAATTTAATTTTAATTTAACTGTGAAGTGCAAAACGTTTTTATGTTGTTCAATTATTTAATACTACAGTATTAATTAGAAAAATCTGGTTATGATAATGATTTCTTTATAAATTGATTATTTTAAAATCAACTTTATATTTAACTTCTTTTTAAAAAAATTGTTACAAATAAGGTATATGATCTGGTGTGTGGAAAGAAATTGTAAAATAAAGTGCAGGGAAAGTGGATTTATGTCACTTCAGCTAAGGTTCTTGGGCGTTTTTAAATTTGTTTTAGTTTAAAACTATTTTTTTGGTACTTAGTTTAAAAATAATTAAATCAGAGGTAATTTTTTTAATTTAAATTTTTTTCCAAATATATAAAAGTTTTTAAAACTAGTTTATCCAATTTTCTTTATATTAATGAACACCTTTAATATTCATGTATAGTTGTATAGTTCTTGAATATTAAACACATTTGATATTCTGTTTTTTTTTTCCCCTTTGTTGAACATATATTCAGGTGGCGGAGTTTTAGATGAACAAGCTGGAAATCTTTTCTTGTGTGTTGAACATATTTTGCACTAAAGTCACCGATTTAAGCATAATTACTAGTGAACCGGTCATTTAATTGGTCCGAGTCGATTGACAGATTGGGTATGCATGTGAACTGGTAAAAATAAGTCAGATTTATCTAGTTTTGGGCAAAATTTGGTGATTCAGGGTCATAAAATTAAATTTTTTTTTTTTAATTTTAAAAAATTATAACTTTTGATTTTGACGTATTATATATAAATTTCCTATAATTTTTCGAGATGTTCGTCATGTTGATTTTAATTTTCTAAAAGAAACTCCTTATTTTGTGAGTTATGAGTATTTTTAAGAAAAAATTAGGATTTTTTTATGAATTAAGGGTTAAAACTCTTTTTTTCTTTTCTCAAGGTCATCATTTCTCTCAAAATAATAGTACTTTAATTGTTTATAATGGTAAATATCTTCATATTTAGTGTGTATTTATATATATATATATTTATTTATATATTTATTTAATTTTATGTAGTTTGATCATTGACCATTGACCCATATCTAGACTGAGTTGACTTCCAATTCAAATTTAATAACTGGATTATATAAGTATGAAAATCTAAAAAAGTAAAAGATAAAAAAGAATCTTATATATATATATATATATAATCATATTTAATTTTTTAATTTTATTTTAAATGTATTTATGACATCATTCAATTAGGTCAATTAGTTTGCAAAACATTGATGAAGAGTTTATTAAGAGCAAAATCTTGAAGAGCTTTAATTTAAAGGAAGTTAATTGTTCATTGATGTAATTACTTAAAAAATATTGCGAGAGTAAAGTTTGGTAAACTTTGGGTTGAGCATGACGTGGTCATTATACTAGATCGTTTACTTCGGAAGTAGAACGCACAAGTACTTCAAAATGTCTACCATGCGTGTATCAGATACACGTATTTGTATTCAGATATTGTACTAGATATTCTTCATACACCATTAGATAAGGTTGGCCTACATCTTATAATTTTTATTTTTTATTTTTGAATTTTTAAGCTAATATAGGTAAAATATTATCTATTGTGTTTATAACTACTAATATTGAAACTAAAAATTATTTTTTTTCACTTTAATGACCAAATTATTATTATTTATTTATGATGGTTTTATATATTTTTTTAATATTTTATAAGATGATATATAAATTTTTATATTTATGTTGTGTCGTATCGGCACCTTAATTTTTTAAGAAATGTCTTATTTTGTGTCATACCGATGTCGCATACTCATACCCATATCCATTCATGATAGCTTGGGAATAAAACAATAATCTTATGCGGGTGAGCTACAACTTTTGACATGAAAAAAGGAACAATATAAGGAAACCAACTGGAAGAGAAACCAGTCAAAGTAGCATCACTCTGACTCATATGCTAATTAACTGAGCCACGCAATTTGCTGATGACCAAAGAATGGTCTTCCTTCGATTCCTTGATTCTTCTTGAGCACATCTACCAAGTTTCTCTTGCTCTTTCTGTGTTACGTCCATTGGACGGCATATGGAATACAAGAGCTACAGTCCAACTGGAAGGGGTTTCCTCACTAAAAACGAATATATAACAAAATAGGCTGTTGCATCACATGGTAGTATGGTGGGAGGATGTTATGCAAAAAATAGTACCAAACACATTAATTTGATCTTTTTATAATGATTAACAATGTTTTTGATTCACGTATCTGATGAATCAGGGTGTCATTTTGCCCATTAAGTATGAAACATTTTATTTTGTTTTTGTTCAATAGCTCTTAAGCGACTCTAAGCTCAGATTACTTGTGATGAAATTCAGGCTGTCATTTTGCCCATTAATTAGCCTGAAAAAAGAAAAGAAAAAAAACTAGAATAGTTTCTTCAATTATTGAACTAGATTTCCTGAATATAATATTTGTTTTTCGTTTTAAAATAAATAAATAAAATAATATTTTCTTTTATTAAGGGCCTTAAGTTCTGTTTTTGATCTTTTCCACCGCCCTAATATTTGTCCTTGTTTTTCATGTAGAGTGGCTCCTACCAAACAACAATTTTGATTCATGAATAGGCATCTCGAATATATTTTTGTCCATCCATTGTCCTAAAATCAATCGCGTCAATACGTTATTTCTCAGCATAATAATTGTGAGAAGCGTAAGTGAGTCATTGAAAAACACGTTAAGTAAGGTAAAATTAATATTCAGTGGCTTATTAAAAAAAAAAGAAATATATACGTGATATAATAAAAATTAAGATTAGCTACATTAGCATTTATTGGACAGTCTAGTATTTCTTTATTGTAAACAATTGGTTTTAGAAAATGAATTTTTTTTTATATAGAGTTACTAGTTGATATATCAGCACTAGAAAGTAAATAATTATACAAGCGATTTAAATAATTATAATTTTATCGTCAATAAATCAAAATCACGATTTCAATATTTGTTTTAAACATTTGTTTATTTGAACTTAGAAGATTTATAAAATCGATGATCATGATTGATTATTAATAATGCTTTTTAGTGTAATTGGTTTTTATCACTTTTTGTTAATTTAGTCCCAGAAATATTATTTAACATTGATTCTATATTTATTAAGATAGTTTTAGTGAAATGTTTATTAGAAAAAGGGATAATTAATTTTAAGGACCACTACTAAGGTATATTTAATCTTAAGGGATATAAAAAATTTAAATTATTAAGAAGGTTCATTCAAATTTTATTTAAGGAGATAAATCATTAGATTTCACTTAATGAACAAAAATACCCTTAATTAATGAAAATCCTTTTGAAAGATCATTTAATTTAATTTACTATTTTTAGCCATTCAGTGAGAACACTAGATCATTCAATTAAAAAAAAAAATAGACACTCTCATATTGTCTTCCAAACTTCTTGTAAATTTAGAACTTTATTTACTATTGTTAGTCACTTCTTAAGAACACATGACCACTCAATAAAAAGAAATAGCCACATAGTCTTCCAAAAGAGTTTTCATTAAGGGTATTTTTGTCCATTAAGTAAAATCTAATAGTCCCTTTTCCTAAATAAAATTTGAATAGCCCTTCTTAATAATTTACACTTTTTATGTCCTTTAAGATTAAATATATTTTATTAGTGGTCCTTAAGATTAATTCTACCTTTTATATATATATATATATATATATATATATATATATATATATATATATAAAACAAGTTGCTTTCATAAAACATTAAACTTCATCACAAATATGTATAAATAAACCCTTATTTATATACTTCTGGTTAATAAGTCATTAATTATTGAAGTGAGCAATAATTATTTCTTGAAAATAAATAAATTTTAAATTACATTAACCAATTCAAACATTGACAAGTTTGTATAGAAAAGATACAAAAAAAATTTAATTCATATTAATGATCATTTATTAATAAATCATATCTATAAGTACTATTATAAGCTCTCATTTAGGCCCTAACTTTATAATGGGACAATCATAGAATTTTTGACCCGGATCGAGTTGTTCAAAATCTCCTGAGCCTAATAATACATGACTGATAGCTAAATAAGTTGCTAATTTAAACGTTTACCTGATATAATTAATTTTATAAAAAAATTATAAGATGATATTAGCCAATGCAATGAAAGAAACTGCAAGAGCTTTACAGAAAAATGTTTTTCTTTTGTGCTTAAAAAATGTTAAAACAAAGAATAATATTAGAATGAAACTAGTTCATTGGATGAGAAAATGTTTGGTACACCATCATTTTCATTTAGGCATCTCAACTTTATTAAGTTTGATGTTTATGTGTTCAATACATAGGTGTAGGATTGGAACTCTAATACTCAAGAGAGATACCTATAGGCAAATGATTTTTCTTAATTAAAGTATCTCGTGCATCTTAACTTAAGTTTGATATGTATTCAATACATAGGTGCAGGACGTAACTCCAATATCTAAGATATACCTATAGGCAAATGATTTTCTCTTAGTTGTACTCAATGTTGTTAAAATTGAATCAGATAGTGAATTGATGAACTTTTTTGGTTCAAATTCAACTGATTTAATTGTTTAAATTGACTGGTCAAATCGAATAACGTTATAAAAATAATCTACATACAACAATATAAAATATATAAAAATATTTATGAAATATTAAGTCTTTTTTAAAATAATAATTGATTAGTTCAACTAGATTTTGACTGATTTAAAGTAATCTGACTATGAATTTGATTATAAGGCTAAACTATAATCGTCTAAAAGTCCGGTTCATGATCGTATTATTTAGACCATCTAATACAATCCAATTCTAATAACATTGGTTCTGCCACCAAAAAAAAAAAAAATCCCTTCATGAAAAGTATCTTGTGCGACCCAAAGAAAAATGTAGGAATCTTATATCTTCAAGTAAAAGGCTTTACCAACTTTAACAAATTACCAAATGTATCCTTTAATTTTAATAAATAGGTTAAAAAATAAAAAATAATTTATCTTTCGAAATATTTTCATATATACGAAAAGCCTGTTGGAAAAATCATTATTTCTTTTGCCAACAGATTTTTCCATCGAAGTAAGAATATAACGAAATCTTTTAATAAAACTTCCTACGGATTGACTTAAAATATTTCATAAAAAATAAATCTATTTGAAATTTCATGATAAAATTTTTCTGATAACGGTTTTTCTTCACATATTTTCTATCGAGAATTCATGGGAAATCCATAAGAAATCCATTACAAATTTATCGAAAATAATAATTTTTCTTGTAATATACAATTACGTCTCATGCATGTATATGTATCTAAAATAACTAAAAGTATGTGTTCGTTTGGATGTATTTTTTATGATAAAAAAGATCTTTTTAAAAAAATTAAATACTTTTGTTATATTTTAATGTGTTTGAATGAACTTTTTAAAAAAACTGAAGTGCTAATAGTTATTTTTTTTAATTAAAAAGATATTTTTTATAATATAAAAAAGTGTTTAAACATAAAAAAGATTTTACCAGATATTTCATCTAAACATAACATAAGTTTTATTGTTTATAAAAAAATATTTTTAAAAAAGATGATAAAAAAAAATTCTTTAAAAACTTATCCAAACCAACTTTAAATCACATTTTTTTTTTAACTTAAAAGTTTAAGTGAGACGAATGTTTATCCTTAGTTCAAGGCCAGAAAAAATCATTAATCTCAATGATGATTTATGAAGAAATTACATATTACCTACTAATAACTAATATAAGCGCTTTAAATCATATTGATGTGTATCAAATATGTCCTTATATTATGAGAATTGTGACATATACAAGTTGTACTGTACGAAAATCTGAGGCACAATAAGGCTACCCGATTAACTTGGCCTAACATTTGGAAAGTTTCCATCAACATCGGTCCTGATAAAATGAAGGAAAAGTGAAAATAACAATAAAATATAATATAATCATGGGACTAAAATAGAATTCAAAATAAAATTAAAAGACAAAAATGTATTTTTACCAATTTTTAAAAAATTTACTTTACTAATTTTTTTCATACAATGGCGGTGTCTTAAATACCCATGAACATTTTAATTTTTTAAAACAAAAAAGTAAGACATTTTTATCCGGATGAAAATGTAAAGGTTGCTAACATCTACCAAAGAAGGAGGAGGTAAGCAATCCTCGAGTGTGTGTCTATACATATATATAATGGAAGCACTAATTTATATGGGAGTGAGAGAAGTAAATCCTCATCATATATAAATGTAAATTTTGACCATTATATTATATCATGCGTGTGTGATCATGCATGTGTGTGGTTGATTATGATTAAAAATTATTTAAAAGTCATATAGTCATTTAAAAAAACCAAATGACTTTATATATAATTTAAAAAAGAAACCAAGTTTAGAAAGAAAAAAAAAAAAGAGAAGCTATTTCAAACTTATATTAATTTTTTATGAAGGTATAGAGCTTTCATAAACTCTCGCATCTTATTTTTAATTTTTTTGGTAAATTACATATTATTTTAAACTTGTTCTTTGACCGATGTTATTAAATTAGTAATTTTATTTTTGTTAGGAGTTTGTCGTAAATCAACATGTATCACTATTCATACATACATGGCATGAAGTAACAAGATCACAAATGTTGTGGTTTGAGTAGTTGAGGTATAGTGATATAATATCTCATCTTCCATATGATTTTTTTAATAATGGTAATAAAAAGTATATAAATAGGAGAAATAAAAACACTCTTAATTGCTACTTCTTAAGTCACTTGTAGGTAGGGGTGGAAATATGTTAGGCTAGATTAGGTTTTCTCTTAAATAGGCTTGGCTAGTTTAAAAAAAATTTAGTCTTATTCTGACTTATTATCTATCATAGGCTTTTTTTTACTGGCTTGACATTTTTATAAAAATTTAAAAGCTTAGCCTGACCTGAAATTCTATTTAAAGGTTTACATTGCATAAATGCTTTTAAATTAGCCAACGGACTTAAGTTTTATAGGTTTCAAATATAACTAACATTTAATAAAATTATTATATTGAGTATAAAATAAATAAATTATATTAATATATAACTAAAAATTATTTAAGTATTATAAAATTTTAATTATATGTTATTATAACCAATAAATAGACTGATTTATTAGGTTAAATAGACTTTTTTAAAGGTTCAGACCTTAACTTATTTAATTAAATAGATTTTTTTAAAATATAAGTTTAACTTATTTAATAAATAAATTAAATTAAAAGTAAACTAGACTAAAAATAAATTAGAACGTAAGCTCCTATTACACGACCTCACATATTCCCATTCCTACTTTTCTACTTGTAGGTAAATAATACCTCACGCTAGGTCGAATTGATGGCATGGTCCCGGTGGAAAACAAGAAGGAACAGATTTTCAACATAATAATAGCTAACAATGTATAATTTTAATATATTATATATGTAATAATATGAAAGATTTTTTACCATGCCCTTTTGTCTGTTCAAGATTTGAAAATATTAAATTGGTGCAAAACGATACCATTATACCTTAAATTACAGGGATTGTGTATGTGTGTGTGGAAATACATGCAAGTTTCTTCATTGTATTCATTGATTTTAAAAAAATTTATAATGAGTCTGATTATTAGTATTTCTATTTAGTTAATGGTATTATAGTGTATTGAATTAAAATTTTCTATCACATCAAGTAATTTGAATTTAAATCGGATAAAAAATAATATGTGAAAAAAGTTCTATTTAGAAACAAGTAAAAAAATTCACGATCCAAATAGAATTAATCTATAATTAACTAAATATAATTGGCCCCCACTTAAATTATTTTTTGTCAGATTTGAATTCTTCAATTGATATGATGATTTTTAATTGATTTGATTTACATAAATTGTGTCGAGTAATTTATTTAAAAATATCTTTTAAATTTGAATAAAAATCTAAAGGTTAATAATACTTCAACTGAAGAAAAGTATCACCAATTAAAAACAAGATAGGAATCTAAAAAAAAATTAAGAAACTAAACACGCAAGTTCAAAATAATTAAATTAGTTTTACCCAAAAAAATATATGAATAATTGTATTTGTTTGCTACTTCCTATAGTTAAAAACGAATACATAAATTATTCTTTCCTCAAGTATTAGACAAATTAGAAAAGACATATACCTGCTTCATACATTATAGTTATCCTTTTACAATGAAATATCTCCTCTAGTTTATTAAAATAATAGCACTATATTATCCTGTCCTGTTCTGACTCCAAGATGTTGCTTAAACTGTCTTCATGCTATCTACTTGTGTTTTCTTTTTCCTTTGTTCCTTTAAATTTAAGGCTCTCATTTCTTGTTTAATAGCAAAAGAGAGAGAGAGAGAGAAAGGAAGAGAGATGTGTGTGTATCATAATCAATAATATTGAAGACTTTTAAAAATCAATTTGATCATATATATATATATATATATATATATATATATATATATATATATATAAAAGGGGGGATCACTGATTATATGGGTGATATGACACTGGATGATCAAGAGATAGTAAGATTTGAATCCCTACATCTAATTTTACTCATTGGATTCATGTGATTATAACGTTTTCCTTTATGTATGTTGGGTACATATGCAGATTCACGTTATTGTAGGGACTAATCTCTTGAAGTACTGAGATTTATTTAAAGAATTAACATTTCATAATAGATGTTTTTCTATACACATGATCAGAAATCGAACCTTTCACCACATATTTAAAGGGTTCAAATATCTATTACTTATGCAACATCATATTTATAGTTTGTACACAAATTAAGATAATGCTGTCTTGCAAGAATCTCTTCTCTCAGTTTTTTGCCTTAAAATATTGACGACTGCATGTTAGCGTCTAAAAATGGAGAAAAGATAGTTTGAAGAAAAGGAGTCGGTAGGGTCATTATCTTAATTAATTAGACTTATTATCGATTTAATAAAACAATAGTAATACAAAGACAAATTTAGGTGCAACTAGTACTGTATTATAATGCACCTTCGCTATACACGCGTGCGCCTTTGATAGTGTTGTTATTAGTAAACGTTACCTGCAAATTACATGCCATGCAAATAGACAACTTTTTCCACTATACTTTCATTCGAAGTATAAAAAATGACGAATATTCTTAATATTCTTATGAAGTCCTAGTCATAATAATCCATTGTTATCCCAACAGCTTTGCATTCAATTTGAGAATTAGGCTTAACCCACATGCGACGTAAGGTTTGTTCAAATCGCCTATATGTAATTTAAGAAGTGCAATCTTTGTTTTTATTTATTTATTTCTGTATTAGAAGTGTAATCCTTTTTTTTTTGGGTATAAGAAGTGTAATCTTTAATATGAAAGGTTACTGACAAGAATAACTTGCCCATGACTTTCACATGCTTACTTACACTAAGTTGAATGGATGAGCAGATGTATATCTAGCTTCACGTTCTTAAAAATAAAAATTAATCTTATAAATGTGCCAAAAAAAATTATATCTCATAATATATTTGACACTAAATGTGGAGATCATTAACTTAAAAAGATAAGAATCTCCGTCATGAAAACTATTTTAGGTGTTACCAACGCAAAATGTATTTATAAGAACTCTAAAAGTAACTAGGTGGTCTTACTAGTGTATGTGAGCATGGTGTCAAGCTCTTTTCTACATTTTCTTTCATTGCCCCAACTTTCAACCAAGAGTTTAATAAAATCATATCTATGATATTTGTGCTAAACACCTTGTTTTCTCTGAATAATTTCCTAATAAAACTTCCATTCTCTCAACCTCAAATTGTGATTTTGTGTGAATTTGTTAAACTTTCCTATAGCTTTTATTTTTATGAAAAAGAGTCAATTTAACCCTACATTTTATTCATTTCTATTATGCTTTCTTAGCACATGGGTTTATCTTATTACTGATGATTTTAGTTACTCTTAAGTTCAAGAATTTTGGAGGGACAAATACCACTGTAGGACTAAAGAAGATTGACCTAATTCTAGAGTTCTAACACCTAGGTGCCCAATCCTAACGCCTAGGCACTCAGATTAGCTAAAATTAGTGTGGTTTTCTCTGCCACCCCAGTGCCTAGGCACCCATTATCCGTGCCTAGGCACCCAGAAGCTAAAATCAAGTGTTACTCTCTGTCACCCCAATGCCCAGGCGCCCAACACCAGCACTTATGCGCCTCAGTTAGTGTTTTTCACATGCCCGACCAGGCGTCCAACCTCAATGCCTAAGCTTGGCGTCACATCTTAACTTTGTTTTAACACTATAAATAGAAAAAATTAGGATTTTTACAAGGACTTTTGGTTGGAGAATAGGCTTGGGAGAGGACTAAAAGCAACGAATAAGGAAGAACTGGAAGGAAGCGAAAGGGATTGTAGATTTCTCAATTCCCAATTGATTCATTGATGGAGTTTAATTTTACCTCTATTTTTGTTTTTCCTTTTTCCATGAGTTTCTAAACTCGATCTGTTTAGTTAGGGTGGAGATGTAGCTTAAATTGAAGACTTGTTTAGATTCTTTTATGCTTAATTTAAGTTTCTTTTCATGGATTTGAAGTGTTTATCAATATTGTACGTGCTTGATGCTTTATGGATTGACCATTCATAAATTGAATTGATGTTCATGCATAGGATTGAGAAATTCATGTATGGTTGTGCTTCTTGTGATAAACTCCATAATTGACAAATTTTAGGAATAAAGAATGTTGGTTATATGGATTTATTTGGGAATCAACCATTCTTTCATGCCTTCTTCAATTTAGAGTCAAATTAAGGAATTAATTGAATTTAAATAGTTGAAGAGAATCAGTAAACCAAGGAATTGGATATTGATTAATAATAATATTTCCACCATCAATCCATGAATTGAGCTTAGTTAAGTTAGAAATCAAACATTAGTTGAAAAATTCAAGTGAAATTGGATCTCTAACATTTTAATCATTGATTTTACACGTCCATTTCTCGTGCTCACTGTTTCTTCACCTTTTATTCTTAAATTTATTATTTGTTAATTATAAAATGTTAGTTTCTTTTGAGTTTCATTTTAAAGGAACTCTCTTCAATCCAAATTGATCGTTCTAATAGTGTCTAAGTTAGTGAATTGGTGTTTGATAGTATAATCTTAGAAGGATAATACTCATTAATCACTTTATTACTTTTTGCGATTTTGTACACTTTTTAATAGAGCAACAATCAACCTCTGGAAAAAAATTTTTTTTTACCTAATTTCATTGGCATCATAACAAAAAAAAACTTACGATGAAATTTTTTATACTTATATATACTTTGTTTGACAAGACTAGCAGTTGTAGAATTTAGACTATCTAGAATTCAGCGTGTTATTTAGCGTACGTTTGATTTTGATTATTTTGTCAACACTACAACAATTTCGCGGATTAGTTATGAAATACTTGTCTTATCATCCTTAAATTTCGTCGTCTGTCTTGCACTGTTGCTTGATTTTAGTTTCAAACCATTTGACCATTCATCCACGACGTCCACGAGTGAGAATTTGTTTACACAGCACTATCAATTAATATTTTAAAAAGGGTAAGAGGAACAATCAACAATATACTAATATATGGTATATGGAATAGTTTAAATGATATATAAATACTAATATAGTAAGGACCATCCTAGTTGGAGGTATATATGTTAGTCTGATTAGATTGATGAATTCATTAGAGGAAATGGTCCACTCTAAAATGACCAATTTCTAAGAAACACGGCATTGCAAGGAAATTAGAACATTCTTTACTGTTCCAAGGTAGATTTTAACTGACGTGCTATTTGCGAAATCTTTGCGGATACGGGCTTTGAAAGCACCATCTTACAACTTGTTATTGATGGATAAAGGATGGAAAAATAGGGGAAGAAAAAGAAAGGATTTAGGATATGTTTGCTATAGTTGAAGTAAGGTTTTAAATTAGAGTTGTAATCGGATAATGATTGTGTTATTAGTGTTACGAATATAAAAGATAGGAGTAAACGTGGTCAGTGAATATCACATCACAAATAAAATCCAATTGAAATGATTTCCAAAACTATAATAATATTGGCTAGGGATCACAAATTAAAACCTTAGTTACCCAACTCTTGTACCAACAATTGTACATGCAACGACAAAACAGAATAACTAAGTCTACTGTGGGTGCAGAAAGTTGTCTAGTTTAGCTTTCTTGGCTAGCTTTCGCACTTCACAACAATAAATGGGAGTAGCCGATTGTGTCATTGCTATGATTAGGTAACCACTGGATTTGGACTCTGCAGATAGAAAATCCCATACATAGACTGATGAAAACACGTGTCAGCCTCATAGTTGTTTGCATGCAAAATCGGTAGAGAACTCTCAATCAAATGACATGGGCATAGAATTGTTAATTAGTAGTAGTAGAATATTGATCCAGACACAGATCTGACAGTTTATAGCTTCAAAGCACTCATATGTCCCTGAAGACAGGTTGTGATCATAATGTGATCAGAAAATGTGTACAAAGCCAATTTCTAGCTGGTCACACTTCCATAGCCAGAAGCAACCCTGTGAATGGTGCAACTTAATGTCCTTTTCTTTTTCTCCATTTTCAGGTATTAGCTTATCATCAACACAAAATGGCTGCAAGTCCACTGAGGGGATAAACACAATCATTTGTGCTATTAGGTAGAAGTCAATCGTCATTGTCTTAACTTCTAGTGGATATATGTACAACCTGCTAAAATAAAATTAGCCGTTTCAAACTGAAGAGAAGCTACATTTTCTTGCTTTATAAATGGAAGGGTCAGCTTCTATTTGAGACAGGGTTTCTTCTAAGCTGTAAAAGATGTAATAAAGGACATAAAACATCCATTCTGTGAAATCCTCTTGGAACCTGTGCATGTAACAGAAAATATATATCAGAACTCTGCCGCAATCAAATTTACAGTAATCAAATTTGGCATGTTTCTCTACCTCAACAATGTAGTGAGCCCAGGTGGTGCTTGAACGGTTTTCTAAAACTCCTTTCAAGATGGTAAGCTCCAATTGTTGGATCACCTGGGCAATCTCCAAGAAAAGCCCTTGATCACTGCATATCATCTGTGAAAAAAGTCATAAGCAGTTCAATAAATGCAATTCTTGTACGTATGCTATTTGTTTTGGAAAATTTGAGAAACAAGTTTTTAATTGGCTCTGAACAAAGGGTGAGGGAAAAAATAGCATACCTCTATGAGCATGTGCCCTGAGCATTCCAGATCTTCTATGACTATAGGCCACACTTGGAGTTCACTTTCAAAGTCAAATGCACAGCTCCTTCCTGGATTGCTGCCATTGATTTTCCGTGTGTTGCACTCAGGAACCTGTACACCAACTTACTCAATGCCAGAAGCTTAAATGAAGCAGTGCCAATCTAGATTTTATACATTTTCCCTCTAATTCCTTTTCTTGCAGCAAACATCAATTCACATTTCACCTAACCTTCAAATGTCTTACCCTTTCCCATAAGTATAAGTTATTGTGCTAATTACAACCCACTAATTATTCTTTTTTAGAAAGATAAGATTATGTAGCTTTTGTGTGGAATGAAAGTTAGAGAAAAAATTCTCTCATTGTTGATCTGCATATTGTTTTACATGACCCAAAAAAACTTTCCTAGGCTAAGGAACGATGGTTGGATATAAGTTCTCAGAAACACAGTCAGCCTTACCTCCCGATGCACAATTTTTTTCAATTTCTCAGCCTGGCTTGTTATCTTTCTTAAGAACAACATGTGCTTTATGGTCCGATCCAAGAGGTTGTCAATGGTACACTGCATAAGACCAGAGCAGAGACAAAATTATAGAAAGTGCAAAAGGAACTCAAGCAATTAGCTTTGGTCCTGAAACATAAAAACTTACCCTGGCACCATCTGGGACAAGTTCCCTCAACTCCTTCATCCTGTCCATGATCAACTGTCTATCCCTTGGCCTTGACATTTGGGAATTACCAACTCTGACTCTTTTCTTGCTTGTGCTAGAGAACTTTGGTTGACTATTAGGCTGCATATGACTATAAACCTTTTCCTGCTGTGCCTCATCAATCAACAAGCTTGAATTTTCATCAAAAGATGCTGATGTAAAATGGATAGTAAAATCATCTCTGCCCTCGACAGCAACTGCAGGCATAAGACTGCTTCTCAGATCTGAATTGTCCACAATCAAAAAGCTTTCTTTGGAATGAATTTGTGGTTGACTGAAACCAGTAAATTCTATTGGCATGGTTATAGGAGACCTAACACTGTTGGATATACTTGAAATATCATCTGAGGCACTGCACAAATTGCCAACAACAGTATCCAAAAGATATTCTGCATCAACTTTGGGAAACTCTAAATCCTTAATATGATCATGCTCTTTTTTATAGGATATCAAAGTTGAGTGAGATTTGGCAGTCTGTCTATTTGCAACAGGTTCAAGTGCTTTGTGCAATTCAGAGTCCAAGGTTAAAGTGAATAAATCATTCACATTCTTGACATCATTATGACTGGTGTCAGTGCCTCCAGATTGTTGCTCTGTCATACTTTTACTAGAGTGAGAGCCTAATCCATTTGATGTCTCACCAAATACTCCCACATTGTGGACCCACTCAGAACAGGCCCATATCTCTTCTTCCATATGATTTGGTTTCGTATCCACCTGACCAAGATGGCTTTGATCAATTGACATCTCAGTTGATGAGAAACTGACCTCGATTTTGTTCGCTCTTTTGAGAGAATCTAGTGGATTTTCTCTAGACATGCAACAGTTATCCTGAATAAATGATGGCATTGTTGGGTTCAACCTTGTTGATCCATTTATATTGAGTGAAATACTACCAGAAACTTCACCTTTCAATATATTATTCTTAATAGAAGATGATTCATCCAAGCTATCCATAAGACTATCTGTTAGGGATGATAATGAACAAGCTTCAATATTTATACCCAAGCTCAAAGGTGTTGTATTCGATGCCATACAATGAATGGAATTGAATTTCTCCTTGATATTGGTAACAAATTCCAGGTCTTCAGCAACCTAAAATCTTGATAGGAAAAGAGAGATTCATGTAAGATGGCTAAGCATAAAGCAAAGCATTTACTACAGACTCACACATGCTTGCACAACCAACAGCTAATGCACAGTGTAGCACACTCATATAAATACACCGATTTGTACCTGATAATTGTGTGAACTATACTTATTTGGACCCGAATTTTGTTTACTTTAGTTGCTAAGTTCTTCTTTTTAAGCTTAATTAGATGAATTCTCAATCACTTTCAATGGATTCCATTTTGATACTTGTATTGATAAACCTTGCAAAAAATCTTATATTTTCTTGAGGAATCAATTGGTTTTGCACTTGCATTAATTTTAATGCTATCCTTATTACAGGAAACATCCCAATCTAGCATTTGGAATGAGTTTTGAGCTGCAGTGGAAGAAGAAGAATGTTGGAGTGAAATAGTTATTTACGCCGCGGCATGAATACATTCCACGCCGCAACGTGGAAGCTTCGGCCACAAATTCCTGCAGAGACCCAAAGCTTGGGCGCCGTGGCGTACACTAATCTGCGTCGCGGCGTGAGGCAACTTAGTGCACCTATATATTCTATTTTTAAGTCACTTTAGAAAGCAGCCAAGAGAGAGTAATTTTAAGTCAGCAGCTGCATGAAAATAGCTTTTGAACAATCTTGGAGGAAGATATCAATAGAGTTTGAATCATTCTTCTTGTTCTTTCCCTTTTCTTGTGTTTTCTCTTATATCATGTCTAGCTAAATCCCTTTGTTGGGTTAGATGTTACTTTTCAGAACTTGATTGTAATTTGATTGGTTTTAATGCAAGTTCCTTCTTCTTATGAGTATTTAATTCTACTCTTAATGCTTTTCTTGGCTTGATCAACCTTGGAATGCTTTGTTGTTTTGGTAAACAATTGGAAAATTGATGCTAATGCATGCTCATGGAATTAAATACCTAGTAATTCATGAATCTAGGAATAGATCTTGGAGTGCTAGTAATCTTTAAGTCTTCATTCTTAATGCAAATCTTTTTATCAATCCACCTAAGGAATTAGGGGTTTAATTTGGGGTTTTAGGCTCAATCTCTCTAAGGAATTAGGGTTTGGGTACTTAGAAGACTTGATTTTCATAATTGAAGTTGGACTTGTATTAATAACCATTTCATAGCAATTAAGGGATGATTAGTATAATCAAACCTTGACAATTTATCCATTTACTAATCAACTTTCTGTTCAACCACCAAGTGTTTGATAAAATTCCCCAAAGAACTCAAAACCTTTTGACTCTTACTTAATTAGAATTTTTATAATTAAGACCTTGTCATTTAAATGAACGTTTAAATAGTAGCCCAATTTGAGAAGTGATCATTGTCCACGATCCTAGAGAACGATACTCGGTCTTACCACCGTATTACTTGTTTCGACTAGGTATACTTGCCGAAATCGTATCAAGTTTTTGGACCTATACCTATAGGTTTGTGTGCAAATGATACACACACAAACACCCCCATCAGCTCTTGCAGATTTGCAAGCATGCTGATAGAGAGAGAGAAATGGACCAAAATCAAAGTACTTACTTATTTAAGGTAGGGAACATATCAGAGATATTTACGTGATCCAAGAAATTTGAGGCACAGGATTTTATAGATATTATCATTTGTGCATGCTATCATGATATCACTCCATACAGCTTGTTTAGGTCAGGATTTAAATATGAAACAAATACGCACCGCTTCAAATGAACCAAATTGCAAAACCCCTTGTGGAAGAACTGGTACCAGCACAATAGTCTGCAGAAAAAATCCAAATTATCAACCTTATATTTGTTTGAAATTTCCCTTGTAAATTGTAGAAATATTATGTAAAGCATGCCTAATCTCAGTTAAGTTGAGTAGTAAATAGTCCACTGACTAGCGCACATGCACAATGATTTATAATTTATCCAGCAATTAGAATTGGAAATCAGGCTTTTTCCTGTAGTATAAACTAAACAATATATAAAGACAAGAGATTGTTACCTTGATACCAGATGCAAATTGGAGAAGCCATTCATAAGGACACTGCAGGAGGAAAACATTGCAGATATTGGTTATTTCAAAGCAGAAAGGCTTAAGAGTTTTACTTCTATGTAGAAATTTTAAGTTAGAATCTCACCTCAGGGATTAACTTAGTGTTGAATTTATTGGTGAAAATATCATCACAGAAAACCCAACAATGATCCCCAGTGAGAGCCATGTTACCAACAACCCTGACAGAATGATATCAGGCAAAATTATTGAGTTTGCACAATCTAATTTTTAGATCATAATACAATTTTTTTCTTCTTCTGGGATGCAAGATTACGATAAATCAATCTAGGCGCCTGCCTTCCTATGAGAGTCGAGATAGGTGCTACTTCATGACATGTTATGTACAAAGGAAGCAAAGTGCCGAGCCACTACTTAATGTTGATAACAATGTGCACAACTATAATTTCAGGTGTGATGTCTCTGTGAAATAGATGAAGAGAATGCCAAAGGAATTTAACCTTCGAGTTCAATATTACGTTCTCGTGGCCTCATCCTAGAAATATCAATTCAGGATTTGTCAAATTAATAAGATAAATATCTTCATATTTTTTTAAGCTCACTCCACTGTGAATATATTTTTACAGGAATAATTTGAGGAAAATAAAGAAGCACATAATTTGAAATATCATATATGTTATATAGACTCTAGAGCATAAGTTGTTACCCTTCTCCCAAACTGTACTTAAGATGAGACATTTCAGTCATGAGTAGTTGAGCTGAAAAATCTCCTGAATCACCATTGCTTTCACGGCTCGAAGAATATACCTCATCCAGGACTTTGAAATTGATGTCATCCCACGTACTTTCCACAGCCTCATTTGTTTTCTGGTAACCATAGTATCCATTTTCCCATGTCAAAGTCCTAAAACAACGAGACTTGTGTCATACACTAGAAATATAATTCTAAGCAACTAACAGAATCTTTCATGCAACATGATAAAATTTATAACCCAATTACAAATATGGGAAGAAATAGTTCCTCAATCAGATTCATGATAAGCAACATACAAGAAAGGAAAATGATGATAGACATTAATTTACACATCAACTTAATCTATAACAATCTAATATAGTTTGCTTGAATAATCTCTGATACTGTTAATTTCCAATTTGACCAAAGGGATATTGACCTTAAGGTGCTAAATTGTGTCGCTTTGTAAATGCAGAAATAGGTGAAAGAAGCTTTTGGGATAAAGGCATGTGCATCAAGGACTTCTTCTCTTAGGTGAGTAGGGATTTTGTTGATCTAAATGCACAAGAAAAGAAATGATGACAAAATTCAACTAATAATCCAATCGATTTTCATCCCTTTATAAAGAAGTGAAATGCAGATCTGCAGCCATCCACTTGATTACAGTCAAAGCAATTATGGGAGTTGCCAGTACTGGCGGTAAGTGGTCTTGAAAGCAACATTATTGTGATCAAGCGTTTACCACTAGATCAAAAGATATAGCTATTAGTCAGGGCACAATTTTATTTCCTTATTGCTGTCAAGTATGATGTGCTCCAACACACACACTCACACAGAGTCCATAGGGTGATTGCTGGTCTGAGGCCTCCCATAAGACCAACAATTATAATTAAAGTGATCCTATATACCATAAGCCATCAATCACCATTAAGACGATCAATTCTAGTCGGAATATCATTGTTAACTCTCAATTATAAACTAAGAGAAAACTACCAATTTAACCAGATATTTATCATAGGCGACGTTGGAGGTTTATTCCAACCATTACATAAAAAGACAAAAATTCTACTCATTTTTCAAAACGCAGCATATAAGCGCGCACACACCAAAAAAATAAAATAAAATAAGATGCACCTCCATAGTCATAGAACTTACATTGGAAAATGGTGGTTAAGCTTCCATAAAACAGCATATTTCCATTGTGTATTATCACAAAAGCCCTTCAACAACTGCATTGTAGAAGTGGCTTCCATCCGTTCTATTTTCAAGGACTTTGCAAAATACAACAGAATCAGAAAACTACACCAATAACAACTTCAAACCCACAACTAGCTTCCTCTGTATGAGCCTCGACCAGCTTGTTTAATCCACAAACCCGCTCTTCTTTTGATCGGTGGCCCTGTTGTACCAAGGAGCAAAAAAGCCACCATAGCTTGACCACAACACAGAACTATGAGAAAGTAGACGGAGAGAGCCGTCCTGCCACTATCAATAATTGCCAGAAAAGCTCAAGAGTTTCATTTTCCGTGCCATTTGAAAGAATTTGCAGCAAAACTCTCAGAAAACGCTTTAGAAGAAAAGCCAAAACTGAAAAAAAAAAATAGCCACGAAGCAGCTCAATATAGATGAGCAAGTCCTGCAGAATCAAAGCATAAAAGGGTCAAATAAACCATAAAACTTGTGTTAAGAATTTTTTGAAAGAAGCTTGTTTGATTGATGAGAAAATTTGATGGGAAAAGAAAATGTAACGTAGGCTGGAATTGGAAATAAGCTAACTCAGCAAATATGAAAACCCACAATTACTACCACTAGTTTGCTCACACAAGAGAGAGTAAAAGTAACAACCCAAAAAATCAAATTCGTTTTTGTCATTTTCTGCTTGATTTTCTCAGCAACCAAACAAACATAACCGAGTAACTACTAACAAACTACTTTTCTTGGCTTACCACTAAAGTTGAATATGGAATCAAAGAATTTGACCATATAAAAAATCATTGGACTCCATTAGAGTAGCTAAGTGAAACTTGCCACTGAAAAGATCATTGATGGATAATCCAAATCCAAACCTAAAAGAAGCTGCAAAAAATGAAAAGGAGAAGGTGGCACATTGTCTCTTACACTCAAAATTTCTAAGCCCACAAAACTTGATTTCAATGCTAACCAATAGCAACAGCACACCCTTTATTTATATAAAAATGTAATGCGCCACGGGCCAACCAATGAGTGTGTATTATTATTTTTTAGTATTTCTCCGCGGACATGAAAATAGTTCAAAACTAAATTTAATAAATAGATTCGGTCAAAGTGGAATCCGGGCCCCACAGACAAGGACAGAAGCTGCTGCTTAACGGAACTCGAGAGCGCGTGGAAAAAGGAGTTTGCGCTGTTGCCGGAGACAAGGTCAGGGGAATCTTCTCTTCGGGATTCTCTCTTGTTGCTAACATACACTCTCAGCATTATTGAAAAAACTCTGAGAATAAAAAGTAAAAAAACAATTACCAAAAAAAGAAGTAAAAAAATAATAATAATGACGAAAGAGGATAATAAGGGTAATTGACACTTAGCAGTTGCCAATGTTGCTATTCATTCAATTGTTCTAAGCTTATTCAAATTTTCTTCTCCTATTAATTATTGATGCAACCAATATTGGTGACGTTCCTCGAAGAGTAATAGCGCGCGAGGATGCATGGATAATTCACTCGTCTTCCTAGAGCTATAGTTGCTGAGATTAAGAACACAACTTAATTTCTCTGCATCTACTTTAGGTGCTCCTGGGAGTGCATGGTTTTAGAAGTATATCTTCTTTAAAACTTATTGGAACATTGTTGACCAGGATCTCATTCATGCAGTTCCTATATAGCTAGTTTATCAAATTTTTGGTAGACTTCTTTCCAATACCTCCTTCTCCCTCTTATTCCTAAGATAGACCATGCTCGATCGCTCAATGAATCATATTAGGCCAACAAGCTAAGCTTACTTAATGTAATCGATAAGATTATTATAAGGTGCTAGTTGGCAGGTTGCAAGGTTTCATGAACAAAATTAATAGGTTCAATCAAAGTGCCTTTATTAAACGCCATGCTACTTTTGATGATATTTTGAATGCACATGAATTAATGCACCACCTTAAGAATAAGAGGGTGATTCCAGTAATTGTGATATGGCTGTTATGGTAGACAAGAACAAAGTCTACAATAGAGTGGAATACGCCTTCAAGTGGAAAGTGGGATTCAATAGAATAGGTTGATTGTTAGTTGCGAGGGTCGAAGTGTAGGCTTAACTTTATTGTGGAAGGAAGGTAAGGATGTTATTTTGCAATCTTTGTCAAAGTATCACATTGATTGTGTTGGTGCAAGACGTGGTCAAAGTTACTTAGGAAGCTCACAGGATTTTATAGGAGCCCCCGACACACCTTAGATAACCGAGTTGGCAAATTTTTAGGGTATATGTTTGAGAGTTGAGAGGAAACTTCAAGTTATTATGAAACTTGCAGCCACGTGTAGTGCCATCGAAAACCATTTGGTTTCCTCGTCCAATACATAGGTATCTTTCTAGTTCCTACACCTTGTTGAAGCATGCGCATGATGTAGGTTGTTTTGGTGAAATGGAGTTTCAGGTATGAATGTTATATCAGTTGCATACTTAATGTCCTTTTCAGTTTAGAATAAGTCTATACAAGAATTTCTTGGCATCAAAAGGTTTTTGCTAATCGCTCAAATTAATGCAACAGAGATGAAACTAACGTTCTAATTTTTTTTATTCTGACTTTTATAAAGAAAATAAATAATCAAAGTCTACGCTTCTATTAATGGAGATAGAGATACAATCATTAAACAGTTTTACTCAATCATTTTGCTAAATTCAGTAAGAAGTTGACTTCCGTTTCACGTTGTGAATTAATTATAAAATTATTTGACTAATCAACTTGAGTCTTAAAATTACATATGTTCTCAGAAGGGAATAAAAATAAAAATGAAGTCAAGTGCTCTATATATTTCAATTTTCATCCGATTTGACTTTAAATCATCCACCATTATCAACAGAAAGAAGCCTCCATGATTATTGGAAAAAGTCAATCTGTATCAGGTTAAGACTGTTTCAAAGGCCTGGGTTTAAAGGAAAATTTGACTTAATGTGAGTTGAAAAAGCTAGGAAGTGTTGGTATAAATGTACTTAGAGAGAAAGAGGAGGATCTGGCTTTATTTTATTTAATACGATTAAAGTCAATGTTATATTTTATCCAAAAACTTCAAGTTATTCAATAAGGTAATAAACTGTCACTTAAAGATCTAAGGATGGTTTCCATTATCTAACGTGTATCTGCAAGTTCATTGGATTGGAAGTCAGCGGTATAGGTTAGGTTTATTTTCAAGAATAGTTGATCAATATACGATTTTGATACCTTATAAAGAAAAAAAATAAGACTAGATCGCTTTGAGCTGTATTAGGTTAGAGTTTGAAGATGGTTTTATCCTCCAAAATGATATAAAAATGGAGGTCTTTGTGATCTGAATATGGAAGTTTCTATAATATTTTTAATTAGTGGTATTCTTGTTGGCCTATTTATGTACTTTTCTCTTAATTAGAAGTTGTTTCAATCTACAACTTGCGTTGGTTTGAGTTGAAATTGTGGAAATATGTTTGCCCCAATGGTTTATTGTGTTTTGTTTTGATGATGACAAATACATTACAAAAAGGATTACAAATATGCTACATATGTGCTTGATGAGCTATATTGGATAATGCATGGTTATATTATCTTGCTGTTCTTATTATAAGAATCATGCATTAAGTTTTGTGTAGCATCATTGATAGGATATATCCAATGTACTTGATAAGTGATACAATTAATTATTGTATATGTGTCTATATGTGAATCATATATGCATGAAAAACTTTATATAGTTATATACTTTTGAATCATGCATATTGAGTTATTGAGTTATGGATTTGGATTAATCATGATTTTCAAGTAAGTTATGCTTTGTAGGATAGTCCAAATACCAAGAGTGAGCATTGGAATAAGAAAGTGAAAGATCCTATTTATGCTCAACTCAAGAAGAAAGAGAATGAAGAGATAAACCAAGCATTTAGAATATTTGAAGAGAAGAATTCTTGGAAGCTTGGATTGCATCAAGAAGCCTAAGGACTCATTTCGTCCAAATACCAAGAGTGAGCATTAGAATAAGAAAATGAAATATCCTATTTATGCTCAACTCAAGAAGAAGGAGAATGAAGAGATGAACCAAGCATTTAGAATATTTGAAGAGAAGAATTCTTGGAAGCTTGGATTGCATCAAGAAGCCTAAGGACTCATTTCGGTATATATTATCTTATAGGTTATTCTCTTTTGTAAGGATAGAGGTTTTACATGAAGAGAGCTCAAATATCTTTATTCAATCTTGACAAATGTTTTTAACATGGTAAAATGTCCAACAAACAAGTTATGAGAAGTTAGTCTTTGTGGTATTTCAAAATTATGAAAAATAGTCAAATCTGAATTTTGAAAGCTGACCTATGGTTACTATTTTTATCATAACTTTTAAAATGATTTGATTTTTGATCTGAAACTTGTCTCATATGGAAGTAGACTCAAAGAGCTTTCCAACGCATGGTCATTTGCTTAATTTGGATAAGAAACGAAAAAGTTATGACATTTTCAAAAGACTACTTTTTCCGGAAGAAAATTGTAGTCGACTACAAGACTACCAAAGGAGTAATTGTAGTCGACTACAAGGTCTTGTAGTCGACTACAAAGTGTCAGAAATCAAATCTATTTTCCAAAGATAACTGGTAGTCGACTACAAGGTATCTGTAGTCGACTACAAAGTGTTAAAACTCGAAAATTACATTCCAGGAATGGATTGTAGTCGACTACAAAGTGTTAAAATTCAAAAACTACATTCCAAAGAAGAATCGTAGTCGACTACAATTTATCTATAGTCGACTACAACGTGCCAGAAATGCCTGTAACGGCTATAAACGGCTAGATTTCGAAATTAATCATTCCTAAACACCACCAACGACTATTTTATCACTTGGGCTATTAATATATGCTAAGATTGAAGCATTAACAAGTTGATGAACACCCATTTGCAAATCATTATAAGGATTTGATCATTTTCTATCAAAATCAACATTTTAGCTCTTCATTTTCATAATCCCTCTATCCATTAGTTCTTCAATTTGTATTATCTACTCTTTGAGAGAGTTTATTCATTCTATCATATTCTTATCTTGTAAACACTAAGTGAGGGCAGAGGATCCCTCTAGTTGAAAGTGTGAGGCTTATACACAAAGGGTAGAGGATCCCAAAGGTGTAGGAAGTGCTCATAGCTTGTAAGGGTTTTTCAAGCACTGGTAAAGCTTGAAGAGTTAGAGGCTCTTGCACAAGGGCGAAGGATCCCAAAGGTGTGAAGAATGTTTAACTTTGTAAAGGTTTCTCAAGCACCTAAGTTACAGGCTTGAAGAATAGTGGAAACCTCAAGTGGATGATTTTGGGGCTGGACGTAGATCACAAGAAGTGATCGAACCAGTAAATATTGTTTGCACTCTCTCTTATCCCTTACTCTCTTGACATTACAGCACTTTTACTTGATATTCTTGCTATCTATACATATTCTGCAGCTATAATTATAAATTTACTGCATAATCTTTTGAGCTTGTTGTCTTGATCATTTGAACTTAATGTTTAGCTTGTTTGCTTGTTTTTACACTAATTGAAGTTGCATTTGAGCTATCTAGAATATTTGTATCAATGATATTGATTGTACTTGGTTAATCACATTATGATTAATATTGTTATATAACTTTAATGTGATTAGCATAATGTTTTGAATGTGAAGTTAATGTTCTTGATTGTCTCTAAGCATGATATGTGTTTAATGTATTTATTCCGCTACATATATTGATTGAGTGCATCAAAATGCACAATTGCTTAAGTTTGTTTTAAAATTTGTCATCACTCAATTTACCCTCTATTGTGTAATGGTTGCCTTTGGTTAACAGAAATAGTTTAGTCACTTTAAGCATCTTGTCTTAGATTCAATAATTGAAGCGGTGTGAATGAAAAAAAATATAATTAAAAGAGATTTTCACTTCATGTGCCTAATTGTACCTCACGTGATTAGTCATTTATAGCAAAAAATAAATAAATAAAAGTTGTCTTAATCTTCTTGTATATAAAAAGCAGCAATTCAGGCAGCAAGCCATCACATGTTATCTGTTATTCTCATCGTATGGTGAAAATTTAGTGCGGCCTTGGACATAAAAGAATTCATTATTTTCTGAACCACGTAAATTTCTGTGTGCTATTTTTGTTTCTTTCTTCTACTTTATTCTTTTCGTTAATTCTATAATTAGTAGAAAGGTTTAGTTACTTACAATTTTTGTAACAGTTGAAATATTATTGGTTCCGGATTTATTCATCTAAAACTTAAGAGGATGTTCCGCATATATTATTTAGTGTGTGTTTGGATTAGATTTTGCAAATTTGATTTTAGATGAACTTGATTTTGCAAATTTGATATTAGTCAAAAGTGAGTTTGAGTGAAGTGATTTATATTTAGAAATCTTTATCTGAAAATTGATTTTGTTAAATAAATGTTGTTTTGATATGTTGATAAAAATTACTTTTAAATGTATAATTATCAAAATAGGTACAAGTAATTTTGAATTAAATTGTTAATAAATTGATTTTAAAAATATTTATTATAAATAAATTGATGGCAAAAGAATTTTTTTAAAAAGTTAACTTTGCTTAGAGTATTATAAAATAAAATCATTTTGAGTGTAATTATAATAATATTTTTAAAAAAATTTAAGTTATATTTATTAAAATACTAATATAATATCAAATTATAAGAGTATTTATGTCAATACACATAAATAGGTTTTCTTTCACCATAAAAGCAACATTTTTGTTGCTTTTATCTAAACTAAGTTTAATTTGAGATGAAAATCTCGTTTACTTTTTTCAATTAAGATTTCACCCAAACATATTAACATGAACTTGAAACCATGTTTAACCTTGCAAACGGGAGTTTGGAGTGGGCAAATGCCCACCCAAACACACCCTTAATACAACTTATATACGTTAAACTAATAAAAAATTACCATGTCCAGTGTGAACGAAATTTAACGTTTAATAATAAAAAAAAATTGAGCCAATTATATTAAGAAATTATTTGTATCCAAACACAATTAGTCCCACTTATTTTATATTAAGTTTAAATTGAATCCATTTGATGTGATAATTTATAATTAATGAATTCCATAGGAAAAAAAACAAACAATCAAACCCAGTTTTGCGTTTTTTTTTGTTGTTGAACGAACACCTCTTGCAACAGCTTTTTGAATACAGGTCGAATAGATTTTGCAGGCCAAGTAGAATTTATTCTCTGATGTACGATAAAACTCGTTCTCATGCCAGTCACAGATATGAATTCCATGGTATTCCATGTTACATTGCCATATTATATATGTTATGAAATATATTAGCGCATTGACACCATGACTTCAAGTTTGAGTGGTTATAGTGGAGGAAAGTTACGAAGTCTTTTTATTTTTTCATCTAATAATGAAGACATTTATTAGAAGCCAAAGAGTGATGATGTTGCGGGGGTATGGGACTTTAGTTTCAAGTTGCAACTGGATGTCATGGAGAAATTCTAATATACTATTAGAGTATTACTCTTGTCAATTTTTTAACCAAAAGATTTGATTTATATTTTATTAAAAAATATTTTAAATTTAACCTAATGACATGTATGGTTTATGAAATGTCATGTATTACATTTTTGGTAGAGTTGAAGTATTTTCAGAGTACTTAAAAATCTCTTCATTCCTTGCTGCCCGTTCCTTGAAAGATTTTAATCAGACCATGCAAGGAATCGAAAGAATCACTTCAAGAAATCTTTTATGTGCAACTCAGAATCAATTGTAACAGTATTTCATCATGTTTGGCAAAATTGGAGAATTGATTTTCACAATTCCCGAAGTATCTAAAATTGATTCCATTAGAATTGAAAAAATGAAGCTTACTTGTTAGTTTCAAAGTCCTCCACCTTCTGTCTATTGTGAGAATGAAGAATGAGAGTTATACTTGTCAGGTTTTCTTTTTTGGACGTTGTTTATGGGTGAAGTGCTCACTTATGCAACTTGGGCCTAGGAAGAATTGGGCCTAATGTTTAAAAACTTGTTAAAGTCACCGGGCATGATTTGCCTCACTCAATGGCAATTAAAACTTCTGTATAGCATGTTGGAGAATCGCATTTGGGATCACGCTCAGTTTGAAGCCAAAAAATTATTGCATAAAAAAGTAATTGAAACTTATCAGTATTTAGATCTATTCAGATGTACTTTTTTCACTCATATTTCTATTTAAGTAGAATAAATAAATAGTTTAAATAAACTAGTAACTCTCATACTTATATACATCCTTTTTTCTTGAAGACTTTCGTAGCTACTTCACAAATGCAAGAAGTAATTGCTTGTATGTGCATACGTATCTGTCAGTGCTTGTTATTTGTAAATCTAGATGGAGGAGGGCGAGCTACTGATTCATAATTTGGATATCAACGATCATATGTGATTATTGGTTCTTTTGGAAGGCATATAGATTATAGGAACCACAAGCTTTGGTATTTGAGAGCGTGTATAGGCTCATAAAGCAAATTTAAAAAAAAAAAAAAAAACACTCCTAGCAAGACATTTGAATTACATAGTATTTTTTTTATCTCAATTGATTTAAAAGTTGACCAAAAAACATCTTTATCATTCAACCAATAAATAAATAAAAAAATATAAAAATGATACAACTGTGTTAACCAGGTCAAATAGATTCGGTAACTATCAAAATGAACAGTTTAAAGAAAGGATTGTTTTTATTTAACATATGGTGCCGTAAATAATGTAATACTTTAAAATGCTTATGAACACATTAAGTTTTATTTTATATATCTATATCTATTCACATCTAATATCCTTATAAAGTTAAGTTGTGGTTGTATTGCGATTAAAAAAATTACAAATAAGTGTAAGATAATGTAATTGATGCGACTTTAATTACGATTGTATTATGATTGTGAAACTTCTAAAATTATAATATTATAGTCACAATTACAAATGCAGACCGCAATTTAAAACTTTAATCCATACTTCTTAAAATCCCGTTTTCCACATTTCCATTATTTCACTCCACATCCCACCAATATCCTGTATTCCATTTATTCACACAGTTTTCTTTTCGAATTACCCACCATCCCACTTGCTATGATTCTTTTAACAAAATTAAATTATAAAGTTGTTAATACTTTCTTGTTTTGACTTTTCAAGCACACATTCGTCATTTTGCCCCCGCCCCCTCCTCCCTTTTTAAGAAAGTTTGTTTCATTTTGCTCTTATATGTATCAAAGAATCACAATGCATTTCGACCCTTTTACAAGAGGTTATATACAGGATTGGAGGCAAAGCGGGGAAGGTATACTATAAAGTGAAGGCAAAACGGATTTAGGAAGATTCGATCTCTACATCAAATAATTTTTAAACAAATTTGATGTCATATGAGTTAAAGCTCCTGGCATATAATTTTTTTACAAAAGCATAAAATTATAGTTAATCGGGGTTACTTATATATTCTCATGTTTTTTTTCTTTGAGAAAATACAAATATATATATATATATATTGAAATTAAGTAATTAATTAATTAGATATTTAAAAATTTAAAAGTTTATTATGTAAAGCAATAAAATAAAAGACTAATTGTCACATACTAAGGTGCTTGTCGAAGATACCAGTACATATAGTTTTGGAAGTCTCAAGGGCCAAGCCATCGAACAATGAGAAGCGTGAAAAAAATATTTATTGTAAAAAAATAATTGTTAAAATATTTATCCTTATCCTTTATAAATGTTTTCTAATAGGATTCCCCTTTTAATATGAAAATTTAAAAGAATGTTTTATTATAATCTAATTTAAATTAGAACTATAATATATGGTTCGATATAATAATTTTTTAATTAAAATTTCTAGAATATCAAATTATAAGATTTTTAATTATTTCATCCTCATTCTTTTTCAAAATTAATATATGTATCATGATTATAATTTTTTTTGTCATTGTCTTCAAATTTTTTTAATTGAATTTCTTTTTAATTGATATATAGATATTTTTCTAAATTTATATTTATATGATAATTTCTCATTTTTCCCTTTAAAAATGTTTGTGTTATAGAAAATAAAAACATTTTAAAATTTGTGAAAAGTAATCTGATGCATTGCATGTATTACAAGCTAGTTTGAACTTTGAACCAAAATAAGCGTAATTTATTAAAAAAAAAATTCAATAAATGTAATACATTCAAATATTTATTTTATTAAAAAAATTTATTTTTATTTTTCTTAATGATTATATTCTGATTACTTAATTATAAAATTAAGTTTAATAAAAACTATCCATCAATATATATATATATATATTCCCATCATACAAATTTTATTCTAAAATGTAGAAAATTAAAGTTAACAGAGAAATAATTTTTATTATTGTTTTCAATAATTAAAATAAAATAAAATAAATTGGCAATCAAATTATTGTATACTCATTTAATTAAAACCTTAAACTTTTAACGCGAGACACTAGTTGTGATAATTGATGAGTTATCTCCAAACAGAACTTCAGATTATCTGCAAAGAAATTGCTTGGATTAAATCAACATCCAATTCTTTGCGGTTGGGGAAACTGACTGAAAGGGAAAGGTTGTGTAGCGCTTAGCGTTGATGTTGCCTAGCACGGTGTTGTTTTGCAAGCTAACTTCAATAGGGAAATTTACACAACCTTAGACTTTGACATCACGAAGCCCTCTTCTTCCATCATCACCTAACTCATTCCACAAAACTCTGGTTGACGCAGTTCATGGCTTTTGCTTAGTTCCTGCTGTGATCGATCTCTAGTTTGAAGCTAAAATTTTTAATGGGGAAAGAAAATGACATTGTGTTAATAGATAATTCATCAACGCCAATTTTTAACCCCACGATTTTCCTCATGATGCAAACAATGACTTCATCTAAGATTGAGACAGTGGAGTTGGTAATTGGATGAAGCATGCATAGCACAGTTTGTGATTTAAAAAGTGTGCGTGTCAAACTTCCTAATTTAAATATTCCCCTTCTGTTTGGCGAGAAAAACGAAAGACTTTTATAGTTTAGTAAGGTTATAACTGTATTTAAAGAAAATTCAAACATTATTAGTATATATAAAATTAGAATAAATTACAGTTTGTTAATTATATGTAATTTGACTCAATTTTACTTTGTCATCATATGATTTTAAGTAATCTTTGTCCATGAGCAAATAGTTTTCATTCATATTATTTATCATGGCCTGAAAGATAATTTTGTCACTTTATATCTCTTTTATTACTCATCTATTTTATGCAGAATAGATATGTAATAAGATTTATCTCAAGTATCAAAATTACTTTTGTGACCAAAATTTTCTTTTTAAGTCGTTAAAATTATTTGGGAATAATTTTCCCAAAAATTTAAGTCATGCAATGCAAGTGAGATTAGTGTAAATTGATATATAAGAATAAAGCTATTTTATATAAAGTGGTGAGAATTTTCCATGATCTCTGTTTTGTATTGAATTAAGTCTAAAATACAGTTACATCAAATAAGTTGAATAACGCCAATGAGTGTTGATTCACTTAGTTAGATCATACATTCATATTAGTTATGATTTAACTTTAAATCTAAGATAATCTGTTTGTAGGTAATTTGTAATTTTGTCATAAATTTATATTAAGGTTAGTAATTTATCATGACCTTGAATTGTGGACGAACCTTCCTCTCATCTAAACTTTTTATCACCATAAAAATTAAATAAATAAGTTGAATAACACATGAATCGGTTTTGAACTTAATTATATACTTCTACCACGGTTTATGTATGACGGTCCAAACGGTGCATCATAAAAAAATAAAGGTAAATCTTTGTAATTGTATACATTTGAAGAAGCTTCTGAGATTTTGACCCACCCTTTGCTTTCCTTAACAAAAATGGTAGAATTGATTCATAATTTAAATACTTATCATCGTATATACTTTAACCGGATGGATATAGCCAAAGTAAGCTAGCAAGAGATGGGATTACGACAGAAATGTTAAATTTGATTAGCATGTAAAAAAAAGAAAATAGTTATAAATCCCAATACTTCCATATATATATATATATATATAAATTTAATTTTAATTCACTACCACTGTAAAGTTTTTTTTACACTTTTATCAAATTATGTATTGACACATTATTAAAAGAGTTAGACTTTTGAGGTAGTTGTTATAATAGTTAAATTTTTTTAATGAGTTGACAATACATGATTGAATGATAGTGTAAAGAAACTTTACACTGACAGTAGATTAAAATTAAACTCTTATAACAACTGCCTCAAAAGTCTAATACTTTTAATGATGTGTCAGTACATGATTGGATAACAGTGTAAAGAATTTTTACACTGATAATGAATTAAAATTAAATCTTATATATAATCACAAATAAGCTTTTGTACTCTAATAGTTAGCGACAAAATTTAAAAGTAAAAATAAACACATTTTAATCACAATTATTGAAGAAAGAACAAAAGATAGATGCCTTGGGTATTTGTTGGACTCAGAATTTGAACCTCTTTGATTTTAACCGTTAGTTAGAGGAAGAACATCTCAAAAATAAGGAAGAGAAAAAAAAATATGAATTCAATCGGGTGATACAAACAAATCGGTCCTTGATACATTATGCATTATTTTGGCGTGGGTAATATGCAAAACATGATTCATAAGATCTTATATCACAACTCATACACAGATACAAGTGGCCACCATTGAATGAACAAAATATTAATTCATCAAGTACATGTACCTTGCTTTAAAACAAAATCTAAACAAACAAACAATAGAGTCTAAGATAGCATTAAAATAAAAAAAAACCAAGTATGAAGAAATCAGTGGTCATTTGTCAGTCATTAGTTTGGGAAGAAATTTAAACAAAATCAAAATAGAAAACACAGCAAACCAACCAATCTTGTTCTAAAAGCTAAAACCCATCAAACTAAACCATCAAAATAGTAGTAAAAAATTGGGATAAACACAAAATGATTCCAATGAGATTTGTGCAATGAATGGATGCGGTTTGCACATAGCTTTCAAGGTCTCCTTGTGGGTTTGCGTTGAAATTTTCCTGGCTTAGCGTGAAGAGCTGGACTCCAATACAATCTATTACGCCACGTCATGATCCCCTCCCACACCTTCTTTAAAGTTTAAACCCAAGAAGCTCTCTTATTCTCCTCTCACCTTCAATCCAATTCATAAACCAAATCACCAAATAAGCTTTCACTTTCTCTGTTTTCTCTCACTGTCATAGTTAAAAATGGAGGGTCTTATTCCATTTGTGTATAAAGCTATAATGCAATACAAGAATGGCAGAGAAGCGAATATTGGGTCATGGCTTTGTGAGTCACCTTCTTACTCATACATGAAACTTCCCGGTGACTCGGGTCGATTTCAAACCTCAGCTTCTTCTCTGTTTGCCTCTGATTATGGGTTCTCTGCATCTTCACCATCTTCCAAGTCTGCTACTTCTGCAACCCAAATCATAGTTTCTTCTAGTGTTCAATCTCCACATCGTCGTTTGGCTCCTCGTCGAGTTTCAACATGAACATCTATTCTGTGCAGACTGCAGACCAACATGTTGTGGTATATGAATGTGATAGCTGCATATTAAGAGTTAATGTAAGTGTTCAAGTTTGTCTTTTCAAATTGTTGAAGTTTGGATTTTAGTTCGAAGTTGCAAGCGTGTGGAGAACCGAAGGAGTCCTACGCTTGGTTAGTAGTATTGTCATATTGTGTAAATTGTAAATATGGGTTCTGATGCCTAAGAAAATGTATGTGTTTTATGGCCAAAGGGTCACATGAACTATGAGTTTTCAGAAAAATTGATAAGTGAATTCATGTATGGGTTTCATGGCCTAAGGAGTCATGGAACTATGAATTTGTAGAATAATTAGACAGCAATTATTTGTTGTTTATTTTATGTTCTCATTTTTATTCTTCTTTTGGGACCCATTTTTGGGAGCAAGTTTCTTAGATTTTATTGGCTTTCAAAGTGTGGGTCTTCTGAGAATTGTTGTGAAAGAGAAGTACGAAAAAGAGCAAATTTCTCTGCACGTCATTAGAGGCAAAATACGAGCAAATTATTGGACGAATGGAACTATATATCTTCCTTCAGCAATACTGTTTTGGTCTAACTTTTTTGGTCATTATTGTCCAACAAGATTTTCATAAAAATACTGTTTTAACTATGGATTTAATTTTAATAGACAGCGTAAAGTCTTTTTATACTGTTATCTAATCACATATTACTAAATCATTAAAATAGTTAGATTTTCTAAATATTTGTTATGATAGTCAACTCTTTTACTGATTTGACAATACATGATTGGATGACAGTGTAAAAAAATTTACACTTACAGTAGATAGAAATTAAACTCTTTAACTATATATATATATATATATTTATATATATATATATAAAATATTGGTTTGGTGGAGGATGGCGTGTAAAGGGCAACTGTCTTTCCCAGGTGGCTCACTTGCCCCTGGTATGCTTACTTTGAAGTTTCAACATATAAACCTAATCCAACTTGAACTTTTTTATTGTGCTGATTCTGATCCTATTGGCTTTTACTTCGTGGTTGATTTTAAGTAAGATTCTATTTATACCCAAATATTCATTGGTTCAATAATCTTGATCTGCCATTACGCACGAGATATCAAAATTCAAATTCCTCAATACGTAACGATCGATATCATTTAAGAACAAGAACACTACATTAAAGTTTGAACAAAAAATATATATTCTTTTGTTTTTGTTTTAGTTTTATGATTGTTAATTTCTATGATTATGACATAATGTGGGATTAATGTAATTTTTAGAAGTTAGGATTAGTGTTATTGAGAAGAAAAAAAATTTATTGAAAAGTTATTGTCACTGCCAAAGTTATATATCTGAGGACTCAACCATCAACAAAAATACTTTTTGATATTTTTTTTCAATCTAGTTACTTAATATTTTTATTCTATTATTTGACTCTTTTAATTCTTATTTTAAAATAATTAAAATTTATAACTAATGATAAATTCTTAGAAACAAATTTCTCTTTTTGATAATATATTTTATATTTGGATGCTTATATTTTTAATATTTGAAACTTTATGTTTCCTAACAATAAGATTGATAGAAATTATAATTTTCTTTTTTCTTTTTATTGTAAAAAGAGAAACAAGATTGATAGAACTTACAAGATAACCATATTTCATTTACTTTTTGGTTATAAAAGTTCAGCATGATAAGTTATTACTAATATAAATTATAAAATTATAAAATTAATGAAAATTTTGTAAAAATAATATTTTACTTAAATTTATCTCTAACATTTCTAAAGTTATAAATATTTCCCCTTTATAGTGCTTGAACAATGCTACACAAATTAAATACCAACAATCATGGAATTTTAGGAACCAAGAAGTGTCTGAATTATCTAAAAATTTGTTTAGAATACAAACTTAAATGATAGTATTATCAAATCAAAAAAAAAATTACTCAAATAGAATTCCCTGATGCATTAAAAAATATATGACTTTAGCCTGCTACAGTTCAATTAGACAAATCTTCTTTGCCATTATTATCAAATTTAATAATTTATAATTTTTTTGTGTCTTTGTTAAAACTTAAAACTGTGCACAATGTTGGCTCTATGCTAATGCAATTTAGACAAACCTCCTCCACATTATTACCAAATTTAAGGTCGTTTTCATCTTTAATTAAGTTCGCGTTTGAATAAATTTTTGAAAATATAAAATTTATAATAAGTTTGTTTCGTAGAACTTTTATTAAAAGTAAAAATTATTTTGGAACTTTTCAAAAATTTTAGTAATTATGAATTTTAAAAAGAATTAAAATATATTTTTTATGAGTTTTTACTTTTTTTTTTAAAATTTTATTCAAACAATCTAAAATGTCATACAAATACTTTTAAAAAAATAATTGCTAGTTTTTTAAAAAAATTAAACAAACACACCCAAATTCAGATGTGCAAACACGTTAAGAAGGAAAATGCCACACTAGGCCAGGTACAAGCTAGGTTGACAAAAAGGTGGTCAATAATTTTGAATTTATTTTTATCTTAGAACATTTCTTGTATCTTCATCTAATTTGTTCATTTTAATTTTTAATGTTCAAAATTGATGTGATTTCGACCTTTTTTTATTTATATTTAAATTTTCAATCTTGATGTAATACTTTATTCGAAAATTCAATATATTTTTTTTCAAATTGTATTTGTATCTACGCATCCTATTTTATTAATTTAGTTGATTAATTTGGGCTGCTTACTTAATCGTATAGACTAGGCTTTAAAGTGCCACATATATTTTACACGTCTATGAAACAATAGATTCGCCGTACTATTGGCGGAGTTTGAGACAAGCACGTCATAACAATTGAAAATTCTAAATATATTGTATTCTTATTGCATTGGGAATGTTTTACTATACACCTGAAACATATAGATATACATTAATACTCCCATAAAATCTACTTATTATAATCAGTTTTTGACATATTTCAAAACGTTTCTCTTATTCTTTTAATTTTTTGTTAAAGGCTCTTCCTTTTTTATTTTGTATTTTAGTTCATAAAATTTCATTTTATTTTTATTTATTTATTTATTTGCTGCATGATCCATAAGTAGTTTTTTTAATATTTTTTTCTTATGATGCATGGAGATTTTATTTTATTCTTTTAATTGAAGAAAATTAAATTTATTTTTTCTTTATAATGTTTTTTTGTTATCATAGAAATATTATTTTCTTTTTCTCTTTCATGAAAAATTAATTTAATTTTTTTATTCTTGAAATGTTTATTTTTTATTCTTATATTTTTCTTCATGACGAGTTCCTAAACCACTCATGAATATTTAATTTTTTCATGAAAAATTAATTTAATTTTTTTGTCATGGCAGATTTAAGAAAACAGTCATGGAATTTTTATTTTTTTATTCATAAAATTTTAATTTATTTTTTCATGAAATTTTATTTTCATGACCAGTTTACAAAATCCCTCAGATATTTTATTTTATTTTTAATTTTTTCACCAAAAAATTTAATTTAATTTATTTTAATTTAATTTTTTTCTTCTTGAATTTTTTTAAATATTTTTTGTCAGTACGGGTTTCGTGGATATTTGATTTTTTTTTATTATTGGAGTTATTGTTGCTTCCACTGTTTCTGGGCTTTGTGTGTTCTAATGGTACCGTCGTCAGAAACAGAAAATTGGAGGCACTGCTGACATTTCTGATAGGCGCCATAGTACTGACCAGATCAAGGAAGTATGTAGGAAAAGTGCATCTCCTCTGTTAAGTTTGGAGTATTCTAATGGATGGGATCCATTAGCCAAAGGTAAGTGGTTATTCCAGGAAGTTTTTGAGGCTTTGTTTGGTACTGTAGAAGGAAAGAAAAAAAAAGAGTATAATAAAAAAAAAAGAGTGATAATGTAAAAGAATGATTACTCATTTTATTTGATATTATTTAATGAGAAAAAAATATTTTTTTTATTTAGTTTTATTTAAAAAAATAAAAATATATATAAATAAATATTAAATTATTTTATTATTCTTCATTTAATAAAGTGAGTAAAAATAATAAAATAAATAAAATAAAAATTTGGTTTCTTTTCCTCTAATCTTTCCAAAAGAAAGAGAGAAGGAATAATGTGAAATTTATATAATGAAAGAAAGATAAATTTCTTCATTTTCATCCTAAAGTTAATACCAAACAATGGGGCTCATAGAATGAATAAAAGACATAGAATGAATGAAAGATTAATTTTTTTCTCCTCTATCCTTTAAGTTGATAGCAAATAAGAAAAGAAGTATCCTTTTTTTTTTTTTACTATCGATTTTATGGATACCAAAGATAACATTACGTTCAAACTTGAAGTAGAGCGTGCAACTCAGAGGTAAACTTCTTGTGGAAGAGTAATTTTTCATCTATGGAATTTTGAGAGATGGATCAGTTGTTGGGCTATAAAGGGCATCGTCAAGACGAGCTGCAAGTCTGATGAAGCTGAATTCTTGAAAGGGTTGAAGATATTGACCTCATTAAAACATGAAAATCTAGTTCGGTTGAGAGGCTCTTTTGCTGTCCAAAAGGCAGAGGGAGTGTTTTTGGATTTATGATTTTGTCTCAAATTTGATGTCAAGAGAGGGGATGGTAAGGTTCTTGAATGGTCCACCAGACCAGAGTATCCATCAACCATGGGACTGTTTTTCATGACAAGTGAAATTTTGTTTTATTTTTATTTTTTTCTCTTCATGACACATTTTTTTAATTATTTTATTGTCTTTCTTGACGGGTACTCTAGATCTCAGAATGAATTTTTACTTTATTTTTATTTAATTTTTTATACTTCATGAAATGGATTTTATTTTAAACTTTTTTGTCACCTCATGACGACCTGTTACTGGCACCTTCAAATACTTGCCGGAAAAGTTCTTACTAGTACTCGACCCTGGAGCTCACTAACCTCATTCTTCTCACTATTGTTCTTTCCTCCATACCATTTCCAATTTCAACAGATACGATAACGAAGCAAAGCAAAAAGGAATCAGAAAAAGGGAAACAATCGGGCAATCACATAAAATTTGGATTTTTTTACAAAGGACTTGTATGCAATTTCATTTTTGTGAAGTGTAAAAGGATGAAAATATTGCATAACCTATTGAAGCTAATGTAAGCATAATTATCAACCGTTTAGTACCTCATATTAAATGATGCATTCATGCACTGAATATGTTAAGGAGCATGTTAGACGTGGCATATTGTATTTAGCCCAAATTAATCTATAGATTTGTTTTCTCAATTGTTGAATAAATTATTTTCTTTTTTGTGTCTTTTCTTTGTTGATTCTCTCGTTATTCCTATATCAATGTTAGGTTAATTTTGTTTAGAGTATTGAAACTGTCATTTTTTATAAAAGATTTAATTTCTATTCACTGTCAGTGTAAAATTTTTTTATACTGTCATCCAATCATATGTTACCAAATCATTAAAATAGTTAGACTTTCTAGATAGTTATTGTGATAGTCAACTTTTTTACTGATTTGACAACACATGATTGATGACAGTATAAAGAAACTTTATACTGACAGTGGATATAAATTAAACTCTTTTATAAAAGTATTTTTTTACGAGTTTGAATCTCTTACACTATAAATTTACTTATCACTTGAGTCACTTCTTATATATATCTTTGTTGTGCCTTTGACATTGAGCCACAGGCCTATATATTTATAGTATTTTATTGTTGTTAAGCTTGAGAAGTGTTATTATTAGGTTTATTTAATTGCGAACCAATTCAACCAATGGGGCTGAAAATGTTATTAAGAAAATCCATGGGTTTGGTGTTTGGTCAGGTTTCAAAGGGGTAGAGTGTAGACCGACTCAAATGTTTGAATACAAATGAAAAGGCTCTTGTTCACCCATTGGACCACCCAGTCCCTTCTAGATTTAATAACTATAATTGGAATGATTATCTCCTCTAGTTGTATGTTAAGAATTATTAGTGCTTAATTAATGTAGGAATCTTTTCCCGTCGATGGATTTTTGGCTCTTGTTATGAGTCCCAACTATTTAGTAACTATATTTCTTTATTATAATATTGGGTGGCGACAAATGTGTAAAAGTGTCACACCGTCCTAAAAGGTATAACTGAGTGCCCGTGAGCCTATACACAACCTCTTATGCATGATGTGCGGCGCATGGGACTCGGGAAAGGGGCTTCCAACTCAAAACTCACTTAACAATAAAACTGAAAATTAATCATGTTTATAAGAGAAAATGATTTAATAGTTCAGCTTATGGAAAATATTTTTTATTTAGTTTATTTTAAAAATTAATAAAATATTTAACTATATTAACTAATAATTTATATATAATTAATAAATAATTTATCTTCATTTGATTACTTGATATGTAGATAAATTATTAGTTAATATAGTTGAATTAATTAATTTTTAAAACAAATCAAATGAAAAATATTTCCCACAATTTATAAACCGTTAAGAGCTATACATTTGATTTAAAACCAATAAAATTTGTACAAGACATATTCATAACATACAAAATAAAGCACACTCTAAAGATACGTTTGTAAGATAAATTTAGAATGAGGTCACCTTCGTCGACTACGTCCTCCAATTATTATTATTATTGATGACCTTATCGGATAATCATAAAATTCAATTCATAATTATAATTTTATGTATTATTTCTTTGTTTATCTTAAACATAAAATTCAAAATTTTTAATCAATTCTAATTTTGACAAAATTAAAATTAAAATTATGAATTATGATTCTAATTTTATCATCCAAGCGGATCATAAAGCTTTTCATTATTTGAATTTACTTTCATCCAAGATTGAAAAATAAATAAATTCTTCGAAAAATGTTATAGTTCATCGTTTGTAATGCTTTTAGTTGGCAAGTTTATAGTTCATCGTTTGTAATGCTTTTATTTGGCAAGTTTATATTATGATTACTTATTTAGTTATTCTTTTCTTTTTATTTAAATATTAGCTTATCATTGTAAGTGGTAATAAACAACTAAAATAAATATATCATTCTTAGCTAGTTTGAATTGCATACAATTAAATGGATAAGGGAGTAAGCATTCTCACTCATATAATGTCATGAAATAATATTTTGGGGGAGTGTTTTCCTTAACATGTTACTTGAAATATGCACAACATATAAATCAATTATTTGTTTTGTTTGTATTATATGTATACTTGGTCTTATGTCTTTGTATTTGAGAATACAATAGTAAATCACATAAGCTCTAAGAGTGTGTTTGAAATGTTAAAAAACTGAGAATTGATTTGATTTGCAAATCAAATTTTATGTTTGGAATGTTAAAAAATAAGAATTGATTTGATTTGCAAATCCTTTTGATTTAAGTCGTGTGTATTTAGAAATCTAATCAAATTTGGTTGAAGTTGAATGGATTTAATTTGATTTTAAATTTAATTATTTAGATTGACTATTTTACCCTTACTAACTTTTTAATTTTACCTCACTAACCTAACAATATCATTCACAATTATATAAGGTTAAAAAAGTAAAATAATCAAATCAATTCAATTTTTAATGAGTTCCAAACATAACAATTGATTTTCAAATTAATTCAAATCCAATTTTTTATAATGAGTTCTAAACATAAATTTTGATTTTTAAATCAAATCAATTCAATTCAATTCAAATCAAATCAAATCAAATCCATTTTTAATTTATTCCAAACACAACCTAAATATCTTTCATGATGTATTGTTGTATAGAAATTTCAAAATACACGTGTAAGTTTTTTTTTTCTTTCCATAGGAGAATACATGTAATTAGGCAGTACAGAAATAATATTGGTACCAAAGCAATCAGGTAGGTTTCCTTTTTTTTTTTTTGCCCTTAAAACATTGTGTTTTGGGTTAAAAATTAATTAAAAAATTAAATACAATAGAGTGTATGGACAATAAAAAATGGAAAAATGGTTGGGTGCAATTCGTTGGAGTGGCAACTTTGTGCACTTATAGTGATATATTGTGATGCATCAAAACCTTCTAAAGCATATGGTGCGCTTTAAAAAGTAGTATTGATACTTATTAATTAAAAAATTAACAGTTTATATTTTAATAAAAAAAAGGTACATAGATAACAAATTATACATTTGTTCAAACTTATTCTCATAATTTTCTTATGAGCTGTTATTACTTACACTTCATTCTTTAAAGTGAAACATTCACTTTATTCTCTTAAAAGATGAGGAATACCGTAAAAATCTCGCAAGTTCGTTCCCTTCCCAATGTCTCTTTGCCTTTGTTATTTGAGGCCGAGATGGACAACTTGACAGAGCCCATTTGGAAACTATATACTCTAGCATACGTCGCTGGAACGTTTTATTAACTAAATCAACATTCCTTTATTTTTCTAAATCCCACTATTCTACTCGTTTAAATGACATCCTGATTGAGTTGATTTTTATGCTTTTTTTCCCCCTAAATTGTGACAGACTGTTCAATTTATGCTTTTTTTTAATGAAATTTATTTAATTTTATTCTTTTTGAAATCCTTATTTCAGGTTGACTTGGATCTTTAGTTTCACGAATTAGTGAAGATAAAGTTACCTGACAAATTGCCATTATTTTACTGCTGATCTGCTAGCTCAAAAATGTTCCCTAGGTAACCTCCTGGCTTATTGGGTATCTGCACCTCCTCCGGAGGTTTATTCTCCATTACTGAGTTATAAAGCACAAAGTTCATTCAACCACCAATGCAACTGCGTATATAATTGATGATATTTGCATATCACTCTTACACTAAGCTAACACCATTCGCTATCTTATTCGCCTCCACTACTCGGAGGTTTGTCTATATAACAGCAAATCCCAAACTTGGTCAGAAAGTTGTTAATTATGTCAACTAATATATGTAATATATTGAATATCAACAGCAAACCTTATTTTAGGTTTTCAGCTTCCTACATGAAGTTGTTACTAGCATGATTCCGCATGCCCTTCATAACCCCCTATATAAAGATATCATAGATGCCGGATTTTACAAGAGATTTTTCAAGAATCAGAAATAATTGCAGTAGTAGACACTTGATTAGCTAGTAAATTAGAATTACAATAGTTAACCCAGTCAAAGTAAAATACTATATGCAATCTGCATAATGGATGTAAGTTATAACAAGTGAGAGATGAGACTCCAGTTGCTTTCCACGTTTTATAGGTTGCTAAATTGACTGAATATGATTATATAACCTCACGCATGTCCAAGGCTTAGATTAAACCAATATCTATATCTAGAATGAGAGGCGTTGGTCAAATTGAAAAAAGAAAAATCAATCACACCATTGAGCAGGGACAATAAGGAAAATTTTGCCCGCATGTCATGACAAGTTACTGATACAACAAAATTTACAAGAGCTATCAAAGATACTGTAACGTGTATGTTGGTCATCTGTCTGGCAAGGGAAATAAGTCAAGCTAGACTGAGGCTAAGATCCAAAACATCACATGCGATGACATTGCCGTAAGAACCCAGGTGATAAAAGCCATGACTACAGAAATCTGGTACCTGTTGCAAGGGAGATTCTTGGTCTTGCAGAAATCCAGGTCTCTTTCGTATAAAACTACAATTCCTGCTGACGAGCACGCAGCTGCCAGTGACAAAGTAGCTGTTACCTGCATTTCATAAATCACTATTATCACACCTGGTAATCACCTCAATTTTCATCAGAATATAAATAATATAGTGCCTTTTACCAATATATATATATATATATATGGGATATATCTAGTGAGAGGAGTGGTTTATTGTGAGAGTGAGAGGAACAAATCTTAACCATTGGATCATCTATGTATGGTTAAGATTAGAAGTTACTTTAAGGTCATACGACCACTTAAAAAAGTCACATGACTTTATGTTCTAATCTTGACCATGCATGGATGATCCAATGGTCAAGATTTGCTCCTCTCACTCTCACAATAAATCACTCCTCTCACTAGATATGTCTCATATATATACATATATATATATATATATATATATATATATATAGTGCCATAGAAGAAAAGGAAGATGACAAAGATTTGAATCCAATCCCACCATTATAAACTAAAATTCAGTATTAGAATATCTCATAATATCTTCATTCTTCATAGTATTTTAGAATATCTTAACATATCTTCATAATATCTTAAGAATATATTGCAGAATCAATTAGTCTTCTAATTGAGAAGCAATCTTAAGAGTTGTTTCCTAATTTCATCATGTTTCCTTATTTAATTAGGGTTAGAAGTCTTATTGTACTAGTAAGCTTCGACTAGTACTGGTAGCACTTGACCTAATTATTAGCATAACTATGGGTCAGTTCTTTGTATTTTAAACACACCAATATCAATCCAATATCCTATTATTCATTTTCTATTCTATTTTCTTCCTTCCCTACCTAAAACCTATAATTTCAACATGGTATGAAAGCGGTACCATAGCGGTACCATCCTCCATGACCGACTCCCAAAACATGGAATTCCTTTGTTTGGGGTCTTCCGTTTTCACCTTACATTAATTTTCAGTAGCTGTTTCATAATTTTCCAGCAACTTTTCCGGCCACTTTACCGCATCCAGCAACATATCCGGATAAATTCTCTTTAGAATAGGTTGGCTCACCCAGTCTTGTTAAGCCAAGAACTTTTTTGCCTCTTTTCTTGCCACTGAACTCATCCGCAACTGCCTTCGCATTTTCACCCTTTTGGGGTCACTTTTGCCGGTGACTACCACAGACTTGGTTGCCATTCAGTTCTCGGCCATACCTTTTGCCTTTTGCCTTTTGCCTTTTGCCTTGGTTCTCACCCTCCAGAGGCTGTTTGGTTGTGGATAGGGTGTTATTCCCTGTTTGGCTAGGCAATTTCTCTATTTGGCTGGATATTCTTTCTGTTTGGCTTGGATTTGCCTTGTATATCATTAATTCCTAACTGGTTGCTGTGATTCTTCACTTTATTTGACCTGTTGGTGTTGGTTACTCTGGGTTGTCCCTGTTTAGTTTCCATTTTTCTTTTAGTTTCTCTCTGTTCGGCTAGGTTTGCCCCTGTTTGGCTATTGTTAGGCCTGTTTGGCCCTTTTATTAAAATCTTCATATTTTCTTTCTTCCCTTGTTGGCTATTATTGTTGGTTTCCCAATGCAGACATGGCATTGAGGGGGAGGGCGAGAACAATAAAGCTGCAATCTTCCCATCGATGAACATACCGATGGTGACTTCTCTTCCCGCTGACGAATCATAGCAGCTTCTCTTCTCACCAATGAATCATACCGGTGATATCTTTTCTACCCACTGACAAATCATTCCAGTGGTGACTTCTCTTCCTACCAATGAATCATACCGATAGTGCTCTCTATTGGTTGCGTGAATCATACAGGTTGAAGCTTCCAAATGCTGTTCTTGATGAATTTGGAGAAGTTTGGGCCTTGTTGTGCATGGTTACTTGCCAAGAAAGTTTCGTTGTGCATCTTTCCAGTGATGTTGTGCATCATTCTAGCAATGTCTTTTCCACTATGCATCTTTCCATTGGTGTTTCTTCCTTCGTCATGCAACTTTCCAACTAGGTCTTCTGACTATCCAAAATTCTAGCCATCTTGTTGAGTTATTTTTCCAACAATGCTCATCAAGCATATTGTCTCTCTAGCATCCATGAGTTGTCTTTCCAGCTATGGTTTATGTAGTCCACATTATTTTAAAGATGATTTTCTTTTAGTGTGTTTAATCGTAACAAGCTTAAAGCTTAGTAGGCTTTAGCTTGAGAGGGAGTGTTAGAAATCTCATAATATCTTCAGAGTATTTTAGAATATCTTTATAATATCTTAAGAATATATTGCAAAATCAATTAATCCACTAATTGAGAAGCAATCTTAGGAGTTGTTTCCTAATTTCACTATGTTTCATCATTTATTTCCTTATTAATTAGGGTTAAGAGTCTTATTGTATTAGTGAACTTGAGCATGTACTAGTAGTACTACACTAGTACTTACTAATTATTAGTATAAATAGGGGTCAATGCTTCGCATTTTAAACACTCCAATATCCTATTATTCAAAGTTTCTATTCTCTCTTTTTTTCCTTCCCTACCTAAACGCTATAATTGAACACACCACACCAGGGTCTGTATGTTTCACCAAGCACAATTAACAAGATCACCAAATAGAGAGGTGCTATTCTCCATATTACATGGATGTCAAAGAAGTAAAGGATGTTTGTTTTTAAGTTTTAACTCTTCCTTTTATCAGAAAATGATGCTTATACACAACAGTAACTTGAATATGTAGTTGGCACTGATTCATTAGCTGCTGTCCAAAAGTAAGCACTCACAGAAGTGAAGTTACATAGACATTCAGAGCCTGCTGTAATTAAAATATTTTAAGTCCAGCACACATTTTTGTGACTTTTTTGAGTAATTTCCAACCATAGATTAGCACCAATTGAATCCATGTGCAATCAAATCATGCATATGGTTATGTTTAAGCATATTTTTCTCCTTCGGCTTTCTTTTGATAAAAGCTTGAACTTACAAAATAGGAAAAAGATAAGGAAAGTGGCCTGATTATTACCCAATCACCTACAACAAACAGGCTGACAAGGATTGGATTTTGTAGGTCTCTCTTTCTCCTCAAGGCATAAATATCAAGACATGCAAGTCCAAAGCTCCAGAGCACTTGAAGTCCCATTGATGCAATTAAATAGCTGAAAGTGCAGAAAAGTACCATAGAGTCATGTTCACAAGAAAAGATGACAATCTATTTTAAGCCAGATAAAAAAACCCAAAGAAAATATTGTTTCTACTCAATTGAAAAAACAAAAAACTTAACATGAAGTTGTAAAGATTTAAGAATATTTTAACTGGTATATACCAACGCTACTTAAGTCCTAGTTGGACAGTGCACAAACACATAAAAAAGGCACACGCAGAATTAGCAGGCATAAGTTACTAGTGAACACTCAGTTCAATCTATTTACCTCTTAAACATTGATACCTTGTAAGTAGGGATACAAAGAGACATTTATAACTGACATGTAGTTCAAAAAATAAGTAAATGGCTAAAAATCCATTTCAAAACAATCATCTAAGTTGCAATTATGTCACTACTCTGACGAAGGATTTTAGCAAAGATATCAACTACTACAACCAAACACAGATTTTTAACTAACTCTTAGGCATAAATCAAGAAGTATAATGGCGTTCTTTGACTTATTACTTATCATATTGCAATCCTACTGCATGATTCTTGTCTATTACCATCTTGCATGACAAAGTATTCCACTTACTAAATTTAACCAAAATAATCTGGCAAGAACAAGCAACTGATTCCCCTAATTCCTGTTAGCCCAGAACCCTAGAATTCTTGATATCTCCAGGCTAGAAGTGTTACACTCATATTCATCTAAAATCAGCAACCAATTCAAAAACAAGTAGATAGTCAATCCCAAAATAATCAACGAAGAATGTAAAATATAGATATATACAAAGAATATACAAAAATCACTACCAATTGGAGCAAAACAATGGAACCAATTTCTAGTGCAAATTAGAATTTGGATATTTTCAAGAAGGATAAAACATATATTTGGTGAGAACACAGTAGTAATTGGAATGAAAAGGTACATCACACATCATAATAGAGATTAGAGGTTTCAAAGTGGGCCGGCCCTAGCCCACCCCAGCCCAAGCCCTCATGAACTGGGGCTTCAGGGGCTAAAAAGCCCACATATTAAATGGGCTGTCAAAAGTGAAGCCCAACCCATCCTATATACAGGGCTAAATGAGCAGGCTCATGGGGCAAAGGCCCAAAGCCCATTTTGACATCTCGATCTAGAATATTCTATAAGAATCTAAAATGCTAATAGGCTTAAATAGTTTCTAACTTAACTATAAGATTGCTGACATGCTCAAATCATACTATTGCTCAAAAATGTCATACGTAGAAGGTAGTGAAGCTCTTATTGTGCCACTGGATATGGGAGATAGCAACTTTTGAAACTGCAACAACCAACACCAAATATTATGGAGTTAACAAAATCTTATCCTCTTTTAGCTTAGATCTTATTCATTTAAATTTATCAGCTTTCCCTTAAAGGATTAAACCATTAAACAAACAATAAATTCATATTAATAGCAAAGATTTCAGAAACAGATGTTGTCAATGATTACATTTTGTTCAAACTAAACACTAAAAATGAGAAAGAGAATGCATCTCCTTTATACATTCTAACACCAGTCAATTGTTTGTATGCTTGGGCACTAGTGTGTAATTTATTTCTCCCCCTTTTCAGCACAGGAACGTCTTGTTAAAAACAGAACCACCCAGCCCTCATGTCACAATACATGTCAAAATGTATACAAAATTTTCTCAATCACATAGTGGAAGAAGACAGAATAAGTATGTATTAAATTCCATATAACACCAAATAAGGAGCTGAAGTTCTTGTGAACTAGTCACATTTAATAATCACGTGTTTTGGTAGTTCCCAAACTTCCTCCTGCACCTAACAAAATCATGACATTTAAACAACATCTAAGAAGAATATCCCAATGCTAATTTTGTCTAATAACTCCATTCCGCACTAAGGGTCTGATTGGTTAAGTAGGAGAAAAGTGAGAAGTGGAAAATTTGAAATGAAACTACAAAGTAACTCATTTTTACTATCCTCTTAAAATTGGTGGTGAAAAATGCAAGGAAGGATTTTTTCATACAACTTTTCATATAAAGCTCATCTCATCCTTGATTTTTTTTCACCCCCATTTTAAAGAGGACACCAAACTGACCCTTAGATGAAAATCATTTTAACTCAGTCCTCTATTTTGCCACCCAGCCATTTTCTCCCAAGTGGGCATGATCATCAGGGGCTGATTTCCAGATACCAAACATGAGACAAAGAACCCACAAACACACGGATGCACACACAATCTCACACCAAAAGCGAAGAAAGTGATGCACTTTGAGTAATCCTAAACCGATCAAACAATGATCCAACCAGGTGGCACCTTAACAGACAACCTTGATTTTCTAAATCACTCAAGCCCCACATTGTGAAACTGAAGAAAAACCCACAAACATGCACCAAAAATAATAAAAATAAAATAAAAAAAATAAAAATGAAAAATGGAGATTGTGATAGAGGAATACCAAAAAGCAGTGTAATTAGAGAAGCCAAATGCAGTGACCATGACACCAATGGAAGCAGCACCAAATGCACATTGCCCTAACCTCAATAGGAACCCGCTGATCGTCCCTGGCCCACCCAACAAGCGCTTCATTCTCCTTCTTACTTCTTCTTCTTCTTCTTCTCTATTTTAAGGAAAAAATTCCCTTCAGAATTTAACAAAAGTTAAAAAAAAAAAAAAAAACCCTAGATTTTTCAGAATCTTTCCATTAATGAAGATTTTCTCTTCCTCTCTTGCTCCGTTGAGAGGGGTTTGTGCAAATTGTGGATTATGAAAGCGATTTCAAAGAGAAAGAGAGAGAGTGCGAAGGTGCAGCAGTGAATGGAATCGTTGGGTAAAGTTCAGTGAAAATATGGCTAGATACTTCCTTGGAGGAACAGTTTTTTTTTTTTTCTTTTTTTTTCTCTCCTTTTTTTAAAGGAAAAAAAAAACAGTTGCTCTTTAATAACTAATTTATAAATTTTAAGTGAGTTCTGTTTTGATTTAATAAAAAAAATTGGTGAGGGTAATATTTCTAAAGTTGGTAATTAATTTAGCTCATCAAGTGAAATTATTTTTATTTTATTTTATTTTATTGGAGATTACTTAGTCTCAAAGGATAAAATCTAATTTAGATTGTGGTTTAATTTTTATCTACTGTCAGTGTCAAGTTTTTTTACACTGTCATTCAATTATGTGTTGACACATCATTAAAATAGTTAGACTTTTTAGGGAGTAGTTGTGATAGTCAAACTCTTTTAATGATTTGGCAATGCATGATTAAATGACAATGTAAAAAATTTTTACATTGACAGTAGATAAAAATTAAAGATTGATTTGGCTATACTTTAATTTGATGAAGTGATAAAGTGAAATTAAAGGCTAATATCTCAACGTGATAGTTAAAGTGAAATCGACTAAAAACACCATACAAAAAACTTACTCATAATTGCCCAATCATTAGAATAGAATTGATGTTATTGAAAGTATGAATTTTTTTTTAAATACTTTTTAAGTATAAAACTAATTCTTATTTAGATATTGACTTTACTCTCGTTCTAAAAAGTTCTCACCAAAATTTGAACCCCTTATGTCTCATGTAAAGTTTGATGTTGGATTTATAACACCTTTAACAGAACGTTCGTTTGGTTTAGGAGTTCATTTTTTATACTTAGGAATAGGATGCTTAAAAATATATTTTAGATGGGAATATATTTTTAAATCTTATATCATACGTAGGAGTGTTACATTCTCAAGCTAACAAATTTAGGAATATAAAAGTAACTCCTCTTCCAAATGTCATCTAAGATGTCTAGCTTTATTTGCAAGCAAAACATTTGAATTGTAGGCATAATTGTAATTTCCTATATAAAATTTTCTTCTCTCTCACTTGTATACACAACAAAATAAAATAACAGTCTTTTCCTCTATTTTTTCAAAAAACAAAATAAGAGAAAACAGAATATTTTCTTCTTTATTTCTTTCCTTCGATTTTTTTCTTTATCCAAACAAAGCATGATTATTTTGACGTTTTTTGAGCACTTTTTTTTCTTTCTAAATGTAATGAGGACGAGTCAAGAGAATTGAAACCTACAAATCTAGAGAGTTCCTTTTCCAATTGCTTTCAATGTTTTTCCAAAGATAGATGAGACACTGTACGCAAACTTGGGTGAACTAGCAATTGCTGTTGGTTCCTAGTATGTGACCATATTAGCCATGTGCGTTGATATCATGCTTTGGCATAAAAGAGGAGTTCTAAGGTAATGGAAATGACCTATATATATTATGTCTCTGTCCTGTGTCCCCCACCCTGTCCCCCTAACCACACCATGACACCTAAAAAATCTTTCAAGTCCTATGTTATAATGTTCATAACGTGTGAAAAGTAACGGTGTTTAAGCAGTAGAACGATTGTACACAGGTAGAGACATGATACATGTGAGGATTTTTGGCAAAGGCTATGTCATGATTTTCTCTTCTCTCTGCCAAGATTCTTGAGAAAGAAGACGACAGAAGAATGTTGTTTCTCTTTAACTACTTGAACCTTTGATTTAGTTTCAATGTCTTCTTTCCTTCGCTCCATAAGATGTAGACAATTGTTGAAGTATCGATTGATATCTTTTAATTTAAGGTTAAATCAATTCTTTCTTCTTTTTCTTTGGTACAATAAGAAAAGGAAAAAAAGAGAACTAAGCTCATGAGTGAAGCTATGATGTCTACTGAACTAATGAGTGAAGCTCATATTAAAAATCTTGAATCCATAAGGTGTTTGAGTGAAGATCCAAATTAAATATTAGTAATTTAAAAAAAAAAATTGAAAAGACAAAGGCAGCAGAAAGGTATGTGTTCAATGTCAAAAGGGTGCCAAGCTCGCTGCAACCGATAATCCCTTTCTTACAAGCGGTTTCTAAGGTGATTCTCAATTATTAACCTTAAAATTGGGATAGAGAGAGACTGACTTTGTGAATCAGATGTGTGAACTCAAGGAAACAAGTGAGGAAGCTTGTAGCCTTGTACTATATTATGGGAAAATTATTTTATTATTTGCACAAAATATATAAGTATTCCGAAACATGCCAGATTAGTGAGGAAATATGATAAGGAATAACATTAGGTTAGTTGTGTAAGGTTTCAACTTTCAATTAATAAAAAATATATTAATTTTTTGAGATTTTTGCTCCAATAAAGAGACTTGAATATATTAAAATGTTATTTGTATTTTAACTTTTTAAATATTTCAAAAAATTTCACATAGATGTAAGTTGTATTATTAAAATCTTTCATGAGTTAAAAAAAAAAAACATCAAGAGCATGCATGGTATGAACGGTTCGGTAAAAAAATTTGACAAAAAAGTTTTATAAGAAGAAATGTTTATATTACTTTGTTTACAATGAACATTGAGCATGATTTACTTATTGTTCAAATACGTTGATGGCAATATACTTTATTCTAATTTAAACCTTTGTTAGCAATTTGCTAAATTGACTAAGAGAGTTTGATAAGAGAATTGCCATTTTTTTTTTATTTTCAAGTAAAACAAATCGTTGAATAATAAATAGATCAAAGTGATAAAGAGAAATTTTGGATGACAAACATAATTTTGATCACAAGTTAGATGTTATTTTCATGATACATTATTACATTGATGACTTTGGTCTGGGTTGTTGGTGATGTTTGTATCCATAGAAGTTCTTACATCAATAAAGGGTGTAATTACAACTACGATTCAACATTGTTGATTATACTAGATTATTGTTGATTATACTAGATTGGGTCAAGCTCAAGGTGTTGTCTCTTGGATTGTTGTTTTAAAAAAATTATGGCCACACTACTAAACTAGTCTTCCACCCAATAGTTGTTTTCAAAATAAAATGATTTTTTTCTTCAAAATATATGCTTTCAATTAGTGTTATTTAAGTGGGAGAATGTTGACATATTTTTTTTGTTGTGTCACTTTATGATATTATTTCATGTTTAATAAACCAAGTCGATGGTTGGTTCATATAGGAGACAAAATGAGGCTTTAAGCTAGCAATCAATTGTTTTTGGGCCTCTCGCATCTTGTTGGGCCAATAAGCTAGATGATTGTTATTGTAAGTTTAATCCTAGAGGCCGTAGTTGGAGGGCATAACTAGATTTTTAACATCTCACCTATATATATTCTGGGTCCCTTCTCCTATCCATTTATTGGATAGAACTTTATTCATTAAGAGTCACATTCAAACTTATTGTAGGAAAAGAAGACCTAGCCTCGTGCAAATCAGTCAATAAGAATCATGATAAAAAAAACATATATGTTTTATCTTACTAGTTATGATATTCTAAATTCATATATAGCATTTAATTACACTTACATGATTTACTTATTGTTGAAATATATGTTAATGTTATTATATTTGATTCTACTAATTCAAACCTTTGTGAGCAATTTGCTAAATTGATTCAAAAAGAGTTTGATACGAGAATGGACATTTTTTTCAATTTCAAGTAAAACAGATCGTTGAATAATAAATAAATAATGCTCAATGCTCTTTGATAAGGACAAAGCTAATATGACTGGTACACCTCTGACTCCATCAACACATTAAGTATAATAATGTATAGAAGTATGATTAATTCACTCTATTTAATTTTGAGTACACCACATGTCCTGTTTAGTTACTAATTTCAAGTATGAAAACGTTATTAATAAGCTATATTAATATATTATTAAGATGATGTATCAGCATATGGTGTCTCTTCTTTGATGTCAAAACATGATTTTATCAACGCACATATATGGTTCATAAAGTCATATGCTATGCTTTAAGTATTCAATCGTTTGTTGGTTTCAAATCCTTTATTTCATCTTTTCATTTTTTTTATTAAAATTATGAAAAGGTCTAAAACACTCCCAAGATAAGAAAGATGGCTATTATAGAGTGAAGTATTTCGTTGGCCCAACCAAACTCGAAATCAGAAGCCCAAGTAAAAGATATTCAAGTTGGGTTTGAGCCTAGGAAAAAGAATTTGAATTTAGCATATGTTTGACTTTACTTAATTTTTATACAAAAAATAAACTTTCAGCCAAACGATCTTTATAAGCTTTTATAAATATAAAATAAGTTAATTCAAACACGCATTAGTCTAATTTGACTTGATTAGAATAAAATGTTACATTTTTTTTGTATTTTTTATTACAAATTTGATCTATATTTTACAATAGAAATGTTTTTAATCTATTTTGGTGTCTAAAATTGTTTATATTTTTCTGCATACATTTTGTGTAAAAAATATTATTATTATTTTCTAATTTTTTTCGGTTTCGAGCTTGAGCTCAACCAATATGTATTATTTTCTAAAATAACTAGACTCAAATCTGAGAAGTCCAATCAAAGATCACCTCTACAAAAATAAGCATTGGAGATTACCTATCTCTATTATCGGTCTCTTCTTGTCCCTCTAACCACATGGTGACAATTAATTTTTAGTTTTTTTTAAAAAAAACAAAGCATGCGTCCTTCTCTTCAACAGTGGTTTGTCAAAAAAACACTTATCTAGAAGGCAATTGTCAACCCTTTGAGCCCAATCTGTTTTCATCCTTTAGCAAATTATGACTCACTCTGGTAAGAAGTTCTAACAGAGACAGAGGCACAACTTGTTGGTAGCATTTGCATATTTGTCAGTAAAATATGCTTCGATTCAGTCAAAAAGGAAAAAAGAAAAACACTTCATAAATCTATCAATTCTCAAATGTGACGTGTGTGCACACGTCAGCCTACCAGATTGGAGAAAGCTCCTTCAGAAAAGGACTCCCACTCCTCAGAAGTCAACAGAAAGTATAAACATCCAATTCCCTCCTTCCTCATCTTTCGGCTCCTTCATTCATTTGCTTATTAATATTGCCTATAAATTTTGCTTCACACTTGAAGTACTAAATAGCAAAGATCCATTACTAATGGCTGATAAGTGCTAACTAAGTAAGTAGCTAGTTATTGTTGAGAGAAAATGGCCAAGGCAATCAGGTTGTTTGAGTTGAACACGGGGGCCAACATGCCTTCCCTTGGGTTGGGCACCGGGATGGCTGATCCTGGTGTTGTTGCTGAAACCATCACCACAGCCATTAAGGTATAACTCAAAATTCTTTTTTCCCCCTCTTTTTTCACAATAGAATAAGAGTTGAATTGAATTCAAACCCACGTAAAGAGAATTTCTCGTGTTTCTGGGTTTTTCTTTTTTATTATGTAAATTCAAAGACTTCACTTTAGATTTTCGTTGTTTTTGTTTGGTAAACAATTCTATAGTTTTTATTTCGTAAGAAAGAAGAGCTAACCCAAGATATGGCTTACTGTTGTGAGTGAATATTCAGGTTGGATACAGGCATATTGATTGTGCTCAAGCCTATTTTAATCAAGCAGAGGTAATATTAATTAATGAATGATGATAAAACCTTTTGCATTATTTTTGTTTTTGTTTTTTTGTTTTTATGCCATGTAAGCCTTCAATTGAGAGAAGCATGCCTTTGCACTACTATAATTAGGATAAATTACAATTTACCCATATGCTTTGACTCAAAATATTTTTGTTCCTTGTGGTTTTAAAAAGTAACATTTTACCCTCTTATAATTTGCTCTGTTATCACTTAACTATCTTGTTATTTTTTTCATCCATTTTTAAACACAAAACACATGTTATAACATAGAAATTTGTTACTAACAAAATCTTAAATGTAATTATGCGTATCACGCATTTGTTTTATAACAAAAGTGAAGTATTTATGTTTTGTTACATGAAGAAATTATTGATAATTTATTTACCTTCTTTTTTTTTATGTAGGATTTGATTCTTTTTTCTATTTTTTGGTAACTAAATGTTTTATGTTCTCTGTAAATGTTCTTGATCCATTTATGTAGTTTCTTTTACAACTCTAGCACATGTTTTTCATCAAAAAAATGGATGAAAAAAAAGATGATGTTTATATGATAACATAACAAATCACGGGAAGGCAAAGTGTCACTTTTTAAACCACAAAGGGGCAAAGTAATTTTGAGTCAAACTACGTATGGGTAAATTGCAATTTATCCCTATAATTATAACATGCAAATTGTTGATGTAATGAAGTATTGCTTATAGGATATGTTTGAGTTTATGCTTATCTACATCAGAATTTATTGAAGTTGATTGTGAATTCATTTTTCTTAGATAAAAGTAAAAAACTCAGTGTCTTATGCTTGACAATTTTTCATTTTTTTTATGTTTTTGAATCTTGGATTTTTATAGATTGGTTCTGCTCTCAAGAAGCTTTTTAATGATGGTGTTGTAAAGCGTGAAGACTTATGGATCACCTCCAAACTTTGGTTTATTTTTCTTTTGAAAATTCTATGCTCTTTCTCAATGCTAGAACATTTGTTTTCCTTTGGTTGCTGAACAGAGTTCCTTTGCTTTCTTGGTTATCCCCAGGTGTGCAGATCATGCTCCAGAAGATGTGCCAAAAGCATTAGATAGAACTTTGCAGGAATTGCAACTTGACTACTTAGATCTCTATCTAGTATGTATTATCTTTATTGCTATGTGAATTTCTGTTGACTGTGTTGGAAGATTAAACGCTCTAAACTCAAATCATAGTTTCCCAATTAAGTAAAGTGGACTCATTTTATACAACAAACCAAAAGCTAATTTCAAACAATCAAGGGGTCATCCATGAATCTCATACTATAATCAATTGAATTAATTCATTTTGTAGATCCACTGGCCGGTACGCATGAAAAAGGGATCAATTGGATTCAAGCCTGAAAATCTTACCCAACCTGACATACCCAGTACATGGAAAGCAATGGAGGCACTCTATGACTCTGGCAAGGCTAGGGCTATAGGAGTGAGCAATTTCTCTTCAAAGAAGCTTCAAGATCTATTGGAGATAGCACGAGTGCCTCCTGCTGTTAACCAAGTGGAATGCCACCCAGTATGGCAGCAGCCAAATTTGCACGCATTCTGTGAATCTAAAGGAATTCACTTATCTGTAAGTATAGGAGAAATAAATTACTTAAAGAATAACTTATATTCATACAAATACATGTTGTGACCCGTTGCAAAATGTTGAGGATTTAGAAAAAGAATTAATTATTATTTTTTGGTGAAATTGTGTAGAGCCAATTGAATATGATTTTGGTACTTCTTCAAATGGTGGCATCTCATCAACCATTTTTCTGATTGCTAATTATCTATCATGATTATTTTCCCTTTTCAGGGATTTTCACCACTGGGGTCACCAGGCAATATCAATAGTGACATTCTTAAGAATCCAGTTATTAATATAGTTGCAGAGAAATTGGAGAAGACACCAGCGCAAGTGGCCCTTCGATGGGGCCTAGAAACGGGACATAGTGTCCTTCCTAAGAGCACTAATGAGGCCAGGATCAAGGAAAATTTTGATGTCTTCGACTGGTCTATACCTGAAGACATGATAGCCAAGTTCTCTGAAATTAAGCAGGCAAGTAGTTAGTTTAATCTAGTTTTTCATCTCTCTCTTAATATTTATTTCCTCTAGCATTTCTGCTGGAGCACTAGTTCACTATCCATGTGTGGCACAACAACAATAATGCTAGACAATACGCAAAAAGCTTCATCCTTCGAATAACATGTGGAATTTACTCATGCAGGATAGGCTACTTAAGGGTACTGAATTTTTTGTTCATGAGACTTATGGTGCCTATAAAACTATTGAAGAACTCTGGGATGGCGAATAGTGAGCAGGATGCAACATCAAGATGCTTACAAAGTCCAGAGCTGATTGATTATGTTATCGAACTATTACCATATTTAAAGGTCACCTGTTCATTAGAGTATATCAGATTTGATGCTCAAGCCCAACTTGAATATGAAAGTCTAATTTGTTTTTGGGCTTCAAATTTTGAGTTTGGTTGGGCAAACAAATAATTTACTAGAAGATTTTAAAAAGTGAGATTTCAGTAGGAAGTGCTCCAGGGTTTAGTAAAAGTGTAACGAAAAAGTCAAGCATAAAAGCGTAGATGATATATAGTATATAAGATATCGTTTAAAAATAATAGGGTAAATTGCAACTTATACCTTTGAACTTCCATTTGCAGATCAAGCCTTAAGGTTTGAAAAGTACAAATAACTTCCTAAATTTTATACTAAGCGCAAAATCTCTTGAGTAAACTATTAAAACATTATTTGGAAATGTCATCTAACTTGCAAATATGCCATTAAAACCTATTTTAACTTCAAATAATATCATAATTAAGTAAAAAACTAGCATAATTAAGAAAAAAGCTTTATTATATGATTTTTTTTACTTAATTATAGCATTATTAGATGTTAAAACATGTTTTAATAATATTATGTGCAAGTTACATTACCAAAGTTTTAAATAGTGATTATAGTTTGAATTTTTCATATCGTTACACAAATTATAGTAAATTTTTCTATGTTATTATTACAATGTTCAATATAAATTAGAACCAACCTATATATATATTGAATTAGAAATAATTAGAAATATAAATTATATAATTAAAACTTAAATGTGAGAACATGTAGTTCAAACTAATTTCTAAAACTTATTAATTAATAATTATTTTAATTTAATTCGTAAAAAAGTTTTAAAACTTTTCTTCCAAAAATTTATATCACAATTTTAATCTCTCCCTCGAATTTTAATTTTTCAAAAACCTCTTCAAATTTTCCCCTTTCTTCTCTCCCAAAATTTTCCCTCCCTCTCCCTCACACAAGGCAATTTTCCCCTTCCCCTTACATTTTTTTCCTCTTCCCTTGCCTTTATAAGCACCACTTTCTCCCTCTCTCCGTCACCCTCACTCACAAGTCACAGCCACCACATCACTGCATCCACAGCCTCCTAACACTAGAGCTGTCAATACGGGCCAACCCGGCCCACCCGGGTTAGTCCACCGCGAGTTGAAGGTTAAGCCGGGTTGGCTCATTTTGGTGGTGGGTTGAAAAATGGTCAACCCGGCTCACTTTAGGTAGGTTGGTGGGTTAAACGAGTTGGCTGACCAAAAAAATAAAGAATTTTTTTTAAAAATTTAAAAAAGTAGAGAAAAATAAAAAATAAACTCTAAAGCATAAAATAATTATCAAACTTATGATATATCACTAACAAAATATTCAAAACCATTTTATCATCAACCTTAAGTCATAATCACAATATCCAACATAAACATAACTTACATAAGTAAGAATCCAATCAAACCATAATTCCCAACAAGACAAAACAACAAGTTCAAACTTCAAACCACAAAAGTTACAAAACATTGGAAGTGCAAGATTTAGCCTTTTTACTTGCTCTATCAGTCTCACAACTATCATCTATATCTGTTGGCACCACTTCATCCACAATTTTGAATTCATCATAAATGCAATTCATAATTTGATGTACAGTTTCAGAAGTCATACTGCAAATCAAAACTATAACAATTTAATACACAAGCTATCAACATAAGGAAATATGATATTATCAACAAACAAGTTACTTTAGAAGAAACACAACATCTCAAAATAATAAGCAGTCAATGTTGAGCCAAAAGCAAAAAACATAATGAAGTTACTGCAGTGAAGTAAGCAAGCAACATGACATTAATCTACATAATTACATTATATATACTGGAAATAAAAAAGTCTCTAAACTAAACCCATTAATCTACATACCTATATCATATACTGATATATATATTGGACTATGAAGTTAAACCCATTAATCTATATATATATATATATATATATATATATATATATATACACACACACGGACACACACACACACACACACATATATATATATATATATGTATTAGACACACACGGACACGGACAATATGGGGGGGCGGAAATGGTATATAAAATATATATATAGGGCGGAAATGGTATATAATATATATATATATATATATATATATAGACACACACACGGACACAGAGACACACACACGGACACAGAAATCAGAATGGCATATAAATATATAATATAACTATATGAATGTAATTAATTAAATGGAAGTCAACATAACTCATTACTGATTTGACGCTTTCGTGTTGTGTTGGAATTCATTCCTTTGTTTCTTTGCAGGAAGATCTAAATCTATGATGGCCTTTGAAAAATTAGGTGCATGTGTGTTTAGTACCTGAGGGCAGAAGGTGACCAGATGATGCGATGTTGGTGGTGGGTTGCTGCTTGCTGGCGAGATGCGATGCTGCTGTCTGCTGGTCACTGGTCAGATGTGACGCCGACAACAATGGGTTCTCATTCTCAAGTTATGGTAGAAAGACTTGAAGATATGTGGATGATATTTTAGGATTTTAAAATGAGAGTAATTTTTTGCCTAATTTTTTTTTTAAAACAAGCGGGTTAGCCCGCCATAACCCGGGCCAAACCCGTTTAACCCGTGGTAAAAATGAAGCAACCCAACCCGGCCCGTATTTGTGCGAGCTAAAATTTAAACAACCCAACCCCCATTTTGGCGGGTTGAGCTGGGTTGACTCACGGGTTGTAACCCATATTGACAGCTCTACCTAACACAACACCCACTCACCTAGTCTCACATCCACACAGCCCACACCACCTCACCCACAACCACCCACTCATAGTAACCAAAGCCTTGCGCCCTTGCCCATCTCTAAAATTCCACTCACATAGTGACACACACAAAGAGAGTTGGCTGACTTGCTACTAAGACAGAGATACTAATATAGTGGAGTTAAACTCAAAAAACCAAAGGTCCAGAAGAGAGATAGGGGTTGAGGTGGTTAGGGGTGTTCATAACCGAACCAAACCAATCAAAATTGAAAAAATTAAACTGAAAAATTGAAAACCAAACAAAACCGATTAGTTTTGGTTTTGTTTTTATGAAAACTGATTGGTTTAGTTTGATTTTTTATTTTCATTTATAAAATCAAACCAAACTCATATAATTATTTATATATTTTTATAAGTTATATACTTATAAATGATTATATTTTAATTTCTTGTTGTTTCTATAAATATTTTTAGGTTAATTTATTGTTTATAATTATATAATGATATTTTTATTAAGATTTTATACCAAATTTTTTTAATTGGTCCATAAAAAGAACAAAGTAAAGTTGTATATGAATTTTTTTAAGAAAAAATGTTTATTCAAAAACTGATTGGACTGAACCAAACAAAACATATTGCAATTGGTTCGGTTCGATTCTCCAATTTAAAAAAACCAATTGGTTCTCACTATAGAAAAACCAATTGGTTTGGTTCAGATGACTTTTCTCCCCAAAATTGAACCAATCCAAATCGCGAATACCTCTAAAAGTGGTATTGCGGCGGTGGGAGGTCTATTATGGCCAGAAAAAGGGAAAAGGAATCTCGTTGTGTATGAAAATGTCATTCTGTTGTGACTATAACACTGTTCCATTACAACCGTTTTTAGTGCTTCTGAATCACCCAACAATTAGGGTGATGCATTTGTGGTTACCTCTGCAACAGTTTTGTCACAACTGCAACACCTGTTGCAGAACGAGATTTTAATCCCCGTACATGACATTTCCATTAGTTTTTTAATGGTTTACTTGATGAAATGAGTTTTAAGCACGTATGTGAAGTTTGAGGACACATTTATACTTTTTAAAACCCTAAGATATATATGCACATAGCTCAAAGTTAAAGGGTGCAACCTATTATTTACCCAAAATAATACATGTACATATAAGTATTGATATATAAATATTCTAACACAATGTAAAGTATTAAAATCACAAATTTTATAAATTCACAATTTCTGGGCAACGAATCAATAAAAAAGAAAAAAATAGAAATAATAATTTGTAAAAACTTAATCATCTTTATGATCTTGGAGTGTTTAAGATATTTTCATATTTTTAATAAAAATAATAAAAAGATGACATAAAGGATTTGAAACCAACAAACGATTGAATAATTCAAGCATAGCATATAACTTTACGAACCATATATGCGCTTATTGATGTAATCATGTTTTGACATCAAAGAAGAGATACCATATGCTCATACATCATCTTAATAATATAATAATATAGCTAATTAATAATGTACGTTTTTTAGTAACTAAACAGGACACCTGGTGTACTCAAAATTAAATAGAGTGAATTAATCATACTTCTATACATTTTATAATCTTTATATATCATTATTATACTCAACGTGTTGAAGGACTCATAGATGTACCGGTCAATTTAGCTATGTCCATAGCAAAGAGAATTGAACATGATTTATAACTCAAAATTAAATAGACTGAATTAATCATACTTCTATACATTTTATAATCTTTATATATCATTATTATACTTAATGTGTTGAAGGACTCATACGTGTACCGGTCAATTTAGCTATGACCATATCAAAGAGAATTGAGCATGATTTATTTATAATTCAACGGTTTGTTTTACTTGAAATTTGAAAAAAAAGTCCAGTTCTCATATCAAACTCCCTTTGAATCAATTTAGCAAATTGCTAATAAAGGTTTATATTAGTAGAATCAAATATAATACCATCAACATATATTTAAAGTAAAGTATGCTCAATGTTCATTGTAAACAAAGTAATATAAACTTTTCTTCTTGTAATTTTGTTATCAAACCGTTAATAGCATGCTCTTGATGTTGTTTTAACTTTTAAGCCATAAAAGATTTTAATAAAACATTTTACATCTATGTGAAAAAATTTAAAAAGTAAAAATACAAATAACATTCTAATATATTCAAGTCTTTTTATTGGAGCAAAAATCTCATAAAAATAATATCTTTTCTTATTAATAAGTTGAAACCTTAGACAACTAACCTAATGTTGTTCCTTATCATCATATTTCCTTGCTAATCTGGCATGTTTTGGAATACTTATTTTGTGTCAATAATAAAATAATTTTCGCATAATATAATACAAAGCACATCTATTTCTTTGAGTTAACACATCTTTAATTATAAAAGTCTGTTTGATTTGTTTTTTTTTATTTTTATTTAATTAAATTTATTTTTATTATAATTATAAAAATATCATATTATTTTATTTTAAAAATTTTATAAAAAATTGTAAAACAATCAAATATTATTTTCATCATTTTTTTTACAAATTTTTAAAAATTAAAATCAGAACGAAAACAAGATGTGGACACTTGTAAGTTTTGTCTTGGCTTCTCGAATCTGGAGCACACACACGTCACATTTGTAAATATTCTGATTTTTTTTTCCACTTCCTTTTTGACTGAATCGAAAGTGATAGGTAGCCTTGGCATTTTTAGTGGCAAGTGTGCAAATGCTACCAAGAAGTTGGAGCGCCTATGTGACGTGTGCGCACATATCAGCCTTCCACTTTCTCTTTCGCTTTTAAGAAGACCAACTTGCACGCTTTATTCTTCATCTTTTAAGTGCTCCTTCATTCTTCATTTGCTTATACATTTTGTCTATAAATTGTTTGACTCGTTAATTAACTAGCAAAGATCCATTACTAGTAGCTGATGCCTACCTAACTAGCTAGTTATTGCTGAGAGAAAATGGCCAATATTTATTTGGTGTACCTATTCATTATCCATGTGTGGCAAGACAATAATAATGTTAAGATAAGACAGTATGCAGAAAGCTTCAGCTTTTGAATAACACTTGGAATTTGCTTATGCAGGAGAGGCTGGTTAAGGGTACTGGATTATTTATTCATGAGAAATTTGGTGCCTATAAGACTATTGAAGAATTCTGGGATGGCGAATAGTGAGCAGGAAACAATATTAAGTTGCCTACAAGTCCATTGGTTCTAGAGCATTGATTCTGCTGTTGATCTTTTGCCATCTTAAAAGGCAACCTGTTCGAGCGATTTGAGTATATTAGATTCATAGGAAGTGTTGTTCTTGGTGATAGTGCAGAATAAAAAACCAAGACTAATTTTTCATTTACAAATATTATATTTGTATTTTGAATCTACTATAACAGAGTTTAATGAATTTGATATTTCTAATGGCGCCAAAAACTAAGAAAGAAATTTATATTTCTCTTTCCCCTTCTGATCAATTAATGGCGGTTCATGTCAATATGGTATTTATAGTTATGTGGTGTACAAGGTAAAATGAGATGAGAAGGCTTATATTAGATTAATGGATGGACAAAAGAACATTAATCTTGATGTCCATGATGTGCTTGAGTGAAGATCCACATTAACATATAACTGATTTTCTAAAATTGAAAATTTGAAAAGACATTGGCTGTAGAAAGCTTTTGTATTGTGATGATGACCAAGGTCCAAAAGGGTGCCAAGCTCACTGCAACCAATAATCCCTTTTTTTATTCACTTTGTTGTTGTTTAGAAGGTGGTCCTAAGTTATTAACTTTAAAATTATGATAGAGGGAGACTGACTTTGTGAGAGATGCCTCTGTCTCTGTTAGTTAGAAATTCATACTAGAGTCAGTCATAATCTGCTAAAGGATGAAGACAGAAAGATTGCACTGAAGGGGTTTATAGAGCTATAAAGGCATTTGCAAGATTGTTATTGCTTTCTAGTTTCTACATAAGTTTTTTGACTAACTGTTAAAGAGACGCACATTTGTTTTGAAAAAAAACAAAATTCTGCTTAAAAATCATTTACTTATATTATTAGTGGTTATGTGGAAGATTTATAAAAGAAAATTAAGGATGATGTGGTTAAAGGGACAGAAAGAGAGACAAATAATAGAGATATATATGTAATCTCCATTCATTATTAGATAAATAATTTTTTGTAGAAGTGATCATGATTGGATTTGTCGGGTTTGGATGAGTTTTTTTTTTTTTTTTTTTACAGAAAATAATACATATTTGTTGAGTTCAATCTCAAAGTTTAAAACAATTTAGAAATGAAAATTCATATTTTTACACAATATATTTATGAAAAAAATGATAAATAAATTGAAACACAAAAATAATTTTTTTAAAAAAATACATTTTTATAGTAAAAAAAATCAAATTTATAATAATATTTAAAAAGTAATATATATTAAATTATGATCCGTCGAATTAGATTTGGTGCATATTCTTTTTACTAGGCTTAAGCCCAACTTGAACATGCTTCAAATTTCCAGCTTGATTGGGTCAGCCAGATACTTACTATATAATCACCTTTACTGATTTGGATGCTCTAAGGTGATGATGTAATTTAGAAAATAAAGTGTAAGTAATAGTTATTGATGAAAAAATTAAGAATGTAGATTTTTGTATATCTATAATATGTTATTTAAATGCTTGTATTTTATAAAATTTTAAATCATTAGATTTTTTCAGTAACAATTATAAACATTTTGTGCACTTCAAATTTTAGATGATTCAAATTCCACCTTCCCTATCTTGGTTTATTTAAGATTTGATTATACATTTGAATAAAGATACAATAAAAAGAAAACTCAAATGATTTGGAACCAACCAACAAAAAATTGAAACTCTTTGCCCAAAAGCATGGCATTAATATAAAATATTTTCCCATAATAATACGAGCTTCCACACTTGTTTTCTTCTGTTCATATTTTGCAGGGGTGGCTCAATAAGCTTAGAGGCTTAAAGTTAAATATTAAAATGAAATATTTTTTAATTGAAATTTATAGAAAGATATTTTTAGAATTTTATTCTTCCAGCTTTTTGAGATGTAAAATTCTTAATTAAACTTTTATAATCAAGTTCTTCTAACATTTTATTTTTTAATTAATAATGTAACTAATCCATTTAAATTTTTTTTTTTATGCATTGTTGATCTGGAATAAGGTTTTATTAATTTTCGTTTTGAAAAAACTTCTTTATGTTAAAGCAACTTACGGGAATAGTTAATATTATTTTAAAAGCAATAAATGCATTTGAAAAAGAATTGAGCATTCTTATATGATTGAGTATACTAATCATCCATTTTGTATAATTTATTTTAAATGTTTTAGCTCTGAAAATAAATCTAAACCATTAATATTAGAATAGTTGTTATGTTTTAAGGAATATTCAAATTTGAGGTAATATTATTTTAAAACTGGATATTATTATTTGAGATGAAAAAAAGATAGTTGGTTTTCTATATAGGGAAAAATAGAATTTGGTGCTAAATAATACATATTATAGTTTATTGAAAATTGTAAAAATAGTTGAGAATTAATAACATTGTCGGAATTAAAAAGTGAAAAAATATGTATAAATTTATTAGACACTTTATTAAAAAATTAAGAGAATACTCTAACCCTTCCTTTTTATCTATTTATTAAGGTTATTCAACGAAAATTAAGGAAACTACTAAATAGTTTCAATTACGAAAATATATAACTGCATTTTACTAAAGAAAAACACTACAGAGCCTCGACGAAATTATCTCTAAGCGAATATGTGTAAATGTGTGTTTGGATTAGTTGTGAAAAAAAGATTATATTAAAAATCGATTATATATATAATTGATTTTTAAGAAATTTGATTATGAAAAAATTAATTTATGTTTAGATATTTTAATTCATAATCGACTTAAAGATAAAGAGTTTTGTTTGGATTGTATAAAAAATTACTTTTATGTATTAAATTACTAAAAAAATATATGAAATAATTGAAAAAATTATTTGATTGAGAGTAAATATGTATTTCTCTCTCAAAACTTTTGAAATAATTTAAAATCAAATAATAAAAAACTTAAAATAAATTTTTAAAAAAAATATGTTTTTAGTTATGAAAAAATAATCTTAACTTATAATCAATTTTATATACTTTAAATAAACAAAATAAATTTTAGATAAAACAACTTTTAATCGAAAAAAATGATTATTTTAAAAAATTAAGCAAAAACAAACATGTCTTAAAAGTTTCAAATATAAATTTTTTTTAAAAAAGTTATTTTTAATTATAAAAAATAATCTTAACTTATAATCAATTTTACATAATTTAAAAAAATAAGATAAATTTTAAACAAAATAATTTTTTCATTAAAAAAAATATTTAAAGAAAAATTTAATCTTTTCTAAATATACTCTAAATATGTACGTCATGGGATGAATTGGGGGTGAAGAGAGGGGTGGTCCCAATTCAATATGCAAATTGAAACTTACTTATATTTTTCAACTACCGTGCTATTGGGTCTACATGCAAGACTCTTTACTAAATTATCAATTATTAAAAAATTTATAATATTTTCTACCAAAAAATTTTTATAATATTATCACTTCATGAATATTCTTTTATTTCTCGAGATATATAAGTATTTTATTAAATATTTAGTTTTTTTAATATATTATTATAAAATTATAGTGCTTATAAAAAATTAAAGTATAACAATAGTTTGGTCACGATAAATTTTTTTGTGTAAATCAGGGTATCTTAATTTTATGAGATACTTATAGATGTGTAAAGTAGAAATCTTTCATAACTATATTTTCTTCTATACACCGCTTCAAAGACTGAATCCATGACAAAATACTTAAGATGACCGAGCTCCTTCCACTCAAATAAACACAAGTTGGTACTGACCTTACTTTTTGTTAGCATATTTTATAAGTTAAAATAAAAGTAAAATACAAGGAGTCTCTTTTAATTATGGGTTTCTTAAAAAATTTATACTTTTAAACTTTTTAATAGGACTTCTTAAACTAACAAAATAATATATAATAATCTTTCTATTAACCTTTAATTTAAATTACTAATGAAAAAGTACTTATGTGATTACACTTGTTTTTTTTTTTTACTAATCTCACCTTAAATCATGAATATTTATTCCTTAAATCATTTTTAGGCATCTTTTTATGGTCACTCATTAACCTTATATCACCATTCGAAATTTTAAAAAACTGCTCAAATGATAATGTGAGATTAATGAGTGTTCAAAAAAAATGTTTAGAGATGATTTGATAAATAAATATTAATAATTTAAAGTAATATTAATAAAAAAAAATTAACACATGCAATCACATAATTATTTAAATAAAAAATTAACAAAAATATTATTATACATTATTTTTTAATTTAAAAAATTGTGTTAATAAATTTAAAAATATAAGAAACTTTTTTAAACTTCATTATTAAAAAAATTTCTTACATTTTAGTCTATTTTATAAAATATGCCAAGACTATCACTTTCGGTTCTGGTAAAAAAGAAACAGAAAGAAAAGCCCGAAAATTGCATGTCGTATCATGCCTTTTCGCTTAGGAATTATGCCACCTAAAATTTATTAGAAATATTTTCTAATTAGGGTCAAACTGACATTAAATATAAATTAGTCACACTTTTTAAAAATATGAAAATACTTCGTGATCGTAATTTTTTTTCCTTACATGCTAACCTAAAATTTAAAAATACATCTCTTTTAACAATTCAACCACCAAGCCAACTTTCTTAATTACATTCAATATAACATATTTTTCTTAGATAATATTATTGAACTTATGCTATATTAGTTTGTAAATTATTATTATTATCTTTTAATATTTATATATCAACCCTAATAAATATTTAAAATTGAAATTTTATAATTAAAGTGAGAAATAATATAATAAGAGTTTAATTTTAATTTTCTGTCAGTGTAAAGTTTTTTTATACTGTCATTTAATCTGTGTTGTCAAATCATTAAAAAAATTTGACTATTACAACAATTAACTAAAAAATTTAACTCTTTTAATAATGTATTAACACATAATTAAATAAGAGTATAAAAACTTTATACTAAACCTATATAATAATTACCCCACTTAACAATATAAGAGGAGGAGAATCCCTAAGAATCATTCTTTACATTATTGGTCGTATTGTCGGCGAGGCAAAGGCAATGCATTCTTGTCACCACCACAAACTAGTCTTTTACTTCTTGGTTGTGACGTGTGCGCACATATCATCAACCTTGCAGTTTCGGGAGGCTTCTGAGTTCTGAACAAGATCAAATTGCACATTCCCACTCCTAAGAAGTAAGAACATAAAGTTTGCAAAAATCAGTTTCCTCCTTCTTCTACTTCTTTATCTATAAGGGATCCTTCATTCTTTTCCTTGTTAAATTTGTCTATAAATTGTCTCGCATCTTAACCAAATAGCAAAGATCCAATACTAGTGGCTGCAAACTAACTAAATAGCTAGTTATTGTTGAGAGAAAATGGCAAAGGCAATCAGGTTCTTTGAGTTGAACACGGGGGCCAAGATGCCTTCAGTTGGGTTGGGCACCTGGCAGGCTGAACCAGGTGTCGTCGCCAAAGCTGTCACCACTGCCATTAAGGTATAACTCAAATTCTTTTATTTTTTATTTTTTTTCATTTCACAATAAGATTTAAATCCAATCCCAACCCACCAAAAGAGAATTTTCTCTAGTGGTTTTGGGTTTCTTAATTTTTTATTATGTAAATTCAAAAGACTTCACTATAGTTTTTACTTTTTTTTTTTTTTTTGGATAAACAATTATATGGTTTGGTTTTTCCCAAGCACAAGAGTCAAGAGCTAACCAAAGAGATGGCTTACTGTTGTTCAGGTTGGATACAGGCATATTGATTGTGCTCAAGCCTATTTCAATCAAGCAGAGGTAATAATAATTCATGATCATAACTTTTGCATTATTCAAGTTTTTTCCTTTTTTTTTTAAATGTTTTTATGCCATATATATATGCCTTCAGTTGAGAGAAGCACGCCTTTGCATTACTACAATAATAACATGTGAATTGTTATGGGATAAAGTATATTACGTATGAGATATGTCTCAGCTTGTGCTTCTTTACATCAGAATTTATTGAAGTTGCGTGCAAATATGCTTCTTTACATTAGAATTTATTGAAGTTGCTTGCAAATTCTTTCTTTTTTGATAGAAGTGAAAACTTCAATATCTACTAATGGACAATTTTTTTTTTTCAAAAAATAAATATTATGGGTTTTATAGATTGGTTCTGCTCTCAAGAAGCTTTTCAATGATGGTGTTGTAAAGCGTGAAGACTTATGGATCACCTCCAAACTCTGGTTTGTTGTGTTCTAAACTTTTTATGGTCTTTCTGAATGTTAGAAGTTACTAGGAACAAATGTTTGTCTTTGGTTGCTGAACAAAGATCCTCTGCTTTTTTTATTATCTCCAGGTGTTCAGATCATGCTCCAGAAGATGTGCCAAAAGCATTAGATAAAACTTTACAGGAATTGCAAGTTGACTACCTAGATCTCTATCTAGTATGTGTTATCTTTACTGCTATGTGAATTTCTGTTGACAATGTGATGATAGATTAGACGCTCTAAATTCATACCATGGTTTCCCAATTGAGTAATATAGATTCGTTTTAGTTTTATACAACAAATGTAAAGCTGATTTCAAATAATCAAGGGGTCATCCATTAATTTCTCAATGAATTGAATTGATTCATTTTGTAGATCCACTGGCCAGTCCGCATGAAAAAGGGGTCAGTTGGATTCAAGCCTGAAAATCTTGCCCAACCTGACATACCCAGTACATGGAGAGCAATGGAGGCACTTTATAACTCTGGCAAGGTTCGAGCTATCGGAGTGAGCAATTTCTCTTCCAAGAAGCTTCAGGATCTATTGGAGATAGCACGAGTACCTCCTGCTGTTAACCAAGTGGAATGCCACCCAGCATGGCAACAGCGAAAGTTGCATGCATTCTGTGAATCTAAAGGAATTCACATCTCTGTAAGTATAGCAGATATAAATCACTTAAAGCATAGCTCATATTCATGCATATACATCATCCAGTGACTCATTGCAAAATGTTAAGGGTTCAGGAAAAGAATAATTATTTTTTACTTCTTTTGGTTAAATTGTCTAGAACCAATTGAAAACGATTTTGGTACATCTTCAAATGGTGGTATCTTGACAACCATTTGTCTGATTGCTAATTATCTATCATGATGAATTTCACTTTTTAGGGATATTCACCATTGGGGTCGCCAGGTAGTCTCAAGAGTGACATCCTTAAGAATCAAGTTATCAATGTGATTGCAGAGAAATTGGGGAAGACTCCAGCACAAGTAGCCCTTCGGTGGGGCCTGCAAATGGGACATAGTGTGCTGCCTAAGAGCACTAACGAGGCCAGGATCAAGGAAAATTTTGATGTTTTTAACTGGTCTATACCTGAAGATCTGATAGCCAAGTTCTCTGAAATTAAGCAGGCAAGTAGTTAGTTTAATCCAGCTTTTCATCTATCAATATTTATTTCTTCTAGCATTTCCGCTGGAGCACCAGTTCACTATCCATGTGTGGCACAAGAATTATAATGCTAGACAATAGGCAGAAAGCCTCACCTTTTGAATAACAGATGTAATTAACTCATGCAGAAGAGGCTAGTTAAGGGTACTGTATTCGTTCATGAGACCTATGGTGCCTATAAAACCATTGAAGAACTCTGGGATGGCGAACAGTGAGCAGGCTACAACATTGATATGTTTACAAGTCGACTGTAGCAGATTGATTCTGCCATTGATCTATTACCAGCTTAATAGGCCACCTATTGAAGTGATTAGAGTTGTATTAGATTTAGAGGAAGTCTTGTTCTTGTTGATTCTGCAAAATAACAAATCAGGACTAATTTTTTTATCTATAAATATAGTGTCTGTATTTTTAATATAATAAAATGAATTCAATGAATTTGATATTTCTAATGGCCAAAAGCTAAGAAAGAAGTTGGTATTTCTCTTTCCCATTGTGATCCATTAATGGTGGTTCATGTCAACATTGTATTTATAGTTATGTCGTGTACTTGATTGATATGAGAAGGCATATTTTAGATGAATGGATGGATAAAAGAAGATTAATATCGGGAGCACATAAGAAATATATTATTATTGAAGCCGTCAGGCCAAGCTTCAGTTTATAGCTTAGGTTTTCTGAATTTTTCAACGCCTATGATGCGCGCACGCTTTTGCTGTTTCACTTCGGTTATTTTGCTTCCGTTGGGCCCAGCTACTAATATGCTTCCGTTGGGCCCAGCTTTTCATTTGCTTTTAACTTGCTATTGGACCGTGGGCCTGCTTCAATTCCACTTGTGTTGCCCTGAGTGTATCAAAGTGTTGCTGCCAAAGATTTGAACCAAACTGTTAAATTAACTGGTTTTTATTAGATTGTTTAGGCACCGAGTAGACAATGACGATGAAGAAGATTGTGAAATCATGGAACTTGACCCCATGGAGTTACTGGTTCATTTCTGTGAAGTTTTATTCCTTAAAGAGTTTTTGGTTCATTTCTATGAAGTTTGCGGGAAAGGGTTCAGGAACTTTTGGGTATTGCGTGAAGAACCTGATTGATATTGTTTGAATTAAACAAACTGAAATAACCTGCTTATTTCGGTTCAATACTTTTCCTACAAAATGCATACAATCCATTTCGCTTTTCTTAACCATATTTTTGGCATGCCCAATCCTACTGCCAATAAGTTGCATTACAAGTGTCAACAGGGGAACATAATGATTTGATCCTGTACCCCACTTGCTTGAAGAGTCCAGCCACCCACCCATGCCACCTACTCCAGCTGTAATGTCAACAATATTAGCATGGTAGGTATGAGCTCAAAGTCATCAACCACCAAAGTTTGGTGGCCAAACTTTGATAATTTTCAGCAGCCCCTATCCTATAAATAGACATCCCTCATCTCTTGTAAATGCATTCAGTAAAAGTGTGGGTATCCAGAGAGAGTGAGAAAAGCCAGAGAGCTTGAGAGATTTTGAGAGTTTTTTGTATAGAGAATAATTCTCTTGTAAATTCTATTCAGAGAAATAGAGTGAGTTTTTCTCTCAATTCTTATTCATTTTCGTGTTTAAATGAGTTCTGGATACCCAACAAGTGGTATCAGAGCTTGAGTTGAGTGTTAGGAGGGTTTCTTGAAAGCACAAAGTCTCTGCTCTTAAAATTCGAATTTTTCAAACACCTCCATTTGGTGTTTTGACCACTTCAACAGATTCCTGGTGTCAAGACGAGCACAACGAAATTTTCGGCAGGCCAAACGGACGCCGGACGAAGCCACACTCTCCGCACTCTCCGGGAATTTCGCCTGAATGTGGGCGTCACTCTCCCCACTCTCCCCACTCTCCAAACCAAGGTTGAAGACGACCCAGTCAGCATCATGTCAGCGCCACATCAGCGCCACGCAGTATTAGTGAGTGCCACATCAACAGCCACGTCAACAGCCACGTCAACATCCAGCCTGAACTTTCAAAAATTACACGTTGACCCCTATAGTTTCTGAAATTATACTTTAGCCTCTGATCTTTCAGAAATTACAATTTGATCCTTCAAGTTCCTGAAATTATAGTTTAGCCCCTGATCTTTCAGAAATTACAATTTGACCCCAAAAGTTTCTGAAATTATACTTTAGCCCCTGAACTTTTAGAAATTACAAATTGACTCAAGAGAGTCAAATTTCCCATTTTCGACCGTTCCAGACGCAATGGTGTTTTTTACTTTCGAAGGAATTCAACTTTGTTTTTGAACAAGTTAGTGTAAATGGAGGAATCTGCATCATCAGGAGCAATGCTAAAGCTCACCTCTACCAACTATACACTATGGAGACCTCGGATGGAAGATCTCCTTAGTTGTAAAGATTTGTACGATCCCCTGGAATTAAAGGGTGTAAACCCTGATCCTACAAAGGAAGCAGAGTGGAAGAAATCAAACAGAAAAACTATTGGTCAGATCCGTCAATGGATTGATCATAGTGTCTTCCACCATATTGCAAAAGAAACAGACGCATATACCCTTTGGACAAAGCTGGAGGGCATGTATCAGGCAAAGACCGCTCGGAATAAAGCCTTAATAATGAGGCGATTGGTTAATCTGAAACTGAGTAGTGGAACTTCAGTTGCCGAGCACACAAGTGAATTTCAGAGCTTGATAAACCAATTATCGTCTGTAGAAATGGAGCTTGGGGATGAAACACAAGCACTCTTACTTCTCAGTTCACTTCCTGACACTTGGGAGACGCTAGTAGTCTCTCTCAGTAATTCGGCTCCAAATGGGAAACTTACCATGTCCTTGGTTAAAGATGCCTTGTTCAACGAAGAGGCCAGAAGAAAGGATATGAGCACGAACCAGTCTCATGCCTTTGTAACAGAAAATTGAGGGAGACAACAAAGAAGTAGTCGAGGCCGAGGGAGACAACAGGAAAATGGTCGAAGCAATGGAAGGGGAAGGAGCATGAGTAGAGGTAGATCCACAGATGGAAGAAGGCCAACATACAAGTGCTACCACTGTGGAATGGAAGGTCATTTAAAGAAGAACTGTCGAAGATTGCAGCGAGAGCAAGGGTAAGGTAGTTCTCAACCAAAGAATAATGATGGAGACACTTTTGTCACTATCCCTGGAGAGATAGCTTTCTGTTCCATCAATAATGAGACATGCCTACACGTCTCAAGAGAAGACACAGAATGGGTAGTAAACATTGCATCATCCTACCACGTGACTCCCCACAAAGATTTCTTCACAACATATAAAGCTGGTGACTTTGGAACAGTGAAGATGGGAAATTCCAGTTTCTCTGAGATTGCTGGAATAGGTGATGTTAAGATCCAAACAAATGTGGGGAGCACAATCACCTTGAAGGATGTCAGACATGTGCCAGATCTTCGGTTGAATTTACTGTCAGGAGTAGCTCTTGACAAACAGGGCTATGGTCATCAGTTTTGCAATGGCGCATGGAAATTAACAAAGGGCACCATGGTAATCGCTCGAGGTCATATTTGTGGTACTTTATATAAAACTTATGTGAAGATATGTGCAGACAGTCTCAACATAGTAGAAAAAGAGGCTTCTCAAAATCTGTGGCACCAGAGGCTTGGTCACATGAGTGAAAAAGGTTTGTCTACCCTGGAGAAAAAGGAGCTTATTACTATTGCCAAGAATATTGCTCCAGATCCTTGCAATCATTGTTTGTTTGGCAAACAACATAAAGTCTCTTTCAGTTTCTCTTCAACGAGAAGATCAGAGTTGCTCAGTCTAGTACACTCTGATGTTTGCGGTCCCTTGGAGGCGGAATCATTAGGCGGAAACAGGTACTTTCTGACATTCATTGATGATGCTTCTCGAAAGGTGTGGGTGTACTTCATGAAAACAAAGGACCAGGTATTTAATTACTTCAAGTTATTTCATGTCATGGTAGAACGTGAAACTGGAAAGAAGTTGAAGTGTCTCCGGTCTGATAATGGAGGCGAATACACTTCCAAGGAGTTTGATGCCTATTGCAGGAGTCAAGGCATCCGACATGAGAAGACGGTCCCACGCACCCCACAACATAATGGTGTAGCCGAAAGAATGAACCGGACCATTATGGAAAGAGTCAGAAGCATGCTCGATGGCTAAGCTGCCAAAGCCATTCTGGGGAGAAGCAGTCAGAGCCGCCTGCTACCTAATCAACAGATCACCGTCAGCACCGCTGGATTTTGAAGTTCCAGAGAAAGTATGGTCTGGTAAGCATCCTTCATATTCTCATCTGAGAGTATTTGGTTGTTTGGCTTTTGCGCATGTATCCAAGGAGCTTAGACAAAAGCTCGATGCAAGGACAACCACTTGTATCTTCATAGGCTATGGAGATGAGGAATTCGGATACAGGTTATGGGACCCAAAGGAGAAGAAGGTGATCAGAAGTAGGGACGTAGTGTTCCATGAAAATCAGACTATAAAAGACATTGAAAAGCCTACAATGTCTCAAATTCCAGAATCCAGTGCCCAAGAAGATATTTCAAGTTCAACACTAGCACAGTTTGCCACAGGTAACAATCTAGTGCCTGAGGAAATACCAGAAGCAGAAGAGGAGGAAGAAGAAGAGGGTGTTGAGCAGGGGGAGACACAACCTCATCCACCAGAAGATGTAGGACCATCACAAGGAACTGATGATGGTGAATCTCCTAATCCAGAAGTTCGAAGATCTGAACGAGGTCGGATTCCGTCGAAAAGATATCCAGAATCCGAATACAGTTTGCTTACTGAAGATGGCGAACCAGAAAATTTTCAAGAAGCCATATCTCATAAGAATAAAGAAAAATGGTTGTTCGCAATGCAGGAGGAGATGGAATCACTGCAGAAAAATCATACTTATGAGATAATTAATCTTCCAAAAGGGAAAAATGCCCTGAAAAACAAATGGGTATTCAAGCTGAAGAAAGATGGCAGCGGAAAAGTGGTGAAACACAAAGCTCGATTGGTAGTCAAAGGATTCCAGCAGAAAAAGGGAATTGACTTTGATGAGATTTTCTCACCAGTAGTAAAAATGACTTCAATAAGGGTTATTCTTGGCTTGGTAGCCAGTTTAAACCTAGAGCTTGAACAGATGGATGTCAAAACAGCATTTCTTCATAGAGATCTGAATGAAGAAATCTACATGCAGCAGCCAGAAGGTTTTGAGGTCTCAGACAAGAACCTCGTTTGCAAGCTAAAAAAGAGCTTGTATGGTCTAAAGCAAGCACCAAGACAGTGGTACAAGAAGTTTGACTCGTGTATGGTGAGTCAAGGCTACAAGAGAACTGCTGCAGATCAATGTGTTTATACTCAGAGGTTTTCGAATGGAAATTTCGTTGCTCTTCTACTATATGTAGATGATATATTGATTGTGGGACAAGATGCAACGAAAATTAAACAGCTGAAGAAGGAACTCTCCAAGTCTTTTGACATGAAGGATTTAGGACCGGCTCAACAGATTCTTGGAATGCATATAGTTCGAGACAGGAAGAACAGCAGGTTATGGCTATCCCAAGAGAAGTATATTGAACGAGTGATCAAAAGGTTTAATATGCACAATGCCAAACCAGTAAGCATTCCATTAGCCAATCACTTCAAGTTGAGTAAGATTTCGTGCCCCTCATCCAAGAAAGAGATAGAGAAGATGTCAGCAATACCTTATTCTTCAGCAGTTGGAAGCTTGATGTATGCAATGGTGTGTACAAGACCAGATATTGCTCATGCAGTGGGTACCGTGAGTCGTTTTCTCTCTAATCCTGGAAAGGAGCATTGGGAGGCAGTCAAGTGGATTCTCAGGTATTTAAAAGGTACATAAAAAATATGTCTTTGTTACGGGGGAGCTGATCCAATCCTGGAAGGTTATACAGATGCAGACATGGCAGGAGATCTTGATGGTAGAAAATCTACTTCAGGATTTCTCTACACTTTTGCAGGGGGAGTCATTTCATGGCAATCAAGATTGCAGAAGTGCGTTGCTCTATCCACAACAGAAGCAGAGTATATTGCAGCAGGAGAAGCTGGGAAAGAAATGTTGTGGTTAAAGCGTTTTCTCCAAGAATTTGGAATCAAGCAAAAGGATTACAAGGTACATTGTGACAGTCAAAGTGCTCTAGATTTGAGCAAGAATTCAATGTACCATTCTCGTACAAAGCACATTGATATCCGCTATCATTGGATACGCGAGATCATAGATAAACAACTATTGAAATTAGTGAAGATCCACACAAAGGAGAATCCAGCTGACATGTTAACAAAGGCTGTTACCAAAGAAAAGTTAGAGCTATGCAGAGACATAGCTGGAATGCTTGTTAGATAACAATTGCTTCAAGAGTGGTTGAAGGGGGAGAATTGAAGAGTCCAGCCACCCACCCATGCCACCTACTCCAGCTGTAATGTCAACAATGGTAGCATGGTAGGTATGAGCTCAAAGTCATCAACCACCAAAGTTTGGTGGCCAAACTTTGATAATTTTCAGCAGCCCCTATCCTATAAATAGACATCTCTCATCTCTTGTAAATGCATTCAGTAGAAGTGTGGGTATCCAGAGAGAGTGAGAAAAGCCAGAGAGCTTGAGAGATTTTGAGAGTTTTTTTGTATAGAGAATAATTCTCTTGTAAATTCTATTCAGAGAAATAGAGTGAGTTTTTCTCTCAATTCTTATTCATTTTCGTGTTTAAATGAGTTCTGGATACCCAACATTGCTTACTTGCTTGACAATGTTATTTGCTTGAAGAGTGTAAAATATGCACTACCAATAATTGCCATGCTTCCAAGGTTCCATTACACGAGTAGTTACATGTGTATATGAATGATGAATACAATGCTAATTTTGCAAGCCCGTCGAACCACAATTGGATATCCATGTTCAAAGTGTAGTTTTGTGCTTCCTAAAGCAAGGCAAACAGAAAATTCCCACCAATTCTTCTCAACATTTCTTAATATAAATCATGTAATTACTGCAATTACTCAGCTTTTAGCTTTTCTTTAAAATATTCAATAATATCACAAAATTATTAAAATCAACTTAAATTATGATATAGTAAAGCCTACTTTTAATTGAAAAAATGTAATATACTATTATCTCTTTTTCAAAAGCAGAATAAATTAATCCAAACACTTTTAATTAATATGATCACTTTGCTATTTTTGCGTGTTTGAGATTTTTTAATACACACTCATACATACATACATACATATATATATATATCAAAGTTGGCTCATGAGAAACTTTTTGAGTAATTCTTTATGTCATAATTAATTGACATCTCACTCATTAATATATATACGAATTTATACAAACTTTTGTGTATGAACTTATACATGATTGATAGACTTTTTAAGTCTCTGCCAATTAAAAAATACATGTATTTATATAAATTCATATGCATGAATTATGTTACATGATCATAATAAAAAGAAAGTCATATGTACTTCCTATTTAAGCTACAAAATCATGGTAAAAAACAAATTAACATGTAAAAACTTTAAAAAATATTAATGCAAAGTTAAATGCTATAGCATATTATTGTCATATTGTTTCACTTTACTGTATTTCAAATTTAAACTATATAATCATGATAAAAAATTAATATGAAATAACTTTAAAAAATAATTTTTAAAAATTATTCTCCATTTATCGGTTCCTTTTTATTTATCGCTTTAAGGAAGTGTTAATTTTTTTTTTCAAATTTATCCTTATCCTGCTTTACATTTTATATATATATATATGATTTAATTTTAATTCAATGTTAGTGTAAAAAAATTTTATACAGTCATTTAATTATGTATTGACATATCATTAAAAGTATTAGACTTTTGAAATAGTTATTATAATAGTTAAATTTTTTTAATGAGTTAACAATACATGATTGAGTGATAGTATAAAAATTTTTTACATTGAGAGTAGATCAAAATTAAGTTCATATATATATATATATATTTGTTTTAATAATAGCTAGTTGTCACATATCTCGAAAAGAATAATGAAATCAAAGGTTGAAAACCAAAACCCATTATGTTATATTATATCATTAAAATTAGTATCACGTAACATAGATATATATATATATATATATATATATATTTGTTTTAATAATAGCTAGTTGTCACATATCTCGAAAAGAATAATGAAATCAAAGGTTGAAAACCAAAACCCGTTATGTTATATTATATCATTAAAATTAGTATCACGTAACATAGATATATATATATATTTGTTTTAATAATAGCTAGTTGTCACATATCTCGAAAAGAATAATGAAATCAAAGGTTGAAAACCAAAACCCATTATGTTATATTATATCATTAAAATTAGTATCACGTAAGCCTATGTTGGCCTCCTTGGCTTTTCACCATTCATAAACTAATAATAATTAACATTAAAAAAAATTAATTACATAACTAATGTGACACATTCAATGATATAAACTTTCTTACTTCTCAGCTGTGAGTCTTGTCACGTGTGCGCAAGTCAGCCATTCAGTTCAGGGAATCTTCTTAATTAAGAAGACCAACATGCAGGCTCCCACTCCTCACTCCCTCCTTCTTTATCTATAAATTTTTTTTGGTTGTCCATAGTGTTTTTGCGCGTGTTCGTGGAGATTAATTTTTTAAAATATTAAAATTTATTTAAAAAATTAATTTTTTTAATAGATATTTTTTTATATATATAAATAATAAATTAAATAGAAAATATCCATTACTAATAGCTGCTAACTATCTAACTAGCTAGGTACTGTTGACATAAAATGGCCACAGCAATCAAGTTCTTTCAGATGAACACAGGAACCAGGATGCCTTCCCTTGGGTTGGGCACCTGGCAGGCTGATTCTGGTGTCGTCGCTAAAGCCGTCACCACTTCCATTAAGTTATGGGAGATGCTATTAGTATGTTGATGATTTTAATATTTATTGTAAGTTATGAATTATTTATTAATTATTAGTTTTATAATAAATATTATAAAATTTATTAAATATAAATAATAATTAATAAATATTAAATAATTTATTATAAATATTGGTATCTTAAAAAAAATAAGTATCAGAATAATTCTCTTAGGTTTTATTTGGATTATGAGAGAAATAGAGTAAAAAGAAATAAAATAGAAAAAAATAGGGAGAAGAGAAATAAAATAGAAAATGAGTAGATTTTTAAGTTGTTTGGATTAAGAGAATTAGGAGAGAAATAAGAAAGAAAAAAAATTAAATTTTGTTGTAAATACATATTTGTCTTTATTTAGTTATTTATAAAACAACAAAAAGAATGGTATATTAGTCAAATTTCAATCCCTATCCATTTCTTCTCTATTTCTTTTTATTTTAGGAGAGAAATGAAAAAGTTGTAGAACCCACCATTTTTTTCTTTCTTCTCTATTTTTTCTTTAACCAAACAAAAGAACTTTCTCATTTCTCTTCTATTTCTCTCCTCTTTTCTCTATTTCTCTCATACCAAACAAAGGCTTAAAGTTATAACTCAAGTATATATATATATATATATATTATTCAATAGCAACCCTGTTGCTAAAACTAAAAAATAATACCAACCCACTTAAAGAAAATTTATCTACAGTTTTGTTTTTTTATTATATAAAAATGCAAAGACTTCACTTTAATTTTGTTGTTGTTTTTGATTTCGTAAGAGAATGAGCTAACCAAAGAGGTGGCTTACTGTTGCGAGTGAGAATTCAGGTTGGATACAGGCATATTGATTGTGCTCAATCCGATGGCAATCAAGCAGAAGTAATAAAAATTTGTGAATGACGACAATACCTTTTTGTTTTATTTTGGATTTTTGTTTGTTTTTTATATTTGTGTTTTTATGCCATACATATCTTCAGTTGAGAGAATTATGCCTTTGCATTTCTATAATTATAACACCGGCCAATCGTTTTAGCTATGATTTGCAAGACTTTTTTTTTTTTTAATTGAGTTTATAAATTTTATTGTGATATGCTTAAATAATGAAATGATACTTGAATATGTTAGAACATTTAATTTTATTTTAGTGAAAATATTATATTATCATTTTTTATCATAATTGTATATGTTAAATTAAAAAAATATTATATTTCTTAAAATACTTGTGTAAATGCCTATATTTATTAAAGGGTGGAAACACAAATGAAATCATAAATCAATTCTCATGTATGATAATTTGTGAAAATTTATCTATCTATTAACGGACTAAAATTTAAAATTTGAACCAATAGCAAGTAAAGGAATTTCTCAAAAAAACTATTAGGAAAAGTATCTTTGGAAAATATTAATTCTTTCTCAAAATAATTTTTTTTCAATTAAAAGTTGTTTTATCTAAAATTTATCTTGTTTGTTTAAAGTGTATAAACTTGATTATAAGTTAAAATTATTTTTTTATTAACTAAAAATAGCTTTTTTAGAGAATTTTTTATTTTAAGATTTTAATTATTTGATTTTAAATTAATTGAAAAGCTTTGAGAAAGAAATACCTATTTGCTCTTAACTAAACAACTTTTTTAATCATCTCATGTATCTTTTTACAATTTAATGCATAAAAACAATTTTTTTATACAATCCAAACATAATTTTTTTTTTATCTTAAAATCGATTATGAATTACTATATCTAAATATAAATTAATTTTCTCATAATTGATTTTTAAAAAAATTGATTATATACACAAGTAGTTTTAACATATATTTTTTTCACAATTAATCCAAACACACACGAAGTTTCTCATGCGCTTGATTTTTTATATTTGTTAGATAGTATTTTGTAAATTGAATTTACAAATTCTAGAATAATAGGCTCAACTAATAAAGTGAAATGATATGACATTATGTTAGAGCAATTAAATTTGGGGGAAAATATTCCTTTTAAAATTTTACAGATTTATTTATTTTGCCATAATTTATTTTTTGTATTATCATTCTTAAGCACGTCAAGTTCATGCATAATAATTTCTGTAAATACATCTAATTATTAATAGAGGTACCTCTAAGTTAGTGCAAGAAAATTTATGTAAATTCATGTATATGTTAATGAATAAATATTCAAAAGGTTAATCGATCATCGAGGAATTACTTGAAAGCCCTCAATTGGACGAGGCCAACTTCGAAATAAAATAAAACATATCCATATCAATTGTGATATGTCAAAGCTCATGCTTATTATTTTGCAACAGAATTTATTGAAGTTGCGTGTAAATTCATTTTGCTTTGATAGAAGTTTGAAAGCTCAATTTACGCGAGCCAATTGAAAATTTTTTGTTTTAAAAATTGGTTTTTATAGATTGGTTCTGCTCTCAAGAAGCTCAGGGAGCTTGGTACTAGGTGGACAATAGGCAATGGCCAAAAAGTGGGTATCTGGACTGACAGGTAGTTGCCAAAGCAATCAAGTTTCAAAGTGTGGAGCCCGGTTGCTACTTTAAATCAAGACGCAAAAGTTTGTGAGCTTATAAACAAGGACACAGAGAGTTGGAGGAGAAACCCAGTGTTTAATATTTTCAATCACTTTGAAGCTCAACAGATCATTAATATTCCTATCTCTCTCAGACTTCCAGAGGACAAAATTATTTGGCATTGGGAGAGGGATAGAGAGTACTCGGTCAGATCAGCCTATCATTTGATGTGTGAGGACAAGAATAGAGACAATGCAGAATCCTCTAATGCAAGGAACCAAAAGTTGTGGAAAGCTATTTGGAAAGTTCCTGTCCCCAATTGTGTGCAAAATTTTCTGTGGAGACTTGCCAAAAACATTCTCCCCACCAGAAGTAATTTAAGAAGGAAAGGGGTTGCTTTAGATCCTTTATGTCCTATCTGTAATATAGAGGAGGAAAGCCAAGAACATTTGTTCATGTCCTGTCAGGTAACACGGGCTCTGTGGTTCACCTCTCCACTTGGAATTCATGTCCCTCAACAAATGAGTCTCAGTGATTGGATGCTACAGGGCTTTCCAGTCCAGATATTTTTGCCAAGCAAATCTTTAGTGTCACTCTCTGGAAGATTTGGAAAGCAAGGAACCAAGTGGTGTTCAACAACAAAAGCTTCCAGCCTGTTGATATAGCAGCTGTGATTTCTGTTTTTGTCCAAGAATATAACAGAGCAAATAGAGGTGGAAAAAATGAACATATCCCCTACTATGGCAGAAGCTTTAAGCCTCAGATGGTGCTTGCAATGGGCAAAGGAACAAGAGCTGGGAAGACTAGTCATCGAGACTGATGCTGAAGTTATTGTCAAATGTCTCCAAGGAAGTGTCAAACTAGCTACCATCGAGCCGATTATACTAGACTGCCTAGAACTTTCGTCCCAGATGACAAATTCGTGTGTAAACAGTATTAGGAGGGAAAGAAACAATGCTGCTCATGGTTTGGTTGGTGTAGCTAGGAATAGTGGTTCTAGAATTTGGGTGGGAACTGTCCCTGACCCTATTTCTTCTATTGTCTGTAATGAATCTCTTTTCATCTACTGTTAGTTCAAAAAAAAAAAAGAAGCTTTTTAACGATGGTGTTGTAAAGCGTGAAGACTTGTGGATCACTTCCAAACTTTGGTTTGTCATCTTCTGAAAATTGTATGTTGTGTCTAAATGCTGGAACATATGTCTGCCTATGGTTGCTGAACAAAGATCCTGTTCTTTCTTGACTATCTACTGGTTTGCAGATCATGATCCAGAAGATGCACTAACAGCATTAGATAGAGCTTGGCAGGAATTGCAACTTCACTACCTAGATCTCTATCTAGTATGTATCATCTCTACTGCTATGTCAATTTATGATGACAATATGGTGATAGATTAAACGCTCTAAATTCAAATCATGGTTTCCCATGCAATTGAGTAAAATCGATTCATTTTATACAACAAATGTAAAGCTGATCATTTCAAATAATAAAGGGGTCACCATTAACCTCATACTATAATCAATTGAACTGATTCATTTTGTAGATCCACTAGCCGATCCGCATGAAAAGGGGATCAGTTGAATTCAAGCCTGAAAATCTTACCCAACCTGACATACCCAATACATGGAGAGCAATGGAGGCACTCTATGACACTGGCAAGGCTAGAGCAATAGGAGGGAGCAATTTCTCTTCAAAGAAGCTTCAGGATAATGACTCCTGCTGTTAACCAAGTGGAATGCCACCCAGTATGGCAGCAGCCAAAGTTGCATGCAATCTGTGAATCAGTGAATCTAAAGGAACTCACCTATCTGTAAGTATAGCAGATATAATTAACTTAAAAGAGAGCTGATGCTCATTCAAATACATCCGGTGACCCTTTGCAAAATCTGGAGGGTTCAGGAAACGAATAATTATTACTTTTTTGGTAAAATTGTTTAGAGCCAATTGAAAATGATTTTGGTACATATTGAAATGGTGGTATCTCAAAAACCATTCTTCTGATTTCTAATTATCTATATGATGAATTTCTCTTTTCAGGGATATTCACCCCTGTGGTCACCAGGAAATCTCAAGAGTGACATCCTTAAGAATCCAGTTATCAATATGGTTGCAAAGAAATTGGGGAAGAGTCCAGCGCAAATTGCACTTCCTTGGGCCTACAAATGGGACATGGTGTGCTTCCTAAGAGCACTAACAAGGCGAGGATCAAGGAAAATTTTGATGTCTTTGACTGGTCTATTCCTGAAAATCTGATAGCCAAGTTCTCGAACTTAAACAGGCAAGTACATAGTTTAAATTCCATCCAGATTTTCATCTCTCAATACTTATTTCTTCTAGCATTCTGCTGGATCACCAGTTCACTATGTGTGCCACAACAATAATAATGCTTGACAGTACGCTGAAAGCCTCATCTTTTGAATAACACATGGAAATTACTCATGCAGGAGAGGCTGTTAAAGGGTACTGTATTTGTTAATGAGACCTATGATGGCTATCTAGGAAGTACGGACACTTCAAAATGGTTGCCGTGTTGGTATCAGATACTTTTTTGACACCTTTGGATATTCCTAGCCTACATTCTCTAATTTTTTTTTTTTGAATTTTTGTATCAATACAAGTGAGATACCACATTAATTAGATAAATGATAGTATTTTATTCTATTTATAATGATTAATATTGACTTTTGAAACATTGATGTCTTTATTTTAATTTAAGATTTGTGTTTGTATCTAATCTTATATTAATTTTAAATGTTGTATCTAGCTGTGTAGTGTCTTATAATTTTTAAAATTTTTCATATCGTCGTATCCGAGTCGTGTTGTATTCGTGTCTTGTGTCGTGTCCGTGCTTCCTAGATAACTATAAGACCATAGAAGAACTCGGGGATGGCGAACTGTGAGCAGAGCAGGGTACAATATTGAGATGCTTACAAGTGCACTGCTAGCTTCTAGAGCCGATGGAATGCTATTGATATATTGTCAGATTAAAAGACAATCTGTTGGAGTGATTAGAGTATATTAGATTCAGGTAGTATTGTTTTGGTGATAATGCTGAGTAATAAGCCAAGACTAATTTTTTATAAATAAATATTGTATTTGTATTTTGAATATAATATTACTGAGTTCAATAAATTTGATATTTCTGATGGCCAAAAACTAAATAAGAAATTGATTTTTCTGCTTCTCCTAATACTGTTCAATTAACGATGGTTCATGTCAATATGGTACTTATACCTTATACTTATGCGGTGTACTTGATTGAACAAAGTAAAATGAGATGAGAAGGATAGTAAATTAGATGAATGGACAGAAGAAAAATGATCCTGAGAGGACAAATATAAGAAATATAGTATTAAAACCATGGGTCCAAGATCAAGTTATCAACTATAAATGATAATATTTGGGAAAAGGAATTAATAGTGTAGCTTGTAAGAAATATTTATTTTTTGGTTTGGTTTTGAAAATTAACTAATTATTCAACTATATTAACTAATAATTTACATACTGTTAACCACGTATCAAGTATCAAAATAAAAATAAATTATTGGTTAATTGTATGTAAATTATTGGTTAATATAATTGAATACTTGGTTAATTTTTAAAATAAACCAATTTAATATTATTTTTTACAAAAAAAAAATAAAAAGTTGTTCTCCCATAATATTTTTTCTACACCGCAGCCCTCCTCTGCATCCCTCACATGTCGCAGAGTTTGTAATGTGAAGGGAAAATGAAAAATGTATTTTATTTAACTAATTTAGTCTAATGTTTTGATCTTCTTACTTTATAGGTAGGAGGTGAAATTTTCTTTTTCAATTATTTTTTCAATATTGATATTTTTAGGAAAAATTAAACTCTTGCACACCTGAGAGGAAAAAGATTCTTCATTTTATGGATTGGGATACAGACGCCAAAATGGGAACATGAAAACATTTGGGTATTTGGGTGCCAGCGAGAAATCCAAATTCTTGGCTAAACTGATATAGAAACAAAAGGGGAGATATAATCTCATGCCTTCATCTAATAACTTAAATTTTTGGGTGAGTTCTTACTTGATATGATATTAAAACTCGTATAATCAAATAGTTAGATGTTTAATTCTCACCATCTCATTTTTTTTAATAAAATTAAATTTTAACACAAGATAAAATGAGATTGTACTTAACAACTTAAGTTTTTGGATAAGATACTTGAACCATGATTTCATGATAATGGCCCAAAGAAAAATCATCTTTTTTTTATATTATTTTTGGTAGCTAAGAATCACAGTAACCAATTCTTATATTTAATTTTATTATAGTTATTTTGTTATTGGACACTACATAGAATAAGATATTTATGAAAAATTCTATTATAATAGTACTAGCTACGTATGATCATAGTTTCGAGTCTTCAGTGTTTTGCTAATCGTAATTTGACATTAATTAGTATTGAATTCTTTTTACATTATTTATGTTTATTTTTGTCTACATTGAAGAGTAATTTTTAGACTATTTATGTTTAAATATAATTAAACACTTATATTTATAAAATAATATATACAATACAATTTTTTCGGTTGAAGGCATATGCCCATTTGAGACTTTAAAATTAAGGAAAATTTTGATGCATTTGACTGGTCTATACCTAAAGACCTGATAGCCAAGTTCTCTGAAATTAAGCTATTAGTTTAATCTATTTTGTTTATCTCTCTTAATATTCATTTCCACTAGCATTTCTGCTGGAGCCCCAGTCCACTACCCATGTGTGGCACAACAATGATAATGCCAGACACTACGCAGAAAGCTTCATCTCTGAATAAAACATGGAATTTACTCTTGCAGAAGAGGCTTATAAGGGTACTGCATTTGTTCATCGGACATATGGTGCCTATAAGGCCATTGAAAAACTCTGGTGCCTATAAGGCCGTTGAAATTTCAGGACTCCCTATTTAAATTAGCATATTTAATATATTAAAAATATATTTTGGCTAAAAGTTCCTTCTTGAGTATTTTGATTATAAATTTTTTTAGAAAGAAAATAAGATAATTCAAACACGTTTAATTAATATGATTGTACGTGTCTATTATTTTGGAGTATTTGAAATTTGTTTTATACATCTATATCTATATATCTAGATATTTTTGTTGCATCATGTGATGAGGGCCTTAGTTGTTTTGAGTAATTCCTTAACTCCTAATCAATCTAATTTTTTAATTTCTATCTGTTAATAGCTACATGAATCTACATAAATTTATATAAATTTATGTGCATGAATTTATCGATCATTTTTTAGGATTCACAATTAAAAAAAAAATAAATTATACTTCTAATTTAAGTTACACAATTAAGATAAAAGATTAGAATGTAAGATTTCAAAAAATATTTACTCCAAAATTAAATGCTTTAACATATTATCATATCCTTTGACTTCATTATACTTCCACTTTAAATTATACAATCATGATAAAATACAATTTTAAAATTCTTTTTCCAAAATTATATTATGTGAGACAATTCTCGTACAAATTACATTAAACTTGTGCCACGTCAATTAAGCGGGCCTCTATTATTTTTAATTATTCATTCACCAACAATAATGAGCATTAAAAAATTAAATACAGAACAAATGTATCACACATTCAGTGATTCATACCATCTTAGTTCTCAGCTGTGACGCATGCGCACACATCAGCCTTTCAGTTCAGGTAGTCTTCTTATAAGAAGACCAACTTGGAGGCTCCACTCCTCCAGGAAGTGTAGAAGTCATTTTCCTCTTCCTACTTCTTCATTTTTGAAAGCTTCTGATCCATTCATTTGGTTATTACTTAAAGATCCATTACTAGTAGCTCCTAACTATCTAACTAGCTAGTTCTTGCTGGGAGAAAATGGCCAATGCAATCAGGTTTTTTGAGTTGAATACAGGGGCTAAGATGCCTTCACTTGGGTTGGGCACCTATAAGGTTGAACCTGGTGCCGTCGCCGAAGTTATCACTACTGCCATTAAGGTATAATAACTCAAATTCTCTCTCTCTCTCTCTCTCTCTCTCTCTCTCTCTTTGGGATCATCACACTAGAAAAAGAGTTAAATCTAATCCCAACCCACCTAAAGAAATTTTCTCGTGTTTTTGGTTTTCTTTTATTATATAAATTCAAAGACTTCACTATAATTTTTCGTTGTTTTTGATTTCATAAATAGAAGAGCTAACTAAACAAGAGATGGCATATTGTTGTGATGACAATTCAGGTTGGATACAGGCATATTGACTGTGCTCAAGTCTATTCCAATCAAGCAGAGGTAATATTAATGAATGAATGATGATAATACCTTTTGCATTAAAGAATGATGCTAGCCATTTGACAATTTTTCGTTTTGAAATTTGGTTTTTATAGATTGGTTCTGCTCTCAAGAAGCTTTTCAATGATGGTGTTGTAAAGCGTGAAGACTTATGGATCACCTCCAAACTCTGGTTTGTTATTTGCTGAAAATTCTATGCTTTTTCTGAATGTTAGAACATATGTTTGCCTTTGGTTGCTGAACAAAGATCCTCTCCCTTCTTGACTATGTCCAGGTCTAATGATCACGATCCAGAAGACGTGCCAATAGCATTAGATAGAACTTTGCAGGATTTGCAACTTGACTACATAGATCTCTATCTAGTATGTATCATCTCTACTGCCATGTCAATTTATGTTAACAATAAGGTGGTAGATTAAATGCTCTAAATTCAATTGATGGTTTTCCAATTAGAGTAAATGAATTCGTTTTAATTATAGAACAAATGTATAATCAAGGGGTCGGGTCATCCATTAATCTCTTCCTTTATATATTGAATCGATTCATTTCGTAGATCCACACCCCGCTCAAGATGAAGAAGGGATCAGTTGGAGACAATCCTGAAGATAATATACATCCTGACATACCTAGCACATGGAGAGCAATGGAGGCACTCTATGACTCTGGCAAGGCGAGAGCTATAGGAGTAAGCAATTTCTCTTCAAAGAAGGTTCAGGATGTGTTGGAGATAGCACGAGTGCCTCCTGCTGTTAATCAAGTGGAATGTCACCCAGGATGGCAGCAACCAAAGTTGCATGCATTTTGTGAATCAAAAGGAATTCATGTATCTGTGAGTATAGCATATATAAATCACTTTAAAAGAGCTGATATTCATGCAAATACATATAAAGAAGAGCTGATATTCATGCAAATACATACAGTGACCCATTGCAAAATCCTGAGGGTTCAACAAAAGAATAATTATTACTTTTTTGGTAAACTTGTCTAGAGGTAATTGAAAATGATTTTGGTACATATTCAAATGGTGGTATCCAAAATCAATTCTTCTGATTTCTAATTATCTTTGATGTTGAATTTCCTTTTCAGGGATATTCACCACTGGCGTCACCGGGAAATCTCAACAGTGACATCCTTAAGAATCCAGTTATCACTACGGTTGCAGAGAAATTGGGGAAGACTCCAGCTCAAGTTGCCCTTAGGTGGGGCTTGCAAACAGGACATAGTGTGCTGCCTAAGAGCACCAGCGAGGCGAGGATCAAGGAAAATTTTGATATCTTCGACTGGTCTATACCTGAAGACCTGATAGCCAAGTTCTCTGAATTTAAGCAGGCAAGTTGTTAGTTTGATCCAGTTTTTCATCTCTCTCTTAATGCTTATTTCCTCTAGTATTCTATTGGAGCACCTGTTCACTATGCGTGTGTGACATAACAATAATAATACTTGACATTACGCTAAAAGCTTCATCCTTTGAATAACACGTGGAAATTACTCTTGCAGGAGAGGCTACTGACGGGTGCTGACCATATTCATGAGACCTATGGTGCCTATCATTCCCTCGAAGAACTCTGGGATGGAGAACTGTGAGCAGGGAAAGACATTGAGATGCTTACAAATCCACTGCTTCTAGAGCAGATTGACTGCAATTGGTCTATTGCCAGCTTAAAAACCACCTGTTGGAGAGATTAGAGTCTATTAGATTCGTAGGTAGTGTTGTTCTTGGTGATAATGCAGAATAAGAAACCAAGACTTATTTTTCATTAATAAATATTGCATTTGTATTTTGAATATAATAATTCTGAGTTTAATGAATTTGATATTTCTTCAAGTCTGACTGGCCGGGTGTGATTGAAATAAAGTCTCATACGGGAAAAGGAATGGAATATTTAATGACTAGAAAAGAACTTACGAATTTAATATCTTAAAATTTTTAATATCTTAAAATTTTGGGTCAAATAGTCATGCTCATTAATATATTCCTTACTAAACCCATTATATTGAATCAATATGGAAATTTATAATTATGTCGTATACTTGATTGACCAAGGTAAAATGAGTTGAGAAACCAAGGTAAAATGAGTTGAGAAGGGTTATATTGGATGAATGGACAAAAGAACATTAATCTTGAGAACACAAACCTAAGAAATATATTATAATAAATTACACTCAGTTACTTTGAGGTTTATCAAAACGACATCAAGCTTTAAATTTGGTCATAAATTACATTCTACTCCTCTTTTATTTTATTTTTTGTTTTTGATTAATTGTTAACTTAATAGCATTAAATATTTCAAAAATAAAAAATTAAAATCACTTATTATTAATTATCAGTACTATAATTTCTTTTGACAAAATTAAGTTAGTATTTTAATATAAAAGTGAAGAGGAGTAAAATTCATATATGTATTTATTTTATTCTAACAAATATAATTGACATAATATATATGTTTATTATGTAAAAAACGTTTGTACTCTCATTTTCTTGTTTTGTTTTCTTTGTTGAGTTATCTAACTCAACTTATTCTAAGAAAATTCCATACTTTAATTCCAATTTTTTTGTTGTGATCTTCAGAATTTTTCATTATTTACTTTGGATTTTCCTTCATTTACTTAGAATGTTTTATAGTATCGCAAACCATATTGTTTAGAAACATGAAATTTCAAAATTACACAAATTTATCCAACATGCAACAACATGTAAATCTAAATTAAATATTGTTGTTTAGAAATTTCAAATCCAATTATTCAACTAATACCATGTATATTACTTTTTTTGGTGTCATTAAGCATAAGCAATATATAACATACCTTGTAAATACATATTTTACAATTGCTTATATACCTATGGACTCAAATTATTAATATGTACACATATATTACATATTTTGTATATTTACACTAAACATATTTTATATTTATTTAGAAAGTACCCGCAAACATGGGAATCTTGATCCTAGCCCTTAGTCTTGTAGGGGAAATTTGTGTCCATATACGCTTTGTCACAAGAGATCTCCCCAATTACTCACTTAAAAAGATATTTTTGCTATGAACAACAACATATATGATAATCTATGTCTTGTATATATAAATAAAATAATTAAAAGCATAATTTTTGCTTTAAAGTGGTTAAGCTAGAAGACTCAACAAAAGAAACAAAATGAGAAAAAGAGAGTGTAATAATAGAGGCAAGTAGTATATCTATTATTTGTTAGAGTAAAATAAATATATACTTGTTTTATTACTTGTGCGATGCACGGATTTGTTAAATAAGTAATGTATATGTTCATTAAATAATTATAATAAATTAATTCAAAAGTATATATAAAATAAAATGGTTGCATAGTAAATTTATGTAATTTTACTAACACAACTATTTAATATATTAAAAGAAAATTAGAAAATTCTATTCTTCACACAGTTAGTACAGTCACAATTGCTTCTAAATATAAAAACAAAAAACTCTCCAAATACTATATCATATTACAAGATAAGAGATGAATGAGATTCACTATTTGATAATAATGGTTCAATACTTATGATTACAAATAATTTAATACGTGTAAATTCTATGTTTAAAAAAAATAAGAAATTACATATAATTAGAGAATTTTTACTCAAAAATATTTTTATATTAGTTAAGATTTCCGCCGAGTATCATGAAGTTAAAATAATTATTTAATTTTAGAGTTTAAAATTTAAATTATTGATATTATTATGAAAGACACGTGAACATAAATTTTATTGCCAATAAAACTTATATTTAATATCGTAGCATTTAAACATTCAAAATCAATTTTAAAAATTTTCAATTTTTTTAATATTTTGCAATAAATACTGCTAATTTGTATCATTATTATTAATTTTGTATTTATATCAAATTTCATATTCATTGTATCTGGTGGACTTTTAATTTGAATTTATGAGATTTTATTGCCAATAAAATATGTATTTCATCTTTAATATGTGCTTGTTCCTACTTATGCCAATCAAAGACCTTGAAAAATTTATGAACAACTTAAATTATTAATATCTATATTGATTTTTCTTAAATTAAAGCACCATTTGTTTTGTCAATTTCTTTTTTCCAAATTTTAAGTTGCAAACTAATATCGTAGGATTCAAACATTCAAAATAGGTTATATAGATTAGTTTACATTTGATTTAGAAATTATATTTGAAAGTGAAATCAATTATGAATAAAATTTTAATTAAAAAAATATTCAAAGATATATTTTATCTATTGTATGAAAGATAACAAATATTTTCTCAATTATGAAAAAAATAATTTATCTTATTTAAGATTTAAAGAAGTCAAGTATCAACAAACTTTTGTCCGACTGTCAAAATTATTATCAGTAGAACACGTAACAATATAATTTAAAAAACAATTAAACAATTTTTCAAAATTGTTTAAATAATATACTTCATGTTACCCATTACTAACTTTTCATATAATTTATCATTTGCTCTTATTATACAGATAACAACATATTATTTAAATATTAGACATCTTATTATAAAGAAAGCATGCTAAATGATAAATCGAGGAGATAGGAATTTTATGGAATACTTAAATTATGAGATGTATAATATTATAAATATTTAATATTTAATTTAATTAGGGTAATTATATTTTTTAAATTATTTAATAATATTATGAATAACTCTAAAATCTTGATAATTAAAAAAATAAATAAGTTACAAAGAAAAACTAATAGTAATAATAAGATAGTCCAAAATCATAAGGATTGTATTTGAAGTAGCATACCGAGAGCTACTACGTCGTCTGTCAATTTGTATTTTTTATTTTTGAATAAGATAAAAAGTGAATCACATTTTTTTAAAATTTTTAAATTAGATAAAAAAGAGAGTAAATAAAGAGTGTATGAAATCAATTATAATAGGATAAGAAGTTCAAGAGTGTTTGTAGGATGATAATTGTAACTGTTAAGTAAAGGTATTTACAATAGTTGGATACTAAAAGTGAGAATTTCTTTTATAATAGTATAAATATGGAATTCTTGTAATAAAAATTAATTATATTTGACAAAAATGACATGTCATTTCATAAATAAAACAAACACTCGTCCAAAAATTAAATAGAAAATAACCATAAACATAACTACATGCTCAAAAAGAAAAGGAATATAAAATAGAAGAGTGATTAAATTTTCGTACCAAAAACAAATAATCCCTAACGCATTTCACCAAAGCATGTCAATCATAATCTTCACTCGTACTCCTTCTTAGATATTTTATTAGTAACTATTGCAAGGTCAAAAGAATCATATATTATGCACTCTCAAAGTATTAATTAATTATCAAACTAAAAATTTTCAATTATGCCCACTATTATTATTGTATATAATTTTTTGTAGACATTTGTTTAAATAAACTTAGGCACACTAGAGAATAGTTGTTTTGTTGTTGCATATTCGACTTTAGTTAATTGCCATATCAAAATTTTCCATTAGTTAAGCTTGTTTTATAGAAATTGTGGAATTATGATATGCTTAACTATTATATGGTATGAAAAATGTTTGGGTATTGAGAATCTTAAAGCTTTTAATTATATTTTGCTAAGAATTCTTGAGATGTTATAAGTATAATATATTATTTTATTGTGTAATTAAAAGGTTTTTTATGCCCATTGGTTGCCACATAAATTTCTTTATAAAAATATTATTTAATTAACTTTTTGAGATGTTGGGCAATATTTAAGAATTATCAATTTAATTAGTCCATCCTTGTGCCTATGATCTCACGTGTTGTGTAATTGTGACTTAATTTTTTTATATTATATATTGTAAATTGTGTTCTAATATTTGTTTCTCAAGTCTTTTTCGGGAGACCTACATACAAAATTTTGGGTGGTATCCCATTGAGTTCTAGTTTTGTTGGCTCTAAATGTAAGTGGACCATATACTCTTTATGGTTGTGGTCAAACTTTTCTTATTGCTAGTTTATTACATAATTGTATAGAGGAGGGAATATGTTCTTAAGGTGTTGTTTGCCTTATCATGCATTTTGAAAAATATAATTATGTATAAAAGTATGCTAATTATTTGAAGTGGCATTGAAATTTTCAAACTCCATTAACGTTTTTAGTATTCCTTATAATAATTTCTTGTAATTTTCTTCTCACTTATCATGAGAATCAATTATTAATAAAATAATTTTGGGTTGATATTTATTGTGATTGTATGCTCACCTATCATCGGGCCAATCATAATAAAATGTTGTGTTAATGAAATTCAAAACTCCTTTAAAGGATTGAAAATTACATTGAAGTTTCTATTAGTAATATTTTGAAATAACACTCATTTTCAAGGATATTTTCGAAATCAATTGAATTTTAAATAGGATTACAATTTTAAGTGATCAAATAAGTATTTCCATCTCATTTGATCAACGTTTTATAGTTAACAAGAAAGACTAACAAACTTGTTTTCAAAGAATCTTGAGCCCCAGGGTTAAATTTGTCATTTTATTTCATGAAAAACTACGCTAATTAATTTTTCTTATACATTACGTTAATTAGAATAAATCTTCACCTTCGTGAAGTACATATGTCATTTGGCTCCGTAGCATGATCAAGCCAAGCAAAAGACATTTCAGACAGTTATAAAAATGGGACTAGATCGGCTAGTAAATTGGTGAACCGGCCAAGTAATCAGTTTGGATGACTAGTTGGATCGGACATGTTTTAGACTTAGCCCGACTCGGCTAGTTTTGAATGAAAATTAGTGACCTGATTAAGGGCCCATGTATAACAAAAAAGCACATGAAGTGTTTTTTTTAAAAGCTTAAACTCTTTAACTTCTAAAAAACACTTTTATTACTTTAAAAAAGTATTTCTACTCTTAAAAAAGCTAATACAAACGTGCCATAATTAAACCGGAACAAGCCAGGTCACGAAATTTAAAAAAAACTTATAAATTTTGAAAAATCATAACTTTTGACTCATTTGTTTGATTTAAATTAATTATATGTTTATTTTATATAGGTTTTCGAGATCTACGTCATGGTAGTCCTAATTTAAAAAAAAAACTTATTTTTTGAGTTATGAGCATTTTAATGAAAATATTATGATTTTTTTTTATGAATTAAGGGTTAAATTCTTTTTTTCCTTAAAGGTCATATTTTCTTTCAAAATAAAGATATTTTAGTTATTTATAATGATAAATATTATCATATATAATGTATATATATATATATCTATGTATTTAAATATTTATTTAATTTTATACGATTTACCTAGTGACTTATTGACTCATCAGATCGATTATCGATCTGAGTTTAATAACTATGATTTCACAGTATACCAATTCTTACATTTGGTTTATTATAGTTATTTTTTATTGGACACTGCATGGAACAAGATATTTATGAATATTTTTATTCAAATAGTCATACTTATGATTTTGAACTTTCAGTGTTTGGCTAATAAAATTTTGCAAGCTCACTGCAACCACTAATCTCTTTTTTCATTTACTTGGTTGGGGATTCTAAGTGATACTAAGTTATTAACTCTAAAATTGTGATAGAGGGAGACTAACTATGTGAGAGATGCCTCTGCCTCTGTTATTTAGAACTTCATATACTAGTGTAGTCGTAATTAGCTAAAGTATGAAGATAGAAAGATTGGGCTCAAGAGGTTTATATATAGATACAGCGGCATTTGCAAGAATTTTTTCTACATAAGTTTTTAGGCTAACCATTAATACTTAATTACATTATTAAAGGTTATGTGGATTAATTCAAAATCCTTTTAAGTGTCACCATGAGGTGGAAGGGATAAAAAGACAGGAAATGGAGACATGTGATCTCCATTCGTTATTATACAATTAAAGACATCAAAATATACTTAAAATGTTTTTTTATTCATAATCAAATTTATAATAAAAATAAACAAAATCGGGTTAACAAGTCTAAATTCTTTTTACTGGACCCGATATCATCTTATATATGAAAGTCTAATTTTTATTTGTACCTAAAATTTCAAGTTTAAGAACACATATGACTTAACTTGTTTTGTTATCCAAAAGTTTCTTTTCAACATTTTGATTATAAAAATTTTTGAAAGCAAAATACGTTAATTCAAACACATCTAATGAAATGATCACTTTTACTACTTTGAGGTGTTTGAGATTTTTTATATATCTACATCTTAACATATCTATATATTTAAGTTGGCTCATGTGACCAGAGCCTTCCAAATGTTGTTTTGAGTAATTTGTTTATTTGTAATATATTGATCCTTCAAATTTTTGTTTATTGATAAATACAAGAATTTATATAAATTCTTATGAATGAACTTAGATATAATTAAATGTTCTTTTGAATCACTGTCCATTAATAAATACATATATTTACATTAATTCGTATACATGAATTTAGACATTAATCTTAGTACACAATTATAATAAATACGCTCATATGTAAACTTTCAAAAAATATTTATTTCAAAATTAAATACACTATCATATTATCATACTATTTCACTTTATTATACTTCTAATTTAAGTTATACAATTATTATTAAAAAAATAATATGCAAAAATCTCGAAAATAATTTTTTATCAAAATCATATTCTGTAAGACAATTCTGTTATAATATATCATTAAACGATTGTCTCATCAACTATTAAGTCACTATTATTTTTTACTATTTATATATTAACAATAATTAACATTAAAAAAAAGTTAAATACAGAACTAATGTATCACATATTCAATTATAAATAGTACTACTCAGTAATGACGTGTGCGCACATATTAGCCTTTCGGTTTGGAGAGTCGTCTTCAGAAGACCAACTTGAAGGCTCCACTCCCTAGGAAGTATAAAAATCATTTTCCTCCTTGTTCTTGTTCATTTTTGAAGGCTTCTCCATTCATTTGGTTATTACTTAAAGATCCATTACTTGTAACTCTTAACTAACTAACTAGTTAGATATTGTTGTGAGAAAATGGCCAAGGCAATCAGGTTCGGCCAAGATGCCTTCCCTTGGGTTGGGCACCTGGCAGGCTGAACCTGGTGTCGTAGATAAAGCCCTCATCACTGCCAATAAGGTACAACTCAAATTCTTTCTTTTTTTGTTTTTTGTTTTTTCACACTACAATGAGAGTTTAATCTAATCCCAACCCACCTAAAGAAAATTTATCTAGTATTTTGGGTTTTTTGTTTTTTCGTTGTTTTTTATTTAGTTAGTAGAAGAGCAAACTAACCCATGAGATGACTTAACAGTTGTGGGTGACAAATCAGGTTGGATATATACAAGCATATTGATTGTGCTCAATCCTATTGCAATCAAGGAGCAGTAATAACCAAAAGCTTAGTGAAGTATAATTTGTCTGAGAGTAGTAGTTGCTGTTACCTCCATCTCAAGGCCAGTTTAAGGTTTTAAGGATGAGACAATGTAATAATGCTCTTGTCTTAACTGGATTTAATTGAGTCAAGAAAAAGATTACTAGCTTGTTTTGCTTCTTTTATACATATATACTGGTCTTTGCATGCTTTGATCGATCTATTGAATTTGAGATCAATAAATCTTGGCCATGGTTTCTGCAGAATTCAGTTGTTTTACTTGAGCTTCATAGCATGTGTCGATGTGCCTAGAAACTAATTTAGCACTGGCTAGTGAATGAGATATTTATCACCTTGCTGGTTGGACTAACATGTGTCAATGTGCCTAGAAACTAATTAAGAACTAGCTAGTGAATGAGATATTGCATTCTGATCAAAACCACAAACACCATGCCCACAATTAACCAGCAAACTCCATGCCAAGATTCAGAAAGATATAGATGAATATCTTATTGTTTAAATTTCTTTTATAACATATCATTTTCAATTCACATAACATTAACACCAGCAAGAAATCAACTCTCACACAACCATATGAGATTACAATTGCAAAGTTCAAAAATCCTAAAATAAAGATAACAATGCATGTGGGAAGAAGACCAAGAAGTAAATTCCTGAATGAATAAATTGCTTATAATTTGCCATCATATATGGGGAGTGAGGACATCTGTTCAACAAGGATAAGTTTCAAATTAAGCATCACCGTCAAACTTTTATGCTTTCTGATGCTTCCTACAATTTCTTCTCTTGTTTACTAATCTTTCTCGAATAAGCCGGCTCCACTAACAATAAACAGGCCAAACTAAAGGGAGTATAGATGGGGCAGCCTTAACATCTCTCTCAGAACTACCCATAAATGAAAGTTGGTGCAATCCTGCCAATGCTTTGGAAAGAAAACAAAAAACTGAAAATGAAAATATTTCCATTCTTGCGGCTGCTTTTATTGCAGTCATTTTGATCACACACAACCACAAATTGATCCTTAAGTTAATAAGAAAGCTGGAAGGAATAAATTTTAAGGCAAAAGAAGTAGCTTTTACATTTATGTTCTTAATATCCAACTTGAAAGGAACTATCAAAGATGTTAGACGCCAAATGGAGGTCCACTATACCAAATACAAATTAATGATGGACTAAAAAGAAGACACTGCTTTTTTTTTTTTTACCAATGTTATTACTTATGACTGTATTTAATGGATCAGACATCAGAGGTTCCTGGGATGGAAGCTAGTTGGAGCACATCTATATACCCATACTTTGGACGCGGATCAGGAGACTTCACATGTCCCTGAGAAGGTAGTTGCTCTTAAAAATTTTGGTAGGGAGGAAAATGCAGTAGCAATACTCTCCACTGTGCTCCGTCGCCTTTCCAGAAAAAGCTAAGGTGTTGTGGGTAGCTCTGATGATGAGGTGAAGGATGTTTTATATTCGGCCCCTAATTTCGATGGCACATGGCATTTAACTTTACACATTTGTAAATTTGTTAGATGTTAATGTGGGAAGTTAAATAGAAGGATGAACTTGATTAGATGTTTCAACTTACAAGAATTAATGTGTAACTGAAAAATATTTCAAGGACTAAAATGTAGTACAATGAATTTTTTAAGTACCAAATTAAGTGTTCATTTCCTCTAAAAAAAATTTTATTTGTCACTATTATAATTATATCTAGTTAACTTTTGGGTCTTCAACTCTTTCATGAATATACTATTTCAGTGTCCCTACAGTCTTTATAGTGTTTGATATAAATAATTACAAGAATTGAACAAACTCATTAAAAGATAAAAACATTTTTATTGAAAGTAAATATACCATCTTAAAGGACAAAAAGCAGCATGCAATTAAAAAAAAAGTAGAAATATCCCGAAAAAAGTAGAAAAGTATAAAAGTATAAAAGAGATGGTTACTTCTTTGAGTGGCAATGCAGGTTGGATACAGGCACATTGATTGTGCTCAAGCCTATGACAATCAAGCAGAGGTAATAGTAATTTATGTTATTCCTTTTTTGCAGTGTGTGGGCTATTTGTTGAATACTATTTTAATTGCAAGCCACAAAGTTAATTTGGTGAAGCTGTCTTCTGTTACTTTATTGTTGAGTTTGATTTGACTTTAGAAGGTCAATTCATCAAAAAAAGTTAAGTCAAATAAACTGAAAAGTAAGTGAAATTGGACTTGAGAAAAAATTTCCATTCAATGTTGGAAACTGAAAATTATGTCATTCAGTATTACGATTCATAGTGGAAACTGAAAATTCTGAGTTATACTTGTCCAACTGAATCTCTATCACTTCTTCAACAAATCAATTTCTGTCTGCTGTTGGCTCTTTTCAAATTTGGTAGATTATACCGTACCTTTAGTTTTTCCTCTTTCCTTTATCAGCCATACATGCCTTCGTACAATTATAATTATAACAGGTGAATTATGATGTGATTTAGCCACTCAAAAAAAGAAAAAGAAGAAATGTGATTTGATAAAGTTTTAGTGGCTTCTAAACTATATTCTTTTTTTTTTTTGTAGAATGTATGATACACCCTTTATTTTTTTTGCCATGTGTCATCATCGAAATGATAAATTAAAGCTGAGTACTTTTTTATTTCTTTATATCACTTCTCACCTAAAATATTACTTATGATATGTCTCGGTTTATGTTTTTATCATAATTTACATAAGAATTTATTGAAGTTGCTTGTAAATTCATTTTGATTTGATAAAGGTAAAATGTTCAATGTCTTATGCTAGCTGTGAGGATGTCTCATAGGTGCTTTGAGATGTTGGCCAAGTCTTGGAAACCAGTTTGGAAGCTGCAGCAGAGCCACGCTGCGGCATGGCTTAGTGCACACCGCGGCATGTGATCCACGCCCCGGCATGGAATAGTCCACGCTGCGGCATGGATCCACGCCCCGGCATGGATCCACACCCCGGCATGGAACAGTCCACGCCGCGGCGCTGAAGCTTCGGCCAAGTTTACTGTCAGGGTCACGAAGGTTGGGCGCCGCGACGCGAATAAGCCATGCCGCAGCGCGGACATCTGATATATAAATTCTGTTTTCTGGTTCAATAAAATAGTAGGTTAAACTTTGAAAAGGAGGCAGATGACGAGATAGACTTGTGAGAGGCTATAAAATAGGATTATCTTGAGAGGGTGAAGAAGCTCTGGTTTTTATAGATTGGTTCTGCACTGAAGAAGCTCTTTGATGATGGTGTTGTAAAGCGTGAAGACTTATGGATTACCTCCAAGCTCTGGCTTTTGTTATCTTCTGAACATTCTATGCTCTTTTTGAATGTTAGGTAGATTAGATTGACACATCTTTGCCTTTGGTTGCTGAACAAAGATCCTCTATTTTCTTGAGTATCTCCAGGTGTACAGATCATGCTCCAGAAGATGTGTCAAAAGCATTAGATAGAGCTTTGCAGGAATTGCAACTTGATTACCTAGATCTCTATCTAGTACGTATCATCTCTACTGCTATGTCAATTTCTGTTAATAATGTTATGGTAAATTAAATGCTCTATCTAGTACGTATCATCTCATCCTATAATCTATTGAATTGATTCATTTTGTAGATCCACTGGCCTGCCAGCATGAAAAAGGGATCAGTTGGAATCAAGCCTGAAAATCTTGCCCAACCTGACATGCCCAGTACATGGAGAGTTAGCAATGGAGGCACTCTATGACTCTGGCAAGGCTAAAGCTATAGGAGTGAGCAATTTCTCTTCAAAGAAGCTTCAGGATCTATTGGCGATAGCACGAGTGCCTCCTGCCATTAACCAAGTGGAGTGCCACCCAGCATGGCAGCAGCCAAAGTTGCATACATTCTGTGAATCTAAAGGAATTCACCTATCTGTAAGTATAGCAGATATAATTTACTTAAAAGAAGGGCTGCTATTCATGCATATATATGTATCCAATGACCCGGTGCAAAAAGTTTAAGAACAACGATAACAACAACAACTAAGTCTTATCTTATTAGATGGAATAAGCTACATAAATTAAATAACATCATTAGATTTTATTAAAAATTAAATTTTCAATAAATATTCTTTTTAAAAGGGGTAATGAAGTAGTAAAAATTGTTTACAGCCAATTGATGATGACTTTGGTACATCTTGAAATGTTGTTGTCTCAACAACCAACCTAATGACCGCTAACTATCTATCATGATGAGTTTTCCTTTCCAGGGATATTCACCACTAGGGCCTCCAGCTCCAGGTAATATGAAGAGTGACATCCTTAGGAATCCATTTATCAATATGGTTACAGAGAAATTGGGGAAGACTCCAGCACAAGTGGCCCTTCGGTGGGACCTGCAAATTGGACATAGTGTACTGCTAAGAGCACTAGCGAGGTGAGGATCAAGGAAAATCTTGATGTCTTCAACTGGTATATACCTGAAGATTTAATGGACAAATTCTCTGGAATTAAGCAGGTAAGTAGTTAGTTTAATCCACATTTTCATCTCTCTCTTAATATAAATTTCCTCTTGCATTTAACACGTGGAATTTACTCATGCAGGAGAGGCTAAATAAGGGTATTGGATTTGTTCATGAGACCTATGGCGCCTATAAGACCATTGAAGAATTTTGGGATGGCGAACAGTGAGCAGGATGAAAATGATGCAGTATGGAATGGAATATGGATTGGGAATAACGGGATATGTTGGTAAGAATTGTTACTTTGGTATTTATTAGTAATTTGGGTGTTATTAGAATTATTTAAATAAATTAGGGCTATTTAACCAACAAGCTTGTAGTTCAATTGGTATGGACAGAGTCTTTGAAATTGGATTGCGATAACGATATCGAATGTTCAAATTCTCCAACAAGCTAGCTTTAGTTCAGGTCTTTATTAAGTTGGAATTCTGATTGCTGCCTACTTAGACTTGAGAATTAAACTTGAATTGCAATTTGAGATTGCTCCTAAACTTCAGTCTCTCTCTCCTCGGTCTACTATTTTCTTCTTTGTTTATCCCTCCTTTCTTTTTCTCTCCCCTATATCTCCCTTACCTGTCCTGCATCAGAAACATTGGAAGTTTATTTGATCCCCAACTGATTGGTTTGTAATGCTTATAAGTGCACTGCTATTTATTCTGCTGTTGATCTATTACTAAGTATATAAAAGCTCACCAGGTAAAGTGATGATTATATTATATTAGGACAAAAGGTTTGGTTTTTTACTATGAATTTTAAATCGTGGTTGCGGTTTGGTTGTAGTCGCAGTTGCGTTGTGGCTAATGTGGCCAATGCGGGCTAATATCGGTCGATACAGACCTCAATTGCAGGGTATCGCGATTGCGGCGACGTCCTCAACCCATATGTTGCAGCCGCATTACGTGATACAACCCGTGATTTAAAATCATGATAAAGACTTAATAAAAGAAAGTGAGAAAGATAGATAAACGTAATTCTCTAAGGACTCTAATTTAGTATATTAGTCGTCAATAATGCACTATAACATAAGTAAAATGAATGATGTAATCTGTAAACCTGTATTATAAAGTATAATATTTTGTATATCCTATTTTTCACATTTATGGATTACATCGTTGATTTTACTTATGTAATAGTACATCATGGAAGACTAATATACTATATTATAGCCATCCATAATGCACTATAACATAAGTAAAATAAGCAATGTAATTTGTAAATTTGTCTTATAAAGTATAATATTTTGTATATGGTATTTTCCAGATCTACAAATTAGCTGATTTTACTTATGTTATAATGCATTATAGACGGCTAGTATACTATATTAGCATTTTGGTGCACTAGTTTACAAGGCCATTGGCCAGAAACAGTTGTTCTTGGTGTTAGAACTAAATGTAAAACTATAAACATAGTATTTTGAATATACTAATTAATAAAGAATTCAATGAAATTTATATTTTTCTTCCCTTCTGATCAATTTTTTTTTCTCTTCTCTTATAAATGAGGTGCGTTCATTCATCAAAGAAATTAATATAAGCTGCACAATTGCCAACAGGCCCGCAGCATAGATACAAGACAAAATCACACTAATTTCATACATCTTCTGGATTCTGACGGTCCTTTTAGAATAGAATAGAGAAAGTCTAGTAACAGACCTGTTTAGCGCATAAGCAGAGACAAATCCAATAATGTAAAGAGGGACCATTTTAAGTGGTTAAGTGGTTAGGGGTGTGTGGGGCCAACATTACTCTTTAGAATATATTTCTCTATATATCATCTGCTAAAAGACAGAAAGAAACGTGGCTCATTCTGTTGTAGTTTACTTATCATAGGGGGGCCATTTTTGTTTTTTGGTAATTATAGAGGGGCCTTTTTGTTTTTTGGTAATTATAGAGGGGCCATTTCATGTGGTACCATTCCAGCATTTATTGTACAGTTATTCACTTATCTGTTACACTTGATCTACGAAGGTGAAATGAGATGAGAGGCTAGACTGCTAACGTGAACAACAATGTACAGTGCATCAACAACTCCCTCCTGATGGTAAAAAAAAAAAAACACAAGTTAGTCCGTTTGTGTTTTAGCCTTACGGCATAGTATGTGGAGAAAATAAAGGCTAAGAGTTGCCACAAAGGAGACATGGATTCTAATTTCCTGTATAAACTGGCCAGAACTCGCATTAAAAAAAATATTAATATGAAGTACAAGCCGTGGCCTGACTTTTATATATATAAAAAAAATGAGAAAAAGACTTAATAGTGCAGTATGTAAGAAATATTTATTCTTTGGTTCGACTTCAAAAATTAAACAAGTATTCAACTACATTAACCAATAATTTATATACTGTTAACCATGTATCAAGTATCAAAATGAAGATAAATTATTGGTTAACCGTATGTAAATTATTGGTTAATGTAGTTGAATACTTGGTTAATTTTCAAAACGAACCAAATTGAAATTATTTTTCACAAGAAAAACTAAAAAGTCATTCTTCCTAAAAAAATTATATAATTTTAAGTCGGAGCAATACAACCTGTTACCAGTGGTCCAGATCACAACGAATGATGAAAATAAGTAGGTTGGATTAAACTTTATCTTACATAAGTTTAGGTTGTTTTACAAAATTTTGGTATTAGTTTAATTTATTATTTATTATAGACTTTTATTTTAGGTTAAGTTTGGCCATTATGTAAAAATATGAAGTCTGATTGGCCTAAAAATTTATTTAAATACCTATATTACATAAAGGTCTTTAAATAAGTCAATAAGCTTAAATTTTATAAGTTTTAAATATACTTAATTTTTAATAAAACTATTATATTATGTATAAAATAAATAAATTATATTAATATATAACTAATAAATTATATAAATATTATAATTTTTTAATTATATATTATTATAATAAATAAACCGATCTATTAGTCTTAATAAATTTTTTGAAAAGTTTAAGCTTTGACTTATTTAATTCAATAAATATTTTTAAAAGTATAAATTTGACTTATTTAATAAATAAATTAAATCAAAATAAACCAAAAATAAATTAGACTGTAGGCTCTTATTAAATCATCTAACATATTTTTATCTCTAATTATAACTCATCATAAATTATGCATTAAAATAAAAAATAATTTTCAAGAAAAAAAATAAGATTCCCGCTTAAAGCCGGCAACAGCCAACTTGAGATTCTCTCATTCTCAAGTGGTGTGATATGGTAAGTGTCACGAATCCATCGACTTGCATAGTTATCAAATAAATTTTGATTCATTATTTTATTATTATTAAATAAATTTAACCTCGTGCACTCCATGGGCTTTGCATATTTATGGTAAAAAGGTTTTTGGCATCTCAAGTAATGTCACGTTGCAACTTGCCAAGTGTTTCGAATCCATCGACTTGCGTAGTTCCTTTTACTTCTTCATTACACCACCCATTCTCTCTCTCTCTCTCTCCTGAGTTTTGTGTTGCACGTACTGTAGAGAAAATGGCTGATGATCTTCGATTCTTCGAGCTGAACACAGGGGCTAAGATACCTTCTGTGGGTTTGGGTACTTGGGCTGCTGAACCTGGTGCCATTGATGATGCCATAGCCACTGCTGTCAAGGTTGAACCTTTACCCACTATAGCTACTTATTATTATTGATTCCATTATTTGTCTTCTTTTTTTTTTTTTTTGTCAATGATATTCTTTGAAACCATTCATTTTCTTTCCAAACATATTTTGAAACTTGCTTGGTATTCTTGTTTGTATTATGATTATTACTTTATGAATTTTTAAGAGCAACAAATATGGTTTTGGAACAAAGAAATTAAGCGACACGAGTAAGTTAAAGATGCCTTACAATGATCAATATGACAATATTGTGAATGCAGGTTGGATATCGGCATATAGATTGTGCTCAAATTTATGGCAATGAAAAGGAGGTGAGAGTTATTTTAAGTAAACATGTCAGTTGTCCAGTGTTTATCATCACAAGTTGCATATTAGATTTGTTATGCCACCAGAGTACTTCTATTCTACTCCCCCTTTTCTTGGTACAAGATGAAAATGATTGAAAGTTTTTAATAGAATTAGGGTTGTAATTGAGCTAGCTGCTGTTCAAATTGGTTCCATTTTAACTTCCCCTCCATCTTGAGCTGGATAAGACCAAACAAGAAAAGCACTTTGATTTGGGTAAAAATTTAAAGCTGCTTTCACTATGTTACTTTTTCTAAATTTGAGGCCGGCTTAGTCAGTTATCTTACCTTGTTATGAGCTTAATTTAGTGAATACAGAAATTTACAATAAATGAAATACTTTAATGGTTTTGTTAATGAAAGGACATGCTTAATTGTGTAAGAAACTTAGAATAAAAATTATATCAGTTTCTAGTCCTGCAGTCCAAAAATGATTAGACTGATATATTATACTTCAATCTCAAATTTATGATTTGCTATTAGTAATAATGTTTTTGGGATAAACAATCAGTGGTGGAAATATGAAGAATCATAAAGGTACACATGACAAAGACATAACCTAAAAGATAAAAGGACACACAGTTTATAAATATCATATTTACTTTGAACATGGCAGTCCAACAAAGATTTTTGTCACAACATTGTGAAAATGGAGGACTCATTACTGTCCCACTGAAGAACTAGCCAGAATCTAGTTCTTATCAAATCTTTTTGGGGGAAAGGGTTGCTCTAAGGTTAGGGCCCTTGAGCCTTTTGTTTGGTTTGCATTACTTATCTGGATTAAGATCAATGTCATGTTATAGGCGTATAGGCTGCATAAATCCCCATCTCCTGAGATTTGTGTGATGTGTTTTCGGAGTTTGGGGAAAATTCAACCATCTTCTCAATGTGAGGTTGCTTGACAGCTTTGAAATATGCTCTTTACAGTTCTGGAGGAGCTTTGGGTATGCCTAGATACTTGAAGCATTTTCTTTGTACTCTTTTTAAGTTTTCGGAGAAATAAGGAGTGTAAGGCTTTGTGGTGATATTCTGCTTGCTGTAATTGGGTGAATTTGGTTAGAGCACAATGCAAGAGATTTTAGTAAGAGGTTTATGCCCTTACATTTTTTATGAGATAGAGTTATGTTTTTCCTAATTGAAGACTAATGTTTTTCTCTCCATTGCAATTATGCTTCATTTAATTGTATTTTTGTTGGAAGACCTATCTTCTGTTCTCAATGGTTTGACCAAGTAAAACACTCGTGTAGCATTTATCAAATAAAACAAAGAAGACAGAGCTTTAGTAAACTTATAGCATAAAGCAAACTGCATATATTTTTATGCATCAAAGAAGAAGCAGAATTAGAACAAACTTATTAGAGTACAAGTTTACTATACTCTTCCCTTAAGAGCTATTAACGTATACTTTTTGTCAGAAATTGATTTTCTAATATGATTGATAGAAGAGCATGTGCTCTAAAATAGAATACAAGGTAATCTAAAAAAGGAAACTCCTAAACTAATGCTCATCATTGTACCCACTATCAATACCTATCTATAATTAAGGGTCAATGATTCCTATTCATAAATACAAAATATACAACTAATCAAATCTCTTAACTTGCTGGTGAGTGGATGTTATCCATTCCCAACTTGCTAATGATAGATTGAAATGTAGAGCCACTTAATCCTTTTGTTAGAACATCTGCCAGCTGATTTCCTGTGGATACAAATGGTGGACAGATTGTCCCATTATCCAACTTTTCCTTTATGAAGTGTCTGTCTATTTCAACATGCTTCGTCCTATCATGTTGCACTGGATTATGTGCAATGTTTATTGCTGACTTGTTATCATAGTATAGCTTCATAGGTCCATTCCACTCAATCTTTAGGTCATCTAGAATTATTTAGCCATAGGAATTCACAAATTCCTAAGACCATAGCCCGAAATTCTGCTTCTGCACTTGACCTTGCTACAACGTTCTGTTTTTTGCTCCTCCAAGTTACTAAGTTTCCTCCAAGAAAAATGCAGTATCCGAAGGTGGATCTTCTGTCATCTATGGATCCAGCATAGTCAGTGTCTGTATAGGCCTCTAAATTCATTTCTTCCCCTTCCGTAAATAAAATTTCTTTTCCAGGAGTTCCTTTCAAGTACTGCAGAATGCGATAAACAGCTCCAAGATGATTTTCTTTGGGATTATGCATGAATTGACTTACCACTCCCACTGAATAAGCTATGTCTGGTTTGGTATGAGACAAATAGATTAATTTTCCAACCAATTTTTGATAGGATTCTTTGTCCACGGTTGCATCGTCAACAGATTTACTAAGTTTGTGATTTAGCTCGATAGGAGTTTCTACTGGTTTGCATCCCAATTTACCAGTTTCAGATAATAAATCCAGCACATATTTCTGTTGAGAGATGAAAATACCATGATGAGAATGTGCCACCTCAAGGCCAAGAAAGTATTTCAATCTGCCTAGCTCTTTAATCTCAAACTCTCTTAACAAACACCTTTTTAGGATGTCCATTTCTGCTTGATCATTTCCTGTTACAACTATATCATCCACATAGACAATTAGTGTAGTAACTCCCCCTGAAGCTGAATGCTTAATGAGCAAAATCTCCTTGACTTTGTTTATACCTCATTGCCTTCATCACCATAGCAAACATGCCAAACCAGGCCCTAGGGGACTATTTGAATCCATAGAGTGCCTTCCTTAGCTTACAATCCTTGCCTTTCTCAAAGTTAAACCCAGGTGGGACTTTCATGTAAATTTCTTCTTCAAAGGTGCCATGTAGGAAAGCATTCTTGAGATCAAATTCCTGCAAGCTCCATCCATAGTTAGTTGCCAGAGATAACAATATTCTAACAATGTTCATTTTTACAACAGGAGAAAAAGTCTCAAGGTAGTCAATCCCATATGTTTGAGTATACCCCTTATCTACTAACCTTGCCTTATACCTTTCTAGTGTACCATATGTCTTATATTTAACAGTGAATACCCACTTACAGCCAACACATTTATTCTCTTTAGGAAGTTCTACCAACTCCCAAGTTTCATTTTTCTCTAGTGCATCCATTTCAACTTTCATAGCTTCTCTCCACTCTTTGATGTCCAGTGCTTCATTAGCAGTTTTTGGGATAGTGATAGTGTTTAAATGAGTAAGAAAACTTCTATGATTGCTGGACAGTTTATCATGGGACATAAACTGAGACAATGGATACCTTGGCCTCTGTGTACATGTTCTAACACCCTTTCCTTATTGCAATTGGAAAATCCCTAGCATCAATGGGCATATTCTGCTCTTCCAAGACAATCCCATTAGTTCCAGTTTCAGGGAGTATGTTCTGCTCTTTCAAAACAGTCTCATTAGTTTCAGTTTCAGGTATTAGTTCAGAATCTGGAACTTGCACAAGTTGGATAATAGGTGCTGTCCTTTGTGAAATAACTAGTTGAAACACAAGAATGGGGGGTGAATTGTGTTTCTTAACCTTTTTGGAAAACTTTTGCTAACACAATCTTTCAAAAGATAACTTTGCAGTAAAGTAAGTGAGAATGGACTAAACGTAAACTCTTTACAGTCCGTTGGACGCAAAGAGAGTTTTTCTAAAGTATTTGGATGATAGTTTAAAAACTTTATCCTTTTAGAAAAAGTTTTAGTTATGAAAGACAATATCAATCCTCAAATGTTAGTAAATAAAAACTATGACATAGAGAGGGAAGAAAAGCTTACACCAGAGATTTATACTGGTTCACTCTCACAACCCGAGAGTTACGTCCAGTCCCTTCGACTTGAAGGATTTTCTACTAAACTTCACAAAGTTTACAAGTATTCTTCTAAACACCTCCTCAGGCTACAATACGTATTCTCAAATCTCTTCAGGTTCTTACCAACAAGTATTCTTTTGAACACAGCCTCTTCAGGCTTAAACAACATAAGTTGAAAAGTTGTTTTGTAAAACACTTGAGTTTAACTCACAACAAGTGAAGATAAAAGAAATGCGCACAAGTATAATTCTCTTACAAGAGTAAAGATATTAACACTAAGGAAAGCTATGAAAAATTCCTTGTATTTGTTGAAATTCTGGATTTCTTGATTGCTCCTTTCTTCCTTGAAGACATTTGTATTTATAAGTAGTGTGCACTTGAAATGGTCTTCGTAAGTTTCTTCGTCTAACGGAAATATTTATTACCGTTCTGAGTAGCATTAAATGTGTTGAATTGATAACTGATCTTCTTCTGAAAAGTGACTTTGGTTATCAACACTAGCGAGGAATATGATATCTTAGATCTGACTTTTCTGAATACGCAGAAAGTTCCTCATTTGCTAATCTTTGTAGTTGTTAGGAGCATCGGCTCTAGTTACATAATTGATATCTCGAAAGACGCTTTTGTTAGAGATCCTATCAGCAGTTAATGCACTTTGTTTTGGTTGTCTTTTTGAAATGCTTTGGACGAGACTGTTTAAGAAAGAAACAACAGAGACAAACAACAAAGGCAAACAATGGACGATCCAATATAATATAATATAACGTATTGGATGCACGACTTAAATAAGAACTTAAAACAGAGTTGTTCCTTCATCCAGAACAGATACAACTTCGTAAAAGTATAAGTTAGTTCAAAGCTTATTTGTTTCATTTTAATTTAATATTGTTGTTATCTTCAAAACTTTGAGGGGTTCAATTATTGAACAGTTAAGAAAGTAAAATCTGTCTTTGGTTCCAACACTTCGTGTATAAGCTTGTAGTGGACGGGCAGCACTTTGGAGTCTGTGTTCCGATTGTCTTTGGACTTGAATCAGGGGTAGTGTGTATAGGACTGGAGGGAATATGTATAGGACTTGACTCAAGATTGGAAGGAATGTGTATAGGACTTGACTCAAGTATATTGGATTCCTTTGGGGAGATGAAAGAAAGATTCTTGAACAAATCATCCTTATCGTCCATGCATGAGTTCTCCCCTTGAAGATAAGGTTGGGAAAAGAAACATTCAATTTCAACAAAAGTGATATCAATAGACACAAAAACTTTTTTTGTGGTAGGATGATAACACTTGTATCCCTTTTGGGTAGGGGAGTAACCAACAAATATACATTTAATAGCTCGAGGATCAAGTTTTCCTGGATGAGGAGAATGAACATGGACAAAGGACACACACCCAATGATCCGAGGAACAAGGTTATTTGAAGTTTTGAAGTGTGGGTAGAACTTGTAGAACAATTGAATGGGGCTGCTGTTTTGAAGAGTCTGATAGGGTAAGCGATTAACCAAGAATGCAGCAGTAAGGACAACCTCCACCCAATATTGTTTTGGAACATTTGTGTGGAATAAAGATGCTTGGGTAACATCTAGAAGATGCCCAATTTTTCGTTCAGCCACCTCATTTTGTTGTGGGGTTTATCTCAAGAAGCAACATCACACATGAATTTCCCAATTCTATGCATGACCATCAGTTCAATTTATGGTTGATCAAGTCATAAAAGCATTAAGAATAGAGATGAACACTCAATCATGAAAGGAAACTTATATTAAGAATTATAAATCCAAATAAATCATCCATTCAAGTTACATCATCACTCTAGCTAGGAAGAGTTTAGAAAAACATCAAGAAATAGGAAAACAAAAGATAGGAAAATGTAAACTCCATTGAATCCAAGACAACAAGAATATGAAGATCTCGAATCTTTGCTCCTTGATGATCTCCTTAGCTCTCCTAGGGCTGGAAGTCCTATCCCCCAAAGTCCCCCTCTGGCCCCCTTTCTTCTATGGGGGAATAAGTCATTTTATAAGATTTAGAAAATCAAAAAGCAATTGAATGTTGCTGCCACTTTTCTTCATAAAAGGCGTTAACTTGGGCTGGACATATCTCATCAAATCTGGTTGAATCAGTGATAGTGGTCAACATAATATTCGTAGATCTTTTTCTTAACTCTCCTATTCACCGGAATCATGTCATTTGAACTTCTGGAGTGAAAGTTATGCCCAAATTATTACAAAAGTTTTGACAGCAAAAGTTTCCTTGATTTGCCTTTAATTAAGTTTCCTTGTTTCCTTGAATAGCCTTTGATTGAGTCTCCTTGATTAGCATCCCTTGATGATTATTTGCACAAATTATCATAATTGCAGTAGATTTGTTCAAAGATCAACTTTCCTAAAATAAATAGCAAATAAACATCAATTAGGAGATAAAATCCCACAAAATCATATGATAAAGATAGGAAATATAAGTACTGATTAAGACTCATCAAATACCCTCAAACTTAAACTTTGCTTGCCCTCAAGCAAAAGGAAAACAAGGGACACATAATTAAACTAAAGACATGCTTAAGACAGTATGTAACATGCTTCAAGATTTCCACAAGTTTCCTCAAAAGCTATCTTATTAGCTCAACTCAAGGTATTCATGGATATCATAAAAGAATATGCTCCAATTCAATCATAAGCAACAAGTTAATACGAATTCCCATTTTTTGTGTGTGTGCGAGATCCCATCACAAATCGTTACATGCCATCTCGATTGATTTATGCGAATGCAAATCTGCCTCCATGTTCAAACCCCATAAGTTTGTTTTTCATCTCTCTCTCCACTAATGTAGGCTATCCCAAAGAACTTAGATCAAAAGGTCTTTTAAAGCTTATAATGTTAGGCTCGGGTGATTGGCTATGAAAGAAAGGAATGGATAAACACAAAGGTTTTAGAGATCCATTAAAGCACTAAATAAACAAGAGCAATCACGATAATGATGAATAAGGATGCTTATCTAGGTGCCTATTTCTCACAATCAAGAAGCATCTAGTGTTTTTTTTTTAAGCACTTCTTTTCTTTTTTTTTTTTGTCTTCTTTTTGTCTTTTTTTTTTTTTTCTCTTTTTTTTCTTCTTTTTTTTTTTGCTTCTTTTTTTGTCTTTTTTTTTTTAATAGTGCTTCCAATATCCCTAAACTTTAATATTTTCATGCACTAGGATCATGGAACACCAAAATTTCAACACTTGAAAACATTAAAGATACCATCAATTCACATCCAATTTAAATAACTTCATGCACTACGAAAGAATTAATGCACCTCAATGGATTCTCCAAAACAAATCAAGGTATGATATGTGTGTCTAGGCTATTCATAGGTAGGTAATTGCATAGCACATAAGAAAGAAAAATAGGCTCATGTATTAAACAAGCTCAAAAAGGGTGACTAAGGATGTTTGTCTTAAAGGGTAGGCTTGAAATGCTCAAACGATCCAAACAATGCCTAAATCATCTCTAAGTTCTAAGTTCAAGCCTAGGATTTCGCCTCAAGAGAGAATCAAACAAATTATAGGATCCTAGACTTAAGCAAAGTTCACATCACATAAATTGTTTCTAAATGCACATGCAACTCTAAGCAAGAGATCGAGTGTTTACTTTTTTTTTTAATGGGAATCACATCTTAACAAGAATACTTAGCAAAAGAATTTAACAAAACTTAAATAATTACCATGTTTTTCCAAGAGTCAAGATAACTTGATAACTAGATTTCATCATTGGATTAGGAAGTCAATAAAGCAAGAACATTATATCTTAAGCATATGCATAACAAACTCTAGAAATTTAAACAAATGACCATTACCCCCAAACTTAAACTAATCATTGTCCCCAATGTTTAAAAATAATTCCTAATTTAAATGAATGAAAACAAATATCTAGATAGGAAGAATAAAGAGCAATGGGGTAGAGTCACATACCTGAAATTCTTAGCAATTAAAATGGTAGAAGCACAAAGGAATACTAAAGCTTGGGAAATTGCTAGCAATGATTAAAATAAATAGGCAATCTAAAAATATAAAACACAAATTTTTTTTTTTGGCCGACACTATTTACATCCCCCTACAAAGGCTCCAAACTTGGGGAAGCACTAAAGCCGACTGAACAAAAATAAAAAAAAAAATAGAAATCACAATTTAATCATACGTATCATGGATTAGTCTAACCTGTACAAAGTCAAGTTCTATAAAAAATTTAACAAAAGCAATTAAATATCTACTAGCACAAAGAAAATCAAAAAAAGTTAGTTTATGTACAAACTCCTCTAAAATATAAAAAAAATTGTACAAAGTCATTTGAATTTACTAAACTATGAAGAATTGGGATCCTAGACATATCCTTTTTAACCTCAGGCTCTACAATTTCAATTTCAGGAATGAACACATTATGCTGTGGGAATGAATTACCCTCATCTAAATGATATTTATCCCTAAAATCTTCTTTAAAAACAGAAGCCGTATTTGAGTGTTCATTATTCTTTAATGGCATAACAGTATTATCAATTTCCTCACTAGACCTAAAGGAGATGGATTGATCTTGTTCTTGTTTCCTATTAGATCTAGTGGTAACTGTATATTGTTTATCAAAATTAAGGATAGGTTGACTATTCATATTTTTCATCTCATCTAATAGAATATCCATTTTATCTAAATTAGCCATTACCTTATCCATTGTTTCTTTTTTTAAATTCTCCTCTAGGTAATACTGATCCGCAATCTCATTAGGAAAATAAGGCGGTTGATAGTAGTTATAAGTAGATTGGTAGAATTGATTTTGATATTTAGAATATTCACTACCAATGTTACTAGGAGAATGCCATGAGAAATTAGAGTGATTATGCCAATTAGGATTATATGTCTCATGATATGAATCAGCAAAAACACTGTCAGAATTATTATATGGACACATATAGGAAACATGCATAGGATTGCCACACAAAGAACATGCCTCATAGCTATTGTAATTCATGTTACGACAATTCAAAGCTGAAACAATTTTACCAAGAGTTTTGTCTCAACCTCAAACTTGTTGCAACCAATGACCAAAGACACCTAAAAATATAGTACAAGAACAAAAAGGTTAGAAACAAAAACTAAAATTAATGTTTAAATTAGTATCCTATTAGCTATATGATATTGATAAAATTACAATTCCCCGGCAACGGCGCCAAAAACTTGATAGCTATTTGGCAAGTGTACCAAATCGCACAAGTAATAAAGTGATGAGTAAATTATCGTCTCCACAGGGAATTGTGTTGTCAAGTACCAAATTACTAATTTAGATACTATTTAAACGATGCAAATTAAAGAAGAGAATAAAAAAAAACTAAAATTTTAACTATGTTAAATGGGGTTGAGCAATCAAAGAGTGAGATGCTAGAAATCCGATTTCACTTGATTTTCTGATTATTTGGATTCTTTCTTAATTTAAATTCCAATTCAAGAATTGATGGTGGGATATCTAATTTAATTAAAACTCAATTCCTTGGTAGATTAATTCTCTTTAACTATCTAGAATTAACTAATTCCTTAATCTAATTCCAAATAGAACAAGGCATGAATGAACAAAATCCCAAGTAATACCACACAATCAACAATATCTATTCCTAGATTATTGTTTAATCATGGTGTTTATCTCAAGAAGCAACATCGCACATGAATTTCCCAATTCTATGCATGACCATCAGTTCAATTTATGGTTGATCAAGTCATAAAAGCATTAAGAATAGAGATGAACACTCAATCATGAAAGGAAACTTATATTAAGAATTATAAATCCAAATAAATCATCCATTCAAGTTACATCATCACTCTAGCTAGGAAGAGTTTAGAAAAACATCAAGAAATAGGAAAACAAAAGATAGGAAAATGTAAACTCCATTGAATCCAAGACAACAAGAATATGTAGATCTCGAATCCTTGTTCCTTGATGATCTCCTTAGCTCTCCTAGGGCTGGAAGCCCTCTCCCCCAAAGTCCCCCTCTGGCCCCCTTTCTTCTATGGGGGAATAAGTCATTTTATAAGATTTAGAAAATCAAAAAGCAATTGAATGTTGCTGCCACTTTTCTTCATAAAAGGCGTTAACTTGGGCTGGACATATCTCATCAAATCTGGTTGAATCAGTGATAGTGGTCAACATAATATTCTTAGATCTTTTTCTTAACTCTCTTATTCACCGGAATTATGTCATTTGAACTTCTGGAGTGAAAGTTATGCCCAAATTATTACAAAAGATTTGACAACAAAAGTTTCCTTGATTTGCCTTTAATTAAGTTTCCTTGTTTCCTTGAATAGCCTTTGATTGAGTCTCCTTGATTAGCATCCCTTGATGATTATTTGCACAAATTATCATAATTGCAGTAGATTTGTTCAAAGATCAACTTTCCTAAAATAAATAGCAAATAAACATCAATTAGGAGATAAAATCCCACAAAATCATATGATAAAGATAAGAAATATAAGTACTGATTAAGACTCATCATGTGGACACATGATGATTGATGAATAATTCCATGTTCATTGAAGAAGGAAGACAATGTTTGGTTATAATAATCTAATAGGAACCCAGAAAAACAGTAAAGAAAACAATAATTCTCAGGAAATTCTTTGAATATTCTGGTTGATATCAAGATGATATCAGTACTAGAAATTGTATTTAAGGAGTTAGAATAACAGAGATACAAAAAAGAAGATAACGCCAGACAAGTAAAGGGTGTCTAGTCTCTCCCAAAGCCCATGTCAATTTTTGTTTACCTTCCCTCTTCCCCTCCTTTCCCTCTTATATTAACTGATTTCCCTCTCCCTCTCTCTCTTTCTTGCCATATCAGCATTCTATTATGCTCCACTCCATGAGCACGATTATTCTCCCGAGCATGCCCTCATTGTTTTCATGGGATAATCCACTACATCTCTTCCTACCCCTCCTCACGTACACCTTATTCCTAGGGTCATCAATACTTCCCCCAAAAGATTCACCTTGTCCTCAAGGTGAAGATTTAGGTCAAGGTCCTGGAACAGCTGAAGGAAACTTCCACCTGAGTCACATTGCTTGAAACATACGGACCAAGTTATGCTTGAAGCATAAAAACTTCCACTGGGGTCCCATGCACCTTTGCCAAGTCCCTCAACCAGAACTGCTCTTGGGGTTTATTTAAAATTGGTCCAATAAGAGGCAAAATTCTGGTGACCAATGGATGTGTACATCCAAGTATGCTTTTTGATGTTGTTAAGGTTGAATCATTAAGTGAACAGGAAAAAATTTGCTTCACTTCCTTATTCAGAGAGTTATCAACAATGAAAAATCATATGTCACCAGAGATAGAAACTGCCACGGTTGAATTGTTCGTAGAAAGAGTCAATATATGGACCCTCCCCATAGAAACGTCGACATGACTCAGCTGCTGTACTAGAGAACCATTTTCCTTCTTAAATTCCTTGGCCAAATCAATGACGTTCTTGGTCTTCACAACAAAGAAACGTGAAGAATGAGCCACAAAAATGAGGTGAAAGCGTTCATAGACTGCAAAAGGATGAGAAAGAAGGCCTTTGAGATCAGAGTTGAAGTTGTCGCCCTTCACTAGGACAACCTCCTTTATCTTTGGAAAGGAGTAATCGGTGGTACCAACTTGCTCCCATTCGATCTCATCTTCTACGTCAATCCTGATCGGACCATTTGACGGATCCGAAGCATCATGATAATTATACTTCCCCATTTCCGGTTCTAAGTCCATTAACCCAGTATTGAGCCCATTGGGTTTGGGCCACTGACCCAATATTGGGCTTTGTCCACCATATTTACCTATTACACCATAAGAACTATTGGAAAATTCCCCAAAACTCCACCCTAACTAACTCAAACTAGAGCCACGAAACATGTCCGCTGACCCACTTCCAACATCAACCTTTGGCTGCTGATAACCCACACCATCACCATCTTCCCTTCCCTCATGAAATTCACGACAGATATCGCCACCTTGACCATTGACGCCTCCATCCCCTCTACCACCTCGACCACCACCCTTGTAGCGGCCATCCATGCTACTGCCTGATTCTGATGAATTATCCCCACCAACATCCTCTCTTCTCACTTTCGTTGGCTTGAGCAATTGATTAGGAACCAATTCTTCCTTCGACTTGGACCTACTTAATTTGCATGTCTGCTCCTTCCCTGCACAGCTACGACGCAGTGGGTCAGATACCATCTCTGACATTAACCCACGATCTACCGTTTGAGTGGCTCGATTTGCATCAAACAGATTTCTATCGTCACCTTCCCTGTTCACAATAGACTCCAATCGAGAGTCATGGGTCTCAGGTTGGGGCCGTATGACTTGGGTCAAAATTTTCCCTTGCATAGATTTTGGCCTGGTTTGGGTCCATCATTTCAGCCTTTGTTGTCAACAAAGTGGGACCATTTGGGTCGAACCTAGTTTAGGTGGGTAGAGACTCGGTAACCCAACCTAATACCCTCCTCCCCATATCTTCCATTCGGTGAAGATGTTATTCATCCTTTGGCTCCTTCTGGTTTCCCTCCCCGACGAAGAAGAAGGACTCAAGCTCTTCAGAAACGTTAGGACAACTATGCCTTCCGGTGCTGGTTTCGTGGAAACATCACCACCACTGTCCACGAGTTGGTGTTTGGTCATTGGGTTTGTCGATGTACTAGGTTTCTCCCACGACGTCTTGAGCGACTGGTCGAGCGACCCTCTTCTGGTCATCAATCGAAAGCAAACTGATCGTTTTCATTAACATTTTTCTCTCATTGGTTTGTTTCACTATTCCTTGCTACTGATTCGACAATTTCTTAGGGTGGTCTTTCGATGCAGCTGTTTGGAATTCTTGGAGCAAAGCTGTTCGAAAAGTCCTCCATGAAAATTCCTCAGTTCTGGACCCCCATTCATAGATCCATTCGAGGGCTCTTCCTTCTAAGCCATAAACTGCAACTGATAGCCTCTCATCATCCGGGATGTTGTTGATGATGCAATACCTCTCCACCTTGTAGATCCAATTATATGGATACGCTCCAGTGAAGCAGGGAATCTCTGTCTCCTCCATTTTCAATACGCTCCACAGCTCCAAAGATCGGGAGCTCTGATACCAATTGATAGGAACCCAGAAAAACAATAATTCTCAAGAAATTCTCTGAATATTATGGTTGATATCAAGATGATATCAGTACCAGAAATTATATTTAGGGAATTAGAATAACAATACAAAAAAGAAGATAACTCTAGACAAGTAAAGGGTGTCTAGTCCCTCCTAAAGCCCATGCCAATTCTTGCCTACCTTCCCTCTTCCCCTCCTTTCCCTCTTATACTAACTGATTTCCTTCTCCCTCTCTCTCTCTCTTGCCACATCAGCATTCTGTTATGCTCCACTCCATGAACACGATTATTCTCCCCAGCATGCCCTCATTGTTTCTGTGGACTAATCCACTGCATCTCTTCCTACCCCTCCTCACGTACACCTTATTCCCAAGGGTCTATCATAATCTTTGGCATTATCAGAACGAAATCGTTTGATGGCTGTCCCAAACTGGTTTCTTATCATTTGAAGAAAAAAAATTAGAATATCGGACTGATTCCACTTTTCTGTTTCAAGAGATACACCCATGATACCTGAGTACAATCATCAATAAAAATGACAAACCAGCGGGCCCCTGATATATTTGGAATGTTGGATGGACCCCAAACATCACTATGTACTAAGGAAAAAGGAACAGACATTCTTTTATTACTGATAGGAAAACTAACACTTTTGTGTGTGTTTTGCAAATTCACAATCATCACAATGAAACACTCCTATGTCTAGTTCCTGAAACAAGTTAGGAAACATAATTTTTAGAGTACTGAATGAAGGGTGACCTAAACCAAAGTGACACAACCAGATTTTTTTATTGTGGGAAGGAAGTGACTCTGACAGCAAAGACAATGGAAGTTGACTTTAGTCCTACATGTCCCACGAGCTTCCTTAAGAAGGTAGAGCCCATTTTCCTCCCTAACAAGTCCAATCATCTTCCTCGTTCCCTAATCCTGAAATTTGCAAAGTGTAGGAGAGAATGTCACTAAACATTGTAAATCCATTGTAAGTTTATGAATAGAAAGCAGTTTGGTAGATAATTTGGGCAAATGTAAGACATCTCTTAAATTAAACCCTGACTTAGGAGAATATCTCCCTTTCCAGCAACTGTAATAAACGTGTCATCTGGAGTTGCAATTTTTTTCTTGCTGGGACAGGGTCTATATGAGATAAATTCAGTAGGGGAATGGGTCATGTGATCCATAGCTTCAGAATCAACAACCTATGTCCCTTATGCTGTGGATTGTAGAACACTGAGAGCATAGGCTTGGGAATTACCTGAGAATGCCAAGGAAGAACTACTTGTGTCTGTGGGTTTGACTAAAGTGTCTAGGAATTCCCTCAGTTTTTTAATTTTTGTATTGAAATCTGTAAGGGGTCTGGAAGGACTGTCCTCTGCAGCACCTGACTGAGCCAGGTGCGCTTGTGCTGGTCCTCCTTGTTGAGTGCCTTTGGTGGTCCAATTTTGGTTCTGATTTGGAGGCTTACCATGAAGTTTCCAGCATCTATCCTGGGTGTGTCTTGGCTTCTTACAGAAGGTACACCATAAAGAATCTTTGTTCTCCCCTTTGTCGATCTCCATCTTGAGGGCTACACCTCCAGGTTGACCGGTCAGGTCTGCCATTGACCAATCTTCTTTCCCTTGCTTTGTGCAACTAAGGCAGAGCTTTCAGTGGATTGAGGTTCCATCATCACTCCCCTACATGCTTCTTCTGCCCGAAAGGCAGCCATGGTTTCATTGAGTGAGGACAGCTCCTTTCCTAGCACCTGAATTCTTACAAGATCAAACTCACTGTTTAGTCCTGTCAAGAACTTATAGATTCTGTCCTTCTCCTTGTAACGTTTGAGTAAAGCAACATCTTCTGTGCATTTTGCTTCAAATTGTTCATAATGTCTAACTTCAGCCATAGATTCTGTAGAGTCTGGGCATACTCACTAACGGATCGGTCTCCTTGTTTGGTAGTCGCGATCTTCATCTTAATTTCACAAATTTGAGCAGCATCACCAACCTTGGAATAGTTTTGTCTACAGCTCTCCCACACATCCTTGGCGGTCTTCATGAACATGCAAGCATCACTCACCTCTGGCACCATGGAATTCCACAGCCACAACATTACGACTGCATCTGCTTCATCCCATGCACCAAAGTTACTGTCTGTGGGTTTTGGGGCAGCTTTCCCAGTAAGATGATTCAATTTGCCCTTCACTTTTAGAAAGGTTTGGACAAAATGAGACCATCTGAGGTAGTTTCTGCCATTGAGACGAAGGCTGGGTTGAATATGTTGCAGCTCAACAGTGCCGGAATTTTCTGTTTGGGCAGGGTTATTGGCTGTTTCAGACATTCTCAGATTTGTTGGGTGAGATTCAAAGGCTTTGAGGGTGTTTTAGGACAGAAGATCGGCACTATAGGCCGTCAAAGGAAGGGGAAGAAAAAGAAACGGCAATGCAGGCCGCACAGCAGAAGAAAAACGTGTGGCAATGCAGGCCAAGAGTTTACACTGGCTCCCACGGATTTTGGAGCTATGATACCATGTCAGAAGATGATTTTCTGATATGATTGATAGAAGAGCATGTGCTCTTAAATAGAATACAAGGTAATCTAAAAAAGGGAACTCCTAAACTAATGCTCATCATTGTACCCACTATCAATTCCTATAATTAAGGGTCAATGATTCCTATTCATAAATACAAAATATACAGCTAATCAAATCTCCTAATTATGGGATTTTAATCCTATCAATAAAAGGAAATCATATATACGGTGGGGTTCTGACACTTTTATTTATAAAGGAAAACAATAGTTCTCACATGTCAGGAAGAAGAAAGCTCTGTCCAATTAACTTAACTAAACCAAAGTAATACAATGTTATTACAAAACTAGGAAGTTTTGTACAGATTATATAAAATTGTAAATAAGATTGATGATTTGAGCAGGCAGACCTGTTCAACTAATGTCATGCAATTTGTTTTTACATAATTGAAATGAGTTTACATCATTGAAAAGCAGAAACAAACTCATAGGAATCAAGCTGTCGCTTTTCTTCCTTCTCTTCTTCCTAGAACTGCTTCTGGAAGCCATGCTGTTGGCTGCAGTCACAATGCATGGTGCTGAGAAAAGTCTAATACAAAATGTAAAATGGAATTTATTTTTACATAATTGAAATGAGTTTACATCATTGAGAAGCAGAAACAAACACATAAGAATCAAGTTGCCGCTTTTCTTCCTTCTCTTCTTCCTAGAACTGCTTCTGGAAACCGTGCTGTTGGCTGCAGTTACAATGCATAGTGCTGAGAAAAGTATAATACAAAATGTAAAATGGAATTTGCTATGCCAATTTTTTTTATTTCTATTACTGAGTTTTACACCAGAGAAAGAGCTACAGTTGAAGGTTTAATGTGAAAGAACTAGCAAGAAATGAAGAATGAAGAGAATACAAAATTATCTTCCTGATTAACTATATCAATCACACATTAGTGTTTACTGCTGAGCTAGAGATGAGATGAGAAAACTGTTTGTAGCTGGTGCCACGGGTCCATGTGCCCTGGCAGGGCTCATGATGGCTGTAGTGTAGAGAGGGCAACCTGCCAGGAGGGAATGGAGTAGATGCAAGTAAGCTGGGAGGTAAAGTTATGCAAAGAGAGGATCCTTCTTTTCTCTAAAAGAATGAGAAATTGCAGGGTCTAGAATTTAGTGCACTCCCTTAAGTCTAAATTGTTATCAAACAACTGTGAATAGGTTTGCTCATAATTCTAAATATGCTTAGCTAGTCTAGGTTCATGGTCAAGCTTGTTTTGTAGATGAGGACGAAGATTTATGTTTGACTTTGTTTATTTATCTTAACAAAGAAAAAAAATCATTTTTTAGTTAGCTCATTTACAAGATGTTCATTCAGAAGAATTGTTCTGTTACACCCCTAAAATAGAATTGGAATGCATATGCAGCATATTTTGTGGCCACTGGAGACCTATTTCCTCTTTCCCTCCTCCCCTTTCCTCCTAAAATTCTGTGGATTAAAGCAAGAACGGTCAGCAATTTTTAGGGCCACAATAAAGTGCAATTCACCATTCACATTATGTCGGTTGTAGAATTTAAATTTTTAACTTAGTGTTACAGGTTTTATTCTCTTCTTGCTATTACACTGTCATGGTACTCTCTCTATCTATTAACTTATTGTAAATTTTATGTAGATTGGTGATGCCTTGAAGAAGCTGTTTGCTGATGGTGTAGTTAAGCGTGAAGATATGTGGATCACCTCCAAGCTGTGGTTTGTGTTTTTTCTATGGACTTCTCAATATTTGTTTAGCTATTTTATTGCCAAGGTTATATATGTCATCGCTTACTAGACAAGGTTCCTCGAGAGTCTTTACTCTTTTTCTTAAGTAATATTTATTGAAAACACAATCTAATAGGTGAGCTTCCCACAATATTTTTGTGAATTATCTTTTATAAGATTTGAAGGGATTCTTAATTCGAAGATATTGAATTTGATTACATGACCTAAGTTTGCAAGATAACTCATTTCTCAATTTATCCTTGTCTAGAAAGAGGAGAAATTCTGATATTAGCATAATTAATGATTCTTACAGTTGCAAATTATTGTTCAATTTTTTGGTGTTTTTCAATTCTTCAATCATACTGTAAAGTGTGATCTACACATTCAAATGCCTTGAATCAGGACGTAATTTTTTTTTTTTCATTATCTTTGTGTCCACTAAATAAGCCATCTCTAAAGACAAAAGTCTATAGTTCTGCCTCCCTTTTGTCAAAGGACCATGCAGTAAGTGATGAATGAGGACTTCCTACATTAAGTTGGTTAGTTTTCTAGATGTTTTATTTTGATATACAGAGTAAAGTAACATTCATTTTTCTAAAAGTGGAATCTGTTATTAGCACGAATTTCTGTTTAATATATTATGAAATGACAAAACCCACAAATATTTGATCCTATATTCAAGAATGTTTTTGTGGCCTTTCCATAATCACAAAGGATTGTTTTCCCTGCTTAGTATCAAAGGCTTATCTTTTTATTTCATGTTCCTGAGGACTACAACACCTAAACTGCATAAGATACCAGATGTAATTTACTTTTGAACATTGTAGGAAATAGAATGTTGTTATCTCAAGCATGAACATAACATATTAGGTCTTTTTCATTTTTCATTTTTTTTTTCTCTTTTTGATAATAGTAGAATATTAATAGAAAGAAAGAAGAGAAAGTACATCCAGGAGGAGGACAAGAAATCCTCCAACAACAAAAAAGAAAGAGGAAAGCAAGATAAACTGGCTCAAAAATGCAACTAAACTGCTCAATCTATGTGCATATGAATAATAGAAATTCCCTTGAAACAATTATGGGCAGAGCACCAAAGAGAAACCAAAAACACCATCTTGTCCAGTTGTCCTATGACAAATGTAAAGAAACATCCATGAAAATCGGAGGCATTCCTCTCCAACCAAATACACCAAATAACTGCATAAACTTTACATTACCTTAAAATCATGGCCTCCTTATTTCTGCCACAACATTTTTAATTATCACAAGAATCTGCTACAAGGTGAAAAAGCATACCCAGTGTTCACCAAGAAGCCCCAAATAGATTATTCCATAATAAAGTAGTCACCTTATAGTGAAAAAATAAGTGGGCTACTGTTTCTGAACTAGACCTGAAATAACACACATGTAAGAAGAAAGAGCTGTGTGAGGCCTACACATCTGCGACAAGTCATTTGTATTAATAGTATAAATTACCATTGTCCAAAACAATATATTTGGCCAAAGAGGGATTTAGAAACTGAATAAAGAACTTGTAAGAATCGCGCCAGAAGAATCCAAAGTTCAAACTCTCCTATCTGGAATGGAGGAGAGATGAGTAGAATCAAGTAAAAGAGTAAGGGACTCTAATCACTCATTTCTCTATCACTCAATTTCCTGTGGAAGTGAAAATTCTAAGAAAAATTAGGACCCTGCATAGAAAAAAATGTTTAATGGGTGAATTATGCATAGAAGAGAGATGATAGAGACAAGGAAAAGCCTCTAAGACAGGAACATTCCCTCTTGAGCCTTTCTCTCATAGATGATTTGATTTGCAAAAGTAACCACAAACTAATTTCATTGTTGGAGGACAATTGCTTTCCAAATCCCTTTTTAAGTATAGTTATCTTATACATAAAGTAAACCACAAAATTTTTCCATGACTCAATCCAACTATGATGGTTGCTGAAACTTTTTGGTTACTTGCATGGCCTTATCAAATCATCTTGTACTAAGAAAGTATGGGGTTTTCAAAAATTGAATGTGCTGTGGTTTCTTGTATTGATGACTGGAGCTTCTCTATGCCTAGTTTTTATGCGGTGAATCACTTCCAAATTCCAATTTATGTCATGCTTAGGAGTCTGTCCAAGGATCCTTCTGGCTTTTAAACCCCTGAATCTGAATTGTGCTTATCCTTCATAATACCTAATAACCCTATCTGGTATCTGCTACTGTAACTTCTTGTTTTAGGAATACTTTTTCAAGCTCAATAATATGATGTTAGGCGGTGATGAAAGAAATAGTTCAATTTTTTTTATTAAAGAAAGAACTATTTTGATCAATGCCACCCACCCAGAAATGGGGGCAACGGAAAAAAGGAAAGGATTTTCTTAATATCAAAGTATTTGCCTTGACAAAATCTACTGATTTCTGGGGTTTATTCAAACTGTTCTTACTAATTTGTCCTTAAACATGGTCACATATATTATCGTTTAGATGCCCAGAATTACATTCTTTACTATCTAATATAATTTACACGTTTTAGGTGTACTGATCACTTGCCAGAAGATGTCTCAAAGGCATTTGATAGAACTTTGCAGGATTTGCAACTGGACTATGTGGATCTCTACCTTGTGTGTATATCACAATGACAATTAATTTCTTCCTATTTCAATTCCTATTAATTATGTTTGGAATATTATACGGTGTCACTGTAGTCACTTTCTTATATTAAAACTTTCTATGCCATGTCTATGTTCATCTAGATTCACTGGCCAGTCAGCGTGAAAAATGGGCATCTTACCAAACCTGACATACCCAGCACATGGAGAGCAATGGAGGCACTCTACAATTCTGGCAAGGCTCGAGCTATAGGGGTCAGCAACTTCTCTTCAAAGAAACTTCAGGATCTGTTGGAAGTGGCACATGTGCCTCCAGCTGTTAACCAAGTGGAATTGCACCCTTCATTGCAGCAGTTGAAATTACATGCTTTCTGTAAATCCAAGGGAGTGCACTTATCTGTGAGTATGCATATTTAAGATTGTGTATGATAACTATGGGTGTTGACATATGTCTGAATATAAAGGACTTGAACGAATTATTGATATAGTAGACATTTTGTGAGAATTCAAGGATAACTTTAGAAAACTTTCATGATTCTGAACTGCCATGTTGATGACTACTTATCACTATGAATGTTCTTATTCAGGGTTATTCACCATTGGGTAAAGGATATAGTGAGAGTGATATTCTTAAGAATCCAGCTCTGCACACTGCTGCAGAGAAGTTGGGCAGGACTCCAGCCCAAATAGCTCTTCGATGGGGACTGCAAATGGGTCACAGTGTACTTCCTAAGAGCACAAATGCTGGAAGGATCAAGGAAAACTTTGATCTGTTTGACTGGTCTATACCTGCGGATTTGATAGCCCACTTCTCTGAAATTAAGCAGGCAAGTCACTTTATGCGATCTTTTGGTCACTTAATATGCTGGGATTCCAATAGCTTTTTAATTTTATTCCTGTAGCATTTTAACTGCTAGAAAAGTATGATCATTTGAAAATTACTAGTCTATGTCATGCATAGGCAAATTGTTTAAGAAACTTCAGCAGTAGCTTACAGACAAGGTTTCACTTCAAATGCCTGATTTACTGATGCAGGAGAGACTAGTTGCTGGTGATGATTTTGTTAGTAAGACATCTGCTGGGTACAAAACAACAGAAGAACTCTGGGATGGCGAGTAATGGGCAGATTCCAAATTTACTTGAAGAGATCTGGGATGGCGAGTAGTGGGCAGACTCCACATTGGCCATTGTTTTCTCCTGTTTATTGCAGAATGAGCTGATATTTATAATTATTGTAATAACTTGACGATGTATTTATAATTTGGGATTTAAGATTTGTTATTGGTGATTTAGAGTTTATATTACAAATTTGAGATTTTAGAATTCAGTTGTGGGGTCTTGGGATATCTTATTCCTAGATGGAACAATTATATATTTAACTAAGTATGGGTTGCATATCCTAATAGTAGTAGAATTATCCAAGTCTTCTTCAAAAGTCATAATCTATCCTAGGGATTTCAAGCCATATTGAATTTAGTGTTTGAGTCCCCTGGTTCCCATTCTTTTTTGTTTTTTTTTTTTTGTGGATAAATGGGGTCAGAGACCCAAAAGCAAGCAAAACAAAGTAACAACTCTCTCAAAGAGAGTACCAGATACATCAGCAAGAAAAGGAAGAGCTAAAAACGAAGGAACTGGTGAAAACGATGAACACCCAACTCTAGATCGTGATCATGTCTAGCCAGAACATCAGCACAAGCATTCACTTCACGGTAAGCATGCTGCTGCCATTTAACCTCCACCATGCAGCATCAACGTATGTATTGCTCGAACCAGAGGTGATGCGTGATAAGCTTCACAGCCAGTATCCAACAAGCGAATTGCACAAAGTGAATCAGCCTCAATGATAAGATAATCTATCCTTAAAGAACTGGCAAGCTTTAAGCCACGGTAGATGCCCAACAAAAATAAAGTATCATTGTCCCGTGAGCTTAGCTCATCTGAAAGGGAAATTTGATGTAAGGGTTAGGTGCTGGTTTGATCTTTAGCAAATGTATATTCTTTATTTTTTTTTACCCTTTTCTTTTTTTGGAACTCCTTTCAGGATTGTCCTTAAATCCCACTCTAACAGCAGGGCCTCCACTGATCAGCAGAATTAGGTACCAAAAAATAAAAAATAAAAAATAATAACATATCATTTTTATAATTATAATAAATATATATATAATTAAAAAAAAAACCAAGCTCTAAGATTTTGATTATGCTAAAAATTGCAAAGGTGGCGGCAAAAAGGTACAATTTATCTGGGGGCTGTTGAGAGCTCAAATCTTCATAAACAAACCATTATTTGGTGCGCTTGCTTCCCCATCTTGTTAGATCATTGTCTCTCACGTTGTGGCATTTTATGTTATTTTGTTTTTAAATGTGCACGTGCAAAGGTCCTGATGTGGTAAATCAGAACGCAAGTATACGTTATCGCAAATCAAGTAATATAATAGTAAGAAAGTGTCGAACCCACAGGGATTAATTCTAAATTTAACTATCTATTAAAAGTTTACAAAACTCAATCTTATTTAAACAACTTAATAAAAGGAAGTGTTATGAAAGATTAAAATTTAAAGTAAACAAGAAGAAGAATTTAATGATCAAATTTATCAAAGCCTAGGATTGCAATTATCCCTCACACTTTACTTGATTCTCTTACTTCCATCCAAGATCAATTAATTATCTGAATTGTTAACTAGAAATCCTTAATTTATCTATAAGCCTCTTTCGATGGTCAAATAGAAATATCCTTAATTAATGATAAATTATATGTCTATGTCTATCAAATAATCAAGAATTCATTAAGTTCTGATTTCATTAATGGTTACATATGTTATATAGGTATATGTCTATCCTATATAAACTCAAGGCTTTCGCACAAAGATCATATGTTATCTTACTTAGATCTAAAACCAAAATCCCTTTGTCAAGTTACTTAAGGTTTATTAATTCAATTTAATTAATGGCCAATTAATTAAAAGCATTAAGAACAAGTAAGATAAACAATTCAAGATAATCAACCTACTCTTGGATATGATAAACGAATCAAATTACGTGTGAGTTCAAATTGCAATCCTAGTATAGAAATTTAGCTACTCATTATATTAAAGAAAACAAAAGAACAAGTGAAAAGCATGATAAAAATGAAAGTGGTTGTTGGTATTAACAAGAACACAACGGGCTAGAGTTTCGGGATTTACTTTAAACAAATTGGAAGATCTAACCTTGAAATCAAAGTATAAATCTCACAATTTATGAAAGCTTCACCCCTAACTCTAGGAAGAACCTTAACTAGACATCAAGATGAAGAAACTTGAATAAGATGAAGATTATATTATACAAACTACAAGAGCTTTGGGATTTCCTTTAAACAAATTGGAAGATCTAACCTTGAAATCAAAGTATAAATCTCACAATTTATCAAAGTATCACCCCTAACTCAAACTACAATGAGAGAATTCAGAAATAGGATGCCCTTAAGTGTGGCAAATGCCTTCCTTTTATAGGCAAAAGCTAGAACTATTCAATTACAATTTTGTCAAATCTCTTTGCACATGGGTTGAAATTTCAGCTCCGAAGATTATCAAATTCGTCATTGCTCCCGTCATAATTTGGAAATCTTCTCTTCATGAAAGTTGTAGCACATGCAGTCGTGAAGAACATGTCAAAACTTCAGCTAGATCTAACGGTTGGATCTTGAGATCTGACCATTTTGCCGAAACTACTCAGATTATATCAAAAATGACAGCCACCAACTTGTTGCCTAATTTTGACCCACTTCCGGTGCTAATCTGGAAATCTTCATTTCTAGGAAAGTCATAGAGAATTATGTCATTCATGACATATCAAAATTTCAGCTACATCCAACGGTTAGATCTTGAGAAATCACCAAATAACCGAGTATAGGTTTGAGCAGGAATTTTCTGATTTGTCCTGAATTTGATGTAACCCAAAATTCACTGAGTTTAGGTCTTCATTTCTCTTCTGTTTGAGCTATACTGATATCAACATCCAAGTTCATGATATTTTGGTTCAACAACTGCTTTGAATAGTCTTTCGGGTGTTCTGCTCAATTTGTAACAACATAACCAATATATGAGGAATTATGCAATTTTCACTTCATATATGCAATAATTTCATAAAAATAGACCAATGAGAGGTGCTAAATTATGCATATAAAATATGTTTATCAAATCCCCCCACACTTGACTTGTTGTTTGTCCTCAAACAAGAAACAACCTAATATTAAACTAAAAGAATAAAAACTGATTATACCTAATCTAATCTACTTTCGTAGGAAAACACGATAGCACTTAGCATGTGCCACAAGCCTTTAAACCCCTAGGTGTCCCTAGTGGACGAGTTATAGTCTCGTGAGGGTTTACCAGGATGATACCCACAAACATGTAATACTTCATTTAATCAATTCAATTAATTTTTTAAATACAAGCATTGTATCAAATTCAAATATGCATAACAAAGTATAGTTGAATCAAAGCAATTGAGAGTAAAATATACATAACATAATCATGTTTTAATTAGAAATAAGCATATTCAAATCGAGTAAAATTCCTCACAAGTGACACTCAAATCACACAAAGTGTTTAGGTTAACTGTTTGCACTCAACTTGGTCAAATTATGAAAGTATTTTACCATATGCTTGCACATACATCAATTCTCCACTACTTAGATCAAATAAATTTCACAAATCAAGAGGTCTTTCAAAAAGGTTGTAATGAGGTTATAAGATGAAGGAAGGGAACAATATGGATAATAACAAGTTAAAAAACAAAGAGAATAAAAAGCATTGCGGAGTAACTCAAGTAGAAATCATACACTTTTACCAAAAACCCTAAAATGCACATTCTCTTCACACATTCCTTCCATTCTTTTTTTTTTTTTAACAACCTTTTATTTTCTCTTTTTCTTCTTTTTTTTTTTTTTTAATTTAGCTCCCTTTTTTTTTTCTTTTGTTTTTTTTTTTGTTTTTACCAAACATTTTGCATCAGCATACCAATTCCCCCACACTTAAATCATTGCAACCAAAAGAACTCCTCCAATTAGGAAAACCAATGCTCTCTTATTCCCTAAGGTGAAGTAAAACATGGTTTTTCACTGAAGGCTTGTAAAGGCTAAGAACAACAAAAAGGGCAAGTAGGCTCAAAGGGGGTTAACAATGGGATAAATGTAAGGTAGGCTTATTTGGCCAAAGTAGCTAAGTCAAGAAAATTGCCTCTATCATTTTTGTGTAACATACAGACCAATGTAATCTCAAATTGATTCAGTGCAAGTTCTAGAAAATACATCCATAATTGACATCACTCATGAAAGAAAATAAACCAAGTATAAGTATCAAACTTGGATAAGCCCAAAACTCACAAAGGTATGAAACATTTACTCAATTCAAACATGCCTTCTTCCTAATATCCACAGTCATATATACATGTATATCACGAATTTTGAAAAATAATTCAACTATAAATTGTTTTGCATACTTTTATCATCAACTAAGCTACAATTCAGCACATGCTTGCATCAAAATTAATCGAAAAGATCAAAATGAATCTTTTTTTGTTTTTTGTTTTTTTCTGTTTTTTGTTTTTTGTTTTTTTGTTTTTTTTTGTTTTTTTTTAATATATATCTATATACAAGAACAAACTATTTTTAGACCTACTATGAAATGCAAGTTAAGATGCGTCTCAAGAGCAAAATTACTCCTTACTCTGCCATCATACATCTAATACGATAAAAATTAGCTTGTTAGTTTTTTTTTTTTTTTTTTACAAACTATGTACATGGCATGACAATGTTAACTATCACTCCCCCCAACTAATTTAAGACATTGTCCCCAATGTCAAAATAAAGATAAGTGGAGTGTAGAAGATCTTACCAGACAACTGCAAATCGAGCCTGAAATAAGAAAATTTACAAAAAAAAACTAAAACCATAACAAAGAACAAAAATTCATAAGGACAAAGTCAAATTAAGTTTTCGCTTTTTCTTTATTCTTTGCCTTGTTCCCAATTCAGTAGAGCCATTGCTGGATCACGTTGTGGGACAAATTCATGTAGTTGATCGAGCAATTGCTCAGGGGTCGCAGCAGTTACAAGAATTTGACGTGTCGCTTGTGAGATGAACTTTTGTTCCATGGCATGATCAAGAAAACAAAACAAACTGTCATAAAAACCATTAACATTTAATATACCAATGGGTTTTTTGTGAAAGTTTAGTCAGAACCAGGATGCAATTTGAAAGATCTCTTCCAAAGTTCCAAAACCACCAGGTAGAGCAATAAAGGCATCAGCATTTGCTATCATAATGTTCATGCGTTGGTGCATGCATGATACCATTACTTCATCCCCTAAGGTTTTCCCAGCGGGATTACCTATGGCTAAAGGACTGGGAATGACACCAAGGACTTTGCCACCTCCTAAATGTGCAGCAGTTGCTACACAACCCATTAACCCAAGACTACCTCCTCCGTAAACTAAATGGATTTCTCTCTCAGCTAGCACTCGACCAAGATGGTTTGCCATATTTACAAAATCTTTATCCTTTCCAGGATTAGATCCACAAAAGACACAAACACTTTTGATTCGACGAACTGAAGTTACTTCCATCTCTTTTTTTTTTGTACTCTCACCTTATCAATGATCTGAAGAGAGCAAAGTGCAATATTTAAAGGAATCAAAACTCAAATCTAATAATTACACCTATAAAGGAGGGATAGATTTAGTGTCAGGAAAGTTTGAAAATAAACACAGAAATGACAATAGCTATACAACTAGGATAAAAGACTAATCTATATGTGTCAGGAGAAGTTTGAAAATATACAAAGCATTTTTCAAAAAGCTACGGCTATATATATATTTTTTAAATTTTTTTTAAATTTTTTTTTAAAATTTTTTAAATTTTTTTATTTTTTAATTTTTTTTTGAACAAGAAGAAAAGAAGGGAAGAAACAAAATAGCAATACTTACAGTTGGTGTGATTGTGGCACACACTTTCCTCTGGTTTTACGTCCAGTAACGGCTTCAATGCTCTCTATGGGCCGATGGTCGGCTTCTCTTCCAATTTTCTTAAAAATTGGCAAACAGGGTCTTTTTGAGTCAGATTCCCAAGACTATAACGCTCATGTTCAGCTTGGAATATTGGCCATAAATCAAGAAGTACTCCCTGCACATCTCCACTAGGATGCGTCTCAAGAGTCAATAGAATGTTATCTAAAGACTCCTTACTCATGCCATCCTTAATGAAGTTAATTTTGTCATCTCGATTTATAGACACCATTCCAAGTGATCTGCATTTTGTGTTACAGGTCCATCTTGCACATTTATAGCAGACAGTAACCTTTTGCTCTTCTTTTCTTTGCATATAGACTTTTACCTAGACCTGGCATATATGAAATAAGAGCGTCGGAAAAATTCACCTGCTAATCGGACCTTTGCTTCAATTAACCAGCGTATATCAGCAAGGATGCCTTTGTGCATAAGCATCCTTAATCTTTCAAACCTGGCAGAATAAATGTTAGTTAAAGCATTTTGAGGAAGAGAAGGGAATTGCTTGCGTAAGTTAACAAGCCTGTTATCCATGTGGGAAGAAAGAAGGAAAGAGAAATGAGTAAAATTATATACATATTTCAGTATTTGTGGGTAACTGAAGGGACCGAACAAAGTTCACGGAGTACCGTTATCCGCCATTTAACCGGTGAAAAGTAATCTGTCAAAGATCATTCATTGTCAGCCAGCGTGATTGAAGATTTTTCACGATCGATGGGTCCTCCCCAATAATGCTTCAATCTTTGACCATTGACCTTAAACGTGGCTTGAGTTTTCTCATCTTTGATTTCAATTGCTCCAAATGGGGACACCTTGACTATCACGAACGGTCCTGACCATCTTGATCTAAGTTTTCCAGGAAATAATTTCAACCTCGAGTTGAAAAGTAAGACTTTTTGCCCTGCCTGGAATTCTCTCTTGACAATCTTCTTATCATGCCACCTTTTTGTTTGCTCCTTGTACAATTTAGCATTTTCATAAGATCAAGACTAACTCATCCATCTCATTGAGTTGAAGGAAACGCTTTTCTCCTTGCTTCATATCAAAATTGAGCTTTTTGATAGCCCAATATGCATTATGTTCGGCTCCACTGGAAGGTGACATGCTTTGCCAAACACCAATCGATATAGTGACATTCCAATCGGAGTTTTGTATGCTGTTCGGTAAGCCCATAATGCATCATCCAATCTCTTGGACCAATCCTTTCTTGTGGGATTCACAGTTTTCTCTAAGATCCTCTTGATTTCTCTGTTAGAAACCTCAACTTGGCCACTAGTCTGCGGATGGTATGCAGTTGCCACCCTATGAGTCACTCCATATTTAGCAAGACGGGCTCCAAAGTATTTGTTGCAAAAATGACTCCCTTCATCACTTATTATTGCTCTTGGAGTTCCAAACCTAGTGAATATGTTTCTCTTCAAAAAATTCAACACCACTTTAGAATCATTAGTGGGTAAAGCAGTTGCTTCAACCCATTTAGAAACATAATCAACAGCAACAAGAATATAGAGGTTATTAAAAGATGAGATGAAAGGACCCATGAAATCAATACCCCATACGTCAAAGATCTCCACTTCTAAGATGTTATTGAGGGGCATCTCATGTCTTCTAGAGATATTTCCAGTCCGTTGGCACCTGTCACATTTTACAACAAAGGAGTAAGCATCCTTAAATAATGATGGCCAATAAAAACGATCAGTAACACCTTAGCAATGTCTTTTCTCCTCCAAAGTGTCCTCCATAATCGATGAATGGCATTGATGCAAGATGTTATCAACTTCTTCACTGGGGATACACCTTCTTAAAATTCGATCTGCACATTGCTTAAACAAGAAAGGTTCATCCCAAACATAGTATTTTACATCATGCAAAAATTTCTTTCTTTGTTGCCAGTTAAGCTCAGGAGGTAAAATACCACTTACAAGATAATTAACAAAATCAGCATACCATGGTATATTACCTTGAAGGGTAAAGAGTTGTTCATCAGGAAAACATTCATTAATTTGCACTTTACCTCTTTCATTATTGTCACTTTCCAATCTAGATAAGTGGTCGGCCACTTGATTTTCTGTTCCTTTTCTGTCCTGAATCTGTAGATCAAATTCTTGTAACAAGAGTATCCATCTGATCAACCTCGGCTTAGCATCTTTCTTGGAAATCAAATACTTGATTGCTGAATGATCTGTATAGACAATTACTCTTGTTCCAATTAAATAAGATCGAAATTTATCAAAAACAAATACCACAGCAAGAAGTTCCTTTTCTGTGGTAGTATAGTTGAGTTGAGCATCATTCAAGGTCTTGCTCGCATAGTAAATGGCATGCATCTTTTTGTTCTTTCTTTGACCAAGAACTGCCCTCACTGCAAAATCACTAGCATCACACATGAGTTCAAATGGGATATTCCAATCTGGTGCAACAATGATTGGTGCTGTAATCAACTTTTCTTTCAAAATCCTGTAAGCTTCAAGGCAAGATTCATCAAATTCAAAAGGAATATCTTTCTCAAGTAAATTACACAAAGGTTTAGAGATCTTAGAAAAATCCTTAATGAATCGTCTGTAGAAGCCTGCATGCCCTAAGAAACTGCGAATGCCTTTCACTGAAGTAGGTGGAGGTAATTTTTCAATTGTCTCAATCTTTGCTTTGTCAACTTCAATCCCTTTAGCAGAAACTTTATGGCCAAGGACTATTCCTTCTTGAACCATAAAATGGCACTTCTCCCAATTTAGTACCAGATTAGTCTCTACACATCTTTTTAGCACTAAAGCAAGATTATTAAGGCAAAGGTCAAAAGAATCACCAAATACAGAGAAGTCATCCATAAATACCTCAATTGACTGCTCCACCATATCTGAGAAGATTGACATCATGCATCGTTGAAAAGTTGCTGGTGCATTGCACAATCCAAATGGCATCCTTCGAAAAGCAAATGTCCCATAAGGACATGTGAAAGTTGTCTTTTCTTGATCTTCAGGAGCTATGGCAATTTGGTTGTACCGAATATCCATCCGTAAAGCGATAATAGGTTCGACCAGCAAGTCTGTCTAACATTTGATCAATGAAAGGAAGAGGAAAATGGTCTTTCCGTGTTGCTTTGTTCAACTTTCTGTAGTCCATACAGACTCGCCAACCTGTAACAGTTCGAGTGGGGATTAGTTCATTGTTATCATTGGTAATTACAGTCATACCTCCCTTTTTAGGTACACATTGTACTGGGCTGACCCACGAACTATCAGAGATGGGGTAAATGATTCCAGCATCCAACCATTTAATAATCTCCTTCTTGACTACTTCCTTCATTATCGGATTCAACCTCCTTTGATGTTCAATGGTGGGCTTTGATCCTTCCTCTAGGAGAATCTTATGCATGCAGATTGATGGGCTTATTCCTTTGATATCTGCTATGGTCCATCCCAAGGCTTTCTTATATTCTCGCAACAATCTTAGCAATTTCTCTTCTTGCACACTATTAAGAGAAGATGAGATAATAACTGGTAAGGTAGAAGATTCTCCTAAAAACACATACCTCAAATGATCAGGAAGTTGCTTTAGCTCCAACTCTGGTGGTTCTTCAACTGAGGATTTCATTGTAGTCCCATCTTTCATGGACAACTCCAACTCCTCAAATTGTTTTCCGACATGATTGTAAGATGGTGATGCATTAAGCCATTGCACAAACTCAAAGGATTCCTGCCTATCCTCACAAGGTAGATTAATAATAGCATCTTCTAAATGATCAATACTAAAACCATTAGTACTTGATTCGAATTTGCTATCATCAATAACATTAATCATGAGGCATTCATCAGATTCTTGAGGATATTTCATAGCTTTAAAGACATTGAATGTTACCTCTTGATCTTGTACCCTCATAGTCAGCTCACCTTTTTGTACATCTATGAGAGTTCTACCAATAGCTAGGAAAGGTCTCCCAAGAATGATTGGAACCTCTCGATCCTCCTCCATGTCTAATACTACAAAATCAGCAGGAAATATGAATTTATCAACTTTCACTAAAACATCTTCCACCACTCCTTTTGGGTAGGTGAGAGATCTGTCTGCTAATTGTAGAGTTAGATTGGTTTGTTTCACCTCCATCAATCCAAGTTGCCTGTAAACAGAAAGAGGCATCAAATTTATACTAGCTCCCAAATCACATAAAGCTTTACCAAAAAATTTGTTTCCAATAGTACAAGGAATAGTAAAACTCCCTGGATCTTTTAGCTTTGGCGGAAGCTTTTTCTGTAATATGGCACTACACTCTTCAGTAAGTGCAACAGTTTCAAAATCTCCAAGTCTTCTCTTTTTGGACAAGATTTCCTTCATAAACTTGACATAGCTCTCAAGATCTGCTCCAAAGCTTCAAAGAAAAGGAATATTAATATGAAGTTTCTTGAATACCTCTAGAAACTTGGTGAATTGCTTGTCCATCTTTTGCTTTTGAAATTGTTGTGGGAATGGAGGTGGAGGGGGTTCATTCTTCTCAGATTTCTTTAATGGAAAAGGCTCTTCAAAATTGCTCTTTGATTGTTCATGAATCTTCTCATCTTTATTTTCTTTAGGTTTTTGAATGGGCTCATCCAGTTCTTTGCCACTCCTGAGGGTAACAGCCTTACATTGTTCATTATTACCTCCCTTAGGATTGGTCTCCGTGTTGCTCGGCAAACTACCTTGAGGGCGATTATTCATAAAACCAGATAATTGCCCTATTTGAACCTCAAGATTCCGGATAGAAGCTCCTTGACTTTGAAGTTGATTCATACATTGTTGAGTACTCTTAGTCAATTGTAAGATGGCTTCTTCCATTACAGATTTCTTCTCTTGTTGTGGAGCTTGTTGTTGGAACCCAGGTGGTCCCATCGGTCTAGCTGATGATGAAGCTTCTTGGTTATTTCTCCAAGAAAAATTTGGGTGATTCCTCCAACCGGGATTGTAAAAATTTGAATTTGGGTTGTGTTGTTGCCGATTGAAGTTACCCACATAATTAGCAGTTTCAGAATTAAAAGAGCATTGATCAACAGAATGGGGTCTAGAGCAATACTCACAGATCATGAAAGGGCTCTAAATAGCATGTATTGACTGTTGATTGGATTGACTCCCAATTGAGTCTAGCTTCTTGGTCAGCGCAGCTACTTGTGCAGATAAAGCAGATAAAGTATCTACTTCATGAATTCCAGCCACTCTCCTTTGTGATGCTCTTTCAGTAGGCCATTCATAGTTATTGGAAGCCATCTCTTCCAATAAATCATAACCTTCATCAACAGTTTTGTTCATCAACGCACCACCAGCAGCAGCATCAACGGTTGACCTCAGAGAGTTAGTCAAGCCATTATAGAAAGTTTGAACTTGAAGCCACTTTTGTACCCCATGATGAGGGCATCTTCTAAGTAGATCCTTGAATCTCTCCCATGCCTCATACAATGATTCTGAATCATATTCTTTGAAAGAGGTAATTTCATTACTCAACTTTGCACTCTTTGCAGGAGGGAAATACTTAGCTAAGAATTTTTGTGCCAACATATCCCAAGTAGTGATAGAGCTATCGGGTAAAGAATTTAACCAACTTTTAGCCTTGTCTCTTAGTGAAAAGGGAAAAATTCTTAACCGAATAGCATCTGTAGAACATCCATTGTGCTTGAAAGTGTCACAGATCTCTAAGAAATTTGCTATATGAGCATTTGGGTCTTCATGAGGCAAACCCCCAAATTGATTATTTTGCAGCATCTGGATCACTCCTAGCTTAATCTCAAAGTTGTTAGCTTGTATTGGAGGTCTGACAATACTTGAATGAACTCCATCAGCAGTAGGAATTATATAATCCCTAAGAGTTCTCGGTTGTTGATTAGCTAGCCCAAGTTCTTGATTTCTGTTATCGTCAGCCATTCCTCTTTGTTGCAATAACTCTTGACGACGTTCTTTTCTGTTTCTGCGGCAAGTTCGCTCAATCTCAAGATTAAGAGGAATTAACTCCTTGTCTCGAGCACTGCGCATAAAACAGTTCAAAAAATTAAAAAGAAATAAAAGAACAAGTTTAAATTAAGATCAAGTATGCTAGCATTAATAGTAGTAAAATAAAGGATTAATCCTCGGCAACGGCGCCAAAAACTTGATGTGGTAAATCAGAACGCAAGTATACGTTATCGCAAATCAAGTAATATAATAGTAAGAAAGTGTCGAACCCACAGGGATTAATTCTAAATTTAACTATCTATTAAATGTTTACAAAACTCAATCTTATTTAAACAACTTAATAAAAGGAAGTGTTATGAAAGATTAAAATTTAAAGTAAACAAGAAGAAGAATTTAATGATCAAATTTATCAAAGCCTAGGATTGCAATTATCCCTCACACTTTACTTGATTCTCTTACTTCCATCCAAGATCAATTAATTATCTGAATTGTTAACTAGAAATCCTTAATTTATCTATAAGCCTCTTTCGATGGTCAAATAGAAATATCCTTAATTAATGATAAACTATATGTCTATGTCTATCAAATAATCAAGAATTCATTAAGTTCCGATTTCATTAATGGTTACATATGTTATATAGGTATATGTCTATCCTATATAAACTCAAGGCTTTCGCACAAAGATCATATGTTATCTTACTTAGATCTAAAACCAAAATCCCTATGTCAAGTTGCTTAAGGTTTATTAATTCAATTTAATTAATGGCCAATTAATTAAAAGCATTAAGAACAAGTAAGATAAACAATTCAAGATAATCAACCTACTCTTGGATATGATAAACGAATCAAATTACGTGTGAGTTCAAATTGCAATCCTAGTATAGAAATTTAGCTACTCATTATATTAAAGAAAACAAAAGAACAAGTGAAAAGCATGATAGAAATGAAAGTGGTTGTTGGTATTAACAAGAACACAACGGGCTAGAGTTTCGGGATTTACTTTAAACAAATTGGAAGATCTAACCTTGAAATCAAAGTATAAATCTCACAATTTATGAAAGCTTCACCCCTAACTCTAGGAAGAACCTTAACTAGACATCAAGATGAAGAAACTTGAATAAGATGAAGATTATATTATACAAACTACAAGAGCTTTGGGATTTCCTTTAAACAAATTGGAAGATCTAACCTTGAAATCAAAGTATAAATCTCACAATTTATCAAAGTATCACCCATAACTCAAACTATAATGAGAGAATTCAGAAATGGGATGCCCTTAAGTGTGGCAAATGCCTTCCTTTTATAGGCAAAGGCTAGAACTATTCAATTACAATTTTGTCAAATCTCTTTGCACATAGTTTGAAATTTCAGCTCCGAAGATTATCAAATTCGTCATTGCTTTCGTCATAATTTGGAAATCGTCTCTTCATGAAAGTTGTAGCACATGCAGTCGTGAAGAACATGTCAAAAATTCAGCCAGATCTAACGGTTGGATCTTGAGATCTGACCATTTTTCCGAAACTACTCAGATTATATCAAAAATGACAGCCACCAACTTGTTGCCTAATTTTGACCCACTTCCGGTGCTAATCTGGAAATCTTCATTTCTAGGAAAGTCATAGAGAATTATGTCATGCATGACATATCAAAATTTCAGCTACATCCAACGGTTAGATCTTGAGAAATCACCAAATAACCGAGTATAGGTTTGAGCAGGAATTTTCTGATTTGTCCCGAATTTGATGTAACCCAAAATTCACTGAGTTTAGGTCTTCATTTCTCTTCTGTTTGAGCTATACTGATATCAACATCCAAGTTCATGATATTTTGGTTCAACAACTGCTTTGAATAGTCTTTCGGGTGTTCTGCTTAATTTGTAACAACATAACCAATATATGAGGAATTATGCAATTTTCACTTCATATATGCAATAATTTCATAAAAATAGACCAATGAGAGGTGCTAAATTATGCATATAAAATATGTTTATCAGGTCCAGAAATTCTACTCATTTAATTTTTTTTTTTTGGTACCTATTGAGGCCCTGTCTCTATAATAAGACATAGGACAACTCCTAAAAGAAATTTTAAAGAAGAGAAAAAGAGTGTGCATTCGTTAGGGATCCAACCCTATATTTGATATTAATATCAAATGTTCCTTACTAAGTAGTTAAACTCATAAGACTACTCATTTAATTTAATAATTTAATAATGGATTACGTTAGATTCCATGCTAAATTTTTTTATCTTTTAAGGAATTATTTTGATACTTATTTTTTTAAAGATATTAATATTCAAAATGAGTTATCAAATATTTATTAGTTATTATTTATATTTAATAAATTTTTAAATATTTATTATAAAATAAATAATTAATAAATAATTGACAAATCATATTAAATATTAAAGTACCGTAATAATTCCCATATTTTAAATATTTGAAATACTTTCAAATATAGCATGGAATCTAACGTAACTAATGAACTATAGTGCTAAAGTGGAAAAGAAAAACATGGATTTTTCATTTATAAAGAAAAAAAAAAGGACAAAAAGAAGAGAGATGCCGGCTTCTCTTAGATATGATTGCCGAATTTGATTTCTTTTATCAAACCATCAAACTGGTAGTCAAATTTTCTTATCCTTTGAATAGGTCGATCCTTTATACTTATATCAAGTCTTAGACCTCTTTTAATTTTTTATATTTATTATTAAGGCTGTTTAATTTTGAAATCAAATCTCACTAACACTATGTTTGGTTTGAAAGAAAATGAAAAAAAAAATGAGAGAAAAAAAGGGGTAAATTTAATAGTTTTCTCTCATTTGTATTTTAATTTACACTCTCTCTCCCTACATTACTTATGCACAAAGAAAAATATTTAATTTAATTTTAATTTATTGTAGATATAAAAAAAATTTCATGCTCATTATGCCTGAATTCCATTATCGTTGGAAAACAAAGTGTTGTATTACTTGTAAAAGTAAAAGAAAATATTAAATACTTGTTCATAATATATAATTTTACTTCCAATGAGAAATATAAAGTTAATTATATATTTACTAGGCCATGATTTCATGAGGCTAATTGTATTGGCTATTAAAGTAGAGCAGCATGTTTTTTGTCTCCACATAGGAATATTCTTAAATTTAGTTGGATTAGATTAGTTTTAATTTTAATATTTAAATTGATATTTTCTCATTATTTTAATCATTTTATTTATTATGAATAAAAGTAATAAAATAAAAATAATTAAAATAAAATAAATCTCATTCATTTTCAATGTGTTTTAAAATAATTTTTTTATAAATTAATTCAAATTATAATTTTTATAATGAATTCTAAACATAAAAATTAATTTTCAAATAAATCAACTTTAATTTTTAAGATTGCAAAAGTAGTATACCATTCATTGCCATTTAATTATTTTAAAGATAAAATAAAAGAGACAGTTATTATTTTACCAAAAAAAATGGATACTGTACCAAAAAAATCGATACTTATAAGTTATAATTAAACCTAACAAGGAAATAAATCAATATCAATAAAAGAGAGAAATGAAATTCATATAATTCATTAAAAAAAACAAAACAATTCACTCAATAAATGAGAAAAAAAATGAAAAACTAAAATAAATTTCACTGTTAAATAGTTTTAAAAAAAAGTCAAAAGTATATAAGATTGCAAAAGTAGTATACCATTCATTGCCATTTAATTCTTTTAAAGCTAAAATAAAAGAGACAGTTATGATTTTACCAAAAAAATGGATACTGTACCAAAAAAATTTAAAAATAATCGATACTTATAAGTTATAATTAAACCTAACAAGGAAATAAATCAATATCAATAAAAGAGAGAAATGAAATTCATATAATTCATGAAACAAAACAAAACAATTCACTCAATAAATGAGAAAAAGATCAAAGGCTAAAATAAATTTCACTGTTAAATAGTTTAAAAAAAAATAAAATTCAAAAGTATATATAAGATTGCAAAAGTAGTATACCATTCATTGCCATTTAATTCTTTTAAAGCTAAAATAAAAGAGACAGTTATTATTTTACTAAAAAAATGGATACTGTACCAAAAAAATTTAAAAAAATCGATACTTATAAGTTATAATTAAACCTAACAAGGAAATAAATCAATATCAATAAAAGAGAGAAATGAAATTCATATAATTCATTAAACAAAACAAAACAATTCACTCCATAAATGAGAAAAAAATCAAAAACTAAAATAAATTTCACTGTTAAATAGTTAAAAAAATAAAAGTCAAAAGTATATATAATATATATAAAATTTAAAACAAAAAAGGTGGCAGACAAATTCTGAAAACTCCCGCCCCTATAAAAGCTGCAGATTCTCTGTTTGTTCCGTTCTCACTTTCTCGTGCATCACTGAAACCAAAGCCGAAGCCTTTTTTCTCTCGTTGGGGTTTCTTTCATCTGTTTGGGTACCGAGAAAATGGCGAACGAAATTCGATTTTTCGATCTCAACACCGGAGCTAAGATTCCTTCTGTCGGCTTGGGAACGTGGCAGTCCGATCCTGGTCTCGTCGGTGACGCTGTCGCTGCTGCCATCAAGGTTTCCATTTTGCTCTTATTCAGTGCTTTCTGATTCTCTCTCTCTCTCTCTGATTGTTTTTTTGTTGAATTTGATTGGGCTTCTTCAAGTTTTTTTTTCTTTGCTGTTTGTTACTGTTAATCATTCACATTCTTTTGTTTGTTCCTTCTTCGATCGATGCAGCTTGGGTACCGCCATATTGACTGTGCTCAAATCTATGACAACGAGAAGGAGGTAATTCTCACAATTAGGTGTTTGTTTTGTTTTGTTTTGTGTTGTGTTCTTTTCTATGAAGCATGTTTTTTTTTTTATTGGGTGGAAGATTAAGTCAACGTTATTGAAATGTTGGGTCGTGTGTGAAGTAAATGATTCGTTATTTCTATTGCAGATTGGGTCTGTGTTGAAGAAGCTATTTGAGGAGGGTGTAGTGAAGCGCGAGGATTTGTGGATTACATCTAAACTCTGGTTTGATTTTATAATCTAAATTGATTGGTTTTGGTTTCTCCATTGAAAGTAATGCTGGTAGAATCATGCATTTGTTAGTCTTCGCTGTATAGAACCTAAGGATTTAAGATGATCTGCAGGTGTACTGATCATGCTCCAGAAGACGTGCCACTAGCATTGGACAGGACTTTGAGAAACTTGCAGCTTGATTATGTAGATTTGTACCTTGTATGTAGTAATATCATTCAATCTCCAGATATTCTCTAACTGTTTGGTGTTAAAGTTCGTATACATTATTCTGCCCCATTTAGTCTTGGTTGAACATGGTGACAATTTTTTGTATAGATTTAATTTGTTTCAAAATTTGGAGTGAAAATGTGAAGTTTGAAAAATGGATTTCCAAGAAACAGCCTTTTTTTTATGTAATTACATTTGACCCTCCCCAAACCTCACAATGGTGGGAGCCTTGTGCACTGGGCTACCCTCATAGTTACAGAATAAGTGGTTACTAGTTGTTACACCACGCGTTTCATAGTCTCATCCACCATGTGTATCTTTAGTCCAGGGACTCTAAATTAGCACTTCCTGCACATGCTGCATTATTTTGAGGTTTTTTCTGATGCACGTAGGATGTAGCATTTATTTTATTCGATTATTTCAAAATTTAGTGTATTAATAGATAGTATATTTGTGACATAATCAATTGTAAACTGATGATTCTGCCTTTTAAGATCCACTGGCCTATTCCAATGAAGAAAGGATCAGTGGGCTTTGAGCCTGAAAATCTTGTGCAACCCAACATACCTAGCACTTGGAGGGCAATGGAAGCACTCTATGACTCTGGCAAGGCTCGAGCTATAGGTGTAAGCAATTTCTCCTCCAAGAAGCTGGGGGATTTGCTGGAGGTTGCTCGTGTTCCTCCTGCTGTCAACCAGGTAGAGTGTCACCCTTCATGGCAGCAGGACAAGCTGCGGGCTTTCTGCAAATCCAAAGGTGTCCACCTCTCGGTAAGTTCGCAAATCTTGAATGATCTTTATCTGCATAATATAGTGGCTATTTTCATAAAGCCCATCCTGTTGGTGAGTTAGCATGAAACTTTTTTTTTGTTTGAATTTATCTTACTTGAACTGCGGTCTTTTCATTGCATTTGTTCAGGGATATTCACCTTTGGGTTCCCCTGGAACAACCTGGCTTAAAAGTGATGTCCTTCAGCATCCAGTTCTAAATACGATTGCAGAAAAACTAGGCAAGACCCCTGCACAGGTAGCTCTTCGCTGGGGACTGCAAATGGGCCATAGTGTGCTTCCCAAGAGTACAAATGAAGCAAGGATAAAGGAAAATTTTGATGTTTTTGACTGGTCTATACCCGAGGACTTATTTGCTAAATTTTCTGAGATTCAACAGGTAAAGCAGTAAAACTCAAAAAGTGATTAGGAAATTCTCTGCCATGTAATCAAATAAGTATACGATGCTTTTACAAGACTTTATTTTGGATTCTGATTCATCTTGCAAACCCCTACTTGTTTTCCCTCCTATTTGTTGGGGATGAAGAGTTGATTCATCTCAAGAAGAAGCTTAGTAAGGCCTGGTGCTTGTCATTTGATAAGTATTGTATGGAGGTCTTGTTGATTTTTATGGAAACGTAGTCAAGTTATCTGACAGTGGTTTTTGTTGTTGCAGGCTAGATTAATCAGGGGTACCTCATTCGTCCATGAAACTTATGGTGGCTACAGATCTGTTGAGGAATTCTGGGATGGTGAAATCTGAGCAGTCTGCTCAGTGGCCGATCGAACAAGTGGATAGAGTAAGAGAAGGCCTTCCTGTCATTGGGGTGTAGGGTTCTGGGAAAGTGGGAATTTGTGTACTCTTTGTTCACATTTGTCAGCAAAAGCCTGGATGCTGTTAAATTGTTGACTTCAATAAAATTTTATCAAATGCCGATTTGAGACTTTTTCAGCATGCTTTTCCCTTATCTATGTGTACTTTCGTATTCAGATACTCCTTTCTTTCGTGTTTTTGCAAATTTGTGTGCACTTTTCAGCGGACCATTGAACTTGGAAAGTAGGAAGCACCTACATGGTACTAAGTTAAACAATTGAAGGGAAACATTTACCAACGAAGTAATGTTTGATAAATCTGTTCTTCACATCTGGGCTTTAGCATCGATTCAAGTTACTTATACCATCTATCACCTAAATTAATGCTACTAAAATGAAGACCACTATTTCACGGCAGCCACTATAACTGCATCTGTTCCTGATGCCAAGATTGAGCATTCAAGTATTTGTTAGAGTTGTCACTAGAGACACTTCATGAATGTGGCAAACAACTTAAAATTTCTTCATCTATTACTACAACTCAGCAAAAGGCTGAGGATCCCAAATCATCATTTTCTTGGAGCAAGAGAAACCAAAATCTACATTTGGCTACAAGGAAGTTAACATAAGCGTAGCATTGCAAACAGAACAAGTACCTACAGTATTTGAACTTGCCCAAGAACGCCCTATGTTTTGTAAATCCAGCTTTCAATGAAAAAGTGAATATGTACAATCATTTTTCATCTACCAACTAACAGAGCAAATATGTTACCCTCTCAGTGGTGGTCAGCAATGTTCAAATAAAAGAAAAAAACATTCTTATTACAATCTGAATCTTAAGCCTGTCCATTTTTCAGTGATCAACAACTTACTGAAAGCTTGCGAGCTTGAGAGTCTTGAATCAGATGACTTGCTTCCTTCCTTCAAGTTAAAACATTTTGTTAACAATTGTAATCTCTTCCTCTATTTTGTCCCTATTGCAACTCAACAAAAGAAAGTTCTCTTCTCTGGAACATTCATAGCTTAGGAAAGTTCCAAAAACAGTTTACAGATCCTTCTTCTTCACTATTGGCTTAGGAATTAGACCCTGCCCACAAAACCAAACATGCCCAGGACAATACACTAACACGAACAGGCTAGCAGTGACCAGTAATAATGTTTCCGTGGCGCAGGCTAATGTTGTTTTATGCCAAGCCCACTTCTTCAACCAATCCAAAGGTGTGCATACCTTCGAGTCAGTTCAGGAACAGAAAGTGCATGATACTGCTGCAATCCTCAAGTTGTCAGAGGGAAAATACCTGCCTTGGAATGACAAAGCTAGAGAAATAGTCTTAAATTTGCAGCTAGCTTTCACAAGTCGACACGCAGCTCACTTGAGAATATCAAGAGACCAAAACACCACCCAAAGTTGCTGATATCAATTAAAGTATCCACCTAAGGAGATGGAAAGACGGAGAATGTACTCATCATTTGATTCTCTTTGATCTTCAAGAAAAGCAAAATTCCTTTTCAAGAATCTCTGCCACCTCCAAGGCAGACTTGGAATCCTTAATAGAAAAGGAGAAAAAACAAAACAAATCTATTCAGAAGCAGCACTAACCAATTACAGATACTGTAAAGTAAACAACAACAAAAAATAGTAAGCTTATGTATGCAGAACCACATCAACAGGAAACCATGCATGAATTCAGTTAATGCTATAACTAGAACCAGCTGTAACTAGTACCAATTCACAAGCTTGTACTAATATAAGCATACACTATTAGTATAAAATTAAAATCCAAACCTTCTAAAGAATGATTAGACTTAATCTCCATTCGTTCATTTTTTCTTCTAAGAAGTCAGAAAATGAATTAAAAAAAATCCCAAAACCGTTACCAGCAAAATCAGCAATAGCCTTTGGAATAGCTACACATTGAGCAGCAACCACTTCAAGCAACAATTCAAACTACTTTTGAACATCTAACGCTGCTTTGATGGTGCAACCGAAATATGTGCATGAGTTAAGATTTTCCTACCTTTATAAAGAACACAGAAGTATACACACACACAAAAATGAAAATGATTGTTTTAACTAAAAATTTAGACATAAGGGAACATTGAATGATCATGCAGTTTTGCTTCGTTTTCCATATCATGAAACTGAAACCATTACAGATTAAGATGACAACAAGTCAGAACTCAATATTTTGGATAACGTCTGAACTGAAACACTACCCCATAATCATTGTATAAGAACATTGTAAGAGTTAAAAAAACAGATTAAGAATGCTGTCATGTTAATTAACCAATTGCAGCACCACAAGGTCAAGGTAAATCCAATATAAATAAAAGATAATTAGAACGTCGTAAGCAACAGTGAGGGCATTGTATTGTATATCATATCTAACCCATATAAAACATGCTTCTTCTGACCATCCATACAAATTCAACTTTTAACAAATGTGTGACTGAAATTGGACCTAATTTATGTCACCTTTTTCTCTCCACTAATCATTTCGTGAAGAAGTATCTCGGCCTTGTCATTCTCATTTTTATCCAGAAGTGCGTAAATAAGGGTTTCATAAGTTACAGCATCTGGCAGGCAATTACAGCCTTTCATTTTTGAAAGTAAGGCCATCGCTTCATCAAACAAGCCCTTTTTACAGAGCCCATTGATCATAATGTTATAGGACCAAACATCTAGACGATAGCCTTTGATCAAAACATGCTGAAACAACTCTTCTGCAGTCTTTAGTCTTCCACATTTGCACAAACCATTCAGAAGAATATTGCATGACAACACATTTGGACTTATTCCTTTGTCAACAATTTGCCGAAATAATGCAATTGCCTTGTCAAGATGTCAGGTTTTGCATAAAGCATCTAACAAGATATTGTAAGTGATTAAATCAAGGGGTTGACCATTATCATGCATCTCATTAACAAGATCCTGTACATATGATATTCTCTCTGATTTGCACAAGCCAACAATAAGAGAATTGTATGTCACAGTATTAGGAACTAAATTTCTATGATGCATTCCTTTAAAGAGAGTTACGGCTTCATCCGCCCTTTTATTCTTGCAATATCCATTAATCATAATAGTATAACTCCAAACATTAGGAGTCAAACCTCTTTTCATCATATCATCAAATAACTTTGTTGCCTCATTCACTTTATTGATTAAAAAGTATCCACCCATTAAAGCATTGTGAGTGACAACATCTGGCTTATAACCCGTTTCAAACATCCTCTCATACACATTTTGGGCTTCATTGATTCTTCCTTCTTTACATAATGCATCAATCAGTATGGTAAAAGTATATATGTCTGGGTTGATGTTGTTTTGAACCATTTCATTCAAATTGACCCACACGACAGAAACCATGAAGTAGAGAACTGTAAGTGACAACATTAGGAGAAATTCCCTTGGCAATCATATTAGAAAACCAATTTTCTGCCTCAGTTACTAACCCATCTTTACATAACCCATCAATGATAGCAGTGTACATGAGTAAATCAGGCTTCACCACTTGTCTCTCCAGCCATTCAATAGCAGCTCTTGTTTGTCCTATTTTACAAAACCCATTGATCAGGGTCCCATAACTAACCTGATTAAGCTGAAATCCTTGTGCTTTTACGCTGTCATGAAATTCTAGTGCTTTCCTGACCTCTCCGTTAATACAAAATCCTTTCACAAGTGTTGTCAAAGTTATGACATCCAATTCATAACCCATCTTGATAATCTTGCCCAATACAGAAAAAGCAAAACCCATACGACCCAAGTGACAGTAACAATTGATCAAGATGCTCAAACTAATCATGGAAGGAGTAATTCCCCTAAACTCCATCAGAGCAAAAAGTGAAATAGCAGTGGGGTATCGTTTCATCTTGACAATAGACCCTAAAATCTTGCAGATTTCTACTTGAGATGGTGGACGACGCTTATTGATAAGGAGAATGAATGAGGAGACAGAGTCATCAATGTTATGAAACTCAGAAACATTGTTAGCAGAAGATAAAGTAGAGAGGCATTGAGATTTAGTGAGAAAGGGAGCAAGTCTGAAAGTGAGGGTTCCAGTTCCATACAAATACCTCGTATACTTCAACATGTTGGAGTCAATATGTCTCTTCTCTCGGTCGATGTTCTAACACCTAGCTCTCTGTCTGCTGGTGTAGTGTGAATGACTGTCTCTCTAACCTCTATCTTAAAGAATAGAATGCGTGTTAGATACCTTTTTTTGTTTTAATACACTTATGTCACGTATTTTTATTTATCTAAGTTTTTTAATGCTAAAAAAAGAGAGGAAAGGAGAGGAGATATATGTAAAATTAAATGTATGTGTAAATATTTTTTTTTTTAAGGAGTGATGTTATTTTTAACTATTTGCTTTGAATTAGCTTCTCTTAGATTTATATCTTGAGATTGTCTATGCATAAACTCATTTGCGCATATGTTGTTTGTAATTTGTATGATGAATGAGTAGAAAATGATAATTATTTTGACATTTCTAAATTTTAATTTCATTGAACAGGTTATATAAAGAATAATTTGGCACGTTGGCCAATAAAATAGATAAAAATTGCAAGACAACACAAAAGTAGAAAAAAAAATTTTAAAAAAGAAGCTATATGATATCCTTGTATATGATATCGTTGTGTATATCAAAGTGTTATATATTAAGATTTTAATTTTGATTCATTGTAAGTATAAAAAAAAATATGTTATCATTATTGTCAAATCATTAAAATAGTTTAACTTTTACATCAATTACTTAAAAAATCTAATTCTTTTAATAATGTGTCAACTCATCATTAGTTGATAGTATAAAAAGAATTTATACTAATTGTAGATCAAATTTAAATTCATATTTTTAAGCATACTAGTGAAAAATAATGTGTATATGATTCCAATTGATAACACACAATGCATCATCACAATGTATTTTCAAGTGAGGGAATTGTGATTTGGTGTAACGAAATTTCTATTATTAAATTCTCCTCTTTTTTTCTGTAAAATGGAGTCAGTAGAGGTCCCACCACTAGGGCGGGACCTAAGGAGACCCGATAGTGGGCCCAAGGAAAGGAAAAAGGAGAAGAGGGGAGAGTGCATTGCGGGAGATCAAAACCCCCACTCTTCAATCCATCACGAGGTGTCCTACCAACTGAGCTACTGCTCATGGACAAATTCTTCTCTCTTTTTTCTTCCTAAATTTTAATTATCACGAAATCTATTTATCTGTAAAATATATCTCATAATCATGAAATAATATAAAAACAGAAATAGACATATCAAAATTCAAATCCATAACCATATGTATTGTATGATAAGAATATGATTAATCTCGTTGTAATTCTAATATATAAAGAGAAGCTCCTAGGTAGAATGATTCACAAAGAAAAAATTATTGGAATCAATTTTAATATTTTGTATCAAAAGAATTCAATTTAAGATTTAATTTTGATTTAAAGCGTAAAAGTTGAGACAAAGTTGAATTGGTTCATGTGTTCATTTTATATTTGAATACTTTTAAATTGTCACAATTAAGTTATTACATTTTTTTATAAAAGAATTACTAAGCATAGAATTCATTTCATTATTGAGTTTAGATTTATTTTTCCCCTTATAGGGCATTTATATGAAGTATTGTTTTGTTTAAATTTCAATTAAGTAACCTTATAATTTAGTCATTTTTTTTAGAAAGACAGGTTCTCTTTATTAGATCTTAAGACTTCCTCTGTAAATCATAAATGAAAAAAATTCAATCAATACAAAAACACTAGTAGTGTCATGAGTTACTGATTGGAGTTTGCCACACTAATATTTCTTTTCTAGATAGAATATTTGCATTATAATAGTTTTATTTGCATTCAATACAATGAAGAAAGAATGAATAGTTAATTCTTCTGTTACAGAATGACCAGACCAACACTTGATAGCCACACATCCATTTTCTGTACCTCAAGTATATTAGTTAATACCTTCTTAATGAGGCCAAAGTATCACAATTCTCACACTGATGAAAACAAAATATTAAAGAAATATTTGACATGCTAAATTTTTTATTATATATGTTTAGCTTCATGTCATCATTTCAAGAAATTATGCACAATGCTCTTCCTACAGACACTATCAAATTATGGTGAAGCTAGGAAAAACCTATTTGCTTCATTTGATCAATGCTGCACTGAAAGTAATTATGATCTCTTCTTAAGCATTGCAAACCATACCCCCACAGTGATCAAAGCTGATGCTTTTTACATGAAGCCCTTCAAAACAAACATTACATTTACATCAAGACAGACCACCAATGTCCTCGTGAAGAGAATCCAACAAGGTACCAAATCCAACATTTGTCATAGGGCCCTACACTGGTCCAGCAGCCACTGAAAACACCACAACTACCGGGTTGCATGAGTGCAAGGAAACTTGGCTGTCAAATACTAAAACAGAGAACAAGGAGCTGCCTCTTCTTTGATCAATGCTGCCAAAATCAAAGACAGGGTTCAAATTCTAGGAATTAGATGGAAAAGAGAACAGAGAATATATTTGACTAATAAGACTCGGTACTTGTGATATTGTGAAACAAAAAACAAACCTTCTATTTCTACTGTGAAAGTCATCAACTCTTTGAGATACCTGGGAGATATTATTCAGACTCCAGAAAACTATTTTCAATACTTACGGTGTATTCATAATTACTTAGGAAAGTATCAGATGATGTCGAAAAGCTATAACAAGAATCTTAGAAATTTGAAGTGTACAACTTCTTCTGTAAGGAAAGCATTTCTCAACTAGCTTACTATGATGCAGTGTACCTTCACCAAGCAGCAACTGAGGTCCACATTCTTTTAAACGATGAAATTAAAAATAAAAAAAAAAAACTGATACTGTTGCAATCTTTCAGATTTTAATGGTGAAAAACCCACTATTACAGATTGATATCACGGATATTGGACTAGGATCACACACAGCATTTGCAGGTCTGACTTCAGTTGACCTGAGAATCTCAAGCAAAAAGTAACTTCACTCATAGCTGATGACAACAATTATAATAGTGTCTACAGGGAAGGAAAGACGATACATAACCCATTAAATAAAAAGGAGATGAAGTTAAATCATGGGTAGACAGATGAGAAAAACAATTAAGATTCACAACTATAATTCTTACAGCTTGGCACATTGAGCTTAAGAGTCCTGAAGCAGATGAGAGTCATTCACTATCAAGGGGACTACACGCTCAGCAATATCCACCAACCAAACACTTAATAGTAGCATTTTAAGGCTCAAATAATGTGTCTGATGCCCGAGATGATATATCATTGATCTTCAAAAAGAGCAGTGTTCCCATTCGAGATCCTATTTGTCCTCCCAGGGAATGGGAAACTTGGAATTAAAAATTGAAGATGAAAAATAAACCAGCTCAAGATACTTTAAACAAAAGGGCATCATAAAAAGAAAAGAAAAAAGGTAAACCAATGTGTGCATTAGCACATCACAAACTTGTCCCAACATAAGCATATACTATAAAAATGAAAGTCTTGCATTCTAAATAAACCCAAGCCCTTACATCTCTATGTTCATTCTTTTTTCGATGTTGAAGTCAGATGAATGATCAATTGGAAAGATCCCCAAAATCATCACCACCAAATCATAGTCATTGAAAAGCACCAATCCATTGAGTGTCAACCAGCGCAAATTAAAAAAAACAAAACAAAACATCAGCATATTAGAATTTAGAACATCAAAGGCAGTTTTGATTGTGCAAACAAAATATGAGTTCTAAACTTTTCCTAGAAGGTGTGCGTAGCGTCTAGAAGTTCAATGGGAAAGTTAATTAAAATTAAGTAGTCTTAAATATTAGTTAAGATGTCGCTCAAACTTGCTTCTTGCTCAAAATAAGTAGTTTATCCCATTATCAAATTTCTTCTGTTGATTTTGGAAGGAGAAATTCATCTCGAGTCACTGTCATGGATTCAGAAAATTTATGTTCCCAATCAATTGAGAATTGTTTCGTACAACTTTCAGTGATAAGCTCAAATGAGAATCGTCAACCAAGACTGCTGGTTTTTTTGTGTGGGATGACAATTTCATACGATATATTCTGCAGTTCTATCATGTCTTTGTAAAGGGGCAACACATTATCGCCAAAATCAGAAATAGCCTTTTGAAAAGCTCCAATAGATGGTCATTTCAATATATCAAAAAACTATAGTAAAATCAAACTCCAAGCATCATAAATTACCCACTATCCTTGTGTTACTCTTATTCATCCTTTTCTAGACTTAAAAGTCAGATGATCACTTGAAAACAGATTTCCAAGACTACAACCACCAAAATAAAAAAACAGCCTTTTGAAAGGCTCCAATTCATCAGGCATCAAGCAAACAAAGAAAAAATCAACCTATTACAACATCTAAGGCAGTTCTGATTGTGAAACCAAGATACATGAGTTTAAACTTTTCCCATCTGTAAAATGAGAACAAAAAATATATAGCATAATGGGAAAAGAATTCTTTTTAACTTTTTAATTTCTGTAATTCAGGGTTGTAGAAATAGTTTATTTTTATTATTTATTTATATCCTATTTTGTACATACTATCACACTATTGTACTATTGTACCACACAGTTAGTATTAATAAATAAGACATCAGAGTCCAGTGATATTCACCGACTCTCTCTCTCTCTTAACAAGGGTAAACAGAGTTAAGATTCAGAGACAAGAGCATGCAGAATAATCATGTCAGTTTCTGCTAAACTCTCTGTATGATAAAAGGGGGGAACTCAATATTCTGGCTAGTGGCTACTATCAAGATATCCAAAGCAGTGATCCATGAGCAATGATCAGCAATGACTTAGATGACCCCTTCGAGTTAATAAACCAGGTTTACAGTACATGAGGAAGAAGAATGTTAGTCATGTCAATGTCAAGACTCAAAAAATTAAGCAACACCACCGGTTCAATGTAAACTTGATAAACATAAGACCTAATGAAAACTTCAGCAACAATGAGGCCATTGCATAGTCCAACTTCTTTGACCCAAAAGAAAAATATTTTCTGACAATTCATACAAAAACAATATTGATATATATGTAATTCAAGTGGGGAAAAAGGTGTCTCGCCTTGTTTCATCATTTAAATAGGCCTCTGACAATCATTTCATCTTCTCTGCCTTATCATTTTCATTCTTTCCAAGAAGAGCATGGATAAATATTTCGTAAGTTACAGCATCAGGGAAGCAACCATTGTCATCCATTTTTTAAAGTAAAGCCATTGCTTCATCAAAAGAGCCCTCTTTACAAAGCCTTGGTCATAGCAGTATATGTTCTGACATTTAATCAACAACCATTAATAAAAAGATGCCCAAAAAACTCTAGTGTAGTTTTAAGTTCCCCACCTTTGCAGAAACCATCTATAAGTATGGTGTATGTGCACACGGTAGGACAAAACCCTTTATCAACAATTTGCTGAAATAATGCAATTACCTCATCAAGATGTTGTGTTTTACATAAACCATCTAACAAAATATTATAAGTGACCACACTACGGCATTGACCACTGGCATGCATATCATCAAGATCTTGCACATGTGAGATTCTACCTGATTTGCACAAGCCATCAATGTTCAAGAAATAGTGAGGAAGGAACCTTTTCAAATTCCTAAAAGATATGTGAAGAGTGAAGAAGAAATTGGGAAAGACAATATTATGTCTCACCTTTCTTCTCAGATCCCTGCCACTAATTTGTCAATGCTCTCACATGAGAATAGGAGAAACTATTGAAAATGGAAATAGCATGCAATGTCATGGTTTTTTTTAGCAATTTTTATAAATAGAATTGTGAATTACATACAATTTGCCCAATACAAAACATTGTACAGATCATACTTGGGAAAACCACCAATGTCCTTCTCAAGAACTGGTCCAAGGCCCCAAACACCAAATTGTCAAAGCTGCCAGGAAGCTTCTGACAACAGATTACTTGAGTACAAGAAAGCTTTGCGGTCAAACATTAAAGTGAAGAAGAAGCAACTTCGTCCTTTTGGACCAGTGCTTCTAAAATTCAATGCTATTGATTTTGCAATGAACTTCAACAAGAAAATTCATTGCTTGGGCAATGCAAACTACCCACCAAGAATAATGAAGACAGGCTAATAGTCTTAAGTTCACAGCTAGCTTATAGAGGTCTGAGCTCAGCTCACCTAGAATATCAAGAGACAAGAAGCACCACTGATAGTTGCTGATATAAAATACTGAAGTATCCACCTAAGGAGATGAAAAGACAGAGGAGAGAATATGTTCCACCTCCCTGGGAACGGTAGACTTGGAAACCTAAATAGAAGAGGAGAGAGAAACAAATCATAAACAGCAGTAACTAATTATAGATACTGTGAATGAAACAATGAAAGGAAGAAGTAAAATATATGCAGAACCACATCAAAAGGAAAGCATTCACGAATCCAGTTAATGCTAAAACTAGTACCAGAAGTAACTACTACCAAATCAGAAGCCTGTACTAATATAGCATATACCATTACTATAAAATTAAGATCCAAACCTTATAATTCAGGGTAAAAGGAGTAAAGGTATAAAATTAGGGAACACTGCAAGGCCATGTCAGTTTTGGTTTGGTTTGCCATATGGTGTAACTAATAACATTAACGATGATAACAAGTCAGAACTCAATATTATGGATGATAAACAGACATCTAATCTGAAACACTGCCTCATACTCATTGTGAATGACCAAGAACATAGTAAGAGTTAAAAAAACAGATTAAGAATGTTGTCATGTTAATTAACCAATTGCAGCACAAAAAGGTCAAAGTAAATTCAATATACATAAAAGATTATTAGAACATCGTAAGCAACAGTGAGGGCATTGTATAGTACATCATCTCTAACCCGTAAAAAGCATGCTTCTTCTGACCATCCATACACATTCAACTTATAACAAAAATGTGTGACTAAAATGGGAACTATTTTATATCACCTTGTTCTCTCCCTTTAGGAGGCCACAACTAATCATTTCATGAAGAAGTATCTCTGCCTTGTCATTCTCATTTTTATCAAGAAGGGCATAAATAAGTGTTTCATAAGTTACAGCATTAGGCAGGCAATTACTGCCTTTCATTTTTGAAAGTAAGGCCATCGCTTCATCAAACAAGCCCTTTTTACTGAACCCATTGATCATAATGCTATAAGACCAAACATCTAGACGATAGCCTTTGGTCAAAACATGCTGAAACAACTCTTCTGCAGTCTTTAGTCTTCCACATTTACACAAACCATTCAGAAGAATATTGCATGACAACAAATCTGGACTGATTCCTTTGTCAATAATTTGCCGAAACAATGCAATTGCCTCGTCAAGGTGTCGGGTTTTGCATAAAGCATCTAACAAGATATTGTAAGTGATTAAATTAAAGGGCTGATCATTATCATGCATCTCATTAATAAGATCCTGCACATATGATATTTTCCCTGATTTGCACAAGCCATCAATAAGAGAATTGTATGTCACAGTATTAGGAACTAAATTTCTATGACGCATTCCTTTAAAGAGAGTTATGGCTTTATCCACCCTTTTATTCTTGCAGTATCCATTAATCATAATATTATAACTCCTAACATCAGGAGTCAAACCTCTTTTCATCATATCATCAAATAACTTTGTTGCCTCACTCACTTCATTTCTTAGAAAGTATCCATCTATTAAAGCATTGTGAGTGACAACAGTAGGCTTATAACCAGTTTCCAACATCCTATCAAACACGTTTTGGGCTTCATTGATTCTTCCTTCTTTACATAATGCATCGATTAGTATGTTAAAGGTATATATGCTTGGTTTGATGTTCTTTTGAACCATTTCTTTCAGCAACCAAGCAGCTTCTTTTAATTGACCCACACAGCAAAAACCATGAATTAGAGAACTGTAAGTGACAACATCAGGTGAAATTCCCTCGGCAATCATCTTAGAAAACAAATTTTCTGCCTCATTTACAAGCCCATCTTTACATAACCCGTCAATGATTGTAGTGTACATTACTAGATCAGGCTTAACCACTTGTTTCTCCAGCTTTTGAAGCAATTCAATGGCAGCATTTGTTTGTCCTATTTTACATAGCCCATTGATCAAGGTTCCATAACTAATCTCATTAAGCTGCAATCCCTGTGCCCTGACACTGTCATGAAATTCCAGTGCTTTCCTAACCTCACCGTTAATACAGAGCCCTTTTATTATGGTGTTTAAAGTTATGACATCGAATTCATAACCCATCTTGATAATCTTGCCCAATACAGAAAAAGCAAAATCCATATGACTCAAGTGACAGTAAGAATTGATCAAGATGCTCAAAGTAACAATGGAAGGAGTGATTCCCTTAAACTCCATCTGAGCAAAAAGAGAAATAGCAGTGGGATATTGTTTCATCTTCACAATAGACCCTAAAATCTTGCTAATTTCCACTACAGATGGTGGATGACGCATGTTGATGATGCGAATGAATGAGGCAATGGCATCATCAATGTTATGAAACCCAGAAACATTAACATTGTTAGCATTTGGTGGCAGAAAATGAGTATTATATAGCCTCCTGAGAGTGAGAGTGAGAGGGACAGCGTGAGACGAAGGAAGGAGGATGTTAGAATTGAGGATGGCATACCTTAACATTGTATTCAACATCTTAATCTCTGACTCAGTTCCTCCCCTTCCTGCGGCTCACTATTCACTTGAGATGAACTAATAGGTATTTTTTTTTTTTTTTTTCCTTTCAGGAAAGAGGTTTGTATGGCCTTGTGCGTGCTATTGCTAAGTTATATACTTATATATATATATATATATATATATATATATATATATATATTATAATATTATATTATATTATATGCATGTACGAGACTACACCGCAAAATCAATATGCCCATGAGATTACCATACATATATCTAACATTTTTCTCCTATGTTGAGATATTTAATTTGTGTAATCATACGTTTAAATCTTTTAAAAATCTCATATTGATCATGAAATTTCACTTTATTTAAATCTTTTAAAAATTCTAGTTTAGTTGTAATATTGAGAATATCAGCAAGTTTATTTTCTTTTAATAATACACGTTAGCACATTATTAAAAAAATTATAGAATTTAATGAATTTAATTTTGATACTTAATTAATGTCAAAAAAATTATATATGTCAAAAAAATTATATTATCATTCAATCATATTTTTATAAGATTTTAATTTTGATCCACTATTACTGTAAAGTTTCTTTATACTGTCACTCAATCATGTATTTCAAACTCATTAAAAGAGTTTGACTATTATAATAATTACCTCAAAAGTCTAACACTTTTAATGATGTATCAGTATATGATTGGATAACAGTGTAAAGAAATCTTACACTGACAATGAATTAAAATTAAATCTTTTTTATAAATTATGAATTAAAATAAATAAATGTGATAATATATGAGTTATGAATAATGATAGGGTAGAAAATAAATATATATGATAATATTTGAAAAGTCAAACTATTTTAATGAAGATAATATATAAAATAGATGGATTGAAAAAAAAAATTACAATAAAAGTGAATTAACATTAAATTTTAAATTATATCATAAAAGATAACAAATAGCCATAAATTTTTTAATGTTATAATAAAATTAAATTTTCAAAAAAAATCTTTCATTAGTAAAATTATTTCATATACATCAACAAGCTTATAGCTCAATTAGTTACTGTTTAAGACTTTAAGATTTAGGTGTAATGACAATGTTAAAGGTTCAATCCTTCACCAAGTCATATTCTCCTCTCGTCTATCCAAATACTTACACACTTATTGTAAAAAAATAAAAATAAAAAATTTATATACAAATTTAAGATATGTTCTATCCATTAAAAAACACTTACAAATTAAAATTCATAACTATTATCATATGTAAGACCGTGTAAAAATTTATTTTTAATGTTTGGTATATTTCCACCATACATATTTTATCTTAAAAAGTAAGAAATTATAGATAGTATGACACATTATAATTCTTTTTCTCTAAATAAATATAAAATAAACATTCTTGCGCTAATAAGTCATATGTAAACTTTATTGTAAATCCTCTATGAAGTTGATGGTATACTTGACCTTGGAGTGAGGCAGACCTTCTCCACAACTTAAATTTTTTGTCCCAAAAATAAAATAAACATAAATAATTAGCACCAATGTTAATGCATGTAAAGAGTTAATAACTTTTTTTAATGAATAAAGTGATATTATGGATAGGTTACTTCAATGCTATTAGTCAAAGCACCAATGACATGCTTGAGATCCTAAATGATAGGTAGAGGTCCACTCAAAAGATTGTCTCTAGAGTATTCATTAAAAAGATTTCCATACACAAAGCCTACTCAACTCATAATTATATGTACGCATTTGAGAAATGCATAGCCTTATCTAAAACCCTTGAGCGAGTTGAGCTAATTAGCGTTAACGGTAAAGAGTTAATAACTAAATATTGGTATCTTATTTAAAATTGATAAATTTCTAAGTATAATGAATTGAGATAAATATTTATTAGCTATATATATAATTATAAAAGGTAGTTTTAAAAAAAAAATTAAATTAAATATGTAAGATTGTAAGATCTGTCGAAATAAAAATATTGTGTATGCCTAAAATTGTAAGGTGATTTCCTATTTTTGGTACATGGATATCAAAATCATAAATATTTGATGTCAGACATTTTAATAAAAATTCAAATAGCCTTTTGAATTTAATTTGGGAGTTATTAAGAGTTAAAAGTGAATGGAAGTTAGCAAATCCCATATTAATAGAATTAATTCCCAATAAAAAATACATAAAGTACTTTTTAATAAGAATAAGATATATGAACATAAGCTGATGGTCTTATAGTCTAGTAGCACATTTCTTAAACTTCAGGGGCCTAGGTGTTTAAGGTGGAGGATTCAATTCCCTTCACACAACGATTTCTCAATCTTTCAATCTTTCACTTAAATTCTAATAAGAGTTATGAGCATGAAATCTTACGCTAGTGGAAAGTCTTTGAGAGCAATACTTAGAAAACTATATTAACATATGAAAAATGTGAGAAATTAAACTCTCCTAGCTAATATAGTCTACCCATAATATTGTTCGTGGTAGGCTTATCATAAGAAGAACGTATCAATAATTCAATCCTACAATTAGACATCATAAATGGCCAACAACAGAAAATATCTATATATTAATATCATCATTTGAGATTTTATTCTTCCTGCACCTTTATCCTTGTTTTGAGAAATAAATTTTCTCCGTCCCTCTTTATTACTAAATTAACTCCTCGAGTTTAACCATTTAAGACATAAATTTAAATATTTCTCTCAATTTCAAAATTGGATTATTTATTTTATTTCGCATTCAAAATTAAATGAAAGGAATACTTTGAAAACAAAATTGACTATATGAGAGTGAATGTGATTTAAACTTTTGATTAGATATATAACTTTATCTTATTTGCTACATATGAATAATGTGTATTTGTTACGACCACTGCAAAAGCTCCTATAAGGAGAACATTTTTTAATCCAAGAGTCTTAAAAACTATATACTACTACCAATCTTTTTTTCCCATATAAGCCATTTTTAAAACAGGAGTAAGTCCATACTTGCCAAAAATAAATAAATTAAAATAACACTCACTTTGTTTCAGTATTAAGTAGGGTTAGATATTTTTTCCAAATGACCAACTATATTGAGTACGATAAGTGAAGTGATATAATCCAAAATGTTTCCATTTTCTCTTTCTCCAACTCATAAGTGTTTCTCTATTTTTAATTTACAATTTTTTAGATGTAATTTCCAATTATATTTTGACATGGAAGGAATCAAAACCTCTAAAAATAAGTTGTCTAGTGGTTAGATGTAAGGAAAAATGGGGACAAATAAGAGAAAATCTCATCTGGCCCCATTTTCAATATGACATATGCCTTATGCCCTAAACAACACAATAGTTGTTGACCCTGGGATTTCAGAGGCATGATAAACAGCATAGAATTTTATCACACTTAAATATTTATCATATGATTCATATCCTACTAATCAGCTATTTTAAGTAAGGCTTGGTATAATAGGATGATGTAGACTAACAACCAATGCAACAACTCAAGAGGATATTCCCTTTATGACAACTCAATATTACAGTGCCTAATATTTATTGACTTTTAGTTCTATTTAATGAATTTCAAAATATTTATTGTGATATTAACACCCAATAAATATTTACCAACTCAATATGAATATCGGTACCTATTAAAAAAGAAAGGTATCATAGCAACTCCTTGCTCCGTGAGGCTTTAATATTTTGAAGAGTAAAGGAGCAACCAACTACCCTTTTCTTCACCGTTACCTCGAATTCACATGACATTAAATGTGTCTTTTAAGACAAAGTCATCATCTTCAGTTTAGCCGTTTCAGTCATCATGCTTCTTCTGGCATCATGCTTCTACCTTTCGCAGGAAAGGCCAAACATACATTCCCAATTTCCCATCTCCCTCCCAATCCATACTGCTTTTGATCACCATAGAATTATCACCTTCGCGAAACGAGAATGATTGGAAAAGGTAGGGAACTGCAGTGTGTACTTACATATAAAAACTAAAAAAAGGCAGGGTCAACTATGATAGTATAATTCAGTCAAAAGACGAGTGTTCATTCACTTTCCAGACAATGACTTGGATTCTGCCATGTGTAGTGAGATCCTTAAGTGACACCACTTCTGTCTAGATCAAGTTCATGATTCTGCATAAAACAAATAAGATTCTTTAGAAGAATAACTCCATAATCATCAAACTTCACTTGGATGCTGTAGATATATTTCTAACTCTCACTGCATTGCTGTTTTACAATCTCAGGCAACACTTTATGAAAGAGCAACAAAGTGCATAGTCAAATATTATCGTTCATATGATTATTTTCTCCCCCTTGAACTTGCTCCGTATAAGAAAAAACCCTAGAAAGAGGAAAATGATAATTAACGATTATACAGTGCCAGCATCACAGCAGCTTCTGTATATCAAAATAGAACAGGAAAGAGCTGCCGGTTTGAGGAGGTGAGCAACCATAATCTATATTAGCTTGAACTTGAGCATATCCTGGATGCAAAGTTATGCTATTTTATTATAAAGAAAAACTAAAAATTGATTTCTACGTATAACAAATCTCTTTTAAATTTACACAACTAGATTTTGAGCCAAATATTTGAACTACAACATAAATGCAATGGGACTGACAATCACAGATAGCTACTAGTAATTTGCAGAAAAGAAACATCAAAACTAGTTAGCCAAGTAATTTCATGCACGATTGTTACTTTTATGTAAGAAGAGCTGTATTATCCCTCCATCTATACCATGTTGCAACTTCAAGCTACAAAAGTCAAAGTTTACTTAACTTGAATAGTCATTTCAAGAAATTAAGCAAATTGCATTTCCTACAAATAGCTTCAAGCTTGGGGTGAAGCCAGGAAAAGCTTGTCTGATTCATTTGATCAATGCTGCACTCAGTAACAAGCTCAACTTTAGCACCGCAAACCATACCCATGGACTGTTTGAACCAGATGCTTTGACATGAAGCCCATCAAAACAAGCATTATACTCATCACACCAGGACAGACATCCAATGTACTCCGCAAGACAAAGTCCAAGGCACCAAATGCCACATTTGTCATAGCTGCCACGCCTTATCATACAGATGCAGAAGATTTCCACAACACTGCAGCAACTTGGTTCCTTGAGTGCAAGGAAACTTGGCTATCAAACATTAAAACAAAGAATGAGAAGCAGCCTCTTCTACTACCAATGCTCACCAAATTCATTGACACTACCAGTTTTATAAAATTGATCTTACAAAATAAATAAGATGTGTGAACAATTTGATACTCTTTGATCTTCTAGACGAGTTCCTTTTCAAGAATCTGCTCCACCTCTTAGTGAATGGTAGACATGGAACCCTAAATAGAAAAGAAGAAAAAAATATCTATTCAGAAGCAGCACTAAGCCACTAACCAATTACAGATACTATAAATGAAACAAAAAAAGGACTAAACTTATGTATGCAAAACCCCTCATCAACAGGAAATCATGCATGAGTCCCAGTTGGCACTATAACTAGCACCAGTTGTTACTAGTACCAATTCACAAGCCTGTACTAATATAAGCGTATACTATTACAATAAAATTAAAATCCAAACAGTCTAAAAAACCCCTTAAAATACCCAAAATCATTACCAGCAAAATTGACAATAGCCATTTGAAAAGCTTCAACCCCTTGAGCAGCAAACCACCTCAAGTAACAATTCAGCCTATTCGAACGTCTAGCTTTGATGGTGCAACCAAAATATGTGTTTCTTAACATTTACCATGCAATAAAAAGAACCCAAAAGTATATAGGGAAAAGAAAATGTAAGTGTTTGTTTTTACTTGCTATAATTCAGGGCAAAAGGAATTGAGGCATAGAGACAAAGGAACACTGAATGATCATGTCAGTTTTCGCTTCGTTTGCCACATGATGAAACAGATACCATGAAACACTAACATTGTGAAATTTGAAAAATGGATTTGCAAGAAACATCCTTTTAATGTGGTAATGTGATACTCGAATTATAAACTTGATTTAGCTGTATATACATTTGAACCTCCCCAAAGCTCACAATGGTGGGAGCTTAATACACTGGGCCAACCTTAATTCTTATACTGCAGGAAAACCACTGTCATAACCACAGTTTGATTCATAATTACAGATTAAGGGGGAACTAGTTGTTACACCACGTGTTTCACAGACTCATCCACCATGTGTATCTTTAGTCTAGGCAATCTAAATTATGATTTCCTGCACATGCAGAGCATTGTTTTGTGAGGTTTTTGATGCATGTAGCAGATATTTCACCTTCTTATTTCAAAATTTGGTGTATTAATAGATAGTATATCAATGACATAATCAAATGAAAATTGATGATTCTGCCTTTTAAGATTCACTGGCCTGCTCCAATGAAGAAAGGATCGGTGGGCTTTAAGCCTGAAAATCTCGTGCAACCCAACATACCTAGCACTTGGAGGGCAATGGAAGCACTCTATGACTCTAGCAAGGCTCGAGCTATAGGTGTAAGCAATTTCTCCTCCAAGAAGCTGGGGGATTTGCTGAAGGTTGCTCATGTTCCTCCTGCTGTCAACCAGGTAGAGTGTCATCCTTCATGGCAGTAGGACGACCTGTGGGCTTCTTACATTGGGGGCTACCTGCGAAGTAGTAAAACTCAAAAGTGATTAGGAAATTCTCTGTCATGTAATCAAATAAGTATTAAATGCTTTTACTAGACTTGATTTTGGATTCTGATTCATCTTGCAAACCCCTACTTGTTTTCCTTCCCGCCTATTTTTTTGGGATGAAGAGTTGATTCATTTTAAGTAGAAGCTTAGTAAGGCCTGGTGCTTGTCATTTAATAAGTATTGTATGGAAGGTCTTGTTGATTTTTAAGGAAACCTAGTCAAGTTTTCTGACTGGTTTTTGTTGTTGTAGGCTATATTAGACAGGGGGACCTCATTCGTCCATCAAACTTACAATGGCTACAGATCTGTTGAGGAATTCTGGGATGGTGAAATCTGAGCAGTCTGCTCAGTGGCGGATTGGACAAGTTATTAAGGCCTTCCTGTCTTTGGGGTGTAGGGTTCTGGGAAAGTGAGAATTTGGGTATTCTTTGTTCACATGGGTCAGCAAAAACCTGGATGCTGCTAGATTGTTGACTTCAGTAAAATTTAATTAAATGCCGATTTGAGACGTTTTCAGCATGCTATTTTCCCTTATCTATGTTTACTTTTGTATGCAGATCCTCCTTTCTTCCATGTGTTTTTTGCAAATTTATGTGCACTTATGAGCAGTCCATTGAACTTGGAAAGTAGGATGCACCTAAATGGTACTAATGTTAAACAATTGAAGGAAAACATTTACCGACAAAGTAAACCTATTCTTCATATCTGGGCTTTAGCATCGATTCAAGTTACATATATCATCTATCAACTAAATTATTGCTACTAAAACCAAGACCACTATTTCATGGAAGACACTATATCTGCATTTCTTCCTCTGATGCCAAGACTGAGCATTAAGTGCTTCTTAGAGTTGTCACTAGAGACACTTCATGAACATGGGGAATAACATTAAAATTTCAACTATTACTACCACTCATAGTAAAAGGCTGAGGATCCCAATTCACCTTTTTCTTGGAGCAAGAGAAACCAAAATCTTCATTTGGCCACAACTAAGGAAGTTAACGATAAGCATAGCATTGCAAACAGAACAAGTACCTACAATATTTCAACTCTCTCAAGAACGCCCTTTCTTTGTTTGTACATCCAGCATTCAATGTAAAAGTGAATATGTACCATCATTTTTAGTCTATCAACCAACAGAGCAAGTGGTGGTCAGCAAAGTTCAAATAAAGAAAACACATTCTTATTACAATCTGAATCTTAAGCCTGTCCATTTTTCAGTGATCAACAACCTACTGAAAGCTTGCAAGCTTGAGAGTCCGAAATCAGATGACTTAGGATGCTTCCTTCCTACAAGTTAAAACATTTTGTAAACAATTGTAATCTCTTCCTCTCTTTTGTCCATATTGCAACTCGACAAAGGAAAGTTCTCTTCTCTGAAAGAATCATAGTATGGCCAAAGCAAAAATTCAGGAAAAGGTTCCAAAAACAATTGATAGATGCTTCTTCTCCACTATTGGCATAGGAATTAGACACTGCCCATAAAACCAAACATGCCCAGGAAAATACACTAAAAACAACAGGGTAGCATTGACCAGTAATAATGTTTCCTCGGTACAGGCTAATCTTGCTATATGCCAAGCCCACTTCCTCAACCAACCCAGAGGTGTGCATACCTTTGAGTCAGTTCAGGAACAGAAAGTTCATGATACTGCTGCAATCCTCAAGATGTCAGAGGGAAAATACCTGCCTTGAAATAAAGAAGCTATAGAAATAGTCTTAAATTTGCAGCTAGTTTTCACAGGGCGACGCGCAGCTCACCTAAGAATATCAAGAGACAATAAACACCACCCAAAGTTGCTGATATCAATTAAAGTATCCACCTAAGGAGATGGAAAGATGGAGAATGCACTCATCATTTGATTCTCTTTGATCTTCTAGAAGACCAGAATTCCTTTTCAAGAATCTGTTCCACCTCCCATGAAATGGCAGACTTGGAATCCTAAATAGAAAAGGAGAATAAATAAATAAATAAATCTATTCAGAAGTAGCACTAACCAATTACAGATACGGTAAAGTAAACAACGTAACAAAAAAAAAAAGTAAACTTATTTATGCAGAATCAAAACTTATTTATGCAGAATCACATCAACAGGAAACCATGCATGAATCCAGTTTGTTTTTAATAAAAACTTAGATATACGGGAACATTGAATGATCATGCAGTTTTGGCATTGTTTGCCATATCATGAAACTGATACCATTATTGATTAAGATGACAACAAGTCAGAACTCAATATTTTGGATAACATCTGAACTGACACACTACCCCATAATCATTGTCCAAGAACATTGTACGAGTTAAAAAACAGATTAAGAATGTTGTCATGTTACTTGAGATTATAGATTCTGAGAAAATGTTGCTTAAGTGTTTTACACTTAGCAATATGTATATATATATGTGTGGAAAAAAAGTCTAAACAAATGTACATAACAACAGATAAAAAGGGACTGGTACAGCCTATGACTCCTAACCCTATTACATAGATACAACAAAAAACAACTTTATAAAAGCTGTACAGCATAAAATAGAAATGTTATTCTAACACTCCCCCTCAAGCGGGAGCATATAAATTGTATGCACCAAGCTTGGAACATATAAACTGAATCTGAGGTCGTCTCAAAGACTTGGTCAAAATATCTACAAGTTGATCATTGGATTTGATAAATTCAGTACTAATCTCCTTGGACAGCAGCTTCTCCCAAACAAAGTGGCAATCAATCTATATATGTTTAGTTCTTTCATGAAACACTGGATTAGAGGCAATGTGAAGGGCTGCCTAGTTGTCACAATACAGCTTCATTTGCAAAATTTCACTAAACTTCAACTCTTGAAGAAGTTTTTTAATCCACACCAATTCACAAGTGGCTGAGGCCATCGCTCTATATTATGCTACTGCACTAGACCGAGCAGCAGCGTTCTGTTTCTTCCTCTTGCAAGAGATAATATCGCCCCCAATGAATGTACAATATCCGGTAGTAGACCGCCTGTCTATGGGGCATCCTGCCCAATCAGCATCGCAATACCCAGAAATTTGGGTATCTCCTTTATCCTCATACAACAATCCCTGTCCTGGACCCTTTTTAATATATCTGAGAATGCGAATCAAGGCATTCCAGTGATCACTATGAGGGGCTTGCATGAATTGACTAACAACCCTAACTGCAAAGGAGATATCAGGTCTTGTAATGGTGAGATAGATGAGTTTCCCCACCAATCTTCTATATCTCTCTGGATCTGGATATGGTTCACCTTGTTCTGCCATTAACTTCTGATTTGGATCCATGGGACTATCAATGAGCCTACAACCAGTCATGCCTGTCTCCTCCAGAATGTCTAGAGCAAACTTTCTCTGTGAGATAACAATGCCTTCCTTAGATTGAGCCACCTTTACACCAAGGAAGTATTTCAGGCAGCCAAGATCCTTGGTTTCGAAGTGGCTAAATAAGTGTTGTTTCAGCTGGGAGATTTTGACAGCATCGTTCCCTGTGATGACTATATCATCAACATAGACAACTAGGTAAACACACTTTCCAGGGGAACTGTGACAATAAAAGATGAGTGATCTACTTCATTGTGTTTCATCCCAAAATTTTGCACAATGTGGCTAAATTTTCCAAACCATGCTCTTGGAGATTGTTTAAGCCCATAGAGAGATCGACGAAGTTTACAAACTAGACCAGACTCCCCCTGAGCAACAAAGCCAGGAGGTTGCTCTATGTAAATCTCCTCCTCAAGTTCACCATGTAGGAAGACATTTTTAATGTCTAACTAATGAAGGGGCCAATGACTAATGGCAGCCATAGCAAGAAAGAGACGGACCATAGTAATTTTGGCTACAAGAGAAAAGGTATCCCCATAATCCAGACCATATATCTAAGTGTATCCCTTGGCCACTAATCTGGCTTTAAGGCAATCAACTTCACCATCAGGCCCAACTTTAATAGCATAGACCCATCTGCATCCAACAAGCTTCTTCCTAGGGGGAAGAGGAACCAACTCCCACTGCCACTATTATTAAAAGCCTGCATTTGAACAATCATGGCGTGTCGCCATCCAGGGTGATCAAGTGCTTCACTGGCATTTTTAGGAATAGTAATGGAGGACATGGAGGCAACAAAGGAGAAATATGAAGGAGACAACCGATGATAACTCAGAAAATTATAAATAGGATAGGGATTTCTAGTAGATTGAATACCTTTCCTAAGAGCAATTGGGCAACCAGAGTTTCCATCACTTGGATCTGTTGTAGGGGCAGCTGATGGTGAAGGACATGAGTTAGATGGCCCTTCATCTAATATGGGATCATTCCTTTGTCTTGCGTTGGTATGTGATGAGAGGTTGTGGAGCTAACTCAGGTGGGTTGTTGGTTGGAGATTGAGTCTGACTTGGTTTACAGTTGGCAGTCTCAATAGTGGGAGACAACAATGAATCAAGGGATGTAAAAGGTAAGACTTGTTGGACATAATTGACATCATGTATGGAAGAGGAGAAAAAATGAGTGTTTTCAAAGAAGGTAACATCAGCAAACATGTAGTACCGCTTAGTATCTGGAGAGTAATAGCGGTACCCTTTTTGCAGACGAGAATATCCAAGAAAGACACATTTAATGGCCCTTGCAGAGAGCTTATCCAAACCTGGAGACAAGTCATGGACAAAACAAATACAACCAAAAATACAGGAAGGAACATGATATAAAGGTTCATCTGGAAAAAGAATTGAATGAGGGATTTTATTTTCGAGAGATGAAGAAGGCATTCGATTTATCAGGAAGCATGCAGGAAGAATTGCATCTCCCCAATGATGAACAGGAACATTTGCACCAAACAAGAGGGTACGTGCAATTTCAAGTAAATGTCTATTTTTTCTTTCTGCTATACCATTTTGTTGTGGTGTGTGAGGACACGTAGATTGCTGTAAAATGCCCTGTTTGGTTAAAAAGGAGGAAAGAGCAGAAGAGAAATATTATTTGGCATTATCACTTCTAAGATAGTATTTAAGAAAAATCTTTTAGAGGAAGAAATTTGGGAGGCACAGGGAAATGCCGATGATATGTGGGAAGATATGGCTAGGGGGATTCGGAAGGTAGCAAAAGTAGTTCCAGCAGAATCAAGAGACTTTAGACCTAAAGATAAAGAATCATAGTGGTGGGAAACAAATGTTCAAGAGAAGGTTAAAACGAAAAGAGAGTGCTTTAAGGCATTACACCTATGTAATGATGAAGAGAATCGGAAAAAATACAAAGTAACAAAGAAAGAAACTAGGAATGCGGTAAGTGAGGCGAAATCTAAAGCTTTTGAGGGGCTTTACCTATCTTTAGGTACCAAAAATGGGGAAAAACACATTTATAGGCTTGCTAAAGGTAGAGAAAAGAAGACAAGAGATTTAGATCAAGTGAAGTGCATAAAGAACAAAGAGGGCAGAGTTTTAGTTACACAACAGGAGACCAAGGAAAGATGGAAAAGTTATTTTCACAAGTTACTAAATGAAGAACATAGAACAAATGGAAACTCCAAGATCTTAAACACTAGTGAGGAAGACCAAAATTTCACCTTTTATCGTAGAATTTAGGAATTTGAGGTAAGGGATGCACTAAAGAGAATAGACAATGGGAGAGCAGTTGGACATGATAATATTCCCATTGAGGTTTGGAAGTGTTTAGGGGAGAAAGGCATAACCTGGCTGACTAAGCTGTTTAATGAGATTTTGAGGTCTAAAAGAATGTCGGATGCGTGGAAAAGAAGCACTTTGGTCCCTATTTACAATAACAAAGGAGATATACAAAATTGTGCTAATTATAGAAGGATAAAGCTCATGAATCAAACTATGAAACTATGGGAAAGAGTAATCAAACGAAGATTAAGATGAGAGACTCACATTTCAGAGAATCAATTTGGTTTCATGCCAGGGCAATCAACCATGGAGGCAATATACCTTATGCAAGGTTTGATGGAAAGAAACAGAAAGACCTTCACATGGTGTTCATTGATCTGGAAAAGGCTTATGATAGAGTGTCAAGAGAAGTCCTCTGAAAAGCACTAGAGAAGAAAGGAGTTCGTGTTGCTTATATTCGCGATATCAAGGATATGTATGATGGGGTTACAACATGTGTGCGAATGGATGGCGAGGTCACAGAAAATTTTCCGGTAACTGTAGGATTACACCAAAGGTCAACTTTGAACCCATACCTTTTTACCTTGGTTTTGGACGTACTTAGTGGGCACATCCAAAATCCAATGCCTCAATGCATGATCTTTGCAGACGACATAGTCCTAGTGGAAGAAACGAGACAAGAAATAAATGATAAATTAGAGTTATGGAGAAAAGCTTTAGAATCACATGGGTTTCAACTAAGTAGGAGTAAAACAAAATATATGGAATGCAAGTTCAACAAAAGGAGGTCTAGCTCTGACTTGGAGGTGAAAATTGGTGATCATATCATTCCACAAGTTGAACGGTTTAGGTATCTTGAATCTATTATACAAAATGACGGAGAGATGCTTCGAGCGTTATTTGTGACTGCAAGATACCTCTCAAGCTAAAGGAAAAATTTTATAGAACAGCTATAAGACCAGCAATGCTTTATGGTACCGAGTGTTGGACGGTAAAATGTCAATATGAGCATAAGTTAAGGGTTGCAGAAATGAGAATGTTGCGCTGGATGAGTGGATATACAAGAAAAGATAGAATTAGGAACGAGTGCATTCGAGAGAAAGTTGGAGTAGCACCCATTGTTGAAAAGATAACAGAGTCTTGCTTAAGATGGTTTGGTCATGTGAGGAGAAGACCATTAGAAGCCCCAGTGAGAATAATTGATCAAATGGAGGATAGTCTTTTCAATAGAGGTAGAGGTAGACCACTGAAAACACTATGGCATATCATTAAAAAAGATCTTGAAATAAATGGCCTATATGAAAGTATGGTCTTTGACAGAGTACAATGGAGTCGTTTGATCCATATAGCCGACCCCACCTAGTGGGAAAAAGCTTTAGTTGTTGTTGTTGTATTATAACTTCTGAGAATTTTAATTATTTTGCCAAACTGGTTCTTAATTTCATTGAAGAAGGACATAAAAATAGACAAAAGTTCATATCGATCTTTCATTAAATAAACCCAAGTACATCGAAAGTATTCATCAGTAAATGTAACAAAATATCTGAACCCAAAAGATGTGAGACGACTTAGACCCCAAATATCTAAATGAATGGTAGAAAAAATTGAGTTACATCTTGTTTCAATTTGTTTTGGGAAAGAAGACCTAACATGTTTGCCTAATTGACATGATTCACACTCTAACGCTTGGAGTTTGTTGAGACCAGGGACCATTTTCCTCAATTTTGACAAGTTTGGATGTCCTAAGCGATCATGTAGAAGTTTTGGAGATGGGGCTGCAAAACAAGACACAGATGGGCTGGTTTCAAGATAGTAGATCCCTCTGGCTTCATGTCCTACGCCAATCAGTCGCCCCGTACCACGTTCCTGTATAACAAAGGAATTAGCATCAAAAGTTACGGAACAATTCAATGACTTAGTTAAATGACTTAGAGAGATTAGATTGAAAGGACAATTAGGAACGAAAAGAACAGATTTTAAATTTAAGGAAGGAGAAAGAGAGACTTGGCCAATTCCTTTGGAAGCGACCTTGGAACCGTTCGCTGGAGTCATGAGGTGAGGAAAATTTTGGGAAGACAGAGAGGTGAATAGAGAGTCATTACCAAAAATATGATCAGAAGCACCTGAGTCAATAACCCATGGGCCTTAACAGTCCACAAATTGAGAAATGCAAGCTGTTGATGTACTAGGAACTGAAGATGGTTGGTCAAGGCTGCTGGTTTTTAACCTTAAATATTCCTGATATTCATCATCAGAAAATTTAGATTCAACTCTCTCGGATTTGGAGACATTTGCTGCCTTGTCAGGAAAACCATGCAGAGAGTAGCAATTTTCTTAAGTATGATCCATTCTCTTGCAATACGAGCACTGAGGTCGTCCACCTCTTCCACCACGTCCTCCTCGATTGCCACGACCTCCTCTTCCACGAGTGGACACCATTGCTAAAGACTCAGAAGGGTCAAGGAGGTTTCTACTCAAGTGTAGGAACCCGAAGAAGACGTGTTATTAAATCATCCATTGAAGGGACTTCTTGACCAGTCAGAATTTGATCACGAACATGATCAAAATCTGGATTCGTGGCGCATAGAATCATTACCATATACAGTTTGTCCAGTTTCTTTTTGATTGCTCCCAATGAGTCAGCTTCCAAAAACACTTTCAGTTCTTCAACAGCAACTTATGCTTGGGCGACAAAGGAGATCATGTCATGATCAATTTGTTTTAGAGAAGCCAACTTCTAGGCAGAATCATAAAGACGTTGAATGTCATTTGCAAAGATGTCTTTAGCCTTCTTCCAAAAAGATTAACAAGTTTTGAATGTTCTAAGGGTTCCCAATATGTTGGGTTCCACTGATTGCCACAGCAAAGCACAAAGCTGATAGTGCAGCTTCTTCCATTGTTCAACTTTGTCTTTGGCCACTTTACTGCTGTCCTTTCCCAGGTGATCATGGTAGCCTTGGCCAAGAAACCACAGTTCAACGAAAGCAGACCAAGACAAATAATTTTTCCCATTAAGTTTTTTTGTGGTGATGGTGGGTGTCCCAGAAATAGAGATAACAGGGCCTGGAACAGACCCCGCAGAATCAGTGGTGGTCATTTTATTTTTTGAGAAAAGAATTCAAAACCGAAGGAGAAGGAGGTGCTCAATTCAAACCACAAACCAAACAAGAGCAAAACGGAAAATAAATGCCTGAAATGGACCAAGGAAGCTCCAGCAAAGGCAGCGGTGGTGATCCAGTGGCGTTCTGACGGTGGCAGACTGGCGCGTGAACTGCACGTGCCCGATAAGGCAGCGTATGAGATCGGCGCAAGAGGGTGTGGGTCAGAATCTGGGCCCGAAACCACTTGGGTTAGGTTGCGCTTGACAAGACACACATGACCCTCAACTCACCTGAGGAAAAGGTCGTCGCAGGACGACGGCGACCGGTGGTGGACGGTGGTTTCCGGTGACGATTTACAGTGACCAGTGACAGAGACAACAAAGGGGGATCGTACCCGCTCTGATACCAACTTGAGATTATAGATTCTGATAAAATATTGCTTAAGTGTTTTACACTTAGCAATCTGTATATATATATATATGTGAAAAAAAAATTCTAAACAAATGTACAGAACAACAGATAAAAAGGGACTGCTACAGCCTATGACACCTAACCCTATTACATAGATACAAGAAAAATCAGCTTTATAAAAGCCGTATAGCATAAAATAGAAACATTATTCTAACAATGTTAATTAACCAATTGTAGCACAAAAAGGTCCAAGTAAATTCAACAATAATAAAAGATTATTAGAACATCGTAAGCAACAATGAGGGCATTGTATAGTACATCATCTCTAACCCGTAAAAAACATGCTTCTTTTGATCATCCATACAAATTCAACTTTTAACAAATGTTTGATTGAAATTGGAACTAATTTATCTCACCTTTTTCTCTCCCTTTAGTAGTCCTCCAGTAATCATTTCATGAAGAAGTATCTCTGCCTTGTCATTCTCATTTTTATCCAGAAGTGCGTAGATAAGGGTTTCATAAGTTACAGCATTTGGCAGGCAATTACTGCCTTTCATTTTTGAAAGTAAGGCCATTGCTTCGTCAAACAAGCCCTTTTTACAGAGCCCATTGATCATAATGTTATAAGACCAAACATCTAGACGATAGCCTTTGATCAAAACATGCTGAAATAACTCTTCTGCAGTCTTTAGCCTTCCACATTTGCACAAACCATTCAGAAGAATATTGCATGATAACACATCTGGACTTATTCCTTTGTCAACAATTTGCCGAAATAATGCAATTGCCTCATCAAGATGTCGGGTTTTGCATAAAGCATCTAACAAGATATTGTAAGTGATTAAATTAAGGGGTTGACCATTATCATGCATCTCATTAACAAGATCTTGCACATATGATATTCTCCCTGATTTGCACAAGCCATCAATAAGAGAATTGTATGTCACAGTATTAGGAACTACATTTCTGTGACGCATTCCTTTAAAGAGAGTTACAGCTTCATCCACCCTTTTATTCTTGCAATATCCATTAATCATAATATTATAACTCCTAACATTAGGAGTCAAACCTCTTTTCATCATATCATCAAATAACTTTGTTGCCTCATTCACTTCATTTCTTAGAAAGTATCCATCTATTAAAGCATTGTGAGTGACAACATCAGGCTTATAGCCTGTTTCCAACATCCTATCAAACACATTTTGGGCTTCATTGGTTCTTCCTTCTTTACATAATGCATCGATCAGTATGTTAAAGGTAAATATGTCTTGTTTGATGTTGTTTTGAACCATTTCATTCAGCAATTGAGCAGCTTCTTTTAATTGACCCCCACGGCAAAAACCGTGAATTAGAGAACTGTAAGTGACAACATTAGGATAAATTCCCTCGGAAATCATCTTATAAAACAAATTTTCTGCCTCAGTTACAAGCCCATCTTTACATAACCCGTCAATGATTGTAGTGTACATTACTAGATCAGGCTTAACCACTTGTTTCTCCAGCTTTTGAAGCAATTCAATGGCAGCATTTGTTTGTCCTATTTTACATAGCCCATTGATCAAGGTTCCATAACTAATCTCATTAAGCTGAAATCCCTGTGCTCTGACACTGTCATGGAATTCCAGTGCTTTCCTAACCTCACCGTTAATACAGAGCCCTTTTATTATGGTGTTTAAAGTTATGACATCGAATTCATAACCCATCTTGATAATCTTGCCCAACACAGAGAAAGCAAAATCCATATGACCCAAGTGACAGTAAGAATTGATCAAGATGCTCAAAGTAACCATGGAAGGAGTGATTCCCTTAAACTCCATCTGAGCAAAAAGTGAAATGGCAGTGGGATATTGTTTCATCTTCACAATAGACCCTAAAATCTTGTTAATTTCCACTACAGATGGTGGATGACGCATGTTGATGATGCGAATGAATGAGGCAATGGCATCATCAATGTTATGAAACCCAGAAACATTAACATTATTAGCATTTGGTGGCAGAAAATGAGTATTATATAGCCTCCTGAGAGTGAGAGAGAGAGGGACAGCGTGAGACAAAGGAACGAGGATGTTAGAATTGAGGATGGCATACCTTAACATTGTATTCAACATCTTAATCTCTGACTCAGTTCCTCCCCGTCCTGCGGCTCACCATTCACTTGAGATGAACTAATAGGTATATTTTTTTTTTCTTTCTTTCAGGAAAGAGGTTTGTATGGCCTTTTTTTTTTTTAACAGAAAGGTTTGTATGGCCTTGTGAGTGCTAAGTTATATACTTATATATATATATATATATATATATATATATATATATATATATATATATTATAATATTATATTATATTATATGCATATACGAGATTACACCGCAAGATCAATTTGCGTATGAGATTACCATACATATATCTAACATTTTTCTCCTATGTTGAGATATTTAATTTGTGTAATCATACGTTTAAATCTTCTAAAAATCTCATATTGATCATGAAATTTCACTTTATTTAAATTTTTTTAAAAAAATTTAGTTTAGTTGTGATATTAAGAATATCAACAAGTTTATTTTCTTTTAATAATACACACTGGCATATCATTAAAAAATTATAGAATTTAATGAATTTAATTTTGATACTTAATTAATGTCAAAAAAATTATATTATCATTCAATCATATTTTTATAAATTATGAATTAAAATAAATAAATGTGATAATATATGAGTTAAGAATAATGATGGGATAAAAAATAAATATATATTATAATATTTGAAAAGTCAAACTATTTTAAAGACGATAATATATTAAATAGATGGAATGAAAAAAAAAATTACAATAAAATTGAATTAACATTAAATTTTAAATTATATCATAAAAGGCAACAAATTGCCATAATTTTTTAATGTTTGGTATATTTTCACCATACATATTTTTTCTTAAAAAGTAAGAAATTATAGATAGTAGGACACATTATAATTCTTTTTCTCTAAATAAATATAAAATAAATATTCTCGCACTAATAAGTCATCTATAAATTTCATTGTAAATCCTCTATGTAGTTGATGGTATACCTTACCTTGCAGTGAGGCAGACCTTATCCTCAACTTAAATTTTTTGTACCAAAAATAAAATAAACATAAATAATTAGCACGAATGTTAATGCATGTAATGAGTAAATAACTTTTTTTTTATGAATAAAATGATATTATGGATATGTTATTTTAATACTATTGGTCAAGGCACTAATGACATGCTTGAGATCCTAAATGACAGGCAAAGGTTCACTCAGAGGATTATCTCTAAGGTACTCATTAAAAAGATTTCCACACAGAGAGTCTACTCAACTCGTAATCATATGTGCGCATTTGAGAAGTGCATAACTTTATCCAAAACCCTTGAGCGAGTTGAGCTAACAGTAAAAAGCTAATAATTGAATATTGGTATCTTATTTACAATTGATAAATTTTTGGGTATAATGAATTGTGAGATAAATATTTATTAGCTATGTAAATAATTGTAAAAGGTAACTTTTGAAAAATTTAAATTAAATATATAAGATTGTTAGATGTGTCGAAATAAAAATATTGTGTATGCCTAAAATTGTGAGGTGATTTACTATTTTTGGTACATGGATATCAAAATCATAAATATTTGATGTAGACATTTTAATAAAAATTCAAATGGCTTTTTGAATTTAATTTGGGAGTTATTAAGAAAAGTGAATGAAAATTAGCAAATCCCATATTAATAGAATTAATTCCCAATAAAAAATACATAAAGTACTTTTAAATAAGAATAAAATATATGAACATGAGCTCATGGTCTTATAGTCTAGTAGCACATTTCTTTAACTTCTGGGCCTAGGTGTTTAAGGTGGAGGATTCAATTCCCTTCACAAAACTTTTCTCTATCTTTCAATCTTTTACTTAAATTCTAATAAGACTCATGAGATCTTATGCTAGTGGAAAGTCTTTGGGAGCAATACTTAAAAAACTATATTAACATATGAAAAATGTGAGAAATTAAACTCTCCTAGCTATATAGTCTACCCATAATATTGTTCGTGGAAGGCTTATCATAAGAAGAACGTGTCAATAATTCAATCCTACAATTGCACATCATAAATGACCAACAATAGAAAATATCTATATATTAATATCATCATTTGAGATTTCATTCTTCCTGCACCCTTATCCTTGTTTTGAGAAAAAAAATTTCTCCGTCCCTCTTTATTAGTAAAGTAACTCGTCGAGTTTAACCATTTAAGACATATATTTAAATATTTCTCTCAATTTTCAAAATTGGATTATTTATTTTATTTGGCATTCAAAATTAAATGAACGGTATACTTTGAAAACAAAATTGACTATGAGAGTGAATGTGATTTAAACTTTTGATTAGATATATAACTTTATCTTATTTGCTACATATGAATAATGTGTATTTGTTACAACCATTGCAAAAGCTCCTATAAGGAGAACATTTTTGAATCCAACAGCAGTCTTAAAAACTATATACTACTACAAATCTTTTTTTTCTCATAAGCCATTTTTAAAACAGGAGTAAGTTCATACTTGCCAAAAATAAATAAATTAAAATAACACTCACTTTGTTTCAGTATTAAGTAGGGTTAGATATTTTTTCCAAATGTCCAACCATATTGAGTACGATAAGTGAAGTAATATAATCCAAAATGTTTCCATTTTCTCTTTCTCCAACTCAAAAGTGTTTCTCTATTTTTAATTTACAATTTTTAGATGTAATTTTCAATTATATTTTGACATGGAAGGAATCAAAACCTCTAAAAATAAGTTGTCTAGTGGTTAGATGTAAGGAAACATGGGGACAAATGAGAAAAAATCTCATCTGGCTCCATTTTCAATATGACATATGCCTTATGCCCTAGACAACACAATAGTGGTTGACCCTAGGATTTCAGAGGCATGATAAACAACATAGAATTTTATCACACATAAATATTTATCATATGATTCATATCCTACTAATCAGCTATTTTAAGTAGGGCTTGGTATAATAGGATGATGTAGACTAAGAACCAGTGCAACAACTTAAGAGGATATTTCCTTTATGACAACTCAATAAAATATTGCAGTGCCTAATATTTATTGACTTTTAGTTATATTTAATGAATTTCAAAATATTTATTGTGATATTAACACCCAATAAATATAACCAACTCAATATGAATACTGGTACTTATTAAAAAAGAAAGGTACCATAGCAACTCCTTGCTCCGTGAGGCTTTAATATTTTGAAGAGTTAAGGAGCTACCAACTACCCTTTTCTTCACTATTACCTCGAATTCACATGACATTAAATGTGTCTTTTAAGACAAAGTCATCATCTTCAGTTTAGCCGTTTCAGTCATCATGCTACTACCTTTCGCAGGAAAGGCCAAACATACATTCCCAATTTCCCATCTCCCTCTCAATCCATGCTGCTCTTGATCACCTTCGCCAAACGAGCATGATTGGAAAAGGTAGGGAACTGCACAGTCTGTACTTACATATAAAAACTAAATAAAGGCAGGGTCAACTATGATAGTATAATTCAGTCAAAAGACGGGTGTTCATTCACTTTCCAGACAATGACTTGGATTCTGCCATGTGTAGTGGGATCCTAAAGTGACACCACTTCTGTCTAGATCAAGTTCACGATTCTGCATAAAACAAATAAGATTCTTTAGAAGAATAACACCATAATCATCAAACTTCACTTGGATGCTGTAGATATATTTCTAACTCTCACTGCATTGCTGTTTTACAATCTCAGGCAACACTTTATGAAAGAGCAACAAAGTGCATAGTCAAATAATATCGTTCATATGATTATTTTCTCCCCCTTGAACTTGCTCCGTGTAAGAAAAAACCCTTGAAAGTGGAAAATGATAATTAACAATTATACAGTGCCAGCATCACAGCAGCTTCTGTATATCAAAATAGAACAGGAAAGAGCTGCCGGGTTGATGAGGTGAGAAACAATAATCCATATTAGCTTGAACTTGACCAAATCCTGGATGCAAAGTTATGCTATTTTAATATAAGAAAAAACTAAAAAATGATTTCTAGGTATAACTGATCTCTTTTAAATTTACATAACTAGATTTTGAGCCAAATATTTGAACTACCACATAGATGCAATGGGACTGACAATCACAGACAGCTACTAGTAATTTGCAGAAAAGAAACATCAAAACTAGTTAGCCAAGTAATTTCATGCACGATTGTTACTTTTATGTAAGAAGAGCTGTATTATCCCTCCATCTATATCATGTTGCAACTTCAAGCTACAAAAGTCAAAGTTTACTTAACTTGAATATTCATTTCAAGAAATTAAGCAAATTGCATTTCCTACAAATAGCTTCAAGCTTGGGGTGAAGCCAGGAAAAGCTTGTCTGATTCATTTGATCAATGCTGCACTCAGTGACAAGCTCAACTTTAGCACCGCAAACCATACCCACGGACTGTATGAACCAGATGCTTTGACATGAAGCCCATCAAAACAAGCATTATACTCATCACACCAGGACAGACATTCAATGTACTCCGCAAGACAAAGTCCAAGGCACCAAATGCCACATTTGTCATAGCTGCCATGCCTTATCATATGGATGCAGAAGATTTCCACAACACCACAGCAACTTGGGTCCTTGAGGGCAAGGAAACTTGGCTATCAAACATTAAAACAAAGAATGAGAAGCAGCCTCTTCTACTACCATTGCTCACCAAATTCATTGACACTACCAGTTTTATAAAATTGATCTTAAAAAATAAATAAGAAGTGTGAACCATTTGATACTCTTTGCTCTTCTAGACGAGCAGAATTACTTTTCAAGAATCTGCTCCACCTCTTAGTGAATGGTAGACATGGAACCCTAAATAGAAAAGAAGAAAAAAATATCTATTCAGAAGCAGCACTAAGCCACTAACCAACTACAGATACTATAAATGAAACAAAAAAAGGACTAAACTTATGTATGCAAAACCCCTCATCAACAGGAAATCATGCATGAGTCCCAGTTAGCACTATAACTAGCACCAGCTGTAACTAGTACCAATTCACAAGCCTGTACTAATATAAGCATATACTATTACAATAAAATTAAAATCCAAACAGTCTAAAAAACCCCTTAAAATACCCAAAATCATTACCAGCAAAATTGACAATAGCCATTTGAAAAGCTTCAACCCCTTGAGCATCAAACCACCTCAAGTAACAATTCAGCCTATTCGAACATCTAGTGCAGCTTTGATGGTGCAACCAAAATATGTGTTTCTTAACATTTACCATGCAATAAAAAGAACCCAAAAGTATATAGGGAAAAGAAAATGTAAGTGTTTGTTTTTACTTGCTATAATTCATGGCAAAAGGAATTGAGGCATAGAGACAAAGGAACATTGAATGATCTTGTCAGTTTTCGCTTCGTTTGCCACATGATGAAACGGATACCATGAAACACTAACATTGTGAAATTTGAAAAATGGATTTCCAAGAAACATCCTTTTGATGTGGTATTGTGATTCTCGAATTATAAACTTGATTTAGCTGTATATACATTTGACCCTCGCCAAAGCTCACAATGGTGGGAGCTTCGTACACTGGGCCAACCTTAATTCTTATACTGCAGGAAAACCACTGTCATAACCACAGTTTGATTCATAGTTACAGATTAAGGGGGAAGTAGTTGTTACACCACATGTTTCACAGACTCATCCGCCATGTGTATCTTTAGTCTAGGCAATCTACATTATGATTCCTGCACATGCAGAGCATTGTTTTGTGAGGTTTTTGATGCATGTAGCAGATATTTCATCTTCTTATTTCAAAATTTGGTGTATTAATAGGTAGTATATCAATGACATAATCAAATGAAAATTGATGATTCTGCCTTTTAAGATTCACTGGCCTGCTCCAATCAAGAAAGGATCGGTGGGCTTTAAGCCTGAAAATCTCGAGCAACCCAACATACCTAGCACTTGGAGGGCAATGGAAACACTATGACTCTAGCAAGGCTCGAGCTATAGGTGTAAGCAATTTCTCCTCCAAGAAGCTGGGGGATTTGCTGAAGGTTGCTCATGTTCCTCCTGCTGTCAACCAGGTAGAGTGTCATCATTCATGGCAGCAGGACGAGCTGTGGGCTTCTTATATTGGGGGCTACCTGCAAAGCAGTAAAACTCAAAAGTGATTAGGAAATTCTCTGTCATGTGATAGGCCTATTATTAATGTGTATAAAAGAAAGGGAAAAAAGGGAGATGTGGGACGAGAGACCAGTGACCAGAATGGGCTTAAGGAACAAGGCCCACGAGTATATGTGAGGGAAAAGAAGCATGTGACAGCAAGGGTGGGAGGAGCAGAGCTAGAGCGGGAAACAATAACAGAAAGGACAGGTGGCAAGCCAGGAGTGGAAGGGGGATATACGGGAATCATAATAGGAATGAGAGAGGAGGGATATGAGGGGAGTAACGAACTTGAGGGGGCATGAGAATTGTGTAGTCGGAATTGAGTGGGTGCTGGTTAGGAGTTGCCTAACTCAGTAAGGGGGGCTCTCTGTGGGAGTTCCATTTCTTTCTTTTTCCTTCAAGGAGATCATCTCCATTGTTGTATTTCAATGTGACTTACAGAGGCTACTTCCTCTGGGTTAAACTAGAGAAATACATAGTTTCCTCATTTTCATGTGTGTTGTTTGAGTGTGTTCTATTAATTGGTATCAGAGCTCTGATCCTTGGAGCTTATGGTATCCACGAGAATGGATAACAGACTCGACGCTTTGGAGAGACGAATTGAGGATATGGGAAGAGAATTGAGGGTGGAGAACAGGCAAATGGTTGGTGCGATGGTGGAGGAGCTGAGGCTGTTGATCACGCAGACCAACAGTCAGGGCGAAGGCGAGGGGAGTCACCAGGATGACGAGCGACGAGAACGAGTGGTACTAAGGAGGGAAGAGAGGATGAGACGACTGGAGGTGCCTTATTTCACAGGGGAGGATCCGAACGGATCGATTTATAGGGCAGAAAGGTATTTTGAGATCAATCAAATCCCTGATGAAGAGAAGGTTTTGGTTGCTTCCATTTGTTTTGAAGGCAGGGCACTCAATTGGTTCCAATGGTGGGAGGCAAGGACTGAGCGCATTTCGTGGCTGACTTTGAAACGGGCGCTGCTGGGACGGTTCCAAGATGCATCGTTGGAGAATCCTTATGAAGTGCTGATGAGTTTGAAGCAGACACAGTCAGTGGAGGAGTATAGGGAGCTGTTTGAGCTCATATCCGCTCCGTTAAGGCATGCAGATGAAGAAGTTCTAAAAGGCGCATTCATGAATGGCCTAAAGGAAGAGGTGAGGGCTGAGGTTCATTTGCATAGCTCAAGGGATTTGGGGTCGATCATGAAATTAGCCCAAAGAGTGGAAGAGAAGAACGTGCTGCTTGGGTGTGGGAAGGACGGGCTAACTAGGAGGTTTGGGCCCAACGTGAACCGGCCCGCTTTGAGTAATAGGTGGAACGGGGTTAGTGGATCAGTAGGTACTGGACACGATACCAAGAGGGTTAACGAATCGCAAGGATCCGGAAACACTTCCGCGGGTCGCATGGAGGCGCAAGGTAGCTCGGGTCCGGTTGCTCAACAATCGGAGGGAAGCGGAGTCACCGGAAGAAGCCGGAACTCGTCTTTCGGGAGGTTGACAGAGGCGGAAATAGAGGATAAGCGAAAGAGGGGGTGTGTTACAGATGTGACGAGATTTTTCACCCTGAACATGTGTGTCAAAATAAACACATCCACGTTCTAATTCTGGGGGAAGGCAAAGAAGATGAGGATGAGGGGGAAGGGCCTGGACAAGGAGAAGTGGAGGCAGGGGAGCAATCACTGCAATTGAATGTGAGCAGTGTGGCTGGATTGACGTCCAAAAAATCTCTCAAATTGTGGGGAACCATACGGGGGAAGAAGGTGATGGTGTTGGTGGATTTAGGGGCATCTCATAATTTTTTGTCCTATGATGTGGTGGAGGAATTGGGGTTACCACGTGAGCAAACGAATGAGTACCTAGTGGTAGTAGGTGATGGTCATCGTGTGAGGAATCAAGGGAAGTGTAAAGAGGTGGAGTTAGAGCTGCCTAATTTAACAGTCACCCAAGACTTCTATCTGTTTAACTTGGGTGGGGTGGATGTGGTCCTGGGATATGAATGGCTGGAAGGATTGGGGAGAATTGAGGAGAATTGAGGCTGATTTCAAAGAGCATGTGTTGTGGGTGAAGGTGAATGGGGAAGAAGTGGAGGTTAGGGGAGATCCACACCTGTCCCGAACAGTGGCTTCTCTTAAAGCCATGATAAGAGAGATTAAAAGAGGAAGTGAAGCATATTACATTGAGCTTGGCCTGATGACTATGTATTCCCAGGAAGTCAAGGGCGAGGTGGAGGGATTGGAGGGAGTGTTGGCAGAATATGAAGAGTTGTTCCAAGAAGTGAATGAGTTGCCTCCCCCAAGAAAGTGTGATCATGCTATTGTCATCAAAGAGGGATCACAAATCCCTAACATCAGGCCGTATCGGTATCCACACCATCAGAAGGAAGCCATCGAAGTCTTTGTGAGGGATATGTTAACAGCTGGCCTCATTAGACCCAGTGTAAGTCCCTATGCTAGCCCCTTGATTTTGGTTATAAAAAAAAGATGGAAGTTGGAGATTTTGCACTGACTATAGGGCGTTAAATAGCATTACTACCCCAAACAAATTTCCCATTCCGGTTATTGAAGAGCTATTGGATGAATTATGGGGGGCTATTATTTTTTCTAAGCTGGACTTGAAGTCAGGCTATCATCAAATTAGGATGAAGGAGAGTGATATTCACAAAAAAGCGTTTAGGACGCACGAAGGGCATTATGAATACTTGGTTATGCCATTTGGCTTGACCAATGCCCCTTCCACATTTCAAGCATTAATGAATGAAATCTTTAGACCTTACCTACGAAAATTTGTATTGGTCTTTTTCGATGACATACTTATATATAGTGCTGATCCGAAAGTGCATCTGGATCACTTGAATATTGTACTGGCTGTTTTGAAAGCTCATTCCTTGAAGGTTAATTTGAAGAAATGTTGTTTTGGTATGGCACAATTAGAGTAATTGGGACATATCATTTCAGCAGATGGCATTGTAGCTGATCTGGACAAGGTTAAGGTGATGAAGGAATGGCTAATTCCTAAGGACATCAAAGGATTGAGAGGGTTCTTGGGACTGACAGGATATTATAGGAGATTTGTCCAGAAGTATGGGGTTATTGCAAGGCCTTTAACTCAACTGTTAAAGAAGAACAATTTCCACTGGGGAAAGGAGGCTTCTGAGGCATTTGTGCTGTTAAAGAAGGTGATGGCTGAGCTGCCCTTGCTGAGTATGCCAAATTTCAGCTTGCCCTTTGAAATTGAGACCGATGCGTCCGGAGTGGGGATAGGAGCTGTGTTGATGCAACAGGGCAGGCCCTTGGCTTTTATTAGCCAAGCATTATCTGATCGGGCAAGACAAAAATCAGTCTACGAAAGGGAACTCATGGCCATAGTGTTTGCAGTGCAGAAATGGAGACATTATCTACTGGGGCAGCATTTTGTGATCCGGACTGATCAAAGAAGCTTAAAGTACCTTCTAGAACAGCGAATGTTGGATGGGGAACAGCAAAGGTGGATGTCCAAATTGCTGGGTTATGATTTTGAAATTCAGTATAAGGAAGGAAAGGAGAATCGGGTAGCAGATGCTTTATCCAGGGTGCTGACCTTGCAGGGATTATCATTGGTTTGCAATGAGGATTTGAGCACACTAGCCGAAGAAACTATCAATGACCCCCAGCTGAAAGCCATAATTCAGGAGCTGACTCGTGCACCTCAGTCACAGTCAGTCTATGTTTTGGCCAAAGGTTGTTTGTGGAGGAAGGGGAAGCTGGTCTTACTCGCAAAATCAGCCAGAATTCCAGCTATTATGGCTGAATTTCATTCATCGGCATGGGGAGGCCACTCAGGGGGGTTGAGAACTTTTAAGAGATTAGCCACAGTATTTTATTGGAAGGGAATGCGCAAAGATGTTGAGGAATATGTGCAGAAGTGTGACGTGTGCCAAAGAAACAAATACCAGGCACTAAAGCCAGCTGGATTGCTGCAGCCCATTCCCATTCCAAATCAGATTTGGGAGGAGCTCACGATGGACTTTCTTGGGGGATTACCCAAATCGAAGGGAAATGACACAATTTTAGTGGTGGTGGTCAGACTCTCAAAGGCGGCACACTTTATTCCCCTTTGCCATCCTTATTCAGCTAAGAATGTGGCCGAAGCTTTTGTGGCTGAAGTGGTCCGTTTGCATGGATTTCCTACTTCTATCATCTCGGATAGGGATCGAGTGTTCATGAATCAGTTTTGGAAGGAGTTATTGAAGATGGCAGGCACTAAACTGAAATTTAGTACCGCATATCACCCACAAAGTGATGGGCAATCCGAGGTGACCAACCGTACGTTGGAAGCCTACTTGAGATGCTTTGTGAATGGCTACCCGAAACAATGGTGTAATTGGCTAGCATGGGCCGAATTTTGGTTCAATTCATCTTTTATTGCTTCAATTGGCATGAGCCCGTTTAAGGCAGTGTATGGGCGGGAGGCTCCTACGATCATCAAATACCCGCAAGCTGGTACTGTGGTCCAAGCTGTTGATCAGCTACTGTTGGAGAGAGATCAGATCATAGAGGAGTTGCGAACCCATTTGTTGTGATTACAGCTGTAATATGTTGTGATTACAGCTGTAATAACAGCTGCAAAGGTATTTACAGCTATAAAGGTGTTGTGATGAATTATAAATGTGTTGACTGTAATAATTAGTATTAATTGTAATCATTAGTGTAGGTTGTAATTATTAGCTGTAATTAGCTTTAACTATGATTATGTTTCCCTTTCTAATTGTATAAATATGCGTTGTAATCACCCTCTAAAAAAATAAGATCAGAAATTATTCCTTTCAAGTTTTTATCCTTTCAAGCTCTTTTCTTTCAAGTTGGTATCAGAGCTTCCGATCCAAGGGGGTTCTGCTTCCGCATCAATTCCTTAGCGGCCTTTATTGCAGCTATCTTAGTCAGCCTTCATTGCTGCCTTGGCACCTTCATTGTGCCCAAACCTCAGTTATCTTAGTCAACCTTCATTGCTGCCTTGGCACCTTCATTGTGCCCAAACGTCATTACCTCACCTTTGTTCAGCCAGTTATTTATTTTTTTTTTTTTCATTGTTTGACCAGCACTACTGCTGTGTTTATTACAATGTCTGAAGAGAAATCCATCTCCTCATCCATGACTGCCTCCTTCATAGTTTAGTCATTGGGTCCTAATGACCTACATATATTGCAAGGGTCATACCGTCTTGACGGACGTAACTACCTTCAATGGGCACAGCTTGTTCGCACAACTTTGAAGGGACGCAAGAAATTAAATCATATTGAGGGGAAAGCCCCTACCAAGACTGAGCCACAATATGAGATTTGGGATGATGAAGACTCTCATTATGACGTGGTTATGGCATTCGATGACTCCTGAAATTAGCCGGAATTGCATGTTCTTCTCTACTGCTCGGGAGATTTGGGAAAGTTTGCAACAAACTTATTCCATGAAGAAGGACATCTCTGCTTGTTATGAGTTAGAAAATAAAATATTTAGTACTAAGCAGGGAACTCTTTCAGTAACTGACTATTATGGAACCTTGAACGGTTTATGGATCGAGTTAGACCAGTATCAGAGTTTGAAGATGAAGTGTAACGAGGACAATACCACACTCACAAAGTTTATTGAGAGAACAAGGATCTTTAAGTTCCTCTCGGGCCTGAACTCTGAATTTGACCCTATACGGGTTCAGATTTTAGGCAAAGAGAAACTCTCTTCTCTCTCGAAGGTATTTCACATTGTTCGTGGTGAAAAAAGTCGCAGAGCAGTAATGCTAGAAGATAAACCCATTAATGGTTCAGCCTTGGCTTCCGGAAAGGGTCCCGAAAAAGGATTTTCCTCTTCTTGAAATCCCCCTACAAAGTCTAATCGAGAAGATCGTTGGTGCACATATTGTAAGAGGTCAGGCCACACTAAGGACACATATTTTAAACTCCATGGAAAAGAGAAAGTCCTTGGGCGCATTGGAGGATTCAAGGGTATTCCCCAGGGGCGTGCTAATCAAACATCTGATTCTGAGATTGTAGGTGTCGACCCACCTATACTGCAAGCTGAAAAGGAAGTCCCAGCACTCAGCAAAGTAGAGCTGGAACGTCTGCGAGATCTTATGGATTCTTTTAGTAAGCCATCTAGCAGTTGTTCTTTAACCATGACTGGTAAGAGTTCTAGCTTCTTAACCTTTAATACTTCTAGTGCTGAAGATATCTGGATTATTGACTCTGGTGCTACTGATCATATGACACCTCATCCCTCATATTTTTCATCTTACACCACTTTACCTAATCAACATCACATCACTGTAGCTAATGGATCCCATACCCCTATTACCGGATGTGGTAAAGTTCAACTCCAACCTTCTCTTCACCTAAAAAATGTGCTTCATGTTCCCAAACTCTCCAATAATCTTGTGTCTATTCATAAACTCACCCAAGATTTGAAATGTGCAGTAACATTTTTCCATTCTCATTGTGTTCTTCAGGATCTTACCACAGGGACGACGATTGGAGTTGCTAAGGAACAGGACGGGTTATACTATCTACAACATGAATATAAGGGTAGTACCAAACAAAAGGCTTTCACTTCCAATCATCAGCCAAGTTCAGAGTTTGCAACCTCCCAAATCTGGCTTCAACATAGGCGTCTTGGTCATCCTCCTTTTAGTGTGCTTTGGTCTTTGCTTCCTCACTTGTTTACAAAAGTGTCTGTTGAGTCCTTTCATTGTGATGTATGTCAATTTGCCAAACACCATCGTGCAACTTTTCTCCCTAGTAATAATAGAAGTACTAAACCTTTTGATCTTGTTCATTCAGACGTGTGGGGACCTACATCTATTTGCAATATTTCTGGTGCAAAGTGGTTTGTTTCCTTTATTGATGATTGCACTCGGGTTACATGGGTATTTCTTATAAAAGATAAGTCTGAGGTTTGTCAGTTGTTTGTAAATTTTTACCGGATGGTTCAAACACAATTTGGAAGTCAAATTAAAAAATTGCGTTTTGATAATGGGAAGGAGTATGTGAATCAAAATCTTTCCAATTTTCTCAAAGATAATGGTGTTATCCATGAGTTAACTTGTGTTAACACCCCTCAACAAAATGGAGTTGCAGAAAGAAAAAATCGTCATCTCCTTGAAGTTGCTAGGGCTTTACTCTTTCAGATGTCTGTTCCTAAGTCTTATTGGGGGGAAGCTGTCTTAACTGCCACTTACTTGATAAATAGGTTACCCTCTCGTGTCCTAGATGGCACTAGCCCTACACAGTTCATGACTACTTTCTTTCCTTCCATTCCCATTCTGACAAGTCTCAAGAGTCGAATCTTTGGATGTTCTGCCTTTGTCCATGTTCATAGTTCTCATCGGGGAAAATTAGATCCTCGGGCTATCAAATGTGTCTTCATAAGTTATGCTCTAGACAAAAAGGGGTACAAATGTTATCATCCTGAAAGTCGTCGTGTATATGTCTCTATGGATGTCACATTTCATGAAACAGAATCCTTCTACACTAGTCCTCAGCTTCAAGGGGAGAGTTGTCTAGAAGCTGAGTCAGCTGAGTCTCTTGAGTTGTCATTTTTTCCCTTGACTCCTTCCTCCACCACACCTACTAAGGATGATGCTACACTGGACAAGGACCCTGAAACAATATCAATACCCGTGCAGAATAATGAGGACAATTTTTTTGGGCTCCAATACCAGCGAAGACAAAAACCCGACCTGATCCCACAACAACATCAATCGCCTGAACTGGAGGTAAGTACTCATAATTTTGAAAGCTCCTTAAATAATTCTTGTGAACCTAACATGGATGACTTACCCATTGCCTTGAGAAAAGAAAAACGATCTTGTGCCAAGTATCCCATATCCCAATTTGTGTCTACTGAACACCTTTCTGTGCAGCACCAGAGCTTTATTTCAGCTATTGATTCTATCAAAATTCCTACATCAGTGCAAGAAGCTTTAAAGGATAAGAACTGGGTTCAAGCCATGAATGAAGAAATGAAACTTGGGAAATTATTGAGAGACCGAAGAACAAGAAGGCAGTAGGTTGCAGGTGGATATACACAGTGAAATATCGGTCTGATGGTACACTGGATCGATATAAGGCAAGACTAGTTGCAAAGGGATACACCCAAACCTATGGGATTGATTATGAGGAGACATTTGCTCCAGTAGCAAAAATGAATACGGTAAGGATCATCCTTTCCTTGGCAGCACACTTTGGTTGGGAGATGCACCAATTCGATGTTAAAAATGCCTTCTTGCATGGAAATTTGGAGGAGGAAATATATATAGAGATCCCACCTGGATATAACTCCATTAATGGAGGGGATACGGTTTGCAGATTAAAGAAGGCATTGTATGGTCTCAAGCAGTCTCCACGTGCTTGGTTTGGAAGGTTCACTCAAGCTATGATATCCTTAGGGTATAAGCAAAGCCAAGGTGACCATACTCTCTTTATAAAACATTCTCAGGATGGAAAACTCATACTACTTTTGGTCTATGTAGATGATATGATCATTGCAGGTGATGATGAGATTGAAAAACAGACTTTAAGAGATAGATTAGCAGCTCAATTTGAGATGAAGGACCTCGGGAAGTTGAAGTACTTCCTTGGGGTAGAGGTTGCCTACTCTAGGCAAGGTATCTTTATTTTTCAAAGGAAATATGTCCTTGATCTTCTTAAAGAAATTGGTAAGTTGGGTTGTAAGACCACTGGAGCACCCATAGAACAAAATCACAGGATTGGGTGTGAGGAGGAGAGCCCAAAGGTGGAGAAGGCCCAGTATCAGATACTTGTGGGAAAACTCATTTATCTATCTCACACCAGGCCAGATATAGCATATGCAGTCAGTGTGGTTAGTCAATTTATGCATGATCCACGGGAGAGACACCTACGGGCGGTGAATAGAATTATTCAGTATTTGAAAGCCAATCCAGGGAGAGGAATACTATTCAAAAAGGAAGGGAATTTATCTATGGAAGTATATACAGATGCCGACTATGCGGGTTCAATGGTTAATAGGAGGTCCACCACAGGATATTGCATGTTTTTGGGTGGAAATTTGGTGACATGGAGGAGTAAAAAGCAAAATGTAGTTGTAAGATCAAGTGCAGAGGCAGAATTTAGAGCTATGACACAAGGGGTTTGTGAGTTGTTATGGATGAAGATCATACTTGACGACCTCAGGATAAAGTATAAAGCTCCTATGAGATTATTTTGTGATAATAAGTCCGCCATTAGCATTGCACACAACCCAGTTCAACATGATAGGACAAAGCATATAGAGATAGACCGACATTTTATTAAGGAAAAATTGGATAGTGGTCTCATAGCCACAGCATACATCCCTTAAGGACTTTAATTGGCAGATATGTTCACCAAGGGACTTCCCACAGAGCGGTTTCAAGATCTTACTTGCAAGCTGGGAATGATAGATATCTATTCACCAGCTTGAGGGGGAGTGTTGTGATTACAGCTGTAATAACAGCTGCAAAGGTATTTACAGCTATAAAGGTGTTGTGTTGAGTTATAAATGTGTTGACTGTAATAATTAGTATTAATTGTAATCATTAGTGTAGGTTGTAATTATTAGCTGTAATTAGCTTTAACTATGATTATGTTTCCCTTTCTAATTGTATAAATATGTGTTGTAATCACCCTCTAAAAAAATAAGATCAGAAATTATTCCTTTCAAGTTTTTATCCTTTCAAGCTCTTTTCTTTCAAGTCCACTTGTGCAAGGCTCAGAACCATATGAAGCTGCAGGCGGACAAGAAGCGAAGGGAAGTTGTGTTTGCAGTTGGGGACAAGGTATATTTGAAAGCTCAGCCTTACAAATTCAAGTCCTTAGCAACTAGACCCAACGAAAAGCTGAGTCCCAGGTTTTATGGCCCTTTTACAATTGCTGAACAGTTGGGTCCGGTAGCATGCAAGTTGGCGTTGCCAGCATACACAAGGATACACCCAGTATTCCATGTTTCACAATTGAAGAAGGCAGTGTCGGAGTTTACTGCCGAGCAGTCCTTGCAACCCGGGCTCACGGAGGATTGGGAACTTCAAGTTCACCCATCAGAGGTGCTGGCAATGAGGAAACTTATCAATGGGACTAAGCAGGTCCTGATCCGCTGGGCAGGGCTATTTGACGATGAAAATACATGGGAGGATGGCGCTGTGATTGCTCAGGTTTTCCCAGATTTTAACCTTGAGGACAAGGTGAAACTGGTGGGGGGGAGTGTTGATAGGCCCATTATTAATGTGTATAAGAGAAGGGGAAAAAAGGGAGATGTGGGACGAGAGGCCAGTGACCAGAATGGGCTTAAGGAACAAGGTCCACGAGTATATGTGAGGGAAAAGAAGCATGTGACAGCAAGGGTGGGAGGAGCAGAGCTAGAGCAGGAAACAATAACAGAAAGGACAAGTGGCAAGCCAGGAGTGGAAGGGGGATATACGGGAATCATAACAGGAATGAGAGAGGAGGGATATGAGGGGAGTAACGAACTTGAGGGGGCATGAGAATTGTGTAGTCGGAATTGAGTGGGTGCTGGTTAGGAGTTGCCTAACTTAGTAAGGGGGGACTCTTTGTGGGAGTTCCATTTCTTTCTTTTTCCTCCAAGGAGATCATCTCCATTGTTGTATTTCAATGTGACTTACAGAGGCTACTTCCTCTGGGTTAAACTAGAGAAATACATAGTTTCCTCATTTCCGTGTGTGCTGTTTGAGTGTGTTCTATTATCATGTAATCAAATAAGTATTCAATGCTTCTGCTAGACTTGATTTTGGATTCTGATTCATCTTGCAAACCCCTACTTGTTTTCCTTCCCGCCTATTTTTTTGGGATGGAGAGTTGATTCATTTTAAGTAGAAGCTTAGTAAGGCCTGATGCTTGTCATTTAGTAAGTATTGTATGGAAGGTCTTGTTGATTTTTATGGAAACCTAGTCAAGTTTTCTGACTCTGGTTTTTGTCATTGCAGGCTATATTAGACAGGGGTACCTCATTCGTCCATAAAACTTACAATGGCTACAGATCTGTTGAGGAATTCTGGGATGGTGAAATCTGAGCAGTCTGCTCAGTGGCAGATTGGACAAGTTGATAAGGCCTTCCTGTCTTTGGGGTGTAGGGTTCTGGGAAAGTGAGAATTTGTGTATTCTTTGTTCACATTGGTCAGCAAAAACCTGGATGCTGCTAGATTGTTGACTTCAGTAAAATTTAATTAAATGCCGATTTGAGACGTTTTCAGCATGCTATTTTCCCTTATCTATGCTTACTTTTGTATGCAGATCCTCCTTTCTTCCATGTGTTTTTTGCAAATTTATGGGCACTTTTGAGCAGTCCATTGAACTTGGAAAGTAGGACGCACCTAAATGGTACTAATGTTAAACAATTGAAGGAAAACATTTACCGACAAAGTAATGCTTGATAAACCTATTCTTCATATCTGGGCTTTAGCATCGATTCAGGTTACATATATCATCTATCAACTAAATTATTGCTACTAAAACCAAGACCACTATTTCATGGAAGACACTATATCTGCATTTCTTCCTCTGATGCCAAGACTGAGCATTAAGTGCTTCTTAGAGTTGTCACTAGAGACACTTAATGAATGTGGGGAATAACATATTAAAATTTCAACTATTACTACCACTCATAGTAAAAGGCTGAGGATCCCAATTCACCTTTTTCTTGAAGCAAGAGAAACCAAAATCTTCATTTGACCACAACTAAGGAAGTTAACGATAAGCATAGCATCGCAAACAGAACAAGTACCTACAATATTTCAACTCACTCAAGAACGCCCTTTCTTTGCTTGTACATCCAGCATTCAATGTAAAAGTGAATATGTACCATCATTTTTAGTCTACCAACCAACAGAGCAAGTATGTTACCCTCTCAGTGGTGGTCAGCAAAGTTCAAATAAAGAAAACACATTCTTATTACAATCTGAATCATAAGCCTGTCCATTTTTCAGTGATCAACAACTTACTGAAAGCTTGCAAGCTTGAGAGTCCGAAATCAGATGACTTAGGATGCTTCCTTCCTACAAGTTAAAACATTTTGTAAACAATTGTAATCTCTTCCTCTCTTTTGTCCATATTGCAACTCGACAAAGGAAAGTTCTCTTCTCTGAAAGAATCATAGCATGGCCAAGGCAAAAATTCAGGAAAAGGTTCCAAAAACAATTGATAGATGCTTCTTCTCCACTATTGGCATAGGAATTAGACACTGCCCATAAAACCAAACATGCCCAGGAAAATACACTAAAAACAACAGGGTAGCATTGACCAGTAATAATGTTTCCTCAGTACAGGCTAATGTTGCTATATGCCAAGCCCACTTCGTCAACCAACCCAGAGGTGTGCATACCTTTGAGTCAGTTCAGGAACAGAAAGTTCATGATACTGCTGCAATCCTCAAGATGTCAGAGGGAAAATACCTGCCTTGAAATAAAGAAGCTAGAGAAATAGTCTTAAATTTGCAGCTAGTTTTCACAGGGCGACGCGCAGCTCACCTAAGAATATCAAGAGACAATAAACACCACCCAAAGTTGCTGATATCAATTAAAGTATCCACCTAAGGAGATGGAAAGACGGAGAATGCACTCATCATTTGATTCTCTTTGATCTTCCAGAAGACCAGAATTCCTTTTCAAGAATCTGTTCCACCTCCCATGAAATGGCAGACTTGGAATCCTAAATAGAAAAGGAGAATAAATAAATAAATAAATCTATTCAGAAGTAGCACTAACCAATTACAGATACTGTAAAGTAAACAACGTAACAAAAAATAAAATAAAATTATTTATGCAGAACCACATCAACAAGAAACCATGCATGAATCCAGTTTGTTTTTAATAAAAATTTAGATATAAGGGAACATTGAATGATCATGCAGTTTTGGAATTGCTTGCCATATCATGAAACTGATACCATTATTGATTAAGATGACAACAAGTCAGAACTCAATATTTTGGATAACATCTGAACTGACACACTACCCCATAATCATTGTCTAAGAACATTGTAAGAGTTAAAAAACAGATTAAGAATGTTGTCATGTTACTTGAGATTATAGATTCTGAGAAAATGTTGCTCAAGTGTTTTACACTTAGCAATCTGTATATATATATATATATGTGTGTGTGTGTGTGTGTGTGAAAAAAAAGTCTAAACAAATGTACAGAACAACAGATAAAAAGGGACTGCTACAGCCTATGACACCTAACCCTATTACATAGATACAACAAAAAAAAGCTTTATAAAAGCTGTACAACATAAAATAGAAACGTTATTCTAACACTCCCCCTCAAGCTGGAGCATATAAATTATATGCACCAAGCTTGGAACATATAAACTGAATCGGAGGTCCTCTCAAAGACTTAGTCAAAATATCTGCAAATTGATCATTGGATTTGATAAATTCAGTACTAATCTCCTTGGATAGCAGCTTCTCCCAAACAAAGTGGCAATCAATCTCTATATGTTTAGTTCTTTCATGAAACACTGGATTAGAGGCAATGTGGAGGGCTGCCTAGTTGTCACAATACAGCTTCTTTTGCACAAATTCACAAAACTTCAACTCGTGAAGAAGTTGTTTAATCCACACCAATTCACAAGCGGCTGAGGCCATAGCTCTATATTCTGCTTCTGCACTAAACCGAGCAACAGCGTTCTGTTTCTTGCTCTTCCAAGAGATAATATCGCCCCCAATGAATATGCAATATCAGGTAGCAGACCGCCTATCTATGGGGCATCCTGCCCAATCAGCATCGCAATACCCAGAAATTTGGGTATCTCCTTTATCCTCATACAACAATCCCTGTTCTGGACCCTTTTTAATATACCTGAGAATGCGAATCAAGGCATTCCAGTGATCATTATGAGGGGCTTGCATGAATTGACTAACAACCCCAACTGCAAAGGAGATATCAGGTCTTGTAATGGTGAGATAGATGAGTTTCCCCACCAATCTTCTATATCTCTCTGGATCTGAATATGGTTCACCTTGTTCTGCCATTAACTTCTGATTTGGATCCATGGGACTATCAATGGGCCTACAACCAGTCATGCCTGTCTCCTCCAGAATGTCTAGAGCATACTTTCTCTGTGAGATAACAATGCCTTCCTTAGATTGAGCCACCTCTATACCAAGGAAGTATTTCAGGCAGCCAAGATCCTTGGTTTGGAAGTGGCTAAATAAGTGTTGTTTTAGCAGGGAGATTTTGACAGCATCGTTCCCTGTGATGGCTATATCATCAACATAGACAACGAGGTAAACATACTTTCCAGGGGAACTGTGACAATAAAAGATGAGTGATCTGCTTCACTGCGTTTCATCCCAAAATTTTGCACAATGTGGCTAAATTTTCCAAACCATGCTCTTGGAGATTGTTTAAGCCCATAGAGAGATTGACGAAGTTTACAAACTAGACCAGACTCCCCCTAAGCAACAAAGTCAGGATGTTGCTCCATGTAAATCTCCTCCTCCAGTTCCCCATGTAGGAAGGCATTTTTAATGTCTAACTGATGAAGGGGCCAATGACTAATAGCAGCCATAGCAAGAAAGAGATGGACCATAGTAATTTTGGCTACAAGAGAAAAGGTGATAGACCAACAAAACATGTGTATAGGAGAAGAGATAAAAAAGGAAAGAATAGTGGGAAAGAGAGGTTGAAGGCAGTTACAGAGGGAAAGGAAGTTGTGGACAGAATTGTAACTGCTGGGACAGATGGAGAACAGCAGTTAGAGGAGAGAGGAGAGGGGTGCATAAGATGGGAGGTTAGAGGAATTGAAAGGCAGGCAGTTATTGGGTTAGAATTTGGGATTGCAGAATGAGATTTCTCTCATCTCAGTAAAGGGGGATACTTCCTTACGGATTTATCTAGTTTCTTTAATTGTAGTTCCATATCTTCAAGGTGGTTATTCCATCATCCATTGTACTTGTTATCTGCTGTTTTCTTCACTGTAATTGTAAGAGGAATTTCTCCTCTGTTTGTCAATTAATATAAGAGTTCATTGTTTCTCTTCCAACTTTGTTTTGGTTCTATTAAAAGGTATCCCCATAATCCAGACTATATATCTGAGTGTATTCCTTGGCCACTAATCTGGCTTTAAGGCAATCAACTTCACCATCAGGCCCAACTTTAATAGCATAGACCCATCTGCATCCAACAAGCTTCTTCCCAGGGGGAAAAGGAACCAACTCTCACGTGCCACTGTTATTAAGAGCCTGCATTTGAACAATCATGGCTTGTTGCCATCTAGGGTGATCAAGTGCTTCACTGGCATTTTTAGGAATAGTAATGGAGGACATGGAGGCAACAAAGGAGAAATATGAAGGAGACAACCGATGATAACTCAGAAAATTATAAGATAGGGATTTCTAGTAGATTGAATACCTTTCCTAAGAGCAATTGGGCAACCAGAGTTTCCATCACTTGGATCTGTTGTAGGGGCAGCTGATGGTGAAGGACATGAGTTAGATGGCCCTTCATCTAATATGGGATCATTCTTTTGTCTTGCGTTGGTATGTGATGAGAGGTTGTGGAGCTAACTCATGTGGGTTGTTGGTTGGAGATTGAGTCTGACTTGGTTTACAGTTGGGAGTCTCAATAGTAGGAGACAACAATGAATCAAGGGATGTAAAAGGTAAGACTTGTTGGACATAATTGACATCATGTATGGAAGAGGAGAAAAAAGGAGTGTTTTCAAAGAAGGTAACATCAGCAAACATGTAGTACCGCTTAGTATCTGGAGAGTAATAGCGGTACCCTTTTTGCAGACGAGAATATCCAAGAAAGACACATTTAATGGCCCTTGCAGAGAGCTTATCCAAACTTGGAGACAAGTCAAGGACAAAACAGATACAACCAAAAATAAAGGGAGGAACATGATATAAAGGCTCATCTGGAAAAAGAATTGAATGAGGGATTTTATTTTCGAGAGATGAAGTGGGTATTCGATTTATCAGGAAGCATGCAGTAAGAATTGCATCTCCCCAGTGATGAACAGGAACATTTGCACCAAACAAGAGAGGGTACGTGCAATTTCAAGTAAATGCCTATTTTTTCTTTCTGCTCAACCATTTTGTTGTGGTGTGTGAGGACACGTAGATTGGTGTAAAATGCCCTATTAGGTTAAAAAGGAGGAAAGAGCAGAAGAGAAATATTCTTTGGCATTATCACTTCTAAGATAGTATTTAAGAAAAATCTTTTAGAGGAAGAAATTTAGGAGGCACAGGGAAATGTCGATGATATGGGGGAAGATATGGCCAGGGGGATTCGGAAGGTAGCAAAAGTAGTTCTAGGAGAATCAAGAGGCTTTGACCTAAAGATAAAGAATCGTGGTGGTGGGAAACAAATGTTCAAGAGAACGTTAAAACGAAAAGAGAGTGCTTTAAGGCATTGCACCTATGTAATAATGAAGAGAATCGGAAAAAATACAAAGTAGCAAAGAAAGAATCTAGGAAGGCAGTCAATGAGGCAAAATCCAAGGCTTTTGAGGGGATTTACCAATCTTTAAGTACCAAAAATGGGGAAAAACGCATTTATAGGCTTGCTAAAAGTAGAGAAAAAAAGACAAGAGACTTAGATCAAGTGAAGTGCATAAAGAACAAAGAGGGCAGAGTTTTAGTTACACAACAGGAGACCAAGAAAACGTTATTTTCACAAGTTATTAAATGAAGAACATGGAACAAGTGGAAACTCTGATATCTTAAACACTAGTAAGGAAGACCAAAATTTCACCTTTTATCGTAGAATTCGGGAATTTGAGGCAAGGGAAACACTAAAGAGAATAGACAGTGGAAGAACGGTTGGACATGATGATATTCTCTTTGAAGTTTGGAAGTGTTTAGGGGAGAAAAGCATAACCTGGCTAACTAAGCTGTTTAATGAAATTTTGAGGTCTAAAAAAATGTCAGATGCGTGGAGAAGAAGCACTTTAGTCCTTATTTACAAGAACAAAGGAGATATACAAAATTGTGCTAATTATAAAGGGATAAAGCTCATGAGTCATACTATGAAACTATGGGAAAGAGTAATCAAAAGGAGATTAAGACGAGAGACTCACATTTCAGAGAATTAATTTGGTTTCATGCCAGGGCAGTCAACCATGGAGGCAATATACCTTATGTGAGGGTTGATGGAAAGGTACCGAAGGACACAGAAAGACCTTCACATGGTGTTCATTGATCTGGAAAAGGCTTATGATAGGGTATCAAGAGAAGTCCTCTGGAAAGCACTAGAGAAGAAAGGAGTTCGTGTTACTTATATCCAGGCTATCAAGGATATGTATGATGGGGTTACAACTTGTGTGCGAATAGATGGCGGAGTCACAGAAGATTTTCCAGTAATTGTAGGATTACACCAAGAGTCAACTTTGAACCCATACCTTTTTACCTTGATTTTGGATGTACTTAGTGGGCACATCCAGGATCCAATGCCTCAATGCATGATCTTTGTAAATGACATAGTCCTAGTGGAAGAGATGAGACAAGGAATAAATGATAAACTAGAGTTATGAATAGAAGCTTTAGAATCACATGGGTTTCGACTAAGTAGGAGTAAAACAAAATATATGGAATGCAAGTTCAACAAAAGACAGTCTAGCTCTGACTTGGAGGTAAAAATTGGTGATCATATCATTCCACAAGTTGAACGGTTTAGGTATCTTGGATCTATTATACAAAATGACTGAGAGATGATTCAAGCGTTATTTGTGACCGCAAGATACCTCACAAGCTAAAGGAAAAATTTTATAAAACAGCTATAAGACCAGCAATGCTTTATGGTACCAAGTGTTGGATGGCAAAATATCAACATGAGCATAAGTTAAGGGTTGCACAGATGAGTGGACATACAAGAAAAGATAGAATTAGGAACGAGTGCATTCGAGAGAAAGTTAGAGTAGTACCCATTGATGAAAAGATAACAAAGTCTCGCTTAAGATAGTTTGTTCATGTGAGGAGAAGACCATTAGAAGCTCAGGTGAGAAGAATTGATCAGATGAAGAATAGTCTTTTAAATAGAGGTAGAGGTAAACTACTTAAAACACTAAAGGATATCATAAAAAAAGATCTCGAAATAAATGGTCCATCTGAAAGTATGTTCTTTGACAGAGTACAATAACATCGTTTGATCCATGTAGTTTACCCCACCTAATGGGAAAAGGCTTTTGTTATTGTTGTTGTTGTTGTTGTTGTATTATAACTTCTGAGAATTTTAATTATTTTGCCAAACTGGTTCTTAATTTCATTGAAGAAAGACATAAAAATAGACAAAAGTTCAAATCGATCTTTCATTAAATAAACCCAAGTACATCGAGAGTATTCATTAATAAATGTAACAAAATATCTGTACCCAAAAGATGTGACATGACTTGGACCCCAAATATTTGAATGAATGATAGAAAAAGCTTATTCACGCTCTAACGCTTTTGTTCAGACGAGGGACCATTTTCCTCAATTTTGACAAGTTTGGATGTCCTAAGCGATCATGTAGAAGTTTTGGAGAGGGGCTGCAAAACAAGACACAGATGGGCTGGTTTCAAGATAGTATATCCCTCTGGCTTCATGTCTTAAGCCAATCAGTCGCCCCATACCACATTCCTGTATAACAAAGGAATTAGCATCAAAGGTTACGGAACAAATCAATGACTTAGTTAACTGACTTAGAGAGATTAGATTGAAAGGACAGTTAGGAATGAAAAGAACAGATTTTAAATTTAAGGAAGGAGAAAGAGAGACTTGGCCAATTCCTTTGGAAGCGACCTTGGAACCATTCGCTAGAGTAATGAGGTGAGGAAATTTTTGGGAAGACATAGAGGTTAATAAAGAGTCATTACCAAAAATATGATCAGAAACACCTGAATCAATAACTCATGGGCCTTGACGGTCCACAAATTGAGAAATGCAAGCTTTTGATGTACTCGGAACTAAAGATGGTTGGTCAAGGCTGCTGGTTTTTAACCTTAAATATTCCTGATATTCCTCATCAGAAAATTTAGATTCAACTCTCTCGGATTTGGAGACATTTGCTGCCTTGTCAGGAAAACCATGCAGAGAGTAGCAATTTTCTTAAGTATGATCCATTCTCTTGCAATACGAGCACTGAGGTCGTCCACCTCTTCCACCACGTCCTCCTCGATTGCCACGACCTCCTCTTCCACGAGTGGACACCATTGCTAAAGACTCAGAAAGGTCAAGGAGGTTTCTACTCAAGTGTAGGAACCCGAAGAAGACGTGTTATTAAATCATCCATTGAAGGGACTTCTTGACCAGTCAGAATTTGATCACGAACATGATCAAAATCTGGATTCATGGCGCATAGAATCATTACCATATACAGTTTGTCCAGTTTCTTTTTGATTGCTCCCAATGAGTCAGCTTCCAAAAACACTTTCAGTTCTTCAACAGCAACTTATGCTTGGGCGACAAAGGAGATCATGTCATGATCAATTTGTTTTAGAGAAGCCAACTTCTAGGCAGAATCATAAAGACGTTGAATGTCATTTGCAAAGATGTCTTTAGCCTTCTTCCAAAAAGATTAACAAGTTTTGAATGTTCTAAGGGTTCCCAATATGTTAGGTTCCACTGATTGCCACAGCAAAGCACAAAGCTGATAGTGCAGCTTCTTCCATTGTTCAACTTTGTCTTTGGCTACTTTACTGCTGTCCTTTCCGAGGTGATCACGGTAGCCTTGGCCAAGAAACCACAGTTCAAAGACAGCAGACCAAGACAAATAATTTTTCCCATTAAGTTTTTTTGTGGTGATGGTGGGTGTCCAAGAAATAGAGATAACAGGGCTTGGAATAGACCCTGCAGAATCAGTGGTGGTCATTTTATTTTTTGAGAAAATAATTCAAAACCGAAGGAGAAGGTGGTGCCCAGTTCAAACCGCGAACCAAACGAGCAAAACGGAAAATAAATGCCTGAAATGGACCAAGGAAGCTCTAGGGAAGGCATCGGTGGTGATCCGGTGGCGTTCCGACAGTGGCTGACTGGCACATGAACTGCACGAGCCCGACAGGGCAGCGTATGAGATCAGCGCTTGAGAGGGTGTGGGTTAGAATCTAGACCCGAAACCACTTGGGTTAGGTAGCGCTTAACAAGACACACCTGACCCAAAACTCACCTGAGGAAAAGGTCGTCGGTGGACGGCGGTGATCAGTGGTGGACGGTGGTTTCCGGCGACGATTGACAGTGACAGGTGATGGAGACAACAGAACGGGATCGTACCCGCTCTGATACCAACTTGAGATTATAGATTCTGAGAAAATGTTGCTCAAGTGTTTTACACTTAGCTCTCTGTATATATATATATGTGTGTGTGTGTGTGTGAAAAAAAATTCTAAACAAATGTACAGAACAACAGATAAAAAGGGACTGCTACAGCCTATGACACCTAACCCTATTACATAGATACAACAAAAAACAGCTTTATAAAAGCTGTACAGCATAAAATAGAAACGTTATTCTAACAATGCTGATTAACCAATTGCAGCACAAAAAGGTCAAAGTAAATTCAATAATAATAAAAGATTATTAGAACATCGTAAGCAACAGTGAGGGCATTGTATAGTACATCATCTCTAACCCGTAAAAAACATGCTTCTTTTGATCATCCATACAAATTCAGCTTTTAACAAATGTTTGACTGAAATTGGAACTAATTTATCTCACCTTTTTCTCTCCCTTTAGTAGTCCTCCAGTAATCATTTCATGAAGAAGTATCTCTGCCTTGTCATTCTCATTTTTATCCAGAAGTGCGTAAATAAGGGTTTCATAAGTTACAGCATTTGGCTGGCAATTACTGCCTTTCATTTTTGAAAGTAAGGCCATCGCTTCGTCAAACAAGCCCTTTTTACAGAGCCCATTGATCATAATGTTATAAGACCAAACATCTAGACGATAGCCTTTGATCAAAACATGCTGAAATAACTCTTCTGCAGTCTTTAGCCTTCCACATTTGCACAAACCATTCAGAAGAATATTGCATGACAACACATCTGGACTTATTCCTTTGTCAACAAGTTGCCGAAATAATGCAATTGCCTCATCAAGATGTCGGGTTTTGCATAAAGCATCTAACAAGATATTGTAAGTGATTAAATTAAGGGGTTGACCATTATCATGCATCTCATTGACAAGACCTTGCACATATGATATTCTCCCTGATTTGCACAAGCCATCAATAAGAGAATTGTATGTCACAGTATTAGGAACTACATTTCTGTGACGCATTCCTTTAAAGAGAGTTACAGCTTCATCCACCCTTTTATTCTTGCAATATCCATTAATCATAATATTATAACTCCTAACATTAGGTGGCAAACCTCTTTTCATCATATCATCAAATAACTTTGTTGCCTCATTCACTTCATTTCTTAGAAAGTATCCATCTATTAAAGCATTGTGAGTGACAACATCAGGCTTATAACCTGTTTCCAACATCCTATCAAACACATTTTGGGCTTCATTGATTCTTCCTTCTTTACATAATGCATCGATCAGTATGTTAAAGGTATATATGTCTTGTTTGATGTTGTTTTGAACCATTTCATTCAGCAATTGAGCAGCTTCTTTTAATTGACCCCCACGGCAAAAACCATGAATTAGAGAACTGTAAGTGACAACATTAGGATAAATTCCCTCGGAAATCATCTTATAAAACAAATTTTCTGCCTCAGTTACAAGCCCATCTTTACATAACCCATCAATGATTGTAGTGTACATTACTAGATCAGGCTTAACCACTTGTTTCTTCAGCTTTTGAAGCAATTCAAGGGCAGCTGTTGGTTGTCCTATTTTACATAGCCCATTGATTAAGGTCCCATAACTAACTGCATTAAGCTGAAATCCTAGTGTTCTAACACTGTCATGAAATTCCAGTGCTTTCCTCACATCATTATTTATACAGAGCCCTTTCATGAGGGTTGTCAAAGTTATGACATCTAATTCATAACCCATCTTGACAATCTTGCCCAATACAGAAAAAGCAAAACCCATGTGACCCAAGTGGCAGTAAGAATTGATCAAGATGCTCAAAGTAACCATGGAAGGAGTGATTCCCTTAAACTCCATCTGAGCAAAAAGTGAAATGGCAGTGGGATATTGTTTCATCTTCACAATAGACCCTAAAATCTTGTTAATTTCCATTACAGATGGTGGATGACGCATGTTGATGATGCGAATGAATGAGGCAATGGTATCATCAATGTTATGAAACCCAGAAAGATTAACATTGTTAGCATTTGGTGGCAGAAAATGAGTATTATATAGCCTCCTGAGAGTGAGAGAGAGAGGGACAGCGTGAGACAAAGGAACGAGGATGTTAGAATTGAGGATGGCATACCTTAACATTGTATTCAACATCTTAATCTCAGACTCAGTTCCTCCCCTTCCTGCTATTAGATTCTCAGTGGCTCACTATTCACTTCGCTGGCATTGAGATGGACTAAAAGGTATGTTTTTGTTTTTTTTTTTTTCAGGAAACAGGTTTATATGACCTTGTGCGAGGTAAGTTATATATATTATAATAATATATTATAATATTATATGCATATACGAGATTACACAGCAAAATCAATATGCCTACGAGATTACCATACACATATCTAACATTTTTCTCTTATGTTGAGATATTTAATTTGTGTAATCATACGTTTAAATATTTTAAAAATCTCATACAAATGATCATGAAATTTCACTTTATTTAAATTTTTAAAAAATTTCAGGTTAGTCGTGATGTTGACAATATCAACAATTTTGTTTTCTTTTAATAATATACATTGGCACATCATTAAAAAAAATTATAAAATTAAATTTTGATGCTCTTTTAATGTAAATCTTTTATATTATCATTGTATTTATAAATTATAAAATAAAATAAATAAATGTGATAATATATGAGTTATGTCTAAATAATAGTGTAAAAATTAAATATATATGATAATATTTGAAAATTTTAACTATTTTAATGATGATAATATATTATATAGATGGAATGAAAAAAAATGCAATAAAAGTGAATTAACATTAAATTTAAAATTCTGCCATAATAGATAATAAACATCCATAAATTTTTTAATAGTATAATAAAATTAAATTTTTATAAATTTCTTTCATCATTAAGGGACCTCATTATATTGATCCTTTACCTAATAATGTGCTTCGCCAAGAACATCTATATTAAGTACACGTGGTGATGGTATGTGTTTAGTCTGATCAAGTTTTGATCTTGTCTGCAAGTATCTTCACTTTTTATGGATCAAGTTTTTAATATACTTTGAGGGCACTTAATATGATTTTTATTCATTTATTTATTTTATTTTGGTGAATAATTAAATAGGAGATAAGCAACCTTTACTTTTATAAAGGTATTGATACTTCTAATAATTAATGACTAATATTTAGACACGTATCTTACTTTATTAAAATATATAAATTGAAATTAAATGAAATAATTATGTTAAAACTAAATAAGACATGTTAAATATTAATTACTAATTATAAAAAAATATCAGTACTCTTACAAAAGATAAAGGTACGACAGAAACTTCCTTAATTTATAAGCAAGAAAGATAACCCTAAAATCTCACTTGGTCTCATACATTTCTTCTCAAAGAGTAATGCATTGCCCCTGGATGCCTTGAATTTTTATTCATATAGAAGCAGTAACTCTGCAGCTGAAAATGTCTCAGAGCCAAAATAATTGTGTCTTTCAGCCTCACTTATTCACTATACTTAATTTGTTGTGGCAAATTACTTTGCATAAGACAAAGTCATCATGTACAGTTTATTTGTTTCAGTCATCATGCTTCTTCCGGCATCATGTTTCTATCTTTCTCAGAAAAGGCCAATCATGCATTCCCAATTTCCCATCTCCATCCCCAATCCATACTGCTCTTGTTTACCATAGGATTATCACCTTCACGTTATGCTAAATAAAACGAGAATGATTGAAAAAGCAAGGGAACTGCACACAATGTTTACTAATATATAAAAACTAAATAAAGGCCAGGTCAACTATGATAATATAATTCAGTCGAAAAGACGAGTGTTCATTCACTTTTCCCACGATGGCTTGGGTACTACCATGTGTGGTGAGATCCTTAAGTGACACCACTTCTGTCTAGATCAAGTTCATGATTCTGCATAAAACAAAATAGATTCTCTAGAAAAATAATTCCTTCATAATCATCCAACTTCACAAGGATGTAGTGAATATATTTCTTACTGTCACTGCATTGCTGTTTTACAATCTCGGGCAATACTTTATGAAAGAGCAACAAAGTGCATAGTCAAATAATATCGTTCATATGATTATTTTCTCCCCCCTTGACTTGCTCCAGGTAAGAAAAAAAAGCCTGGAAAAGGGAAAATGATAATTAACGATTATACAGTGCCAGCATCTCGGCATCTTCTGTATATCAAAATAGAACAGAAAAGAGCTTCCGGTTTGATGAGGTGAGCAACAATAATTCATATTAGCTTGAACTTGAACTAATCCCTGGCTGCAAAGCTAAGCTTTTTGTGGCAGTTCTTTGTGAGTATAATTGACCCCTCGATCACCATCTACCACCTGCCCACTCCCTCTCAATATCCTGCATTATATTGTACGATTTAGATTCTAAAGTTAACCACAATATATAAAAATGGGTGAAGACATGGTCTTGAAATAGTATAGCATAAAATTACCAGAAAAGGACTTCTTGGAGATGAAGAACAGATGGGAGGACATCAAAATAAATACTTCTAGACAAGTATGCATGATTGTGAAAGTAAAAATAACATCATACATAGCACAGACCGACTCCACACACAAAAAAAAAAAGGCACAGACAGAATTATTTGCAAAAGCATTCATCAATAATTGCATGTTTGTTCAGTTGAAGTTCTATTTTCTGTAATAAAACAAAAGCCTAGAGATGTGTGCAGAATTCCATACCATCTATTTGTCAACAACCCCTCGACTCCTACAGGACCTCGAGCATGAATTCGACTTGTACTTATTCCAACCTGTTCAACAATTAATAGAACCAAGAACAGATAAGAAAATAAAATAACTATGCTGCTAATAACAAAAGGATTTCTGGAAGACACACTACCTCTGCACCAAGCCCAAAGCGTGCTCCATCACAAAACCGTGTACTTGCATTGTGGAATACAGCAGCACTGTTTGTGCATCAGGAAGAAATGCATATATTCCACAATCAACAACATCAAGTCAGGAAGTAGAAACACATTGAAGCATGAATGCAATTTAATGTAGAAAATTGAATTACGTCCGAATGAAAGATGGTTGGTATCCTCAATGTATGATAGAGACAAACCTTTGGAACCTCAAGAAGCAATTAGATAGGTGGAGGGAGAATGGGATGAACGACAAAAGTGGTGGAGAAAAAAACGTCATGATCCTTTAAAGTGCAAAGTAATAACTGCTAGTAAGAAAATCAATGGAGTGGGTTCTCAAAGATCCACAGATACAGGACAGGTATCAGATACGGCATTGGAACAACATGGGGATCTTGGAGAGCCCACTCCATTGATTTTCTGCAGACAAAAATAGATTGACTGCATAACAATGATCTCTGATGTTTACAGGTTCCAAAGGACTCTCAGGTCTATGAACGATTTTACTGGGAATAGGAAAGTAAGGGAATGGAATGAAATAATCCATGGAAGGCTGCATAACTAATATAATACTATACTTGATGACTCAGTCTCATGGGCCAAAAGTGTATGGACATATCAGCCGCAAAGAGATTATGTAAGCTTTAAGCAGTAGTTCAAGATGAAAATTAATAATGAAGTAGTAACAGTGGCACCAATCTAAAAAAGGCGGGGGGCAGAAAATCAGCCCTTAGTTTTATGAGTTGGAGAAAGATACTAATCCATTACAATAATGGGCAACTAAATCTAACATGTCGATAAAGAATAAAAAAGAGGGTAGTTCAGCATCCAAGATGGTTTTCTTTTCTTTTTTTCTTTTTTTGGCACCTTTACACTACCAACTTGATGGGATAATGAAAATTTTATCAGATTATATATACGGAACTCAAGAAAAGTAACAGCTATGAACGTTTGGATGTTTGGAAAATTGTTATGCCCTAGTCTGAACAATAATGGATCAAACTTTGGGAAGTATGTGGTTGGAGGTTCAGACAAATTTTGGCAGGCATCTTTAGTACACCGCCATGTCATCATGCTACAATAATATCTTTTGGAAGCACAGGATCAAACAAGGTTACTGACAAAAAAATTATCTTGACATACCTGTCAACTTGATGTAAGAAAGTTTCAGCAACTTCACAGTCTTCTGTAACAATGCATTCAGTATGAGCACTGCAGAAACAGCAAAGTAAGTAATAGACTTTTAGCCATAATAACATTAATGATATAGAGAATGAAAATGAAAATTATGCTTTGGACCCCAACATGCCTTCCATGTTGATTTATGTGGTCAATGGCCGCAAATACATCTTCTACAATTTCAACTGTGCAAGCCAGTGAGCTATACTCATGATGAAAAGAGCTCGTTTCAGCAATATTTAATAAGGCACTGGCTCTTGGTCCACCATACAGTTGAACACCTGCCAATAGATTAATTTCAGCAGCCATTTTATCTCTGTCTATACATGTTTTCCCGTTTTTGAAGGCAACTAAGATGGACATTGCTTGTACCATCCATATCCAAGCAATCATTAAAAAAAGAAAATGACTAGATTTAAACACAATGACAAAACAAATAGATAAGAAATTATGTTTCAGTTTCATTAACTCTGAAACTGATAGCCTCAGAATAAACAGATCACCTTCAATTATTTATGAAAGCAGTTCAACTTTTATTCTCGCGTTTGCCATATTAATATTCACAACTGAGTTTTATTTCTCTTAATAAAGAATAATGAGCCCATTATATATATATATTACACGTATAATTATTATTTTTCAAAAGCTTGTCTCAGGAAAAAAAAAAAACTCCTTTTTCTTTATTCTTTTGAATAATCACTTCAAGAATCCACTAGACTGATTATCTTGAATTCACTAAAACTTGCGACTCTAGTTCAATTTTAGTTTAAATACCCAATCTCTACATTGTGGTTCTATTTTCTTCCCTTAACATGCACATTTTACTGCCCGTTAATTTCTCAAGAAAAAAGGAAAACTTGGAAACCACTTCAGTACACAGAATATCATGACATAGTCTGATTATAAATAGAAAAAAAAAAAAGCATCAATATCATAAAACTAATATATCAAAAGCTCTTCTAATTCGGTAAAGGGGACTAAATCGAAGAAAACAAAAATTCCAATTTGAATCAATTCTCTTCATTATAAATCCCTTTGTAAGTAAGTAAGGTCAAACCTTCACGTTGGAGTTCAACGACAAGCTCATCAAGTCCACCATTACTTGACAGATCCTTGTGTACAAGAAGAGTTTCCTAAGAACATCAGGACACAATATTTTAATGAGCACAGTCCACAGATTCAATTCACATCATGCATAACAAGTTGGCAAAACCCAACAGGAGAGGTGGATGTATATTAAGTTATGAACATGTTTTACTGGGGGCATTACAAGGGATGTAAATTCTAATTACCATTGCATTGCAGGCTGCAGGATAATCAGTCTTTGCATCCCTAACAATCTGCTTTGCCATATCAATATTAGCAGACTTGTCAACATACACATGACAAATTCCATCTGCATAGCAAACATAACAAATTCAATAGAAGCCCTAGTTTGTAACTAGAAATAGGAAATTTATATGTATATATTACCAGCATGACCAAGAACAGGAATTTTTGTCGAATCCTTGATTTGAGAAACAAGCTTATTACTGCCTCTGGGGACCACAAGATCTATCACATCATCAAGCTGTGGCAGAGTATAATTAGTAGAAAATCATCACTTTCAAATAATTATGAGTTGTTTAACTTGTAATATCCACCTTGAGCAGATCTGGAATTTCTTCTCTCGAAGTCACAAGCCCAATAAGTTTGTCACCAACAGTTTCTGGCATGACCGAAGTAATGACCTACAATAAAGAAGAAATATGAAAGATGGAAACATATATATAACTAAAATGAAAACAAAGAAACAACAGTCAATTCTGATTCAGGTTAATCTTAAAAAACAGCAGCCTCAACTAAAATAAATAGATAAACCTTGTGTAAGACTGCATTTGATCGTCTGGCTTCCTTTCCTCCTTTCAGCAGTAAACCATTCCCACTTCGAATTGCCAATGCAGCTATCTAGTAATCCATTTCAACAAACAACTTAAAGATCAATATTCAAAACAACTAAACAAATTCAAACAACATACTTGATCTGTAAAAGTAGACTCAGAAGATTGCATAATGAAAAGGATTTAATGAATTTTGATAATATTGTGAAACAATTATCAGCTTGTTACTAGATAGATAATTTTGAATCATGGTCATATCTTTGTATCCTCAACAGTTGATTGAAGATGGAGGACGGATGAGAAGGAATAGGAATCTTAAATTAACCTGAACAAGGGCATCAGGTCGAGACTCAAAAATAACCAGGAGGACACCCAAAGGACACGATATTTTCTCCAGGATGAGTTTATCTGCTAGCTGGACACAGAGCAGCAATCAGAACTGTCAAAATGAGTGTTGAACAGTATGATGTATAGTTTAATAACATTATTGATTTTTTGGTCAAAGCAGTGACAATATAATTTTTTCTTAGATCAAGATCAGTGAACGTAAGTCACAAAATCCATTCTAGAATTTGTTATTTCATAATGCAAAGACCAAATATTGGAAACATATTACATACTTTAAACACATTAAAAGTGGAAAATGTTGACTATTTCAATATCACGAGCCAATTTCACATGTTACTTATCAGCTCATTAATGACATAATAAGTTAAGGGGTTTTGACCTCAGTTCTCTTTAAAATCTGACCAACTGGTTCTTCCATGTCTGCCAGCATGCGTACAGACTTTACAAGACTAGAGATCTGTAAATTACAAAAATCAAGGTCAGACAAAAACATGGTCACAAAGAAAACTTCACAAAAACATGCTTTGGAAAGTGAGAAATCAGTGTTATTTGGACAATGACAACAACAGAAAGCTGGGAAAGTTATCCTTCAATATTTAACTCCAGTATGCAACCAGTTAAGTTCTTGCCTTCTCAGGCTTCAGGGTTAAACGTGATATAAGTGATTTTTCATATCCAGCCGCCTCTGCTTCAGCAACATCAGCCCCATTCTCAAGCCTTATCATACTTTCATTTTTCTCTAATGCATCAGCCATTGCTAGCAATATTTTCCCCCTTTCCTCAGAATTTAGGACCTGAAACCAAAAACATCAATATAATACAAATGACTACCTACTTCAGTTCATTGTGTTGGGAATAACCAAAAATAAAAAAAAGAGAAAGTAAATCACCACTTAAAAGTTTTAAATTCATGGAAGTAAAGCGAGCCTATAACACTCATAAATATGTAACTGTACTTACCTGAAGTCGTCTAGAACCATCACGTGCAGCAACTGCCATTTCATGTGCGCTCACTTCCTTTATGTTGATCCACAAATGTGCATCTTTATGAAAGACAGTGCCTATTCTTTCCCCTTGAAGCACTCGTATGATATTGTCTGTAGCATATCCACTTCAAAGGAGGTTGAAATATAATTCGAAGTCAGTAAAATGCAAAACCCACATGTATACTTGAAATTATGCAATAGACACATGTATTTTACAGAAATTCAAAAATGAATATAAGTAAATATAAGAAAAGAATGAAAATTATTGCTCATTACAGAAATCAGAATTTTTCATCACGTGAACTATTTTCAAGATAATAGATACTTTTAGTAAATACCAACCGTTGCAAGAAGAAAAATGCCATCTTTCTTTTACTTTTTCTTTTTCCTAGCATGACATGCACCATGAGCTACTTTAGATAGCATAATAGAAATGAGCAGTATATTCATTTCAAACTGACGAAGACTACCAGATACACTCTCTACCCTGACTTAATGGAACATCTACATTCCATTGTCAGGTTAACTGACATCCATAAACAGCTTTAAATGTTGTATTGAAAAAGGGGAGGGGGGAAAGAACGCACTCATTGATGTAGTTCCACAACCAGGAAAAAAGAATAATCCTTTGCAAACCAGTTCATAAGAAAATCTCATTCATTCCATTTTTTTCTTGATGCTCTGTCCACAATTTTACAATTGGGGATAGCTCCCCTCAACAGTCAACCCAAAAATGAATTAATTAAAGCAATTTCTCTATGGGTATAATAGCGAAACAAAAAATAGTTATCTTCAGTACAAACATTTTGCTATATCAGTAAAAACACAGCACAAAATGTTAGGTACCTAGTAATAATCACTGGAGTGCCAGCATAAGCAGCACAAACAGCAGCATTAACTTTAGCAGTCATACCCCCTCTGCCCAGTCTTGACTTGTCTCCAAAAGTAATTTCTCCTTGATGTTTCTCTTTTATATATGTATGAATTAACTTTGATTTTGGGTCACTTGGAGGACCACTATAAAGGCCCTCAACATCACTCAATAAAACAAGGAGGTCAGCTTTAAGTTCAAGAGCTAATAGACCAGCCAAACTGTCATTGTCCCAGAAAATGCCAGAAGAATCCTGCAGACAGTGCTTACGATTAAAGGTAATTACATATCACAAAGCCACCATGTAGCCGACCCCACCTAGTGGGATATGGCATGTTTTGTTGTTGTATTGTACAGAACTACAGATCACAAAGCCAAGAAAATCAAACTAATATATTGTTGGTGTAAAAAAAAGAGTTTTGACAAAGGCAGTTTGACTATACTAAGACAACAAACTAAGAAAAGATAGCAATCAAAAGCAAAATTAAAATTTTAAAAAAATAAATAAATAGATATATTTCAAATGAAATAGTGTGAGGAAAATTAGCATACCTCATATGGTGCCTTCCTAGTACTAACAGCATCATTTTCATTGAAAATGGGGATAACCCTTAAATCTAATAAAGAGTTCACTGTATCCGACAGTTGTTTTCTGAAAGCCGCATCCCTAAAAAACCCATCATTCACAAGAAGCTGGGATGAAGTCACATCAAGCTGCACCAGGAAAATCTCATATCAGCATCAATATGGAGAAAACAAAGAGATTAATAAAAGCACCTGCTAATTTATTAAGGAAAAACACAGGTATATTGGATTGGGAGCAAAATGAATTAGCAACTTAATTTTGTGTCCACCTGGCTGAACATGGTATCATAGAGAGCCATGAGACTACTCTGCCCAACCGCTGCACATGCTTTTCCATCAAGCTCACCTTGTGGCTTTTGAAGATCAGAAAAGCTGCATGACAAGTAAACAATTTCTTTCAGGCTCATCATTCCCGTCCTCTATCTCTTAAACTCTACCTCAAATTAATAGAAAATGAAGAAGTTTGCATGAACTCCTTCAATCCTATGCTGGTCTAATCCTAATTAAACAATTGGAATTAAAATATCAAAAGGGAAGCATGCTGGAAGTACGGGATGAAAAATTCAAAGTACTTTCAGTTCTGTTTAATACAGATTTTTTACTTTCTTAAATATTTCATGAAAAATTCATATATTTTTTTGGAACGTCACCTACAATTGAAGCTTTTCTCAATTCTTACAAATTAAAGAAGTGAAAGTTTGAACCCGTTATTAGTTGAAAATTTAATTCATGTCATTGGAAAATATACAGTTACTATAGCAATAGAGAAATTATTAGAACCTGCTATTGGCCAATCTGCGATATCTAAGTCTTTGCCGACCAAGACCAACAGCACCTGAAGTCACCAATATAACTTCATACCCTTGAGTGTTCAGTTCTTTAAGCTGCAATAATTTCATTGCAAAGATAGCTTTCAGTCACCAAATACAAAAATTACATGACCAATGAACAATATCAAAGATATAAGTACCAGAGCAGGCAAGGATTAAGAACTGCCTCCCCCAATTCATCACCTTCCTTCATTTATTTTGTTTTGAGTTTTCTTTTTTCTTGTTGACTCTTCCATTTTTTTCCTTCATCATTTATCTTTGGTTCACTTCCCCCATGCACTTTATTTAGGAAAAATAATTCCAGAAACTTTTTTAAAAAAAAAAAAATTCATTTATTCTTGGACTGACATTATTTTCAACTTATAGATATACCTGCTCGCAGAGAGCTCCAAGTCTGCCCAATGCTAATCTTCCATCACTTCGAGTAACAACAGCTGTTCCAACCTTCAATAAAGATCCAACAAATAATATTGAAGAGACAATAACAAAAAGCAAATAAACTATCCCCAAAAAAAAAAAGTTAAACCAAAACGAATTAAAAATCCAGGGAAATTAATTAGAGCTTAATACAGCATGTCAAATCCTAAGAAAAAATAATAAAAAAATTAAAAATTCCCTCAACATAGATCCCATTTTTCATTTTCATTTTTACATTACATAAAAATAATAATAATAATAATAATACATTCCAACAAGAAATTCCAATCGATACACCATTTCAAAAAACTATCAAACTATAAAGAATAAAAATCTTGCAATCAAATTATCAAAATATCAACATATTTATTTTCGTTTCCAGATTTCACACAATTAAAAATAAATAAATAAAAAAAGCGAGACCTTGACAACAACACGCTTGACACACTTCACGAAAGCTCGAGTGGGATCCATGGAGTCCATGCAAACGAAGAGGACCGAGTCGAGATGAACGAGTTAGATAACTCGGTGAGTGAGTGAGCGAGCGAGTCGTTATGATCATAGAATGTGGAAACTTATATAAGCAGTAGCAGAGACGCGGCGAGTATGCCACGTGACACCAGGCTTTGTGGGCCCCACGAATCACGGGATTCTGTTGGGACTTTGCGATGCCACTTCGCCACTCGACCAAAGTTCCCATTACCCTGGAATTTTTTTTTTAATTATTATTATTGTTTAAGTTATTTTAATAAATAATTTATTTGCTACATTCCAATTGCATACGACACCTATCTCAACACGTACTCCGACACCTCCTTTGGATTATTTGATATATTTATTAGTTTATAGCAAACTTTTTTTTCAAAATGAATTATTTAAATTTTTAAAAAATTTTGCCTAATTTTAAAATTTTGATTCTTATCCTGAATGGTTTTGTACCATATACAAATAGGTCGAATGGCTCGATATGTCTAAATAAACATTTCTCCGCCTTTTGGCTTCACTGAGGAGGCTGCTGGGCTCAAAAGTAAATTAGATTCATAGTTGAAAGTGAGAAACATGAACTTGTAATTAATTGGATAAATAATAAATGGACACACCAGATCAGGATCTAGCAATATGCTACCTAGTTTATTACGTCTTTTGATATTCTCTGGTCACATGCAGTGCCTTTTGTTGCCGTATGGAGGAGGAGGTGTCGTGCATAGGTTGTTTGTTACCTAGTTTATTCTTAGAGGAAATTATTATACTTTTTATATTTATTCTAATTACATAATATTTTATCTATTTTAAAATATTTTTTATATTATCATCTAATGATATATTGATATATTATTTTAAAAAAATTTAAATTATTGTTATAAAAGTTAAATTTCTTTATATACAGTATCTGTTTTATCTTTATGCATGAACAATGAAATGCATTTTAAAAAATGCTTAGTTATTTTGCTTGCTTTCGACCATGTTAACGTTGACAATAATTTAAAACAAATAGACCTTTAGTGAATCAACAATTAATAAATAATTAAATGATAATATAAAGAAATTTTATACTAAAAATAAATTACTACGAATTTTTTTAAAAAATTATACAATTTTTCCTAAACTATAAAATTCTTTAACAAACTTAAACATATTTCTCTTAAATGGTTTTAATAAACTTTCTTAAATATTTTTAAGGAGATTTTATAAATCTTTAAAACAAAGAAAATATTTCTATAATAAAAAAAATTAAAGCAAATAAAAATAATTTACTCTTTTTTCTTAATTTCCTTTTACAATGTAATTTCTAGTTCTGATAACTTAGCCGAATAGTCACACCAAACCAAATAATAGACATGGTGAAAGAAGTATTATGCAATGTTGTGTCCGATCGCCTAAACCGTAAACCTGTCTTCAATTTAGTTAAGGTTCAGCAATAAAATTAAAACTGTGATTTGATCAAATTGAACCGATTAAGACTAACTCCACCACCGCTTGTTCTATCACAGGACATGGCTTCATGCCCATCTTCCATTGAAGAGCTCTCCATTTTTCTTTCAAGTTAGTTCTCTAATTATTGAGTGCTTGAATATTCTTAATTCCTATGTTTTGATTTTTATATTGTGGCTATTTTTGAGAGCCTAACTAAGTGCTAATTTCTTATGTACAGTGAGATTCCTCTGCTCTACTGTTTTTGGGGTAACTCAATGCACCAAACGAGGACTCATGTTATTCTTGATCGTTTCTATTAACCATTAGTATTGATAAATAATAGTTTTATGAATATCGATTGCTAATTGGATCAAGGATTGACTCATTTACAAGTTCCATTCTACTAAAGTTGTGCTTATAATTCTTTGAATAATTTGTGTTTTGATACTTGATATTTTTGTTTTTTTAGCTTGATTTCATTGTTATTGCGTCATCGACCAAAGAAAAATTTCAGTGTCCGACTTTAACGTATTATGAATCACACAAACCAGAAGAAAAACAAAAAGGGAGAATTGCCAATCAGGCGATTTCACGAAGACACATAAAAGGACAAAAAAAAAAGGGACTTTAACCAGCATACCAATTATACATAAAATTGGAATATTTGAGGTAAAATATGATTGTTTTGTTTTGGTGTACACGAGAAAACAAAACGCAATTAAAACGAACTAAACATTGCACCAGATTCAAGTTCCTTCAGATATGGCAGAAGGAGGAGAACGCCAACAAACTAACTCAGATTGAGAACTGGAACACTACAAAAATATTATACTTATATATATATGCAGATCGAAAAATACACTTAGTAATTTAGAAAAAAGGGTGCGAGTTTTCAACTTTTTATGATAAAAAAAAAGTATATATAAATAGAAGAACGCTTGATAATATCAAATCAAGTTTTATATTTAAAATAAATAATTCAAAAGAAAGAAGGAATTTGACTTAATCTCTAACAATTATCAAAAGGTTCAAAGTTCCAACGTTGAAATCTAAACCAAAAATAAAAAATCCTATAAAATTAAACTCAAAACCCAACCCATATATGATCAAATCCAAAAAAGGAATGGTGTTGCCAAAACTTTTGCTTATCTTGAACTATACGTAAAATATAGGACAATAAAACAAAAATTTTAATTTTACAAAAAATCAAATAAAAAAAATTAAAATTCTGCAATGCAATGAAGATGATGGCATGTTGAAGAAACTCGCAATTATAATTTAAATATTCGAAACAGAAGCATGAAAGAGCTTCATTTTGCTTAATTACTGAAGAAAATAACTGAGAAAAGCAGTAGTAGAACCTTAACAATCAGACGCTTCACCTTCCTGACAAAAGCTCGAGAAGGATCCATGTAGCCCAAATACTCAGTGTCAGAGAGCGAGTTAAAGTAAGGTGGCCCATTCGAGTGAGGCAACTCAGAAGAAGGGTTGCTGCTGAGGAACAGGTTAAGGCCATTTTGCAAAGGTTCCATCACTTCTGTTCTGTTGGGGATGAATGAAAGAAGCCACTGCTTTGAAGTATGAACTTCAAAGGACAAGGGGTTTTAAAGGCACTGGATTTAAAGAATTTATTTTTTCTTTAAATAATTAATTTTTTTTCTTTTACTAAGCAGAATTTATGTCTTGTGAGTTGTGAGTAATACTATCTACGAGTTGACTATGGATTACAACTGCACAAAGTGATTTCATCCTAGGACTATTGGTCCATTATTCTTAATGCTTGGTTTGGTACGATTGAGTAAAAGTTAAAAAATGAAATACAATAAAATAAAAAATAAAATAAAAGAATAGAGAAGTGAAGGGATATATATATATATATATATGTAATTATTGTGAAGGAATTATTACTAATTTTGTTTGATATTTTTTAATAGAAAATAAGAGATGCTTTTTTTTCTTTTGTTTGATTTCATTAACAAAAAAAAATTAGAAATGTATATCATCAAATTACTTGGTTACCCTTTTACAATATAATAGTCTCATCATTACACACAAACTCAAGTAACAAATAAAAAAGACAAATGAAAAATAGAAAAATTAACATTATATGGGGCCCACGAAAAATCGAAAGGTTTGGAAGTGCTCTTTCCCTTCCCAATCCGTTGATGATCAAGGGTCAGACAAAAAAAACATGGAACTCAGAAATTGCAACTATCCAACTTTTTTATTTTCCATTATTAAAGTGATACCAAACATGAGATTGAGTCAATCCTTAATCATCTTTCTTTTTCTTTTTTTCCCTTCCCATTCTATTTTAAAATGCATATCTAACAGACCTTAAATCGATGGGCGTATTATTTAATTAAAAAATGTAATAATTACTTTTATGTTTAATAAAAGGTTAAAATATAAATTTTACCTTTCAATTTACACTTATCTTTTATTAGTCCTTACATTTTTCTTTTAAAATGAGTCATCATATTTATAAACATTATCAAAATAGTCTCTTACATTATCTAGTATTACGATGTAGTCAGTTTGTGTCTGACGTGACAAACAAATATTGAAATGACATTACTTTTATTCATATCATTGTACATGAAATAATTAGTATAAAAATTAAATTAAAAATAAAATAAAATTATAAAAATCAAATATATAATTAATATTTTTTAAAAATATTTCAACTTAATCATTTTTTTTCTTATTTTGCATCATATGTAACTTTACATTTTGTAAGTATTTTGTCCTTTAGCACAATCTCACCAATATAATTTTTTGTGTTGACATACAAGTGTCTCACACATGTTGTATGCTTCACATTTTTCAGTAGTATATTAATAATTGGCATAATCCTTGAACATAAATAAGCCATAATAACACAAAAAAAAACCATAATATATAAGTATAAGTTTAAAAATATTTTTATTTTAAGTACTGAATATTTAATTTAATAATAAAAATAAGGCTAACTGCCTAACTAAAAGAAATAACTATCATTTAATAATTTAAATAGGAAAAGAAACGCTGTTAAATGCGTTTAATAACCTCCCATATGATAAATAACTTTGGCATTTCTACTCTTCAATTATTTTTCCCGTAGCTATTAAAAAAATATTAATTAATCAATTTCACTTACTTAAATAAAACATCGATACATTTCACCACAAATCTAGATGAAATCTAATGGAACTTTGTCCAGGTGATTACCTATTTAGTAATATAAGCGAGAGTTTCCTCCTCGTAGTTAGAATTTGATCCTCTACATTCTACAGACATCTTAAGGTGTACAAGTATAAGTTGCTGAATGCGCCAATTTAATAAAAATTTTCCCAGTAATGGTAAGGATTAGGGATCTCGGATGTCCAAGCATCTAAGATGGGGCATAAGAAATATAAGGTTTTCATATTTGATATGACATTTTAGATGTCTAGACATGTGTAATGTCATTGTTTGATTGTTCTAAACAATCATAGATATCTAACTTTGATTTTCTAAAAACTCTATTTCCCAACTTTAATATATAACTAATAACTAATAAATAATATAACAATTAATTAAACCATATTATCAATTAAATTTTATAATAGAATAACAATAAACATTGTATAACTATTTAATAACAATAATAAAGTATTAACAATAAAAAATTATTAGGATTTTGTCATTATTATATATTAAAATATTCTTTTATTAATTTATAGAAATTCCTTTGATACTCTTTATTTTTATGAGGGTATCGACACCCTTAATAATTTCTGGCTAATATTTAATTATGTATCACATTCAATTGAATTATAAATATAAAAAAGTAATATATTTATATCTTAAATAAGTAGAACACATAAATAAATATTAATCATTGATTGTTAGGCAATATTGGTACCCTCACAAAAAGAAAAAATATCTAAAAAATCTCCTTAATTTATAAATTAATAAAAGAACAAAATTAACAATGATGGATGAATATTTATGAAAAAAATAAATAAAGAAGTTAATGAGATGGAAAATTTGACAAATCATAAAAAAAAGGTGAAGTTTTATTTTATATTTAAGCATATAAGATTCCTATAAGTTTGAAAAAGGCACCACAAGCCTACACAAAATACAACTTAGTCGAATAGGTGATTTTTTAGATACTTATAATGATCTCATACCCAGGTCTAAAACATAAGCATCTTGGTCTGACATCTAAGATGTCTGAAGTCACATGCTCTTGTGCACCAAAAATGTTACTTTCACAAACAAACAAAAAAGTTAGTTATATGATAAAAGTATCTTTAGTTTAATTTTTGTGACAATCAAGATTAAGTTTATTCTCAAACAATTTTAAAAACATACTTCACATTAGTCTGATACATTTAAGGAAGCTAATTCTCTTAGGTATTGGCTCAAAGTGTCTTATTAAATATAAATACAAAAATTATAAACACCAAAGTCATAACCAATATATATATTCATTACCTTATTCAATATATTAATTAATAGTAAAAAGGTATTAATAATTTGATGTGACTTTTTACATATTCAAATATAATTTATATTTATTTATGAGGAAGATTCAACTTACACCAGTGTAATATTTGATCTACTTATACCACTCAATAATTTTTTATTGAGTATATTTTTTTATTGATCTAACTGTCAAATTATAATTATTCATCATGTTGATCATTTGTGTCAAATTTTAAAAAAATTGAATATCAATAAGAATATAATCAAATAGTTCATATTTTCATATATTTCAATAATTTATATTACGTTAATTTTAATGTATATCAATAAGTCACAAAATAATTTCAGATTAATATGAAATTTTATAAGTATGATCTACATGATAAAAAATTTTAATCTAATAGTGAATTTTGTGAAAAAATTATCCAATAAAAAGTAATTGAGTGGTGTAAGAATGATCAATACTTATACTGGTATAAGTTAATCAATCCCCTCTTTATATATATATATATATATATATATTATAAAAGAGTGTTCTTTTAAGCTCCATCAATGACACATGTCACTCATACATGTAAGTTTAGCCTCCAAAATATTTAGCACTCTCATATAAAAGTCAATCATAAATGAATTTATTTTTATTTAATTTTTTCCACTTTACATGTCAACTCTTTTTTAATGGTCCTGAACTACTATTAGAAATTAAATTTCATAATTTTTTAAATTATAATTATAGATAATAATTTTGAATTCAATTTTCAATTATTGTTGATTAGATTTTATTTAGATTTTAATAATAATGTATTAATTTCTCAATTAAATACCTATTAAAATAAATATAATTACATGTGAAAATTTATAGTTTTTTTCTATGTTTTCAAATATAGGAATTTAATTAAATGTTTATCATTAAATGACTATAGGTTTCCAAATTTCATATTTTGTTTTATGGTTCAATTTTTTTTTAGTTTGCTTTTAATATTTTTGGAATTATTATGTAAAAAATTTGTAACTCATTAATTTTTATAAATATAAGTACTTAATCAAATATACGCTCATTCAATTTTATATATACTTTTAATTAATTTATGATAATCATCTAATAATATACTTTTACAAGTAATAAAACTAGTTTAATGATTAAAAACATGTGAAAGAGAGGTTTATATATATATTTAATGTTGGATTGTAATTCTTTTTGAGTGTGTGACTTACCTCAATTAAAAGTTATCAAATTATATGTAAATTTATATATATATAAATTATATATTAATTTAATGTACAAATTTAGATGCAACTTTAATAATACAAAAAATGTGCTGCATGATACACTCACTTTGATTAAAGTGGGAAATAAATTATTATAAAAAAAATTAACAATTTCAATTTTTATCAAAGATAGACAACTTGACAGTAATCGCATATTCGAATTTTTTCATGCATCTAACATGTTAGAGCAGCTAAATCCATAAAGTTATCATGACTCTTTAAAAAATGAAGTGACGATTTTGCCACGTCTCCTCGTTTCTGAGTAAAACGACAATCATTGAGAGAGTATCATTGGAATAAAATATCTTTGCTGTCTCTGACGACATCTGATCCATCCAACGCGAACACTTGCAACTTCCCATCACCCCGTTAGATTATCGCCACGTCATCATACGGCACCTGGGCTACCCTGGTCACCACGTGTACAGAGCATATGGCTAAACGATGACCCGTGATTTGTACGTTGCTTTTGGAGTTTTGCGTTTCATAGCAATTCCAGAAGGCCACATGGGCTAATAAGTGTCGTTGTCGTTATCGCGTGTTCTTTTTTCTTTCCTGGTGAGTACGTCGTTGTCCCCTGATCCTGAGGATCTTATGCAATACGAAGTGGACTCTGATTTGAGAATGTTAGTTAATGTTTATGATTACTTTTGGAGAGTTATTATGATATAATGATAAATTTGATATAAAAAGTGAGTTGTTAATTATTGATGGTTAGTATCATAATAAATATTAAAAAATTTATTAAATATAAATAATAATTAATAAATATTAAATAATTTACTCTAAATATTAATATTTTTTTAAAAAAATAAGTATTAAAGTAATCTTTTTATTTATACGTTATAATTTGACGATTCAAGAAGCAAAGGATTTCACGACTCTTACTGTACGTTAGAGAAATCCAGACCAGATGTATTATAAAAGTTTCATGCATGATGAGTTTTTTGTTTGTGTTTACCAAAAATATTCTCATAATAATCATTTTAGGATATCAAGAAGTATTATGATAAAAAATAATTTGACAGTAATAACGCTCAAAATGTTGACTGATCAGTAGATGATGAGTTAAAAGAAGTCAAAAAAGCAAATCATAGTCCATTCATTGCTTACCATAAAAACATTACATATGTCTATTCCTTTTCTAGTTTTGATAAAACAAAAATGATTTTTTAAGTTTAAAAAATTATATCACTATCTACATATGTCAAATCTCTTTTGATTTATTTATTTTTAATAAAATAATTGTACTACTAATTACTACTTTATAATAAAAATCACATATTTTTTGTAGTTTACATTTTACAACGAGATTCCAAGGGATCGGCATAAATCCTACGCGGATGACCACTGGGAGAAGCCCTAATGGCAACAAAATTCACATATTACTAAGAACATATCTATTTTATTTCATTTTCTTAACGATGTTTTAAATATGATGGATAATTTTTTTTTTTTGTTGAATAGGGTGATGAGTTATATATAGTTTCTCGAATAAGTTTTAAAGGTATAAATAAAAAAGAACCCTTTATTTGAGATTAAATTTGAATTTTTTTAATTATATTTTAGATAAATTTTTAAAATTTATAGATGCATAACATATGTGCACAATTAGTAAAAGAGTTTAACTTCCATAAGTTAACTCTTCCATAAGTTATTAGTGTAAATTGTACTATCATTTAATTATATATTATCATATTATTAAAAAAATAATAAACGATTGAATGATTAATATAATTTTTTTATATTAAGAATAAATTAAAACTAAATCTTTTATTAAAATATAGAAAACAACATGCCATCACAACAACAAAGAGAAATGAGTGTTCAGATTGCATAAAGATGTTTCTCCCGAAGTTACGGGACATCATCGATTGCTTTGCACATAGTCAAAAGATTCGTCCCGAATTTATATGTATATATCAATTAGAGATTTTGTGATTCATGAACGAAACAAACAAACAAAACAAAACAAAACAGTAGAGTAAAATAATGTGGATGATAGTTCTATACTCATTTACAATGCCTTTTTGTGGGGTAGGGCTTGTTTCCTCTTCTTTTCTCTTATATCCATATCTCTGTCTCTGGATCCTCTTTTCTCTTGTAGAGGATCCTAATCCCATGCATATCTGTGTCTCTAGATGAGATTACTTCTAGTGCAGTTAGAGAGAAGCATAGAGAGAATATGTGGATCCCATACTTTTCAAAATTGTTAAGCACACTTTTTGTGTATATCTATCTCTAACTGCACATGCAGGTGATATGATTGTCCAAATCCCTGTATCTCCAAGTTGAAATAGTCCAGGTGATATGATTGTCCAATCTCTAAAACAGCAACTACTATCCTAATAACATTTTTTTTGTTTTTCCATTGCTGGGTGCTTGCAGTTCTCTCATTCCTACTATTGATTGAACCAGTTAAACATGCTTTTTTGTGAAGCAGTGTGTGGTGACGGGGTCTAGGTAGTATTGGGAAAGAGTTGGCCGTATAATACACGGAGATTGGTGCTCCTCCTTCGCATATTAGTTCTAGCCTTTCTTTCCGTTTGTTTGATTTATGCTTTGTAAGACAATGGATGTGAGCTCCTTGTTTTCCTTTCATCTTATGCGACGCATTTTACCAAATGAAAAGAATCTTGTAACAAACTCAACCTTGTGGCTTCATAGCATGCACGGAACCATCCACCTTGTGCATGGAACTTGAGGTGTTCGGTTTGTTTTTTATTTTTGTTTTTATTTTTAGTTAATATGTTTTTATTATAATTACAAAAATATTACATTATTTTTATTATTTTTTTGTTTTTAAAATTTTGTAAAAAAAATTATGAAAATAACATTTTGAAGTTTTCATAATTTTTTTCACAAAATTTTGAAAACAAAAAATAGAATAAAAACAATGTATATTTTTATAATTATAATAAAAATATATCAATTAAAAATAAAAATAAAAATAAAAAACAAACCAAACACCCCCATGTCCCATGAGCAACCCCTCGTGTGTTTAATGAGAATTACTAAGGTACTCAAGTTTTTTTATGAATATACTAAATCCTTAGTTAATTATAAAAATTTATTGGTTGTTTGTTTTTACAATAAATTAATGTTTGTAATCCACTAATTATAATCAACAATCAATAGATATTTAACAACTAATTAAGGTACCAATACAAATAAAATAAAATGAGTACCACAATAATCTTACTTTTAAGAGGTCATGTTCTCTTAATTTCTTTACAATTTTGATTTTACATGTAATTTTTTAAAAATTAAAAATCTTAAACTTCTTAAACAAAGTATTTTCTTTTTAGCATCTTAATAAAAAGAGTCTAGCTTCGCCTTAGCCATAACCCTGGGTTGGGATGGATAAATTCTAATAGATAATATTAATGATATTTGCACAAATTTACATTCATACACTCCTTACACATTCTCATGCAATTTATTGGATAACATTATGGTCCAGTATAACTTTTTTTGAAATTATCCAAATTGTGTAAATATCTCGTGAAAGTTTATGCAATTAGGGGTGGACAGCGGGTTGAGTAGACCCACAAACCTGCACATTTTTACCTAACACAACCTATAGTTGCGGGTTGGTTTGGGTTTGTGGGTTGAGTTGAGTTTAAAATAACCAGCCCCATGAGATATGAGTCGAGTAGTGGGTTAAGACTTTCCTAACCCGTAAAACCCAACTCAATCCACTGAAGTTTTTTTGTTATATATTTTAGGATGAGTAATCACTTTTTATTAGTGCTTTTACAATCTTATATAAATTTATAAATTTTTTTGGATAATTAACTTCTTGAGAATTTTTAAATTAAAATTACACTACATTTAGTATTGGAAAGTAAGTTTTAGATCATTTTTGTAATTCTTTGTAACCCACCACTATGGAGGCATTGATTTGTGCTCATAGTCATAACTAATTAGGAACTCTTGATAAACACATTAATTTACAGTTTCAAATGGATGAAATTGAAAAGATTGAAACAGGTAGTGTACTATATAGAATTTGCTTAATTTGTTTAGTCAATTACTAATAATTTAATCATTAATGTTTGCTAATACTTCATGATTCCTTTATGTGTTAGATATGTCTGCTCCTAGATATACAATTGTAGATTGTAATAATTGATTCTTTTATATGTATTCCATTTAACTAGTTAAGATTCTAGTTCTTTATAACTTATTATTTCATTGTTGATTTCAACTTTTCTTTATTTTGACAATTGTGTTGATTGTGGTTAATGTTATGGTGTTATTGACTTGCAAAAAATCAAAGAGGAGATAAGGCATTGATTATAGTGTCATTGGTTAATTGTGTTACATGTGTCTTTATTGTTTGTTTATGTTGATCGTAATTGTAATCCTAGAGTTATATGTACTTTGAAACTTATGTTTTATGTTATGTCATTGGAAAACTTATGTTATATTATTCAAAATAGATTTCAATTTCTATTTTAGCATGTTAATTTTTTTTTATGTTCAAGTTCAACCCATAGTTGAACCTAACCCAACTCACATATGAGCGGGTCGGGTTGGTTCGGATCGGAGGAAAAAATCATCAAACCCACGCAACCCAACTCACTGCTTCCATGAGTGGGTGAGGTTCAAAATTACCTCAAACTCAACCCAACCCAACTCATGTCCACCCCTATATGCAATTATCATTAATCAATATGTAATTCATTCTCAGCTGTGATTTCAAATTCTCTGGTTTGGCTAACACCTCACGGAATTCTGCTACAGAATATCTACGAGTTTTTCCTTTTTTTTTATTTGTTGTTACAATATCTACGAGTATTTTAAGCCATAAAATCAAGCATCTGAAATGGCATCCATGGAGGTACATTGGGCAAATGCCACGTTTTGTGTTATCATCTCTTAGTATATGTTTGGTATGAAATTTATAGGAGAAAGGAAAGGAAAGATGGCGAGAGAATGAATTTATTAGCGTATGTTTGGTATGAAATTTATAGGAGAAAGGAAAGGAAAGATGGTGAGAAAATGAATTTATCTATTGTTTGATATCAATTCAGCATGAGAAAAGAAGAGATTTGAAAGGATGAAATGTTCGTGGACATGCTTTTAATCCTTCTATTTATCAACGATTCAAAGAGAAAGTGCTCCTTTCTCAATTTTTTGTCTTTTTCTTTGTTATTTATATGGGTATAAATTAACTATTATGCTCAATGTTTTTGTGGGAAAGGATATTGGTTTGGGAGTAATTTAGTGTGGGTAAATTCAGTGAGTCATTGTTAATAAATTAATTAAATTATTTAAATCAAATAATTCTTTTAAAATTAAATAACTATTTTCTTTAAATAAATAAATAAATAATTTCTTAAATTAAAATTAACATCTACACATTTATTTTTTCTAATCAAATAAAATTAGTAGCAATTCTTTAAAAAAAAATTAGTTGCCACGTGAGTTGTTAACCTTCCTTGCAGGGACAATTGCGACCAGGGAAAAAATTCTTTATGTAAATCAATTTTATTAGATGGAGAGTAATGAAGTAGTTTGACATTTATTTACATATATTTTTATTTTTTTCTTTAATGAAACCAAACAAAGGAAAGGAGACGTTCCTTCTTTTCTATTGGATGATACCAAACAAAGTGAATAATAACTCATTTACTTCTTCCTTCCTTCCTTTCTTTTTTTTTCTTTTTTATTGTGTTTCTTTTTTTTCCTTTCCCTTTGTAATACCAAACAAAGCCTTACCGTCACGGATACAAGGCAGCATGTTGTCTCTCTCTTAGAATCTCCATCTCCTCAGTACCAACCAATATTATTGAACTTCAGTTTTGACAAATGTTCAGGCCTTGCCATCTATCAAGCACTCTAATGTAGATTTAGGCTATATGAGTAGGAGAAATATAGCTCATTGTCGTTTAGTAAATGGTAGAAAATCACATTTAACTCGTGTCAATGTTATAGGGGTAACGAAAATTTGAGGTGTCAACCCTCAACACATTTTTTTGTAGTATCAAGCATGTATATGACTTCCAAGAAGTATAGCTTAAGTTAAAAATTAACAAGAGTAGTTAACTTAAAATTCCAATTCAAAAAGACATATGTACCAAAAATGAAATTTGAAATTTGAAATTAGAATGTCCAATTTTAATTCCAAGGTTGAATTACAAGCCTAACCCCAGGCGCCATATAGGACCTAAGAGAATTTCTCAAGACCGAATGCCCTCCTTAAAATAAAATGGTGAGGCAAAATGAAAATTAGAAAAAATTCTTAAAAGTAATGTACTAAAAGTCTAATATCCAACTACGGAACGGACACACGAGTCTTGACACTTATAATTCAAAGCTAAGTGTGTGTATAGATTACCTTCCTTTGTTTTCAGAAAAATTTATAATTAAAATGTTGCTGTCCCGTGAGCTTAGCTCACTTGATAAGCAACGTTTAATATTAATACCAAGTGCGAGGTTCAATCCCTAATAAGTGCACACTTCTTTTCCCTTCTCTTCTTCCCTCCCCCTCCCTTAAGACCCCCTTAAAAGGTTACCCCTAAGTCTCACCCTAGTGGAGCCTCCATTGGCGGGTCGGTACCCAAAAAAAAATGTTGCTGAAAAAGCTTTAGCTAAAAAGCTATTTTTGAGTAAAATTAAAGTAAAACCAAACATTCTTAGCCTTCGTTTTTTTTTTTTAGTGTAACTAAAACTCCTCTCTAAAAGTGGAGCAACACAATGGACCTGATAAGCAGGCTAACATCCAACCAGGCCGAAGTGTGCAGCCCACAAATACAAGGGTTTGAGCAAAGAAGGAACTGTTCTGCACTCACCCCTGCCCATAAATAGGCTCAACCAACTTTACAGGCTTGGGCAAATGTTTCATAGCCATGGATCAATGGGCAGTCCTCAGGCCCATGGTTTTCAAATATTGGCAGCCTTGGGCCAAGAAAATAGGTCTAACAACCAGGGAGGCTTCGACTTAGAATTCGGTCCTAAAGTATATTGCATTCTTCCAATTCTATTGAATACATGATTTGAAAGCCATAAACAAAATTTAGATACTGACGAGTTTTCACATTAGGAGTCTCAACACCTACGTATTTTTTTTTTTAAAATGTAACAAAAAACTCTAAAGAGGGCCACTGATCAAATGATATTGCAAGTTCAGCACCCTTCCGAGAAATAATAACTTTGGTGCCTCAAAATTGAAAGATATGGCAGCCAAGAATGTGGATGGGGAAACAGATGACATATTTTATGTACCATAGCTGCGATCCCCTGCATCTCCAAGGCCAGGAATTATGAACCTAGACAAGAGAAATAAAACACATTAACAATGCTGCAATTCTACAGATTAGCTAACTACCAATAAATTATAATGTTGGGAGGCACAAACCCTTTGTCATTAACTGTGGGATCAATTATTCCACTATACACATGAAGCCTGCAAAATGTTTATAATTAGAAACTCAAAAGATATCTTGCTTGAAAGAAAGTGAAGAAATTTAAATTAATTATGTGACTACCCAGGGAACTGCTCGCTTAGCTTTTGAAGGGCTGGAGGGGCAGAGACAGCAGATATCTGCAATTTCATAAATCCATTAACTAGGCTACTGATGAAAGAATATAACTCAATTAGCTACATTGTTTGTTGAGGGCACATTTATGAGTATTGAGAACACCCATTTTATCCATCCATAACTAGCTGTCTCAGTCACAAAAGATTGAAAATTTTAAGGAACGTCATATCATACATATTTTAGACAATGTAATGCATAAAGAACAACCTCTCATTTCACTTGACCAATTAAGCACACAAATAGAAATATGTTGGCTTAAAATTTAAATAATTCTGGATATTAAAAGCAAATTAAAAGAAACTCAGTTTCTTAATATATAGAGACTATTACTTACCACTTTAATCTGCTTGTTGCTAACTCCACGTTCCTTTAAGAGACTAAGGGCTTCCACTATAGTACCACCTGCAATTCATATGAAAAACAATAATAATAATAATAATGAAGGCCGCACAAAGAGACCACTTTATGGAAGAACAGATTTTCAAGTATATGGAAAACAAATTTGATGCATAGATATCGTAGTTTGTACTAGGGTGTCCCAATTTCGAACTGATACACTAACCGAACTGACTTCCAGCCAGTACTAGTTCCAATTGATTGAAATTTTCAGGAATAATTTCAGTGGTTAAGTCTCAGGTTGTAAAATTTTGAAATCACAACACACCAACCCAAGCTGATAAGCTCACAGTTCTACTCGTCTGCTAGTTTAATTATACAAATTATTTTTTTAAAGAAAAAGTATTCAAAAGCCAAACAAGCAACCCAATCCATATACAGCCCTAGTTTGTACATGATGGCATGCTCATGTAACCATGAAGAGGAGACATAGCTCAGTCGAATATGAAAAACCCTAATATTGAGCTTCAAAACATCTGCAATTATGGCAGAACTGCATATAAATTCTTGCTTTGAGGCGTACGTACATACATATACACATGTAATAAAGAACTTGCATTATGTGAAATGAGGAAGACAGGAGAAAAGGTTCAGCAACCAGGCGCTCATGTGTGTGCATGTCTCTAACTTACTGATCAACATGAATATTCAAGAACTTCATTCTATGGTAAAAACAGAAGCTAAAGGTTCAGTTTTGATGGATGATATGCATGAGAGAAAAAGCTCAAACACGAGTAGATTATATATACCTGTTGCCAGCATAGGATCAACCACAAATACTTTAGATCCTTCCGGAAACTTCTCAGGTAACCTGGAAATCATATATATATTTATGTAATGAAAGGTTCTCTAGCATTCAGTAAAACAAGATAAAAGCAAGAGAATAAGCAATGGCTAGCCCATCTTTATGGATCTCACCATCCCCATCTTGAACCAACCAACCCAAGAAGTGAAAGGAGGAAAAGAAAAGAAAAATAAAGGGGCAAAAAAAGGATATTTCTCTTTCTAATACAATTTCTTACTTGTTCAAATATACAGTTGGCTGAAGTGTTTCCTCATCTCTGCTTATTCCTTTTGCAAATGAGAAGCAAAAATTACATAGTTATTATTCAATTTGAGAAATTGACAAGACATGTACTCTAGTTTTAAAGAAGAAGTGAATCCCATAACTTTAAATCTTTATACAAGTGACTATCTTATTAAAATGAACTATGACACAAAAATAAACGAAATGTAAAACCAGACTTTTTCTGCATGAACTCATGTTCGTTGGATGTGCCTCCTAATTTTAGCCTTCAAATTACAAAAGAAGCAATAATGGAGCATCTGCATCCTTTTGTTTTCATTAACTACTGGTATAAGTCTATCCTTACCTAGATGATATGTTTTTGTTGCAGGCAAGATTGATGATGCATATTCGGCAAGAGCAAGACCAGCTCTCAAGATTGGAATTACCTGAAAAACTAGTAAAACATTCAGGGTGATAGCTTGCAGAAAGGCACTACACAACCACAGTAATGAGGCCATAAAAGGATTTAGTTTGGGCAACAATGACAGTGACAGATAAAAACATCAAAGGAATACCAAAAACATGAGCCTGGTTTTCATTAAAGCAACTATATCTCTGAAATTCGTCACAATTTAGTATAAAAATCAATCATTATATGTAGAATGGGAGTATGTAACTGTCAGACCATAAGAACTATTCAATGAATATATTTAATAAGAAACATATTGAAAGGAATATGGCACTAACAGCTACAGGCTCCCTTGGATCTATGAACTCCACTGAGGCAACGCCCATTGGTGATTGAATCTCTCCAGAAACCGTAGGCTGAAAACAATGAAAGGAGATTTTAAAAAAAGACAGTAAATCAGTGTGGTGATAGGTGGACAAAAAGTATTAGAGGGAAATATGAAATAACACCAAATCTTTAAACTATGAATTCAAGCCATAATCAGAACTTCTACTCACTGACAAGTTCCAGGTTCTTGTATCATAATAACGAGAAAGAGGGGTGCAGGATGCACCAGCATTAAGAAAGCCTTAAGTTTAAAAATCAAATTGCCATAATAATTTGGACAAATTTTGAATATAGGTCAGACTAAATACTCCAAAGACCTTACTATATCATAATTGTTTAGGGTTACTATTAGGGACAGAAAGCAGATACTTTAGTTAACTTCATATTTTCAGTCCCAGGGATATTTTAGTAATTTTCCTACTCCCTGGCCATGGGATGCATTTGCAATAGATATATATAGTTTTTTTTTCTATTTAAGAGCATGTTTGGTTTTGCTTTTTTATTAGAATAATCGCTTTTTTCAATTACAAGTTGTTTTATCTAAAATCTATCTTGTTTGTTTAAAGTGTGTAAAATTAATTATAAGTTAAGATTATTTTTTCATAACTAAAAACAGTTTTTTTTAAAAAAGCTGTTATTTTAAGCTTTTAATTATTTGATTTCAGATTATTTCAAAAGCTTAAAGAGAGAAATACCTATTTGCCCTCAACCAAATAACTTTTTCAATCATTTCATATATCTTTTGGTAATTTAATACATAAAAGCGATTTTTTTTTATACACTCCAAACAAAACTCTTTATCATAAAATCGATTATGAATTAACACATCCACACATAAATTAATTTTCTCATAATCGATTTTCTTGAGAAAATCGATTATACACATAATCGATTTTTAACATAATCTTTTTTTCCCAGCTAATCCAAACACACACTAAGTATTATTGGGTCTTAATTTTAACCTTTTTTTTGGCATATAACTGAATCTTTCTTTTATAAAAGAGTTATTTTTGTGCCAAAATTTTCCTTGTGGGTGTAGTGCTTAGTGGTAGTAAGGAGTCTCAATGTATGATTAAGATTCCATTCCCAAACCTTGTAAAACAATATAATTTGTAGATGTCCATTTAAATGACTCTAATACTTTCTTTGGGAGGAGTATTCAGATGAAGAAACTATTGCAGCAGGATTACTCTTTTCTAGATTGTTTGGTGCAATTAACCCTCAGTATCATGCTTAGCCTAAACTAATTGCCATCATCTACTCAACCTCTACTGTTTTCCTTAATTTTTTTACCCTGCTCAGAACTGCTTTGTGTGGCAAACAGCATTAAGAATTCTCTTTCTTAAAATGCTAATCAGTTCTTACTTTATTTAATATAATCTTAAACCAATCGAACCCAGAAACCATGATTTCGTAGGTATTGTTCACAGCAACCCAACCATCCACCAATTTGACCCTCAAAAACTCATGGCTTCCAAGCCACCCTTGCCCTTACAATCAAATAACCCTTATGAGCCTTCAATTCCTCCATATAAGGACATTTTACTATTAACTGCGTGCACCATAACCCTAACCCATAAATCCTAAGCATTTGGTTATCCTACCTTAGAAAAAGAGAAAGATAGAGACCAATACAACTAGAACAAAGTCGACATATACCTTAAGCAACATTTCGACAGACATGGATAGAGAAAGCAAAATTTGGACAACTATACTAGATGTTTGGAAAACAACATAAAGGATATAACCTATTTCCTTTATGGCTTGACTTCATACAGATGAAAACCATAGCTTAAATTTGTAAGCTTTTTTTTTTTTTTAGGGGGGGGGGGGGACTGCAACAACATCACATTATATTGTACGAAAAAACCAAGTGAAAAACATGAGAATTATAACAGGGACATGAACTATGACACAGCAACTAACCAACCAATCCCTTGAAGCTTCATAGATTAGTAGCCTTCCCAACTCAGCCATTGCATTTCCTACAACATTAGAAACCCAAAGTGTCAAATCAACCTTCATATAATTCATAAGGAAATTTCAAGCCAAGTCTGGCTAAATTTAGTTAACCATAGCCATAATAAAGGAAGAATGAGGGAAAGAAGGGAAACTGAAAAGTTGATCTTTTCAATTAATGCAAAACTGATGCTACAGGCTCACAAGTCTATCCTGCTCATGAGTCAATTTCCTTTGGGAAAAAACTAAGATATTCAAATTAAGTTGTTCCAGGTTCTCACCATACTTATGGGAATCATTTTCTTTTAAGCTGATTACAAGATTACTCACTATAAGTGTGGATAATGAAATTTGAAAAACCATCAATCACACTGCAAGCTAGAACTATAGCTGTTGGCGGTAAGAAGGCATACATTCTTTCCACACTTTACAGTAACAATTCATGGAGTGAGGTGCTTTATCAAATTAGAAGATCAAATGACACAACACTAATAATAATAATGAAGACAATAACAACTTTATCAACCAGTGGTGTGTGTTTGTCCAGTGGCTACAATCCCGTTAAGCATTAAAACAACAACAAAAGCATGTTCTCACTAGGTGGGGTCGATGCTACTGTGCTTTGTCAAAAACCATATTTTCGGCAAGACCAATCAAGTTAAGCATTAAACAGGAAAAATAGCGGAAATAGAAGTAGCTACTAAAGTAACTGAAGTGATGAACCTTTTCCTAAGTTGATTGAAATGAACAAAAATAAAGTCAGCTTTCAGCTCAAATTACAGAATGTTGCACAAAAATAGAAAATTTGCCACTCACTGAAGATAGGACAAGGAGTCTGCTCGTTCCTCAGAACCGAAACCCAATGCTTGACCAACGGATGCGGAGGCACGTACACCTTCAAAAAAACCAACAAACAGATTAATCAACGAATTAAACTAACACAGATAAATGACCAAAAAAACATATTTTGTTTTGCTCCTTTCCCTTAACTTTTCTTCTTCTTTTTTCTCAGAGCCAAACAGGCCAAAAACCCATAAAGGGATGAACCCAGAAACCAAACAAACAGAATAATCAACCAAACAAGAGCTACCACAGATAAATGACCAAGAAAACATTTTGGCTCATTTCCCACCACTATTTAGCAAAAACCCATAAACCCAGAAAGCAAAAGCAGCATAGGAAGGTGAAACCAACGAGCATTCGGTTCTCAGAGACGGGCTTCTCCTCCATGGTCATGTGAGAGCTCACAGCAGCACAGGTACGTCGCGGAGCACTGGAAAAAGAGATCTGAGTGGGGAAGGACACAGAGAATGAAGGGTATATATTGGAATCAAGAATCTCATCAATTAGAACCCCAAAAAAAAATTAAATTAAATTAAAAAATAAAAAATGTAAACTTTATTTAAAAAATAAAAAATTATTACCTTTCTAATTCTGGTTTTGAAAAGAGAAGGAGGAGTAAGTGAGAGGTGAGAGAGAGTGTGAGGTTGACATGTGGACGGAATAGGCGCCGCATCGGACGGATACCGGAGATTAAGGTTGAAATGAATGCGGAATGAAGCCATGTTTGTATGTAATACGATGAGTCTGAGTCTGAACTCTATGTGCAGCTTTTGGGGGAGAGAGGATATGCTATATTTTGATTTTCCATTAATAATTATTGGATACGGTTTGGGTTGTTTTCTGAATTTTGACAGAAGTTTTATTAGTGATTGTAATTTTATTTGATTTCATATGAGTAAATTTAAAAGATTTAATTTTCATCTAAAAAAAGTTTTATATTATTATTTAATTATGTAATAATATATTATTAAAAATATTAAATTTTTTATATAATTATTATAATAATTAAATTTTTTTAATAAATTAATAATATATAATTAAATAACAGTATAAAAAAATTAACAATAAATTAAAATTAAATTTTTTTTTAGTTTCTCAGTGTATCTTTAGTGTACAACTACAGAGACTAATCCTTCAAGGTACGGAAATCTATTTAAAAGGTTGACATTTTTTAACAGATATTTTTCTATATATATAAGTCAAGAATCGAACTTCTTACTTTATACTTAAGGGACTCAAATATTTACTACTTGTGTCACATTATGATGATAAATTAAACTCAATTTAAATTAATAAATTTACATAGAATCATAGATTTCATTTATTTTTCAATCTTTACATTGTGAATTTTCTCTCTAATTTCGTTATAATAAATAGTGGTAAGAAATCTCGGAGTTCTTTCGTTTACTTTTGTAATTGATTTTCTTGAGTAATCAATTTTGTTGTTGTCGTTGTTATAAGTACTAAGCCAAGTAAGTTGCTGGCCATTTCACGGTTTCATCCATTCGGAGAAGAGTTAAATGTCGTAACTAGATGCAATTCATTCATAGTAAGAGTAATTTATTTTCGGCGTATCATTTATTTAATTATGTATTTTTATATTATGAAAGAAGTTTTTAAAAATCTTTATTCAGAATTATTTACCATGTGTAAAAATGACAAGTGTAGCTGATTCCCTACTTGCAATTTTTTTATATAAAAAAAAAACATATAAACATATAAGTTTTGATATTTTTAAAAGAATGCATGCAATTAAAATTTGATTTTGTATGCTTTGACATTTTAATGCAAGTTATACCAATTAATTTATAGTATACTAAAACAATTAATTCTACAATATAAATGAATTAATTAGATTAGTATAAATCAATTGGCTTAGCATGCATTAAAAACTAAAATCATACAAAATCAAATTTGAAGTGCTTGCATTCTTTTCAAGCATTATTTTATTTTTTTAATGCAAGGCTAAATCAATTAATTCTGGTAAAAATATATTTTTTATTTTAAACTTATTTTTTTTTTACTTTTTTTAATTTTTTAATGTTAAAAACAAAAATTTAATAAAAATATAAAGAGAACGATGAAGTCGTGTTAAAGAGGCATGATTCCTTCATCCAATTCTATTCTTTTATTTTAAAAATATCGAAATTTAAAAAAAGAAAATTTATCATGTAAGTCCTTGTTGGTTACAAATGCTTACATGTTCAGACTTGTTATTTAAAAAAAAAAAAATCACAGGTCGTGATTTTGAGTCACAACTTGTTATTTTTGTTGTTTATTTTAGATTAAAATAATAAATAATTTTAAACTTACATCAAATTGATAAATAAGAATTTTTATTCACTTTAATAATAAAAAAATCCATTATTTTGGTAAATTAAAAAAGTCAAAATGTGTAAATTAAAAATGTTATTTTTTGGTTATTTTGGTTATGTAGTAATGATATTATTAGATTAGTTGTTGTGTTAATCAAAATTAAGTTATTTTTTGAATGAGTTTTAAAGCACGCTCCTAATAATAAATTAGTGTATTTAGATAAATTAATTTTTTATTGCCGCAAATTCTGAACTTAAGTAATCAAGGTAGAAAACATATTTTCTTAATAAATAGGCTAACCTTTTTAAATTATTTTTTAATTGAATTTAAAAACTTAATCATACATAATTAAGTGAAGCAAATTATTGTGCTAATTTCATTGCAAAGAATGGTGATACTTTGTTATCCTTCAGTTCCTTCTTGTTAAAATATTTACAAAATATCTGAGACTGTCTTCATAGTATCATATAATGTCATGCATATATATTATAGGATCAACTAGTTTTCTAATTGAGAAGCAATCTTATGAGTTATATTGTTTTTTTATTTAATTGTTTCTTAATTAATTTCCTTGTTTGATTAGAGTTAGAGTTTTAATTCTATACTTATACTTGACTTAATTCTTAGTATAAATAAGTGCTAGTACTTTATATTTAAATCACATCATATCAATCTAATAAAATATTATTAAGAATCTCATTTTCTCATTTCTTATCTAAACCCTATAATTTCAACTCTCGTGTTGATTGTATGTTTCTTTTGTTAGGAGTTAACTCTTATTTTCCTTTTTCTCTTGCACCAAAAAACCCCATAGTATAAGACCTTTTATAAATAAAACTAGTTCTTGGAGATAGTATAAAAATTTCTTCAACCAAGCAGTCAAGAGTTAAACTCTTGTATTCTCTGATATGTTAATTAATTTATATTTGTCAAAATGGCATAGTGAGATAAGGAAAACAATTCTCTTGCACTAGGGAGAAGTGCAAAAATCTTAAATTATTGAAAGGAAAAAGCAATTGTATTTTTTTTTTAAGATTATGAGATATTTTTGTATTCTGAGTATGGAATTACTCTCGCATTAAATGTTGACTTAACCCTAACAACAAGATGCTTTCATTGAATTTCAAACTCTTATTCTAACTCTTATTCTACATGTATAATGATTGTTATTTAGTGACTTAGTGTCTGTTTGGTTGGGTGTTTCCTCAAGACAAACGTGTGTTTTGGCAATCAAACACACACGTTTATCTTCAAATCAACATGTTTGGAAAAATACATGTTTTCAATTGTCTATTGTGTTTTTGGTCTCAAACACGGTGTTTGAGGTGAAGCAACTTTGAAAGTTGCCTCTGTTGTGCGTTAGAAAATTTGATGGCATTGTGACTGTAATAACCTTGCCTTCACTCCTGGTTTTTTCTCTCAAGCTTCCTTTGCACTGATATTTTCTTCCAGCTTTGACTTCATGCGGCCACTTCTTCCAACACTTTGCACGGAGCAATGGAGCCTTGAAGCTTCCCTCTGCTTCCACTTGGTTGCAAGAACAACAACTTTTACATATTGAAATGGAATTGCAATTGCAGGAGTGTGTGAAATTCTTGTGCACATTATTGCTTTGCTTGCGGCTTTTAGAAGTAATTGGAATTTGGAATGGAGGAAGAAAGGCTCTGGATTGACAGTGAAAAAAAAGAAAGATGAGAAGGCTCTTGAAACTTTACTTTGTAATTATCCTTTTATTTGTTTTTGTGTATAATATTAATAATGATAATAGTAGACAATGAAAACATTTGCAAGCTTTCCTATTATATATTTTTATATAAAAAACTATTTTAATAAATTATTTAAAATAATATTATTTAATGAAAATTTTAACATTATACTTTATAATTTAACTCAAACATATAATTTAACATTATGAAAAAAAATTATTATTTTTGAATAATTTCATAATTAAATTCATATCTTTTTTGTAATTACACACTTAAAAGTGATTTTAATCAACATTATTTAAATATATTTATTTTGTCAAAATCACTTTTTAAATAAAAAATTTTAAACATAAATTACTTCTCTAAAAATTCATTTTTAACCAAAATAAAGTTTATAAAATCAAATTCATTCAAAATCAAGTTTACAAAATCTAATTCAAACACATACTTAAAAAAGTAAAAAAAAAAAAAGCAAGTGTATGAATTAATAATATAATAATATCATTAATCCAATTGCAATGAATCTTACTTGTCACAGGAGCAATAATGTGTATGATTGCTTATGCACGCAGCAAGAAAAAACCTAACCATAACATCATAGGTGCAACACTGCAACAAACATATAAAAACATACAGATACAATGTTACTTGCTCAATCGTTTCCATTTGTCTCATTCAATTGATTTTGACTGCAAATTAAACAATTTTCAAGTTTCTTCGAAGTTGCGTCGTCCATTTTTGGCTGCAAATGGACCAGGAACCAAATAATTGTTTTATTTTGCTATTAAAGCTCAAATGTCATTTTAAACACACGCAACAAAGGCACTAAGACGCAATCTGTTCTATTTTCTCACCAAGTGACAATGTGAGCCTGTTAATTTTTCTCACAAAAAAATTGGGCATGTTGATTTTATAATAATAGCCTTTAGAAAAAGACAACAAAAGGCATGTTTTGTTAAAGAAAGTTTGAGATAAAAGGACGATAAGGTTAATTAAAGACCAGATAATGTAAATGAAGGCTTTGTGGGTGAAGTATACCATAGAGGGTCCCATCTTTCTATTTCTATACAGGCAATTTCCATATACTTTTCTGCTGACAGTCTAGCTTTTTTTGTTTTTTCTTTTTCAAACGTTAAACCAATTTTGTTATATCTCAATTCATTCCTCCTCTCCTTTAATTTTGGGAATTCGTGAGAGTCTATATTTTCCAAAATTTCCTTAATTATTTGATGCTTGTTTAGCTTTAATTTAAAATAATAAAAAGGGATTTAATAATTTTCATAAAAACAATTTAGAAATTCTTACAAGTAAATGTAATATGGAGTTTATTAGTAAGGAAAACTTAAATAGGCCAAAGGTTGTAATACAGACGGGATTTCGAGTGGTGTAATGTGTGGGGTGGGCCAGACTCACATCATTCTTTACACCTTTCGAGTTTCCTTCGTGCTACTGTCTTTGAGTCCTATAACATAATTTTTATTAGCTTATCTTTTTTTTATTTTTTTAAAATGTAAAAGAGTTTAATTTTGATCTACCGTCATGTGTTATTAAATCATTAAAAGAATTTGACTATTACAACAATTACTTAACAAGTCTAACTATTTTAATGATATGTCAGCATATGATTAGATGACGGTATAAAAAAACTTTACACTGACAATGGATTGAAATTAAATTCAATGTAAAAATAGTATTAAAATGATGTGATCACAATTAAAATAGACCTATGCATTTGTGTTGTGAGTTATTAATTTATGAAACACTCTTATCATATTAATGAGAAAATTCAATAAATGTGTTTTCTTATAGCACAATGATCATGACATAATTAGTTTAAGTAATTATTTTCCAAATTTTTAAGGTGAACGAGTGTTTGTACAAACTACCTCATAGTCAAAGCATGGAGGTTTTGGCCTCTATATTATTATTAACATTTGATTGAAAACAAATGAAAAGATTAATGTGTGATTTTCATAAAATTATTTCTTGTAAGCTTCAAAGTTTAAAGTTTAAACTTAAAGCCATCACCTCCTTGTCCTCTACCTCTACCATCTAAAATATACATTATGCGCTTGGTTAGTTGACCTTGAGCATTCAAGAAGAGAAAATGCTAAATGTTTTGCTGTCCAAGCCCTCCAATATTGGGCTACCCTCTTGGGCCTATGTGATTCGGGCCGTTATAGGTCTATTGTGTTACCAATGACGAGTTTTACAAAAGCCCAAAGACCAACAACAGACATATTATTCTTACATTTTTAAATTATATTGTTTTCGTTCTTTATTTTTTTATTAAATAATAATTATTTGCTTATATAGGTATAGGCACTATTAAACTTAAACATTCAATCCATATGATTGTTAGATATGGTAAACAACTTGGTGAGATGTTTCATCACTTTAATAGTTGTTTGTGACAGTCGCACAGTAATCCTAAGTTTTAACTGTTAAAATGAACAGCACGTGTCATTGCTAAACAACACCTAAATCTGTTATTTATAATCGGAATATCAAAGAATGCTAAGTATACAACCCCAAAAATAAATGACAAGAATCAGAGGGGTGGAATACTGTAAATTAGTGGCAACACACAACAAGAAATATTAACATTAATGAAAATGATACTTAGCTTACATAAATAAAACCCTCACAAAATTTCATACAAGTAATTAGATAAAACTGAGATCTTACTAAAATATTTTTTTGAAATAGTACATATGAGTTCATTTAAAATTTATGTGGGGTTTGTGAGGATATAGTATCTTTAATAATTAATATAGAATTCATCTATATGTACAACACAAGAATCCACATCGTGGCTAATAAATCAGAATCTACTTATGCCAAACAACTGAAAGTTGAAATGTCTCTGCAATGCATATACCATGGCATATCCTATTGCTTCTATGTTTAACACGCACTAGCACCACCTCCTCCTCCTCCCCCACCATCCCCAGTGCCAGCAGCACCACCTCCTCCTCCTCCCCCACCATCCCCAGTGCCAGCAGCACCACCACACGCGGTCCCTCCAGCCGTGTCCCCAACAATCCCACCGATCATTCCCCCGTGCAAATGATGATCATTGTGGTGGTGGTGGTGAGCAAAACCAGCATCACCCCCACTACCAAAAGCTGGCCTGACTCCTCTCCCTTGGCATAATGATCCCAATATAGCAAGTACAACGAACATGCAGACAACTCCTATGATAAATACCATGGAAACATCGTCCATCTCTGCAAGTGCAGCCATTTAGTCAATTGGTTGCTCACATGCATGCCCAATTGCCCATTGCATCTCCATAGCTATCCTTTTTATATAATGTTTCTTAATTCCATCATAGGATAGAATTTTCGTGGTATTTGTTGCTTGAACGTAATTATCAGAAGAAGAGATAAGAGATATTTTTCGTAAAAAGACAAAAAGATAAGAGATATTTTGGAGATAGTGTTTCTTGCGAAGGTGCTTGGAATTCTGGCATGTTAGATTGTTTAGAGCAGTAAAAAAGGCTTGCGATTGTGCGCGGAAGTAATTACTAAATTACGCGTGCTGCTTTGGTTCTTAGTTCAGTCCAATATTGACCAAGACCCAGTCTTTGCTTACGTGTTTGATGTGTGTTATGTTGGAGTGTTGACTGAGTCAGTCACGTAATTATCAATGTTGTGCCATCTCCTAGTTTATTGGATAGGATAAATAGTTTCAATTTGATTCTTTATATCTTCTGTATGTATATATACCGTGTAACACTCATTTGAATTTAATTAAGAAAATACATTCCTCTAAGCATCTATATGGTATTAGAAGTCTATCTACCTAACCCGCAAACTCATCCTTCCTGATGACCACTGGAACCTCCACTGACACTGTTCTCCCTGCACCTTCCACCCTCACTCTTGCTCGCCTGCCTTGCTTGATCCAAAAGACCTTGTTCAGTTTAATACTATTGCCCCTCCTTCCTATCAAACTAAACGACAACAATTATCCAACCTAGTGTAAACAACTGTGCTCCAATCTTGTTGGTCATGATCTTGTTGGCTATGTCACTGGAGCAACCCCTGCCCACCACCAACCATTGACCAAGATGAAACACCCCTCATCTTGTGTACTCCTATCGGGTGTTCTGAGATCAACTCTTGCTTCTAGCCATCCTTGGCTTTTATGTGGTTGATGCACGTGCCATTATGTCTTCTGATGATACTGCCACTGAAGCTTGACTCAAACTTCAACGCGCCTATGCTAATCGCTTATGTTCTAGAATTATGTCCTTTAAAGAATGTCTACGTTTTATCATTAAAGGCACCTCTTCGGTGCATGAGTATCTTCGTTCCATTAAAAGCATTGCTGATGAGCTTGCTCTTATAGGTCACCCTCTTGATGATCTTGACCTTGTTATCCATGCCCTTAATGGTCTGGCTTCTTCCTTCGGGGAATTTTCCACACCCATACGGACTCGAGATGATCTTTTTTGATGAGTTGTTTGACAAACTGGTTGATTTTGATCTCTTCCTTCAAGGTGAAGAACGCTTCACAAGTAGTGTTCCTGCTTCTGCAAACTATGCCAACATGCATGGTGCCCCTGGTGGAAGAGGAAAGCCCACCTCTAGCTCTCATCACTCTTTCCAACCCTTTACTGTAAAGAAGACCAATGCCTCACTCAATCCAATTGCGTGCCAATTTTGTGACAAACGAGGTCACATTGCAAAGAATTACTTTAAGATATATGGGTATCCACCAAAGAATCCTAGTCCTACCGCCTATGTTGCCACCACATCTCTCGACACCAATTCCACCTGGCTCCTTGACTCTGGAGCTTCTCATCATATCACAAATGATCCCCATAATCTCTGTTGAAAACTAAACTTGATTTTGGCCCATTTGATATTTGGGCCTTAATTGTCTAAATAAGGGTCCATATTCTAGAAAGAAGTTCTAGATAATTCTAGCTTAGAAATCCTAGTAGTTTATTGAAAAATCTAGAAACTAGTAGTATGTTGATATTTGTATGGAGATCTCTAGAAGATAATTTGTAACCATTAGATTAAAATGTGTTGGCAAAATCTTAACCATTGGTTAAGGAGGTGCCACTAGTATAAATAGGGGTCATGGTTATGAGTTTGAATCAAGCCAAAAATACAAAGCATTCCTTCTTTAAGAAAGAATAACCTTCTCTCAAGTATTCTCTTCTCTTCCCTTCCCCTCAAAATTTCCTAAAACCCCTTCTCATTTCCAACAAAGTGGTATCAGAGCATAGGTTCTGATACGAAATCCCTTAATAGTCATGGCAAGTAATGGCGCGGCATCCTTCCAAGTCCCACTTCTAAAGGGGAGCACCTACGATAATTGGAGTATCAAAATGAAGGCTCTTCTTGGAGCACATGATGTTTGGGAGATCGTTGAAAAAGGCTATAAGGAGTTTCAAGATGAAGCTTCACTATCTCAAGCACAAAAAGAAATTTTGAAGGATTCAAGAAAGAGAGACAAAAAAGCTCTCTTCCTCATCTACCAAGCATTGGATGAAGATGAGTTCGAGAAGATTTCCAATGCGACATCCGCTAAGGAGGCATGGGAGAAGCTTCAAACTTGTTGCAAAGGAGAAGACAAAGTAAAGAAGGTGCGTCTCCAAACTCTAAGAGGTGAGTTTGAATCCTTACATATGAAAGAGTCCGAGTCCATTTCCGATTATTTTTCAAGAATTCTCGCTGTTTCAAATCAACTTAAAAGAAATGGTGAGAAGTTAAAAGATGTAAGGATTATGGAGAAAATACTACGTTCTTTGGATCCAAAATTCGAACATATTGTTGTGACAATTGAGGAAACCAAAGATTTGGAGGCTATGACGATTGAACAACTTCAAGGATCATTGCAAGCCTATGAAGAGAAGCACAAAAAGAAGCAAGAAATAATCGAGAAACTCTTCAAAATGCAACTAAAAGAAAAAGAAGAAAGTCATGGAAATGAGAGAGGCCAACGAGGTCGAGGTAGAGGCCGAGGTCAAGGACGAGATTTGGACGCTCACAATAATGGACGAGGTTCAAGATTCATCAACAATAGTTACGAGAAAGGAGAAAGTTCAACAAGAGGATGTGGAAGAGGACATTCAAGCACAAGATATGATAAATCTCAAACTCGATGCTATAACTGTCAGAAGTTTGGCCACTACGTTTCAGAATGTAGATTTTTCAAGAATAGAGTTGAGGAGGAAACCAATTATGTGGAGGAGAAGGATGAGAAGTTTGAAACAAGACACGCTAGCACGTGGAGGCAATGAAGGAAGCCAAGAAAACACATGGTACTCTTGGACACCGGCAAGCAACCATACGTCTGCGAAAAAGAAGCATGTTCGTGGATCTTGATGAATCGAAGAGTGGCAATGTCTCGTTTGGTGACGAGTCCAAGATTCCGTGGAAAGGAAAGGGTAAGATCTTAATCCGCATGAAAGATGGAAAACATGAATTTATCTCAAATGTCTACTATGTCCCAAATATGAAGAACAATATTTTGAGTTTGGGACAACTTTTAGAAAAGGGCTATGATATTCACATGAAAGATTCCAACCTTCTCCATTAGAGATGGGAAAAACAATCTCATAACCAAGGTACCAATGTCAAGAAATAGGATGTTCCTATTGAATATCCAAAATGATGTAGCAAGATGTCTCAAAGCTTGCTACAACGATGAATCTTGGCTTTGGCATCTTCGTTTTGGGCACTTAAACTTTGGAGGCTTAAGTTTGCTGTCGAAGCACAAGATGGTGAGAGGCCTACCTTCTATCAGCCACCCCGATCAACTTTGTGAAGGATGTTTACTTGGAAAACAATCTTAATGAGTTTTCCAAAGGAGTCAAACTCAAGAGCCAAGAAGCCGCCGAGCTCATACATCTGCCGACGTTTGTGGCCAATTAAGCCAAGCTCACTTGGTAAAAATAATTACTTTCTCCTTTTCATTGATGACTTTTCAAGAAAAACATGGGTCTATTTCTTGAAACAAAATCGAAGTTTTCACCGCTTTCAAGAAGTTCAAAGTCAAGTAGAGAAAGAAAGTGGTGGCTCAAGATCAAAGCCATGAGGATCGACGAGGTGGAGAATTCACTTCCAAAGAGTTCCAAGAGTTTTGTGAAGAGAATGGAATCAGACGACCCCTGTCGGTTCCAAGATCCCCCCAACAAAACGGTGTGGCAGAAAGAAAAAATCGAACAATCCTTGATATGACTCGAAGCATGCTCAAAAGCAAGAACCTTCCAAAAGAATTTTGGGCAGAAGCTGTGGCGTGTGCAGTCTATCTATCCAATCGATCTCCAACAAGAAGTGTGTTGGGAAAGACACCACAAGAAGCATGGAGTGGAAGAAAGCCTGGTATCTCACACTTGAGAGTTTTCGGAAGCGTAGCCCATGTCCATATCCCAGATGAGAAAAGAACCAAACTTGACGACAAGAGTGAAAGATTCATCTTCATCGGTTATGACTCAAGCTCAAAAGGCTACAAGTTGTATAACCCAAACAACAACAAGATTAAAGTTAGCAGAGATGTCATCTTTGATGAAGAAGGACAATGGGACTTTGGAGCTCGTGAAAAGGAATACAATTTCTTTCCTCAGTTTGAAGAAGAACAAACATCTAGAGAAGCTCAACAAGAGATCTCCTCACCAACATCAACCACTTCGGAAGACACTGGGAGGACAGGATGTGGACGTTATAGAAGTCTTCAAGATCTCTTTGATAAACTGAGGCGTTACCACCACGAAACCTTCAAGACTTTTATGAGGGAAATTGAGAGAATGGACAACCTCACCCTATTCTCGTCTCTTTGCAAATCGCGGAACCCGTGAACTTTGAAGAAGCTGCGCAAGATAAAAGATGGAGAGATGCTATGGATGAAGAAATTAAAGCTATCGAGAAGAACGACACGTGGGAACTCGTCTCCCTTCCAAAAGGGCATAAGGCTATCGGTGTCAAGTGGGTGTACAAGACAAAGAAGAATGCCAAGGGAGAAATTGAAAGATATAAGGCAAGACTAGTTGCAAAAGGATATAGTCAAAAGGCTGGGATCGATTATGATGAGGTGTTTGCTCCGGTTGCTCGTCTAGAGACCATAAGACTTATAATATCTTTAGCGAAATTAACACAAGTGGAGAATTCACCAGATGGATGTGAAGTCGGCTTTTTTGAATGGAGTCCTCGAGGAAGAAGTGTACATCGAGCAACCTTTGGGATACAAGGTGAAAGGACAACAAGACAAAGTTCTCAAGTTGAAGAAGGCACTTTATGGGTTGAAGCAAGCGCCAAGAGCATAGAACAATCGGATTGATAAGTACTTCCAAGAAAACGAGTTCACCAAATGTCCACATGAGCATGCTCTTTATGTCAAAATTAAAGAAGGAGACATTTTGATAGTGTGCTTATATGTGGATGATCTGATCTTCACTGGCAACAACCCAAGACTATTTGAAGAGTTCAAGAAGATAATGACCAATGAATTTGAGATAGACATATCGGACAAATGGCATACTACCTTGGCATTGAAGTTAAGCAAAATGATGATGGAATCTTCATCTCACAAGAATCATACACAAAAGATATCCTCAAGAAGTTCAACATGGACAATTGCAAGCCAATAAGTACACCAATGGATTGTAGAGTCAAGTTGTCAAAGCAAGAAGATGGAGAAAGAGTAGATCCAACATTCTTCAAGAGCTTAGTTGGAAGCTTGCGATACTTGACATGCACAAGGCCTGACATTCTCTATGCAGTTGGAGTCGTGAGTCGATACATGGAGAATCCAACATCCTCTCACTTGAAGGTTGCAAAGAGAATTCTACGCTACCTTAAAGGTACGGTTAACTTTGGCTTATACTATTCTTTTTCTAATGATTACAAGCTCGTTGGATATAGCGATAGCGATTGGGGAGGAGATATAGATGATCGAAAGAGCACCACTGGGTTTGTGTTCTACTTGGGAGACACTGCTTTTACTTGGATGTCAAAGAAGCAACCAATTGTCACTCTTTCTACGTGTGAAGCTGAGTATGTAGTTGCTACCTCATGTGTTTGCCATGCAATTTGGCTTCGAAATTTATTAAAGGAATTGGGCATGCCACAAGGGGAGCCAACAAGGATAGGCGTGGATAACAAGTCAGCAATAGCTTTGGCCAAAAACCCAGTCTATCATGATCGAAGTAAACATATTGATACACGTTATCACTATATTAGAGAGTGCATCATGAGAAAGGATGTATAAGTGGAGTACGTAAGAACTCAGGATCAAGTTGCTGATATCTTCACCAAGCCACTAAAGCAAGAAGACTTTATCAGGTTGAGAAATTTGATCGGAATGACAAAATCAAGTTTAAGGGGGGCTGTTGAAAATTAAACTTGATTTTGGCCCATTTGATATTTGGGCCTTAATTGTCTAAATAAGGGTCCATATTCTAGAAAGAAGTTCTAGATAATTCTAGCTTAGAAATCCTAGTAGTTTATTGAAAAATCTAGAAACTAGTAGTATGTTGATATTTGTATGGAGATCTCTAGAAGATAATTTGTAACCATTAGATTAAAATGTGTTGGCAAAATCTTAACCATTGGTTAAGGAGGTGCCACTAGTATAAATAGGGGTCATGGTTATGAGTTTGAATCAAGCCAAAAATACAAAGCATTCCTTCTTTAAGAAAGAATAACATTCTCTCAAGTATTCTCTTCTCTTCCCTTCCCCTCAAAATTTCCTAAAACCCCTTCTCATTTCCAACAATCTCTCCATCAAAGGGGAGTACAATGGACTTGATCAACTTTTGGTAGCAAATGGCAAGGGTCCTCCCATTACCCATTTAGGGTCTACTACTACTAGCCCTCATAGTCTGATTTTAATACTTCGACATGAAATGTAAAATGTTAGAAGACTAATTAATGTATTGTTTAGATGTGAGTAAAGAGGTGAAAAGGAAGGGAAAGGTGATAATTATGTTGAATGGATAGATTCTTGCAGTATAATTATGACAAATTCTTCCTAAAATCAATCTTTGATGGAGCTTTTCTCATGATTTTTAAGCTTTGTTATGTTGTATGATTGTTTACCTCTTTGTTTAGTCTTTTGGTTATTTTTTATAAGGCTGATTTTTTTACTTGTTGTCTTTTAAATTCTTAGGTGATTGAATTAATGAGGTTCACTTATGATCAAGTGAGAAGGAATTAAAGCAACAAGGAGTGCAGGAACCTCTTCTGGACATCCACTCTTAAGCAGCGGAAGCGCCCAAAACTCCACAAAGCCATCCATTTTGGACAGCTACCACTCAGGCTCCCGGAACCCACCGTTTGAATGGTGGGTCGTAACTTTGCATACGTTTTTTTTTTTTTTTGTCATATAAATAGAAAATGGATAGAATGAGAAGGGGAGGATGGCTGGGAACAAGAGAAAAAAGAGTTTTACTACCCTAATTCGAAAAAGAAGAGATTCAAGAAGAAGATTTGAAGATTCAAGTCTTTCCTCTGTTTATCTTTCATTTGTATCATGTGTAGCTAACTCCTCTAAGTTAGGGATAGGATGTAACTTGACTTGGATGATTTTGAGCTTTGAACTTGTTTCTATGCTTTAAATGTTTATCCTTTGTTTTAATTTATGAGTTGGCCTTCAATATTTTGATTCTTGAGTTCATGTACGAGGTTGGAAAACTTATATGTGTTCTAGTTTTTAAGGATAAGCATCTTAATGTTAACAAGGTTTAAGAATAGACTGTTTTATAGGTTCTTCAATTTCTCCCTTCTTGTAAAGCCCATATACTGAAGCAAATGTTTTTTGCTGCCCAAACCCTCCAGTTTTGGGCTATGTTGGGGCTGTGTGATTTCCCAAAGACCAACAAGACATATTATTTTACATTTTTAAATTATATTGTTTTCATTCTCTATTTATTTTTATTAAATAATAATAATTTGCTTATATAGGTATAGGCACTATTGAACTTAAAAACATTTCATCCATATTATTTTAAGATATGGTAAATAACTTGGTGAGATGTTTCACCACTTTAATAATTATAAGTGATAGCCGGCTAGCCGCACAGTCATACAAACTAGAAATCTCATACAAACTAGAAATCCCAAATTGTAACTGTTAAAAATGAACAACATATGTCATTGCTGAATAACACTTAAATTTATTATCTATAATAGGAATATTAAAGAATGCCCTATAAGTATATACAACCGGCAAATCGAATGACAAGAATGAGAGGGAGTAATAATTGTAAGTATATATGAATTTAGAACACCATATATATATATATATATATATATATATATATATATATATATATCATATCAGTCTTGGCCATGATTTTATTGAACAGTTTTTTTAGAGAGCTAAATCTTCCTCTCAAGTTTTAAGTCGTTATGTCGCTCTTAATAGATAAAATTCACTTTCTGTGATGGGTTGAGAGGAGACTTAACCTGTATATATAGATATACGTACTTTATGTTAATCTTAAGAGTCCCTCCTATCACGGGTTATTGCAGGATTAAGCCTATACTAAGTGTGTGTTATGTAAATTATGTTGGCCACAATTATCTTCTACTATTTATACACTCACAATTATTATAATTAAAAACTAATTTACATGACACACTCTCAATGACACAATATAAGAGAATTTTCTTATAACCGTATATCTAAAATCACTCCAAAATGAACAGCCATTATGTCTCGCTGCACCCTTGGAAAGCGTTAGCTTGTTGTATAGCTAGTTTGCCTGTGCCTCATTTGCTAGTTGTTTTGTTTCTTGTTAGGAATGCTGGACTCTGAAATATCTGACCTAAATTTGACCTCACATGACTATTCACGTTGTTTGATACCCACTTCATTATTAGATTTTGCAAAACACAATCAGGTGCCAATCAGATTGTGTGACCAAAGCTATTGTTAATTTAAGTTTCTCTAGGAGGGAAGAAGGTGTGATTTGTTGAGCGCAGAGGTTGGTCAAGCTGCTTCTCAAGAATAAGTAAACTACTAATTAGTTGGTGGAAGAAAAGGCCAAGTTCACCCTCAAAGTAACATGCCCTATATATTCTTTTCAGTGAAAAAAGTATTGTGTTGTTGTAAAATATTCTTGCTGAAGAAAAAGAGCAAGAGCAAAGAAAGTGCTCAAGTTCACCAATTATGTACTCGAAAGTTTCAAGCAAGGCGGATTCCCGAATTTGAGTACCAATTGGGCTAAGGGGAGGAGAAAGATTCAATTTCCATCAGCTTCTTTTGTTGTATTAAATGAAAATTAAGAGAAAGCTATAATTTTGTAATAAAAAGTATGAAGCTAATTAAGAAGAAAAGGAGAAAGAAAAATGATAGGAGATTGGAAGTTCAAATTGAGAACATACATATCTGCAGCCCTCTAGTTATCCTCAAACAAGCTGAATGTCACTAAATCACATCGACATTAATTTGCTGCAATCCTTTACTTAATTACAAAGATATTGATACTAACTCGTCTATTTCTATACAGAGAAATCGACAAAAAATAATAATAAATCAGCAAAATTTTATATTCTATACAGCAAAATATACCTCACCAACTACTTTCCACCCCAAAAAGATAAAGAGAGATACCTCTTTGCCAGAAAGAAGCTCGACCATTAAATTAAAAAAGAAAAATCATACACAGCCATGGCCACCACCATCACAAGTGCAGCCATCGTTGCTGGAGATAGTACCATTTTGTCGGGGTTTGGTACTTAGGCAACAGCACATGAGACCCACCAGCAACATGAAGCCCCATGCAGTAGCCAAAGACTCAGCCCAGCTCAAGTAATAATGCTCCATTTTTCTTCTATATATCACTCCACCTCTGCCTTTGATCTTCAGCTCCTTTCATCATCTCAGATCCTCAACCATAAGCTTTTTAGGCCTCATCAAATCCATCGAGGATGAGAGTTGAGAGTTGAGTTGAGACCACTGAAGGGTTGGTAATGGTATCTACCCTTTTAAAGACAGAGAATAATGGCATCAACTGGGATGGTGAAAGAGAGATTTGAGTGAGAAAATAGTGGCGCACATGAGCTGAGCTTGAAAGAGGCCGAAATAACATGGGCCAGCCTGTGTGTTTAATAGCCACCTTAGCAGAAGTCTCCACCCTTCCTTATCTCTTAAAGCCACACGTCAAATTGTGGTTTCTTCTCGTCAATCATATATAGCCAAAAATTATTTTCAGTGATTCTTGAGATTAACCTTTTAAGCTTAATAAAAGGTGTTACTGTGGTTTATATAAAATTTACGTGAATAAAGATATCCACTAGGGAATATAAATCAGTATTTAGTTAGCAGTTTATAATTAGTAACTTTTAGTGATCTATTTACTCATTTTTTGCTTCATTAGGCTGAGACTATAGAGCCATTCTGTGTGCGCTACATGACCTACACCACGTAAGGTCCCCTAATAATAAATATAAATAAGCTAAGCATTAGAATGAAAGGAATGATGTTGAAGAAGATACACATTGAGAGAATGGTTTTCATTTGATTTTATTCCATAGCGTACTACTTTCTTTAGTTTATTGTAGAACAGAAATAAAGATACATATACCAATCTACGCGTTGCTTGCAAAGCTCGCCTTTTCCTTTCATGGAGGTGCATCTGGCCATCCCATCACATAAAAGAAAGTTCAAACGAAATTCAATCTATACCTACATATAAACTGTTTCACATTTTGAAAATGCACAATATGTTCATAAGTGGATTAATTAGATGCAATAAATTTTTTCATATTTACCCTGTGAATTTCACGAGAATACAATCAGTTAGAATTAAGATTATACGAAATTCAAACTGTGTCCATGTTTCCATGGTTCAACTAATTACAGGGCCAGCTAAAGGAACTTCTTCGTGGAAAGGAAAAGAAGGGAAACAACAAAAAAGACAAGCTAGACTAAACTGCCACAGGACGATCTAGAATAGCATCATGACAACATAGTTGTCTTGTATGTACATGGCCATAAAATCAACATCCATTACTACACAATATGTGGTCCTCCTTTCACTTCAATTCGTTAAACATGTAATCTTGGGCACTCAGAAGTAAAGGAGGGAAAAATGAACACACATACCAAATGGTGTCGTGTACGCTACGGCTATGCATTCCCCCACGTGTTGTCGTCCAGCGCTAGCAAAAAATGAAGTAAAAATGAGTAGTAACTCGTAAGATGGACAGCCAAAAGCCTTAACAGGTGGCACCAACTTCTTTTCTCTTTTTTCCATTGAAGAAAACATAAAATTATTCCTTTATGCGAACTTTTGTTTGAGGGTCAGCACAAAGCAGATTCCTCAATTTTCCGCAGGAAAAGCAAACACTGCAGGTTATGATTTGAAACCTTGAATTAATAATTTTGTTTATATTAAGTAAACGGTAGCAAAAGAGTTGGGAAAGAAGTGGGAACATATATTTTTCCTGCTCATGTTTATCCTCCAATGGCATCCTTTCCTCACTCTCCAACTTCTCACGCAGCATGCATAAAATATGAAATGCCATCCCGTATACCATTTAATATCAATGGCCATGTTCTTTATACTTGACTAATTGAGCACCCTTTTCTCTTATGAAAGTCACCATAAAAGTGGAAGAGGCCCGACCAGCACCACCCATTTCACAAAAGGCAACAGTAAAGTAGCAAACATGCAGTCCTCAAAGGATAGGAGCTGGTGCACAAAGAACATGAAGATAAAGCAGCATGCACAACAAAATCTCAGGCAGAATCAGGTCAATATATTTGATTGAAGAACTTAAGTCAGATCCACTATGTACTAAAACTGAGGAGCATGCTCTTAGAAGGATACCATTTTTTAAATCTTTTCCAGAACAGCATTCACACTATCAAAATGAATGAAACCTAAAAATACAAAACATAAAGATATTAAAAGTATCTTGTGTCACCAATTTCTGGACGCAATTAAGAATTGCGACAACTATAGATGGTACTACGGTGATGACAATGTCAAGCTTACAGCAAAGTATCAATGTTGCAATGCTTCCTTGTAAATATAATCAACAATGAAAACAGTGTACTTTACAAAAAAAACAAGATTCCTGACAATTTACAATCTGTTGGTAATCTGCAATAATTGGCAGCCTTCCCAAGAAAGTTCCATTCCAGCTAAAGGAAATTACTTTAACTGAAAAGCAGCAACACCTAAAACAACATTTATAACAGCAAAGCTATATCAGTTTTGTTGTCAGCATCAACATTACAAGGAAAGAAGAAGTTGGAAATCTACAAAAAACGTTGGAAATCTACAAGGAAAGAAAAAGCTGGAAATCTACAAGGAAGTATGTTGCTATTTTCAAAAATCAAGTTTATAAGTGACACAATGTCACAGAATTGTACTCAAAAACCATGCCACCACCAATGGAGCATAACATGTCAACACCCCAAACTGAGAAGTACAAAGGGGCCCTCGTGGGATCAAATCATAAATAGTTAATGAACTTCTCTTCCAAGTTCTCCAGCCTGAAGAAATCTACAATCAAGCCTGCAGTGCACTAATTAATTTTCTTAGTTTTCACTTTTCACCTATGTCTGGTGTTAAATTTCAGATTTGATCAGATAACTTTCCAATGATATCAATATCATGACATTAATAAGCCAAAAGGCATAAGAAATATGACCCCACTTTCAGTCTTGCAGACTTTCGAAAAATCAATAATCCAAAAGTAACTATGCAAAAGGTAAACGAAAATAAAGAATGATCAAATACAAAAAGTGAGGCCATCACACTTTGGGCTCTATTTAAATGTACATCTCTCTCATAGATCACAAGGTAGTTTACCACTTATTTCATTTCAATCCCAGTAAAACATTAGCATATTATTAAAAGTCATTCATGCACCCAACAGTGATAGGAGAAGCAAGACCAACCTCAATAAAAGTTATAAAACATAAAACGAAGGATTTCCAATATGTTTCATGTTAGCGAGAACTAAGTTTTCAATAGGATATGTTAACTGAAAACGGGACTTATTTATTGTTCTTGAGATCAGACACAGACAAAAACAACAATAACAACAACAACAACAACAACTAAAGCCTTGTCCCACTAGATTGGGCCGGCTACATTGATCAATGCCATTGGGCTCTATCAAAGACCAAATTTTCAGTAAAACCATTTAGAGAAAGGTCTTTTGTAATGGTTTCTCCTAGTGTTTTCTTAGGTCTTCCTCTAACCCTTCTAATCAAACTATCTTCCATTCGATCAGCTTTCCTCATTTGAGCCTTTATTGGTCTTCTTATCGCGTGACCAAACCACGTTAGGCGAGTTTCCATCATCTTCTCCTCAATAAGTGCTACTCCAACTAAAGAGGCTACTTTTTCATCCTAATACCTATAAGCTAGTAGCTACATATTTGTTTCTCAATCACTTCAAAAAGGAGTTGTACTTTACATATTTTGTACCTAAACCAAGATTACTAAGCATATGGTCATATGTAAATGTAGAGGCAGAAAGCACTCACATCCAGAAAATGCCCTGTAAGCTACAGCTCACTATAATTGCGCCACACTGCACGAAATTCTTCACGGAATGTGTTTAGTCGTGCTTTCAAGTTAGGTGTTCTAAAGCTCGCATGCAGGATGGTAGCTGAAAGGAGCAAGAAAGTAATCAACTTAAAAGCACAAACAAAATGCTAACAGTATAATTAAATACTAAAACTTCTCAGTATGTGATGTACCAAGAAGACCAATAGCAAGCGCCCATAAAACAGTTAGGAGACCAGCAGAAACAAACCAAAGGAAGAAACTTGCTGCAAAAAAGAGGGTAGAAAAGTTAGCACTACCGAGATAAGAAATGTAAAGAGCAATGACTGACAGCACTCCCCTGAATACTATTGATTAAAGAAAAATAATCCCTGTTTCAAAGACTTCAATTACCAGAAGAAAATATCAAGACAAACACCCAACGAGGCCGACCACATATATAAATTGCTCTCTTGGCTGATGGACGTCCACGAATAACAGGCCTGGAATTTGAATAAGTATTAAAGATGCAGCAAAATCTGAAGCCTTACAAAGATAATAACAACCAAACATACTTACGTAAGAGGAGGTCTCATCTTGGCTGCTAAATGAGGTGAAAATTGCCTAACTGTTCGTGTTACCTTTTCACTAAAGGTACCTGCAAAGCTGCAAAAAAATTACAAATTAGATTGATGTGCTAGAAATATTAAAGGGTACACGCTTTCATTATTATAGTAGAACTGGGGCAGACTATACGAAATTGAGCAACAGGGGAACCAAATGAAGTATCTCATTTAACAAGATAGTTTAAAAAAATGAAAAATGGTTCAAGCAAGCAAAAATGAAGGTACAAACATCATGACAAGGAAGAGTGACAAAAGCAACCATGAAAAAGTATAATTATTTTCTTTTTTGGATGAAAACATAATTCAACTACTTTAGATATTATAATTAAATAATAACTTGTTTAAGGCGAATACTTCCACTTAATTTAAGATTTATGTAGTCAAGCATAAACGTTAATGATGGAGCACATTACTTGTTGAGAGAACCAGATTGCCAAGTTTTCATTTAACAAAAATTGTCTACATACAGTCCCAGAAGTCACTTGTTTGTGCAATGCAATATCGACAAAATCTAAGTCACAAGATTTGAAATAAAAAAAGAGAAAAAAGAAATCAGCCATAAGGCTTAAATCACTATCTACCTCAGAAAAAGATAAATAAATAAACAAATAAAACCACTATCACCACCCATCCCCAATCCCCAACTATGCAACATCAAGAACAGAGTCAAGTTTTTATACACATATAATTTTGTATATAATAAAGTAACATTTTATATACTTACTATCACTCAAATTTAAACATTTAACTGAGATAGGGACTTGGATACCATAGTTCATTAAACAAAGCATATAAGTGTCCGAAATGCTAGGGGTTGAGTATACAGGGAAAAAAAAAATCTAATTCAGGCCCTTCAAGTCATACATACTAGGTAGTGCTTTGCTAAATTGATTTTTTTTTCTCCAGAATATTGAAGACTTCATACTTTCTAAATTTCATAGATGTTCTGGATTTAGTACAATATTTATTCAATTATTTTACATATTCTACAGTTAGCCTTCCTAGGAAAAAGAATGATCTAATAGCTTGTGTCAACATCCCATATAATCAGATATTTAGAATTTGAGATCCAGCAATAGAGTGCATAAAGTCATAACTCTTTAGGTAAGTTCACCTGTTTTTTCTCCCTAGCTCCCCCTTTGTATTCAAGTGCTGTGGTATAACCCCTTGGAGTTCTTTTTCATTCTCTCTTTTGTAACCATGATAAAGTCACAGTAATCCCTTAATCATTTTACATCTATAAATCTATAAATACTCTCCCTCTCTGCATACTAGACTAGTGGAGTACTAGAGAGTAGAGAAGATAAACTACCATTATATCTGAGTCATGGGCAAAGGTAATTATGCTGTTATTTCCGGTAGCCATCTAAAGTACCTAATCTGAAATCCTAAAATCTAAATTTGATCAAAGCTCTTTAAACTTCAATTAAGCTTTTTTCCAATACCCACATTTTCCATACTCCACACTAACCATATTTGTTTATGTGTATATCTCAAGATTTAAAAAAAGTACAAAATTTATGTACTTTCCATAAGATTTAAGGAAAAAACACCAAGGTGACTATCATCTAGCTCTCTGAAAATTAAATATATCGTCAACTTGCTACACAAATCATGCACCATGAAAACATATCCAATGCTAGAAGTCAAACTATCAAGTTTTCTAGTTTTATGATAGTATGCGTTATGGGGTTTGACCATGCAGTTAAAGCCAATATATATCATCTAGAAAATCACCATATACAAATTTTCCTAGGTTACTTTAAAGCATATCTCTGCATAAAATTACACTATGAACACTACAGAGTATTCCACCAAAGGAAGCACAATATTTCTTTTCCAAAGCTACGCCCACAAAATATGGCATCCATGTCACATAAAACTAGAAAGAAAAAAGGATGTTCAACCCAAAAAAAAAAAGGATGAATGAACATATTAAACTGCTAAACTTTGATGTCAGGGATTTTGTTAAACATGATGCCAAACAAGCACAACATTGAACCATGAGATATTTTGGTTGCATGAGTACAAAGATGAGACTACCATTGCCTAAAAATAGCAACAATATCCTAACTGATACAAAACCTGCCCACCTAAATAGTACAACATCATTAGACTAAGATGTTTGTGAAATCAAGTTAACTCCAACCAATGATGTAATGTAATATAGAAAGATAGATAATAACATTGCTTACCTGTCGTTTAGAAAAGCAATGCTAAGTGCAGTAAGAAACGCAGCTACTATAGCGATCGGCCTCCGAAGAAAACCCAAGACTACAATTCAAAATGTAAATGTTAGAACAGGAAGGCGTATATCAATTGGGGAAAATGAATAAATGATATTCGTTATGCTCACTTACTGAGAACAGAAACAATCAAAATGAAGTAGTTGGTCCGATAGCTGCAATTACAAGCATAACCACATTATTTATTAGAGAAAAACATGAAATTAGAAATTCTAATCATATATTGGTCTGTCTGTATAGATAATTGAAAAGACAAAAAAAAGTCATTCCCCAAACGTAAATGAGTTTATCCAAGTTTGGGATATGTATAGTTATTGAAAAACAGAAACTGATTTAATTAATAAATGATTTTATCTTTGTAGTTCAAAAGTTATCAAGGAATCCTCAAAAAAAAAAAATTAATACAAAAATTGAGAACCATTCGCAAGCATACACAGATATAACATGATCAACTACTTAGGTAAGATAGTAAATCTATATTGTAGCTTCAATTTTTATTTTCAGTACGATATATTTTTATTATAGTTACAAAAATGTGTTGGTTATATTTCTTGGTTTTAAAATTTTGTGAATATAATAAAAACAATGTGGTGTTTTTTTATATAATTATAATGAAAATGAAAGAATATCTAAATAAAAAGAAAATGAAAAGGCAGCAAAAGCAATAATGTGTATGATTGGAAAGGGTGAAATGGTACTAGTAGAGATTGCATTTGAGGCGGCTACTCCATTTAGAGTAGGATCGAGGAACGGTGAATCGGGAGAAGAATTCCGAGAGAGGGCGCGGCGGCGATGACCAATCCACTTCGCGGAGGGCGTCCATCAGATCTTCAGCTGTCACGTTTCCCCAATCCATGTCTTCCAAGATTCTTCTCTTCCGCGATGCAAAACCCTACCCACAAATTTTGAAGGAAAATCGTACGATGATTGGAATTTGAAGGAAGGGAAATGGAAATTGGCGACGATTTCTGTTGGCAACGAAGTGATCGATTGTTTTGACCAGTAAAGAATGAAAGTGAAAACTATGATGTTGTTAATATCATATCATAATATGTATGGGTTGGTGCAAGAGAACGTGATGAAAAAGCGCATTATTTCTCCTTTGTTTTTTAAAGAAGGAAATCAAATCACTAATGATTTTGTTAAGAATTAGTTATATGTATAATTAATTTTTAAAAAAATTAATTATAAAAAGATTAACTTATGTTTATATAAATTAATTTATAATTAATTTTAAGATAAAAAAATTTATTTAAATTGTATAAAAAAATAATTTTTATGTATTAAATTATTAAAAATATATAAAATAATTAAAAAAATTATTTAACTGTGAATAAATAAGTTTTTTTTTCTTGAGTTTTTAAAATAATTTAAAATTAAATAATTATAAGCTTAAATTAAAATAAAAATTTAAAATTTATTTTTAATTATAAAAAATAATTTTAATTTATAATTAATTTTACGTACTATAAAAAAAATAAGATAAATTTTAGATAAACAAATTTTATTTGAAAAAACAGATTATTCTAAAAAATTAATAAAAAACAAGCATGTTTTAATGTAAAACAATTTCAAGCAATGATTTAATTATGGTACAATAAATATTATATAACTATAATTTTTTTGTGAGAACTTTTAATAAAATGAGTTAATATTATTATTAATTCTTATATGTATAAGTAGTTTCTATTACTTTAATTTATTCAATAATTATTTTTAATTTTTACAAAATAGTAACTAAATTTTGTCAGATTCTTCTGTGTAGTATTACTTTTATGGTATTTAAGTATCATTAAAAGAATTTGATTGTAATAACTATTTAAAAAATCAAAATATTTAAATATTGTATCAATAAATAATAAAGAAATAATATAAGTTTTTTAACTAAATCAAAATTAAATCTATTAGTAATATGATAAAATATCATAATTTCTTTTGATGCAAGCACAATAGTAGAAGGAATAGATTACAAAACAAACTATCCTAACAAACATGTCATAGAACATCATCTCATATGTTTGGAGGTAAAATTTGTTTTAAACGTTACGTTAACATGTTTGACTGAAGCAGAATTATGGGGCATTTTTCATGGGTTACAGATTGCTAAAGCCTTACATCTTCATCACATTATCATTGAGTTTGATTCCCTCTGTGCAGTTCAGTTTTTGGAGAATGGGTGTGATGCTGCTCACCCCTGTGCCCCTCTTGTTCATGCTATCCGTTCCATTATGGAGTATAGTAGTGAGATTAAATGTCAGCACGTTTACCGTGAGATAAACGCCTGTGCAAATGCCTTGGCTAAACATGGCCAAGGTTTGGAGTTGGGTATCCATCAGTTTCAACAGGTTCCTTCGTTCCTTTCCATTCCATTTCTTGCTGATGTTTCTGGTACTCTATTTGATAGAGTTGTAACTTAATTTGTCTTGTGTGTGGGCTTTGGCCCGACAATCCAAAAAAAACATGTTTGAGAGTTTCTAAATAAGAATTATGTTTGAGTGCAAACGTGATTCTAATATCCTAAACGTGAAAGTAACATTTTGTTACTTTTGTAATGAAAGAAAACTAGTTTGTATGTGTATTAACAAAAATATCATTATAATTTGATATTATATCATTATTTTAATAATATTTAAATAAATATAACCTAATAATTTTTAAAAATATTATCATAGTTATATTCAAAGTAATTTTATTTTATAATATCTCAAACAAACTTAACTTTTAAAAGAATTTTTTTGCCATCAATTTATTTATAATAAATATTTTTAACATCAATTTATGAATAATTTAACTCAAAATAACTTATACCCCTTTTGACATCTAAAAATAATTTTTATCAACATTATCCAAACAACATTCATTTTAACAAAATCAATTTTGAAATAAAAGTTTTCAAATATAAATTACTTCACTCAAACTCACTCCTAACTAAAATTAAGTTCATTCAAAATTAAGTCTATAAAATTTAATCTAAACACACACATAACTATGGATTTTAATCCTTGGTTATCACTTATGGTAGGTTTTTCACATAAATTTGTATGGGATTCAAGTAATTTAAGTATAAAACTTAATATATATATATATATATTTTTTTTTTTTTTAATTTTTTTCACTTAATATGAATTTTAACAATTTAATGGTTGACTTAAAAAGTTTTATAACATATATTCGGTTTATAAAATTGTATACACTTTAAAATATAATTAATATTTCAGTTAACTATTTCTTTAGTGTATAAAAGGGTATTCTTTTACTCAAAAGAAGAGAAATTAACCTCGCGAAGTATAAGTATGCACGTGAAACGATGATCTCTCTCAATTACATTTATTTCATACATATTATTCCAAAAATCAAACTCGTAACAAGATATTTAAAATTAATCAAATTCTTTATACTCGAATAAATGTAATTTGATATTTCATTCAACTATTTTATTGAATCTAACTTTGATCTTTATTGCAAAATTTTAGAATAATGGTGATGCTACAATCAGTTGGGGTGCACAGGGCCTGAGTTGCCTATTGGTCAATAAAACACATAGGGAGATAGAGAATTTTTGTTATGTATTTCGAGCAATGTTGACCGGACCGGATTAATCGGTTGGACTGTGAACCGATTACTATTTAATTATAGTTCACTGTTATAACTGAATTTATGGTTAAATCAAGTTGAGTTGGTTTAAACCGATCAAAATCAAGTAAGATTGGTTAATTTTACATGAATCAGTCATCTTTTTTTTTAATTTTTTTTTAATTTCTCAATTACTTGATTACTCAAATGAAAGTGATATGAGACTTGAAAAGAAAAGAAGGGAATATAATCAAAAAAATAAGAAGAAGAAAGGAATGGAGAATTTGAGGAATTATCACTTACCTTATTTGTTATCATTCAATGAAAAAGAATGGATGTTTCCCTTCCTTTATTTGGTTTCATCAAGGAAAAGAATGGAAATGTATGTAAATAAATATAAAATTACTTTATTATCGTTCATATAATAAAATAGGTAAAGTTGGTAAATTAGATAAAGTAAGAAATTGATTTCCTTTTCCTCCCAATCCCTCCAAAAATGGGAGGGAAGGAATATTGTGGAGACCCATGTAAAGAAAAAGAAGAAGAATCTCTTCCTTTTCAACCTTAAGTTGATATCAACAAAAAAAAAAAGGTATCATTTCCTTTCATTTCCATCCATTTTATGGATACCAAGCATAACATAAAACTTTATTATTAGTAATGTGTGTTATGAGTCATATATTTTTCGTGTAAACTAGGGTATTCCCTCACCCAAAAAGCAAGAGACTAATCCCCATAGTTATTAAATTTTGACTGATAGATGACTCGATCTAGGTACTAAGTCAATGGGTCACTAGTCGAACTACATAAAATTAAATAAATATTTAAATATATATATATATAAATATACATTACATATGATGATATTTATCATTATAAATAACTAAAATATCTTTATTTTGAGATAAATGATGGCCTTTAAGAAAAAAAATAGTTTAACCTTTAATTCAGAAAAAAAAAGCTCTAATATTTTCATTAAAATGCTCATAACTTAAAAAATAATTTTTTTTTTGAAAAATTATGATTGACATGGCATAGATCTCGAAAAATTATATGAAATGAATATATAATTAATCTAAATCGGACAAACGAATCAAAAGTTATAACTTCTCAAAGTTTAAAAGTTTTATTTTTTAAAATTTCATGACCCTGCCAATTCGCCAGTTCATCGGTTTTTAGCCCAAATTGGCCGAGTCGGTCCAGCTTTAAGACATGTCCAATCCAACTAATCACCTGAACTGATTACTTGGCTGGTTCACCGGCCGGATCGGCTGGTACGATTTGATTTTTATAACTATACTAATCTTATAAGATACGATTAGGCACGTGAAGTGAAAACTTCTCTCAACTGTGTTTTTTTCATACATACCACCTCAAAAATCAAATCTAAAACAAAATGTTTAAGGTGATCGAGCTCTTTTTATTTAAACCAACGTAAATTGGTATAAATCATATATATATATATATATATATATTACATAATTATGATGTTTTTAAATTTAATTAGATGATTTAACCGATTGAATGAAAAATTAAAAGCTTTTTCTTTTGGGTTCAATTTAATAGGAAAATACTAAATCATACGAAAACATTTTTGTAAAATGACACATGAATGAGAATAAGAAGTGTAAAAATATTTCATTTTATTATAAACAATTTTGTATTTTAATTATGTTTATTTCTCTCTCTGATGATTGGTCATTAGTCCTTCCTAAAAATTTTCGTAAAATTTTGTTCGTAAGCAATAGCGTTTCTGATTTTAATAACATTGATTTCGTGCGAAAGAGCTGCAAATGAGTGCTTCATCAAGTTACCTCAACTGCTAACATTGAGTGGGGATTGAAGGATAAGTGACTCACCCACGTTTCTTCAGAACCAGTTGTCTTTATGACTATAAAAGCTGATATTGTACACTATTTCACTGTGCACATGATCAGATTAGGAAAGAGGTGGTTGTGATTTTCAGAATATTCTTGTCACTAGTAACTTGGAACGGCTACAAGAACTTGCAGCTAGTGAAGAAAATGGAGAAGCTTGACCATACCAGGTTGATGTGCACCGCACCTAGATTGAAGATTGATGTGCACCATGAAAAATGGAGAATAATTTATGCTATTAGATTAACTTTAAAATATTATATAATAAAACTTAAATTAAATTTGATAGTTAAAAAATTACTGAGAATCTGAAACTATTGTACATAAATATTTTTTTTATTCATGTGTGTTTGGATTTAAAGAAGAAGATGAGATGAAACTTGAGCGGATGGTCGATTGGGTTTGAATTTGGGGAAGAAAAGATGAGTTGTGTTTATTACGAAATTGCCATTAATAAACTGTTTTAGTTACAATACTTTCATCACCATTTTTATGTGTTTGATGAACAAAAGTAAGGATTATTTTAGTATTTATTTATTTTTTAAATATTAATATTTAGAGTAAATTATTTATTATTTATATTTAATATAAATTTTTAATATTTATTATGAAATTAATAATTAATAAATAATTAATAATTTATCTTAAATACCAAACTCATCAAGATATTATAATAATTTTAAAAAAATATCTTAAATGTGTTTTTTTCTTTTTTTAAAAATGATTTTTTTAGAATAATTAAAAATTATGAAATTTCAGTTATTTTTTTTAAATTATGGGACAAACGTACAATCAAAGAGAAAATGAAAGATGGACAAAAATAAAATAAAATGAAAGACTAATTTGTATTGACTTGAATAAAAATGATTAAGTCACTTTAAATATTTTATCTTTAGTTTTATTTATGAGACAATGTGTATAAAAAAATGTAGGTAAAAGAGACTCTCACTTTTTAATACTAATAATATTTTGAGAGATTAATCTCTCATCTTTTAAATAAAAATACTCTAAAAAAAGGGAAAAAATTAGTTATTTTTCCATTAATTCAATTGGTTTTTAAAATAAAAAAACAAAAATATCATCTGAGTAAATAGTACATTGTACCGTAGCGTCCTGACCCCACTCACGATTACTTACTTAGCCGGACACATAAGTCAGCCAATAACAACTAGCCACGACACCTAAGGAATGCGACAATTACTGGACAAGACACACCACGTATTTATTTGTTCACAGGCTAGCATCATTTTTTAAAATTATATTTAACTTTTTTAATATTAATCATAAATTATAATTAATTTTAAAATTAAATATTAATTAACAATTTTATACTACCACCTAATATTTTTATTATAATATACTTAAAATGTCATAGTGTTGTTTGGTTATATGAAAAAATATTTTCAAACCAGCTTTTAGATTAAATCAACTCATTTAACAATGTAATAATTTAAAATTTTTATAGGACCAATAAATTAAAATTAAAATTTAATTAAAAATGGAAATAATTTTAATTTAATATATTGTTATTATAGTTTTTTTTACACTCTTATTTAATTATAATTAATTTTTTTAATCAAAATAATAATAATAAGTTGTAATCATGATTTGATAATATTATAAAAAGTTTTAAAGTAATAATAAATCAAAATTAAATACGTTAAAAGTAATGATAATTCACCTAACTAATAGAGGTATTTTTTCTTCTGGTGCAAGAAAGTTTATGAGGAAAAAATATTGTCTCATTCATCATAACATGCCACAAGCCTTATAATTAGGGCTGTCAAAACGGGCCAAACTCGTTGGGTTGGTCCGTTTACTTGCATAAATTATGTGAGTCGGGTTTCAAAATTAGTGGCTCATAAAAACATGGGTAATTTTGGATCGACCCGTTTAACCCACGAGTTAAACGGGCCAACCCACAGGGCCCGCGGGCCACTCGCATAACTTTTTATTTTTAAAAAAATTTTCAATTTGTTTGTATGCAAAGAAAAAGTTTCAATTTAAAAATTTAAAAGTTAATTAAACAGTCTTTTCACAAAAAAAAATATAAAATATACGTACTGTACATGCTAATAATGACACAACTCACACACAAACACATTCGTCACACTCCATAAATTTATGTTATTTATTTGTTTAAATTATCCCTTAACCCTTTAAATGAGATTAAAGTATTCAATATTATGTCTATGTAATGTAATATTTAATTTGAGATTATTAAATTTAAATTTATTTCAAAGTTTACAAGTTTAAAAAAAAAAGTTTCGCGGGCCGATTCGTTTAGATCCGTGAGTTGATGTAAGGCAATCGAGTTGATTAATTTACAACCCGTTTAAATGGGAACAATTTTGGCCAAGCTCGTTTAACCTGCGCCTCGTTGTAAGTGAGTTTAAACGGGCCGGGCTAGCCCGTTTAATAGCCCTACTTATAATAAAAGAATACTAGCAAAAATGGAATCCATTTTCTTTTTTGATGCTCTTTAATTGAATTTGAATTTTCTAAAATAATGAGTGTATTTTAAAAAATAAAGCGTAGAATTATAATTATTAATAAAAAAATTAATAATTTAAGATTTTATGAAATATAAGTACTTGCATAATAATATTATGAATATCTGATAATTTATTTTTTATTTTTTTTATTAATAATTATAATTTTATACTCTATTATCTAAAATATCACCCTCACTTAAAAAAATTTAAATCATGTTTGATCCCCAATTAAACTAACTCTCATTTACAATTAATACAGGTAATTGACAAAGACACGCAGAGCAATATATGTGTATTTATTATTTAAGGATCTCTCACTTATTTTTGCTTCCTCTTGTTTCCTTTTTTGTTTTTGTTTTTTTGAGATATTGCTTTGTCTGATTGTTGCTTTTGTTCTTTATTTTTTGTTTTCTTGCTTTCAAACTACTCCTTCCTCCTCTGTACTTGGACGCTAATGTATCCTCATAATTTATTAAAGAGAAATGATATATATATATATATATTACATATTTTACATATGATGAAATAAAATTCATTTTTTTATATATTAAAAGTATAGGTGAGATAGAGATAAAAATATCTCCTACATATAAAAGAAAATATATATGAAAGTATGATTTCTTTTTATTAAATCTCAAACAATAAAAATTAAAAAATATTTAATTCTCTCAATTAAATATTAATTACAACTTCCAAAGTAAACAAAATAAAAATAAAAAATAAAAACAATCATAGGACTAAAGTGTCTTGATTCAAACGTACCCTCGCATTAAAAAGAAAACTTCCATTAATCAATTTAAAAGTTTTTCATTTTCTCTATCATCATCGTCATCATCATCTTAGGATAATTCCACAAAACAAGCAGAGAGATCTCAAAAGGGCTTCATTTGAATCTTCGAAAGATCCTTTTTTCTGGAGTTGGGTATTCGGAGCTGGTTCCGGGTTCTCGGTTTCTTCGTCTCGTTCTTCTAGGGTTCAAACTTCGATGGCTCAGGCGGCGACGGGGCGGAGCAGGGTGGTCGGAGATTACATCGTCGGCCGGCAAATTGGCGCTGGTTCGTTCTCGGTGGTGTGGCACGGAAGGCACCGGGTCCATGGAACCGAGGTGGCGATAAAGGAGATCGCCACGCTTCGGCTCAACAAGAAGTTGCAGGAGAGTCTCATGTCTGAGATTGTCATCTTGCAGCGGATTAACCATCCTAATATCATCCGTTTGCACGATATCATCCAGGTTCGCATTTTTTGTTTTTTGAATGTGGATTAATTGAAATTTATTTATTTGTATAATCTAACATTGATTTATGATTTTGTTCTGTAGATGATAACTTGGTTTATTGTGTAATTGGGATTAACACTTGAAATTTGAGATTTTGTGGTGTTTTATAATTTTTTTTTTTGGTTTATAATTTTTATTTTTAAACTGTTTTCCGTTTTAAGTTTTAGGCTATAACTAGGTCTGACCTGTTGTAGAAATTGATGAGCTGATAAATTTTTTTTTTCTTCAGTGGAATAATGCTGTTGAGAGCTACAAAATGTGTGATTACTTTTGCAAATTTTGAAATTTTGTGTATGATGTTAACTTTGATGCAACATTTTGCTGCTTAGTTGAATTGGGGAAATTGATGATCGGGAAACAAGCTGAGGCTAAGCTTGTTTTAGTGTAGGACTAGAGAGCTATTATGACCATGTGATTCTGAAATCACATTGGTCTTTTATATCTATTAATATGCTTCCAGATTATTGCGCTTTTGCAATGGTAGCTTGCCATAGTTTCATGATAAGTTGAGAGTGGCCTGAAATTGGTTCTGGGATGGATTTCATTTGCGCTGATGGCTGATGATATATGGTTATCTCCTAGAGTATGAATCATGGTTTAAGTATTAGGTTTGATTTATTTTATTCAAAACAAGAAAGTATGAGGTTTGACTAAGAATTTTGGCACTTAGTATTCTGTGGAAAGATTGGTCTGGATGGTATTATCATTTGTTGTAGGTGTAATACCAAATTGAATTTGCACTCGTGATGTGTATCAATGAAGTCCTTGCTTCCATGCTTAGAAATCTCATTCATTTTATGTAGGTTCCTGGGAAGATACATCTTGTGTTAGAGTACTGTAGAGGGGGTGATCTCTCTTTGTATATTCAACGCCATGGAAGGGTTCCAGAGGCAACTGCTAAGCATTTTATGCAGCAGCTGGGTATGTTTCAGCTTTATACAGTTGTTTTTTCTTTATCTGATCTAGTAATAAAGGAGATCTGCTTGTGTTCCAGCTGCTGGCCTACAAGTTCTTCGGGACAATAACCTTATACATCGAGATCTGAAACCACAGGTTTTGTGTTTGAACCTAATAATCTTTACAAGCATAAGTGCCTATTGATTGGTTTATGTCTCATTTAGTTCAGAATCCTAGCTGATGCCCTTCAATTCAATTATAATTTTCTGTAAACTAAAGAGCAAGAAAGTGTTAAAAGCAGGAAATCATATTTCTGTATAGGTTGCAACTTGCATCAGTAGGTGATGCTTATAAATATCAAGAGTATAGATTGTTTACTCTATAAAAATTTATCTTTGTATGAAGGTTGCGTTGGTATTTTATCTATGTATTAGTAATGCTTATCGTCCTTGAAACAGAATCTTCTTCTCACCAGAAATGATGACAAGTCAGTACTGAAGATTGCTGATTTTGGATTTGCAAGGTAGCCTAATTATTTCTTCTTCATGCATCTTTAAGACCCAAAAAATGATTAAGGCCTCAAAAAACCCCAATTGTTTTCAAAAGTATTACTCTTCTCTTTATGTATGTGGCTCAATTGTTTACTTAAGATAATTAGTGAAAGCACATTTCAAATGAGTTCAGTGTTTTGACCATTGTAATATTAAAGAAGTTTGAGTTTAAAGTTCCCACAAATTTCTTAATCTTAACATTGTGGATCTACTTACAAATTAAACTGCCTTGCTTGCTTTGACATTATTTTCTCTTTTGCATGTGTGTTTCTTTTTTACTTTCAAAATGCTGGGAATTCTATCTGGAAAAGGTTCTCTATACTCCTTTCTGTAATTTAGTTGTTAAAGCACAATTTTTCTACTTGGGCAGATCTCTGCAACCTAGGGGCCTTGCAGAAACCTTGTGTGGTTCACCACTCTACATGGCTCCAGAAATCATGCAACTACAAAAGTATGATGCAAAGGTGATTTTTACTTTTTTAATATATTGGGAACTCCAGAGTGTTCATGGTTTCCTTCCTATTTATCTTGAACTAAACACGCAGGCCGATCTCTGGAGTGTTGGTGCGATCTTATTTCAGCTTGTTACCGGAAGAACACCTTTTACCGGAAACAATCAAATACAGGTATATAATTGATATTAGTACCCCTTTTTGTCGTCTATTTTGACTATTTTCTTAAGGAAAACTTGGTAGTTTATTGCTGATCAATATTTTATATACTTTGGTGCTATTATCTGTAGTGTAGTCGGTAGTCCTCCAACTGGGTATGATTCCTCTTGCCTTCATAGTTAGCTTACTATAAGTATCATGAACTCTGCAGTTACTACAGAACATTATGAAATCAACCGAATTGCAGTTCCCATATGATAACCAAAGTCTGAGTTCTGACTGCAAAGATTTGTGTCAGAAATTGCTACGCCGTAATCCAGGTATATTTCGATTTTGTTGTAGATTGAAATCTGAGACATAAATGACATATTGTGAAATATGTGGGCCTGTTTAAGATATTTAATAGTGTCTCTGGTAATTATTTAATTGTTGTAACTTGGCTAATCTGGTTAGAGAGTTGCTCGGAGTTGTTCTATGACTAATTGCCTAGAAAACTAGTTTCAGTAGAGAGGGTGGGGGAGTGCATGTCGTATTTCCATCCTGCCTATGTGAAATTAGATTTGCTTTGGTTGCCATCCGTGTGGCAGTCCCTTTACAACAAAATTGGGCCAACAAATCTGCCTTGATGTTTCAGGCTTTTACATAACTTGAATCACCCTCCTGCTAACCATGCTAACAAGAATCAAGGGATATTGTGATTTTGTTCTTCCTGCTAATGGAGACCAGACCACTTGAGATGGGAGAATGCTTATTTTGGCTTGTGTGTGACATTTAGATACATAATTACTTGATACAAGGGTCCTGTTGCAAAGGTAAATTATTAGTCATTGTTAAGAGTATAGACAACTATTAAGGCAAGTCTTATGAATTAAGGAAGGGTTGACCCTAAAATCAAGGGGTGATTAATTGGGGATTGATTATAGATGATTGAGTGGAGCTTGATCGAGGGATGATGGATTGATAAAATATGCTTGTGATATTCCCTAGCATCTATTATAAATTGAGGTGTAGGCTTGGGGGACATTTATACATTGTGCTTCAACCTAAGCCCTTCCCGCTCTAATTTTTTGAGTTATTTTGTGTAAGAGAAACAAGGAAAAGGGGATAACATAAAAAGGTCATGGGGTGTTTGTCTTGATTTTCAGTATACTTCATATGTCTAGGTAAAATCTTATTCTGATATACTGTTCCTTATCTTTTTTTAATTTCAGTGGAACGTCTAACTTTTGAAGAATTCTTTAACCACCCATTCCTTTCTCAGAAGCAACCAGAACGGGATGAATCATTGAGGTAAAAAGGAAGCTATCAGAATTTATGGTTATTATGGTTTTTCAGTTTGCGGACATAAATATTTTTTGGTTTGCAGGAATAGAAGTTCTTCAAGGCTGGTAGGTGGGTTTTGTTTAACAGAGTCTGACCCTTTGAGAAGGACTGAGGAAAATTATCAAGAGGATTGCTTACCTTTCTTTTTAGATGACGATTCTAGTGGTCCCGAGGGGAGCCCATCCTTTTCAAGGAAGAAGTCCTCAATAAAGTCTACCTATGGATTTGATCTAAATACAAAACTAGATAAAGCAGAGTCAGCATCTCCTATTGCTAATAATGTAAATTATACTTCCAGATATGGTAGTGTAACACAGAGACCTGAAAACACTACTAAAAAATTAGACAACCATAAAATTTCAGGAAGAAATCTCACTGATCCTCTAGAATCTCCTGAACAGAGATTGGTGAGCCCTCATTCAAAAGGTATCAATTACCAAACTAATTTTTTTTTCCATTTCAGTTTTTTATGGTTAGATTTAGGACGTGTCTTTCTAAATTATATGTAATGCTGCTTATATTTGTTGCATGAATTTGGCAGTTACAGATTCACTAGAGAATATTGATCAAGATTATGTTCTCGTGTCTGGGCCCCCTATGGATGTTTCATCTTCTTCAGTGAGTGCTTCAAAGCCGAGCCATTCTCCATATAGGTCAGGTAGTTTGCCCCAAGAGTCTTCTAATATATTCACTAGATTAAGTGCTCCAATGCCTATCGTTGGCGTACCTACCAACAGCATGTGCCAAATTGGAAGTTCAGAAAGTCAGGACTCTGCTCCTGGGACTTCACATGGATCAATGGATACAGGTGATGAACTGCCATCAGCTCACTGCATGACAAGGATAAAATCATTGCAACAGTGTGCATCTGCCATCACGGAATTAGTTAATGAAAAGGTAAGTGTAGCTGTAAGTTTGCTCACTGTCGTGATCCTATCAGTGTCTTTGTAATTTTCTCTGTAAAAGTTTTCCACTGAAGTTCAGGAATGTGCATCGTATGTGAAAATCATGAACTAGTTATTCACTGTGTCTCTACTAGAGCCTTTAGAAGTTTACTATTTGCCATCTTTTAAACTAATGAGGACATTGTGTCGTCCAGTATTATGAGTAATACAGTATATTCCTTATAATGGATACAAGCGTTCTAATTATACAATAGGTTAGCCAGGCATTTTTATTGGGCTTTTATGTACAATAGAATGAATCAACAGGTCAGGTATTGACTGTTGATCAGTTCATACAGGATCCTGGTCTTAAATTACTTTGTGGAAAGCTGTGTGGATGTGAGATAATGACTAACACAAACCTTTTGGTTCCCCCCCCCCCTGTAGAAACATGATGATGATGTTGTTGTTATTATTATTATTATTATTAATATTATTGTAAACAATAAAGCTGTTGAGTTGTGCCTTCAGTATGCATTATGCACTATCTACTTGCCTTTGAGGAACTTTTCCCTTGGTGGGAATGATTGAACCCTGTTACCTTTTTACGTCTCCTTGATGTGTGTCTCATGCTGCTGCCTTTGGCTTTATGTAGTGGTTTTACAAGTATAATTGTTATAGTTTTTATTTGTGTCATAAAATTCATGATACTCATCCTTCTGCTTGCCCCATCCTCTTCTCTTCCCCTCCTAAAATATTAAAAGATGGAGGCAGGAAAGCAGCTAGAAGCATTCTCTATTCAGCTTGTAATTCTTTCCATTTGGAAGCAAGCAGTGCACATATGCCATACGCAGGCTGCCTCAGCCATGGAAGGAAGTCCAAATCAAGAAACTACAAGATATAGGAGGAGCACCAGCAAGAAGCATGGTAGTCCTGATTCAGAAGAATGCCTTGATGGAAACACCCAAGGGCCAAAGGATATATTATCTCAAATTGAAAGTGAATTTCTGAGGGAAATTGAACATGCTGAAGAACTTGCCAAGGCCATTGAGCCTGGTATGACTTTTTTATTCTGATTTATGAGCTGAATGGCTAGGTTACTTTCCTTCTTTTCATAAAATAGCCATCTTCTGCATCAATGCTTGAGTACTTTTTCTTTAGTTAGATAAAAGTTTTCAGTTCTCAAATAAAATATGTCTGCTTTTCCATGCTTATTTTGTAAAGAATAGTTGAGTATTTTTTATGTTTGAACTTCTAGATCCTATGAGCTGATGTAGTATACATTACATACTTGGCTGTAATGTATTTGTTAATAGTCATTATTACCGATGGCCAAGAAAGAAAGTCATTATTAGCTACGATAGTGATATATTGATTTATGCAAGCCAATGTTAGGAGTTTATGGCCTAATCCAATAATACTACAATGTATGCCTACGATGTAAATTAATAAGATGCATGTGTCTCGCATCTGTGTGAGACAGAGTGAGAGAAGTGGTTCTTGTGGTTTCACTCTGTAATATATGAGATTTATAAATAGTTCATATTTGTCCTGATTGCAGGAAATACGGAGATGCCAGATGCAATGGAGACAATATTTCAATCTGCCCTTGCTTTTGGGAGACATGGGGGTGTGAGTATTTCCTTCCACTTCTCATTTCTTCTATTTTGGAGTTTGGACAGGCTTTTGAGGCTTTTGAAGTCCACCGTAAAAATGCAATTTTAGATTCATTAAATTAATTGGCATACTAGATTTTCTTTTGTACACTATACTTATCCTAGTGATAAATAGTTGGGACTTGGTTGACTTCTTACATAAGTTTGGTACTTAATATTAGAATCTAAAGAAATCTGTACGAATGCCTATGCTTTCCTCTCTGCTTTAAGTTAGCTAAAAGTGAGGATAGAGAGAAAATAACTCCATCCTGATCTCCTGGGATAATTAATTTAGTTTTTTTCAAGCGAAGATCTTTATGGATATCATTGCAGATAGAAAGCTTGCCACATCATGATAATACAGCATTAAAATTAATAATGTCTTAGACATTTTATGGATGTTAAATTTTTTTTTGTTACATTGGAGGTGCAAGCACTTGGGTAGGGAAGGGAAAAGGTAACCTCCGACATCAACATCACTCCCGAGTCTTAAATGTCTTGGGCTAGTGCCAATTAAGCTACAAGCTCATTGGCAGATGTTAAAATTAAGTTAAAATTAAACAAACATTAATTGGTAATCCAAACTGAGGTTGTGTTCTCATATATTGTTGGCAGGTAGAAGAGCTCATGGGTGAAATGGAAAGTGCAGCTGCATTGTATTCAAAAGCTGTTCGTCTGTTAGTTTTCCTTCTAGTGGAAGCACCATCCCTGATTCTTAACCCTCCATTTTCACTGACAAACTCAGACCGTTACAGGCTTCGGACTTACATTGATATTCTTAATAACAGGCAAGGTTATTCAAGGTCTCAGCGAATGACACTTCTGAAATGTGATGATACTCAAGGCATCCTTAAGGAAAAGTTTTAGCAATGGTTCTTTATCTCCCATTTTACAGGATAAAATTATTTATTTGTACAGTTATTCTTTGAGGGAGGGGAAATTGGGGACACTGATGGGAGTCAACCAGCACAACGTAGATTGTTGTAAAATTCAACATTTCTGTGATTAGAATGATGATTAAATGTGCATTTTGATTGTGTATGCTTTCCGTCGCTTGTCTTACATGAGTTCTTTTATGATGAGCAGATGTTTGATTATACTTAAAAAAAACCATACAATATGTAAGGTAATGTACATATATTAATAATTAAAATGTGATCAATGACTTCGATTTGGTTCAATTGGTCTCACATTTGCCTATGAAGGGCAAAAGTTCCTAGTGACTGGGTTAATACACGGTGCGTTTAAGTATCAGACATGATCTAATTCATGATGATAAGCGTCTTCCCCTTGTCATGAATTGCGCATGTACTAAACGTGTCCTTACGAGCCTGAAAATGCATCTCATCTATACGTACTTATTGAGAGAACCAAGTCATAGCAACCTGAATGAAGCACCTCTTAAGCCCAATGCACCCGGGCTCCTGTTATGTGAATGAATGATGCCATCATAGGCAGGCCAAAACAAGAGAAATGATTTTTCTGTGAAAAATTTGAGCCATACAAGTTTAAGTTGAGTATATTTAAATTCTAATGTTACCAATATGAGTAGGTGTGCAAGTGGTAAGCATAAAGTAGTGTAAGAGTAGGATAACTTGGAGAAAAATTAAAGTACATGTTTGTATCAGATTTTATCCAGCGTGAACTTGCGTTTGTACGTCTCCTGATGCATGTTTTGTGAAAGCAAAGTTTCTTTCGTTTGTTTTTCAAACGTGCGTTTATATCTCTTCAAACAGTAAAACGAACATGCACCAATTAAACATGCAATTAGATTAATTTTTCAAGCTCCTCGACTTATAGAGAGTGGACTTCTCGTTTATGTGAAAAAAAGGTTGTGATGAATTTAGTATCTCTCCATTATGCCATTACCTGATGCTGGCATGGACCCTTTTTGGGGATAATAAGGATAGTAGCAGCTTCTATAATGATGTGAATTACATCCAAACCAATTGTTCAACATGAAGATAGTATCCAAACTAAAAGAGTTAAAATTGATTTTCTATGGGATTGGTCGAAGTGGTAAACATTTTCGACACCAACAGGAATTCAAAGTTCGACCCCATGAGTATAAATATGCTTTCAGATTCATCTGGAAGATACAATAATACTATTAGGCCAGGGATATGGATAAAGGAAGAGAAACTTACTGTTTGGTGAAAATTAGGTAGTGCATTTTAGTTTGGTATCTCATGTGATTCGTCACTTTTTTTTTCTTTTTTAAAAATGCTCTTTTAAAAAATTACCTTTGATAACAGAATAACCATAAGAGTGTAAATATATATTAGAGTAAACATTTAATTTGGTTCTCCAAAGATAAATGTCATCAATTAGGTTCTTTAATGATAAATACATCAAAATGATAATTCAATGTCAATTTTGGATATCAAATTAGTCTTTCAATCTTATTTTTTACATCAAAATGAGATAATTGAAAATAACTAATTTGATGTAAAAAATTATTATATGACTAAACTAATAACATTTGTATATTTAGAGAACTAAAATAAATATTTACTCTATATATTATAAAGAGTGGTTACTCTGTTAATGTTTCTGCTACCTCATTTTACTTTTAACAAAATAACCATACTCCATAATGTAATAATAACTTTTTATTGAGACTATTTCTTTGTGAAAATGATTTTTAATTTTTTTTAAACATAATAAATACAACATCAAACTAAAATACAGTGCATAAAAAGACACATATAAATTATTCTTAAGAAAACGAGTTTATCAAATTTATATGATCATTGCTTGAATATTTAATTGGAACTAATGTTTCCCGTAATGTAATGACCAACTTCACGGAAGTAGAATCTCAAGTGTTAAGGCAATTCATTATCAAAAGACAACTATGAAAAAAATCGAAATTTAATTAAAAAATTTATACCAATAGATTTGATTATTTAAGATGAGCCATCTATTAAAAATTAGAGCAGTTGTATTAAAAATTTATCCTATTACTCAATTATATATTATTACATTATTAAAAAAAATATAACTTTTAAGGTAATTATTTTACAAGTTAAGTTTTTTTAATAACTTTTAAATTAACAATCAATTAAAATTAAAAAAAAACATCACATCTGCAATCAATTAATTTGTCTGGTAATCCCTATACAAAAAGAGTTATTATGATATTATAATGAATCTAGTATTTAAGTAAGTTATCAATCATTTATTGACTTTTAATTTCACAATAAATATTTAAAAATTTATTAAATATAAATAACAACTAATTAATACTTAACAACTCACCTTAATAACTCACTCAACTAATGATATTCTAAAAAAACAGAAAGAGTCCAAATTCAAATACACGTGTTTGTGACACAGTGGTGAACTGTGATAGATACCCCACGTGCTAATAGTACTACAACTACCAAATCCATGGTGAATCTCCGCAGTATATAATCCAAAGTGTAGATAGTAGTGTCACAAGCAGAAGCACTTGGCTGTTGTTGCCATCGCTCCGCCGCGTCTACCCATATCCTATTTCTTGCTATTAAGTCCCCATCAAGGTATATTCCATACACCTCTCATTTTCCAATTTTCCTTCATTTTCTCTGCTTTCAATGAACTTTCTGATCAAAGATTGCTTTGCATGCATTTGATTTGTTCAATGATTGTTTGGTTATATGTTTCCTGCAGCTCTGGATGTTGCTGTCTGGTTTCTTTTTGATTGGTTTAGGTGCTGATATGTTTCTGGGGTTACTTTGTGGAAACTAAGAATTCGTTTACTTATCTGGGTAGTTTTGTAGTGAGACAAGTTGCAATTTTTGAGGATAATGACAAGTTGTTCTTCAAATTTTGGGGTGTCACGTATTGCCATTTTAAGGAAAGAAGCTGTTTTGAGGAAGCAAGGAAATCAAAGTTCGAATTTGAATAGATTGAGTTTCAGGGGTGTGTTGAAGGATGCCACGTTTCCAGTCTTTTGTGGGAACAAGTGCGGTAGACATGTGTCTCTGCAGAAGAAAGGAACATTTTTGATAATGAGTATGTTGCAACCACCAGCTGAATCGCAATCCAATGTAACTAGACGAAAATTTTCAGGTGGGGGAGGTGACAGTGTCATGAAAAAGGACAATAAGATTTGGGAGAGTGGGCCTGACTCCAAAACTGATAGAAATGAAGGTAATGGAGTTGCATTTGATGGTAGTGGTGGTGATGGGAGCTTTGGAAGTGGCGGAGCAGGTGGAGATGGTAGTGGGGGCGGTGATGATAATGATGGCAGTGACAAAGAAGAGGAGGAGTTTGGGCCAATATTGAAATATGATGAGGTAATGAGAGAGACAGAGGCTAGTGGGGCTACTCTTCCTTTAGATATGTTGGAGGCTGCAAAGAGTGTGGGAATCCGCAAGGTGCTTCTTCTTAGATATTTGGATTTGCAGGTACATGTTTTTAAATGTCCATTCTTTTGAAGTAGGGACGATGTAATGGATTATCAGCACTAACTCTTGTGTAAGACTAGATTACGATTACCGTGGGCTTTAATAATGTTTATCTTTTATATTTAAATTGCAGGGATCTGTCTGGCCTATAGGCTTTGCTATGAAATCATGCTCTATGCTTCACAATCGAATGCTGGCTGATCCATCCTTTCTTTTCAAAATTGGCTCAGAGGTTGGTTGGGCTTGTCTTATGACGATCTTAATTCATATTGTTCTTATTATTTAATGGTAGAATTACAATAACTTGAGTTTGCCAATTTTTTAATGGTTCTGTTACATATGAAATTAAGTGATCACTATTGTCAATCATAATATATTAACCTGCTCTGTTTAATTAATAAGCTAGGACATAATTGACCCCTTCTTGGTCTTCTCAGCTTATTCTAAACTCTAGAAATTAAGCTACTAAATTAGGTTATATTGTATACCCCATATTGTTATAGGCTACAACTGGTACTAGTTAAGATTGCTGCCTGCTTTCGAAGAAAATCATTCATGTAATCTTGGCATAGTTCTGAAATTTTGAACATATGAAAAATGATGTACATAACTTTTCTCTTTATGATATGCAGATCATCATTGATTCTTCTTGTGCTACTTTTGCCGAAGTTCAAAAGAGAGGCAAAGACTTTTGGGCCGAATTTGAGTTGTATGTTGCAGATCTTCTAGTTGGGTTGGTGGTTAATGTTGCCTTGGTAGGTATGTTGGCACCCTATGCTCGAATTGGGCAACCATCAGTATCTAGGGGACTCCTTGGAAGAATGCAGCAAGCTTACGCATCTTTGCCTAGCAGGTTATATCATGCCATGAACATGGCCTTATTTTTCATGTGGAATTTTTTTATGAATGTTTCTTACGTGAAGAGATATATGAAAACTGTCCATCTAAAGAAGACATGGAAGTCATGTTTCTTGTGTCCTAACTTCTTTTGTGGCTTTAGAGCATGAAGAAGAATTTGTCTAATTTTCTATTCTGCTCATTTATGCAGTGTATTTGAAGCGGAAAGGCCAGGGTGTACATTTTCGATACAGCAGAGAATTGGAACATACTTCTACAAGGTGAGACTGCAAGGTCGCTTCACTAGTTGACCAAATTATCAGGAGTTTCTGTCATTATTTATGTGAAATTCTAATTCCAGGGTATAATGTATGGAGCTGTTGGATTTGCATGTGGTATTATAGGCCAAGGCATTGCAAATTTGATCATGACTGCAAAGCGGTATGGCTTCTTGTTTAAAGTTCATTTTATATGTTATGCATGCTTGCAGTGACAGCATTACCTTTCCCTGTTCAGACTCCTCCTCCCCCTCGCCCCAAAAGATATAAGTCGCATTGGCCTTTTAATCCTATATAGAACAATTGGCCTCTGGATCGTCTAAAACAAATATGATTCAGTTAATAAATAAAATTTTGACTGAAGTAATAAAAACATTTAAGGTTTTTCTGGTGATAAGTGTGTAAATTGGAAAGTGCCACATCAGTAACTAAGGTTTTTCACTTGTAGAATAAGCTTTTAACAGTTTTTTTAAATAGGTGGCACCATATGGTTTATTGATAGTGTAAAACTTTTTACACTAATAGTTTATCAAAATTAAATCCTATAAATAAACAGTGTTCGTACTTATTGGTAATTATGCTGTTCAAAGTGTATGAATCCTTATTTTTTTCTAGTAAGTATTTCTGACCATGTTTTTATTTTTTACCAGGAGCATGAGGAGATCAGAAGAGGACATACCTGTGCCACCTCTAGTAAAGAGTGCAGCTCTTTGGGGTATGGAATAGTTCATTGTTTGAAATTGTTATATGTTTTCTAGCTCATCTCCTCTATACAGCTAGAAAAATCTAGCTTTAATTAGTGACATCTATGCAATTGATTTTTAACTTTGGCTGTATGGGTATGTATTGTGCTTTTAACATTGTTGCCAAATAATCATGCTCCAGCCTTTCAATACGTTTCTTGGGTGACTATCAGCCTTTCTTGGGTGAATATCAGCCTTTTCAGTTTAAAGTCCATTATCAGTGATCATAAGTTCTGGAAACCTGAATTTTAACTTATCTTTTCTTCTCTCTGAGCCCTCCCACACAAAAAAAGGGGGGGGGGGAGAATACAAATCAAATTGCAAAAGGGCTGACATCATATTGTGTGTTAAGTTTAACCACAGTAGAAGCATGTATAATTGTTACATCGATCAGCTCCAAATGTGGTTGTTAGATGTCTCAGGTTAACTATTTATTGCCAAAAAACCAAAGAAATTCTTTGTGCCATTTGATATTGGTTTAATGTGTGTGCGATGTGGATCACCGGGAATTCTTATTCTTGGTTTGGTGTTTTCTGAACTGCTGCTATTTGAGCATTACTTGGTCTAGTTTAAGTTGACTTCTTGTATTCTATTCCTGTCTGTAAGTTGTTTCCTGTCCCTGTACTTGCAGGTGTCTTTCTTGCTGTTTCTTCTAACACCCGATACCAGATCATCAATGGACTGGAATGTTTGGTAGAGGCATCACCACTGGCAAAGCAGGTTCCCCCAGTTGCTCTGGCTTTCACAGTTGGGGTGCGATTTGCCAACAATGTCTATGGTGGCATGCAGTTTGTTGACTGGGCTAGGTGGAGTGGGGTGCAATAACTGCTCTATCTTGTTTAAAGATAGTAGTCTTGTAAATGTACTTTTGTAACCATTAGATTTAGTTAGAGTTCAAGCATAACTGAACTGTAAACATCAATGAAACCAGTATTGGTTGAAATTCCTCCTCAGATTCACGAGTCATGAATGACCAAAGTTTGTTTTGCTCAAGTCCCTTGGTTAAGATTGCACGATTTGATTTAGAAAGAGATTTTATTTTTGGGATTATAAAGGTCAGTAGGCAATAATTCAGAAGCATGACCATTTCGTTTCTTCTATATTCTTCCACCACTTTCAGCAGAGCTTCATAATTTAACCTTCAAGATTCATCCTTCTGCTATACTGATCCGAAATCAGTTTGGTCAAAACATGCATCTGACTCCTATGGACAACTGATAACATTAGAACACAAAAAAGTTAATGTCATGTAAACTCAGATGTCAATATATAAGTTGTAGAATGTAGATATCTTTGCTCCTATTAGTCATGTTTTTGCTACTTTTGTGTCTGACGCCATTTTGGCAAGTTGACTCATGAGTTAAAACTCTAATTTAGCAGCTAAGTGAGTGGGTAGGGAGGGATACGGATATTAGCATTTAGCAGAGGTCTCAGATTTAAGTCATTGTAATTTTTTTTAATAATAATAATAAAAATAGCCTGTAAGAATGAGTTGGACTAGTAGAACTGGAAAAAACCAGTGAGTGTTAAAATCTTAAGGAGTCGTCCGGGTAAAAGATTTAGGATAATTTGTTGAGTTCAATGAACTGAAATATATTCAGTTAAGAATAATACTAAATGAAAAAGTTAAATAAATACAAAAATAACTAATGTTTAAAGTTATTAAATACTGTGTGAATTTATGTAGAAAAGTATCGATGTGATTTTTTACAAATCTAAAGATAAATTTAATAACAAGTCAAGAGAGAAAATTTTATGTGTTGTATATTTATTATTACATTTATGATTCACAACCCGTAGTTGAAGCCCAAAATATACAAATAACTTGAATGCTTAAAAAAGTCAAATGAAAAAGGAACCGAGAGTAGTTTGAAAATTTTGGCAAACAAGTTGATTATTTATTTAGTGTTCATGATTTTTATCATTTTGCATCGAATGTGAAGTTTGAAACATTATTTTACCTATTCAGTGTAGCTTTTTTGGTACAAGTTTAACCTACCATGACTCTCCTCGTTACTCAACTGATATTTTAACATATTGATCTCAGCTTTGCTTCTAGCACACCACGTAAGAATGTTGTCTATAAATGGAGGGAGTTCCAGTTCTAAGTCCATAGAACTATAATGAAACTATGCTTTATAAGTGTAGCCTTTTACCACCAATTGTGCTGGTTCAACTCATACCTTCCTTCTTTTTGATGACTCATTTACAATCAACTACCGTTTTCCCCTTAGGCAATTGTACCAGTTCCCATGTTGGATTTTTTAAAAATGATTCAATCTCAAACGCTTATCACTAGATCAAAAGTTATAGCTGATGGCATGAGTGCAACTTTATTTTCTTATAGTTTCTTAAAACTGCATCAAGCATTAAGGGACTACACCCAGGCGCCATGGGCCGGGATGTTAAGCCCACGAATCCTAAGGGAGACACTGACCAAATAAAGCCAACAATTGCCACTAGCCACTCTACTAGCTTGCACCTACTGACTGCATCATTGTAGGTAAATGGCTAATGTCACAAAGATGCAATCATTTATTTATTATGGGCAATCTTCACACGAGCTTTATGGTTGTAACTGTAAAGATAGGGGCAGAAAGAAAGAAAATTGGGGATTTTCCCCCTCTTGCTTTGTAGAAAATTATTGAAAACTAGTTGCTTTCTTGCTTTTGAATCTGAAATCCTCATCAGGATTTTCATTTTCTTGGAAAGGAGTTGAGTTGCACAAATTGTAAGATATGTGTCATGTAAATTTTTCACTGAATTTTTTTAATAGGAGGGTTGGTAATTATGCCTATGTGTGTTCTATAGGTTGATGGGTTTTTCTAGGGCTATTCATATTCTCGTCAATATTGTATTCCCCATATTTGTCTGTAGTGTAACTGATCTAACAGAGCACATCTATGGAATCTTTGCCATTTCATTTGGGCCTGCCTATTCTTTCCTATGCACCATGTCAATTGTTTAGATTGAAATGTTCTGATACTCTGACCACCTAGGCAGTATTGATTACCTTATCATTTTGAATTGATTAAGATTAATTCATTACTATAAATCTATGGTCTTGGGGGCTACAGAATTTTTTTATTTTTATTTGCTTGGTATCTCAGTGAAAATGTCTTTTCAGATTGTTAGTTGTTTTGGAATTTTTTAAGCAAATGCTGACTATTATAAGTTTTAAAATGCTGACTATTGTCCATCTTTTTGAGGACAAGCTGAATATATTTTCCTTTTGGCCTATGCTATGGTATAATGTTTATCTGCAGTAGTCCAAATCGCCATTAGTTTAATAGTACTATGTATAATAATGAGAAAACCAGCTGAGCTTCACAAATAAGTTGCTTAAGCTGTGGAAGAACCATTCCTTTCTTTTGTACGAATGGTATCAATATGGTAGCATTGGTGCCCACAGATCACTTCTTGATTCGAATCTTCTCAGCTTCTAAAGGTCCTTATTACGTATGCTCAGCCATGTCCATGCAAATGGGAACCAATCCCTTTCAGGAGCATCAACCGAATAAAAGAACATCAATAACTATCTGCAATTTTAGGGAACTCTAGCTATCATTTATGCAGCATCAGCAAAACAAGGACGTTTGCTTCAACTAAAAAATCTTTGAAAGTGCAAGTTGGGTTTTAGCAAGTACCATAATTTAAATATCCATTTGAAGGTTGGGGTTACCTAAATAGTTGAGTGTAGGAGAGAACAAGTTGAAAGTCTTAAGTTCAAATATTATTAGAACTTAGAAGTAGGCCAGCTGAGGTTTATGGCAACTTCTGAATTACACTGAGAGAATAAGAAAATGCTTGCCACTCAGAAAAGATATTTTTGTTATAACTGTTAGGATTGTAACATGTCCAAATGAGTACAAAATTTCATTTTCTATGAGGTGAGAAAACTACGAACAAAGACTTTCCAAGACCAAAACTATATAGAGAAGAAAAGAACAAAATGAATGTAAGAAGATTTTATCAGTTTCAAAATCTTGACCACCGAAGTTTTTACTTTTACAAGAAGTGTGCTTCTGGTTTGCATTTGACAGGCTATATATGTGGTAGCAAGTAACCATAAGGCATAAGCCTCTGCAGTGTTTACTGGAGTGAAGTGATCCCATAGCTGCTTAAGATGTTGGAAGGAAAAGCTGTTCTGCGTGAGACAGACATGCCAGAGGTGATGCAGAACCATGTTATGGAGTTGGCTTACCAAGCTCTCGATGCACATGAAGTATCTGATTATCAGTCCATTGCTCATTTCAGCAAACAGGTCTATCTTAACTATCCCACCCATTAAATGCTCCTTTTTTTTTTTGGGTAAGAATGCATAAACAAGTTCGTCTTATGATTATGTTTTTTAGTGTTATCAGAAGAAAGCATAAATTGCTCTCCATGTTTGAAATATGCTTAATTAGCAACTATATTTTGTTACCAAGTGGCTTCAATAACTCAAGAGGAGGGTGAATTGAGTTTTCAAAACTTTCGCAAAGTTTGTTTCAATGATACTAATTATATTGAATCAATGGACTTGGAAAGGATAATGACTAAGAATAATGAGCTCTTTAATACAGAAAATATAAGACAAGAATTCACAATATTAAAAACATCAAGCTAGTTAAATTGATAGAATATAGCTTATAAGTAAAAGATAAGGGTTGAGAGAATGCAAACAAGATTTATACTGATTTATACTGATTTAATCACTTCTTGTGATCTACGTTTAGTCCTCGAGATCGTCCACCCGAGATTTCAACTATACTTCAAGCTTTTAACTTGGGTGCTTGATAAAAACCCTTACAATATAGAGCACTCTTCACTTAGTTTGGGATTCTCCACCTTTTATGTGCAAGAGCCTCCTTCAATACAATAAGGAATTTCTCTCCTTGAACTTATACAAGATAATCAAATGGTTTTTGGTTGTTTGTAACTCTCACAAGAGCAGATATACAACTTGAGGAATTGATGAGTATTTGATCAAATCACTAAGCAAGCTTTTTCAAATAGAAAACAGAGTATGATCAACTGAAGATTAGAAAAAGCTCTTTCAAAATAAATTTATGATCTTGGGTCTTATTTTAAAACTCATTTAGATAAGTTATAAATAGCTCTCATAAAATTATTTCCGTTGGGTAGTAGGTGAATATCCAATCAGTGCTTAAACTAGCCGTTGGAAGAATTTTTGGAGCGTGTGTAGTCGACTACACAACTGTTGTAGTCGATTACCATGCCTTTCTGACTTTTAAAAACATGAGAGTTTATTTTATGAAAAACGTGCGTAGTCGACTACACTTACAAAGTAGTCGACTACAATAGCTATCGGACACTTTTTAAAAGTAAAGGATATCTGAGATATATTTTCAAAAATAATATGTAGTCGACTACAGAGCTTATGTAGTCGATTACATGTCTCCTCGGATTTATGAGCTTTTAAAAAGGAACAACTTTTTAAAGTGTTGTAGTCGACTATAATAGCTTTGGTAGTCGACTATAAGTGTCCTCGGGTTAACTGTATTTAACAGATAAGTATTTTTATCAGCATTGTAGTTGACTACTTCAGCATTGTAGTCGACTACAAGTGTCCTCGGGACATTTCAAGAACATAGGCATTTTAAAGTTTTGCCTAGTGTAGTCGACTACAGGTTTTTGTGTAGTCGACTACAAGTCTGTTCTGAATTGTAGAAAACGTTGTAAACTTGAAAATTCACAGCTGTGTAATCGACTACACCAACCTTGTAGTCGACTACAAATTACTTAAAAACTCATTTTTTATTAAGTTAAAAAATCTTTCTTTCCAAGCATTCTCAAGATGACTTTCTTTTTATTAAACCTTATTTTAGAAATAGTTTTGTAAGATTAAAATAAATTGCTTGCTAAGTGATTTAAGCAATTAAATACTCTTACAATGATAAGTAAAAACCTATAAGACTTGAGTACTTCTTGTGATCTTGTTTTTGTTCTCTTGGTGCTGAAACCTTTGTTTGGTTATCATCAAAATCTTATATGTCAAATGTTGTTCACATATTTACTCACAAATAATGATGCTGTATATATTAAAATTTATAAGGGAAAAATGTACTGACACCCTTTAACTTTATCCTATTTTAAAATAGCCACTAAGAACTTTTTTATCTAGATGAGAGATCCCACCTTCACAAATCTGCACAGATCATTCCGCCTACCAGCTAAACAGAAATCGTTGATAACTTGACTTGCATGTACTTGCATGTGTTCATTAATATACACGATAGTCTCTTAATTGTCCAAAAACTCATTTAACTTTAGCCTATTTCTAAATAGCCACCATAAACCTTTCAAATCTGGACTGAGAGATCTTTAAATTTCTCGAAACATGCAAACATATTTTTCATCTATTAGCTAAACAAAATCCGTTCATCAAGCGACTTGCATATATTCATTAATAAACATGATAATATGTCATTTGTCCACATCTTTTTATTTATTTATATTTTTCCCTTTTAATTTATTTTTAATTTTTGAAAATAGATAACATAAAAACAATAAAAAATAAAAAATCAGATTAAATAGTCACATGGCTGGCATGAGACCATCTTCCTTAGAATTTGAGCCCATGTCACATGTATTAATGAACACGTGCATGTCACATACTTAGTGAACGATTTGTTAGGAATTTGAGTGTGAGTGAGATGTGAGTAAAGAGTCTCACATTGAAAAGGAATGAATTAAGTGATAATCATATAAGTAGAATAGACTCATGAATCTAATACTTTAAGGTTTTGGGTTAAAATATGGTCAAGCGCACTTGAGTGGTCCTCGTTAAGCCTATTGATAAAGATCTCCTTAGCATTTGGGCTCCCCTAGACTTGACATGTGATATTAGAGTTGATGGTTTGGTTACACCAAATGTTGGAGAAATAGTGGTTGGTGGATCCTTGAGCAATCCCTTGTCTTGAAAGACTTTTGCTTGAGGGGGAGGGAACTTATGCAAGGACTCACTTAAAGGGAGATTGTTGGGAAGTATGAGTGAGAAGCGGGTAAAGAGTTCTTCATTGAAAAAGAATGAATTAAGTGAAATGGAGCATGAACTTAATTTCTTAAGGTTTTAGGTTAAGATATCATGTCAAATCCACTGGAGTAGTTCCTCTAAGTCCTTTGATGAAGATCTCCTTAACATTTGGGCTTCTCCTAACTTTGACACGATTTTTATTTAACTAGTGGATAAAAGAATGGAACCTCTCATTTAAATTAGAAAATTCATTATAGCTACTTCAAAATCAGATAATTTTGAGGAGGTGAAATTTTTCCCTTTTTAAATATGAAGAACTTGGAACAATGCAAACTTTCTTATCAAAAACTTTTTTGGCCGAGAATGAAATGAGATATATATTATCATTTGTTTTCTTCTAATGCTTGACAAAAGTTGAGGTGGTGGGACAAGGAAAAAGACGAATTTTATCCACTACGGTAAAAGAGTGTGGGAAAAAAAATTGTTCTGAAAAAGTTTATTCGGGACAATATTAATAAAATTTCCCTTGGATCGGATGTCCGCCTTAAATTGGCTTAAAGAAATAACATATAGCATATATCATGTCATTCCCCTATTACTTCCTAGCCATTCTTTGGCAAGTGGTAGGAATCGTCATGATTGAGATTTGTTCAATCCTGTCTCGCACATAGACTAAAAGTTAATTAGCAGATGGAACAAAAATAAAATTTCTTCTATTACCTTAAAAATATTACAAAAGAATCTCTCTCAATATTTACACTACTCTTAAGAGGTGCTGCTACTACATAGTCTACAAAGAATTTCAATCTGTGTGACTTTTAGCAGGACAAAAAATTAAGAACACCCACATGGTCACACCTTTTACAATCAAGGAAAACAAGCAATCACTGACTCATCATAAAATGCATTTGACATCTTCATTTTACATTCCATGTTACAACGTATGCTATACCTAAGTCACTACTAGAGTAGGCCTTTTTTTGGGTAAAAAAAAAAGTTTAAGGGGAGAGGAGGTTGCCCCATTCTAAGATCTGGGCATGCGACAAGCTTTAGCAACGATTTAGAGTGGAACTACTTTAATATTGGCAGTTTGATCCTACTAGTTGAGGTTAATCCTACCAGTTGAGGTTGCCTAGACGAGGCTTTTAAAACCTAATAAAAATTGGTCATAGTTTATTCGTTTATATAATGACTCACCGAGTATTTAGTTTCAAACATCTTTAAAGAAAAGCATTCACGTAGTCACTTTACTCCATCAGGCAATACTGCCACACTTATGCCTATGGATTCGCTGATATGCATAACTGTGCATGTTAAGCTAAGCCTGGAAGCCTTGTGCCTTTTGCAGCATGTTGGTTCTTATTAATCTTTCATGTAGGAAGCTATCTCAGATAATTAACTTGTTAGACGGAAAATTGATGAAGCATATGGACCTGCATGGAATTCTGTGGTTGGAAAAGAGTATGGATCCTGCATTACACATTTAAGTGAAAGTTTCATAATCTTCCGTGTACAGATGATGGAATTTCTGATCTTCAAAGACGGGAAGGACTTCAGAGAGAGCTAGCAGGGAAGAAGCTGTCAGAGTTCTGCAGAAAGCTAGAAATAGTGATTCGTAAATCCTAAAATTCTTTAAAGTATATTATAGAAGAACCTCAGCTGGCTATCCCTAATTTGCCTGTGCTAAACATGTTTAATCTTTCAAGAAAAAGAATTATATTAAAAGGAGCAGACAAAGTCAAAAACAATAATGGTGCACCCCAATTATTTCTGGTTAGGTTTATAGAATAAAATATCTGTATACTCTTACATGTGTCTAGCTATTTTGTAAGCAGTTTGAGAAGTGAAACTCCAGTGTTTTCTGTTATATCAGACGTTCTTATGAACATTTTTTATATGACTGCTCCTCTCACTCATATTGACAAAGTTTTGTTACCACAGACTCAGGTTCATGATGGACCTTATACGTGGCAACATGTCAGTAGACTGAATTTTATAGTATGTACAGATTTATAATTTTGAATTATCTAAAGTAAATTGACACATATTGCCATGTCTTGGGTGCATCATGGACCCCAGTGCATGGTAACACAACTCGTTGACAAAATCCTTCCGTTGAATATCACATATATTATAGGGTGCGAGTTTTACCTGTGCAGCATGTAATGATTCATTATTCATAGATGCACAAACTGGAAACTCTCATTTCCTCCTCAGCAATGTCTCATGGTACACCAGCATCACCTTAAAGAAACACCAACGGCAGTGCAATCTAATACAATAAACACAAGAGTATATAACTATAAGTAAAGAATTATGTAACTTTATCAAACTGATTTAAATGTTCTTCATTGGTCATAAGGAAGTGGTAATCTGCATCCCGAGGACTAGATACAATAAACATATTGTTTGTAAACCTCAGGATGCAGATTACCTGATCCTGACCCAATACTGACTCTTCCAAGAAAGTGTTAACCAATGGCAGAAGAAGAGAGAACAAAAACAAATAACGTATTAGTAGAATGTTTATCGCATGCCGGATTGAGGTTATATCCTTGATCTGAGGAATTTATAGTGGTTCTTAAAGTTAAAAAAATATTCTTTCAGAGGTTAATATTGACATTTGAGTCCATAGAACAGGTGTGATTAGGTGCTCCAATATCTGATCAAGAATCGTCTATAAAAATTCATGTTCTTTTCTAGCCAATGATATGGTAGGGTCCTCACTTTCGGTAGAAAACGAAGCTTTTGCTAACTGCTTTTCGTAAGTATAGATCTTCCCCTAGTATGATGAAAGATTCTTGCCAGATTATTAACAACACAGACATGAATAGATAGCAGAGTGTTAAAGTGAGCATGAAGCCTACCACTCTGTAATTTAAGAATCTCAAGCTTCATGAAACAACCCTGTCATGAGGAATTCTCTAGCTCCCCCTCCCCAAAAGATAATTATGAAATGGAAAAGAAAGGCACCATGTTTGTGTATTGTATCCAGTTTAAGAGTCCCTGCTGTCTTTTATCAGTGGCATATTCAATTTCTTTGGCCATTCAAGAAAGCTCCTCATTGTCTCTAGCATGGTTGCAGGTACATCTTAAATACATATATGGATTAATGCATGCAATGCTTGAACTAGTGGATTATCTATAGAAAATCGTTCTTCCTAAAAATTTAGAAAATAATGTACGGTTAAGTAAATACACTGATATTAATGCATGCATGCTTGCTTGCTTTAGTTCTGCTTTAATCTAAGCTGGCAGAAAGCAAATGCATACTTGCTTTAGTCCTGTTTTAATCTAGCTGAAGGCTTAGATTCAGAAACGAATCATATGGACCCTCTTTCTTTATTTCTTGCTTGTACTTCTGTTTATAACTTAGGAATAAATGCCACTGATATAAAGCGACAAGTGCTGCATCAGCTTTCGTGCCATCAATAACAAGATCTGCTAGCTTCCTGGCAAATACTTTAACATGCCATGTAAGTAGAGTAATGAGGGTATGTTTGGATTGAGAAGTTTGAAGGGGCAAGGAGGAAAGGGGTAATTTTTCATTTTTAAATTAAGAAAATTATAAAATATTTGTAAAAATAAATAAGGGAGGATTGAAAGATTACATGATAATCTTTTATTTTAAAAAATAATTACTCATCCAGTCTATTCCCATCCAAACTCCTACATCCTAACATACGAGTGAATTTTTTTATTTTTTATTTTCATTTCTACATGTAAGTGTTATCTGGTGCAGTTTTTAACTCCCATCATTTATAGGCCATGTCCTCTACGGCTCTAAGGACCATAAGAAAGTTATTCTTGAAGTGGATTTGAAAGGTATAGAATCCCAATTTGTTAAGGAAAAGCGTATGGTGTATTAGAGTGGAGGACCATTTTGAGCCAATTACTGGTTTCGAGCAAAATAAAGCAAATTCCCGATCCCCATTATTTTTATTGATAATGTGTTGCAAGAAGCCTTATAAAAAGTTTCTGCATGAGAATCCCAATCTGTTGAATTTCATAGCCATGGTCATAGATTACTGCTAGAATTTTATTGTAAAATATAAGCACCTACTAAGAGCAGAATTCCAGCACACCTAATTCTGGAAGATACGTCCGTACGGTGTGATGGGGTTCTGGTCCCACCAGCAAACATGTCATCTGTTACATGACATGATGTGTATTCCACGAATGAATACCTAAGATTCCATCCCAGCCAACGAACAGGAAAACAAAGAAAGAGATACCTGGATTTGCACCAACTAGGCTAATAATGTTTATCTGTGATTCTAACATTCTTGAAGTATTATATGCAAATTGTTCATTTTTTTTAATGATATAAGCTAGTGGTCATTCCATGGCCATGGTCATAGATTAATGGATTTATTATATTTTGATATTTCTTTCTTGAGCAGGAAATCCTTAGAATTAGTGGATTATGGTTTTTGCTGTTTTTTTTTTCTCAAAAAAATCCATTTCTAATGCAAAATATCTAAATTAACACAATTTCTAAAACATTTCCTAATATGTGTCACTGTTAGATACATTAGCATTTTTTAAATCTCTTGTCTCATCTTAAATTTTTTCTGTATCAATCAACGGAGAAAATTAAATATCAGGCAAGATGAAGATAAGAGAAAGGAAAAGAGAAAGAAAAAGAAGGTGCTGTGGGGGCTTTAAGGCAGGAGTTAGTGTAGTTATAGCTTTTGAAGACTCAATCTTTTTTCGAATGCGAGTGGTCAGAAGCTAAGATAACTCAGGTTTAAAGTTTAACACAAGTTATCATAGCTTATGAAGACTCAATCACTAGATATCGTGGGAGACAAACCCATATATATATATATATATATGTTGTTAAAGGTGATATATTAAAAAAAAACAGGTTATTTTAAATTTTTTATATTTAAAAGTGGTATTTTTTTAGTGGAAAAGCCCTTTTGCTGCCTTAAGAGCGTTAAATAGAGTGTGTGCAAAGTGTTCCACGAGAGTCTAGTTTTCTGTGAGTGTACTTATGTATAAGTGAGATAATTTTGTGGTTGAGAACTTATACGGTTATACCACATTAAAGTACAAGCGTTGCTAATAACAAAAGTAAGTTTGTCACGTTTGACCAACTTAAACTCTACACAAATCAAGGGAAATATTTGTGTAAACAACGCTTTAAATATAAAATAATAAGTGACACATAAATTTAGGTAATTATTTAATATAAAACAATAATGTGTCATTTGATGATTGATTTAGTATACATAACTTGTATACACTATATTTATACAAGAATCTCTCACAAATCACTTCGACATATTATTGCATTAGGCTTTTTGAAACTAACAATGTCTAGTGCTTTTGAACAGTAGTTTTTATTAGTATACAAATTTACTTAAACAATACATTGATCATCCCCTTACGACTCAGAATGTAGAATTAAACTAAACTTTATGAACAACTTTGCAACTTAAGTATAGTATTCTTTTTTTAATGATAATGGTATTTTTGGGTTAGTTTTTGCATAAATTGAGAACAAAATTCTTTCTGAGCGATTTTAAGAATGCGTCTCATCAACATAGTACATTAGGATTGAATTTGAATAATCAAGGCATAATCACACCTCCTTGACCAACTCCCTTGAGTTAGTATAATTATTTTTTACAAGTTTAGACATTGATTAAACAAAAGTAGACTAAATGAAATGCATGGAAGGCAATAAAGATAGAGGCTTGTTGGGTTTCCCACCAAATATTTAGGAGTATCTTTTTTTCTTTCCTTTTCATTTTTGATTTCTAGTCTCGATATATATAGAGCATGAATATTTATAGATATCAAATGAGATTTGTAGCTTTCATATTGGTTGATTTCCATTTTCTATATATTCTATTCTCTGCTATTTGTGACCCTTATGCTTTCAATTTTTGAAATTTGTATCGCTTTCAATTTGAAAATTCTATAGATAATTTTTTGTGTTTATATCCTTAGTGCAAAATAGCACAGTCTTAATTATCCTATTAGCCAATAAAGGAATCATTCTTCTGTTGTGCAAATGATTATAATTAAAAGTGTGTTTGGATTAACTGTGAAAAAAAGATTATATTAAAAATTGATTTTTTTTTAAAATCAATTATGAGAAAGTTAAATGTTTAGATATGTTAGTTTATAATTGATTTTTAAGATAATTTTTTTTGTTTGGATTGTATAAAAAAATTATTTTTATATATTAAATTACCAAAAGAGATATGAAATGATTGAAAAAATTATTTAATTGAGAAAAAAAGAGTATTTATCTACAAAAGTTTTTGAAATAATCTAAAATTACTTAATCATAATGCTCAAAATAATTTTTTTTTAAAAAAAGTGGTTTTTAGTGTATCAAAAATAATTTTCACTTATAATCAATCTTACACACTTTAACCAAACATAATAAACTTTAAACAAAACAACTTTTATAAGAAAAAAAGCTGTTATATGAGAAAAAATTAGTGTGTTTGAATTAGCTATGAAAAAAAGATTATGTGAAAACTCGATTATGTGTATAATCGATTTTCAAGAAAATTGATTATGAGAAAATTAATTTATGTTTGGATATGTTAATTCATAATCGATTTTATGATAAAGAATTTTGTTTGAATTGTATAAAAAATCGCTTTTATGTATTAAATTACCAAAAGATGTATGACATGATTGAAAAAATTATTTAATTGAGGGTAAATAAGTATTTATCTCTTAAAACTTTTGAAATAATCTGAAATCAAATAATTAAAAGCTTAAAATAACAGTTTTTTTTTAAAAAACTCTTTTTAGTTATAGAAAAATAATCTTAACTTATAATCAATTTTACACACTTTAAACAAACAAGATAAATTTTATATAAAATAACTTCTTTAAAATAAAACTATTTTAAAAAAAAATTAATCTTTCCCAAACATGCAATCTTTTTTAAAGATGTACTAAGATTGTGAATATTTTGGTATTAGGTAGTTGTGAAATGGTTGCATTAGCGCTCACATATCACTCCAAGATTCCAATCCCAGCTTCTTAAGGCCCTTATTACGTGTACTTAGCCATGTCCATGCAATTGGGAATCAATCCCTTTTAGGAAAATCACCACGGAACCTAACTTGTAAGTAGTTTTTGTACGATGAACATCACCAATCAGCCGTGCAGTACTAGCAAAATAGAGACGCCTCTTAAAAGTGTTTTAGATATATAAAAGCAATATTTTAAAAACCAGATTTTATACAACTTTAAAACCGCTCTGGTAGTTTAACTTTAAAACCTCCTAAAAAACGGTTCAATCGTCCAAAATCCAGTTCAATAGCCTAAAAACTGATTTTGAAAAACTCAGCTAGTTCTCGGCAACATCATTGAGAGTAATGAAGGGGATGTCAACAACATCTTTTACATGGCTAGATACAATTGAAGCTGGGGAAGTGGCCCAAGCTGATTATTGAACAAGCTGCAAGAGCGCCACTATCAACTTCTTTAATTATCCATTTCAAGGGATATAACTCAAAATTGCCTAAAATTATACACAATAGACTAAATAATTGAAGAAAAATAATACTATAAATCTCTCGTACGTGCTCATTCTTTCTATCTCTGTCTTTTCCAATATATATATATATATAAGGTTTTTTATATAAATATACCTAAAAAAAATATTATATACCATTTTACCACACTTCCAAAATTATGTACTAAAATATTCTTTTTTTTTCTATGTTGAAAAGTCGGTTTGGCTCAAACCGACTTCTCAACGTGCTTTTTTTTTTAAATTAAAAACCTGTTGAGAAGTCGGTTTGGGGGAAACCGACTTCTCAACGTTAAAATTCAATTTTTTTTAACATCCTGTTGAGAAGTCGGTTTCCCCCAAACCGAGTTGAGAAGTCGGTTTCCCCCAAACCGACTTCTCAACAGGTTTTAAATTTAAAAAAAAAAAAGCATGTTGGGAAGTCGATTTGAGCCAAACCGACTTCCCAACATGAAAAAAAAAGAGTATTTTGATATATAATTTTGGAAGTGTGATAAAATGATAAATAAATTTTTTTAAAATATATTGATATAAAAAAGGCTATATATATATATATATATATATAACCTAAAAATTTTAACTTTTCTACAAGCACTATGTCCCAACAAAAATGAATGAACAAATAGGTTAATTCAACCATGCAACATTTCCAATATATTTTACTAGTGCAAAATTCTATGTGGTGTACTATGAGCTATAAATTTCAACCCCTAGAAAATAATCTTTGGTATAAACTAGAGATGTCAATTCGGGTCGACCCAGCCCATTTGAGCCTGCCCGCATCGAGCCAAGCTTATTTCGGGTCGGGCTGACCCACAATAGGTGCGAGCTAACAAATAGTCAGTCCAGCCCAGTCCATGCGAGTTGCGGGTTGAGCTGGCCTGTCCCATGGGTTGAATTTTTTTTTGTCTTTTTTTGTTTTTTTGTATCTATAATAATAAATTATTGATAAATTAAACTTCTACATCAATCAAAGCCTACAAAAATATGTATGTAAATTAGATACAAGTATAACAGATTATATTAAGTGTCATTAACATAAACAGTGAAGATTTACTACATTGTTTTAGACATAAATGATTTAGGATATATCTATGAAGCATTGCTTGAACCATAAATTAATCAATTCAAGAAACTAACACAAATTAACATCATATTTCAAGTAGAGAAAAAAGAAAAGCTTAAATGTACTCATTAAATTTGATTCTTTTTTTTAAACCAAATAAAAATAGTCATATAAATAAAAAATAACAAAATTAAATATATAATAAAAATAATAATATTTCACATAGTCGGGTCAAATGCGGGCCGGCCTATTTTTCGACTGGGCTGGGCCGGTCTAAAGTTGGTTTGGACTGAAATTTTCTCAACCCAGCCTACACTTTTTATCGAGTTATTCGGACCAATCCATAAGCTCAGCCTATTTTGACACCTCTAATATAAAACCCATAACTCACTTTGAAATTATCACTTGGGTAGTAGCGAGTATCACAGCTTAAACACCCACGACCCATATCAAATCCTTGCCACACGAACGCATTCTTGTTACAACTGTTATAACTATGACATCTCCTAATCAGTACAGATAATTTTTCTAAGGAAAGAAAACAGACTTTCTGAGACCAAAACAAATTAAAAGAGGAAAAATAAACATTAACCACAGCTTATTATGCAATTGACAAGATATATATGTAGTATTATAGTAGCCTGTAACCACATGCCTTTTCAGCGTTTGCGTTAATGTGGGAATGAAGTGATCCCATCGCTTCTTAGGATGGTGCAAGGAAATGCTGTGTTGCGCAAGAAAGACATGCCTGAGGAGATGCAGGGCCATGTTATGGAGCAGCCTTACCAACCTCTCCATGCACATGAAGTTTTTAATTCTCAAATTGTTCAATGGTGAATTCTATAATACATTTCACGCACTTAAAGGGTGTAGTTTAAACATCACCTTATTTAATTTCTTAAACAGATCTATTTTTAACTACCCCTTCCTTTCCCTATTATATCTTTTCTAGTTACAACTTGCAATAAACAAATTCTGATTGTGAGTGTCCTGTTTCTATAATGTTCTTAGAAGAAAAATAAATCATAAATGTTATGAACTTATGAAGTATTATTATTATTATTTTGGTTACAACTTATGAAGTATTATTAATATCTTAATTAGCATCTATCTTGAGTCACTAGAGATGCTGGATCAAAACTATGACAATAGCAAACTAGATTTATTATTTCCTCTTAGAAATACTTTTTTTTTCCTTTTCCCAAAACACGAGAGTGGGAACAATGATTCTTCACATGCTGGGCAAAAGTGGGGGTGGTGGGACAAAAATAAAGACGAATTTTATCCACTTCTGCAGAAGAGTTGATGAAAAAATTAATGTTCGCTAAAAGTTAAATATATTCAGGACAAAGTGATACATTTTCAGATGTAAGATGTAAGATTTAATTATGTGGACAAAAAATGGCTTAAAGGAGCCTTAATTTTTTAGGCTAAGAGGCTTAAAGGAGTGAATTTGGCTACTGGTATTTTAAGGTTGAGATTGCCTTTTGATGGGGCAAGAAAGTATGAGGTTTTAGTCAAAGATAGAGAAAATGTTAATAAACAGAAGGAAGAAACAGCTAGGTTCCTCTTTCCCTCTAAAAATAACTGATAAAAGCACTTCTCTGCAATCTCACAACTCTGAATAGGTACAACTTAGGGTATGCTTGCTAAGGAAGGTTGAAAATGAGAAGATAGAAAATATGGAGGGGATTGAACATGGAGTGGAATGGAAAGGTTTTGTGTTTCACTTGTTGCTTGGTAGAGGATGAAAAAAGGGTGAAAAATCAATTTTAGTTCACTTACCTGCTATAAAAAGAGAAGCCAAAAATTGTGCGAGTAGAGTAAAAATGCGTTGCTCTCTACTTTCAAGTGTCCCTCCATTTTGTTATAGCAATAAGTGTAAAGTAGTTTTTATTTTAAATGTTTTACCTTCTCATTTTCCAATTACCTATTTGCAGCTCATCCAATCTCACCCTTGGGTCTTCAAAGAAATTGGATCTATAAGACTATTAGCAGGCAACAGTTACATTTGAACAATCAAGGAAAACAAGATCCAACCAGTCATAAAAAGCACATAACATCATCTTTTAACTGTTCAAAATTATCCCTTAGCTATCCCTCAGTAACTAATAGGTCCTCACAACCCAGAAAAATATGTCATGATTCATTGAACAGAGAAATGGATTCCCAAAATTTTAACACCAAACATCTTGAAAGAAAAATTCTTATTTTACTTCATCAGGTTATACTGCTACACTTATGCCAACGATGTGTTCAAGTGGTTCTAATTAATCATTTTTTTAATTTGTTAGACAAAACTTGAAGTATATGGACCTTCATACTATACTGTGGTTGGTGAAGACTATGGATCCTGCATTACGCATTTGTGTGGTAAGTTTCATTTTCTTCCACAAGGAGATAAAGGAATTTCTGATCTTCAAGTGTAGGAAGGACTTCACTGAAACCAAGGAAGAAGCTACTGGAGTGCTGCAGAAAGCTAGAAGTGGTGTTCCATAAATCCTCAAATTCACTGCAGGTATGTCTAGTAGAACCTCAACTGGCTGTCCCTAATTTCCCTGTGCTAAACAAGTACAATCTTTCAAGAATGAAACAAATTTCAGAAAAATTGAGCATACAAAACCAGTACAAAAAACATTGGTGTATTCCAACTATTTCTGATTAACTTCATTGAATATCTGTCCACTCTTCCCTAGTCTAGCTATTTTGTAAGCCATTAATAAAAACAAACTGAAGTGCAATCTATTACATCTGATACTCTTATATTATAATATTCCATATGGCTGGTCTCATTCATCTTGACAAATTCCAGCCATTCCATATCATACTTTAGGAAGAGTGGAAGCTATACCTTTGCAGCATGTAATGATTCTTAGATGGACAAACTGCAAAGTCTTATTTACTCTGCAGAAATTCCTCACAGTTCACCAGCATCACCTCAAAAGAACACCAAAGACATTGACTCTTTTGTTTCTGTAGGCTGCAGTGTCCTGCCCCAAGAAATTTAACAGCAACAACCTCAAAAGTGCAACAGCCAAGTAATTTGATCCAACACAGAAATGCAAAACTTTCACTAATTAGTAAAAAAGAATGAAAACTTTATCAAATCGAATAAAAATGTTCTACATTGGTGGTAAGGAAGACGTAATCTGCATCCCAAGGGCTAGATACAAACGTAAAAATATTGTTCTAAACCTCAGGATGCAGATTACCTGATCCTGACCCAATACTGACTTCCAAAAAAGATTGAACCAATGGAAGTAACAGAGGAAACATTAACAAGTAGTCTATAAGAAGAGTGTCTGTAGCAGGTTGAACTGAGGGCTGTGTGCTTGATTTAGGAATTTATAATGGCTCTTAAAATTAGTAATATTCAATGAGAGGTGATATGAGCATAGGGGTCCACAAGAAAGCTAAGGTGCTTTAATATCTGATCAAAATCCATTTGATGCATGTTCTTCTTTCACCAATCATACGATTGGGTCCTCACTTTCCATAGAAAATGATGTTTTTTTCCCCCAGTTTGATGAAATATTCTTTCTAGATTATATAACAACGTAGCTATGAATAACAAAGTGTTTCAGTGCGCTTGAAGCTTATTACACTCATGTAATGTAAGAATCTTAAGCATTAGGATGTAACTCCTGTTGTAGAACTTTCTTGCTCTTTCACTCACCAAAAGTCCCATTTACATGTCTTTATGGTCCCCACTAGCTTTTAGACGTAGCACATTCTATATTCCTTTGGCCATTCATAAAGGCTCCTCATTGTCCCTAGTTCAATTGCATGTAAATCTTGAAGATATGTATAGATTGAGTAATGCAATCTTTGAACTAGTGAGTTATCAACTAAAAATCATTGCTAATAAAAGTTCACAATGTAATGTAGATCTTAAATAAATAACATTTGACATTTAATAATCTGTCTGTCGTTCATATTTAATTATACATTTTCAAAACAACCTTTCTGAACTTTAGTAAGGAAATTCATTTTTTAGGAGCTAAAACATAACAATTCTTGCATGAAATATAATAACATGTAAGTATATTTAGGTGCTTGTTGCTCATCCAAGTCAGTACTTTGTCGGTTGGTATAAATGATGAAAGATAGCTTATGCTGTAATGTTATTCTCAATGATCTACATTGTCTTTATCAGGATGACATAAGCATGAACCATATATTATGCTCAGGTGGCAGAAAACGAAATGCAAGTTCTTTTTAGTTCTGATCAAGTAGGAGGGCGAGCATAAGAAACGAATCATACGGACCGTTATCCTTCCTTTCATGCTTGCACTTTCGGTTTCTTACACAGGAATAGATATTGCCACCACAAAAGTTGTTCAGCTTCCTGGCAAGTGGCAACACTTCCAAGCGTGCAACATATATATATATATATATATACATAATTAATGGATGGAATTATTTCTCTATTGCTACGTATACATGTTATTATCTGCTGCAGAATTATCCAGTCCATCATTTGCAGACCGTGTCCTGAACTTGAGGACCATAAGAATGTTATTCTTGAATTTGATTTGAAAGGTATAGAATCCTAATTTGTTAAGGATAAGCCTATAATGATATTGAGCATAAAACATGGTTGGTATACCAGAGTAGAGGACCATTTTGTGCCAATTACTGATTTCCAAAAAAAAGAAAGAAAATTCCCGAGCTCCACTACCCTAACTTTATTGAAGCCATGGCTATACTACACTATTGCCCTCCCGTTAAATTGTAGAATGTGTTGCTTGAAGTGTAATAACCACCATATACTGTAATGAATTGATTTTTTATTTTTTATTTATTTTTTTTGGATTATAAAGAAGTTTAGGGGCTTTTTTATATCAATATATCTAAAAATAATTTTATTTATTATTTTACCACACTTCTAAGATTATATATCAAAATACTCTTTTTTTTTTATATTAGGAAATCGGTTTGAGCCTTGGGAAGTCGGTTTGGCTCAAATCGACTTCCCAACATGCTTTTTTTTAATTTAAAATCTGTTGAGAAGTCAACTTGGAGGAAACCGACTTTTCAACAGGTTTTTAATTATAAAAAAAATACGTTGAAAAGTCAATTTGAGCCAAACCGACTTCTTAACATAGAAAAAAAATAAGTATTTTAGTACATAATTTAAAAAGTATGATAAAATGGTATATAATTATTTTTTAAATATATTTATATAAAAAAACCCCAAGTTTAAAGGATGAGAAATTATCTCATTCTAAAGTTAGAGTATTCCACAAGTTTCATTAACAAGGACTGATTAGTGCAGATGACATAATAAAGAATTACCAGTACCAATAGACCTAAGAACTTTTTGTCCAAGCTTTAACTCTTTCCATGCTATATGCTTTCTTAAAGGCAAATCTTTTGAGTTTTCGCTAGTTGATTGGATTAAGAGAAAACTTTCCTTGAAAAACATAACTTTTGTTGCATTTAAAACGGACATTATCTTTTAGGTTCGCTGCCAACATTTTATTGTAAAAAAATATGCACCTAATTCTTGATGGTAAATCTGTATGGTTTGATGCGGTTCTAGTCCTATCAGCGAACATGTCATCTGTCAATATCATGATGTGCGTCACTGCGTTCAAAACGTGGGATACCAAAGGTCCCAACCCAGCCAAAAAATGATTAAAAAATGTTTATAAATAAATGGATAATTTTTTTAGTTTCTTAAGATATTTTCATCTGTAATTGTGGGAACTAATCTTTCAAGATACTGATATTTATTTTAGAGGTTAACTTCTCTCAATAGATATTTTTTTATACACATAGATTAGAAATTGAACCTCTGACCACATACTTAAGGGACTCAAATATTTACCATTTGTATTACACTAAGTTAATAAATAAATACATAATTTGATGGCGTTATTTGGAATAATTCTAAATTTCCAATGCTATATTTTAAATTATAGAATACATAAACTCTTCATTACTTTTTTTTATTCTGATGTTGTTTGTTGTATAACTCAGCAATGATGGAGACAATGAGCTTATAACTCACGATGCTAGCATCAACTATGGTCTTTCTTTTGTATCGTGTGCTTGATGTCATGGGTACACTCCACTTGTCCTCTTTATTTTATCTATTTTTCCTGTTTGGAATAGAGACCGCTTATAAGCCATAAACACTGTGATGGATCCAAAATATTTAAACATTAAAAATAATATAAACACAAATAAAAATATTATTCTATATTTTATATCAATATAATTAAAATTTCATTATATATATATATGTGTGTGTGTGTGTGTGTTACTCTAATCTACTTGTCGAGATAAACTTTACAAGAGATAGAAAAACATATCAAGAATGAGGCATTTTATTAATATATATTAGTATTCTCATAAAAACGGTAATATAAATAAAAAGAAAGATAAAATATAAATTTTTTAATTTAAAACTAATTTGTAATTTTTAATGCAAGAAAATGTATTTTCTTTTTCTTCAAAATTAATTTTTTACTACTCAAAAACTCCAAAAACAATACAATGTTTATTTGTTTGCAACATAGTTAATATGTAAAAAAAAATGATGACTGGCCTTCTTAAATTTTGCCACTCATTTTGTTGACTAGTGAATAACGGGCAATTTAAAAAAGTAGTGGGAGCAATATGACAAATTAGGTTAGTGAGGGCATTGGCCCCCAGAAGTTACAAGGTAGATCACCTACTGCTTACGCGCAAATCTAATGTGATAAATGATTAGTAGTATCACACTGAAACTGGTCAATAGTATAATGTTTTGACTATTTTGATCCAGGCAAAACTTGGTGATAAAAAAACAGGTATCTTTGTACATGATAAAACTTCATTTCAATAAATGATATGGATAATAAGCCTTTTAATTAATCTCTATCAGGTTGTAATTTTATAAGCATCATGATATACTTTTGACATATTATTTGAAACTAATAATGTTTAGTAGCTATATATATATATATTATATATATATATATATACTAATAGTTTTGTACTGTACCGACTTCCGCTGGACGTGATCAGGCTTAACATAGGCCTATTATACTTTGACTCATGCACCTATGACTAAACAAATTGGAGAGCCTAAAACGTGAGGATGGGACCCAACTCCATATACGCATTCTTCGATTGCATAACGAATTGAGGCACCTCCAACATGAGGTGGCTGAGCTCACCCTCACGTAACTAACCTCCTTTCCCATGCCTAGCCCCCTTTAATTTTGGCAGTAACAATCAAAGTATACAAGGAGAAAGGGAGTCCATTTCAGATGTATGTTCATCATTCTAGCCTAAACACTGTCTTCCTCACTCACATTTTAACTTGAGCTTTGGAGTGTGTTTGCAGGTATCCTCTTCCCCCGAAGTCATGGACCAGGCAATTCTTCCATCTAACTCGAGTTCTGTTCGCCAAGTGACCCCAAGGAGCTAACGTGAACAAGTCCCCTTATCTTAGGGAAGCAGGACTAAATTATATTATCTCAATATTGAAGTAATGAGCCGCCCAACTCCCAATCTGGGAGTTGAAATGCCACATGAACTCAATTCAAGTAGTTGAGCAAGGGAAGATAAATGTAGGTCTAAGAAAGTAATACTTCTCAATGTACTAAAAAAATAGCTTACTATTTTATACATTGAGTGAACTTATAATTGATTGAGTGATGAAATGAGTATTGAAGGAACGAAAGGTGGAAACTTTATTAACTTTATAGTCTTTTGACTACCAATATTATCTAGGACAACGTTTTTTTTTCTGATACCTCGTCGTAGGAGAATAATAAATTTTCATCTTTGATGTAGGGTACGAACTATAAACATCAAATGAGGTAGGAAGCATAGGATGATCATAAGCATAAAATCACGTTTTATACTTACAAGCTTCTTTAGTGTGAGATTTGTGTTAATCTCAGTGTGTTTTAGCTTTTATCCTTTTGCTTTGATAGTTCTATCCATCCTTAGTACTAATTAGTAAAATATAGTCCTTAGATATAAGTTTCAAATCCAATGAAAGAATCATTCTTACGATGTACGAATGGTCTCAATATGGTAGCATAAACGCCCACAGATCACTTTATGATGATTTGAATCTTCTCGGCTACTAAAGGTCCTTATTATATATGCCATGTCATGTTCATGCAATTGGAATTTAATCCCTTTCAGGATGATCAACCAAATGAAAGAGGCATCAATATCACTAGCAAATCTAACTTGTTAGTAACTTTTATTCAATCTTCTGGGGACCGCTAGCAATCAGTCACGCAGTATCAGCAAACAAAGGACACTTCTTAAACCTCCAAGTCCCTTGGAAATTGCCAAGTTGGGTATCAGCGAATATCTCATGGTTCAAACGCCAATATGAATTCCTTGCTACTGTTGCTAATGGCACTGCCCAATATTTAAGGTAGTCTAACTTGAAACTTTCAAGTTCAAATCTTATTGACAAGAGAGAAAGAATCACTGTCACTCAGCAAAAATATTTTCTGTGTCATTTTTGGATTGTAACATTTCCTAACGAGTACAAATTTTCATTGTCTATAGGAAATAAAAGAAAAACAAAGACTCGAAGACCAAAAAAAAAAAAAAAGAACAAAATAAATATAAAAGATCCAATTGGTCTTTTGAGCTTTGAGCAATATCCATCCTGGTTTGCATTTGACGAGCTATATAATTGATAGGATACCCAGTAAGCGGAAGCTTTTGCAATGTCCTAAACTATAGGACCCATCAAATATATTTCAAATTAATTAGGAAGCATAAACGAGTTTGTATTTCATTATTAGAAGAAAGCAAAAAGTGTTCGAGCGCAGCCCTCTAAATTCTGCATAATTAGCAACATTGTTTAGTCACAAAATTGTGATGCTTACATATTAAAGTAAGAAGATCTTGAAAACAAAACGCAAACTACCCCCCCCCCTCCCTTTTTTAAGAACAAAACAATTGCTTTTCCGAGCACAAAATGGGAAATATGGTATTGCTTTTTGTTTTCCTCTTATGCTGGACAAAAGTTGGAGTGGTAGGACAAGCGGAAAGGAAGAATTTAAACCATTTATGTTAAAAGGTGAGAAAAAAAAATGGCAAAAGAAATTGTTCTTGAAAGTTTACTTTATTCGAGAAAATTCTAATAAAATTTAATTCCTCCGAATCATACGTCAGCTTTAATTCTGAAGATAAAATATGGCTTAAAGGAGCCATTAGCCAACCTAAAATAGAAATAGCCTTTTGATGGGACCAGAAACGTATAGAGTTTTAGAAATGATTTAAGATTGTAAAAAGGAAAGCAAATAGCATGTCATTCCCTTAAAACCCACTCCCCTTCTTTCGCGAATAGCGGGAATTGTCAGGATTGAGATAGGTAACCTTATCTTGTAGATTGAGAAAAAGTTAATGAACAGAGGAACAAAAAGCAAAATTCCTCTTTTGCATTAAAAATAGAAAAGATCAATATCTCTGTAAATTGTCACTGCTTTAATTAGGTAAATGCTAACGTAGGCAGGCTCCAAAGAAATTTAACCTTTATTAATATGATACTTAAGGTGAGTTGTTAAATATTTATTAAGTATTAATTTTATAATAAATATCTAAAAGTCTATTAAATATAATTAATAACTAATAAATACTTATCAAATCATATGAGTACCAAAATAATCTCTTATTAGGATACAATAGAACTATCATTATTTCATCAAATGATGTTTGTACACTTATGCCTCCAGTGTAGCTGATGTGTATATCTGTGAGTTTTAAATTAGAATTTAAGTTTCATTCACTACTATCATCCACTTACATGTTGCAAATCATTAATACTATGTTTGGTGTAAAGAAATGAAATGTCATTCCACATTTAATTTTGAAATCAAGGGATTCCTAGATTTGTTTGTAGAAAAGAAAATGCAATGATATTCTTATTCTAAATCTCATTCCACAAATTTATGAAATCTCATTCATAAAAAAAAAATGGTATGACTCATATCTTATCTCAACTCCCTCCTCCCTTTCTTTAAATATTTATCGATACAAGCTGAAAAGTAATTCATTAGCTTCGGATGGTGTAATTTTCAAGTTTTTGGATACTCGAACTTGCAGCTTTTTTTATGATATAGTTTTTCATTTTAGGCTATCATAGAACCATTTCTTTTTCTACAATATTTTAGATAATTTTTTAATCATTATTTTTTTAATTTAATTTTTGTTTTAAAATTTTCAAATCTTGCATAATACTAAAATTGATATTGTATCAATATTATAAAGCATAGAACCATAGTAATAATATGTTAATTATAAGGAAAAAGATCATTGAAAAGTAAAAAACTACTATCAAAATTTCAGTTATCAAGTTATTGAAAAATCAATCTTAAATATTGTTTTTATAAATGTACATCCATATATATATATATATAAGATATGAAAGAAAATGTTAAATTTTTATTTTTGTCCTTAGAGAATTTATATCGTTTACATCATTTTGAATTTTATTTCATATTGTATCCCATACATTAAACTATGGAATTGTTTTCCAAGTTATTTTATTTATAATCCTACCCAATTGTGCAATTAGAATAGGATTCTCATTCTAATTTATTGATTCTTATTCTTATTATGTAGAATTCCATTCCTTACACCAAACATGACATAAAAGAATTATATTATGATCATAATAACTATAGAGTCAAAGTCTTTTAATGATGTGATAACACATGATTGGATAATAATGTAAAAATATTTTACATTTATTATAGATCAAAAACAATTCTTTAAACTAATCCTTGTGCTTTCGATGCAAATTTTTGTTACTAACAAATGCACTAATCGATTAATATAGTAGAAAATAAAGTGTCAATCTCACGAGGATTGATTTCAAAACTAATTATTAATATGACTCAATCCTAAATGTTAATTAAACTAATGAATGATTTTGGCAAAATAATAATAATAAAATAAATTAAAAATAAGGATACAACGAATTAATAAACAAAACTAAATAACTGATGTAATTCAAGGTATGACAGGCTAGGGTATTATATTTCGCCTTATCCAAATCAATGAAAATCCCAAATAGATTTATTTTACAAAATTATTTAATTTTCTTGAGATAGCCAAATTTCCTATCTTATCAAATATATTCTCTCAAGGTATATCTAATCTATCTTAAAATATATCAGCTTACCCTATCTATATGTAATTTTTTTTTTATTGTACTGAAAAGTTTAAGAGAGGAGAGATTGTCACATTCCAAGCTCAATGCATGCCACATACTTCAATGAAAACTTATAGTAGTACTCACAGATGACTTATCAATGTCATGAAGATATATCGAATTTATTTTTGCAAGTTTCAATTTTCACCAAATTAAAAATAACTACATGAATTAGGTTGGCATCTCTCGATCACCCGCTTAACTCATGCCATGTGTTATATAAAGCTAAGATATAATTTCACCTCTTGGTCACGATCAATTATACCTTACAAATCAATTGAATGTTAGGTATTCGAAAGCATTAAGATCAACAACATATGCACTCTTCATGAAAATCAATAAACTTTAGATTTCACATCAATTGGTTAGGCTACATCTAGCCCCTAGCAATAAAAATACTCCATGATAAAAATAATAAAAGCAAAAGGAAAACAAACGACGAATAAATAGACTCTTGATGACTAAATCCCTTAAAAGTTTGCACCACTTTCTCTCGAATAGTGTTGCAAAACAAAAGAAAATCTTCTTATAAGTCAGTTGTCCTATCTACAACACAGGCCTTGCGATTGCTTTTCCTCTAAATTGTGTCCCCTGCGCAATGGAATCAAATATTTTGTCCCTTTTTCATGTCTCTTTCCCTGTCATTTGAATTAAATATTGACAACTGAGCAGAAAAAAATTAACAATTAAAAGATAAATTATTCCCAATTAAGAGAGAGGGAGATTGTTTTGCTAATTTGTCAACATTTAATTAGGAAGACATAAAAAGAGATAGAAAAAAAGGACAAAAGATTTAAATTCCTTGCCCAGCTTGCTAATTGTGCCCAAGCTCTCTTCTATTTATTGCGTTAGTTTAGGTTTTCTTCTCCTTTAGTGAACCGTGACCCACAAGCTTTCTAACCATTTGTTTTCTATTCTTGTGCTATCTGAAGTTTGGACTGAATTGCACTCCTTACGGCTTTAGGATTTTTTAGCAAGTTGTGGCCTTTTTTTTAATAGATATTATGCAAATACCAAAATAATTTATCTAAATTTATCTTATATAAATCAATTAATATGTCATAAAATCATTAGAGTTATTTATATCGGAATATAATAACTTCTATTTTCTTTTAAGAAAAAACATGTATATTTAGGCTATTATGAGCTTTGCAGCATGTTGGTTCTTATTAATCTTTCTTGTAGAAAACGTTCTCTCAATTAATTGTTGGGCAGAAAGTTGAAGAAGCATATGGACCTGCATTATTGGCAAAGACTTTCAAGGTTCTGCACTATGCATTCAAGTAGAAGCTTCATATTCTTCTGTGAAGAGAAAAATGAATATCTGGTCTTCAAGGATGGAAAGGACTTCAGTGAAAGCAGGGAAGAAGCTCTTGGAAGCTTGATTAAATAAGTGATTTATAAATCCTCCAGTTCACTGAAGTGACATCCAAAGTAAAACCTCAATTAGCTGTCCCTAATTGGCCTGTGCTAAACAAGTCTAATCTTTAAAGAACAAAAGTTACATAAGAACGAGCAATCGCAACCGGTCAACAACATTTGTGTGGACCAAATGTTTCCTGTTAGGCTGTTAGCTTTGTAGAATGCCTGTCCCCTCTTCCTGTAACTATCTATATTGTTAGTCAATTGATAAATATAAACTGTAGTGGAATATCTTACAAGATGTTCTCTTGTTCTCTCTATGCATGATCTCACCCATTCTGACAAAAATCTGCCTTTTGATATCATAAATTATAGTCTGTAAGTTGCACTGTTGCATAAGGCAATGGTTCCTATACACAAAATATAAGCGCAACAACCTAAAAAATACAACAGCTAAGAAGTATGGTCCAATATAAAAATATAAATGATTAAAGAATAATGTTAACCATATCAAATTGATTAAACTGTTCTGCATTGGTGATAAGGAAGAGGTAATCTGCATCCAAAGGGCTAGATACAATAAAAATATTGCTCTAAACCTCAGGATGCAGATTACCCCATCCCAACCCAATACTGACTCTTCCAAGAAGTATTGAACCAATGGAAGTAGAAGAAAGAACATGAGCAAATAATCTAAGGGAAGAATGTTCGTAGGGGGTTGAATTGAGGGGCATTTGCTTGATGATAGTAATTTATAATGGTTCTCAAAGTATATATTCGTTGAGATGATTTATATTCTTTAAATAATCATAAGCTATGGGCCTATGGTCCTTACTTTTTGCATGTAGACAAGACAAATGATGTTTTAGCTCGACTGTTTTTTGCTGAAGTATTTAGATCTCTTAGTCATGAATACCTAAGATTTTCAGTGTCCCTGAAGCTTACCAATCTGTAAGCTAAGAATCTTAAGCTTTATATACTAATCTTACACGTAGAATTCTTCAGATCTCAGTCCCAAAAAGATGATTGTGAACTGAAAAGGAAAGTATGCCGCATTGCCATGTTGTATTTTGTTTGAGAATCTCGACCAACTTTTATGCTGTGGCACGTAGTGTACCTTTAAAGAGCTCCTCAATGTCTTCATGTCACAACATGCAGGCTGCTTCGGTTGCTGATACATCATACATTTATTAATTAATCCATGCATTCCTTGAACTAGCAGGTTATCATTTAAAATAAAAACATTATTAATGGTACTTCCCAATATAATGCAGAATTCAAGTTAACAACATCCATGTAAATAATATTTTTATCATATTCACAATAACAAACTTGTTAGAGCCCTTTTGTAAGGGAATTCACCATTTACTGGCTGAAACAGAAAAACTCGAGTGGTATATTGTAGAGTTTGGTGCTCTTCCAAGTTCCAAGTCAGTACCTTGTGAGTTGGTATGAAGTATCAAAGACAGTATATCGCTGTTACTAAGATTTTCAAAGCTAATTGCTGTTTCAGGATGGATCAAGCATAAGCAATACAATCATTAACTGGCATAAATGTCACATCCAGTTTTAGCTTAATCTTGAATGAGAAATGAATCAAATGGACTGTCTTCCTTTATTCCCTTTTTTCATGCTTGAACTTTTGGTTCTTTAATTCAGAATAGATACCATACCACCTGATGCAGAGCCACAAGGTTGCATCAACCTGCATGTCACAACTAATAAGATGAGCTAGCTTCCTGGAAACACTTCCGTCCATCAAGAATTGATACCACCAGATGTCCTGCATTGCTACGCATAAATGTTATCTGGTGCACTACTAACTAGTCTATTACTTTCTAGACCATGTCCTATACTTGAGGACCACCATAAGAGTGTTATTCTTGATTGAATTGGAAAGGTATAGAATCTTAACTTGTTAAGGATAAGCCTATAATATTGTCGAGCATAAAACATGGTTTTCTTACCAGAATAGAGGACCATTTTGTGCTAATTACTGGTTTACATGTTACAACAAAATAATGCAATTTCCTGATATCTACGATCATGTCTTTATTGAAGCTATGACTTGCATCGCCTTTAAGCTATCATGTGGAATGCAGACTGTGTTGCAAGGGGAATTGAGAGACTTTTTTCCCCATGTTATCAGCTATCTTGAAGGAAAATCTTTTGAACTCTTCCCTTCCCTGCTTGATTGGGGGGAGGAAATATGTTACTTGCACAGAATGAATATTTTAATTGGAAGTTTGGAACTAAAGCCTACACATAATTTATATATTTGCTGCTTTAGTTTTGTGGTAAAATATATGAACCTTATTCTGGATGGTAAATCTGTATGGTGCATAGGGGTCTGATATGGACCCATAAGCAAGATGTCGTCAGTCACAGATAATGATTTGTGGTCAAACCACTGAATGCCTAAGACTAAGATTCCATCCTTGCCCACAAAAAAAAGGGAGAAAAAATAAAAGAAAATGGAAGAAGTACCTAGGCTCCACCAACTAGCTTGATGTTGTTATAATTTCTTTAATAGTAATTAATTTCTTAAAGTACCATAAAAGTGTGGTTGTGTCCTATTGGTTGCGTCATTGGATTGTCATCAACTTCCAATACTCTCAAACTATCCCCACTGCCATCGCCGTATATCATTGGATCTTCACAATCTCTTTTCTTTATCGGGTTGGGACTTGGGAATCATCATCAAATTTGGTAGATTTCTTTTGCTGTACTTAACTGACAAGTAGAATTACATCCAAACAAGTAAATAACAGAGAAAAATTTAACTTAAGTGCTCAAATGTTCTAGAATAATTTAATTCAATATTAAAATATGTAATAAGGAGATTACTCTAGTACTTCTCTTTTTTTTTGGTATCGGAACTCATGGTTTCAAGCACTTTTTAGTTGCTGATTATATTTAATAGATTTTCAAATATTCATTGTAAAACTAACAATCAATAAATGTTTGACAGCTCACCGTGAATATTATACCCAAAACGGTACTATAGCAACTCCCAAAAGTCAATTCTTTACATTTAAGATATTATATCACTTGGGTTTCTCAAAGATCAAAAAGTCAATTCTCTCTCTAATTTCTTGTAGGGTTGTTCATGACATGGTTTGGCTTAACCTGGTCATGGCTTGAGATTTTGATTAGACCGAGACTAGACCAAGACCGAGTCGACCCAAGGTTTGACAAATTTTGGACAGTAATGTGATTATATGTATAGTATGTTATATTATGCTCAGATGTATTTGAAAGCCCACATTTTATATTAATAGTTTTATGAATATCAACCTCTTAATAAATATTAATAATTAAATGTATTCATCTAAAAGTAATTTTTAATTTATGTTTTCTAGCAAATAGTAGTTCTAAATTTCTACAAGAAGATATGCTCCAAAAAGCATATAAAAGCATTACCAAAAATTATTTACCATTAATTTCCTTTTGTCAATAAAATTGCTCTTTAAAATAGCCCGTGAAAAAAAAAATAACCCTTAAAAAAGTTGTTTTGTACTAAACTCTCATTTATCGTGTCTTAAATCCTCCAAGCCAAGAGATATAGGCATTTATATACATCATGTCAAGCTAGCTTGCCCATGAAGTGACCATATCCTAAACCCAAAAACATAGTGGGCCAAAGCTATTTAGCTCCGTCTTTACTCAATTTTCCATTAAAACCAAGTATTTATGCATCCCTAATTTCTTGTCTCATTTTAAGACTTTTAAAGGTGGAGCTTTTGATCCAACTCTAGGTTTTTGAAATTTTGGAGCTTTTGTTTTACTTTGTACACATCATTCTTCTTTTATGTCCCTATTCCCTAAGCCTCCCATTTTAAGGGGCTTCTTTCTTCCTTTCTTTCTTTGGTTTTTCTTGCCATGATCCCTTATAGGACTACCACTGATTTCCATACCAGCAGCCCCAACCATTTATTTCCTTCCTATGTTTTTTTTCTTCATGTTCAGATATGTTGATTCATTATCTAGAATAGATTTGACCCCTATCAAAACACACATGGTATACTTGCAACCAGTTGTGTGAAAAAGTAGCACAAAGATTAATCGCTTATTAGATCTTCAAATCATACCTTTTGGAGATGGCGTCACTGTCACCGATCCTTTTATTTTTTGGATTTTCGCATCAGGACGAACATTTCATTCCTTTGTATTTAAGTTGTGTTATTTTAAAATTTCATGTATTTGTGTATGAATATACCCTTTGGTCTTTTTGTCCTTATAATCCTCGTGTTTGTTGACACGTGTACTTGGGAACTTGTTTCTCATTCTTTTTTATGTGAATGGGAATTTTCAACATGTATTCTCTTTGATTAAGTTTAATTTCTTTAATACTAATACTAATATAGCAAGTATTTCATTAAATTTGTAACATTGAGGCTTCCAAGTCTTATCTGTTACAAAAAAACTGTCGCCTACAATACAACTGCTTTGATGATATGATTATCATCAACTACAAAATGGTTTCAACCTAAAATTCGAATTGCGTACAATTGAGGTCACTCTGAACCACAACTACCTATAGACAAATAAATATGTTGACAGTGACAGCAAAATTCACCACCACAAAATTTCCTATCAAATATCTTAACCCATGATATCTTCTAGCATACCATTTTCTACGGGTAGATCAGATACCACATACATTGTGCTCTTCAATCTCATCCTCTTTGACCAAGGCTTGAATAAATTATGGAAAATTGGCAATTGAGTATGCTATTAACTTGGAATGCCTGATAGAAGCATCTTCAATGTCTCATAAGTCATAAAGACAATGCCCACACTGGGAACAACCTTGTAGTACTCAGGCAGAATGCCTCTATACAAACCTCGTACCCCTTCACTCTTAATTATGCGCCCAAATGCCCCAAACAAGCCCGTATTATAGACACGGGCTCGCCCACCAGCTCCCTCTAACTGCATCCTGCGCCTAACAAGATCCAAAGGAAATGTTGCTGCATGTTGCAAGAGACCATAAAGCACAAAAGGTTAGGTAATGCCCAGTAAGAGTCATGCCAAATATGGAATACTATCTTATCTAAGCTAACAAGTTTCTGTCAAATGACTTCTTCCTTGGCAAAATCAATCATGGCAAGAAATGACAAGTATAGATTCTTTCAATAAAAAATAAGTTCTTGCACTAGCTAACCAATGTCATTTTAACGGCACTATTACATCATGCAAGAAAAGTCAGCTTACACAAGATGCACCACATCATGTCACCAAGCATACAACTTAACAGCAAGTTTTCCTCTTAGGAAAATAGTTTATGCCAATGACATGCAATAGTTATGATTATCAAAACAAATTTATTCAGGCATATCATTAATTAACATAGAGGGTGACCCTCATCGCAACTGTAAGGCTGCTGCCTTTGTGACCTGGCAGTCACAGGTTCTAATCTAGGAAACAGCCTGTCAACTCATGGGGGTAAGGCTGCACACAACTGACTTTCCCCAAACCCCACAATGGTGGGAGCCCTGGGCACTGGGCCGCCCCTTTTTTATATCATTAGTTAACATGGTTTGCTAAGCAGTAAAGACAGGTAACTGAACTGCTATGTGCAGCCAAACTTGCAAAATGATTCCAGCCTAGTCCTATTATTGGCTGTGGAAAGAAATGGGCATGCTCTTTCAAGTATTTTAAGAGAGTGATGCAGGACAAAGGGAGTCAATTATAATATGTTGGGCTTGTGTTCTGGCTACCGTAGATGGGTATTGTTCACATAACTGTATCTAGGTTACTGTAGCAACGTTGATTTATATTTTGTCTTTCAGTTTCTTTTGGTTCAAGATACCTTAGACAACTAGGATTCAACTTTTCAGGGATAGGATTATTTTTAAATTAGGGATTACAATCGTTCAGTTTTATTTAATAAAAAAAGTTTTCTTCTACATCCCCTTGTTAACTAGAAAACTAGATCTCTTATGCCCACCCTTTTCTCTCCTGATATCTCGAGTGCTACAGTTTAATCCTAGGGCTTTTATCCCACATCAGAGAGGAAGAAAAACAAACTTGCAAAATGCAATCCTCGAGTGTTGGCTTGTGTGACAAGGGGCTGATAGGATTACTAGAGATTAAGGCAGTTTGTTTCAAAGTTTAGATATACATATCAGAAATTAAGAGACAACGAGTAAACAAGGATTTCTTTTTTAACATCCTTCTCAAGCAGTCAAACTTTCTATGGGAAGGAAGGTGCATGGAAATGGGATTATAATCTAAGTACAGCAGTGTTCTTATAAGCAGAGAGTTACAAGTTAAACTAATGAAACTGATCAGATTCATATCAATATTTTAAACGCAAGTAATTCAGACTAGGGAGAAACAGACACAGTGAAAGATAACTCAAAAAGGGTAGGCAACCATATCCACATGGTCCAAAAAGTATTTCCCAGTTTCTTATTCCACAGTACTGATTATATTTTCTCAATTGCATAAAAGAAACAAAATTAGCATCAACTAATATACAAGCTGTACAACCAAAGCAGGAAGAAAATATAGCATATTTATCTAAAAACTTTAGGAATCCATACTCAATGCTAAAAGGGAAGAGAAAGAGTAGCAAGACAATCAAATTCACATTCAGCTAAATGATTATTAATTCCCCAGCTTCACGATAGTAATTTTATTGAGTTTAATTTTCATCCATTGACAGAGTAAAACTTTTTATGTTGTCATCCAATCATGTCCCACCTCATTAAAAGAGTTTGACATCTCAAGTAGTTGTTATCATAGTTACTCTTTTAATTATGTGGCAACACGTGATTGAATGATATTATAAAAAAAAATTACAGTGAAAAAAAGTTTTACACTAACAATGGATCAAAATTAAATCCTTCTATTTTATCATGTACATCAAATTAATAAAATGAGAATAAAAAATAAATATAAGTTATATCATAGCTGGCACTGGATGAGGAATATTTTATCTAAAAACTAGAGAAATTCATATTGGAGATAGCCACAATCAGCAAGCACCTACCTGTTGATGATGCAATTCCTGAAAGACTTCCGCAAGCAAGACTGACCATGACAGTAGAATCATCGGGCCTAAATTTCAATGAAACAGACAACTAATATTTAAACACATGCACTGAGCATGAGGTAACCTTCAGCACAAACTACCCCTCAATTCATGCAAGTATAGATATTCACCTTTGGGACTGCCAAAAAGATCGTAAGGTCTCATAAACAGAAAAACTTATAGCTATACTGGGTCCAACACCCTGCATGACACAAAATAATTAGTTATGTCAGTTGTAAAATTATAGCAGGATCAACATAAAGAAGCCAAAAAGAAGTGAAAATGCATCATGAGCATACCAACAATGTCGCTCCAAGTCCCTTATACAGACCCAAGAAACCTTCTTCTCTACAAATGGTCCTAAAAGCATGTGAGATGCCCCTGTAGTATATGACGCTTCTCTGCAAAGAAACATAATATAAGAGTCTCAATTCTCAAGGTAAAAGAGCAAACAGAAATCATGATGAATGGGATCAAATTCAACCAAACAATAAACACCACTTAAAATATAGCTAAGTCATTCACGCAAACAACTGAGGGCTTGAATAGTGTCTCCAAACAATTCTCAACTCACAGAAATTACTAATTACCTGTGCTGCAAGCCGTGTTCTCACAAGATCCAAAGGATATGTGGCAGAAGCAGCTGTTATACCCGCCAAACCACCACCCACAAAGTGCACAAAGAGGTTTGCACTTGCATTTCCTTTATGATTCTCCCCTATCAGTGAATTCAATAGCTGCAATACAATAAAGAGAAGATGAAATTAATTCAAGCTATAAGAATATATGCAACAACTTCTGAACCACTTACATTAAGCACAGAACATCAGAGATTACATTCTTATAGCGTTCATAGGCATAGAAGCTGACTGCAGAATATGGGAGACGATGAGCAATGGTCACCAAATTGCCTTTCCAAAATGCTCTAAATCCTTCTTCATTGACAATACGTGAAGCCTCACACCATATGCTAGGCTTGCTCAATGCTGCCACATCAGAATGCATACCTTGAACCTGTTAAAGTCAAGATATGTAGAATAGTCAGATAAACACTAAAGAACTGCATTTGAATCAACTAGAGGAATGATGGATGTATACTCAAATGCCTGTTTAATGAAATCAGTCAACTTACATTTTGAGATTAAATGTCATTAAAAGAAAAACACGGAAGCTAGAATTATGCAATCGTGATTACCAGTAGCACCATAATCGTCACTATCACTCACCTAGGGGAATTTGAGTTTGTATCATGTAAATTCTAAACAGAGACATGCAATGGAAAAAACATAACATGGATAGTGGGACACAATTACTGAAATATTGGACTAAGAAAAGAAGGAACAATAATATATATGAATCCTGAAGAAAGCATACTCGTCCTTAAATTCAAATTTTCCCAGCTTAACCATAAAATATATTAGGCACCCCTCACGGATTAAAAAAAAACAAAAGAAAAAACGCCTATTATCCAGGCTAAAAAGAACATTTAGAAATGCTGGAGGGAAATTTCACAGTTGCAACCCACACTTCAAACGGAGCTTATATGGAACCGGTTTGATGAGCTTCTAAAAAATATCTTTTTATATTTTATACAAAGTAAAACTTATTTTATGTTTGGATCAAATATTTAAAAAAATATTCTTTTATGTTTAAACAGTAATAAAAAAAGATTTTTTTGCAAGTAACAAAATCTAAATTACCAAAAAAAAAAAAGAAAAGCACAAAATATCGTTCTTTTTAGTCCTTCAGCTTTTTTACTTATTTTAATAATTAAAAAAAAAATCACGTACTTACTGATAGAGCCATTCATTGGGGTTATTTAAACATGATACAGAAAAGAAAAAGACCAACTTTGAACCAACATTGCCTTCAAAACAAACCCAACGAAATCCTAAACACACTGACCCAACTAAACCAGAAATCAAAACCCATTTCCCCAATTTAACCGAAGCTCATAAAATCACAGTCAAACGAGAACCCAAACATATTCATAAAATAATAATAATAATAATAATAATAATTAAATAAATAAATAAAGGAAACCTGAAAAAGGATAGTGAGGCGCGCAAGGGGTGCAGTGCAGGTCTTGCTAAAAGCACCGGCGATGCCACCGGCAAGAAGCTGATGCACTGTTCCTATCTGGGATTGCTGATTCAGCGCCGTCTTCGGGTGGCTGTTCTGATGCAATAACCTCCTCGCTCCGCTCTCCACGACGGTTCCGTGGGCGGTGTTGAGTGCTCTCTGTCCCCCTTCAACCACCATTCCCTTAACTCGAGCTTCCATAATCACACAACCCCTTTTACCTCGACTCAAGTGGCTGAGCTTCGATGAAGAACATGGAAAACGTGGATTCAAGAAGCAGAATTTGTGCTAAAGGTGGAAGGAAACTTTGAAGGATTTATGAGAAAAACCCTCTTTCGAAAGTGTGGAACAATTAGGGTTTCTTTTTCTTTTCTTTTTTGTTTTTTGTGGTTTGGTACGTGACTATGTTTTAAAAGGAAATAAGATGAACAAGAGTTTGATTAATTTGTTCCACTTTTTTGTTTTGAAATATTTTTAATTTTCATTCAAGTTATTCTAATTTTGCGAAAATGTTTTTTCTACTTTATTGATATATATTTGTTTACTACGGCCTTTTTAAGAACTATTTACGCTTTCTTTTTGTATCCTTCAAATGCAAAAAGAAAAAGGAAATAGATTTTTTTTTTATAAAATTGTAGTGAAATGCCCTAATTTTTTATCATTAACTTTTAAAAGTAATTTTAAAAAGCATCACAAATATCAAACAAACTAAAGATAGTTTTATGAATTGTTTAAAAACTGAAATAAACGAAGTTATTGTAATTTTGCGAAAATGGTTTTGTACTTTATTAATATATATTTTTACGGCCTTTTTAAGAACTATTTACGCATTTTTTTTCTTTCAAATGCAAAAAGAAAAAATAAGTAGATTCTTTGATAAAATTGTAGTGAAATGCCCTAGTTCATGAATTGTTTAAAAACTGAAATAAACGAATATCTTGAATTATAATTAATTAACTATTGATGTAGTTATCAATTAATAAATGAATGAATATATCAATTTATTATGAATTTTATGATAAAAAAAACTCAACCTTTACATAAATTTACCCATGTATAATGTATAATACACATTATATTTTAATGTATATGCAAACAGCCAAACACTGGTTAACACATGCATACATAGTACGTTTGTTCTAAGAGTTTCTCGCAAAGCTAAAAGACCTACGTTCGAACTCCCATGCAATATTTTAGCCAAATAAATAATTCTAGTTGCTATTTTGTTTAAATAAATAAATAAATAAAAGAAAAAATGACCATTTAATTCAGTTTGAGAGAAATAATTTTTTTTAATTTATTTTAAAAATTAATTAAGTATTTAATTACATTAATTAATAATTTATATATAATTAATTAATAATTTATCTTTATTTTGATACTTGATACGTGATTAACTATATATAAATTATTGATTAATGTAATTAAATACTTAGATAATTTTTAAAACGAACTAAAGAAAAATGTTAATACTTGATACGTGGTTAATTATATATAAATTATTAATTAATGTAGTTAAATATTTAATTAATTTTTAAAATAAACAAAAAAAATTTTATTTTTTCCAAGTCAAATCAAATGATCATTTTCCCTAAATAAAACTTAAAAGCCAAACACTGGTTAAGACTTGAGATTGCATAATCCCAACCGCTAAAGTTGAATATTTGATTCGAATCTGATATGCGCGGAAGAGAGACTTGGTGATGGTGAGTCTGCTATGTTATGTTGTCTAGTTGAAGAAAAAAATAAATATATACATAATCAATTTGTTTCAAAGTTCATCAATTACCCAAAACTCAAGTGGCCCTTTAATTTTTTATAGGGACACCATAAGTAAACAAAATTACAGCTCTTTATTAAAAAATTAATTTTTGAGTCATTATATATTCCAATAATATACTAATCTTAATCTGGATTAAGATTCGTGTGATAGAATGGAATGACATTTCATATTTAATCCAGGAATTAGGTGATTTTATGTTTGTTAGTGGGAAAAGAATATTGGATAAAATTTTTATTATGAATCACATTCTATAAATTTATAAAATTTCATTCTCCAGAATTAAAAAAAATTGTATGATTGGAAAATCATATTTTTGTGGAATAGAATTCCATATAATATAGCTTTATTTAATTTATAAAATGACACAAATTACTCTTTTATAATTTACAATATAATTTCACTTTCCCTTTGACCTATCTCACATCTCCCATCTGGACTTCATATTTTCTTTTTTTCTGAATATCTATTGATACATGTTGAAAAAAAATTGTTGGCTTTATAGTGGTGTAATTTTTAATCTTTTGACTAATTGAATTTGGAGCTTTTTTAATGATGTAGTTTTCATTTCAAGTTATTATAGAATTATTAATTTCTTTACAATATTTTGGATGGCTATTTAATCGTAATTTTTTATTTAATTTTTGTCTTAAAAATTTCAAATATTGCACAGTATTGAAATCATTATACCAATGTCATAAATCATGAAGTCATAATTATAACACATTAATTATAAAGAAAGAAAAAATATCGTTGAAATGAAAAAAAAAAGTTATCAAAATATCCATTATCAAATTATTCAAATTTTAATCTTAATTATTGTTTCCAAAAATTTACATTTATAATATATGAAAGATATGGAAGATAAAATTAAAACACTTTTATTTTTCTCATCATAGATATTTATGACGTTTAGATTAATTTTTATTTTATATGTATTTCGTACACTAGAATTGATTTTCAAGTAATTTTTTTAATTCTATCAAACTGTGAAATTGTAATAAGATTCTCATTCCAGTTTATTAATTCTCATTTTTATTCCATAAAATTCTATTCTTCACACCAAACGTGACATTAAAATCATAACCAATGAAGCATTATTTTTTTTCCTTTTGTAATGTGTAATAAGGATGTGAGGTTAATTACAATTTTAAGAATTCTCTATGTCAAATTGGGGATTTGTCTATGTGTAAATAGGGTTGATTAAGTTGGTAACAATTGTACTCCACTGTCATCAATCATTTTTTGATAGACAATATGGAATTACCCTTCAGGTCTGATTGGATAAATAGCTTATATAAGTACTTATCAAAGTAAAACTTATTTAATAAGCTCTACTGTCATAAACGCTTTCTAAAATAAGTAAAATAGTGTTTGGATAAATATTTTGAGAAAAACTTTTCATAAACCCTTTGAAATAAATATCGAACATTTTGAGGGAAATGTTATGAATTGTGTCAATTTCTTAAAGTTAATTTTGTCAAAAATTATTATAAAAACAACTAGTACCTAAGGTATTTTTAACTTTCACAAAAGCTTATTTTCATAAGCTTAAATTTTTAGCTTATAAAAAGCCCAAAACAACTTATAGGGGTTTCATAATCTATTTTAATAAGCTAATCCAAACAAAATAAAAATACTTCATAAGCGCTTATTGTAGTAGATAAGCCAAAATAAGTTGCATATAAACCTATCCAAACGAGGACTAAGTCCTAATGAAAATATGTTAGGGAAAATGATTCTTAAGGTTGGCTTAGGAAAAAGTATCCCTATTTTGTACTTAGATAAAATTAATTAAATATTCAACTAATTTAATCAATAATTTATATACATTTAATCACATATCAAGTATCAAAATGAAAATAAATTATTAATTAATTGTATGTAAATTATTGGTTAAATTAATTAAATACTTAATTAATTTTATTTAAGAATAAAATGAAAATATTTTTCTACAATACTAACGTAAAGAGTCATTTTCCCAAATATGTTACACGGCTTTAGCTTGGAATGAGATAATTTCTCTTCCTTTTATTAAAAAGAAAAAAAAAATCGTCTAAGTTACATGTTTGATAACTGTTACCCGCAATTGTTGATAAATTATGTCTGTAAATGATATATATATATATATATATATATATATATATTAATTCAAGGCCAGGTGTTAAATGACAAGTAACCCGATTTAAAAGCAATGTAATTTTGAAATTGTAACTACATCCTCTAATAATTTAATAACCTAAAATAAGTACCTAGCACTGTTTCTAGTTTGTACGCAGAAGATAATGTAACACTTGAGATTGATAATACATGTGTAGAGTTGTTGCATTTAGGGTGTTCGCGGATTGATTTGGATTTGGATTGATTTTGAGAGGTAAAATTATTCGAATTAAATTAATCAATTTTTTCATATAAACAACCAATTGGTTTGGTTTAGATTTAGAAACTGAATCAAATCGAACCGATATTAATCGGTTGGGTTTGGATCGATTTTTTGATTTTTGACCATTTAAAAAATAATAATTTTATTCTTTTATTTTTGTATGGCCCAAAAGATAATTCATCCTATTTATACAATAAATAACATACTTACCCATTTAAAACAAACAACAACAACCCATTTAAACAAAAATTAACAGTCTTATAGTGTAATGATCAAATACAATAATGATCAAACTTCTAGTGTGATAGTCAAGTACAATCATACAATAAAAATTTAAAATTTCAAACTAATTTTTAGTTACATAAACCAGAACTTTTAGCCATAATTACCAAAGAAAGCAACCATCAAGTGAGTATATACCTTAAATGGTAAATACCATTTTGAAATCATTAATATGAATAATTTTAACAAAAAATAAGAAAGTAAAGCTTTCAAGATATTTAACAACACATACCAAGTTATTTAAAATATGTATATATATGATATTCTAATAGGTTTAGTTTGGATCGGTTGGGTTTTGAAAATTGGAACCGAAATTCTAAAAAAGAAACCAAACTAAACAAAAAAAGTTCAATTTTAATCGGTTTTTGATTTTTTCGGTTCGATTTTTTGGTTTTGTTTGGATTTAAACACCCCTAGTTGCATTATATATAAATTCGCGTAGAAAATTGGGTAAAATATTTTTTAAAATTCCTTAATATTTGAGTCAAACTTTTATTCATATTTGATTTACTCCCTGAGTTTAAAAAATAATCAATATCTCGTTCATTCTTTTTTTTGTTGTTGTTGCATTATATGTAAATTTGTGCAAATTAAAATACAGGCAAAGCTGCCTAACTAAAAGTCGATCTCGAGATCAAGCAATTCTTTAAAAAAAAACATGATGTCAATTAAGCTAATGCTCTTTTGCAACTCATTAATTTATTCTTCACTAAATATGCAAAAATACCTCCATTAAACAAGCATCCATTTAGCTAAAGTAAATCATCACATGCTGATGTAAAACGATGTTTAACACCATTACACCTTCAAAGTCGATTTGTTTCTTACATAAATCAACTTATCCACTTCTAGAGCGAAGACGTGAACGTAAGCTTTTCAAAAATCTACTTATCCAATTTAGTAGTCAACCTACAGTACAAAAGTTGACTTACATAACATAGTAGACTTATAACAATTAGATTATACTGACGGTGTTTCACATATAAAGTATTTGAAGGGAAGCAATACTCAGTGTGGCAATTGTTGGAAGCGGAGACACAATGCAAGCTCATGGAATGACCCACGTAATCCAAATCTGAACCACGAAGAATAAGGTTGTAAGTTTATTTTTATTTTTATTTTTATTTTTTGCATTTTATGCAGTAATTATTAGACAATAATGATAGTGACTAATTGCAGGCATCAATGTTTGCAAGGAATTGCTAATGAAACAACTTCAATTAGTAAGGACTTATAAGTTCCGTGTTAGGAACTTCTGTTGCATCATGAAGCGCCCTAAGAGGTAAAAGAAATGACTGCTAGACTTGGATAACAAGACAAGTCCTTGCACAACCATGTTGAAAAAGATTTAACTATTACAGATTGAAATCAATTGACCTGGTTTGGTTGACAAGATAGAAAGTAAAAGGCCAGAACCTTAGGATTTGCTCCCTGCGGATAAAGCGCAAGAGTGAATTGTATTTGTATCAGCCTATGACACTCATATTTTTTGCCTCAAATGAATTTATACAATAACTTTACAGCCTTCATACATGTGGGCTCAATAAAAAGACCATTTAATCCCCAAACTGGAAGGTAACTCTAGTATCACCATAAAAGGGTAATATTCAATAGCTCTCTTTTTCCCTAATTTCTGATGGTTCATAAAAGCACACATGAAACATGGTTAGTACATCACCCAATCAAATGAAGTCCAAGCATGTTACTAGAATAGATGATCTTCAGCCTACAAAGTCATGTAGCAGTTGCCCTCCAATAAGATCTCTTCCAAAATGCCTATTTTGAGATTCAAAACCACTCATAATATAACCCTCATTATTGGGTTCAAGGGCAAGACCAAAACGCTGAGCTGCAGTCATGGGAAAAGGTTCAGATAACCCAATCCCATGATTTTGATGAAGACCTAGTGTCAGTGAGACACCATTGCTTGCACTCCCCATGCTCACTCCAACACCCACTGGCTGATTGCCTGTACAGGGAAGATTCAGTTGTTCCTGACTCCTAACTGGTATATTAGGAAGTTCATTTATAGTGCGCTTATAAGGGGTATCCTGAAATTTATCAGTGGAGGTGGATGGATTCTCAGAAACAGGAGAGTTATCTGAAGGCAAATGATCACTTGACTTGTTCCTACCATGTTCTTCCCTTGGTGAATTTTTTTGACCTTGCCGTGTTTCTAGCATATGTATTTCTTCCACCATTGGTTTCCAGACCCTTACTCTTGCATTAATAAACCAATTAGACACCTGTTACACAGATAGATATTGTCAATATTTGTATGAATCGTGCAAAAATGAAAAAGATAAAAATAACCGGAAATATTATGTGATTAGTCAGTATTCAAAGAATAAAATTTAAGTAGACAAGTCAAAAAGGAGATGGTTGAATCAAAATAATTCCTTTTGAAGTTCTGTTTCTTTTAGAGGGCAGGTGATGCTAACCTGGCTACGAGATAGACCAGTTTGTTTAGCCAACATTAGCTTGTCGGTATCAGTAGGATAACTGTATGAGGAAAAAAATAACTGAGTAATCTAAACACAATAATCACAAGAAAGGGGGTCCAAACGTACACATAGATTTATTAAAGGTATTGCACAGTCAAGGCATTACTTGATACATATTAATAAACATAAAATGGCACTTACGGGTGCAGAAAATGCTCAAACAACCATGCCCTGAGAACAGTCACAGCACGCTCAGGGAGTCCTCTTTGAGGTCGCCAAACAGGTTGGTGCTCAAGAAACCCTGATCTTTGGCTGTAAGGGCCTCGATCACTGCTGCCAAACCTTGGAGATTCATCCTTCCTGTTGCTTATTTGAAAATGAGCCTTATTGGTGCACTGAAGCTGGTCAGTAATTGCATTTTTCAAGCATCTAAAATGTTTGGACATGGCTTTTATAGCCAAACTTGCATAGGGAGCTGCATTACTGAGGCCTGCAACATACTCAAACGATGTTACTATCGCATTCATCTGTTGATAGTACTGTCTGTACCTCCTGTAAACCTGTTCACAATTAACAAAGAACAATTCTCACAATTAGGATTAAATATCAAACTTCATCATCGTCGATGAATGCTTTAATATTTGCCGCTCCTTGTTAAGCAATAAACTTAGTATTGATACACAAGGAGAAATGATTACTCATACCACCCATCTGATAGAGCTGAGAATAGATCCCATTTCAACTAAAGGTTAGTAGAGACTACCTAATTTACCAACCGTGTAATAATTAAGGACCTAAACAAAGAAAGCCATGAAGTCCTTATTGGGCACAAACTCTTCACTGCTTTTGTTATTCTAAAATTATCAACACTTTTAAATTTATTAGTTGTAGAACCAAGATAAAATGAAATCCAGTAGGATTGAGTTTATTTTTTAATAATAAAATCCTGTCCAAATCATGAGTATTCACATCTAGCTCGGCTCTTATACATTTAGACCATCCATCCTCACGGTAAGGAAAGAATAAAGTAATTGGAAAAGCATGATCCAATGAAAATTGAGAATTGAGAAATTTAGAGCCTGTTTGGTTTGTTTTCTGATTTAATTTTCAGTTAGATATGTTTTCATTATAATTACAAATATACCACCTTGTTTTCACTCTATTTTCTGTTTTCAAATTTGAAAGCAAGAAACAGAGTAAAAACAATGTGGCATTTTTGTAATTCTAATGAAAATATATCTAACTGAAAATGAAAACACAAAACAAACCAAACTGGCTCAGTGTTGCATAGTTGCAGTTTACTAAGCAGCAGTAGTTCCTCACATTTGTCGGACACTATTGCATCGTTGTACCTTTCATACAGCTAATCAAATAACTTGGCCCATAATAGTATGAAACAAAGCTGTTTTATGACAACTGTAAGGTACACCCCAATTGAGAGGTACACCAGGACCAACTAAATCAAGTGACATTTAAAATTTCATAAATGAATCAGCTTTGGGAGAAGAGCATCTCCCAAGTTGAGATACATGATACCAAATTGAGCTTACTAACAGAAGTCATAGTGACAAAAATGAACTAATAGCCTATTCCTACCTAGGCATAATTATCATCCCAAAGGCCCAACTCAGAAGAGTAATGTTTGTTTCAGAGGGGCAGAGGGGGCCTGTGACAGAAAAGATCAGAGGCCTAGACTTTCGAAAACAAGCAATCACATTTTAGTGCCTAATCAGTTATTGGGCCAATTTAAGACCAGCAAAATTTGCTCCAGCAAAATTCATCAACTTCTCAGGAAATAATCCCACAAAAAAGTGAGAACAAGCACAAACACATGAACCCAGTCACGCACGTCCGGGCAGCGACAAGGCATAGAAGGGTTAATCCCTAAAGCCACCAGACTTGGCCAATGAACATCTCAAACCCATAGTTCCATTTCCAAGATGATAGGACTCCTTCACAATGATTTTAACATGTGGTGTATTAGTAAATCTTCACTACTATATTTCACTAGTTCAAAAGCAATTTGAGGCCCAATGAGGGTCGAGTTTCCTATAACACCCACACATTCTTAAGATACATATGGCCCTAGTTCACCCATACATACATCATTTGTGATAGTCACACACAAAGCTCCATACAACATAAAACAAATCTTTATTCACCATAGCATCATATATTAATAGATTTATCTAGACACCCTACAAGGGACAAGACAAACAAACCAAAGAATACTAAAATGGCAAGCACATAAAACAAAACTTTCTACTCAGGACCTCACAAACTTGTACATTTCCTAACCCTTAAATCCAACAAATTTTGACCTAAAAGCCCTAGACATGGGCTGATGACTAAGTATTTCATACAACGATTTGTAGGAAGAAGTCCTCTATTTGCAAGTATGATTCCATAGAATTCATATCATCTTTGCTGACTGATATATATTATAAAAATTCAAAATTCATTATTTTAAGATTGCTACTAATGCAATGTGCACCAAGCAGTTGGTTTGCCTGAAGGTCAACCACAAATGCTGAATTTCAAAAGAGTTGTAGGAATTGGCATTTCATCGATTTCTCAAAAGAGAAAGTTTTTACAAAAAGGATAAATAATTGTAAGGAAACTACATTACAAATCTGGGGAGTGGAATTTCAAAGACTTCTGCATATATGTCTCAGATTTGCCAGACCCAAACTTCCAAATGTGTAATAACATAACAGATAAAATCTCAATCTTTGTCTGCATCCGGAGGTTTATATTTACAAAGGCTATCTGACCTTGAGAAAAATCACTAGAAATTGCTTCAATCTTAAAGGCCAAAAGTCATAAACAGATAAACAAAGGAGCTCTATGTTACACTTACATATCCACATTAATGATGCAAAATATGGGTCAAGATGGAAAAGTGAAGACTGAAGATGTTTATTTAGAACAGGCATCTCATGTCCTATTTTCTAAATGAAAAGGCATATCATCTAACACAATCCTATACCAAAAAAGTCCACTAAGGGGAACTACATTGCAGACAAGCATACACAAATTTACAAGCACCACAAGGAAGTTTTTCATAAAACCAGTTAAATTCTTGATCACTACAAATATCCTATGGATAATGTTAGAGTGCAGAAAACTATGAAGGAAAGTCTTGTGAATTAAGTAAGGAAGTGTCAATCCTAAAATCAAGGGCGATTAATTGGGGATTGATTCTAGGTGATTGATTGACAGAATATACTTCTAATATTCCTCCAGCATTTAGTATAAATTGAGGTGTAGGCTGGAGGCAATTAACACATAGTGCTTCATCCTACAGCCTTTTTACATTGTCTCTCTTTCACTGTCTATCTCTTCGGCTCTTCCAAATCCTTATTTTCTCTATCTAATTTTGCAACAGATAAATTAAAGATCTTATTGGGGCCTCAGCATCTACTTATTAAGAAAAAAATAAACTTGCAGTCACAAACAAGAAGTTCATGCATATGAACAACTAAAAGGGGCAGCCTGGTTCTATAAAGCTCCTGCTTTGTGCGAGGTCCAGGGAAGGGCCGGGCCCACTATGTGGGTCAATAATAGGCAGCCTTACCTTGCATTTGCAAGAGGCTGATTCTACGGCTTGAACCTGTGACCTCTAGGCCACATAGAGGCAACTCCAACGGTCCAACCGTTGCGCCAAGGCTCCCCTTCATATGAACAACTAAACATCCAAAATCATACATGAGATACAAACAAATAAACAAGATACACATAAGCTACAGTTAAAAATATCCAACAGCAAGAAGCAAAACAAAACGGCAACTGACAACTAGAGTGATTTGGTAAAATTAATTTGGGAGAAATGACAACTAGACAAATGAAATCAGGAGTAAAAGTGAATATCTTTTAATTATCTAGAAGAACAGCAAAAATGAGCTAATGAAAATGAGACTCAGTACAACTTGATTTCATCCTTAACAAATTTCTTCCACGTCAAAATGAGATGAATATGCAATATAATGTTTTCAAAGAAAAAGAAATGTATAATCTTACTAGTTCACACTTGAAGTTATATACTTATATTTAGTCATGATTTTTGCACTTCACTTTAATTATCATAATTTCTACACCATTTCAATTCTTTCACATGGATGGGTCACAATTCATACACAAGTGAACCACGGGTATGTGGTCCACTGAGGAACCAATCCCTGTGCAGGAACTGTGATGTAAAAAATGTAGGGAGAAAGTGATGTGAAACAAACATTTTCCTTGACATGGCCGAATAGATATTGGTTTAAGAACACATTGCTACCTTCATAATATTTAATTTTTTCGAATTCACACAATTTTCACATTGGGCTTCTATGCTTGGATGGAATCAGTGATTTTTTTTTTAAGATTCAATAAATAAGCTATTGATGTAAGTGTTTACGAGACAAGCCTCCACTGTGCATTTCTCCTAAAAAATTTGAACTTTGATAAATGCCTTTCAAGGACAGGTTCCAACCAAAGAAAAACCATACAGGCAGCATACACTAATATGACACATGTAGATACCATATCAATGATCTGACCTTTTATTATGGTTGTTTAAATACTTAAGAACAAATTGAGAAACAATGCATGAGAACATGGATCCCTACGTTTGACAAGATCACCCAAATGTGAGTTAACTAGCATAGTACATATGTACCTAAAGGTACTTCGACAGTTTGTTATGTGATACATTTGCCGCACAAGATTAAAATATATTTTATACTGTAGCTTCATCCCACCTCAAAAAGAAAATTCATGTCCAATATAAAAACATTCAATATTTAATAAAAAGATATAACTATTGCATCTAATTTCTAGATAAACATCACAAGCCATGTATCACAGTTATATTGTTCATTTCATGCTACAGTTTATATATCATTAATATTGTCCTATCAGAAATAGTAATAAACAAATATCTAATAGTAATATTCCAATACAGAATCAATATATCCGCCAAATATCCACCATATCATATAAGACCACTTTCATCTTGCAAAAGCAATTTATTAACAATTATTGTCGGCAGAATTAGTGTGAAATATTAAATTCTATCATGAGTTTGAATGACATGCAACTATTATAGCATCCAGAGTTTTGATATTTTGTCAAAGTAATCCCAAACAAACAAAGCCAATCCTACGTAAAGGCAAAACACCTTGTCATCTAAATATGTAAGTTTCTTTAACCTTTGAACACCATGATCATATCACTAAATGCTTTTTCGGAGTAAAAATCTTTTCCAATGGATTCCTTCAATAACTTTATGCACACTATCCCTCCAAACCGGGTAACATTGTCACCTATTAGAAATCTTTCTATGGTTGTCAGGCACTTTACAATACCAACCTTCGTGCATATATTCCCTCCCATTAACTTTTCCAAAAAGACAATCGAGTTCACCGAGGCCATCGATCACACGAAATGCAAGAATCTTAATGCACATAGAATACAGTTAAAAGCCCATCCATGAAAGCTATAAATTACAAAGACATAATCACATGAATATCACCATAAACCACACACGCTTCCTTCATGCAATCCATCAGACCTTAGGCTAGTCTACCAGTAACCTACCTACCACTTTGAAGGAATCATTAACGACACATTAATGATAACATGAGCAATTAATTAACTTTTAAAAACCAAAAAAGAAAAAAAAAGAAAAGACCCCGGTAAAATTTAATCAAGAACCCATTTTTCTTCTGGATAACAATTATCTAAAACAGTAACGCAACTAAACAAAATGACAAAAACGAAATTAACAGGAACATCAAACATGAACTCAGTTGAAGCTGACAAAGCAAGAAAACCCACTTCATGAAAATTTCAAATGACAATAACAAAAAATCGGAAAGAGAAAAAGGAAGGAAACAAACAAAAAAAAAAAAAACACACCTCATCAAGCATGGTTAATAGCCTGGACTTCTTCCGACCCTCACCCCCATCCCCAAGTGGATCTTCAGCACCGATGCCACCACCACTTAAGCTCTCCGGAGGAGGCTCCATCAACGATGTATCCGGCATCATCTTCTCGGCATAAATTCCACGACCCCCAACATCACATAGCTCTTCCAATAATTGCTGTGCGGGCTTCAAGAACCTCGATCCCTTCAATATGGAAGCGTAACCCGTAAATGGCCCCAGTGGCACTGTGCTCCTCGAAACTTCATTCGAGGCAGAAGCACTGCCTCCTCCAACAAAACCCGGAATCACACAGCCACCGCCACCGCCACCGCCACTAACCTTATCGCCATAGATTACAGACCCATATCGCTGAAGATTCAGCTCCAACGGGAGATTAGCCTGGTGAGTGTTGTGTGATGACAGAGACAAAGACAATGGCTCAGGCTTGAACACCATGAGTTCACTACCATTGTAGCTCTGATCAAATTCACGAAGGTTCTGAAGGTTTTGTGCCTGGTAGAGAAATGGGTTGTTGCTAATAACTTGAATTGTACTCGGGTTTAAAGGCAAAGACGATTCGGGATCCAAGTAAGCATGGTGGGAAACCGAAGACGAGGAAGAAGAAGAAGAAGAGCCATTCATGACCCCTCCTCCTCCCGCAAACCCCATCATCAATTTGGAACTTTCTTCTTTCACAACGCAACCCAAGTTTGCTTTCGAAGCTTCGTTGTTCTGGCTGTTATGGAAGCCGTGACCTTGTTGGCTGGTGCAAGTTAGCAAATCAGAGGAAATGAATGAAGGGTCGTACAAAGGGAGCAAAGCTGCACATCCAGGTGGAAGGTTATGCGAGGACTCAACAAGACCCGGTTGGTTCTGAGCCAAAACTCTGAGCTTATCTCTTCTGCTTTGCTGTGGGACATGGTAAGGCTCAAAACCCTCCGCCATAGAAAGAAAAAAAAACACACACACACACACAAAAAAGCTAAAAATGAAGGTCTTTTAGCAGTTGCAGAGACACCCCAGATGAAGAAGAAGTGATGGAAGTAAGAGAGAAGTAAGAGTAGTGGAAGTGATGGTGGTGAAGTTGAAGAAGTGAAAGGATATAATTATGGTGATGTTATTGTGAGCTGCAAGCATGACAGAGAAAGTGGCGCATTTTATCTATCAGAGATACGTGAACTGATTGAGAATTGAGGTTTTGGTTTTGTTTTTGGTTTTGGTTTTTGGTTCACTACACTACACGCATCTGAAATGCACACACTCTCACACACTCAAAATTCAGAAAAAGATGATATCTTTCTCTCACTACACTACTGGGTCTTGTTCTTCTTTCTTCTCTCTCCGTTTGTGGCTCAGAGCGCACAGATTCTCTCTTCAAAAAGTGCAAACTCCGAAGGGAAAGGGGTTGATGCTGGCGCTGGGCATAGGGTTTCGAGAAACCGGATGACGACCGGCTATTCCCGGTAATAATTGAACTATGCTTGTTGTCTGTGTGTTGCAGATATTTCTGACACTGGGGTTTTGTCGTTTTCTGAAGCTCCTTGCTTTATCAGTTTTTATTTATTTATTAATTACTAGAAGATTAGAAAATAAATAAATAAATAAATAAAAGAATTTAGAATCATTTACTACTTTTAGTTTAATTTTAGTTTACTAATTTATCAGTTATATTTGATACTCTTTTTGGTGATTCTATGCCTAAATTATTTTATTAAAATGGTTATGTATTAAATAAAGTGTTTTAAAAATCAATTTCATTAAATTCATTAAATCATTAATCGAATTTTATAATAGTTCAATAGAAATTTTAAAACCATCTTCATATTTTAATAACTAAAAAATAGTGAAAAATCAGAGCAATTAAAGTGTGTTGTAACTTGCGAGCTAACTCGGTTCAACTCACTAAAATGGTGGGTTATGTTGTTTAAAAATCAATTCACAAATTTTTTGACTCGGCCCATTAACCTGCGGGTTAAGTGGGTTCAACTATTTACTATTTAATTTTTTTTTAGAAAAATTCATTAACCCACTTACCTAGTTCTTATATTTATGTTGGTAATTATGACTTATGAATTATAATGTAACTTAAGTTTGATGATTATTATATGATTTTGAACTTTTTTTGGTGATATAACTTATTTTTTATTATTATTTTATGTTTAGAGTTTATTTTTTAAAAAAATCTATTTTTTTATTTTTTGGTGGGTTAACTCGTTTAACCTATCAACCCACCTAAAGTGAGCTAGGTTGACCATTTTTTAACTCACTTCCAAAGTAAACCAACTCAGCTCAACTTACTTAACTTTCAACTCGTGGTGGGTTGGGTTAGCCCATTTTGACAAATTTATGGATTTAGAATTAGAGAATTGATTGAACTACCAACCCATGGTTAGTTGAGTAGGCTTATTCTTATAAGATAGGATGCAAGTTTAAATTTCAAAAAAAGTATTTCTGATTGAAATGCAACAAAAATTATTATACTTTAAAATATTAATTATAAATTAGTCTTATAAAGATCAAAAAAAATCTAAATTATAAAAATATTATAAAGTATCACTCGAGTCAAAAGACTAATCAAGGTAATTAATGGAAAAAAAAAGAATTGATTGAACTATGAATTACTCTTTTTTAAATATTATTTTTTAAAAAAATTAATTTAATTTATTCTGTTGAATTATAAATCATTTTTTCTTTTTTCTTTTTTGCTTAAACTCATTTTTGTAACATTAGTCTAATAATTTATTTTAAAAAAAATACGTAACACATAACCTTTTAATGAAATAATTTTAAAAAATTATACTATATAGAAGCAAAAACTTTAAATTTTAAACTGAATATAGAAAAAATAGAAAAACTTAATTAAATGATTTTTAATTTAAAGTAAGGGTGATGAATGATAGTGATGGTGATGACGCACGTGAGAAGAAAGGAACAAGGCGATGAAAGAAAGAAAGGCTGAGTTTACCCTTCTCAACACTCATCCGCCAAACCAAAACCTCCTTTTGCCTAACTCTCTCCTGGCAATTAAATTTTTTTTCTTCTCTTTTTTTATCTTTTAAAAGAAAATTTATGATTTTTATGTTAAATTATTAACATTTAATTAAAGGCATAGAAAAATAAGCAGAAAAATAAGCAGAAAAATTAAGAAAAGTAATGTTATAAAGTGAGAAAATTTTAAAATAAATTAGTCAAAATTTATTAAAATTTAAGGGTAATTATTAAATAATTAATATAGTATAGAGTATTCATTTATCTAAAAATTAATAATAATGTCAAGTCATTTTAATAAGAGAGTTGTTATGGTAACTTATTAATAAGTATAATACTTGTGATGAATTATCGATTATTTATTGATTATTAATTTTGTAATAAATATTTAAAATTTTATTAAATATAAACAGTAATTAATAAATATTTAAAAATATAATCTAAATATTAATATTAAAAAAATACCAAAGTAATACACTTCTAACAAAAATTCTAACAAAAAAGTTTTAGCTACTTAGTATTTTTCATTTAATAATAAATTTATGTGAAATTAATAAATTAATTTAATAATCATCTTAATTATTTTTAAAAACAAATATTAAATAATTTTTAAATGATCAAAATATTTAATATTTTTAACATTTTATTTAATATTATTTTTTTAACTAATTAAAAAAATATGTTAAAAATAATATCATTGCTCAATATTTAAAAGCAATTGTTAACTAATGCCGTCAAAACATTAGTTGAAGAATTAATAATAAGAAATGTAAAATATAAAAATAAAACATATAATTAATATTTTAAAATTTTAAAAATATTTGGTACTTTTTTTCAGTATTAAATGATTGTTAACAGGTATTAATCAACAAGAACCATATTTAAATTCCCCTCTCGTTTTACGAGGTTTTCGTGCCGACCTTTTTTATTATTATTATTATTATATTTTAAAATATTGGAAGGAAAGTTAAAGAAACAATTTTAAAAGTAGAGATTCTAATCATTAATTAGAGTTAAAATAAATGCAAATCCTTACGAGGACCCAGATTAAAAATCAATAATTAAAATTTATGTCGGAGCGTTTAATTGATCGACACGTCTTTCCTTACGATTGTTGGAATAGTGGTCCAGTTTGTAAGGCGCCACAAAGCTACGATAATAATGGTGAAGTGAATTCTGTGATTGATTTGGGTGATTTGGGAGGGGCCTCTGGGATCACTAAATGCTATAGTAAAAAAAAGATATTTATATGTACCAAAAAAAAAAGATATTTCTTTTAAAGTAACTTTTTTTTTTAAATTTTAATATGTTTATTTGAGTTTTTATATAAATAAAAATATATATATATTAAAGCATTTTAAAAAATATATTTTGTATTTTTTTAACTAAATTTTTGTGCTTATAAATTTTTTTATAACATAAAAACTATTCAAACATATAAAAATATTTTTTAAAATATTATTTCCAAATATAAAATAATTTTAATTTTAAAAAATTAAAAACTTATCCTAGCCCATAAACTACAGTAATCAAGTTCTATTGATTGATTTTGTCATTGATGAAGTTAAATACAACTGATTAATTAATAATAATGATCCTTTCTTATAATTAATTAATAATGCATATTTTCTACATTAATTGATTTCTTATAAATCTTAACTATCATTTTAGTTTGCTAAGTTTCAATTGAAATAATATTCTCCCCTTAATTATTGAACTTATGCAATGAAAATTTATTGTTAATGAAAAGAGAATTTGTGACATGACAATTTTTATAATGCGGTGTTGACAAACGGCTTATAACCAAGAATTTTCTCTCATTTTAAAATTTAAAATCAAGTTAATTGCCTAAATGTATTATTTATATTTAGGTATTTTATGCTCAATTAATTTTATTTAAGCAGTTTTCTCCTGAGCTTAGAATAGGGATTTAATTTTAATCTATTGTCAGTGTCATTCGATCATGTACTGACATATCATTAAAAGAATTAGACTTTTGAGGTAGTTGTTATAATAGTCAAACTCTTTTAATGAGTTGGCAATACATGATTGGGTGACAGTGTAAAGTAACTTTACACTGACAGTGGATCAAAATTAAATTCTTAAAATAGTTATATACAAAAATTTAAATATAAAATACAATTTATTTTTATTTAAACATTTGACTTGATTTTAGGGCCTTTAAATCATACAAATTAAGGTCTCTTTTAATAGTGTAATTGTACTAAGGAGAAATGTTTGTATAATTTAAAACTATAAGCTATCTGGATTTCAGCTACTTTGGATTTCATAAGTATAATTTTTTAGATATTAAATGTAAGAATAATGTAGTAAGCTCACTGCATGCATTGAGGTAGCCGAAAACTAATGTATTGTAGTGTTTGTCAAAATCTATTCTGGACACTTTCTTGGGATCAATTTTGGTCAAGTACCACTTTATGCGAAAAACTTGAAACTGTGGGAACTCTTTCTTGTCCATCATCCAAGGTGGAAAACTATGTTTGTTGGTAACTTACACACAATTGGCTCCAAAGTCCAAACTACGCTTTTTTATTGAAAATTCGGGTTGGGATTGTTCCGATTGTGGGACAGGTACGTAGTTCGTTTTGTATACATATGTTGTACTAAAACGCGAATTGATGTCACATATTTTACACATATGTTTGGCTTTTATTTGTTTTATTTTTACAGAAAACAGTTTTTCAGCTAAAAATTCTTTCCGAATATTTTGATTATAATTTTTTTAAAACAATATAAGTTAATCCAAAATTTTGCAGGTGGTTTCTAGTTTTTAAGTAGCTAGATGAATTAGTCAAAAAAAAGTAGCTAGATGAATGGAACCAAATTCTTAGGGACCTCCATACATACATTACAAACATGCGATGATTTACAACTCTCCGACTCCCTTCTTTCCAATATCCAATTTGCTATAAGCTAGTCATGAATCTCGGTCCCTTTGGGATAGTCCTTTGATTTATGCAACTGTATGCCGATCTCGAAATGACTTAATGACAGGGAGGTATAATCCTATCTGCAGGAGAGACTAAGTTTCAAATCATGGAAAGCTATTTTGATAGCAAACAATTGAATTTTTTCCCATTAAGGATTTTTTTTAAGGTATGGAGAGTATATATATACCATGACATTTCATTCAATATTAAATGTGTAAAGTTATGTGAGTTATATTATAAATATATCTATTTATAAAAAATTTCCTTACACATATCAAATGTTAATAAAGTATTTATGAAAGTAGTGCTTACATAAGAATTTCTTTCCATTGATAGCTTTGGGAAGCTCCAGGTAGCAACCTGTATGCAAAGGTTTTCAGGGGCATTGAAAATCTTATTTTGTTCTACGTGCTTGAGTGCTTGACAAGTTATAAATGATATATGGAAAATTTAGCCAAATAACTTGAATGGTAGTAGTATTAAGCATTCTGTAGTACAATAGGAATATAATTTTTTTCTGTTATCTAGATCCAATAGAGTATTTGCAAATTGCTTCCTAATATGGGACGACTTAAAATTTGAAGTAATTCAAAATAAGCACAAGTTATGAATATCGAACATTTTTACTTTCTTCTGTTAAAATATAATCCCAAAATTTTAGTGTACATTTGAATTAGTTGTGAAAAAAGATTATGTTAAAAATTGATTTTATATATAATTGGTTTTCAAGAAAACTAATTATGAGAAAATTAATTTATGTTTGGATATATTAATTCATAATTGATTTTTAAGATAAAGATTTTTTTTGAATTGTATAAAAAATTAATTTTATGTATTAAATTACCGAAAGATATATGAAATAATTAAAAAAGTTATTTAGTTGAGAACAAATAAGTATTTCTCTCCTAAATTTTTTTAAAATAATTTTTTTTAAAAGTTATTTTTAGTTAATAAAAAAATAATCTTAACTTATACTCAATTATATACGTTTTAAACAAACAAGATAAATTTTAGATAAAATAATTTTTAATTAAAAATAATAAGTATTCTAAATAATTAATCAAAACCAAACACATTCTTATAGAGAGGATAAATGTATTAAGAAGATGACTTTAATTCTTTTTTTTTCCTTTATTTTTTCTTCCATTATTTGGGGCTAAGCTAGACATCTTAACAATCTTAATCATTAATAACGATCAAATCATGTACTTAAAATTATGTAAACACATATTGCGTGTTATACAAGCTTAAATGTAGAGACATGCCAGATAATAAAAAAATAATGTAGAGACATGCATGCATGCACCATCAAGTAGGAATTGCCATTAGTGCTGCTGCCCCACTTGTATGTTTCTGTCGAACGAGTCCACATTATGCAAATCATGTAAAAGGGTTGCGATGTCACGTTCATATTCCATTCCAAATAATAATTATGTTATTATCATTATTAGAATGATAATTATCCTACCATAACATATTATTTGCCATTAATTACAGCTTTGCATCTAAATCATATTAATTTTATATAAGGAGTGACAAAAAATATCCATGTTTTATCTGGCACTAACTGTGGTTAGTGTGGCCAAAATATAGATACAGATCTTATGTTCAATTCTTATTCTTAATCTTAATATACTAAAAAAAGTTCAATATGTTTTCTTATTCAAGAAATTTTTATCTATGATAATTTAAAATGAAATAAATTTTAATAATTTTAAAGTGTGACAAACAAAGAGATGGAGCGAGGGCGTACTAGCGACGAGGGGAGTCATGGTCTCCATTTATTTTCAAAATTTCTTAATAATATATGACTAGCATAATAATTATAAAAAGAGAAATAATAATAGTAATAGTTGTGATAGAGACCTGTGATTAATTAGTGTTACTAATTAAGAGAAATTTGTTATCGACTGTTGGGTGAGAATTAGAGGATTAATTAGTGGTTGGCTTGCTTGTTTTGATGATGTTAGAGGTTAAGCCATCATAATTAGTTGCTAATCTCCAAATTAATTTAGAGTTCTTTCAATGATTTTGCTTGAAGTAACATATATTTAAACACAAATCTGGTAGAACTCACAATCATACATTAAATAGGACCTGCTTAGCTATCTAAATCTCTCCTACTAGCAGGCCCCTACCTGACTGCGCAGAAGATCCATAAATATTGAATACGATCAATCATCAAGTTAGACATTACATATAGTGGGATTACAATAATGATTTTTATAAATATAAATTTTAAATATGGTTTTTATAATTTTTTATGTCATTAAATAATAACTACTAAAATTTACTTAAATAAATTCCCTAAATAATTAAAATTCTACACTAACTTATCATAAATTTGTGTAACATCAGTTTTTCTAAAATTAGTAGATTACTCTAATGAAGAGTTATATTTTTGTTTGGGCTTCATTTGGAAGAGTATATGTTGTATAAAAGAAAACATCAAATAAAATAAGTGCACGTGGCTATAGTTGTTTCTCTTTTAAGAAAAAGTTTTCTGACTCCAACAGTTCTACTATGTCCATACTCCATAGGTAGTGTAGAGAGATTGGCATGGGTAATTGGCATGGGTAAAGGGAATTCCAGGTGAGGAGGTGGGTGACACAGTAGCCAAGAATCTAAGATACATTGCAGAAACTGTGCTGAGTGCTGAAGATGATGCTAATAGTAAGTACCATAAATGAATGATACTATAGTAATTAATTACTATGGGAATCAATAATTAATTTTACTGTGCATGTGAAAATCTTTTGCTCATGGAGGACAGTAACAGTAGAGAGAGAGAGAGAGAGAGAGAGAGAGAGAGGGAGGGAGCTTGGCGTCGTTTTCGAACAAAACGGAGATTGTGATTGTTCACTGTTCAGACATGTACTGAGTTGCAGACTCAGGAGGAGGGAGGATGAACCTTGAGTCTGAGTCTGAGGACTGAGGCTTTTTCTCGAAGTATTGGTCAAACACAAGCTTACAAACTCTTATGAAGACCAGTCATTGTACGTACACTGCTTTTACTTTTAAAAGTGTAAAAAGATATAAAAACAAATTATGTGAATAAGATATCTACATTTTATGGCAAATATTTTTTTTATAAAAATATCCGTACTCTTTATCTAAAACATCGTGTGAGTTAGAATTAATCGTAAAGAAAATTATGTTAAAAATTAATTATATTTATAATTAATTATGAAAATTAATTATATTTATAATTAATTATGAAAATTAATTATATTAATTTATAATTAATTTTAAGATAAATAATTTTATTTAAATTATATAAAAAATTATTTTTATATATTAAATTATTAATATACATATATATAATAATTAAAAAGTTATTTACTTAAAAACTTATAGTTATGAAATAATCATAATAAATTATAAGTAAAATATTCAAATTCTAACTTTTAAAAAAAATATTTTTAATGTAAAAAAGTAATCAACAATTTTTAATCTAATAACCTAAACATGATAATGAAAACAACTTTTATAATTAAAAAAATTATTTTTTCAAATAATTAAACTATCATATTCTCATCCATTGATTATCCTTCATCACACAAGCTTATAATTCACAATTTTAATAATAATATTGGGAAAGGTAATTCCCACACCTATATTTTCATGTTATTTCTTACACCTCTTTATCATCTATTTAAACTTTATTACTTTGTGGGTGTGCAAGAATTTTTAAATAATTTAATATTATTAAATAATATTTTACACATACGTATTAAATTTATCTTATTTTTTATTTATACAATATCACATTTAAAAAAAATAGCATAATTCTACATAGAAATCTAATAACTCTGATCACACACCATTATCTCTTTCAAATGTTATTTATATATTGTATCAAAAAAATATTATTTATATAATAATATGATGGTACTTTAAATTTTCTTTTGGATGATAATAGAGAGATTTTATGGTATCTCTTATATGGTTTGGTATGTCTAATTTATAGTTTAATTTTTATCAATCTTTAAATGATTTTAGATGCAAAATGATATATAAAACAAGTTACTAGCTAGCAAAGCTTTATTATTTAAGTATTATAGAGGACGTGTGAAAAACAGTGTAAGGAGGTGTGCTGTAATTTAAAAAAAAATTATAAAAATTATTTTTATATTGTATTTATAAAAAATTAAAAATAAAAGTCCTAATATAGGAAGTATGTGTAAGAATTATAGTAAATTTAGATTCTAAATTTTTCAGAAAAAAAGTAGAGACTAAATGGGGAAATCTCCTTTTATTATAGTATAGAAGTTACAATTTTTAAGTTAATTTTTTTCAATTTAAAACTTAAAAAGTAATTCAAAGTATTATAACACCATTTGTTGATGAAATAAATTTTAATTTTATAATTAAACCGTGGCATTGCTAGGTAGTCACTAATTTGAAAAGTTAAATAAATTAAAAGGGGACAACTTCCATGTGGTAACTTATTTGTTACCTAAAAGGTGGATGTAATAGGTGAACTTTTGTAGTTAATCAAAATAAATTTCCTAATTATTATAAAAACGAAAATTTAAAGAAAAAATAGATACTATGTAAAGAAACTATCCTTTCATAATAGTAAAATAATAAGTAAATTCTTCTATGCATTCGAATCTGACTAATTAATTGATAGGGTTTTTATCGTTAATTGATGTCATGTTAATTTCGGCTATCATTTTAGAGTAATGAAAATAATAAGGATGGAGATCATGGGCGATCGATAATGGACCTTGAGGAAGTACAGGTTGAAGTGGATTCCTTAGTCAAGGGAATATAGAAATCTTATTTTCTAAGAGGGATTGTAATAACATGTTGTTAATAGGCCCGTTAGACAGTTTCACTATCTATATCTATAACTTCTAAATTTCTTTTATTTATTTATTTTTTTAAAAAGTTACAAAGAAGAAGGGAATTAAGAGCTATGAGGACAAAAGATAATGCCTTTGACACTTTAATGTGCATGGCTGGTTGCAGAGTAAAACTGAAATTGGAGTCATCGCTTTCAATTTTGTTAGAGACTAAACGTATATTCTGCACAACACAAAGCAAGAAAGAGGGATAAGTCTTAAAGTATCGTCGATCACATCTTGATATTCCCTCACTGCCACTTAATTATTGCTCACGTCTTTAGAGCTTAATGCATATTTTTATACATTCCTTTACTAGCTCCGCTCAGCGTTTCCTTTAACTAAAATTAACCCCAAATAATTATTTTTTGGGTACATAAAAGTATAAGAGAAAGAAGGTTATCTCATTTCAAAATCAAAATATGACACAAACTTTAATAAAGACTTGGAGTGATACTTATTACAAATGACCAACTTATAAAAGTTCACTAACATGAATCGAACACAAGACATTTGTATTGACACTATTTAATCCTACCAGTTTAGTCACCGTCAAATAAATCTTCTTGCATATAGGTACTTAAATTATGGGAGCATAATTTAATTCAAGTAGGCATCACCTATACACATCCCTTAAAATCTTACTCATCCGGATCCATGATTGTTTCCAATAATTAATATTTCTATCACCTTGAAATTAAGTCTATAGTTCAACAACCACGGACTAAAAAATATATAACCAACAAATAAGATCAAACAAATATAAACAAAACGCAAAAAAAGAAAAGAAAAAAAAGAACACAATAATGGACTCATGAGGATTTTTCTTAATAGAACCAGTTCATCGCATATAAAGGCAAATATATAAGGGAAAATGACTTAAATATTCAACTTGATGAATAGTAATGACCATTTGATTTATTTTGAAAATTAACTAAGTATTCAATTATGTTAATTAATAATTTACATACGATTAACCAATAATTTATCTTCATTTTGATACTTGATACGTGGTTAACCATATATAAATTATGATTAATATAGTTGAATACTTAATTAATTTTTAAAATGAACCAAATGGTCATTTTTATTCACAAGCTGAACATTTGAGTCATTTTTTCAATATACAATAACATCACAAGCTAAGTCCAGAGGGGCCGCTCCATTATCATGGGAACATGTCATGTCATACTTCCTTCAACCTTATATCCTCTCATCTCCATTCAAAGCACATATTTCTACATACATTCTCATTTAAGCCAAAGCCTAATATGCATATAACAAACAAACTATTGCATATTTATAGTCTTATATGCATATAGCAGTTCTGCTAAACCTAATTGAGTACAATGACTATAGGAAATAAAGCACACATAGTGATTCAACTATCTTGAACAATTTTATACACTAGAACGGCATAATAATCACATGTTTAATTTCCATCTCAATTCTCAAAATTTCATGTAGACTTTTCAAGCTACAGGTTTTTCATTTACAGTATGTTCTTGAAAAAAGTTTATAATTAAAATGTCGAGATTTTGAAAAAAAAAAAAAACTATTTTTGATTGTAAAATAACCAAAAACAAACATGCACTTAGGGTTATTCAAATTCTTCTCTTTCCTTTATTCTCAAGGTAGGGTCCACCATAATCATATTGACATAAAAATATTTTCAATATTTGTTCAAGGGAAAAGATACTCGCACAAATTATGTAACATATGTATATAATTTGAACCATTTAAAAAAAGTTACAACGAAACCAAAATGTTATTTGATAATTTACATAAAAGTATGTAATGCGTGTATGAATATAAGTTTATACAAATACCATTACTCTTTTTTTGAATGCATCATAACTTTTGTGATCTAAGTAGATTCATTAAATTATGTATATCATCTTTCTTCTCCAATTATAGGCTTAATTACCATAAATAGGATTTATTATTTTCAACCACTAATTGAAAAAACATAATCTTAATGCTTTTAATTAATTTCTTAAAAATAAGGAATCCTACGTCCCTTATCAAACCAAACCACGCATAACATCATAGCATTATCTCAAGGATTCTCGAAATATTAAAGTGGTGAGAGTATGATACCCATTTTTAATAGAGTCCATATATGCCTTATGGCATACCCATAGAGAGTATGATACCCATTTTATTTTAAAGGCAAATAAAATGAAAACATAGCTTATGGCAATTCTCATCACGCATATGAACAAAGCATGGTGCCACAAGCAACTTCACGTGATTCACAACCAGCATGCAACATCTCTAAGACCACAATATACTACTAATGTGCAAACGATAACATTTGGGCCTTAGCTTGGCCGTTGAAGCATCTGACCGTTGAAGAAAGACAAGCATATAAAAAAATTATCACTCTATGAAAGGGAAATTCTTTAATCAAATGAGACAATCTCTAGTAAGGAGGCTTAGTGGATTTTTCTTTTTTAGTGTTAATAGAGTTAAATTTCTTCTTCTGTTCTTACAACTCTTTTTGTTGAAAACAAAATTTGATCCCCAGATCCCTTTACTCAATATAGTAGAATTTAACAGGGCCTCCACAAAACTACAGTACCATACCAATACGGGTTTTGCATTAAAAACAAGAGTAAAAGACACAACTTCTATTTAAACCGATAAGAACAAATACTGCACTTAACCTTATCCAAAAAGATCCATGAACGTATCAGGTCTTTTATTTAGTGAAGATTTTGCTCTCACTGAACAAAAAGATTCAACTTTTATATTGTTCGCTTTATGAAAATAAAATATATGTAGTAATAGTTAATATGACCCTTCTCATAGCAGTAAAAAAAAACGAAAGCTAGAGATACAGGCTCTAGTTAAACAATCACATCCATATGGGATGGAATTCGTAATTTAAACCCACCTGACTTAAATGTACAATAACACAGGATATTACATTATTATCTTGCAATTTGTTCACAAGCAGCCAAACAAGGTCAGTATGAGATTTATCGAGATCATGAACGAATGTCTGCTTACATCATTGAAAATTGAAATATATTAAGTGGGAAAATAATTGAAGGGAAAATTCAAACCCAACAAACATAAGATAAAAAAACACAAAAAGTAATTGAGATGAACTAAAAGACAGCAATGATTAAATCTTGGGAAGCAATTTATTGTGACATGGGAACCTGTTAAAACCGTTTGTTCAAAAGATACATATACACACCATCCCACAAGCACATAGCTAAACTTATCATGCAGCAAGCATCTAAAGTTGCAGTAATGATACATGTGTGAGTCAAACTGTCAGTGTATACTACTCATATGATTGTTAGACATAGAAGTCATTTCTGAGCGTACACCTAATAGCTTTAAGTTTTAGAATGATTGTTTCTTGACAATTATAAGCATGACAAAAGCCAAGAGGACAACCTTAATCATAAACATATAAACCTTATGTAAGGACATATGTAGTAATGACTATTCAAATATTAGTAAAAGTTTTTTTACATACAAGCATAGAGAATTCCCTCGTTTAAAATTTGATTTACCTCTGCTGGATACACAGAATATCAATTGAATTAACTTACCACATAGAAGAAGGGAACCAGCAAAATCCCCAATAAGTATAAAAGACATTTCTGCATCAAACTAGTAATATTGGGCACTGAAAAATAAGTTAATATACAGAAAATGGCAAGTTATTAAAGCAACATTCCCTTTCAGTTAGATTCTGACAAAGATACCCCGTCATCCTCATAGAACCTGACCTGGCACAGCCTTCCACCTGCTTCATCAGCAAAGGCTATCTTTTTCCTCTCTTTACGCACTACATCTTGAGGAGCAAGAGGACCTTCGTCGGCTAATTTCTGCAGTTGATCAAGATCAATAATTAACCAAACATGCAAGAGGAAACAGAAAACCATAACAAAGCTGTTTAAAATCAAGAGCTTCAAGAGTATGATAGAGGAGGAACAAACCATTATCTTACAGAACCGGCTGCAATCCCTTGCCATGAAGGACAGGCATCGTTTTGCAGCTTCTTCAGCTCTTGTGGCATTCTTAACAGCCATTCTTACCTGAATATCAATAATTATTAACAAAGTACAAAATACATCAATTTAAATGTATGCCTCTACACACTTGAAAAATTGAAATTACAGGAAATTGGTAAAATTTTACAGTTTTATATAGGAAGAATAAAAGCTACGGCCAGCATAATCTGTTTTTTACTAATGACAGAATGAGCAAATAATGAGCCAGAAAACATGAAGGGAAGATATTACATTGAAAACCTTTAATGAGGACAAGAATGTAGATTTTTAACAGAAAATATGAGCATCAATTAAGAGAGATTGAATGAAAGGATGAGTCTAAATAAGCTCCACCTCAACATCGGATTTAGGTTATCTTCGATTTTCAACATTAAATTGCCATGGCTATCACGTTACAGTATCCCTTTTTATTTGGTACATCACAAGAAGTTGTTACTATGAATTGAAAACCCAAGTCCTCTACTCAAATCCAGACCCACTACAGTCCCCAACAACTTGAGCTAAGCTTAGGCTCTCATCAACTCCTCTTAATTATAATCTCACCGCCAGCTTAACGCTATGGCTAAATATAACTGCAAACTGGTACAGTAACGACCAACTCACCACAAAAAATGTAGGACAGAGATAAAGTAATATCTTTCTTTCTTATAGAATAACTAATAAAATTAATTAAAAACCCTATTTTTTTATTGAAGATATTAAACACTTCCAAAAATATATGTATAATGTACCCCTTCCAAAAAATACACTTGGAAGTTAGCCTTCATTTGTTCAACAAAATAGCAGTTTTATTTACCTATATGAGACAGCAGAATTGTTCACCAATTACACTAGCAGAAAGTGTTTTCATGTTACAAAAGAAACTTTATTGAACTATTTTTACTCATTGAGCCATCATAAGGAAATGGAGGAAAAAACAATCACTTGCATCCACAGCGGCCAATGAATTAAATTTACTTTCTATCTTCAGCACTTAAATTACTTTCAAATGAGCGGAAAGTGCAACAGGCTTCAATCAAATTATTGCCGTTTATATAGTAGAAAGTGATATCAACTAAGAAGCAAACAGGTTTGCAATTATCATACCTCATTTACTTTATATCTCAAAGACGTATTTAGACAGAATTCAGATCGTAACATGTCATCCACAATGTCCTTCATTGACTTCAATTCCTTTGTGAGTTTCATAGCAAGGCATTCTACATCATGCATCTGCTGCTTTGAAAATGCAATGGCACTCTTTGAGCAACTCTGTACGGAGTTGCACCCTAGGCGGGTTGCTGGGCGAGAAGAATGAGGAATCTTGACAATGCCTTTAGGATGGGAACCTCTTTTAAAAGTCTTATGATTAATACTAATTTTGTTAGGGTTATCAGTAAATCCAGCTCTCATAATTTCATTAAGCCCTTCAGCAGCACCATTCTTCTTATCAGTCTGCTTACTAAAGTATAATTTCCCCCTGCATTCTGCAATCATTATAACCCAATAGAAGTAAAACAAAATGTGGTAAAAGATCAAAGTATTTAGAAAGAATAAGATATCTAATTCTATATTCATGATAAAATATTTATGATTCAAATAAAAAAATCCATAGCCATTTTAGTAGAAATCCAAGTTATATTTGACAGAGAGCAATGAACTCATCAGAGTTCAAGAGAAAGTATTCTCATAAAATAAAAGCATATTTTATTTCATTAAAATTTGAAGATAGTCGATCAAGGTCATAGAAATTTTACCTGTTTCAAGCATTAGGATGAATGCACGCCACCAAACCCATCATGGTTTAACTTTTCGTTATCATGATACTTCACATGTAGCCTATAGCTATACAACCACATTTTTCTAGTTTTAACATAATCTCTAATTTCTCAAAATTCATTTTTCTTTCCATGATTGTTGAGTTTATAGTTTGCGAAAAAAGTGGGATTTAAACATGTAGTTGCCATTTATGGATCAAGATCACTGCATAAAACTAATTTTAAAATGTAAATATTTAAGGCACTTACTCAAATTGGATGTATGATGCAAATCAATGGACTCCATGGCTTTACAGAGCCTTTCCTGAGAAGATGGCGAAATGGTCTGAAGAGAAACCAACTAATGAGAAGTAGCAATAACATAAACCAAGCCAAATAGAAATTTAGTAATAATATTTGCACCTTTCTGGTTGATAATAGCCTTTCAGGATGATGCAGCTTTGAACTACCCTTATGTTCATCCCAAGAAGTCAATTCATCAGTAACCTCATTGACATGTCTCTTCTCATCATCATATACAGAAGCAAATGATTGCTTCTCATATTCAGGTGAATCATCTGAGATACAAACCAGACATCCACTAGGATTGAGGCCATGTTCACTAGTAGAGCTGGTTTTTGCCTGAACCTCAGCACCAGCTGTAGATTCATCTTTACTGCAGTCACCGATGAAAGTACTATCATCTCTAAAGCCTATAGCCACGCAGTCAAGGCCTTTATGAGTGGCCACATTAGGTAGTGAGACTGGGGTGTCACCATCAGGTTGATTGTCATATATATCAGAGTTATGATCTTCAACCAAAGAGATTGCTTGTGGGGAGATGTAATGGAGATCTGGATGGATGATACATTCTTTGCTTTCAAATTCTATTGCAGGAAAGTTTGGAGACTGGTCACTGGTTAGTTCAGAATTACTTACCACAATATCCATACTAGATGGCCATGCCATCCCTAGTGGAATAAGATCAGCATGTTCTTTCCACTCATGATTTAATTCATTCTCCAAATTCCATTCATGGGTTATCTCTGCCTCTTCTTCGGCTACTATACCACAATAGTCATCTGGCCTGTCCAAACAATCAGTTTCAGGAACCTCAAATTTCACTTCAACAAGAGCAGCTGAATCCCCACTAGAGGGTGGGAACTCTTGACCATTTTGGATCTCTTCAGATTTGACAACTGGCATAATCTCTTGGGTATAAGTAGAGATTGGGTCTTTTTGACACTTTCTCTTCTTGGCCTTCATATTCTTTGATAGTTTAGATCTCCAGCTACTGAGAGTCTCCATGAAATCAGAATCATCTGCTGCCATTTGCTTCTTCCTGCAGTCTTCCAAGGATGGCGAAGTTTCAATTTTTATTTTTCTTTTAGATGAGTCAAGACCTTGTGAATGTTTCCTCTTCCTTGTTTTGCACCTTTCTCTAATTTGCTTTAGTGTAAAATTGTCAAAACCATTATCATCCAAATTACAGATTCTCTGATCATCACCATTATTGGCATTACATACTGAAGCATCAGATTCAGTTTTCACTGTTCTCTCCTTCATTACACCAATGCATGATCTTTCAGCATTTGCATTATCATTACCAAACATGAAGCCATCATATATGTCTGTGACCTCTTTAAATGAAAGTGTTGGCCGTCCACGAGTAACATTAAGGACTTTTGTAACTAAATCACCTTTAATAGCCTGGATGAAATGAAGATGACAACAACTCCGTAGCTCCATTTAGATCCTACTCACAATCTTTGCACTAAATTCCTTCAATGTTTGCCTAACAGTCTATCAAGAATTTCAAACCACTGGAAACAGTAAAAGCAAAAATGATTACAAGCAACCCATTAAGTTATCAGACTTCAATAGGCTATCAAATTCATATAGGGGCAAGAAAAATTATGAAGTAGACAAGAAACTGCAAAATATAATTACCTGAAGTACATGTTTCATGAAACCAACATTTTCTTCATCCTATCTTGCAATGTCTGAAGCACTTGTGCAACCTACATTAATTCCAACATACAAATAATACAAATTAATAAGGATGCTGCCACCAAATCAGTACTCCACATCTGTATAAGACATAAACTAAATCACACCAACCAAACACAGCAGGAAATACTAAATTTGTAGAAACCAAGACCGCCAAGGAAGCAAAACAACCAAACACGGTGAGGACAGAACAACCAAAACTCATAAACAAAGCAAGAAAGACACCAAACACGTAGGTATAAGACCAAAATTACACTACCACCGAATCAAGGGCATAGGTTTTAAGCCATGACCACAGATTATTACCAAGGGCATCATTAACCTAAGAAATTGAACGAGGATTCGCTCCGAGAAAGAAAAAAAAAAAAACTCAAACTTTCAATTCATTCTTCAAATATCAACGCCCAACTTTATTTATAAAAAAAAACACAAAAATAATTTATAAAACCCAGAAACAAATTCAACTTCCAAATAGGTAAAACCCCATTACAATCGCTCGCAGGCTAGAACAAGGGGGAAATTAGGGACTAGGAAGCACAAATCGCATCGAATCAATTTGGTGCGAAATTGAAACAATTCGAAGAAATGAGAAAATATAAAAATAAAAAATGGCAGATTCAGATTTCAGATCTATAAGAGAAGATGATGCTTTTGCAAATAGAAAATTGTTTACATGAAACTCACACCTGAGATTGGATTCAACGCTGCGTTTCGGAGGAGAGGAGAGAATAGAGATCTGATCTGGGCGAGCTCGCGAAAGTGAGAGAGAGTGAGGGAGAGAGCGTAAGATTGGAAATAAGTACTGAATTTTTTTTTAAAAAAAAATATAGTAATTATGAATAGCAAGCGCGCCAATTCGTTTTGGCGGGAGTGCAATATAGTTAATTCTAATAAAATGGACTGAAAAAAGTATCAATTGTATTGTGTATTATTTTTTATTTTAACCAAAGCTAAAAAAATCCTCCTTTAAATTAAAAGACTTTTTTTAAATCTAAAACAGTTTTTTTAATTAAAATTTATTTTAACTAAAATTTGTCTTATTTGTTTAAAGTATGTAAAATTGATTATAAGTTAAGATTATTTTTTTAATAACTGAAAATAAATTTTTTGAAAAATATTTTATTTTAAGCTCTTGATTAAGTGATTTTAGTTTATTTCAAATTTTTTGAATAATAAATAATTTTTTTTATCAACTAAATAACTTTTTAATCATTTCATATATATTTTAGTAATTGAATACATAAAAGTGATTCTTTGTATATAACTCAAATAATTTTTTTTGTCTTAAAATTAATTGTGAACTAACATATTCAAATATAAATTAATTTTCTTATAAATAAATTTTTTAAAAATTAATTATACACATAACTAATTTTTAACATAATTTTTTTTACAGTTAATTTAAACACACTCTAACTTATTGGATTAAATAACTATATTTAATAATAATAAATGATAATTTTTTTTTGAAAATTGAAAGAAAAAACAAATTGTAAGTTATTAAAAAGTTTTGTTTAATATCAATAAATGATAATTTTATTTTGAGAATTAACAAAAACAAATTGTGAGTTATTAAAAAGTTTTATTTAATATTAATAATGATAATAATATTAATAGATTGGGTAATCGTATAATCCCGTGGCTCGGTATTCTCTCCGCCAAAAGAGGAAAGAGAGAACACACAGACGAAAATAGAGTTGGGTTGGGCTATCCAAATGAAATTGGATTGCTTTTTGCTGTTATCTCTTAAGGACCAATTGAGAAGACAGCTTCATCACCCACCAGCACAGAGCCATTGGGATGGTTTCTCAGGTTCTTTTATTTATTTATTTATTATTAGTATTATAATTCCTCATTTTGGTATAGCTGGCTGGTTATATGCACAAAATTGCACGCGCACAAAATTGAGTATCATCTAGATTAGAATATGATTCCTGTCAAGCCAACAGGCATCATAACATCCATATGTCAAAGCTTTTCGGCAAAAGAACAAAAGAAAAAAGAAAAAGAAAAAATGCTTTAATTTGTTGTTTTTTTTTATATATTATATAACCTGTTTCTGTTTCCTTTCTCATTTGTTTTTTGCTGTGATTTCACGACTCAAACAAAGGCCAACCACATCAAGGTGTCGCTAAATGCTTTCTATGATTAAAACCATATTATAAACTTAGTTTGATCAATTAATTATTTTCTGTTCTCAAGTGATCTTACCTAATTATATTATAATATTATAAATTATTTTTTTAAAAAAAAGACTAAAACTCTCTATAATATATATTATTATCATTATTCATAAATAAAAGCATGGTTTGGTTGCAGTTGGAGTCATTCTCTGTTTTAATAAAAGAATCAACAAAAAACTCTTTTTCCTGTGATCAGCAAAGGGAGCAACAGAGAATTCCTTTGTTGCTTTAGAAGTCTAAACTGCGATGCCTCAAAGCCGCAAAGGCGTTTATTAGTTTGTGGTGGGGGTGTCCAAAAGTACTTTTCGTTTTATGGGTTTGGTTAATTTTAGAGATGTTTTCATTTTCTTGTTTTGGCCAAAGATAAATACTGAAGTTAGAATATCATAATTAAAAACAATTATTATTGAAATTGAAATATTAAAATTTCTATAAAATATTATATATGTCATTGACGCTCTTTCGCTGTTTTCAATTTTACATAAAAAGTTATTTATTTTCAAATTGTATACTTTCCCTCTTAGAAACGATAACACACTTCAAAGTTATTATTGAAGGTCATTATTTACGTACTTATCTTTTTTTTAAAGTATTGATTTTCAGAATGAGTTGTCAAGCATTTATTAATTGTTATTTATATTTAATAAATTTTCAAGCATTTATTGTAAAACTAACAGCCAATAAATAATTGATAACTCACCTTGGATACTAAATCCATCAGGATACCATAGCAACTCCTATTATTGAATAATAGTTAAAATATATTTTTGATCCTTATAATTAAGGGTGGACATAGGTTGGGTTTTAGGTAATTTTAGACCCAACTCACTCATAGAAACAATAGGTTAGGTTTAGAGATTTTTTTTTCCTCTGACCTAAACCAAATCGACCCGCTTATATATGGATTGGGTTGGGTTCAACTTGTGAGTTGAACTTGAACCTAAAAAAAATTTTAGCATGCTAAAATAAAAATTGAAATCTATTCTGAATAACATAACATAAGTTTTCAAATGACATAACATAAAACATAAATTTCAAAGTACATATAACTTTATGATTATAATTACGATCAACACAAACAAACAGTAAAGACACATGTAACACAATTAACCAATGACACTATAATCAATGTCTCATCTTCTCTTTGATTTCCTACAAGTCAATAATACTATAACATTAATCACAATCAACACAATTGTCAAAATAAAGAAAAATTGAAACCAACAATGAAATAATAGATTAAAAAAAATTAGAATCTTCACTAGTTAAATGAAAAATCTAAAATAATCAATTATTATGATCTACAACTTCATCTCTTGCAGCAGACATATCTAACACATAAATGAATCATGAAGCATTAGCAAACATTAATGAATAAACTATTAGTAATTGACTAAGCAAATTAAGCAAATTCTATATAGTACTCTACCTGCTTCAATCTTTTCAATTTCATTTATTTGATCCTGTAAATCAATGTGTTTACCAAGATTTCTTAATTAGTTATGAGTACAAATCAATGCCTCAAAAGTGGTGGGTTGCAAAGAATTATGAAAATGATCCTAAACTCGTCTTCCAATATTAAATTTAGTGTAATTTTAATTTAAAAATCTCAATAAATTAATTATCTAAAAAATTTATAAACTTATATAAGATTCTCAAAGCCCTAATAAAAATTTATTACATATCCTAAAATATTATTAAAAAAAAACTTTCGTAAGTTGGGTTGGGTTTTGCGAATTTGGAGAGTTTCAACCCGCTATCCAACCCATACCTTGTGGGTTTGACTATTTTAAACTCAACTCAACCTATATATCCAAACCAACCCATCAACTATGGGTTGGGTTGGATTGAGTAAAAACATATGAATTCGTGGGTCTACCCGACTCGCTGTCCATCTCTACTTATAAATTACACTTATTTTTAATAATTAATTTTTTTTGTAAATTAGTCATCGTATTTACAATCGTTAGCAAAATTACTTATGCCATTATATTTAGTTATGACACAGTCAGTTTATAGTCTGATGTGAAAAACAGAGGCTAAGGTAGCACCGTCTTTGTCATTGTCCCTGACATTAGTATAAGAACCAAATTAAATAATAAAAAAATTATAAGGACCAAATTTAAAAAAAAAAGATAACTATAAGGACAAATAAATAACATATGTTTACTGTCTATATATGTCATTTTTTTACGCATTTTTATCTTTTTATTCAGTGTTCTTATGTTCTTATTGCTAAATTTAATTTTCAATATACTTTTAGCCTTTATAATTATATAAGTACTACTAGTTTTAACCCAATGTAGTTGAACTAGTGATTAAGATATAATAATGTGTGCTTTTTACCTTAATTACTCGAATTCGAACATTTGACCAATTAATTCCTTTAAATTCATCATACCAATATCAGGGATGCACCCTTAAGATTGTCCAAGGAGAGATTAAGTCTCAATTGATGCAAAAGCTGGCTCGATGATACTCTTACGTATAATAATAATAAAAAATACTACTAGTTTTTGAGCAATGATATTTGTTTGTTGTTAGGATAGAGCTTGTTTCTCTTTTTAAAAGCTTATATGCCAATATGAAAAACTATAGTGGTAGGATTGTGCTTAGGGACATAATGCTTATTAAATATAATGTTACACATTATTGAATGATAAAGAAAAATGACTAAACTGAAATGTTCTTAAAGCATATTATACATTTAGTCCTTATAATTTTCTCTTATTTTTAATTTATTTTTTATCTTATTTTTAATTTAATCCTTATAATTTTTTGTTTTTAATTTAGTCTATGTACTAATAATGTCAAGGATGATGGCGTATACAAAAAACAATGTCAACTCACCATACATTTTTCATGTCAAATCATAAATTAACGGCGTCAAAACTGAGACTAACAATAAAAACTATTTTACTAATGATTATAAATATAAAGATTGGTTTATAAAAAAACATAAAAACTAAATTTACAATAAGTGTAAATTATAAAGAGCAAAAATATATCACATTACTCCTACAAGGCACAACACTGGAGAGCTTGATCAATACCATGTTTTTCTTCAAGTGGCTCAGCTTCTTTGCCAAAGAAAGAGAGCAGAGAGAAACAACAAAGGGAGGGGAAAGTGGGGAAGGATCTGACCCCTTTTCCCCATATCTCATTCTCTACGGCTTTATATCAAACCATATCCACTTCTCCATACGGCCTCCATCATGAGCGTAACAAAGTTATTCATGAGGGTAACATCAAGCTGTTCACGAGCAATAGAGCATGCAGCAATATCTGCTAGTTTTTGTGAATTTTCAGGCCATTACCAACCACCCACACGTCTCACTTTGGTTACAACTTTCCACCATAGATTAGAAGGATCGTTAGTTCTTTGACCTGTTGGAATTATGTCAGCCTCACATGGGACCCAACGTTATCAATTAGAAATTTAAGTGTGAGTGAAAGAACTTTCATGCTAAGAAAGAATAAAATATGTGAAGATTATAAAAGTGAAAGGACCAATAAATTTAATTTCTTAAGATTTTTGGTTAAAATGTGTTGTTAAGCCTCCTAGTATAATTTTTTACTTAGCCCATAAATAAAGATTTTCCTAGCATTTGAGCTTCTTCTAACCCTAACACGTGTTATCAAAGAGAAAGAAGAGCTATGAAACATAAAAATCTAAGCGAAGTAGTAAGATCTTTAGTATAAACGAGTCCAACTCAGCCTGTATTGTGGAGGATTAACAGGCCCACACCCAATAATGTTGTCAAAATACTAGAAAAGAAAAAAGAAAAGCTTTTGCTCGAGGGACAATATATCTCATGTAGATGACTCACACTCGAAGGCTTCCGCTCAAGGGACAATATACCTCATTTGGAGGATTCACACTTAAGAGGAAGATTGTTAGGAATTCAAGAGAGTGAAAGAAGTCCTATGCCGAAATTGAATGAAATAAGTAAGGATCATATAAGCGGAAGGATCTATGAACCTAATGCCTTAAGGTTTTTTGATCTATGAACCTAATGCCTTAAGGTTTTTTGTGAGGATGTAGTGTCAAGCCTACAAGAATGGTTCATTACTTAGCCTATGGAAGAATAACTAAACTCATTGATGAAGATCTTCTCTAGCATTTAGGCTCCCCTTGACCTAGCACTAACTAAGTAGTAGACATTTTTAAAAAAAGAAAAGAAAAAAAAATGTAATTTAGATAATATGCTTAAGAGTAAATTACACTTTACTATCTTGAGAATTATCAAAATGATAGCAAGCTTCAAACTTATCATAAATTGCACTTTATCATATTTTTGTCTTTGATTAACTATTGACTTAACATTATTAAGTATTTAAAAATAATAATAAACTCACTTATTATTAACTATTAGTGAACTCTATATTATAGAAAATTATTTTATTTGTGCAAGACATAAATTATCATAATATATTGTTAATGATAATGGTAATTTTTTTGGATGTACAATAAAGGTGTTCGCGGGTCAGCTTTAATATCAACTGAGATTAAGTTTTTTTTTTCTAGGCGATGTTAAGGACATACATTCCACATCGGCCCAATGCATGCAGAAGAATTAAATTAATTCTTCTAAATGCTAACTTGGATAGTCATGGTATGAAGCACACATTCTTAACCTCTATGCCAACCGTCTTGTAGATAAGGATGACAACAATTTTTATTTAAGTGGCTATTTGCATATATCATGCAACGGGATGAATATGGAAACAAAATTCTACCTATAGAATATGGATAAAGAGAAATTTGTCTTCGTTTAATAAATGGGGGCGGGGAGCTTGGATTAAGTTCCTTGTGTCGAGAGTTACCTCCTACATAATTATAAAAGACTTTTAATTTATAAATATAATATGTAATATATTTGAACATAATAGTAATTTTAAGTTTAGAGGTATATAAGCATGGATCTAATTATATATATAATGTTATATTTTGTTTATTTAAAAAAAAATAAAAATATGTAATATACATGGTATTAGTTAAATATTTAGATTTGAATTTCTTAAACAATATTAGAAGAAATTGGGTAATTTTGAAAGTTTATGTTTCTAGATATGATTGTGGTTTATAATATTAGAAAAAAAAATCTAAAAACAGACAAAATAATTATAATTAGAACCATGATTTTAGTTAAAAGCAGTTGAATTAGATGATTATATAAAGGAAATAAAATGAGAAAATAACAGTAATTTTTTTATATAATAGATATATATGGTATATCAACTATTTTTAAAGTCAAATAAAAATATTATATGAATTATTGTGAATACTATATTTTGTGCTGGTTATATTTAAAAAAATATTAATAAAAAGAAGTTTTCTAATTAATTAATAAAAAATAAGAAAGTGAGGAAAAGAAAAAAAATGAAGGGATTTAATCTTAATACAATCCAATAGTCTAAATAAAAGGAAAAAAAAGTGAAAAAGAAAAATAATAAAACTCATATTAAAGAAAAAACTCAGTCTCATTTTAAAAAATTATAATCCCTTATTATAAAATCATAAGAAGGAAGCAACATCTAAGGAAAACAAATCGACAAAAAAGGAAGCGAGGCACAGATATTAAAAAAAAAAAAAGTAGCTAGAAGAAGAAAATAGGGATGGGGCTACTTAAGAAGAAAAAGAATAGAAGGCTTAAGAAAAGAAGGAGAAAAAACGAGGAGAGCTGAGATTTAGAAGAGAGACGTCGAGAAACCATCATCTTTGCCTTCCAATCTCGGTTGAAGGCCAGCACGCACTGCTTCCCAGAAGCCACACAGTTGCTGAAATGAGTACAAGGCCTTTTATGTGGCGGGGTCTTTTAAATTGTAGTTGCAGTTACACTTGTAGTTATATTACGATTGTATAATATTGGGGGTGCAATTACAATTGTAAATTATAATTTAAAATCCTGAATTGTGGCGTATGAATGATATCAGGATTATGAACGGGGATGGTAACTTGAAAATATCTGGTTCATGGCTTCTTGGCCTTCTGATTCGGTAAGTTCTAACCTTATTTTCATTTTTTTTTGGTACATTGTTCTAACCTTATTTTCTAGTAGGTTGGGTATTGGAACGGTCTATTTGACGCCACGAATGAAGCTGTGATGGTGCATGACGATTTATGGTGCAATGCATTTATTTGGTGTCATCATGAATGAATGACTGTCTTTCACTTATCCTACAACCTGAATGGCCAATTAGGAAGAGTAAATGTACTATAGGGGAAAGCGATGGTCAAGTGGGTAGTGAGTATGAACATTTTTGGACTAGGAGTTTTTTTGATCAAGACATATTGTATGTAAGAGTATGTTTGAGAATTTTTTTTAATAGCTTTTTTTTTAATTAAATTTTTTTATCTAAAATTTATCTTTATTTATTTAAAATATGTAAAATTGATTATAAGTTAAAATTTTTTAATTAATTAAAAATATTTTTTAAAAAATATTTTCTTTTAAATTTTTTTTTATTTGATATAAATAATTAATTTTTAACATAATTTTTTTTATAATTAATTCGTACACACACTAAATTTTTAACAAAGTGATCAAATCCATTTGGCCTATATGGGTAAGAAAGGCATTTACTTTTTGGGCCACATAATCTCTGTCATTATATAGGTTTTCCTTTTTCCTTTTTTCTTTTGAAAAAATAAAAATAAAAATAAAAACAAAAAAAAATGGCATTGCATATATATCTCATGCTGTAGATATGCGCATTTATTTTGTTTAGGTAATTTTTCATTTCATTCATTGTTTTTATTCGGTTTAATAATTAACTTGACATGTCAGACTTTTGTCTCGTTGTTATTTTGGAATAGAAAGTTATAAAAGACCAATTAAGAATTGGTGGAGCTCGCAACCAAATTCGTTCGTATAGGATAGGATATAAATTTTAATTTTAATAGGAGTTATTCTAATTAAAAGACTGTAAAAAAATTTATATTCTAAGTTATTTATCGTTGATTAATTTTATAGAAGATCTAAATAGCCTAATTTATAAAAATATTACAGAAAATTATTCGATTTAAAAAACTAATTAGAGTAATTTTTTTTTTAAAAAAAGAAGCCATAAAAGACAAAAAAAAAAGAAGAAAAACTCGTTCTACACATATTCATTTAACTTTTGTATTATTCTTTTTTTTATGGCTTCGGTCAACTCCCATTAATTACTTGTTATTATTTTCATGTTGACTGATTTATTCATTTATATTTATTTATCTATCAAAATACATATCAATTAAAAATCCTTTCTTCTTTTTAATATATTCATGTATTAATTCCATAGTTAAATCCAACAGAAGGAGTAAGCACTTAAATTGATTATTTAAAGATATAAGTGATATCAGTTTAGTTCTCTAATAAATTTTGATATTAAAATAGTCATCGAATGTCAATTTTTCACATCAAATTAGTCATCTAAAATTATTTTTTGACATCAAATTAGTCTCCCAAAATGACCTTGGGGGACCTTCGGGACTATTTTGATGTTAAAAATTATTGTAGAACTAAACTGATGTCACTTGTATCTTTCAAAGACTAAATTGCTAGTTTACTCTTAATTAAATAAACATTTATTTAGTAGATTTGAGGAATCACATATCCATTACTTTGTTTTGGAGTTTTTATGTGGTCTAATGTCATGATAAATTTTATTTAAAATTTAAATTAAAAATAAAATATATTAATATTTATTTAGAGGGCTTGAGGAGTCATATACTCACTAGCCAAAGTTGAAGTTATTTTGTGGTCTAGTGCTATGACCAATCTCAGTTAAGATTTAAATTAAAAATAAATTTATTAATATCCGCTTATAAGACTTGAGGAATCATGTACTCATTAACCTATTTTGGGGTTACTTTGAGGCATAATGACATGATCAATCCTATTTAGGATTTAAATTAAAAAATATATATTAATATATGCTTAAAGGACTTGAGGAGTCAAATACTTCCTAACATATTTTAGGGTTGTTTTGTGACTCTATACCATGATCAATTCTACTTAGGACATGTTAACTTTTTATTTATTTAAATCAAGTCATTCCTTTTAATTTAAATTAATTATTTTAAATAATTTTTAAATGTTAATTTAAAATTAACTAACATAATTATTTATTTAAAGAACTACGTGGCTTTGAATTCCTTATTACACTTGAGGAATATGTAAGCACTCATGACAAGCAAAATTGCACATATTTTGGTTTAATTATTTTATTTTTATTTTCCCAAAACTTGTAAATTGTGTAATTTAGTTTTTACTTGAATTTGTGAATGTTTATAATTTAATTCTTTTGTTTTATTTATATTTAGGGGGTTTAAATTAAATATTGTTTAGGTTATTAAATTTGTACAACTAGCTTAAAATAATCGTCTTATGATAGATGTATCAAGGGTACTGTATGATTAAGTTTCTACCATTCCCTGTGCATAAATCGACTTACAAACCTTATTTGGTTTATAGGCCATTTTTTTATTTTTAATCTTTTTAAAAGGTTTTGCCAATTATTTTCCCTACCAAATAAAAGATTGGAAGTGAGTTCTTTTTTAATTAATTTTTCCGTTAGTCTATTGCGATCTCAGTCGTGATAATTATATTCATTTTCATAACATTTGCCAAATTATATCTCTTTCGCTTTTATATTAAAAAGCTAACTCAATTTTGTAAAGAATAAATTATATAAGATTAAGCTTGAAATTTTTTTTTTGTTTGTAATATAGGACTCACTAATTATCAGCACTTAATTTTGACCAAGTCAATACAAACAAAAATACAAAATTATTCCTTTTAAATAACTAAAAATATAGCTTACATTCAATTGACTCGACTCACCTCACAAGACCTAATTTCAAAAATCATATCTCGCTTAACCCTAATGTTATTTGAATCGGACGTGATCGTGAACCGGTCCCTCATCCGATTATGATTTAATGTTATAACCGGATTTATAGTTGGACCGGGTTGAGTCGGTCAAAATCGATAAACCAATTATCTTTTTTTAAAAAAAAATTAATCTCTTAATCACTTGATTACTCAACTGAAATTGATATAAAGCTTGAGAATTAAGATCTCAAAACCTTATTATGTATTTTATTATTAATAATATATATTATGAGTCATGGATATATATATATGTATATATATATATATATAATACGTAATTATGACATCATTCGCTTCAACCAAATAGTAAAACTTGTTGAACCTAAATCGAAAACCTTTTCAATTTATTGTCTAATCTAATTTTAACAACATTATTTAACTCATGATTTATTACTTTTTCTAACCCTCATCCCATCTATACTAAAGAAAAGGAAGCCTTAAAAAAAAACAAAAAAAGAAAGTGGCTAGGAGGAGCATTTGAGGAAGGAGGCAGGATCTGAAAGAAAAGTATACTGCAGAGATTTTCTAAAAGGAGGTGAGAGAGTGCGAACCTGAAGAAGGAAAAGACAAAGGTATTGGGGATCCATCAGCATTAACATATATCTACTTGTAATCCACAGGGCTCGTCCTTACACTTGGTATTTGAATTAAACGATGAGATGTGCTCTTTTTTTTTTTTTTGGTTAATGACATAGGCCTGATTTTGTTTGATACTTGTTTCCGCTCAGTATTCTTATTATCATGTAAATCATTTGAACTAAATGTGATGAAATCTTGTGAGTTTGCTCAATGGCTTATAATGTGTTTGATATAATGTTTGAATCCATTTGAGGCACCTTGACGAATTGGACGAACTGTTAGTCCATTATTAATAATCGAGTTGATCTTATATTTGTGCTTTTGGGGTTGTGGCGATCATTGAAGAAGCTTCACATGAAGACAAAATCCTATCTCAAATTTGTTTGTTTTTCTTTTACCACTCGGTTATTTATTTCTTTTAATCGTTATTTGATTATGACTTGGATAGCCATGCATTTCTTTGTATTTCTTTTTATCTTTGTTAATTTTATTTTGTACATAATTAATAATCATAGAACAAATAATAACGCTAAACTAATAATAAAGATCCATTCTTCTCGTGCACTTGCATTCTGTTGATTTTTTTCATATTACAATATTTATTCTTAATAACAAAAAATAAGCTAATAAATAAATTAAACTAAATTTTTTTTAATTAAATAAATTTTTTTTATTTTTTTATGTTGTTAAATAATTTAATATTTTTATTAATTAAAATTAACTAACTCGCAATTATTTTTTTTAATAAAAAACTATATGACTTTGATTTTATCATTGCACTTAGAAAATACGTCGGCAAGATAAAATTGTAAATATTTTCATTTAATTTTTCTTTAATTTTTTAAAATTTTAAAATATTTTTAATTAACATTCAATCATTTTCTCATTTTGTAGATATTTTTTAATTTAATATTTGATTATTTCGTGCTAGTAAATATTGTGATTTAACTTTTGATTATTGATTTACTCATTTCTTTATTGTTGTCATTTATTATTTGTTTTATGAGATAAATTAAATATGTTTAGGATATTGTTAATTTGCATAATTAATTTTAGGACAATCATTTTAGGATAGATGTATCAAGAGTGCAGTGAGATTAAATTTTCACCATTCGCTGTCTATAAATAAACTCCCGAATCTAACTTTGATCAGTAGATTGATTTTTAAATATTTTAAAAGGTTTTTTTAATTTTTTTCCTTATCCAAATATAATTGGTAGTGATATCTATGAAAATTTATTTTTAAAATTCAGTTGTCACGTTCATCACGAGCGCCCCTCAGGGAGGTTGTGACACTAATAATTACTAATAAATAAAGTTATTTTTCTTTTTGAATAATTAATGATGCTAAGTCAATAATTGGTTAAAAAAATGTGATGAAGTATAATCTATGCAATTTGAAATATATTTACCTTGATTTTAACAAACCTCAAGGTAATGGAGTGTAATTTAATCTATATTTTAACCTAATACCATGTTAAGTTTATTTTAGAAGTAGGATAATAAAGGAATTATATGCTATTTGAATATTTAGGGAGTACTTATATAATTAGAAACAAGAAGAATATTTTATGTTGGTTTCATAAAAGTAGAGAGGTGTCAATGTTTTTTTAAACTTAAGAATTTCCCTTTATAATTTATAAATTTTAACCTATTAACCTATTAGAGTTAAGATAAAAATACATTACATTTTAGATTTATAGAGATTCTGTTCACAAATAATTGACTTCTTTTTGGTATTATAGTTAGGGAATAATTAAGCCAGTTTATACACATATTGAATTTTTTTGATTGATTTATTGTCTGGTTTAATTAGTCCTAAACATATTATTCACATAAAGACTAGCTAGAAGATTTATATATATATACACATATTATTCTTATTGGATTCTACCCTTCTAGTCTGGATCGGATTGGGGGTCGTCCCTGCAAAAGACACTCCGATACTTTTATCAGTTTCATTTTCTAGTGAGCAAAATCCAATAAATTGTAGAGATAGAACGTACCTTAGTTTCATTTTTTTGTGACCTTCTTATACTAATAGTCTGACAAGTTTTCTTATAGCTCTTCAAATCATAGCTATGGGATAGAGTCGTGGCCACCATCAGGGTTTCTGACTGGAGCGGCGTGTCAGGCCTAGGATGGTCGAGGTCAAAAGTCATATCGCAACTCTCTAAGTCAGCTGGGCTCGACTTGGCTACCTCTAAGGTTTATGGATGTTTTGTCAAGACTTTGGGCCTTATCGGGAGTTTGGACCTGGGGTTGATGTTTTGTTAAGGCTTTGGGCCTCATTGGGAGTTTGGGCCTGGGGCTCTCGGTACAAGCTCCCTAAGCCTATTTTCTCGGTGTTTCGATGAATTAAGGCTTTGGTTGGATATTTGGGGCCTAGAATGTGTGAATCTCTTCTTGCGTTTCCTTGGTTTACTTTTTGAAATCATGAGTCGTGAAATGGTCATTTGGTATTCGCTGGAATGTGAAAGGTTGCTCTTTTCCTTTATGAGTGTCCATATGTCAACTTACGAGGGTATGTATGGCCTTGATGGATGTGTACAGCCATTTTCACGCGTCTCGAGGGGAAAACTGACGCCTCGCTTCGTAGTGGTTATATTTGAATCATTAACTGGTATTGTGGCATGTTGTAGGGTCCTTTTGAAGAGAAGAAAAAAATTTCCTTGGGGATTTCTCTAGATTGTTGCTTCTTCCTAAACCTACCTTCCTAAAATTGCCTTCTTCCTACCGATGTTTTTGCTCAGGTAACTATTCTTCTTCTTGTTTCCCCCATTTTCTATCGTTTTCTTTGTTCCCGGGAATGGCTCATAGCGGAGCCGGTGATCGTGTAGAAAAGGTAGCTGAGACCCGTGCTCAGAACTTTAGTTGGGTGGATTCGGCCGTTACGTTTATTCCTTCCTCTATAACCACTTCGATGATGATGCATAATGATTTAGAATGCTCGAATGGCTTTTTGGGTCCAGGGTTAGACATAGAGGAGGTTCGATATAAAGGATGTGAGCCCTGTAAGCGTGTTTGTGGGTTGGCACGCTGGGATGAGGATGATTTATTTTATGTTTACGAGTATTTTTTTACTCAATTGAGGATTAGGCTGCCTTTTATTGATTTTCATATTAGTATTTTGAACGAACTTAGGGCGACTCCTTCCCAACTTCATCCGAACGCGTGGGCCTTCGTTCAAGGTTTTGAATTAATATGTCTAGAGTTGGGGGAGATCCCAACTGTGGATGTGTTCATTTATTTTTTCTTAGTGCGGGGTCCGAGTAGGGATAAGCGTGGTGCCTCCTGGATTTCCTTTTTGGCAAGATCAGGAAGGAGGTTTATGACCGTTTTCGAGGAATCGTTCAAGAATTTCAAGGACGGTTATTTCTAAATATATGGGATTCCCAGAGGCCTTCCCTTTTTTCAAAAATGCCGACTCAAGTGACAAATACCCGCTTTATTGGTCTCCCCACTGGAGGACTGTCGAAGATCCTGGTATGGATGGCTTGACTAATGGGGATCGGGAATTGGTCCAGTTGTTATGGGAGCAGGGGGTGGTTAATACTGCCCAAGTGATCAGGGGGGCTAAGATTTTCAAGGGTGGTCATCGTTTATGTATGTGTTTGTTTGTTTTTGTCTTGTAATTGTTTCGTTTATATTGTCTAATTTTTAATAATATCTCTTTTCGTTCTTGTAGCTTTGTTTGTTGAGGATTCGGCAATGGACACTAACCGAGTGGATCCTCGGGCCTTGTGGGTCGCTAAAACGGCCATAAACAAAATCAGGAAAACTGTTAAGGGTGCAAATGTCGAAAAGCCCCAGACCGCCGAAAGCTTCGAAAACTTTGGTCGTTCGGGTAGCTCCTCTCAAACCAAGTCAGGACATGGAAGTTGAGAAGGTCTCGGAGCTCAAAAGAAAGAGGACCTTGGTGGTTGAGGATTCTACCTCCTCTCAAACCGAGTCTGACGTCCTAGCTGGGACAGCTTTGGCGGCTGCACCTTCAACTCTCATAGCCTCAGCATCGCCTACTAGTCAAACGCGTAGTATGCATTGTTCGGGTACCTCTAGTCGAGTTCTGGATTTTCCTTTGCTGGAAGCTTTTGAGGGGGATGAGGAAGATGAGGAAATATCTATTTTTTACCGTAGAGTTGATATTTCTTAGGATGTTCACCAAGTTGTATATCGGAAGTTGGATCTTCCCTGTTTCAAGCAAATCGGGGGCCTAAAGGTCATGGAATTTGCTTCAGCTTCGAGTTTGTGCTGCCAATGAATTTATACAAGACGAGCTGAAAACCCTGTATGCCAATCATGCCCGTGATCGGGGCCTTCTCAAGGATGCTTCGGATCGTCTGAAAAAGATAAGTGACACCTTGCTTCATACCGAGATCGAGTTGAACATGGTAGAGGCTGACAAGAAGAAAACTTTAGAAGAATTGGAGGTTTTTTGAAGTAAGTGGGAAACCGCAAGCTGGGAGAGCGTCTGATCTTGAAGAGTTGCATGGGGAGAATGTGAAGCTGGAAAGTGAAGTCCATAGGTTAGAAGAAAAGGCTTCCGAGCACTCTTGAGAACATCAGCTCAAACTTCAAGACAAAGAGGCCGAAATCGTAGCTTTGCAAGAAAGCAAAGACAAAATTGAGCGAGTCTTGATTGGAAAACTTGTTAACTCATGGGAGCAAGCTTTTGATTTAGCTCGGCAACAAATTCTTCTTTCTTAGGCCTGATTTTGTTTTTCCGTCTGAGTATGACCTATATTATGTGATTGTTGATGGGAAGCAAGGTTTTAAATCACGGTTGTGGTCGCGGTCGCGATCGCGTTGCAGCTGATGCGATCGATGTGAGCTAATATCAGCCGATGCGGACCTCAATTGCAGGGTGTCGCGGTTGCGGCGGCCACCGCAACCGAGATGTCGCGGCCGCATCAGGTGATGCGGTCCGAGATTTAAAACCCTGATGGGAAGCTTGTTCCTGTTGGTGACAGTCCCGGCGAGGAACCTACTCAGAATGTGGCTTCTCTAGGAGATGGAGCTGCTGTTTGACTTGACCTTGCTCTTTTGTATTTGGACATTTAATTTTTGTAATCTGTTTCTAATGAGAAGGATTTTTATATGACTTGTGCCTCTGTTGGTTTATTTGTGTGTTTTACTATTTTGTCAACACTCAGTCTATTTTGCGTAAAGACTTCGTTTGTTCTTTGTATTCTTGCAGGATTGGAATTAGACCGGTGAGGACTTTATTTTAGGTCTTTTCTCGGAATCGGACCGAGGAGGACTTTATTTCTTTTTCTCAAGATTGGAATCGGACCGAGGAGGACTTTATTTCTTTTTCTCAAGATTGGAATCAGACCGAGAAAGATTGGTATTAAAGGTATAAACTAATAAAAAAAAGCTTATCACAATGAACGGAGAACTTGCTTACTTAATGCTGACGCTTTTTTCGTCAACTTGAATGAAACGAAATAGGTGATGAAATCATTTGGGTTGCGGTGACAATTTCTCTATCCTGTCGTATAGTGATAACTTTATTCATCAAGGGCATGCAATAACACATATTACTAGCTAAAATCTGATCTAAATAAAATATATATGATACTGGAACTAATTCGACCACTATGGATATTTATTTAGACTTGCATCGAAAAATATAAATTCATATTATGTGCATACAATCATATACTTCAAAGTTGCATGGTTAATGGATTTTTAAGTTCATAACATTTGAATGCCTCCCCCCTTGTAGAAATAGATATTTGAATGGCTTTCAAATATTATTGTACATGACAATCAATCAAAAGCAGAAAGGAGATAAATGGAGGTTTGGTATGACATTATAATAGAATGCTAACTAAAAAAAAATCATACATTTAAATCCTCTATTAAAAAAGTGCCAAAAAAAAAAAAAAAGAGATGAGAAGAGGGATAATTCTTATATACAGCCTTTCCTATATTAATAAAAATTTCTTTAATTTTATGATTCATATACATTGAGTACCCAAAACTAAATCCTCAAGACATTTATTAAGCGGTTCTTTTCCTTTTGGATGAACATCCTTGACAATTTCTTCACCTCCACTTCTTTTACTTGTACTTTTGGATAAATCTGCACGAGTCATTTGTTCCTGCATTAAAAAAACAAAGCATAGGTAGGCCTAAGAATTACGGGTGTTTATGGCCGGATTGAAGTTAGCCTTGGTCTCAACCAGAAATTTTGGTGAGGCTAACTTTTATCACATGGTCCCTATCATATTGGGGTCCAAGTTGTTGAGATCATATCAATCCGTTTTAGATACAAAATATTTTTTTACGTGATGTTTTGATATTTTTTTTATTTGTATATATTGCTTTTTGTTCATATCAAAATTTGATTTAATTGATAATTATATAATAAGTTAATGACATAATAGTTAAAATTATAAAATGTCATAATACTTGATCAAAGTCTAACATTTAAAAAAATATCATAATAATATATAAGAAAAAATATTTTAAAAACTATTTTATTTAATATCAAATTGAACAAGGATAACTGAAAAGATGACTCAATCTTGGCTCAAAAAATATATCAAATCTAAAACAAAAACAAAATCTAAACACTAACACTTCAAAACAAAACTAAAATTTTAAACCAAACTAGTCATGAGCATCCGTACTAATATAAAGACTTAAAGAGCATAGAGTGGATCAATGATATTTGAACTGGACTGCATCAGTTGGTCGGGCTGTAAATTGGCCTCCTTTCTAATTATGGTTCAATATTAGAACTGGATTTATGGTTGGATTGGTCAAAATTGGTTAGATCGCTTGGACCGACCATATATATATTTTTAATTTTTAAATATTTTTTTCAATCACTTAAATACTCAACTGAGAGTGATATGAAACTTGAGAATTGAGACCCTAAAACTTTATTATGTATTTTATTATTGATAATGTGTGTTATAAATTATATATATATTTATTTATTTAATACATAATTAAGACATCATCTAATTTGGTGAGATGGTTAAACTAGTTGAACCTGAATTAAATTTTTTTTTAATTCATTATCCAACCCAAACTTTCACAACATTGAAGTGAATACACCATTTATCCACGTGGTGGGTACCCCTCGCCACTTGTATCCTATGTGTCCAAATTCTCCCCCTTGCGTCACCCACCTTCCTCCTCCGCTATAAACCAAGCCCCTTCCATTCCCAACGCGCCCACAGAAACAAAAAAACAAAAAAAGAAGAATCACTTCTTTTTGAAAGATATAAATCTATTATATTTATATATAAATAAATATAAAATATTAATTTTTTAATATATATATATATAAGTTTAATTTTAATCTATCAGTATAAAATTTTTTATATTGTCATCTAATTATATATTATTAAATTACTAAAAGAGTTTAATTATTACAACAATTATCTAAAAAATGGAATTTTTTAATAATATATTAACATATAATTAAATAATAATATAAAAAAAATTTATACATTAAAATTAAATCATATATATATATATATTGTATTTATAAATTTTTTTGCCATGAACAGGAAATTAATATTATTATTATTTTTGGATAGTGATACAACGTCCACCAATGATTCAATCTTCGTCCTCTAATACATAAATACTATAATAGTGATAATACACACTATACAATAATGTACTTTTTCTCTACAGTTTTCATTATTATTACTTTTTTTTTTCATTCTTTAAAATTAGAAGCTTCCCCTCAGTTGATCACTTCCACTCACTCTCTCTAATGGATAGTGTCGTCGATGCTTCTCTGTTATGGCTTCTCTTCGCTTTTGCTTTGCTAACACATGCACGTGCACAGCTCCCGGGCACGTGGGAGCTTCTGGTGGCCGACGCCGGCATCGCCTCCATGCACACGGCGGTGACACGCTTCAACACGGTGGTCCTCCTCGACCGGACCAACATCGGTCCCTCCAGAAAGCTCCTCGCCAAAGGACACTGCCGGGTCGACGGGAACGACGCCGTTCTGAAGCGCGATTGCTACGCTCACTCGGTTCACTTTGACCCGAAAACCAACCAAATGAGACCCCTCACGATCCTCACCGACACGTGGTGCTCCTCGGGTCAGTTCCTCCCGGACGGGACCCTGCTGCAAACGGGCGGTGCTTTGGACGGGTTCAAGAAGGTCCGAAAGTTCAACCCGTGCGAAGCAACGGGGACCTGCGATTGGGAAGAGCTAAACGACGTCGAATTGTTCGAGGGAAGGTGGTACGCGACGAACCAGATATTACCGGACGGGTCGGTAATCGTGGTCGGAGGGAAAGGGTCCAACACGGTCGAGTTTTACCCGCCGAAAAACGGTGCAGTTCCGTTCCCGTTCCTTGCTGACGTGGAGGATATCCAAATGGATAACTTGTACCCTTACGTACACCTCCTCCCCAACGGTCACCTCTTCATCTTCGCGAACACGAAGGCGGTGATGTACGACTACGCCGGAAACCGCGTGGTGAGGGAGTTTCCGCCGTTGGACGGCGGTCCCCGGAACTACCCCTCGGCGGGGTCGTCGGCGATGCTGGCACTGCAAGGTGACTACACGGCGGCGGAGGTCGTCGTCTGCGGCGGCGCACAATACGGCGCGTTTCTCCAACGGAGCACGGACACCCCCGCGAACGGCAGCTGCGGTCGGATCGTCCCGACAGAACCCGACCCGGTTTGGCAGATGGAGGACATGCCGTTCGCGAGGATCATGGGCGACATGGTGATGCTTCCAACCGGCGACGTTTTGGTCATCAATGGTGCAATGTCTGGGACCCAGGGTTTCGAGATGGCTTCCGACCCGTGTTTGAACCCGGTTCTTTATCGGCCGGATCAACCGGTCGGGTTACGGTTCATGACGCTGAACCCGGGAACCGTGCCCAGGTTGTATCACTCCACCGCAAACTTGTTGCCCGACGGAAGGGTTCTTCTGGCGGGGAGCAACCCGCACATGTTTTACCGATTCGACGCTGAGTTTCCCACCGAGTTGAGCATCGAAGCGTTCTCGCCGGAGTATTTGTCGGCGGATCGGGCGAATATCCGACCCGTGATCGAGGATATGCCCGAAACGGTGCGTTTCGGTGGGGCGTTTGATGTGTTGGTTTCGGTTTCGTTGCCCGTGGTGGGAATCGTGGAAGTGAATTTGGGGAGCGCGCCGTTTGCCACGCATTCGTTTTCGCAGGGTCAACGCCTGGTCAAACTAGCCGTTACCTCCGCCGTGCCGGACGGCGGTGGCCGGTATAGGATTGGGTGTACTGCACCACCGAATGGGATGGTGGCGCCGCCGGGTTATTACATGGCGTTTGCGGTGAATCAGGGTGTGCCAAGTGTTGCCCGTTGGATACATCTCGTAGCTTAGAAATTTCTTCTTTTGAGTTTTGTTTTTGTTTTTTTTTTTTCGTTTTAAAAAACTTGAATTGTATTTATTTTCTACAGTTTTATTGCATGTGGGTGATTAAAAATTGCAATTCTGCAATTGTTAATCGGAAAAAGGAACGGATAGTTATCGCTGTTTGATTTCCTAGTGGGGTTGTTTGATGTGTTCTGCAATGAATTATGGATTTGGTGGTATATAATAAATAGCAAGTGATCTTAAATTATATGGTTTTATTTGCGATTATTGTTCTGAAATTCTCACAAAAGGTAATTATTTAACTAGATAAAGCAATTCTAACAGGTTCTTAACTTAATATATTAACAACAAATAATAAAAAACAGTTCAATGCTTGGGGCTCACATCATTGTGTTTTCACTAAAAGATTATACACTGCACTAGAGCTTGCACTTATTTTTGAGCGAAAAAAAGTAGTGGAAAGTCACGATTCACGCTTCACCGACCTGGGATGCGATTGCTGCTTAAAGGGACTTTGGGACCCAAAGAGTTCTTTTTCTACATTTTCCTTTGATACTCTCCAGGTCCAAGTAGTTCATGGAATCTAGTGTTTGAAAAATGACAGTACAATCTCTAACGTAAAAGAATAATAATATGTGTTTAGTTTTACTTAATTTTTATATAAAAATAAATTTTAGCAAATTTTTTCTCATAAATATAATTCTAAGATTTTTTTAACATAAAATTAGGTAATTAAAACGCACCTTACAATTCAATCATCACTGAGAGTGCAAAAGTAGCATCTTTCAATATCATCAGCAATAACGGAGTATGGACTGTCAATCAAAAAAATCTGTGCAAACGTCTATACAGAACAATTCAAACATTTGATGTGTGCCATAGCTTCCCACCATCTGTCATGGCTAAGACCAGAGTTCATGCTGCAATTTCAAGTTTTATTTTCTTCCTTCCTTCCTTCTAATGGTGGAAGCCATTTTTTTAGAAGCTATGCGAGTGCAATATTATGAATAATGATGTCTTGTATTTATAAAGTTTTGGAAATTATATTGAAAAGGGGACCATACATAGCAGTCGCAGACTCGCAGGCCACCATAGAGTGGCTTAAACTCATTATGTACACTGACTGTAAGAAGTTTAAAACAGTAAAATAGTATAATGTTGAAACAAAAAGTACAAATACTAATTGGTTTTAAGTGCTAGCTTGACGTTTTTTCAAATGCAAGTCACTTCTTTCTCAAGTGATCTCAAGTGGTGGAAGACGGTCATCACTTTTCAGTACAACATAGGGTATAAGAGAATTTTTGCATTAATTAGACTGTCGATCTGTTTTCACTTTTTGTCCCTCACAAATAAATGGAAAGGAAAAATTAATGAATAATAGGAGCAACATTTGAAGAGATTAAAATCTGTTGTATCTGATGGTAACAACGCATGACTAGATCATAGATACAGACTTATGCTCACTACCTGTTGAATTATTATGGCTATAATAACGTATTATTATATAAGAATATGAAAAAAAAAAGTATAGGGTTTAGTCTCAGAGTAGTGCCAAGTTACCTCGGTAAATTAGTAATCGTATTCTCAATATTTTGAAGTGGACTTACGACCGTTTGTATTGGTTTATTTTGAAGTAGAAGTATTTTGTTAAAGTAATAAAAGTATTTTTTTTAGAAGTTAAAAAGTTTAAACTTTTAAAAAAAATATTCAATGTACTTTTTTATTATATATGAAGTACTTTTTTTAAAAGTTTAAACTCTTTAACTTCTAAAGAAAACACTTTTATTACTTTAAAAAAATATTTCTACTCTTAAAAAAATAAATACAAACAGGCCCTTATTCTAGGAATGACCCTGATTTTGTTTATGTACAAGACCATATAAAATGGGGAGCTGTTGATATTATACTCACAGGGGTCATTGGTTTCTGCTCATCTTCATAATAGGACGAACATCTTATCAACAACTCCCCAGTTTACATGATCTTATATATAAACAATCAGGGTAACTCCCAAAGTGAGTCCACTTCGTAATATGAAGGTCGTCTTATCGTTATAGGGCATCAACTTAGAGCCCCTTGACTCACATGTTGCATGCTCTTGTTGTTCCCATTTCCAAAAGAAAACTTTCATATCCTTCAAATCCTGCTCAATTAATTGTATTAAGTTCCAAGTCTTAGAGCAGCAGTGGAATATTTCAGTGTCATACCAACAAACTAAAGTAATACAACTAAATCATTACAATGAGAAAAAAAAAGCCTAATTAAGAGTTATATATGTTAAATGTTAATTAATTAGTTACACATTGTTTTAGATTTCTTGACAAGGCAGCGATTCTTAAAAGAGTTTAATTTCTATCTACTGTCAGTGTAAAGTTTCTTTACACTATCATCCAATCATGTGTTGCCAAATCATTAAAAGAGTTTGACTATCACAATCGCTACTTAAAAAGTCTAACTATTTTAATGATGTGTCAACACATAATTAAATGACAATATAAAGAAACTTTATACTGACAGTAAATAAAAATTAAATCCTTCTTAAAAATGAAGGAATTTTAGCAGAGAACAAAATTCCTTGGAAACTTGCAACCGTATCAACATTGTTAACATAATCCCCATTTGGGTATTCACTTTGCTATTTGGAATTCTTTCAAACAGGGGCACCTCTAATATCGCGTGACAGTTTCTCATTCCAATTCAAGTAAAATTATTCCCGCTAATTTTTTTTTTCTCTCGCTCAATGGCTTATCAAACGATTTTCTTCCTGCCTTACATTGTTACTCTTCTAATATTATGCCACGTGTCATTGATATTTGTCTACTGTCCCTGGAATAAAGCAAGTGTTCCTCTGAGTCAATTTCTCCGACGTAACAACTATTTATTATTTATGCTTTTTCTTTGGTTAAAATTTATTATTTATTTTAATTTTGTATTTAAAATTTTATTGCTTCTGGTTTTAATTCATCTCCAATTATTTCCCCCTAAATTTATTGTTTTCTTGCCTTCACTGACATAGATTCTAAGAGCATTTTCTTACTTTCTTCTTGTTGTTGTTGTTTTTCTTTTCTTTTCGTTTTCGTTGTTTGAAGCACCTTCCAAAATTTTAAATGCAAATTCTATAGTTCCATTTAGCTCTCTTTTTCTCTCTCTTCCTCTGATCTTTCTCTTTGTATTTGTACCTCTGTCTTTATTTCCAATAGTTCAAGCTCTTAGAAATTTCAATGTTGACTACTATAGTACTAATTACTATTTGGTGAGTTCGAATTTTATATAACTAAATTGAGAAGAAAGTGCTCAGGTGAAGTGAGAGAAAGAATATGAAAAAGAAGTGTAGTGAGAAAAAAGAAAGGGGGAAGAGATTTTTGGCGGCAAAAGGGGGAGACACTGGAAAGGAGAGATAGTAAAGAAAGAGAAGGGGTGAGGTTACAGCTAAACCACGGTGTCCATTGATCACTGCCCTTTATGATCTTTCTCTTTATATTTGTACCTCTATCTTTATTTCCAATAGTTCAAGTTCTTAGAAATTTCAATGTTGACTACTAAAGTGCTAATTACTATTTGGGGTTTTTTTTGTGGGGAAATAGCCACATTTTTTATTTATGATTTTACAGCACTTAAGAAATTAATTATATAAAGGTATTTTTTTATTTGTTTTAGGAAAGTTAGTTTTAAAAAAAATTGACTTCCTATCTTGAAAAAAGAATTTTTTTTTTTAATCATGTTGAGAAGTCGGGTTAACCCAAATCGACTTCCGAGGGGGATGTGTTTTACCATAAAATCCATTAATTGTTGGAGATCTTGGGAAAAGGGGATGATCAGTTAATTTTGTTGTTGGAGATGATCATGGTGAAAGCGACCGATTAGGAAGATCCTCGTGAAAACAATCGATCAGTGATGAACTTGAGAAAAGGCGATCGGTCAGTCGAGATGTCAATGGGGAAAAGGTCATCGGTCATGGACGACCATGGTAGATTGGCTGAAGATTGAAAATGGATCGATCAGTCATTTCAGAACATATGGAACATAAGTTGATCAATTGGAGATGATCGGTTGGATACAATCATGGAAGTAAGCTATTGGTCAGTCATTCAATCCCATATTTAGTCCCTCCTATTTACGTTTCCCTTTCAGTGGTGGCTGAGCAGTCAATTAGGTGTGAAATGGGGAAGAACAAACTAATTGATTGGGCAGCCAATTGCTGATGAAATTGGAAAGATGAGAATGTTAGAGCACAATCGATTTGGTTGTCATTTGGGAAGGTTGTTGATCGGTCGGTTGGTCGTTCAATATAATGTTCAGTCTCTCCTATTTACATTTCCATTTCAATGGTGTTCGATCGGTTGGTTAACTTCACTACCACTCCTGATTGACCGATCATCTCATACTTACCCTAGGAGCGATTAGATCATGTTGCTTTTAATGAGGATACACCTACCGAGTACCCTTCTACTTTCCCTTCCTTACAAATAGTGTTCGGTCAGTTAAAAGTCGATTTTGGTTAAACTGGCTTCTCAACATGATTAAAAAAATTAATTTTTCTTGTTGGGAAGTCAATTTCATCAAAGCCGACTTCTCAACATAATTACAAAAAATAACAATTTCTTACGTCAGGAAGTCGGTTCTATAAAAAATCGACTATCTAACATGATTAAAAAAAAAAATTCATTTTTCACATTAGGAAGTCGGTTTCATTAAAACCAACTTCCCTAAAACAAATAAAAAAGCACATTTATGTAATTAATTTCTTAAACGCGGTAAAATCATAAATAAACAAAATTGACTATTTACGTACAAAAAAGCCTATTATTTGGTGAGTTCGAATTTTATATAACTTTATTTTTTATTTCTTAAGGTATTTCCCGCGCGATTGTTGGGATTAATCTCTAGAGATACAAAAATTCATTTAAGGGGTTGATATCTTTAAACAGATATTTTTCTATACACATAAGTCAGGAATCGAACTGTAGACCATATGTTTAAGGGACCAAATATCTACTACTTATGTCACAGTATGTTGATTCCAAATTTATATAACTAAATTAAGGAGAAAGTGCTGAGGTGAAGTGAGAGAAAGAATATGAAAAGGAAATGTAGTGAGAAAAAAGAAAGGGAGATAACAGTTTTAGACTTTTAATAGAAGAGGGAGAGACACTCGACAGGAGAGATAGTAAAGAAAGCGAGAGAAAGAGGGGGGAGGGTAAGGTTTAGAGATAAACCACAGTGCGTCGGTGTCCACTATTCACTGTTCATTGTTTTTAAATTTCTTCCCTTTTTTTTTTAAATAAAAAAATTACATTAAATTATAAACAATTACGTTGAAAAATGAAGAATAAATTAAACACTAGACAATTTGAAGTTAGTCACTAAAAAATTCTTTAGATTTTACTTTAAATTATAAACCATATTGTAATATTACTCTTTTAACTTTTTTTTTGAGGGATACTCTTTTAACTTAGTTATTATGTAAATATCCCAATGGCACAAGAATATTGGAAAGTCTTTGTAATAAATGTACAAATTGCAATTTAATTCATTATAACACGAAGATACATACATAAAATTAGAGTAAAACTAAGAAAAGAAAAGAAACACTAAGAAGAAAAATTAAGAAACTGAAAAATATAAGGATAGATATTTTATTTTCAATTTTAATTTGATATAAAGTTATTGCCGAGAATGATTATTGTCACGCAACAAAATAATAGGAGTAGGAGAATTTTGTCTTTGTCTATAACATACTGGAAGGAATATCTATTTGAAAATAATATTTTGAAATAAAAAATAAATTTTTTGATAAATAAAAATAAGTAAATATGCATAAAATATAAAATTAAAATTATATCTATAAAAATTATAAAAGAAAAATAAGATAAACATATGTAATAAAAAAATATTAAATATAAAAAATTAAAATGTTCCGTGACACTCACGGAGGCATGTACCAGTTTGCAGACTAATAGGTGATGTGATAAGACCCAACACTCGAATTTACCCGAAATTTCAGCATTGGGCTTTGTACATAATTATTGGACGTCGTTAATAAATTCATTGGCCATTTTTGTAGCTCTTAGCTTCTTTGGGCCTGTTTCTTGAAATGATTCTGTCTTGTTTTCCCCCGAAAATACATTTAGCATCTTTTATTGGCTTATTTTATATTTTAAAAAATATAATTAAAATATTATAATTTTTTTTAAAAAAATCTACTTATGTATAAAAATTAAGCAAAACCAGATGTACTTTAAATATAAAATGCAACCTTTATGAAAAAAAACAAAAGAAAAAATATAGAAAGAAGACGGTGCAAATAGAAAAATACGTCATTAGTAATTAATATTTATAATCAATTTTTTAACGTGCAACTTTATATTAAATTTGCATACTCACTTCGACTTTAATCTTTTACTGTGGTCTGCTTAATGTCATGGGTGTTTGATTCTTATTTAGTCCCCTTTTCTTTGCCCCTAGGTCTATAACGTCTCTTATGTAACCAAAAAAAAGCAAAATTAGAACTATCAATTAAATTTAAAGAGACCAAAAATTAATTAAATTTGAAAACCTTAAAAATATAATGAAAATGAAGTGCCTAACTCAAATTTCTATTTGGGCCTCAATGGACATTCGGGCACTTCGATGAGACAGAATTTGCCCCATAAAGCCGAATGAGTCATTGTGCATCCAAAATGTATTTCAGCAATTCAGGATGTCAGGTTTCAATTTAAATTCAATATAAAAATTCACGAACTTATATAATTGATGTCATTGTAGCTGATCGGTTGCTTTTTTTTCCTCTTCCCTTTTATATTACTTTCTTAATAATTTTAGATCATAATAATCCATATAACAGATATATAACAATATCTTTGTTTGGTACCTAAGCCATCCACAATATGCTAAGATTATTCTTCAAAAATCAAAGTAAAGTAACGAACACATGATGAACAACCTTCATGTGGATCAGAAATTTAAGGATGGGAGGGCAATATAGAATAGTAGTAGAAATAAGAGTTGCTAGTGTTGAATCAGAAAGTGTAGACGACAACTGACCTGCAAAATAGGGTAGAAAAATAAAATAAAGTAAAGGCATGAGACGTGTGGGTACACACTGTCCTTAAGGATTTATTCGGCTAATGCGAAATCCCCCAGGATATAACAGGCTCTTCCCAATAGGATACTACTGAGATTTGGTCAATGAGAGAATATATTTTTAATCAGTTTTTAACCCAGAGGAAGAAGGAGAAGAGAACAGATGAAGAAGAAGTCAGTTTTTTCAGTATGTAAAGGTGATAATGCAGGTGAGAAAATAATGGAATATTTTAAAAACTGCTTGAGAGAAATTTGGGGAACAAGAAATCTGATTGGTTGAGAAGTGGTCAGTTTTCAAAGTTGGACCAAGTCAAATACTACTGTTAAAATATAGCTGTTTCCGGATAGGGCTATTTAAAAATCAAATTTAAAATTTAAATAAAAACAGAGCAAAAACCGTGAGGCCTCATTGGGGGATTGGGGGAAAATCAGATGATTTGTACTACTTGAGTCCATACTTGGACGCGCGAACCCATTCATCTCACTAGCTCATTTTACAAGCCCATATCACAAGTTACTTTATAAACCCTTTAAAAATTTGAAGAATAAGCAATGTGGGACTTTAAACTTTTGAAATATTACAACACATAATACAAGAGCCAGTGAAAACATATTTTCATCATTAGAGGATGAAATCTTAGTCATACATGATACGTAGAACTAATTCAAACCACTCTCCCTGCTCCACCACAGTCACTTTCGCCTTCATAACAGTCAGCCACTGCAACATTCTTGTAGGAATACCGACGAGCAAAGAACACAAACATGAACAAGTTTATTGTGGATATGGCTGCCAGTAGCCAATAGAATTCGTCCAAGCGACTACTGTTCAAATCCTTACCAAACCAACTCTTCCCACCCTTCCTTGTCACGTGATCAACAATTGTTATCAGCGCACTACTGAGAAAATTTGAAGCCCCAATCACACTTAAGTAAAGTGCTATGCCTAAGCTTCTCATTGAGTCTGGCACTTGGTCATAGAAGTACTCTTGCAAGCCCACAAGTGTAAACCCATCAGCAAAACCAATAATTAGAAATTGTGGAGCCAACCAGAAGACACTCATTGAAAGTGAACCCTTTAATGGATTCATCTCAACTGCTTCAAGCCTCTTTCTCTCAGTCAAAGCTGCTACTATCATAGTAATAATAGAGAAAAACATTCCAAAACCAATCCTCTGAAGGATGTTGATTCCTCTCTCATTTCCAGTTAGCCTTCGTAACACGGGTACAAGGATCTTGTCATAAATGGTCACAGAAATTATCATTCCAATGGCACCAAGAGTGAAAATTGAAGCTGGGGGAATCTCAAACCCATTGCCTATCTTTCTGTTCATGGTAGCACTTTGTTTGATAAAGAAAGTCGATGTTTGTGCAGCGCAAATTCCAAATGGTAAACTGAATACCCAAATGGGGATCATGTTGATAATAAGCTTCATTTCTTCAACCTTAGTTATTGTTGCAAGTTTCCAAGGACTCTGCTTCTGTTCTAAATTTTCTTCATTTTCAAGAATGGCTGCCTTGTCAAGAAATCTGAAACAAATTATACCAGTAATTAATTAATAACTCACTCATTTACATACATCATTACGTCTAAATTGAGCTTTCTTTCTCGTTGTAATGATTTAGTTGTATGTACTACTTACTTGAGTTTCTTGGTGTGGCAGAGAAGTTTTCCATTGCTGCACTGAGTCTTCGGAACTTCATACAATTGAGTGGGATTGGAAGGATAGGGAAGCTTTCTTTTGTTAATGGCAGCAACAAGAACCTGCAACATTGGAGTCAACGGACTACCAGTTGGTGCCCTATAACGATAAGACGGCCTTCCTATTATGAAGATGACCATTGAGAAAGCCATGACCCCTGTGAGGATAATATCAGCAACTCCCCAGTTTACATGTTCTTGTACATAAACAATCAGGGTCACTCCCAGAATGAGTCCACCGCAGAGGCCACAGTTCCACCAATTGAAAAAGGACAATTTCTGCCTTCTTTCTTCAACATGATCATCATCAAATTGATCAGCTCCAAAGCTCTCCAAGGAAGGTTTGTGCCCTCCAGTTCCTATAGATATTAAGTAGATGGCCATGAAAAAAACCACTTCATGAATCCTCCTAGTTTCGGTGCACATATTAGTATGACCACATGGCTTTAAGCCTGGTAAGAACCATGACAGAGAAAGGAGAACCAAACCCTGTTTTTAACACAAGAACAAGTGTTTTCATAGTTAATACGCTGTACAGTAAAAGGCCAAATTAATGATGGTAATTTATATTACTAAATTTTAGTTGAATAGTGGTTGTGATTACCATGAGATAAACGATGCATGATGCAAAGACAGTAGAGTAGCGGCCCAAGTATGCATCGGCTAGGAATCCTCCGAACAGTGGCATCAAAGTGGTGACACCAGACCAGTAGTTCACATTCCTAGCTGCTGTCTTAAGGTCTTGATGAATAACCTTTGTGAGGTAAAGGACCAAGCTAGTAGCTATTCCAAAGTAGCTCAACCTCTCGCTGAACTCAATTGCTGCAAACAAGGATCAAAGATCGTATGGTTAGTGTAAATAGATTACTTGTTTGAAAATTATGAGCTCATGGTTTCGTTAGAAACATATCTTCATACACTAGCTCCTCTAATTTGGAAGACCTCATCTTCATTCAGTATTCAAATTTTCCTTAATTGAGAACTGGGCTACCCACCTTGTGTTTGCAGCCCAAATTCCAATAAACTAGAAAAAAAATCATGATCTTCCACTCTATCTATGATAAAAAAAAATTTAGAAGCTATGAATGCATGGCTTGGTTGTAGATTAATTGAATGGGAATGATTTTTTACCTTAGAAGATATTCAAGTAGTAATAATTCTTTGATATAGAAAATTAAAAGTGATTTAATATATACTTGTTTTTGCGTATGAAAAGATATAATTCGGAGGATCACAAAGGTCAAAAAGTATGAAAGGGGATTTTTATAAGATACAATTCCATGTTTTTTGTTTTTTGGTTTTTTTTTTTTAGTATTTTTACACAGAATCTCGGGTTAGCACGGAGAATATAATGAACTTTTTAGTCTAAGAGTTGAGTAGGTTAAAATTGAAAAGATTGAAAGTGAAATATGGTTAATAAAGTGATGAAAATCGAGAATATGTAAAAAATGATGATGTATTAGACTTTATTCGTTTATTGTATCCACATATGTCTTCACTTTCTATCTTAATACTTTTCACCTACTTTATCAAGTAGACTCTTAATGTCAATTTTGCATTTATTATAGTGACTAACACATAAGGAAGATGACAAATATTTTTACCAATATTGACCATACACGCAAAATAGAAAAAAGGGGAAAACAAAAGCAAGATGCAATATATTGTGGAAGCTGGGCCAGTCTATAGAATCCAAAACCACAATTTAATGTCACTAGATCGCACCACAATTTAATGTCACTAGATCGCTTGAGTTTTGTTTCAGTGGTATAAAATTTAATTTTCTCACTAAAGATGATAGATGTAAATTAAATGATTCTTTATCTATCCTTATTAATTAGTAATGTCAAGTCTTTTAAAAGGAGAAAAAAAATAACTCAATTGTTATTTGTTTAAAGCATGTTTTAGTTTATGTATAAGCTATATGCAATGGCTCAGTTATATTAACCACACTAGTAAGTGCTCCATGCCTTGCACACAGCAGGGTGTGTTTTAATGAGAACGACTCTTTGATATGATTATACTTTGTTCTTCTTTCCATAAGAGTCAATCTCATTTAAGCTTTATTTATTCATGGCTTTCAGATATTGTATTTATTTTAACCATTTTTTGTATGAATTTAGGTTACACAAAAGAATTCATTAATTACAAAATTGAATGCTTTTTCAATAATTTTAATTCTCAAAACTGTTTTGATTATTAAAAATGACTCATTTTTAAATTTTATACATCTACATGAATAAATTTAATTAACTTTATGTTCATTATTTTCATTTTGATCAGTGCAAGGAAAATATCTATGTTATCAAAAGAAATTATTATTCTTTTCATAATATCTGAAAAGAAATTTGTAATTTAATTAATCCAAAATAATTATTCTGATATGCAATAATCAATCTCGAGATGTGAGAGAGATGCATTATTTGCATTTACATATGTGAGAGGTATTAATTACATTTAAACATCTTTTTATCCAATGGCAATCCAATTCAAAGATAAATCTAATAAGCAAAAATGAAAAACTTGAAGAATCCAATGGTCGCGAAAATATTGAGTTGGGCGGTCAAATTTAATATCTAATAATGTGAGAAACATAAATGCACAGAATAAAAAAGTTCGGTGGGGTCAATTCAGTGAGATAAAAGGAAAAAGTTGATGACATTAAATGTGGTTTACTAAAAAATTCAATGGATAGCATTACTAGATACAATCCAATGGATATTATAATATATGATATATGATATGATTTGCAGCCCTTAAAGGCATTTCACACTTGTTTAAAACAGGGTTGGCATCTTAAATTAAAGGAAAATTAGTAGTAATGTCAACATACATATATTAGTTTAATTTTGATCTATTATCAACGTAAAAAAATTTTATATTATCATTCAATCATGTATTGTTAAATTATTAAAAGAATTTGACTATCACAATAACTATTTAAAAAATTTAATTTTTTTAATAATGTGTCGATACATGATAAGATATTAGTGTACTATGACATTGGATTAAAATTAAAACCTTCTTATACATTAACAGTAAACATAAGGCTGTGTGGTTGATATCGATTATCATAATTAATGCTACTAGAATATATGTCTAGTTGTGGGTAGTGGGAACCCTCCGCTTCCGTGGTCATACTGCTCTTAACCGATAGACATCATGGGAAATTGACCATAATTATTTCCCTTTTGCTCTCTTTTCTGGGTTTGTATTGGCTAATAATTTATCTTTGACTACTTGAACATATAGGTAGTGTTGAGCATAAGAAGACTGAAATGGGATAGAGCTGAGGTCATTAGCCTTGTCCACAATCTAGTCTTTGTGTGGCAGATCTTGACTTTCCTAATGGGATTGAGATCTCATAAACTCCTCTAAACGCACTCAATTTTCATGAATCAAAAGCAAAGGTATTCTGCCATCTAAACTTAGTTCAGACGAGGAAGTAAAAGTAATAGGTTTAAGTCAGGGTGAATATACAAAAAATTATATGAAAAAGAAAAGAGTATTCTCATTTCCTAATTAATCAGTATGAGATTGTTGCTTTGTGGTAGGGGAACAAGAAGGTAGTTTATTCCCAAAACAAAATTGTGGTGATACATGCAAATATAGGAGATTTAATGTACCATATGTTGGGAATATTCACATAAGAATATAGAGATGTAAAAGGCTTATGAAGTAAACTCATCAGTCAATAACCTAACAAACAGCAGTGCTATAAGTCACAAAAATATTTCTACGAAATTGGTTGGCATACATCATCCTATTTTTCATCCAACAAATTAAAATTAAAAAAGAAAAAGAAAGACCTATAAATATCACGGCACCTCATTCGTGAAAGATTTTCGTGAGTTATTCTTTCGTGAGTTTTATCATTTCCCCTACACCATACGTAGTTGGAAATGCTTGATAGTAAAATTAAAGAGATTTTTATTTCACTCTTAATACTTGGAAAAATGAGTTTAACATGAAAATAAGGCGAGTCCCATTAACAACCAGAACATGTATACAATTATAGTTGCATCCCAAATTTTTAGCTGGTCTGTTGACCAATTTCGGCTGCATTAATGCAGTACGTACGAGTACCCTTTAGTTCAAAATAGCATCCATTCATATGTAAGCCACACATGCAAACTCCTTTCATAAAACTTTAGTACTAGCTAGGAACAATTGATATATTGAAAAGTATGAACGTATGTGTATGTATTTAATTATTTATATATTGGGATTAGCTTAGGGCCACCAAACTTTTATGTCATTACTACTTCATACTCATACATATATGAAACAGAAAACTAACCAACGAGAATTCCAGAACAGGGTTTCATCAAAGACAGAGTTATAGAACTGAAAAGAAAGTCTGTTTAAAGCTAAACAGAAATTAATAAAAAGCAGATGATGGGAATATTTCTAGAATGCATGGTAGGTGAATTAATAAGTGGGAAATTTGAGGAACGAGCTTCATTGAGAACCAAAAGGAGCATATAGAAAACAGACACAGACAAAAGTTGTCCTCCTACTATAAAGTGCATTAATTTTAGGTTGAAGCAACATGCAGGTATTCCTTACCGATAATGAAGAAAGAAGCTTTCCAAGAACCAGTTGAAGCTCGGAGAGGAACTCTGCCTTTATAATCCACTGAAGAATCACGAACCCATTTCATCTCATCAACCTCTCCAGGTTTTGCATCGACTCTGATCTTCTCCATCTTACAATGCTGGCTGAGTAGTGCTAGCTTGATTCTGCAAGTAGAAGACTAGCCTTCTTTGCTCAAATGTTCTAAATTAAAGAGATATGGAAGCTAGATGTGGCTATTGCACTGACAACACCTCCTTATATAGAGGAGGATTTGGACCCTATCAGCTGAGCTGGGTTTTGGAATCAGGAAAATCTCTCTCTCTCTCTCTCTCTCTCTCTCTCCATATATATGCAATAATTGTGATTTGTGAGAAAGATAATTCTTTTTCCAAAATCAAACGTTATAGCGCTTATCTCATTAATTCATTTCAACGTTAAATTGATAAGGATTTAATTTCTATCTACTGTCAGTGTTTTTACACTGTCATCTAATTATATATTGTCAAATCATTAAAATAGTTAGACTTTATACTTACATTAGATAGAAATTAAACTCATTTATAAAGGCTTAAGAAGCTTGAAAGTTGAAACCCAATTCTTGGAAAGATGCTCTTAACTAGCAATTGATTAGGAAACGTCAATTTTGTAATGGAATAGCATCCGTGCCCATTTTCTTTCATGGGACCACAGTACCTTGTTCCATATAGGGAACCTAAATTACGTGTCAGCCAACCACAGCAAACTATGGCTTTATGTTAGTACGTTTTTATTGGCCAGGCAACGTTTACACTAGCTGAATAGGAGTGGTTAATTTAGGATACTTTTGCGCCCAACTTGATTATGAAAGTAGTGGGTTGGGTTGAAATTGGAGAAATTTTTTCTTTAACTTGAATTAATCTGACCAACTCATGTGTCCATTAGGTTGAGTTTAACTTGTAGGTTAAACTTAAACATTAAAAAAATTAACATACTAAAATTTAATCGTGATGATGGAGGTTGGATTGGGAGCCTAAGACAAAGGGAAGAGGGGAAGATGGGCTGCGAGTGAAGTGAGTGTGTAGCGAAGTGAGTGTGTAGCGTGAGAATTAAGGAAAAAGAAGGCTGAAAGCGTGAAATTAAATATGGGGTGGAATGACATCATTCCACTTAAAGTCTAAAAAAAATACTTAAATGAAATGAAATTACGACCTAAAACAACATCGTTTGAGGTCATATGTTTTAAAAAAAAGAGTGGGTTCGCCTGATTTTGTGTGAGTTAAGAGAGTCTCGTCATGTAAACCAACTCAAATATTGTGGGTTGAGTCATTTTTGGATTTAATCTAACCCACATGCCTAACCTTCATCATTTATGTGTTGAGTTGGGTCAAATAGTGCAAGTTCGTGAGTCGACCAAAACTATTACCTACCCCTAGTTAGAAGAAGATTTCTTGTCACTTTTCCAATCATTTACAAATTAACTAGTTATCTTATTAGTGAGTTGGATGAGTTATTTTATATTTTATATTTATAATTTTTTTAATATGTTAAATTTATGAAATTTTTTAAAGAATTTTTTTAATATAAATGTAGAGAATGTTAAAAATTAATAATTTTGTTATATGCTATTACTATTACTTACATACACTTGCAACCTACACATTTAATGATTCTCAAGTCAATTTTATTATATATACCACGGTAGGCGGACTTTACGTGTAATGTAGGGGTTTGAAATCTACTAGAAACATCTTGTGACAAGAGTCAAGCCAACGCCTAAACGAGGATTAATCTCACACCTAAAAAATGTGGGGTGATCTCGTAATCTTACCATACTATATGCATTGAATTATACTACTACTACTACTACTAGGGGTCATCTCGTGATCTTACCATACTACTACTCATCTAAAGGATGTGGGGTCATCTCGTAAACTTACCATACTGTATGCATTGAATGATACTACTACTACTTCTACTACTGCTATATGCATTACTACTAACAAGCAATACATGTTATGTAAAATATGTATAAGAGCAATCCCAGGATATATAAAGTATCCCCACATATTACTTAAGAGTTGTAGAACTCATTTGGATATACTTATGGTTATGTGTAGCTTATTTAAGTTTATTTATAGGATAAGTGTTTATGTAATATTTTTATCTTGTTTAGATGAGTTTATTAAAATAGCTTTTGAAACTCATATAAGCTATTTTGAGTTTATTTTTATAAGTTATAAATTTTAGCTTATGAAAATAAACATTTACGAAAGTTAAAAATAGTTTAAGTGCTAGTTATTTTTATAATATTTTTTTTCATAAAATTAGCGTTAATAAATTGACACAATTCATAATATACCATTCAAATACATAATACTTATTTTAAAGTATTTATGAAAAATGTTACTTAAATTATTTATTTAAATATTATTTAATTTATTTTAAATTACACTTAAAACAGTAGAATTTATTAATTAAGTTATAATCAAATAAATACTTTATATAAATTATTTATCTAAAAGAAGCCGTAATTTAGGTTTTATCAAGCTTCTTAAAAGATTACTTGATTACGGGATCAAATCACATACAAGTTGCTTTCCCTGCACTTTAGGCTACTCTATCCATTCCCACATTAGGTCTTAATCCTCTTTTCCAACGAAAAAGAAAATATTTCCACATATTTAACACATTTAGCACACGCGCGCTATAATTCATGATAGTAACGTTTTAGAATGATACTTAAAACTCACTTTAAAAAGGAATTTTGACTATTTTTTATTATTTGAATTTTAAGAACGATGCAAGATATATACTTCTGCTGATATTTTGAGATAAGAAACAAACCAAAGACCTATAGCTTTTAAACAGTCCATATGTACATGTTTCCCAAAGCACCGTTTAAGATCATAAAAATAATTTTCGAATGCCGTTTTTGATATAAATATATATAAAAAAATACTCAACAAGTAAAATCATCACTCATTCTAATTACCATACATAAAACTAAGTAATCAAGATTATTGCGTATTTCCAAAATATTGAGAGTGCAAATATGGAGGAGTATAAAGTATAGCTTTAGGTAACCAACTTTATTGAATTTATTAAAATAATTTAAGAGTTTAATTTTGATTCACTGTCAGTGTAAAAAAAATTTTACACTGTCATTCAATTATGTGTTATCAAATTATTAAAAGAGTTTGACTATCAAACAACCACCTAGAAAGTCTAACTCTTTTAATTAGGGGTGTTCATTGGTTCGGGTTGGCCCGATCAACCCGACAAACCAATTAAAAAAAATGGGTTCGGTTTGGGTCATCGGGTCTAATCGGTTCCAATTCGGTCAAAATCGATCATGATTGATTCGGTTCACGAATTTTGTATTTTATAACCCGATGACCCGATGACCCGATGAAATGACCCGAAGAATAATAAAAATTTAGATATTATCTTCTTGTCATTTAGCTTTTCATTCATTTAAAAACCTAAGATATAATGATATATCTTTAATTTCCATTTTTAAGCCTCAATCATTTAATTATTTACATAAATATATATATAACTTTCTTTATGTAGCATAATATATTTAATGTCATACATTTATATTACAAATGAAGCTTATGATGATTTTGAGACGTTGAAATATTTATTCCTAAACTTGATTTTACTTTTATCTTAATACTTGTACTATATTGGAAGACTTGTATGCTTAAAATTCATATGTAATTGTCTAATTGAGTTTAAAGTATTTAACAATAGTAGATTTTTAATTAGGGGTGTTCATTGATCTAATTTATTTTACACCATTCAAAACCATTTTCAACATTTTAAAACATTTATTTGTATTTTAGAGACATTTCAAATATTTTAAAAATCAATTTTTCCTATTTTAACTGATTTCGGGCAAAAAATTCAAGAAATAAAAAAAGGTAACGTCGTTGCAAAGTGTCTAGCACACGAATGCATACTCAACATAACTATGATGTATATTGGATAAACAAAATTAGAAGTTTTAGTCCTCTGGTGCAGCAATAAATTTATAAACATTTATGCTTTAAGCTGGCACTACAAGAAAATTTATTGTAACGACAAAAATCCTCACTAACATAGTCTACATCACTAGAAGTCAAGTCACTATTAAATTAGTGATAATATTATTTAGGAACATCACTAATGAAAACATTTATTGTCACGAACAAAAACGTCATTAATATTTGTGAATAATTATGACATATGAATTGTCACAAATACACATAAAAATATTGGTGATTTAGTCGCCATAAATAAGATGCATATACGATAAAAAAAAAAAAATAAAGTATCCGGGCTTTTTAGTCTATTTTAAATTATATACAAAATGTCATGATATTTCAACAACTGCTTTTCCTTTGCATGTCTTCTTGTTATGTATTTTGTTCTTTTTTTGGTTCATACTGTTATTTATCTTTGTCAAGAGCCACAACCCAACATCTCTCCTTTTTGTACAAAATCGAAATCTTAAAACTAATAGCCCAATTGATTGAAGCAAAGTTATTCATTCTAGGCTTAAACCATGGAGTGAGTACGGTGAGTTTTTGCCTAACCTGAGCCCGCCCTGCACATTTTGAAAGAATCTTTAACCAGTCCTTATATGCTCTACGAGTTTTGTAGATAAAAACCCACACCTTACCTGTAGAGAAATAATAGAATTCTAACCTTACCCGTACCTTACATACATATATTATCTAATACACAATATAATATAAATTATTAAAAAAAAGTACTTATTGTATTAGAAATCTCAAGTTACATCAAGTGTAAAACACACTCTTTTATAAAAAAAAAAAATGAGGTGCAAGTAGACCTTAAGCCCAAACCCGCCTCATCTTACAACACTGTTTAAACCCGCTCCGCTCCGCTTTGTAGCGGGGCGGGTTAAAAGTTGGGGCGGATTAGGCACCGGAGCGGAGCGGGTTAAAAGTTGGGGCAGATTAGGCACCAATGGGTTAGGGTCAAATTGTCACCCTTAACCCTTGAACTCGCTCTGCATCTCTTAAAACAACTTTCAACCTGCCTCTACCTACCCCTGCTAGTTTTTGTAATTGAAAACTCATAGCATATCCGTAAAGAAATAATAGACTCGATTTCTACCTGTACCCTATCCGCATATATTACTTAATACACAATATAATATATATTATTGAAAAAAAATTTCATTACTTAATAAATTTCAAGCTACGTAAAAAATAAAATATACTCTTTTATAAAAGAATAAAAATGCAAATAAAGTAAGGAATAAACCTTAAACCCGACTCACCATGCTTCGCCTGCAGTAGACCGGGTTTTGAACCAGCCCTATGTGAACTGAGTCAGATTGAGTATTCATACTCTAGGAGAAAGGTAGGACATGCCTAGAATGAGATATTGCCAAAGGGCAAAAAGTACATGGCTCGAATTGAAATGCTAATATACATAATTTCTATGTTTCTTGTCAAAATTGCAAAAGGTTTCATGGCATATATACTCCCTGATTCAGTCATTTTCCAACCAATTCGATTCAACTGGGATGCGAATCTTCAAAAATATAAGATGTCAATGCTTCTGTTTATCGTAAATGCATGTTCTTATCAAAGGAGATTGTGCGGATGATAAATTTGACTTGGAATGATATACACGTTTGACGTTGCCCTTTATTTGGTTGGTATAGTGTTTGCAGGTTTCTTCCCTACTTTACCTGCTATTGGTTGCTTTTGTCTCTGAATTGAAAGTAGTGACCGTAGGCCCTGTTTTTCTTTTGTATGAAAATTATAATATTTATATTTGAAAATAAAATCATGATTGGGAGACCAAACCCCCTCCTTGTCTTCTTTCCATTCATTCATAATTTTAATTCTTTTAAATATACTAAGTTAATATAGCGAGTGCACCCTTAAAATTATTTGATATAAAATTTAATCCAGATTAATTTAATAGCTAGGCCAAAGATAGTCTTATAGTAACAAAATTAAAATTAAAATTAAAAGCAGTACCTATGTTAAAAAAACATTACATTATTGATGGATAATTTTTCTCATTAATATTTCATTATTTGGTCCGTTAATTTCTTAAGCAACTAATATTAAAAAATGTTTATTTCATAATTCGGTGCTCTTGGCTACAGCTAGTGGCATATGTTTATTCCATATCAAACACCAATGAAATAGAGAGATTTTAAAGTTGATTGCTAGCCATTAATATAACCAAAACAATAAACTAATATTAAAGATGCTTACAGCACATCATGGCTATTCCAACAATTCAAAGCCTGAGAATTTGGAAGAGTAAGTTCAGGATTGGGATTATCCTTTATTTTGTGTATGTTCTTTAAAGTTGGTGCCAATTGTCAGTCACACATCATAATTAAGGAATAAAATAATAAAACAAATGTTTATCAAGTGCGTTCCAAGATTACCATTTATTTTAGGATATAGTTTTTTAAATGGAGAAATTGTTATCATAATTTAAATTTAATACATCTATTTAAAATTTTAATTACTTAAACTAATTCCAAGTGTTATTTAAGAGGTATTTACTGCACTAAACAGTTTAACATGAATATGTAATAAAAATTCAATATTTTTTCTAAAAAATTTAGCATTCTATAATGAGAGTCTAATATTCGTTAAGAATATTTAACATCTAAATATATAGTTAAAAATTAATAATAAGATATCTAAAAGTTTTGTCGTAAATACGAAAAGAACACATTTTAGAAATATGTACCATAGTTATCTATTTATTTTCATTATAAAGTTGAGAGATCATGGATTACTAAATGTCTCATAACCAAACATATTGCTAATAATTAGTTATCCAAAATGCGTAGGAATTTAGAACTTTTTGCATATCAAACATTTCTTTTTCTAAATGTTTTTAAGAATGAAGGTGTCAACTAGCTTAATTGATAATGCGGTACAATAATCTAATATCGAATCTACTTTTCAGTAGAGAGAAGAGATTATTTTTTAAAAAAATAAGTTTAAAAATAATGTTACTCTCATATAATTATGTAACTCGTGTCATTAAAACATATTTTAAGCATAAATGATATTAATATAATGCAATAACTGAATAATCATATATAGGACAAAAAAAATAACGAGATAAGAATATGTTGGATATAAGTCACAATTAAAATTAGAGATTTTTTATTTTTTTATGATAATGTATCTTTATATCAGCTTTCACGGTAAGTTTTTCTCTAATCGATCTTAAAAGTTAAAGGTTTTAACTCTATATACGTGATTTATATTGTTAATGAAATTAGTGTCAAACTTGGAAAAGACCAATAGTTTCTATTTTAGAAAAAAAGAAAAAAATTGTTCCTAATTTTTTAAAACAATAAAAAAATAGTCCTATTTGGTTTTTATAGTTTAATTCTAAATAAAAAAAAAAGAAACAACAAATTGAGCTAGTAGAAATCATTTTACATTATTCAAAAATTAAATTATTTTAATCGATTTTGAATTATAGAAACTAAATTGATTTTAGAATGAAACTATTGGACCAAATAAATAATTTAATTTTTTTAAAAATAACTTGTTTAATTTTGCCCCAATCCTCAAATTAATAGGCGTGGAAGAGTAATTGTACCTAAAAGATAATAAATATTTTTTAATATGTTGAACTTTATTTTATTTTTTAATTGTGGCCACAGTAAACAATTGATTTTGACACTACCACCCCTATGTACGTATCTCCTATCTTATACGCAATATATAACACCCATGAAGACAAAACAACCTCTCCCACCCAGAAACTAAAGCAGGTAATTAAAACGTTGTGATCCTAATGATGTTGCCTTGTGTAAGATTAAGATTTTCTTTCTTTATTTTATGTTGTAGTCATAGAGCGACATATTTATTGGAAGAGGAGAATATTTGCTAAAAGGCAATTCAACTTGATAATCAAGTAATCAACACTTCCACAACCAAATAAATATAATTCAATTAATTACAAGGCTGAGATTAACTGATAATTAAGCTCGAAACCCTTTTGTGGCTAGAATTGAGAGCAAAACCTATCGTGGCCAAAGCACTTCCACCTTCATCAATGCTAATGCCACCATATAGAAGATAAGAAGCTTAATTTAGCAATTTTTTATACTCGGTCAACCAAAATTGTAATCCTTTTTTTAGGGCAAGCCTTGGTGGATTATTATTACCATACCAAATGCAACCCAAGAGGGTAAGCCACTCCAAGTCCTTTATTCAATGCACCACGTGATTTACATTTTTGTTTTTGTGTTCTCGTTGTACTTCGAAATTGAAAAGCTATCCCATCAATGGAAAATCGATTGAAAAGGAGAAACTGAAAAAACGAAAATGGAATATATATATATATATATATAGGACCACGGTTCATTATTCTTCCATGCATAAGAATCTTCCAGAGATTGGTTCTATCAGAAAGTTAAAAAAAAAAACAACTACATCAAATATGATCATTGATTCTCAGAAGACCAAACTCTGATCAGTTTTGGGGTTGTGTTATCAACATTCAAATTAAAACTCCCGTTTCTTTAGCATTTCTCACCGTAAGAAAAAAAGGGAATATGAAAACTGGGTTAGTCCTTGTCATTTCAGAGAATATATACCGTAGGTTATGAAAACACCATGAATGAAGCACACGAAGCACATGCTCTATTGTGTAATCATGTAAAGCTAAGCCTTGCACTTTAAAGTTGAGGAGAATCTGAAGAGATTTTACTTGTTGATCCTGTTACTTTTGTTGACTTGTCGTATGCTTTGTAGATTGTAGTAGCACTAAGTGTGATTGGATTTAGTGGGGGTTATATCCAACGCATGCAGCACTGAAATCAGAGTCTTATGAGCACGGATTATTGTGGGTAAATTTCAAGTCATTGTTGAAACTATGCTACTGATTTTCGACTAGTGGGTATGAAAAATCTAGACGAAGACTATTTTCTTTGTTAATTTATATATGCATTTTAAAATGTGATGAAAACCAATTTTTTATGATTTACACCATTTAATTTTTAGATCAAAATGCAAAAAACTCCCTTAAACTTTGGTTGCTGTATGATTTACCTTATGAGTTTTAAGATGGGTCAAAACTTTACTAAATGTGCAAAAAGCTCCCTATTTTCATCAAATATCCACTTCATTAATGAAAAATGTCATCACCAGAGGGATTTGGTTTGTCCCTCTTGCTACCATCTCTTGGTAAAGAGTTCTCACTTTTTCACTTTTATACTTTTGTTTTGTTGTGTTGGTTTTGAAACGGATGAAATCCAATATCAGATTTTTTTTTTATTTTTAATCCATTTTTATTGCTAATGTTGATTTTTAGTCCAACATCAAGAGTTCTAGTAGTTTTAAGTGATCATATGGAGTACACACGTGGTATTTTCTGTTAATGAAGTGGATGTATAATTAGGGGTGGAGCCAAAAATTTAATATAAGGGGCCAAGCCTAAATATATATATATATATATAACATGAAATAATAATAAAAAAATTTAACTAACATATAAAATTAAGCAAATTATATGAAACAATTTTGATATATGATTAACAACTTAATATAATAAAAATTACTCAAACATATCTATAGTCAATATTATCATATTATACATACAAGTTTAAGTACATACTTAAAACTTTCACTTCTTTAATTGTGCACGACGATGTTTCATAGAATAAAAATCATTAATTATCATATCTGTGGTTAATTTTTGAGCAATCTCCTTTTCAATGTAAACAATCATATAACCAGTAAGAAAATCATCAATTATCATATCTGTGGAAATTTTTTTAGCAATCTCCTTTTCAATGTAAACAATCATATAATTAGTAAGAAATTCATCTTCCATATTATTTCGGAGCTTTGTTTTAATGATGTTCATAGCTGAAAAAGCTCGCTCAGTAGTTGTTGTTGACACAAGAAGAGTTAAAACAAGCCGAGTCAATCTACCAATTAAAGGATAAACATATGATTTTCCAGTTTCTACTAATTTTTGACATAAGTCAGCAATAGTAGACAAATTCTGAAACTTTAAATCTTTAGGCACATCAAGCTTGTCTCTTATGTTATGGTGGGAGTCGTGGGGCCACTAAAAATAATATGTATATATAAAAAATTGTTGAAGAAGATGGTGATGATTCAACTGATATGATACTTTTCTTTGCCGCTCATAATGATCATATACAATTACATGCAATATGGGGCGCAATGGTATATTACCAAAAAAAAAATTGTCCTAGACTTGGGGGCTGTGGCATCCAAAGGCCCCCTCCTTCCGCATCTGTGTATAATGGATGAGTGATTTTTTACACATTTAGAAAAGTTCAATGGGTTTTTTTTATCTTTTTTAACACTCGGTAGGTAAATCGCACACCAATACAATTTTAAGGGGGCTTTTTTGATTTTAACCTTAATTTTTAGGGAGTTGTTATGGGTGAGAATGAGAATTAAAATGAGTACAAAATGATAGTTTTGTTCCATTGTTGGGTTAGCTTATTAGGAATAGAATCTATTTGTATGTTTGATACATGGAATTAATGTAAAAAAATAATTATAACAAATGAAGCAAAGAGCATTAGTTCAAGTAGCACCAAGTTTCTTTGGAGATTGTTTAATCCTGAGATCATTTTGCCTTCACTTTAACCTATCATCTCCTTCCCCACACCTTGCCATAGACTTTATATATAACAAGGAAAAAATTATAACAAATATATGAGAAAACAAAACAAACATTAGTATTTTTTATTTTGGCACACACATTAGTGTATTTTATTAAGCAAGAAATGACTATTCTCACTAGAATGATATTCCTATTTGTATGGAATCTAGAACTCTTTTAAAACCTTAAACCGTTAGGTGAAAGCTCATTAATGATTTTATATCTTTAACATGTTCCCTCGCATAAGAGTTCTTTGGGCTTGAAGCATGAACAACGCACATGCCTAATTTTTTTTTTTTTTTTATAGTCAACCACCCTAATTAGCCCTATGGATCAAGTGGTGTCCCGCGGTATCCCCACGGGTTAGGCCCTTTGGGCCCTTATAAGACTAATACACGGTTGGCAGCTTATAGCACAAGAGTTTTTGTTGCCTCTCAACTAGATGATTCCTATTGAGATTCGAACTTGTATCTTATTTTGTAGGGACGAGTATGCTTACCAACTCTCAGTTGGTATGCACATGCCTACTATATTTTTGCTATAATTCAACTTTTATTTATAAGAATGAGGATGACAATGATCAAGTATCAATTCTTCCAAAAGCTTAAGCTATTAGGTAGAAGCTCATGAATGTCTTTATTTCTATCACGTCCCCTCATGCAAGAGTCCTTTGAGCTTGAAGCGTGGACAATACACATGTTGATTTTATCTTGTGCTGAAATTTAACTTTATTTTAGAATAAATTAATGAGGATGACAAGGATCGAACTTTTGACAACTTGATCATATAGATTTTGATATCATGTCATGAATCATCTCTCCCCAAACCTTAAGCTTTTGGATAAAGGTTTATGAATAACTTTATACCTCACATATAACATAATCATCATTAATTCATTCATACTAAATGTACTTTAAGCTAGTGCTTAGTTGAGAAAGTGAAAAGAGGAAATGTCAAAAGTAAAAATGTGCTGGAGACAATAAAATGTAAATACATAATTATTTTTTATTTAGACTTTATTAGTTTAATTGTTTCAAAATATATTTTCATTTTCTACCTAATCGTAGACTTTAAAAGATGTTCAGTTATTTGGTTGCCTCATGTCAAATATGTTATGTCAATCAATACAATAGTTTGAACCTTATCGAGCCTTTTGTTTTTTTTTAATAAACACTGAGATAATGTTATATCAACAATACTTAAAAGAAACAACAATATCTGTAAAGCTATTAAATTATATGTTAATTTGTATAAAAAAAGTTTCAATGTGATACTTTACATATCTAAAAACAAATAGGATGATGCAAAAATAAATAATTTTTTTATGTGTAAAAAAGTGTTATGTATAAAGCATCACCATTGACACTTTGTATATTTGGTAGGAAGTCTCAACGCGGTAATCTTATATAAATGTTATTATATAAGTATAAATTTAATGCATACATTTATTTTCTCTGCTACTTGTTATATTTTTATTGAATCAATATACTATTCGTTTTTACCAATATATATGTGTGTGTACAAGTGTTTCTCAACCCAAAAGAACATTCATATGAGTTCAGTACTTCTCGTGGAATCTCCCTACATGGATAATTAGGAAAAATTAAGTGATTAGTTCATTTAAGCTCTGTCAATGTCATATCACTTATACAGTAAATTTTTTAACTCATCATGCAATTGTTATAAACGAGTCTTTTTTCTTATGTATTAAATTTTTTTTAAATATGCATGTCAATTTATTTTTAATAGCTCTCAAAATTACTTTTAGAAATTAGATTTCATAAGTTTTTATAAATAATAATTTTAAAAAACAAAGTTAACACCCAACTCAAATTCCAATTTTTGATTTGATTGCATTTAACTTTTAACAATAGGATATTTATGTCTTACTTTTCAAAATCAAAATTATTAATAGTAAAATATTCACTCAATCATAAAATACCTGATAAAGATTTCACCAATGTATAATTTTGAAAATCAAAATTTATATCATCTTACTTTTTATTTAATTTATTAATATGTTTTTTTTATGAATAATTTATTAGCGTATTTTTTCCATTTAAAAAATAAAATCCTTTTTATCATCGATAATTACGTTATTGGTATATTATTTTTTATTACAATAAATTATATATTTAAATAAAAATTTTGGGATTTTGGGCTACCTTATTATTATTAGTTTTTCTTTGTAACTTATTTTTGTTTTTAATTACTTATACTTTAGAGTTATTAAAAATATTAATAAATAATTTGAAAATTATAAAATTATCCTAATTATATTAAATATTAAAATTTAATAATATGATACATCCCATAATTTAAAAATATAAAATTAGTTATTTATCAATAAATTATCATATTATTCATAATTGAACAATTATACAAAATACACGAGATTTTAATTTTATATATTAAAATTTTCTTTTATGATATTCTTTTGAATTATTATTATTTATTTATTTTGACATTATTATCTTTCATAAATAAAGTGTCATAATTGCAAATCAATCAATAATATCAATTTTATAAATCACTTAAAATCTTTATGAAAATCAATGAATTAATCATCAAAGATTCAATTTTTCTAATCTAAAAATATTTTAAAAAATTTAATTAATAAAATTTAGATAATTAAATATTGATGAAAAATAATTATCATTTACAACACAATTTTTAATGTTTATTTGACTATTTTATTTTATTTGTATTAGATCAATTAATATTTTGTCAAAATTTATGAAACATGAGTGAATCTTATATTTTGATTATTAGTACAAAGATAATTATCTCTCTATACCTCCTCAAACAAATTATTATTTTAAATTTGATTATTAACTGCAATTTCTTTGAATAGTAAATTTAGGACATATTAATTATTATTATTATTTATTATATATAATATAATTTTTTTATATAATCATATGCATTGAACGAGTACTGTTAATCTAGTTTATTGTGTATTTGCGTACTTTTCTTGGTGCAAAGCAATAAAGGTTAGGGATTCATGATTTTCCCATAATTTTTGCTGAGCATTATTGTTGATTCTTGAGTGCCTTTTGTGATTGAGTGATTAAATAGGCTCCAAATGCTTGGTGCCACCACAGGGATTATTCGGAAAGTAAATTAAGCTGTCCTAAAAATGACGTATGAGAAAAAATTATTTCATTTTAATTTTTTTTTAAAAATTAATTAAATATTTAATTACGTATTAAGTATTAAAATATAAATAAAATATAAATTAATTATATATAAATTATTAATTAAATTAATTTAATACTTAATTAATTTTATTTACGAATTAAAATAAAATAATTTTCACCCAAACTACACTAATATTCAATTCTCCTTTTAAAAATTTATCTGATTTTCTGTTTTACATGGTTTTCAGAGAGTTTTTTATTGATTATGTATTAAAGTACTTTTCTCTTATTGTAAGATATGATCCCTAAAGCAGGCTTATCATTTTGGATCTTCTTGCCCCACCCTTGAGATTCTGGCGATCGGGCCAATTTATCAGCTTGTTTACAACTCCATCGTCATTGCACGTTAGTATGCCTTAGCTATGGAACATCAACAACAACTAGACGCACGTAAGCATGTCAGTTTCTGCTTTATGAAAAACACTTCTTAATTATATGATGGAGAATTCTGTAACAGTATTTTAAAAATCGATTTAATTAAACTAATTTAATTGGTTAGACCGTAAATCAAAAGTTTTACCTATTTTTATTTAATTAAAGAACTACTCGAACGGTTAAATCACAAAAAATTATAAAAAAATCGGTTAAATCAATAAAAATTAGAAATAAAAAATCAATTAGTTCATTCATTAACTTTTAAATTAGATTTTTATTAAAAAAAGAAGAAAGTCGTTCCTTTTAAAAAAAACTTAAGATTTAATTCTTTTGGGAGTTGGGTTAGAGGTTTTCACAATTCTAATTCTTCTTTTTCACAAAATAGGTAATGAAATAATAAAGCGGTTTATGATTTTTATAATAAGTTATATATATATATATATATTAATATATAGTATACCGGTTTAACTACCCTTTTAATTGATCAAATCAATCAAACTTTAAACCACTTTCTTCTCTTATTATTCGGTTAAATCAATTTTTAAAAGATTGCTATGAAGTACTCATTGATTGGTATGTAGAACTCTGTAGAACTTCTTAGCTAGTATTACCCTTGAATTTCATGATAAGGTCTGCGTGGAAGATGCATCACAGACAGTTGTTAATTTAGGCTTTTCTGATGTACTCTTTATGTCATGTGTTAATGATATCCTTTACCCTTTTTAAAAACTAAAAGAAAAGGCATAAAGATATCATTAATTAAAAACATTATACAGTCCTTTTTAGTTAAATATAATCTCTTAAACATGGCACTACTAAGCAATTGTTTAGTTCAGTCACAGTTGAATCAATTATGACATATATTTTTACAAAAGATTGCTTAGATTAAATTCAATTTTATGTTCCTGAAAATTAAACAACTATTTGTTTGGGTTTTTTATATAAAAAAATTAAAATTAGGTGTTCAAATGTTTTTTCATTGTCTAATTTTGGCAAAAGAAATCAGTACTTAACAAAAATTAATTTTCACTTCAACAAATTATTAGAGCACATTAGTTATCACATCGTTATTTTTCATCAAATAACTAGAGGGTTTTATGTGGACTTTTTTTTATTGTTGTTTTTTCCTTACTTTATTTATTTATTTTTATACAATCTTACTTTATTTCTTTATTTATTGAAAAAAGGTTGTTATATTTTAGTAGTGGGAGTTCCCTTTAACAAAGACGACTTCCTACTACATTTATTTTATTTTATTTTTTCATTAAAAAGTCACCTTTAATTAACAAGAAGGACGAAGGTCGCCTTTCAGAGTCGCGGACACATTTAAAAATTAATTTCACAAATTTCGGAGACACTTAAAAAATTTAAAGACCTAATTTAAAAATTAATCATATAATCATGCCTCTTAATTATCAGCGGCCAAAAAATGCAATCCTTGTGTGACTCACCACATTTATTTGGTAATTTGGCTAATGACCAATGTGATGAGACTGCGCAACTCAAGATGTCATTTCAAGCTCTTTTTGATATCTACTTCCCAATTATTTAAACTTTCTAATACAGGAGATAAAGATATAATATAATAGCATTACGAATTAAAATTGCTTTCTATATCTTGAAATTGTTCCCTATTACTTACCTTAATTACTATAAGAATTATAGTTCAATAAAAACTGAAATACTCACAAACATGTATACCTTCATAGCAAAAACAACCCCGGGGGAGGGGGACGAGAGAAAGAGAATAATGAATATTATTCAGATTATTCCACTCATCCTGAAGTTTTTCTTTTTGAAAATTATAATTAAGTGTTAGATCAGATAATATATTTTATTTTAATATGCTTTTTCTTATTTTTTTAAAAATAACTATTATCACACGTGGTTAATTGATAAATTAGTTAGTAATTAATTAATTAATTATGATTAATTACATAATTATTTATATCTTTATGACTATATAAGTTATTATTATAAATAATTTTATCATAATTTTTCATTTAGTAAATTTTATTTTTTATTTTTTCAATTTCCCCTCCTCTATCCATGTTTCTTAACAATAACTATTCATCCATACATGATAACCAGTTAACCACAAAAAAATGTTTATTTTAGTTTGAATAACCATAATGCAAAAAATATATTTTTATTGTGATTATTCTATAATAAAGAGTGATTATTTAAATAATAATTAAAAATTTAATTTATATAATAATATTAGAAATAAGAATTTTAATTTTTAAAAATGAAAGATTAATAAGTATTATTCTACCTGGAAGAAAAATAAATTAAAGAAAAAGGAGGAAGTGCCGCCAAATCTATCATAAAGTATAATAAAAGATAAAACCCATGGCCACTTAGGCCATTGCAAGGCGGCTAGGTGAATGAAAAGTTTGGTCTAATTGAAGGCACATCTCCCACTGCATAATAGTCTAACCATTAAGAAAATTATGATATGAGATAGTGCTTACACACCTTAGACACCGAGGATGGGGACCTCCAGATGCCATATCCCCGGCCTCCAATATTAGGTAAGTGATAATTCTTATATAAGTTTTATCAATAAATTTTAAAATTTCTTTTTATCGTTTTATATTAAATATAATTTATTTTGACCTCCTTAATCTTGGACTCCATAATCCTAGTTTCTGGCTCCACCCTGCACACCTATAATCCAAAAACCTGTCCATCAGATGTCCTAGCAGCCTGCATTAATAGCACCTGAATGCATGAAATGGTGCTTGTCATATTGGACGAACCTTTTTAGCTATTTCATTTAAGTAACGAAATTTCCACTACTGAGTTAATTCTATCCAGCTTTTTGCAACTTATCATTACTACAGTTTATCCAAAATGAAGTCAAGAACAAGGAAGCAGGCGGACTTATCTTATATGTTGGGGCAGTGGCCCCAAGCAAGATTTTTTTCTTTAATTATTATGCGATGTTTTAAGCAAGTCTTTCAAATAAATGAAATATGTCTCATTTAAAAAAAATTATAATATATATGTGATTAAGTATATATTTAGTTTTCCCACTTAAAATTTTCTGATTCCACCCTGAAGGAGGGAAAAATCATATATATATATATGCGTGTCATCATTTGCCCTCTCAAACTGAAAACAGAGTGGATATATCCACCCAGAAAATCAGAATTCTCCGCAGATAACTTTATATTTATACTACAGACTTCAGAACACAAACCTAAAAGGTTTCACAAGTATGATTGGCAATATTTCTGCATGCAACGACAAATGGTTGAAGACTTCTAGTTTATACTCTCCATTTTGTCCATAAGTGTAGAAAGGTAGTTATTAGAGCCAAGGTATTAGGCTAATAGCTAATTAAGAGGATATGTTTTTGTGTTCAATGGACATACTATGATATTAATATGATCTGACTATATCTTGCATGGATACGGGTTCAAGTATGGTATTTAATATAATACCATACGTTAATATGATAATTTTTTAAAAATTTAAGATACGGGTATGACAAGGTATATTAAATAAAATATTTAAAATAATACTTAAATATGTAAAAAAAAAATATTGTATAGTTCATATTCATTCTTAATGTCACAATTCAAAACTAGCAAAATATAGCCATTCATCAGTTTTGTTGTCCTTGAAATTCCCTCTCCCCGTCTCCACTAAAATTCCCCCCTTGCGTAGGTTGAAAAATATGATAGCTAAAGATTTTTGTATATCTACCAAAAAAATATTCAAAGATGTTTAAAAATATGATAGTTGATGTATTATACACGTATCCAAAACGGGTATGCAATACGATACAAATATGTCACTGTCACTGATTTTGAAGTGTGGGTGCATCATATTCTAACTCCACATTCGAGATGTCAATCTTCCAAGAGGTCTTCTGAATAGGATCAGCTCCTCAACTATATAGATTTTGATAGAGTTACTAAGTCGGTAACTCGAATGTTTTAAGCGTTACTAATAGCAGCACTATTCTCTAAAGTCTTCATTCTATTACCTCCATGAACTAATCATATTGAATTCTATTCACTCACATTCTTAGTGCAGGGCTGCAAGAATCTCCACTAACTTGCTAGGGTGGTCAACATATGATATGAGTGACCTTGTAGCACTTCTTAAAAAGTTGAAATGGGACAATGATGCAGAACATATGGCCTAAACTAATGGGCTAGGATCTACTAGCAAACAGGCCATACATTTTATTAATCTGAAAAATTGAGTTCTGATTAATGTTACATTATGCTTGCATTGAATATCCATTTGCCTTTGTAATTATTTTTTATATTTGTTTTGTTGCCTACTCTTGTAAGTTATATTGATAAAACGACTTTTAATTTGAAGGGTGAAAATTTGAAGCAATGAAATTCACTCCTCTTGTATTGTTTTTTCTTACAAGTTAGATGCTTTCCCCACTTAGGGAGCTGAGATATCATTATACTCTCCATTTTGTCCATATTCATATTCAGAGATTCTCTATTGGCACAAGGTTTGGATGCAATATTCCTTCCAAAATTTAATTACTATGTTTTGAAATTAAATCTCTGCCTTATCTTGTCAAGCTTCAAGACTGAGTGCGTACGCATGTTGTTAAGCTACAAGTCTATTAGCCATAAAAAGTGCATTCCTATGACATCAATTGACTTCTTTTTCTTAGCGATTGGCATTTGACATAAATGATTTATAGATATGGTTTCCGGATGAAAGGAAGAGAGATGCAAAGAGAGGAATACATTTGCACAAACGACCAAATAAATTGAGTAGGAACAAAATAAGATGAATGATAAGAGTAGTTGGTTAAATTGTATCATTTTATCTGTGGCCAAATCATCGTTTTACTTCTTCCATATCTGTGACAACCCTTTATTGTTATCCACTTGATAAAGGGCTTCTCATTGTCACTTTATTTTGTAGCTTCTATCGTCATTTAACTAGTGATCTTCAACCCCTTCATTTGATTATTGATAGTGTTCTTATTTTACTTTTCTGCTTTTCATTTTTGAATGCTTCACTCATTTCTACATTGTTTATATTTTGACAAGAGATGCAAATAGCAGGACCCCTATATGAAAAACCGTGAATCTGCTCGGTTATTGCTGAGGTATTAGAGTGTGTTTTTGTAACTGTCCATTGTAAGTTCTCTGCAGGTGCAGAGTAACCCTGCCTCATGCTGCCTAGGTGCTTGGCAGGAACCATATAGCCAATTACTTTGCCTTAAAATTGAGGCTAGACTAATTAATCTAGATTCTTGCCTTGGTGCTACTTCAATGCACTGGGTATTAAGGCAAGACTAATTTAGCTAGATGCTTGCATTTAGCATTTTAGTTGGGGATATAACTAGACTAATTTTTTCCCACTCTCCTCTCTATTTTAGGGGCATTAGGGGGATTGCCAAGCTGAAGTGTTGTTTACCTCCTTAAATTTAACATGTTTGAGATAGAAGTGGAAAATAATGATTTTAATTAAACAAAACTTTTGAATGGTAACAAAAAGGGTAATAGAACAGAAGCAGTAACATTCAAGTGCCAATGCAGCCTATGCTGTGTCATTTTTGTTTTTAAAGCTTTGTACGATATCTAATTTTATTTTAAGCTGAAGTATTATGCCTAAACTTTTGCGGATATCAGGATAGAAGTGTGAGATGGCGAGCACATTGTGAGAGTTCAACATTCTATCCTCAAAGCAAGCTCTAGTACAACAGTACAAGCACCAGGTTTGACAGTGTCAGTAATTACACGTGTGACAGAAAATGGTAGAAGCCAAAAGCGAGTTGAAATCTCAACCTGTGCAACTTATACTTGACATATCTAGAATGTTATGGCCAGAAAGTTAGTGACTATCTAGAAGTTCCTGATTAAAACAATATATTTAGGACTTCTGAGCTTGAGCAGATTTTACGATTTTATAAGTGGGTTGGTGGGAGATAACATGCGATAATTCATTACCTTATAAATGAATACAATGCATATATTTGTTTCTCTTACAGCTGTTGGCTCTATCATTTGAACTCTATATGCTTATATACGTTGTCCAAGTGGAGAAAGTTAAACAAAGGAGGGGTTAAAAACAACTTAAATGTTGGTGCTCTGTTCATTTCATAACAGGTGACTTCAGTGAAGTCCAAATTGGTTAGCTTGCCTTGAAGGTGTCATTCAATTGTGACAAGATATGGAATTATAGCAAAGCTGCCATCTCAGTTTGTGATTCATCACTTGCTTATAATCCGAAGATGCTCATTTACACATCCAAATTTTCATGTTATAGATCGTTGCACACTCAATCCAGAAAGTAATGTAATCTGTAAAACTTTTGTTGTCTTAGCACAACTGTTTATGTGACACATGAAAACCTTTTTTATTTCTTGTCAAAGTCTTTGTGTACAGTTGTGACTGTATTAGTGGTATTATTCGTGCACAAAGGACAAGCTGGTTCGTTTTTTCATATCAGTTTCAACTTTATTATCCAAAGTTCATACTTCATACTTGCCAACCTGTCATCCATCATTCTTCAGCCTTTCCACTGAGAGATCCATCATTCTTTCAAAGGTTTTCTTTTAGAGACTCATCAGTGCACTAGCAAACCAAAACATAGTATGATGTCGTTGTAACCAAAAAAGAAATCGTGTTGTACATTTGTTTCGGATATATCAGATATGTTAATTTCAACTTCGAACCCTGTCATCTACTGAACACTTACGCTATTTGCTTCCATTTACGCAATGGGAATAGGTATCGAATATATATGTGACAATGATTTGTCACAACTCACAACTAAAGAATGCTGTAGCTGCGTTAGTGGTTAAAAGATGAAAGTCAGAACGTGTGGCCCTTGCCGTTGTTTTTATGCGGTCCAGTTCCACTAAATGAATGACTCAACTGACTAGTTATCATCATAATAGTGGTAGGGAAAGGCTTGGGAAAGGCTGCTTTCCATGAATGACTATGATGAGAAGAAATTCCTAGGTAAGTAATACTTGGAATCAAATCTATTTTCTCATTTTTCTGTTTCATTATCTGTCTTTCTAATTAAATATTAAAAAATTGACAACTAAGGAAAATGTTATTATCAAATACAAGAAAGAATTTTTTTTTGTTAAGTTGTTAGCATTTAATTGAAAAATTATGAAAGGAGATAGGAAAAAGATACAACATATTTGAATCCATAATACTCTCAATGGTCTAGATTTTACTTAAATTTTATTATTTAATATTTTATATTTAACTTAGTGGCATATATTATTATGTTGTGTCATATGTTACATTTTTAATGGACTAATGTACTACTATAAAAAATAGTTAGAAACTATCCAGAATGAGGATTTGGAAGTTGGAAATGTGGGAAAGGTGGGTGATCTATGATGCACGGATATTCAAAAAATAATGATATATTCGTATGATACCCATATCCGATATCGATACTGGTATAATACTATTGCATCCATATTTACTAGTACTTAAAAAATTGGGATATGTATTCGAGTCCTGTTTTCACCGGTTACCTCCTTTAAATCATATTATCACTTTTGCAATTTTTTCATCCTTAAAATTATAGTAATTGGTGAAAAATTTCACCGATTTTAAAGTTTATTTTTTGTATACATTGTCGTATCCATATTCTAATTTTTTACAAAACTAACGTATTTACATATTATAGCGTGTCGTATCGGATACTCGTACACATACTCATGCAACATAGTGGGTGAGCAATGGGTTGGCTCATTATTCATTATATCAAGGCCAAAGGAATGATTGGACTCAGGAGATGGGCCAAGGATGAGACTGGGGGGATGGATCAAGAGACTACAAGACATTTTCAATGGTAGAAAGTGAATGCAAGAATGTGTACTCTCTTCACACATGACATGCATGTGGCAACCAATTATGCCAGAGTCATTTGCAGTTTTGCACTGGGATCTGCATGGTGTTTTCTTGCCTATTTTTTATTTCTGAAATCCAATATGCATATATGACACATTGTTTCTCCACTCTACTGACTATGGTCTCTGCCAAGGACGGGGAGGTAAGGGGACTGGCGGGGCCACGGCCCCAAAGCTCAAGACATTTCTTTTAAGATTTTTTAAATTTTCTTAAATTTTTTCAAAAGTTTCTATATAAATTTTTCCAAAGAAACAATATTAGTATTTGGCCTATGGCCTCTGCACTGTTACTCTTCCTTCGGTGAGAGACTACATAAAATTTGAAAATATCTGAACCTTCCAAGATATTGTACCTGGGGCCTCTAGCAAGACAAAGTCCTTAGATCTATTGATTGTTTGTATTATATCCTCAGCTAGGCACTATCAATCATGTTTTAGTCATTTTCTAGGAACCTCAGCACCCCCTCAGTTGCTCTTGCTTCACTGCACGTGGGAATGGCTCTATCCAGCTTTCCCTTGGCTTTGACTTCACTGATATATGAGCTGGCTTATGGTACCATTTGGTTCCTATTTAAAAGTTATCAGTCACCAAATTTAATTAAAAGCCATAATGCAGAGACAGCAACTGACAGAAATTACTAATCAAATGGAACCCTGTGGTAGGCTCCGGGTACCGAGGTATACAAAACACCTGTTATTTCCTGATCATCAATGTTCTGCTTTGCTAATCAATTAAGTAAAGCCAAGCAGCTTCAAGTTCAAAAAGTATTGGACCCCGCATCATGTCTCTGGTTTTCAGGACACAAATAGATACAAGCTACAGATTCCAGAATGTCATGAATGGTCTCTTGATTCAAATTATGCCATGTGCATGTAGATATTGTTATGGTGTGTATCTGTAGACATGCATATATTCCTGAATCATATAAGGGACAATCTCCTGTTAGCAAACCAGCCCTATTAGATGAATGAGTATAGGTATGCATCCTGTGGCTTGCAATCAGCAGGCAATAGGGAGACAACCTATTGTCTTTAAGGATTGATTACATTTACATTTGACTGTGATTCTCTTTATGTGCATGGTTTTGGTCTACTTAGATTTTGGCTTTTCATAATAATATATCTTAGCGTTCAATTGGAAGCCATCTTACAAAAAAAAATTTAATAATGATTTTACTCTGTAACTAGACTATAATCTTACTGACAGGGAAGGAAATATAGATTGTAATCTCACAGTTATGATGCTAGTCTTTTCTTTGTCTCTTTAGTCCATCGATTTTCTCCCTTTTCCGTTTTGTGGTTGCATTGATATAAAAAAAAATCCATACGAAAAAGCGCTGTTACATAAATATTCTAAGCTCATTAGAGAATAGAGTTGTCTATAATAGGTCTCATGTACCACAAGACAAAATTATTTTGCTAAATGATACATGGCAATGAAGCTACTGCTTTATGTACACTTTCTCTTCGCTAGTATAATTTATTGACTTGAGAATTAAATTCAACAGGAGAAGATAATAAAAGAATATCTGGTTTTCTCAGCAACAGCATGGATGTGGGTTGAAAGATTGTTTACTTGAAGCAGTTCTTGATTGTCTTTTGAATTTGACTAGCAAATCACGTCTATTTCCCCTGTAAACATGACATGTTAATGACAATGATCCAAACAAGGATACCCATGTCCCTATGCCTACCGTTTAATTTACATTTTCAAAAATGGGGGTAGCTACTAGCTAGACACCAACGTTTCTATATTCCTTTACATTCCTATTTCTCAAATATGTAAATCCAGAAAAGCACTAGTTATTCAAAATTCACCATACATTCCTTCATGTTCTAATCTGTTGTTTTTTGGTAGCCCCTAGCATCTTACAATGCAATCAGGCAAACAGCAAGATTTTGCATTGCTAGATTTTAAACTAGATCTAGTCTATTGAAAATACAGAAAGAAAGGATGTTTTTGTTCACCATGACAGCAGTCTGCATGAAATGAATTTTCCATGCTACTGTAGGATGTGGATGTTTCCACTTTCACGTGTTATGGGAACAAAATGGATAATTTTAAGTTTCACTAATCAGGCTCTTTCATCGTAAATTAGGCAACTTCTGATCATCTTCCCTTACTTAAAAAATTCTATAGGAACGAGAGACTTTGATTTTTATAATTGAGTCCGATCGCATCACAACTCTGGATATAAACATCAGTGAGATCTTGTTCCCTCGGTTGTTTCTTAGTTGTATTTCTGATATTCTAATGCCTCCACATGTAACTTCATTAATTTCTCCTATTTCTCAGACAACTCCATACAAAATAAATTAATTATTTTCAGAATCCAACAGTAGAAAATTTCAACCAAACCACACGACTGTAGGATAAATTAATTATCTCTTTCCATAATGCAGAAGCTTATATAGCCAACCCCAAAACCATCTTCCTCCATAGCTTCAAGCACAGCATCTTGAGAAACCCAAAACTCCAAAACAATGGCTCAGTTTCTTTTCCTGTGCTTTCTCTTAGCAAATCCTTTTCTGGGTCTAGCCATGGCCACAAACAAACCCCAAATCATGGTCCAATCTATTTCAGCTCCATATTCAAATCCTCATGCTCAAAGTCCATCTAGTGGCCAAAGAACATACACAGCTGAAGCTGCTGAACCCTCTATTGTAAGGAAACTTGGTAAGCACCAACATAAGCAGGTCAGCTCCTCTGGCACCCCAAGTCCGAGCCCATCTGAAGCCCCTCAAAGTGAAAAGAAGCTGCATTCTAGTACTGAAGGAAGTATTCCTAATCATCAGAGAACTTTTGTTGAGCCACATAATGAAGGAGTTTTGGGTTCTCAGGGGCAAGTCCACCTGTTAAAGCAGCATCACCACTCATCTGACAAGTCCATAGCGGGGGCAGGAGTCATTCTTGGAGGGCTTGCCACCACATTCTTGGTGTCAGTTTTCTGTTATATCAGAGCTACTGGAAGGCAAAAGTCAGAGACTACTGCCTAGAGCCCAACTGCCTTTGTTTTCTTCTTTTCCACTGTTTCACTTTCTTGTATTACATACAATCATAGTGTAAAGGAAAAATAGTAAATAGATTATGACTTGCAAGCTACACAAGTTCGGATGAAAATGAGCAACTCTTTTTTAACAATTATACCCTACTAATTTAAGAAAAGTTCCACTAATCTGTTATTCAAACAATCCCAACAATCAAATTTGATCAAAATTCATTTATTTGGTTTGGGATTAATTTGAACTAAAGACAATTTAATGAAAACAAAATTAGATGGCTGGATTCTTTCAGGTCTCAATATATTATACAGTAATACTATAAAATATCATAATTAATAACATTACGAGACTAATTACCTTTGAGCATTGTCGCGACTGATTAATGTAGGAAGTCCTCCCAACAAACACAGACTCTGAAGTTTGAACTTGTGTTCTCAAAGTAGGAATGCAACTCCCTTACTACCATTCTCAATGCTTGTTGTTCCAAAACAAAAATCCAATACCATATTATTCAGAAGATCTATTATTTTCTCTTCCTCTTTTTATTTTATCCAAAACTCTAAAATTTCAACAAATCATATGTTAACAGGGGTTAGCACATTCGATCTACTTTTCATTTACCACAATTATATGACTTGAGTTTAAATTAAAAAGTCTCACATTGATAGATGATTTATAAGAGTTTAATTTTGATCCATTGTCATTATAAAGTTTTTTTACACTATCACCCAATCATGTATTGCCAACTCATTAAAAGAGTTTGACTATTATAACAATCACCTCAAAAAGTTTAAGACTTTCAATGATGTGTCAATACATGATTAGATAACAGTGTAAAATAATTTTATACTAATAATAGATTAAAATTAAATTAAATTTATAATTTCATTATAAATTTTTACGAAAATTAATAAATTGACTCACTTAAAAATAGAGAGGGCTCCATCACCGTAAACTTTTACTCATAAAAAATAAATCATATATTATTTATTCTATATAATTTTATAAGGTCTTCACAACATATTTCACTGCTCTGTTACACTTAAGACTGAAAAAGCATTCCTCTTCCTCTGAAACAGACAATGTGATTCTGTGAAATGCTGAAGCACTGAAAGAGTAACGATGGCGAGTGCCAAGTCGGTGATCAGGGCAGCGAAGCCAACCTTTCGCAACAATCACGACAAACTTGCCTTTGCAGTACACGCTACCTTCCTCGCCTTTCGCTACGTCCTCGCTCCTTTTTTTTTATTTTGGAAAATTTTATGTTTTTGATATGCTGTGTTGAAAAGTTTCAAACTTTTGCAACTGGGTTTTCTTTTTTTTTTTTTGTGTTGAATTGGATATGGGGTTTTGGGTTTTCTGTATGCAGTGTTGGGGACTATGTTGGAGAGAATGGGTGTGGCAATTATTCTCACATGTTCTAGAATTTAGAGAAGCTGGTGAAGAGGCTAGATGGGGATATCTTGTCTAAATTAGATGGTTCCGCCAATTCCAGCTTGTCAATTAATTTTTGGAGGTATATATGGATTTTTACCTCAATGGCATTTTTCAATGTAATCTAGGAATGCTAGCCTTATCCCTTTGAGAGTAGTGATCTTTTACTATTATAACTATTTACATTATATTTTGTGGATAACGTTTGCTTGTAGTAGTACTTACTGTAGAGAGATGAGCTAGTTTTAACGTGATAAAGTTTTGGAAGGATCTATGTTTTCTGCTTTTTACTTGTTTGGTTCATATTCTGTATTTAAGTATAAGGACTCTCTTATTTTTGTGCTTGCTCTATGTTGTTTCATATGTGTGATACCCATTTCATTGTGAGATCTTAAGATACTAGATTTATGGGTAACGGTGGCTTCCTATTACCATTCTCAAGAAGCAAGATTTTAGCTATTTACATTGATGCCAGACTTTTACACAAATTGTCAAAATGAAATATTTTACTCTGCCTGAAACTTGTCTGTTAAAGCTAATAAGCTTTCTGTTTTAACCTCGTGCTAATTTGTATTGGAAAATCACATGATTTTTTTCACTTTAAAATTCAAAGAATTTGATTCTGGAGCCTAAAGACTTGATCGATCTGTTTATCAATTTTCTTGATTGGATCTTAGTCCACAAATATAATCCAACTCTAAGAAATGGAATTTTGATTTAATGGCGTTAGTGCGTTACATGTGTTTAAGCAAACATATTTCACATTTCACTTGATGTTGTGGTTCATCAACTCAGCTGTATGTCTGTGTAAAGAAACAGCCATGCTGGATAATCAAATACATTAATTGCTTATACTACTATTAAAGGCAAATGGTGAGTTGGCATCTCCTAGGTAAACCATTTAGAAACTGAAATTGCAAGAGCATTCTTAAATTAGCATATGCGCTGAGTTGCTGCTGACCAACTAGACCCTCTATTTTTTTTGTTTAGAAAAAAAAAAAGGAAAGAAAATTTATGCACCTGGCCAGGATATGAACAAATTTGGCACTTACATTTGAATTAAATGTTTGGGGTTTGTATTGAACGGCTTGTATATGAAGGTTTTGGATCATAAGTTTTTATGACATGAGACCCTCTTGACGAAATTGTTTCGTTGTTCTCTTTACAGCTCATATACAAGTGATAGAACAAGGCAAGAGATGCATGAGCTTGGTGTTGGATTTGGTGAAACTAGGGGCCATCCAATTCATCCTTCAGGGTAAGGGTTTACCTATTGGTATTTCGGTTTTAATTTAATTTGTTAAAAACATTTTGATGCTGCTCAGTGGACTGATTGAAAATTCTTCAATTGCACACTCCCTTACTCTTGCTGAATGTTGTTTTGTTGGCCTTGAATCTCCTTCATAGCCATTTTGAGCATCTTAGTAATAAGTTTCACTGATCTAAATATTTGGGTGTTACATAGTTAAATGGTCCATGCTTTTGTAGCTATTTTGAGCATCTCAGTAATAAGTTTCACTGATCTAAATATCTGGGTGTTACATAGTTAATGGTCCATGCTTGCAAACTATGTAGGCAGTCTGTGTGTTTTGGGGGTGGGGTGGGGGGGGGGGGGTTTAAGGAGAGGGTTGGTGTTTTGATGGATAGGATGGTTTATACGTGTGGTTATGATTGTGTTCTATATATAATTACTGTTTCCAATTAGGTCAAGGGATACCCCCTGATACATACCATGTGCCTATCCTGCTAAGATAATTTTTTAAAATGTGTTAACATATTTATCTTTCATGATCAAAGATGAATTTCTTTGTTGTGACTTGTTAATTTTGAGTAGCCATCATCCTTTTTGTGGCTAGTGTAACTCGAGTCTTAGACAAAATGCCAATTCCACTATTTCTTCCTACCTTGTAGAAAGGAGTAATGTACTATTAGTTCAAACTCTGAGCATATGACCATACAGTGGTTTTAAACTTAGCTCGGACCGGCCGGTTGGACCGGTGAACGGGCCTCCCACTTGATTCGAGCCACTTGTTGGATTGGATATGCATCAGAACCGGTTAGACTCGGCCAGTTTTGGCCAAAACTAGTGACTCGGCTGGTTTTATTTGAACCGGCCGAGTTAGTAAATTAAAAAATAAAAAGCTTTTGCTGGAAAATGGGGTCGTTTTGGGTTTGAAACCCTATCCATTATGCGCATCCCAATTGAGTCTTTGACCCCACAGTGGAGCCATGCCCTGATGCCCATGCATGAGGTGATTCTGTGAGTGATTCATTCATCCCTTGAGGCCTTGACCCATTCGAGAGGGGAGCTAACACCACCTTGACTCATTCATCCCTTGAAGTCGCAGACTAATTTAAGTGAGTTTTGATTTAATCTTTTTTTTTTATAAAATATATGAGCTTTCGTTTTCATGTGCTGGTTGTTGCGTAAATTTTGTTGAAATAATTTGGTTGAGGAAGAGAAGTATGTGTGCATAAATTGCAAGAAAGGTAGCTGTTGAAACTTGTTTATGCTTGCTTGTTCCGATACTTTTCAGTTTGTTTTGTTTGACTTGGTTCTGTGTTTAGTTTCTTGCTTCGATGAAAAACTGGAGCTTGGTTGGGTTGAGTAGAGCTTGGTTTGCCCAGAGACATGTAGCTGTGCTGCTGTGGTATCTGTTGATCTGTTCTTTTATGTTTCTTTGAATTTGAATAATGTAGTTAGAATTGAAATTGATATTAATAGAATAGAAAAATAAATTCCTAAAACCATATCATCAAGGCATCATGGATTCATGGTATCTAGACCAATAATTTAGCAAAGGCCAAGATTTTATTCAATATTTCAATTAGATTCAAAGAAGCAACTCCTCACAGGACCTATGCATATAAAAAAGCTATACCATATATAATTAGTATCCTAGAATCATTATGATTTTTAATCCCAGAGGCTCTCAAGTCTTGTGTTCTTTCAAAGCAGCATGTAAATTTTAAAAGCTATGTACCCACCAGCGTAAAAATCTGGCCCAAACAGCTATAAATATGACAAAGATATTAGTTGTGCTCTGGTACTGTTGATCCAAATCCTTTGGTATTAGATAAGAGTAGGGGCTCTGAATTGTTAACTTGTCCCTATGATAAACCAAACCACTATAACAGATTATGCAGTGAATTGATTGAGCATCTTTGTCGTGGTCCTGGACACACCACAAGTTGACTCATCAGATAATGCGTTGGTAGAGTTATTGGACAAAATTGTTGGGAGATGAAAATGCACCTATTTGAATTCTGAAGTCTGCTCTTAGCTGAACATATGGTAAATTATATATCTGTTCTGTTTGGCTTTGACAATTAATATTTTAGCTTGGTTTAGAGTTTAGAAATGTTGGTTTAGATACTTGTAAACTGAATTTTGTTCAAGAAGTTTGTCTTGGTGATATTGCATTCATTTTTTATTTTGCCTAGAGAAGTAGAGATGTCATCTACTCAAACACCATCAACCAAAGCATCAACTCCCAAAAGAAATAATAGGAGAAAAACTGATCCAGCTTGGGGACATTGCAAGCAACTTGTTGAGGAAAATGGAAAAATTGTTATATTATGTCTTTATTGTGATAAAATCATTAGATGAGGTGGCATCAATCGACTCAAGGCTCCTTTGGCTAGAGAAAAGGGGCAAGTTGAACAATGCAAGAAGGTGCCAGCTAATGTTCGCTTTCAAATGAAGCGAAATAGTGATGAATGCAAGGGTAAGAAAAGAAAGGCCCAAGAGGAATATGAGGATAGCAATCCATATGGACCCACTTCTATTGATGAAGAGTTAGGGGTTGATGGAGGGGCAAGAGCCAATGAAAATGTCTAATCCAACAAGGCAAACACCTTTCAAATCTCAAAAAGGGAAAAATGTTGGTCATATAGGTTCTTATTTTTTGCCTAGAACAACTCCTACAGCTCAACCTACCTTAAAAAGTGTGCTGCAAAGTAAAGAAGTGAGAGAAAAGTGTGACCTTGCTATCTCAAAGTGGATGGTTGATGCTTTTGTGCCATTTGATGCTTTTAATTAAGCATCTCATCAACCTATGATTGATGCTATTGCTAGCATGGGTGCAGGATATAAAGGTCCTAACATTTGGTTTGTTAATTAAGTGGATTGATGAAGTGCAAAATATTGTGCAGAGCTATCGCTCTACTTGGAAGCAAACTGGGTGTACTATCATAGCAAATGGGTGGATTGATCGTTGTAGGCGAGCTCTTATTAATTTCTTGGTTTATTGTCCTAGAGGAATGGTTTTTATAAAATCATTTGATGCTTCTCATGCCTCCAAAACAGCAGATTTGCTTTATAAGCTTTTTAGGGAGGTAGTGTTATTTGTTGGCCCTGAAAATGTTGTTCACATTGTCATTGATAATGCGGCAAATTATGTTGCTGCTGGGAGATTATTGGAGGAGGAGTTTCCTAAACTATATTGGTCTCCTTGCGCAGCTCATTGTATCAATTTGATGTTGCAAGACATTGGGAAGTTAGAGGAAGTAAATGAGACTGTGTCAGATGCTTAAAAAATTACCAAATACATATATAACCATTGTTATCCATTGCATTTGATGAGAAAGCATACAAGTGGAAGAGAGATCCTCCGTCCGGCTCCAACTCGCTTTGCCACCAATTTTATTGCTCTCCAAAGTATATTGGCTCAAAAAGATGCACTTAGAGCCATGGTATCTTCCAGAGAATGGACAAGTTCAGCTTATTCCAAAGATAGCAAAGGAAAAAATTTTGTAGACCAAGTCTTAGATTCAAGCTTTTCGAGACGTTGTGTTGATATTGTTAAACTTACTGAGCCACTTGTTCGTGTTTTTGTGCATTGTTGATAGTGAAGATAAGCCTGCATGGTTTTTCTTTAAAGTGTATTTACTTTTATCTTTGATGGAGCAATCAGTTGCCTGTATACTACGCTGTCTTTATTATCTCCTTTCCATTTTCCCTGCATATGAGTGCTTTTCACCTTTGCATTAATCAATCTAGTTTTAATATTTTGGTTTTTTCCTGGGCCTGGTGCTGTAGTGTATCCTGCAAGGTATATTTTTGCCTATATTACTTTTTTCTGTTTCTTCCACCACTGTTAGCTTTCTGTTTAACAATTGTTTACTCCCTTGAAACTTGCCTAACTGGATTTCAGGGGTGATCACGGCATTGGTGGGGACATGCTTGTAGGTATGTATGAACAAGTTCCAAACTTCCAATTTAGTTACAAGTAAAGCATGTATTGTTTTCCCTGAATCAAAATTATTGATGCTGAGTTCACAACTTGGAAGCATGGCCTAATGATCCCAGTTGGTTTGGTGGTATTGATGGAGAACCTGCTTTCCCTGGAGGACAACCGTAAGTTGCGTTGATCTCTCTCTTTTCACTGTTTCTCTCCTTCTGATGTATGTCTTATTTTTAAGCTTATATCTATGGTTGCATCTATCTAAGTAGGGGTGTTCCTCCAGGTGCTCGATTTGATCCCTATGGTCCACCTGGCGTTCCTGGTTTTGAATCCATCAGGTTTGCAAGGTATGGTGGAAGGAGCTAGTTATACATCATATGCCATATTGCAGCAATGATGTCATCAACCCCTCTATTGGTACTTGAGGAATATGTCTATGATTTATTCTTTTCTCTTTCTTTCTCTTTCTCTTTTTCTGGATGTCTTTATTAACATGGTATGATGAAATTGAAACAAGGGGTAAGTTTGATCTGGGATTAATGTTTAAGGGGGAGGCATTAAGACAGAAGAAAACATTAAAATCAAGGATAGAAATCTAAGGAACTTGTATTTGATCCCTGTTAGAGATACCACTTCTGGTCCAAGCCCATTTGAGAAAGGTCCACATCAGTGGATGGTTTTTACCAGAAGAAAGAAAAAGAAGGGTGTTTTGGACAAAGATGAGGGGAAACCGTTAGAACTGTTGGAGGACTGTTCTAGACCTGAAAACAAAATAGAGGAAGGGAATTCGGTTAGAGGGAATGATGGGAAGGAAGGCATGGAAGGAGGGGAAATTGTTGGAGGAGCTGAATTAAAAGGAGGGGAGCCAAAAGATGGGGTTTTCAAGGAGTGATCTTTGTTATTTCAGCATGAATTGCTGGGGCAGGCATGAGATTGCACGGGAGTCTTCCTCCTGGGTTAGTTTACTTGCAATTTCTCTTCGTTCTTTTCTTGTAATTCCACAGAGTGGATATCAGACTTGTTTCACCTTTCATTCTGTTTTCTGGAAAAGGAATTCAGCTATTATTCATTCCTAACTCTATCAATCCCCCATTTGCTGATGTTTCCCGCTGCCACCTTATGGATAAATCTTGTAAGTACTGATTTACCTGCGGCAATGGTTTAGATGTGTTTTTGGATCATGGCTTGTTGGCATTTGCTGTTTGCCTGGTAAAAATAATGGGTTTAAAACTTAATTTGAGGTCCCTTCTCAATTGCCTCGAAATTTATTCCATGTATTTATGGATCAGGATATTACAAAATAATGGTGGAAAGTTAGCTTAGACTACAGTTTTTCAAAGGCCAAAATCCTTTAACAAACAAGATGGTATTCACAATTAAGTATAACATCAAATTAACATTTTTTGTTCCATCTTTCAGGAGATCACCGAGGCCAGGACATGACACTCATCCAGGCTTGCAACATTTTAGGAGAGATGCCGATTCAGATTTCATATAGTTGTAAGAAAATCACTTTTCTTCACCTTCCCCTTGTTGTTATTTATCTTTCATTTTACCCTTCAACCCATACTCCTTTTCTCTGCCAAATAAAATATATTGTCCTCGATCTTACTGTTCTGTGTCTTATCCGTTACCATACCATGATTATAGTTTGATGCAATGGCTGGGAGATATGTTAATAGGATGCTTGTAAATGTGATACTGCAAAAGCTGTGGGAGACTTAAAAATAGAGGATAATTGCATTGAAAATATTAGATTCGTTTGTTTTATAAAATTTCTTTCAAGACATAGGTATTTTTGGCTAGACAGGTGATGGTTCAAGTTAGTATTGTAACCCAAAAAAGAGTTGTTGAGTACTTAAGTTAGTATTTATAATATGAATCTCAATTAGTGTTTTTTTTGTTAGTTAATGGCACATTTGGGAATCCAATTAAACACAATTTTTTTTTTCCTGAAATAACTCAGGAATTGAAGTTAGTGTTTATTTGACCATGAATAATAGGGGTGTTCGGTTTGGATTGGTTCGATTTTGGAGAGAAAAGTCATCCGAACTAAACCAATCGGTCTTTTTATATTGAGAACCAATTGAATTTTTTAAAATTGAAGAATCAAACCAAACTAAGTGCAATTAGTTTGGTTTGGTTCGGTCCAATTAATAATTTTTTTTTCTGAAATAACTCAGGAATTGAAGATAGTGTTTGTTTGACCTTGAATTGAATACGTTGGGGATTTCTCCTTCCCCAAACATAACATGAATTGAAATTGCTTGTTAGTTGTTACCTATCATTTCCTCTTACCTATCAAATTGAATAATGTTTGACTTTCGATATTTATTTTCTTCTTAATATAATATATTATTTTTCACAGAACATGATGATTCATAATCATAATCAAAACAGCAAAGCGAAAGATGTTTATTTATTTTTTTATTATACTACGTCACTTACATGATTCAAATTTTCTTGTCAGACCTTAAAAAAATTTCCTTTGTGGTCGGAATCTTACTTGTCTCAGCAAATGAAAATAAAATGTTACAATATAAAATGCTGGTTTAAAAAATAAGAATACTTCAGGTTAGTATTCTAAATATCATTTTAAAAGTATAACATACTACAAGGTTCATTGGCCGGGATCTTGCTTATTTTTTTAATTATTATTATTATTATTTATCTATTTTCAAAAGCCTGAAGCTACGGAGACTGGTTGCCGTCCTATATGCCTTGCAGCAGAAATTTGGAAGTATAGTTTGGCAGATTTCCTTTTGAAATTTGATTCTTGTATATAATTTTTTATTTACATTACTTTTTATATCCAAATAATTTTGCATATAGATTGCTTTTTGTACAGTGTCAATGCACTTGGATTTCTTTTGGACAACTCGACAACTCTGTATAAGAATTCAAATTATGTTAAAAAAAAAAATTTAAGATTATTCTGTTCTTTGTTCTTGAGGTTTTTTTTTTTTAATCTTGCTTTTGAGGTTTGCCTAGGTCCTTGTTAGAGCTGGTAATTTTTTTTTACAACATTATAAGTCAACGCTTGTTATGTAGGTTTGGGTTGTAAACATGTGAACCTGTTTAGTATTTTTAATTTTTTTTAAATGTGAGCTCTGAGTTGTAAACATCCTTTTGGCACCTCTCTGAGCTTTGAACACTATCTAGAGCTAAAATGAAATTATACTAATCACTCAACGTTTCAGTATCTAATCTGCTCTCTTATTTAACCCTAACTTGCATAGAGTAATGATACTTATACATATACTTCATCTTACATATCTCACATATTTTACTTTATGTAAGTTTTTTAATATTAAAAAGGGAGAGAAGAGGAGAGAGAGAGAAGAAAGAGGGAGAAAGAGAATAGAGATACAGTAAAATATGTGAGATTAAGATTATGTGAAACTATCGTTTCTCGCCTGCCTATTATCTTTATTCCCTACAGCCTTTCCTTGGCTTTTCTCAACTTGTCCTATCTCTTTATAGTTTACCTTAGCAAAGTAATAACCTTCCCTCACAAATAGGGGGATCTAAGGGTGTTTGTTTCAGAAGGTAAAAAATGAGAATGTAAAAAATTGGGAGGGGAGTAAAAATAGAGTGAAATGTAAATATTTTGATTTTCACTATGAAAAATTACTTACGACTAACTTTCATACTATAGCAGTGATCAAAATTTGTGGGGAGGAGTGTAAATTAATTTCATTCTACTATGAACAATCCCATAATTTTATTGTATTAAGAAAGTGAGAAATAATTTATTCTAAAATTTGTTCGCTCTCAAACAAATACAATCTAAAAGAAATAGAATCATATACAATTCGTTATAAATCCCTCTTGAAGCACTGTCAATTTTTCTTGGAAAATAGCTGTTTTGACTATTCAATTGAGTTTGATATCTCAGATGACGTATCCAAAGGGGATGTAGCTCAGATGGTAGAGCGCTCGCTTAGCATGCGAGAGGTACGGGGATCGATACCCCGCATCTCCATTATTTTGGTTTTTTACTTTCTACAAATTCTTGATGCTGTCAAATTGGGGGCTTTTTTATTTCCACTCGAAGTTCAACTTCTTTAAAACCTTTCCATATTCATCCTCAAATCTCACTGAATTGCACTTAACTCCATGTGCCCAATAGAAAAGAAAAAAAAAACAAATTTGTGGTAGGAAGTTGAAAGCAAAGAGAAAAAAATAAGAACAAGTTCTCCACAATTACAGAACTAGACAACAAAAGCATCTTACAGTTTTTTTTTTTGTCTCTTTGCACGTCCAAAAGAAACAAGGGTCCCCCACTTGACTTTAATTTAGACCAAAAACCAAAAGGGTTGCACACTAACACCAGGAAAGTGGTATCCAACTTCTTAAAGGAGACGTAAAGGAGTAGGAAACGTGTGGCATGATCTCTGTGTCTCGTCCAGAAGCCCACCCAACCCAATATCTAAAGCTCACATCCAATCCAAATGAAAAAAATAAGACCATAAATAAACCACCCCTTTCTTCTAGAGAACTTATTGATAAACTGTCACAAAACGTAGCCTGTCACTGTCACTCTTATTATTCTTTTTCATTTTGTGAATATAATAATGACAATCATATGCCTTAAGATACTTCCTAGGCAACTCCCCATCTTGGAGTTTTGGTCCTCAAAAGCTCCCAACTCTTCAGTGCTCCATAGCTCTTAAACCTCGGGTTTTTTAAGCTCACCATAGATATTTGATATGGGTATGAATAAGCCTCCTGTGCTGGTGCTGCTGATCATCTTGATTGTTTCAATTGCAGAGAAACCTTCAGTTGTAGAAGGAAGGGCACTTTCCTTAATGTCTCATCAAGGTAATGAGAACTTCGGAATTACTTCCTTCTTTTCCACAGGATCTGCTTTTTGTGCTTTTGATGTAATTGCTGATTTTATATTTTTTGTGTGTGCGCTTATTGTTCTTTCGTGTGATGTAATTGCAGCGTACTCGAAGATTTTTGCGACGCTTGGAGTTGTTTGCAAGTGTTGTGATGGAATTGATGGTGCCTGCACAAGCACATGGACAGATTCTTGCTCTAACCTGCAGTGTTTCCCTTGGAAATCACACTAGTTAATCTCGTGTATCTTTTCTAGTCTTTCATTTGCTGTCTATTAAGTTTAGACATATATAGAAATTAAACAATTTTAAGTGTGTGTTGTGTGTAAATTTTGAGAATATCTGTGCCAAAACTTTGGAAGTATCCATAGTTCTTAATTCGTAACAAGTCAAGAGCAATAATAAATAGATGTTCACCGCATGTCCATTGAGCCATGGCACCTTTCCCTTTAAAATTAGATCCACAATGAAAAAATGTACCGTAGTTATCATTTTCACTGATGACTTGAGGGGGAAATGGTTGACTTCAGATTTTAGAAGGATAAGGAGAGGAGGTCTTTCGCTCAAACAAGGGGTGGGTAATAATATACTATCCTGAATATGACACAAGGAGGTAGTAAAAATTGTTTTAAGAAATATGGTATTTCAATTTTGTTAAATGAAAATAGAAGTATTTTATCATCTACTCACCATATTATCTTTTATCCCCGTACTCGGATTATCTAAACACTTTTTTATGGACTGTCTGCAAACTTCAACCAGGCTTTGTTCTGTGGAACATTGAAATTTTGAATGTTCTTAAAAAAATTAATTTATAAATATTTAGGTAAACAAAAATTTCACATTTGTCATGTTAATTCACTTAATTGAATTATTAAAAATATATATATATTTTAAATCACACATGTTCTTTGGATTAGAGGTCTCGAGTTTCTTTCCTCTCTTCCGGTCGATTGATCAAATCAAAATCAAAGAAAGTAGAGTTACTTTTTCAAATACAAATAAACATAACCAGGTTTTTTTTTTTTTTGAAAGAACATAACCAGGTTAAGGGTTATCATTTTAATTTTTAAGGGAGGTCTATACAATTTGATTTGCATTATCCCCAGCCTAATGTTTAACTCACTGCTTATGTATATAATAATAGGATAGGTCCAATTTGAAATGGAGAAGAAAGGGAGGAGGATGAAATAGTAGAAAACTAGCCAAACTAATTTAGTTAGTTACCTACGACCCCAGGGTTCCTAGCTGCTGCTGGGGTTTTATTGTTGTCTGCTATGGAAGTCATTGAGTTGGGTTTGATTGGGTTTCAAGTGCCAAAAAAGATAGATCTAATATAAGAGGCCAACTTTTAGTTTGATAAATTGGGAGAATTTTATCCTAATTTTTCTTTTTTTTGGGTAAGATTCGATTCCTTATGCTAATTTGTAACCAAGTCTTTGATCCCCAATGTACTAGCAAGTCAATGAGTCCATCTAATGGTCTTTATTTTCCTAATTTATCATCAAACCAAGTAGCTAGGCCTAATTAATGGGCTAGATCTTTAATTAGTTGAATCAAACTCACTGAACTGAAGAGGCCCAAAATGACCACGAATTAATAATATCTCAATCTTTCTCTTCTGGAGGTGGATTTTCGCATCCCCACCTATTAACTTTTCCTTCATCTGTTGCTTTTTCAGTAGCTTAACAATGTGAGCTTGATGCTACGGTTTTTGAACTCTATGAGCTCCTATGCAGAGAAAGAAATTATATGACCTTCCTTTTCTCTTTGTCCTTCCATTCTAATATCCATGGATCCGAGACATGATCAAACTAAGAGGAAAAAATAAGATTGCATAGGTAAAGCCACGAAGGAAACCTTGTAGAACAAAGAGTATATGGGCCTTGTCTACAGACGTTGGCGGGTGAGGCAGAATCAGGGAAAAGAGGGTGGTGGAAGGCTAGCTAGGGTTCAACAATCAACACTCAAGAAAAAAAAGGTACTTCTATTTGGTAAAATGAAAATAAAAGGATTCTATGGTTTCTTCCTTATTTACTATGAAAGAAAATCATTTCATTTTAGTTCATTTTTAAAATTAATTAAATATTAAATTAATTTAACTAATAATTTATATAATGTATTAAATATAAAAATAAAAATAAATTATTAATTAATTGTATATAAATTATTGATTAAATTAATTTAATATTTAGTTAATGTTATTCACAAACCAAAATAAAATGATTTTTTCCCTTAGTAGGCCATTCTTCCTATTATATTTTGTCATCTTAGTCTTACCTTCCTCCTTCATGCTCTCTCTCTCTCTCTCTCTCTCTCTCCAAAATCTCCAAAACCTTGGTGCATGTTTTGGGTTGCGATTGAATGAACATATGTACAAGTCCTTCTCTTAGTTTGTCGAACAAAATATAACCCCTTTTTCTACAAACAAAAATCCGCAAACTTCAATGAGGCGTTGTTCAAAGTAAAATTAAAAAGGAAAAAAAGAGGCTTTGTTTTGTGGAATACAAACTTTAAATTATACATACTCATCACGTGATACTATTTTGGATAACATTTGGGCCACGTCAAGTAGTTTGGATAGCTATGGCTAATAAGCATTCTATTTATCAAGATGGCCTTACAATAGTGGTGACTACAAGATTCAATTTAAAAACAAAAATAAATTTTAGAAATTTAATTATAATTTTTTTAGTATATATAAGAATTAAATTAAAACTACATATGGCCTTTGACTTTCTTACTCTTTGGTTCCTTCTCCTTCTGTTATTTTTAAATTGTGTGCACTACTTGCATATATGGTTGTTAATTTTGGCCTCCTCTAGTATGGTTTTAAAATATTGCTTGGACGGGTAATTTTTTTTAGATGATTAAACTGGATCAAAAAATGCATGTTAGTTCAAATGGATTAGTCCGGCTCCTTTGTTTGAATATAGCCTAATCTAATGGGCCGATCCATTTAACTCAAATGACCTTTGTATCGGACCAGAATTTCATAGGTTTAACAAAAATGGAGTTAACATGACTTAATCCAAAAATTGATGTTGATCTGAATAGGTCAACCCGTTTGACACCTATACTATTTTTTTTTTGTGAGCAAAAATAATAATAAGAATAAGCTAGTATTACCGATCAGAGTGTTAATGACATACTTATGATTTCAAAAGACAGGCAACTGTCTACTCAAAAGACTAATCCCTCCGGAATATTTCATATATACTGAACAACTCTACTTCTCTAACAATTCATTCCCTACCTTTAAAGTTTGTTAAATTAAATTAAACCGAATTTGTCAAAAGACACTAAATTGAGTTAAAATAATAATAATATTTGTTATTATTTATGAAAATAAACACATTGCATTTAATATACTAAATAATTCTTATATCACCAAAAATCTATATATATAAGTAAAATTATCTTTTGAAGCAATTAATAGTATCATTAAATATAATTATATCATTAAATACATGATAACATTAACATAAATGAAATAATAAAATTTAAAAAGACAAATATATTAAGAAGTAAAATGTTATCAAAGTATATAATTAAAATTTAAATAATTAAATAGTGAAATAAAAAAAGATAACATTTCCAATATAAAAAATTAATTTATAATGTTTCCTGTATTTACTTTTAAGAATTTTTATTAAAAAATACTTTGTAAATTTAACATATATGAAATCATAATTATATATAAAAATATTACTTTAAAAAAAATTTAAAATTATCTTTTGAAGCAATTAATAATATCATTAAATATAATTATATCATTAAATACATGGTAATATTAACATAAAAGAAATAATAAAATTTAAAAATACAATTATATTAATAAGTAAAATGTTATCAAAGTATATAATTAAAATTTAAAGAATTAAATAGTGAAATTAAAAAAATAGACAACATTTCTAATATAAAAAATTAATTTATAATGTTTTATGTATTTACTTTTAAGAATTTTTATTAAAAAATATTTTGTAAATTTAACATATATGAAATTATAATATTATATAAAAATATTACTTTTTAAAAAAAAATTAAATAAATAAAATATACAAAACATGGATAAAATAAAATAAAATAAATTATTTCAAATATAAAAAATTAATTTTAAATATTTTTTATTTTTATTTATAAGAATTTTTATAAAAATTATTTTATAAATTAAACATATTTAAAATAATAATTATAAAAAATATAATTATAAATAAAAAATAAAATTATAAACTATAAAATTAATTAATAATAATTCTTCCCTATCTTCACTAATGAAGGCTAAGTCGGCAAAAGTACTTAAATTGGTAACAGACATGTAACCCAGTGACCGTACTCAATCAGTCAATCACATGCTAATTACGTTGGCAAACGTCATTATTTTTTGCACATGGCAAACTAAATTCATTTTGACAGTGATAGAACGTTATGGTTTTTTCATTAAAATCAATCAAGATCATATCATTATTTTAAAATTTTCTTAAAGTTAATTACATTTCCAGATATGTGCCATTTATATATAAATGACAAACTTACATTTATAATATTTATAAAACCAAGAATTATCATATTTATAATTAATATTTTAAATGTAATTATATTTTTACAAATTAATTATTATTTTAATATTGATCAAAATATTTTAAAATGTTTCTTGCAAACTAATATAGGCACAACCTATGTAGAACCTACTACATAAATACTAGGAACTAATCAACATGAGTTGATTCAGTTTGTAAAGATCAAAGCACTTTACTTAAAAAGTTTAGATTCGACTTTTGTTGCCAAAGTGATAGGTGATTTGTTTTTTAGTTAAACTACCAATAGGTAATCTGTGAGTATAATCGTATGCTTTCACTGAGCTTTTGAATGTATTTGTAGCATAATTTTAACAAATAAAATATAGAATATTACTCTATTGCCAGTGTGAAAAGTAAATATAAAGTATCTAAGAGGATTGGTTTAATGACTAAGGAGATGCGTTCCTTATCATAACTACTTAGGTTCGAATGTTTGGGGGAACTAATTTGCCCTAGGCCAAATGCACTCTTATCATTTAGGGAAGAATTTATTCTTGGTTGATGCAAAAGCTTATTGAAGATACTATTACCGAGAGAGAGAGAGAGAGAGAGTAAACCTAGCTAGAGTAAAAGTCTTAATGAAGACGAATCAAAAGCCTAAGTTGTCACTGAGGATTATAGCATGTCATGATTTTAGAATTGTGCAACATTCCATCTTTTTAAACTTGTATCTAAAAAAAAAATGTCCTAATGAAGAATACATCAAAAGTCGGAGGATTATAGCATGTCATGATTTTAGAATTGTGCAACATCTCATTTTTTTAAACCTGTATCTACAAAAAAAAATATCCTAATGAAGAATACACAGTTTTAATAAGAATCATGATAATTATACACTAATTTTAAGTTGCATCATTCGCAAATTGTATTGTGACATATTTTCAATTTTGTGCAATAACTCTAAAGAAACATTAATAAATCAATATTTATCATACTATATAATGTGAAGGGAAAAATGTAGAAACACTTCTTAAATTTTACTTCATTTTTAAATAGTCACCTTAAATTTTTAAATTCGAAAGAAAGACTTTTAAACTTTTTGAAATTTGTAAATAAATCATTTCATATATAAGTTAAATAAAAATTATTTATCATATTACTTCTACGTATTAATTAATACATATGATAATTTTTAATTTTTTTATTATATTATTTTTAATTTTATTTTATAAATGTCTCATTTTAATTTAATTTATTTTTAAATTATTTAATATTATTTAATTTTTGGAAATAAAAATAACTAAAAAAGATAAAAATAATTCAAATAATTTTTAAAATAAGATAAACAAATTAAATATTATCATGAGTACTATTAATTAACATATGCAAGTCACGTAATTATCAATTTTAGTTTAATTAATGAACATAAGAATATATTTATAAGTTTTAAAAAGTCTAAAGCTCTTTTATTGAAATTTAAAAATAAAATATAATTACCTTAAAATAAGATAAAATTCAATGAATGTAAATACATTTTTTCCTAACGTGAATGGTACGACTTTAAATAATATCTCTAAATATTATGACTCTTCTAAAAAAAAATATCTAAACTATTCAGTCGGCAGAAAATATTAAACTCTTAATTTATTGCGAGTGTGCAAAGTAAGAGTAAAGTAAATATTGAATTCTCTCTCTTAATGGGAACCCTTCTGCCACGTAGTTCGCATCTTTAATCACAAGTTTGAAGGAAACCATCATTAACTCTATCCATTTCAAAGTTTTGAACAAAGCTCATTGCCAATGTTTAGAGAATAATTAAAGCAATTTGAAAAGGCTCATGAATACTGTGGTGATAAATTGCAAAAACACATTCACACTCAAATGTTCCTATTTAGCTGCTGGCTTTATTTGGAAAGTACAACTTGTGAGACCTTAATGTCGCAAGCAAGTTGAAAAATTGCTTAGTGCTCCAAGATCATTAATGATTGGCATTATCCTTTGAACATCATGATTCCTGTGTAAGGCTAAAGTCGGCATGAGCTATGCTATCAACATATACTCTAACTCATTTGTTAGAGGGATCAGAGACAAAGGAAAAAAAAAAATAGAAATAGAAATTGCATATATTGTATTAAATTAAAAAAAAAATAAGACTCTCCAAATTTAGGAACAATATTTTTGGTTTGATGTTATAATCTTTGACTTGGTAGTATTTATGCTTTCCAAAATAGGTGGTCTCTACACAATAAAGTTTTCTATGCCGAAATTAACGAACTTCTATATAATGAAGTTGTGGTCGTTTTTTACAAGTTAAATTAATTTGTAAATTCTATACTTTTTGAAAAAAAATAAATAAATAGGTCTTTATATTTCTAAAATTATAATTACATCTCTATAATTTTAATTTTTTAAATTAAATCTTGAATTCAGCTTATCTTTAAAACACCAGAGAGACTCAATTTAAGAAATGTTAAAACTATAAGAATCCAATTATAACTTTTAAAATATAGGGACATATTTTAAAAAATTTAATAATGTAATTTTTCTTTGTATATCATGTAGATATAACATTGAATTTTGATTTTTTTTTATGATCGATGTACACAAATGATTAGTACTTAACATGTTTTAAAGGTGTTAGACCTCAAAATGTGTATATAAGACGACCAAACATCTCATTGTTAGAAGAAAAAATTGTATGAATAATATCACTGAAAAATTGGTCTCCAATTTTAATTACTATAATTGGATTATATTAATGGATGTTTAACAATCATCCAACTTCTTGTAATCTTTATTCTGAAAGGTTTCCTTATCGTACGTCTTCTTTTCGCAACTAACATGTACTTGGCTTTTGATATATTAGGCATGAGGATCCTCAGTTTGGTATTCCAAAGTGTTTCATTGAGTTATCTCCTGAAATTTTACTTTTGTGGCAACCAATGGAAAACTTGTCAAACTTCTCTTTGCAATAATAGGTTGATAATAAGTAGATTTGAATTTAGTGATGGATGAGTGTATTCAATGTTAGGAGTCCCATCATATAGAAAAACACTTATAAATAGTCAATTGTGTTACTCAAAATAAAATTAGTCTCACGATGTGAAAATACTTAATAAGGAAAAAAAAAAAAAACAATAGGCATAGATGCATGTCAATTACGTGACAACATAAACTATAAGAACAAATCCATTACGATACTTAAACTTGAGCTTGACGTTTTATAAGCTGTAAACGTAGCTACCTGTCGAATTGCTTGTTAACCAAACATCCATTACCATCGTGCTTCAATGACATTCTGAATTTCTGATAGTTATATACCTCTCTTGCTTCTTTCTTTTAGAAAATAAATGCAATTGTGATAAATAAATTAAAAAAAAACAGAGTAGCAAATAAGTTAAACTTTTTTTAAAAAAAAAATAGAATGAGTTAATATTTACACGTACTATCAATTTGTAAAAAATAATTACATTACCGACATAAATATCATATTTAAAACTAAAATTATGAAGTAAAATGTTTTCGGTGTATTAATGGACATATTTTTAAAATTTTAAAATCAACTTTTAATTATGATTCAATTCATAAAATTCAAGCAATCCAATTGGTCAAATTTTAATTAATGAAAATTAAAATTTAATATTTTTTTAATATATTAAGTGTTATCACCACCACTTAAAATTATGAGTTTTTCTTAAATTTTGATTTATCCCATATTGATTCAAGTCCAAATAGCTAACTGATCAATCAATTTGAGACACTTATATTAGCTTTGTATTAGGCTTCATTAGATGTTTATTGTGCCAAATATTAGTATTTTAGATGAGTTTAATATTGTTGGGCTTCATTGGGTTTTAATGTAAATATTAGATAATTTTCGAATTTTGATGCATTTTGACATTTCTTCTTTGGTTAGGCCATAACTTGGGACTCGGTGATCCAATTGAGGTGATCTTGGTGTCTTTGGAAAGCTAAGACAAGGATCTACAAGTTTCATGAAGAACTCAAGAGCTGGATCGGACTTCTAAAGGCCCAAAATAGCCTTGCAATACAGAGTGAGTTTACTGTCACGGAACCATCTGGGAAGTATGCACATATTGGACTATATAGTGGGTTATAGGCCTCTTCTTGGGCTGAAACTTGGTCATTTGAAAGATAAGACCCAATCTCCAACTTCACTGAAGACCATTTTGTCAATAGATGTCGTTTTAGGCATGATAATGAAGCTACAAGTTGGTCTGAATTTGGAAACACGTTCTTCCAACCTAACTTGAGGTAGGTGCAGTGTTTTTGGCATTTCTGGAGTTCTAAAAGTCCAAATGACATGATTCAAATTGGAGATTTTCAAGGAGACAACTGGCTACAACTTTGATGAAGACATCCAAGCCAAAATGCACCGTCTAGGTGATGAATTTGGAGCCAGAAGTCGGATAAGAGTTGTTGACTAAAAGCCACCAACCATATACCAACCCACCTACCATGCACCAACCCACCAACCATGCATCAAGCTTCCATTTTTGACAATTTTCATATTCTTATAGCTTGTATTCAGATTATGTACATGTACAAATTGGCTTCTAGGATTAGTATAAATAGACCCAACCTCTTTGTATTAGAAGCATTCAATTTGGAAGTAAGTTTCAAGAAAGTTTAAGTATTTGTGAGAGTTTTCTTTCTCTTCTTCTCCATTCTCTTTGCAATTTCGTTTTTGTTCTTTAAATTCTGAGTTCTTCCTTCCCATCCATGGAAGGCTAGGCTCTCATAATCAATCCAAGGGATTAGTCATCTTGTTGTTTAATTTGGCGATCTTGTTTTGCTTGTTCATATTGCTTAATTGTTATTCAAGTTTCTCTTCTTCCTCTTTTGATTTTTATCTAGATTAAATTGCTTAATTTGATTTAGATGTTGATGTGGTAATAGCTTTATTATCATGTATTCAAAGAGGATCATAAATATTAAACAATATATTAAAGCTTTTTGATAGATTGTTTAACTTGGTTAAATTCTAGATCTTAAGTTAATCTATATTGGATGGTGCTTACTTTATCTAACCTTGGTTAATCAAATCCTAGATGCTTATCTAGTAAAGAATTCTTGGATCATGTTAAGGCTTCTTGATGTGATCTAAGGCCAAGAACATGGTTAGCAATTAAGTGAATTCCTTGTGATCAATGATGAGTTAAACTCAAGATCGGTAAATTTCCTTGGATTGGTTGTTTCTTTAGATTTGTTTACAACTTTGAATCTCCTACTTTTATTAATCTTGTTAATCAACAACAAAACCCCCCCTTTCTAATTATCTTGATCTAATTAAATCTTTGTTTTTGGATCCTTGAGAGACGATTCGGTTCATTCTCTATACTACAAATTAGTTTGTGAACCGGTTATTTTATTTCATAGGTCTCGACAACCTCTTGTCAAATTTGGCGCCGTTGTCGGGGATCCAAGGCAACCATTTGATCATTTCAAGATCCCATCTAACTCTAACAAATGTGTTTGTTTTGTTTTTGAAGCTTTTTCAAGTGGGATTCGACTGAAATTGGATAAAGGGCATTGTGTCAAGAATTTCGGTTCGGGCATCTCTGATTGATCTGAATTTTGGTACACAAATGGAAAATATTATTCTGAGAAAGGCTCACTGTTTACAGTGAGGTCACCCTTATTTTTGCCAAATTCCATCGTTTAGACCACTTTTTCAATTTTTTAAGATTTTTTATTATTTAGTTGGATAGCATTTGTGTGTAGATTTTATCCTGTGGTGGTTCCATAATTTTTAAAATTCATTTGATACTGTTTTTTATTTATTTTTATTTTTTTGGAGTATTTGTTTTAGAAATTTTTAGTGTTTTAGTTGTTATTGCTTTTCTAATACCTTCTTATGAACTGCATGCTGTATGACTAGATCTGATCCTGGTACCTTGCATTCATTTGATCCTGAAATTGATAGAACATTTCATACACTTCATAGAATTCATAGGACTAGTAGTAGCATTCATAGAGCTAATAGAATTACTTCTGGAATTGGACTTGAACTTGACATTGCACCTAATCTTGTTGACTCTTTTAATCCTGTTGAGTTTGCTTCTGTTAGTACTTCAGTGTCTGATACTGAGTCTGTTGATTTTACTATGGCTGATTATAACAATAGGACCCTTAAGGAATTGGCTGCACCTGATGTGAATTATCAACCTTTGTGCATTCAATATCCTGAACTTAATGTTGATTTTGAGTTGAAATCTGGATTGATACACTTGCTGCCCAAGTTTCATGGTCTTGCAGGTGAAGATCCACATAAGCATTTGAAGGAGTTCCATGTTGTCTGCTCCACCATGAAACCTCATGGAATAGCTGAAGATCACATCAAGCTAAGGGCCTTTCCTTTCTCTTTGGATAGTCTTTGCTAAGGATTGGTTGTATTACTTACAACCTGCGCCATCACTTCTTGGAATGACATGAAAAGATTATTTACGGAGAAGTTCTTTCCGCATCAAGAAGCTGGCTGCAATAAGGAAAGATATTTGTGGCATAAGGCAAATCGGTGGTGAAACTCTCCATGAGTATTGGGAGAGATTCAAGAAATTGTGCTCAAGTCGCCCACACCATCAAATTAGTGATCAAGCTGGCGATCCAATACTTCTATGAAGGATTGATACCAATGGAAATGAGTATGATTGATCTTGCAAGTGGTGGAGCATTGGTAGATAAAACTCCAAATTTCTTTGCCCGAGAAACTTAATTGCAAACATGGCGGCAAATTCTCGGCAATTTGGTACTCAAATGGGTCTTTGCAACCAGAGTAGTCAATGAAGTTAATACCTCTTCACATGCTGATCAACAAAGGGTGGAACATAGATTGGATGAGCTCACTTCTTTGGTTAGACAGATGGCAATAGGACAACACGAACCACGTGTGCAAACCCCTGCAAGAGTTTGTAGCATATGTTCTAGTTCCTCTCATCCCACAGATACGTGCCCCACATTGCAAGATGATTCTCGAGTTTCAAGACCAACTGTGGGTGCACTGTATATTTCCGGGAAGCCACAATTCCATCAGCCAATAACGTAAATATGATCCATTCTCCAACACTTACAACCCTGGTGGAGGGACCATCCCAACTGAGATATGTGAATGCATCAAATCGCAGACCACCAAACCAAAGATAGACCACCATTCCAAAGAAGAAGCAAGGACAAATCAGTTTCAGCCACATGCTGGACCAAGTAGACCACCATTCCAGCAGCAAGGTCCTGTAGCCACAAAATCTGAGCCCTCATTGGAGGATTTGGTGAAACAGTTGGCCACCAATAACATCCAGTTTCAACAGAGAACTGAAACTACCATTCAGAACTTGGAGACTCAAATTGGCCAACTTGCCACATCTATTCATGAATTAAAGTCACAGGGTTCTGGCCAATTACCCTCTCAAACCACTCAAAACCCTAGAGGCAATATTAGTGCTATAGCTTTACGCAGTGGTAAGCAAATCAATGGACCAGTGCAGCAGATAATTCCAGATTCTACCATTGACCCAGAGAAACAAGATTCTACAGCAACTTTAAGTTCTGCAGCTAATTCAGAATGTCAGAAAGGCATTCAAGAAGAAATGATCCTACAATGTGCCTAAGCAGAAAGCCAGATCAAACCAGCAGTTGACAGAAAATTCAATAAAGCAGAAAAATGAACATCCACAAAAGTCAGCTTGCAACATTCCTCTTCCTTTTCCAAACCGAATGATACATTCGAAGCATATGGGTGAAACTGACTTGGATAAGGAAATTATGGAGACCTTTCAGAAGGTTGAGGTGAATATACCTCTCTTGGAGGCAATTAAACAAATTCCCAAGTATGCCAAGTTCTTGAAAGAGATGTGCACCCATAAGAGGAAGCTAAAGGGCACTGAAAAAGTGAGTATAGGGAGAAATGTCTCTGCTTTGATTCACCAACCCGCCTCCCAACTGCAAGGACCCAGGTACTTTTACCATCCCTTGCACCATAGGGCACCAACAGTTCACTCATGCCTTGCTAGACTTGGGAGCCTCCATCAATGTAATGCCAAAGTCAGTTTACACTTCCTTGCATATGGGAGAGCTAAAATCCACCGGCATTGTCATTCAGTTAGCAAACCGAAGCACTGCTCAACCTGCAGGAGTGTTGGAAGACGTTCTGGTTCGGGTAAATAATTTAATATTCCCAGCTGATTTTTATGTGTTGAATATGGAAGATGAATCTGTCTCTTACCCACCCCATTGATCTTAGGTAGGCCATTTTTGAAAACTTGCTAAAACTAAGATTGATGTGCATCTTTGTACCACTTTCCATGGAATTTGGTGATGATATCATTCAGTTTAACATTTTTGATGCCATGAAATACCCTTTAGAAGATCATTCTGTTTTTCATTTTGATGTCATTGATTTACTGGTTGATGATATGCATGCTGATATGTTAGCAGAGTTTCCTGAAATTGTAGGATACACTGATAGCATAGCTTGTGATACTTGTTCTACCTGCTTCGGACTTTTTGGTTGTAAACCCACTGCAATGTGTGCAGCCTGTGCTGAGATTTCTACATACTTATCATGTGATGTTGTTAATTCTGCTGACATTGATGATTCTGTTCCTGTTATTAATAGCAATGATACTGTTATTAATGATGTTGTCATTCATCCTGCTGCTAAGTGTGATTCTTTTGATTCCATTGGATATGATGATGTTGTTTTGCAAGATTGTGCACAGCTTGCAGGTACAGGTGCAACTGCTGAGAATTTAGCAGATTTAGTTTCGGTTCCAAAACTAGTACCATTAGTCCAGCAACCACCCTCCATTGAACTTAAGCCCTTGCCCGAGCATTTGAAGTATGCATTCTTGGAAAAGGATGAGAAGCTCCCGGTGATAATGGCCAAATGATGAGTCTTATTCAGTACTTATATTTCATATCTTTATCATATGATTTTGTGGGATTTTATCTCCTAATTGATGTTTATTTGCTATTTATTTTAGGAAAGTTGATCTTTGAACAAATCTACTGTAATTATGGTAATTTGTGCAAAGAATCTTCAAGGGATGCTAATCAAGGAGACTCAATCAAATACTATTCAAGGAAACAAGGAAACTTAATTAAAGACAAATCAGGGAAACTTTTGCTGTCAAATCTTTTATAATAATTTGGGCATAGCTTTCACTCCAGAAGTTCAAATGACATGATCTCGGTGGATATGGAGAGTTAAGAAAAAAGATCTACGAATATTATGTTGACCACTATCACTTATTCAACCAGATTTGATGAGATATATTCAGCCCAAGTTAACGCATTTTATGAAGAAAAGTGGCAGCAACATTCAATTGCTTTATGATTTTCTAAATATTATAAAAGGACTTATTCTGCCATAGAAGAAAGCAAGGGGGCCAGATGAGGCTTTGGGGGAGAGGGCTTCCAGCCCTAGGAGAGCCAAGGAGATCATCAAGGAGAAAGGATTCAAGATCTTCATATTCTTGTTGTCTTGGATTCAATGGAGTTTACAATTTCCTATCTTTTGTTTTTCTATTTCTTGATGTTTTTCTAAACTCTTTCTAGCTAGAGTGATGATGTAACTTGAATGGATGATTTATTTGGATTGATAATTCTTAATTTAAGTTTTCTTTCATGATTGAGTGTTCATCTCTATTCTTAATGCTTTTATGACTTGATCAACCATAAATTGAACTGATGGTCATGCATAGAATTGGGAAATTCATGTGTGATGTTGCTTCTTGAGATAAACACCATGATTAAGCAATAATCTAGGAATAGATATTGTTGATTGTGTGGTATTACTTGGAATTTTGTTCATTCATGCCTTGTTCTATTTGGAATTAGACTAAGGAATTAGTTAATTCTAAATAATTGAAGAGAATTAATCTACCAAGGAATTGGGTTTTAATTAAATTAGATATCCCACCATCAATTCTTGAATTTGAATTTAAATTAAGAAAAAATCCAAATAATCGGAAAATCAAGTGAAATCGGATCTCTAGCATCTCACTCTTTGTTTGCTCAACCCCATTTAACTTAGTTAAAATTTTAGTTTTCTTTTTTAATTCTCTTCATTAATTTGCATCGTTTAAATAGTATCTAAATTAGTAATTTGGTACTTGACAACACAATTCCCTGTGGAGACGATAATTTACTCATCACTTTATTACTTGCGCGATTTGGTATACTTGCCAAATAGCCATCACCAAACACCTCCAACCTGAGCAAGAAACCAGATTATTGGAAGTCTTGAAGCAACACAAAAGGGCAATTGGTTGGACACTTGCAGACATTCCTGGTATTAACCCCTCCACATGTATGCCCAGGATATTACTTGAGGAGGAAACTAAACCAGTGAGACAACCCCAGAGGAGACTGAATCCTCTCATTCTAGATGTGGTGAAAAAAGAAGTGACCAAGCTACTGCAGGCTGGCATTATCTATCCCATCTCTGACAGCAAGTGGGTGAGCCCGGTGCAAGTAGTTCCAAAGAAATCCGGGGTGACTGTTGTGGCCAACCAGAAGAATGAGCTCATTCCAACCCGAGTGCAGAATAGCTGGAGAGTCTGCATTGACTACAGACGTATCAACCAAGCTACTCGGAAAGATCATTACCCCCTTCCGTTCATTGATCAGATCTTTGGAACGGTTGGGGGTAAGTCCCATTACTGCTTTTTAGATGGCTACACTGGATACTTCCAAATCCACATTGCACCAGAGGATCAGGAGAAGACCACATTTACTTGTCCCTTCGGCACCTTTGCTTACAGACGGATGCCCTTCGGCCTCTGCAATGCCCCTAGTACCTTCCAGCGGTGCATGGTGAGCATATTTTCTGATTTCTTAGAGGAGTGTATGGAGGTATTTATGGATGACTTTACTGTCTATGGTTCTTCTTTTGATTCATGTTTAGCCAGCCTATCTAGAGTACTGCAAAGATGCATTGAGACTAACTTTGTGCTAAATTTTGAGAAATGCCATTTTATGGTAGAACAGGGTATAGTTTTAGGCCATGTAGTATCCAGTAAGGGCATTGAGGTAGATCCTGCCAAGATTGATGTAATTACTTGTCTATTTTACCCCACATGCGTGCGGGAAGTGCGTTCTTTTCTTGGTCATGCAGGTTTCTACAGGCGCTTCATTGCCGACTTCAGCAAGATTGCTCTTCCACTTTCCCGATTCGCAGAAAGATGTAGAGTTCAATTTTGATGACAAGTGCAAGCGACTTTCAACCACTTGAAGCAGGCCTTGACTAGTACCCCTATCATCCAGCCACCTGACTGGACATTGCCATTTGAGTTAATGTGTGATGCTTCTAACTATGCAATAGGAGCAGTCTTGGCACAGAGAGTGGGGAAAGCTTCTCATGTGATATACTATGCTTCCAGAACTCTAGATCTTTGCTCGGGCCAAATATACCACAACCGAAAAAGAACTTTTAGCCATTGTTTTTGCTTTGGATAAGTTTAGATCATATTTGCTTGGTTCTAAGGTCGTTGTGTTTACCGATCATGCGACTCACGAAGTTCCTTTTGAAGAAGCCGGATGCAAAGCCCCGACTAATAAGATGGATGCTCTTTGCTCCAAGAGTTTCACATAGAGATCCGTGACAAGAGTGGAGCAGAGAACCTAGTGGCAGATCATTTGAGCCGCATTGAAAGGGCTTCAGATCCCTTCCCTGTACGGGACTCCTTCCTAGATGAGCAGCTTATGCAGCTGCATGGTAAGAACACCTTCCCTTGATTTGCTGATATGGTGAATTTCTTGGTTGCTACAGTTTTTTCCTCACATTTCACTCGTGCACAAATTTATAAACTTAAGAGTGAATCAAAATATTATGTGTGGGATGATCCATATCTGTGGCGATTTTGTAGTGACCAAATTATTAGGCGATGTGTGCCTAATCAAGAGTTTCATTCTGTTCTTAGCTTTTGTCATGCATTTGCATGTGGTGGACATTTTGGGCCTCAACGTACAGCTAGGAAAGTTTTAGACTCTGGTTTATATTGGCCTACCTTGTTTCATGATGCATATTTGTTCTGTAAGTCTTGTGAGCGATGTCGAGAACAGGTAACATTTCTTGCAGGAATGAGATGCCCCAGCAACCTCTACTGTATTGTGAAATCTTTGACGTATGGGGTATTGATTTCATGGGACCTTTTCCTGTTTCCTTTGGTTATGTTTACATTTTGCTAGCTGTTGATTATGTATCAAAATGGGTGGAGGCTAAAGCCACTCGGACTGATGATTCCAAAGTTGTTGTGGATTTTGTTAGATCACAGATTTTTTGCAGGTTTGGAATCCCGAGAGCTATCATCAGTGATCAAGGCACCCATTTCTCAGAATGCAGCATGGAGGGATTGATGAGGAAATATGGCGTGTTGCATAAAGTTTCTACACCTTACCATCCCCAGACTAATGGTCAAGCCGAGGTCTCCAATAGAGAGATCAAGCGCATACTTGAAAAAACAGTCCAACCTAATCGGAAGGATTGGAGCATGAGGCTTGAGGATGCTCTTTGGGCTTACCGGACCGCTTACAAAACTCCAATCGGGATGTCTCCATATCGGATAGTCTATGGTAAGGCATGCCACTTGCCAGTAGAAATTGAGCACAAAGCATATTGGGCTGTGAAGCAATGCAACATGAATTTGGCTAGGCGGCATAGAGCGGAAGTTGCGATTCTGAGGAATTGGAAGAGATCCGCCTAGATGCCTATGAGAGCACCCGACTCTACAAAGAAAAGACCAAAGCCTTCCATGATAAGTTTATTCTTCGGAAGGAGTTTTCAGTTGGGCAAAAAGTTCTCTTGTTTAATTCTCGCCTTAAGTTGATGCCTGGTAAATTAAGGTCTAGGTGGGACGGTCCGTTTGTTGTCACTAACATTTTTCCTCATGGTGCAGTGGAAATTAAGAGTGAAGCCACCAACAAAGTGTTCAAAGTTAATGGTCACCGCCTCAAAAATTTTTATGAAGGAGCTCAAGAGAACCTCGTGGAGGAAGTTCAACTGCAGGATGCCCTCTACCATGATTGATCACTACTGTGTTGAAAAAGAAAAAAAGAAAAAAAGAAGAAAAAAGAAAAAAAGAAAAAAAAAGCCACGATTAATGTCAATTGCTAGAGATTGAATCATTATTGGAGAGGACCCATCGCTCGTGCAAAATCTTCAATCACGCTGGCTAAGGACATTAAAAGTAGCGCTTCTTGGGAGGCAATCTAAGTTTTCTAACTCTTTCATCTTTCAACTTTGACTTATTTGCAATCACAGGAATCGAGACAGAAAATCGGTGCCAAGCGAGAAAATCTATCAGAGTTTGATTTTTCTGTCTTAATTTTGTTTATTTTTTGTTGACAGATGATTTTTCACCGGTTAAATGGCGGATAACGGTACTCCGTGAAAATCTTTTTCGGTCCCTTCCGTTACCCACAAACACTGAAATTTGTATATAATTTTACTCAATTTGTTTTTCTTCTTTCTTTCTTTCAAAATGGATAATCAGCTTGTCAACCTCCATGACGATTCCCTTCTCTCCCTCAAAATGCTTTAACTAACATTTATTATGCAAGGTTTGAGAGGTTAAGGATGCTTATGCACAAAGGCATCCTGCGGATATACGTTGGATAATCGAAGCAAAGGTCCGAATCACGGGGAATTTTCTGATGCTCTTGTTTCATATATGCCAGGGCTAGGCAAAAGTTCATATGCAAAAAAGAGAAGAGCAAAAAGGTTACGAGTCTGCTATAAATGTGCAAGGTGGACCTGTAACACAAAATGCAGATCAATTGGAATGGCGTCTATAAATCGACTTGATAAAATTGACTTCATTAAGGATGGCATGAGTAAGGAGTCTTTAGATAACATTCTATTGACTCTTGAGACGCATCCTAGTGGAGATGTGCAAAGAGTACTTCTCGATTTATGGCCAATATTCCAAGATGAACATAAGCGTTATAGTCTCGGGAATCTGACTCAAAAAGACCCTGTTTGCCAATTTTTAAGAAAATTGGATGGGAAGCCGACCATTGGCCCATAGAGAGCATTCAAGCCGTTACTGGACGTAAAACCAGAGGAATTTGTGAGCCACAATCACACCTCCTGTAAGTATTATTTTTATTTTTGTTTTTGTTTTTGTTTTTCTTCTTGTTTATTAAAAAAAATCAAAAAAAAAAATTAAAAAAAAAATCAAATCAAAAGTAGCTGTATTCTTTTGAAATATGCATTGCATATTTTCAAACTTCTTCTGACACATATAGATTAGTCTTTTATCCTTGTCATATAGCTATTATCATTGCTATGCTTATTTTCCAACTTACCTGACACACGGTTCTACCCCCTCCTTTATAGGTGCAATTATTACATTTGAGTTTTGATTCTTTAAATAATGCACTTTGCTCTCTTCAGATCATTGATAAGGTGAGAGTACAAAAAAAAAAAAGAGAAAATGGAAGTCACTTCAGTTCGTCGGATCAAGAGTGCTTGTGTCTTTTGTGGATCTAATCCTGGGAAAGATAAAGAGTTTGTAAATATTGCACACCATCTTGGTCGAGTGCTAGCTGAGAGAGAAATCCATTTAGTTTACGGAGGAGGTAGTCTTGGGTTAATGGGTTGTGTAGCAACTGCTACACATTTAGGAGGTGGCAAAGTCCTTGGTGTCATTCCCAGTCCTTTATCTACCAGCAAGCCCATTGGAAAAACATTAGGGGATGGAGTAATGGTATTTTGCATGCACCAACGCATGAACATTATGATAGCAAATGCTGATGCCTTTATTGCCCTACCTGGTGGTTTTGAAACATTGGAAGAACTCTTTCAAATTACATCCTGGTCACAGCAGAACTTTCACCAAAAACCCATAGGTATATTAAATGTTAATGGTTTTTATGACAGTTTGTTTTGTTTTCTTGATCATGCTGTAGAAAAAAGGTTCATCTCATAAGCGACCCGTCAAAGTCTTGTAACTGCTGCAACTCCTAAACAATTGCTCGATCAACTCAATGCATTTGTACCACAACGTGATCTAGTAATGGCTCCACGGAATTGGGAACAAGGCAGCAGCAGCAAAAAGCAAAAACTTGATTTGACTTTGTCTTTGTGAATTTTTGTTTTCTCTTATGGTTTTAGTTTTTTGTAATTTTTCTTATTTCAGGCCCGATTTGCAGTTTTCTGGTAAGACCTTCTACACTCTACCTATCTTTATTTTGACATTGGGGACAATGTCTTTAATTAGTTGGGGGGAGGGATAGTTGACATTACCATGTACATAGTTTAGTTAAAAAAGAAAAAAAGAAAAAAAAAGCTAATCTTTATTGTTACTAACTTTTTAGATGTATGATGGCAGAGTAAGGAGTAGTTTTGCTCTTGAGACGCATCTTAACTTGCATTTCATAATAGGTCTTAAATCATCTTTGTTCTTGTATATATATTAAAAAATAAAATAAAATAAAATAAAAACACACACACACACACATAATTTTGATCTTTTCAATTGATTTTGATACAAGCATGTGCTGAATCTGAGCTTAATTGATGATAAAAGTATGCAAAACAGTTTATAGTTGAATCATTTTCATGATATACATGTGTATATGATTGTGGATATTAGGAAGAAGGCATGGTTGAATTGAGTGAATGTTCCATACCTATGTGAGTTTTGGGCTTTTCCAAGTTTGATACTTACACTTGGTTATTTTCTTTCATAAGTGATGTTAATTATGAATTTATTTTCTAGAACTTGCATTGAATCGATTTGAGATTACATTGGTCTGTATATTGCATGAAAATGACAGAGGCATTTTTTCTTGACTTAGCTACTTTGGCCAAATAAACCTACCTTGCATTTATCCAATATTAACTCCCTCTGAGCCTATTTGCCTATTCTTTGTTCTTAGCTCATTACAAGCTTTGAGTGAAAAACCATGTTTTACCTTACCTTAGGGAATGGGAGAGCATTGATTTTCTTATTGGAGAAGTTCTTTTGCTTGCAATGATTTAAGTGTGGGGGAATTGGTGTGCTGATACGAAATGCTTGGTACACAAAAAATAAACAAAAAATAAACAAAAAAATAAACAAAAAAAAGAAAAGAAAAAGAAAGAAAAAAAAATAAAAAAATGAAGGAATGGGTGAAGAGAATGAGCATTTTATGGTTTTGGATAAAAAAATTTATTCGTTCTACTTGAGTTACTCCTCAATGCTCTTTTATTCTCTTTAGTTTTAACCTGCTATTATCCATATTGTTCCCTTCCTTCACCTTATAAATTCCATTACAACCTTTTTAAAAAGACCTCTTGATTTTTGCAATTTATTTGATCTAAGTAGTGGAGAATTGATGTATATGCAAGCCTATGGTAAAATACTTTCATAATTTGACTGAGTTGAGCGTAAATAGTTAACCTAAACACCTTGTGTGATTTGAGTGTCACTTGTGAAGAATTTTACTCAATCTGAACATGCCTATTTCTGATTAAAGCATGATTATGCTATACTTTATTCTCAATTGATTTGATTCAACTATTCTTTGTTAAGCATACTTGACTTATTAATTATGGTTTATATTTGATACAATGTTTGTATTTAAAAAATTAGTTGAATTGATTAAATAAAATATTACATGTTTGTGGGTATCATCCTGGTAAACCCTCACGAGACTACAACTCGTCCACTAGGGACACCTAGGGGTTTAAAGGCTTGTGGCACATGCTAAGTGCCATCGTGTTTTCCTACGAAAATGGATTAGATTAGGTATAATCAGTTTTTTTTATGTTTAGTTTAATAATATGATGTTTCTTGTTTTTCTTTAGTTTTGTTCTTATGTGTTTTGCCCAGGAGTACAAAAGCTTAAGTGTGGGGGAATTTGATCAATCAATTTGAGACACTTATATTAGCTTTGTATTAGGCTTCATTAGATGTTTATTGTGCCCAATATTAGTATTTTAGATGAGTTTAATGTTGTTGGGCTTCATTGGGTTTTAATGTAAATATTGGATAATTTTTGGATTTTGATGCATTTTGACCTTTCTTCCTTGGTTAGGCCATAACTTGGGACTCGGTGATCCAATTGAGGTGATCTTGGTGTCTTTGGAAAGCTAAGACAAGGATCTACAAGTTTCATGAAGAACTCAAGAGCTGGATCGGACTTCTAAAGGCCCAAAATAGCCTTGCAATACAGAGTGAGTTTGCTGTCACGGAACCATCTGGGCAGTATGCACATATTGGACTATATAGTGGGTTATAGGCCTCCTCTTGGGCTGAAACTTGGTCATTTGAAAGATAAGACCCATATCTCTAACTTCACTGAAGACCATTTTGTCAATAGATGTCGTTTTAGGCATGATAATGAAGCTACAAGTTGGTCTGAATTTGGAAACACGTTCTTCCAACCTAACTTGAGGTAGGTGCAGTGTTTTTGGCATTTCTAGAGTTCTAAAAGTCCAAATGACATGATTCAAATTGGAGATTTTCAAGGAGACAACTGGCTACAACTTTTATGAAGACATCCAAGCCAAAATGCACCGTCTAGGTGATGAATTTGGAGCCAGAAGTCGGATAAGAGTTGTTGACTAAAAGCCACCAACCATACACCAACCCACCTACCATGCACCAACCCACCAACCATGCATCAAGCTTCCATTTTTGACAATTTTCATATTCTTATAGCTTGTATTCAGATTATGTACATGTACAAATTGGCTTCTAGGATTAGTATAAATAGACCCAACCTCTTTGTATTAGAAGCATTCAATTTGGAAGTAAGTTTCAAGAAAGTTTAAGTATTTGTGAGAGTTTTCTTTCTCTTCTTCTCCATTCTCTTTGTAATTTCGTTTTTGTTCTTTAAATTCTGAGTTCTTCCGTCCCATCCATGGAAGGCTAGGCTCTCATAATCAATCCAAGGGATTAGCCATCTTGTTGTTTAATTTGGAGATCTTGTTTTGCTTGTTCATATTTCTTAATTGTTATTCGAGTTTCTCTTCTTCCTCTTTTGATTTTTATCTAGATTAAATTGCTTAATTTGATTTAGATGTTGATGTGGTAATAGCTTTATTATCATGTATTCAAAGAGGATCATAAAGATTAAACAATATATTAAAGCTTTTTGATAGATTGTTTAGCTTGGTTAAATTCTAGATCTTAAGTTAATCTATGTTGGATGGTGCTTACTTTATCTAACCTTGGTTAATCAAATCCTAAATGCTTATCTAGTAAAGAATTCTTGGATCATGTTAAGGCTTCTTGATGTGATCTAAGGCCAAGAACATGGTTAGCAATTAAGTGAATTCCTTGTGATCAATGATGAGTTAAACTCAAGATCGGTAAATTTCCTTGGATTGGTTGTTTCTTTAGATTTGTTTACAACTTTGAATCTCCTACTTTTATTAATCTTGTTAATCAACAAGAAACCCCCCCTTTCTAATTATCTTGATCTAATTAAATCTTTGTTTTTGAATCCTTGAGAGACGATTCGGTTCATTCTCTATACTACAAATTAGTTTGTGAACCGGTTATTTTATTTCATAGGTCTCGACAACCTCTTGTCACTAACTTAACAAATTTTTAACAAAATTGAAAATATAAATACATTTAATATATATATATATATATGGGTAGAGATCTATTTACACCAAGTGTAAGTCTTGACACTGCTCAATAATTTTTTATATAATATGAATTTAACCAATCTAACCGTTGAATTGAAAGTTCTCATAAGATAGATTAAGCCCATAACATTTCTTACAATTAAAAATTTATTTGCTTTTTCATCGCATTAATTTATTTTAACGTATAATATGGTTTTAACATGTAAGTAAATTGTCTACTATTAGATTAGATAACTATATATGTCCAATTTATTTAAAAATTGATATGCATGATCATTAAGATAATAACATATGATTCAACGGTTAGATTTGTTAAATTTATATTTTACAAAAAATTATTGAGTGATGTAAGTATATCAAGATTTAAATTTGGTGATAATGATACTAGGTAACCAGACATTCCTTTACAGGTACGATGACATTTCACTTTTGATTGAGTTTTGATTGCTAACATAAAAGGAAAAGAGAGTAGCTATTACGAAAAGAGATGGTATCGTATGGCTGTTTCTGTATTTGATTTGGCATTCTCTATATGTTATGTGGATAGATAGATTCCTTGACGTAGTAAGCTGGAATTTTGTTATTTATAACTTTGGTTATTTTTTGGTCTTTTTTTTTCGGTTTATTTATTATTTTTGTTTTATTTTCTCTTTTTCTGCTAAATAAATTGTTTATTCTTGTTTTCTATGTTGGTTCTTTACTCAAATAAGCATTTTCTAGAAACGGGTGGTTATGATATGGCTGAAGAAAGTATTGCTTCAGATCTCATCATTAATTATGCGAAAGAAATCCTTTACTAAGGAAAGATTACAGATTTTGCAATTGATTTCAATATCTTCTTATCGTATCTATTTTAGGTGATTATATAAATCCTATGAATATGAAAGGGAGTTCATAATTAATTAGTGTAGATTACATTCCAACTTTCTTCAACCAAATATGAAAGGGACTTCATAATTATTCTTAGAAATACTATATATATATATATATACACACACACACACAAACATTTTTCTGGATTTTCTTGATTGTTGGCAAATCTATTCTTAACAAAGAAGGCTTGTGTAGATTTTTAAAATAAAAAAAATCAACAAATATGGAATTAAAGTAATTTACTCTTATAATTAACTCTTGAATTACATTCTACTTTTGGGTTTATTTGTACGTATTTATCTACCAATCTTTCACCTGGCACTGCATTAAACCTGATGTGTTGCTTGGTACAGCCAAAAGGGAAAAAAAAATCCAGACATTTACGTTATTTTCAAGTTTTGTCCAATCTATCCATTCATTCCATTGTGTTATGGGATGCTGACAAATTATAACTCTTTTACTCTATTTTCAGTTTTTTATTCGATTTTCTAATTTTCTATCGATCGAGCACAAATGTTTGGTTTAAAAAGTTTGAATATCAATCCAATTCTTACGTCACACAAACTACCAAGTTGAAGATATGTTGAGATTTTTTAAGTCATCATCTTTATTCATGGGCTTCTTATGTATTTTTTAATGAGCTAAGTCAGAAACTATATTTAATGGACTTAAAATCACATCTTGATCCAAAATTATTATAAATTTATGAATATATTATACTTATATAAACGTCAGTTAATTCATTTTCACCCATATTCCTCTTATTCTTAAATTCCTAAAAAGATGTTCTTGTTCCTTTTAACAACTACTTTTTCGGTAATTGCTTTTTATTTATAAGGGATGGATCGCATTTATGCAAATTTCATTTCTCCCTCACTCCTTACACTGAGCTTAAATTATTCCCTATTGGTTTATTCTATAATTCTGAGAAAAACTTTGAAATATTAAAAAGGTTTCAATCCATTATTTTTTCACTATTATTAATATGAATCTTCAACAACTCGATTGTATAATTCATCTCGTATGACTGAACAATTATGTAATTTACTTAGTAATATTAATAATACTTCAAATTCAAATAACATTAACATTATATTTTATTTTTCAATTTAATTCATTTCAATTAAAAACATCACTTATATTTTTTGGTACATGATAACACAGATATTCGAAACAATGACTTTCAGCACATTAAGAAAATAAGTTCCACTAAAAACTATAAAAATATATTTAATATAAAACATGTCTTACACAAAAACAGTATAAAATATCAATATTGAAAATCAAATCTCTAAATTTTTTAAAAAAATTGTATAAAGAGAATATCATAAAATTATTAAGCAAAACATAGTCTATTATATATTAAAAGCTCATTTGGTGGCAAACTAGCTTCTAACTGGACACGACTCAAGTCTTTAAGACTTAAGTGTGATGTTAACATCGGAGGTTAGATCCTTCACTAAATCACCTTTCTCTCTTCCATATTTCAATACTTGCCCTTCCAATGTAATAAAATAAAATAATCTCATGAGCTTAGCTCACTTAGTATAAGAGACATTTGATGTTAGTGTCAAGTGCGAGATTCGATTCCTAGTAAATGCACACTTCTTTCCTCCTCCCTCTTCCATATTTTGGTACTTGCCCCTCTAATGTAATAAAATAAAAACAATCATGTGAGCTTAACTCACTTAGTAAGAGATATTTAATGTTAGTGTTAGGTGTAAGATTCCATCCCTAACGAGTGCACACTCTTTTTTCCCTCCCTTCTCCCCTTCCCTTTCCCTTGGAACCCCCTTCAGGGGTTGTCCTTAAGTCCCACCCTAGAGGTGGGGCCGCCACTAGGCCCAGCAGGGCCAGGTACCAAAAATAAAATAAAATAAAAATAAAAACACATTGGGTGTATGAACTTCACACTAAGATTTTTGGATTCCACCAAAAGGAATTGGTCAATCTAATAAGATTTGTGACATAGCCTAACATTGGAATATGATTATCTCCCTTTTTTTATGAATATAATTATGATTTATTATCACTATAAAGGTTTTTTACACTGTCATCTAATGATGTTTTAACATATTATTAAAGAGTTAGATTTTCTAAATAATTACTATGATAGTCAAATTCTTTTAATGATGTGACAATATATGATTGGATGACAGTGCAAAAAAATTTTTTACACTGATGACAGTGGATTAAAATTAAACTTTTTTTTATTACCAAAAACAAACTTCAATTCTTCTCCTTCTTCATACTCTCGAAATGATTTTGTTTCTCTCATTCATCTTTGCTAATTGGTAATTTAATGCAACAAAAATAAGTTTAACGAAGATGGAAGAATGAAGATGCCTCAACGACTACACCTGCAATGTGGACCTTTGTTTTGCCGTTTTCTGTTTTATTGTGTCGACATTTGCTATGTGGATCCCAATGGGGACCCTCGCCATCATAAACCTTGCTTATCCACCATTATTAATCACCCATATCATTATCATTATGTTTAGGATTTTGTTAATAAAATATCTCATTTCTCATAGCTATCTTATGTGCTTGGCATTACATTTGCTTCTATTCCCAATTGGTCCTATATATATCCAAAGCCTCTGTTTCATGGTCCATTGTTAATGAACTCAATTAGTGCATCCTATTACACCACTTTCGTACCCAAAACATTTATGAGGCTTATTGCCTGTCATTCACAAATGTTTAACTCTCAATTTGAAGGGCACAGCCATCCTCCTATAACACACAAGTGTTTCTTCTAACCTAGAAAGGTAAAAAGAGAAACAAAAGGATGATTTGGTCCAAAAAAGGAAAAGAAAAAGCAAAGTTGATTTGGTTCACATAATGTTTTCGCATTTATATAAGTGAATTGTTTAGGGTGAAAATTTGTTAAGATTAACAATGCAATTTCAGAAAACAATCGAGGAAGAGAATTACTTCCTTTAATTTTTTTTTATAATCCCCTAATAATAAATTAACGCATTCAAGTGCATCGGCAACAAATAAAGAAAAAAGAAATATAATAATGAAATTAAAAGACAAAGAAGTAAATGCGAAAGAAAATGAAATCAAACAAATGAAATGCAATAAAACCTGATGAAAGTATAAGAACTTCAATTAAAATCACTATAAATATCTGTCATTTTGAACAATCAGAGTGATCTGAGGATTTCTTAAATTTCATACCCCTAACATAATGCCCTACAACTAATGTTTATAGACATGCAACTTAATTGTCTACAACTTAATTACTTGACACTTAGGTGTTCATGTGTCTCTTATTATATTGACACATGTTACAAAACATTACAAAAAAAAATCCTAAACTACTTGAGATTATTGCTGCTTTTAACCGTCTTCCCTTAATTGTAATTGCCTCCAACTGCACGTGTTCATAACCATTTGATTTCAACCATCTTCCTTAATTGTAACTACCTCCAACTGCTTGCGTTCATAACTGTTTACTTTTAACCGTCTCCCTTAATTATAATTGCCTCCAATTGCTCACGTTTATAACTGTTTGCTTTTAACTGTCTCTCTTTAATTGTAATTACCTCGACTGCTCAAATTCATAATTACTTGCTTTCGGCTATCTTCATAATTACTTGCTTTCAGCCGTCTCTCTTTATTTGTAACTACCTTTAACTACTCACATTCATAATTACTTGCTTTTAACCATACTCTCTTTAATCGTAATTGACTCTAACTGCTTGCGTTTATAACTGCTTGCTTTCAACTGTCTCCCTTTAATTATAACTATCCCAAATTGTTCACATTTATAATTGCTTGGTTTTAACCGTTTTCCTTTGATTGTAACTACCCCCAACGGCTCGTCTTCATAACTACTTGCTTTCAATTGTCTCCCTTTCTAAATACAAAATGAGAACTTTTGCTAAAACTAAATTCAAGATCTAATGATTAAAAATTTAGTGACACCTTCTCTTTTATAATATATATTTATTGATTATATCTAAAATACATTTGAGTCAAATTATATGGAAAGATGAAGGGTTTGGGTAGTGAGAGAAGGGAGAGAGTATGCTAGAGTAGAGGCAAAACAATTTCAGTAAAATTCAATCTTAGGATCAAACAATTTTCAAAAGTATACTAAAGCAAAGGCAAAGCAGTCTCAATAAAATTCAATCTCATGATCAAACAATCCTCAAAGAGATTTTATGTAATTAAGTTAAAGTTTTTAGGCCAAATGTTAGATAATTGATATAGGGAAAATAAGAAGAAGAAAAAAACTAGATATTTTTTCTCTTCTTTCCCAGAAAAGCACTCATGTTTATATAAATTATGTACAATATATAAAATTTCAAAATAGCGTAAAACAAAATACCACTCTAAAGGACTAAATCTAATATGCTAAACAATGTTATCATTTGTCTCTCTTTATCAGTGAGTTTTTTTGATACCATATGAAGACTCGATGTCCTTATCTATCCAATTTCTGCAAATGACTTTGCCAACTGCCACTCCATGCTCTTTATCCATAACTCAAAACAGCAACAAATCTGAGTTATTTTAACATTTAAGGTGGGAGGGGAAGAAGAGCAAAGAGGCCCCACCCAGTTTTGTTTGGGGTTAGACAAGATAAAAAGATAAGGCCATAGCATAATGCCAGGTCAGGTGAGTTCCTCCTCTCACTCTCTAGTCTCTCCTTCCCAAACTATGTGCCTATAATGAACCCAAAACCAAAAGGAGCAAAACAAAACAAAACAAAACAATCTCGGAAAGGAAAAGTCAAAATTGGGTTCAAACTAAATGGCCCCTTGGATTTGAGGGCATTGGACTAAAGGGTAGGGGGCTGTTTATTATTATCCACTTGGGTACTCGTGGCAGTAAAAGGATGGGATTTGCTTCAAGGTCCCACCCCAAAATACTCACTGAGCCACGTGGCTCAAATCTGTTAACCTCTGGACATGTTGAATTGAAGGACTAGGAAGAGAAAAACACTACAGAAACACAAAAAAGCAGAGAAATAAAGACACAGCAAGAGGGTACTCTCTAGCTCTCTGTTTCTTTCAGTTTTTCTCTCGGGTTGGTGTAAAGGAAAATCAAAATCCAAGAAAGAAAATAATAAAAGTTGAAACTTTTACCTCATAAACCGTCTTTTCTGCCCTTATAAATTGGTGTGAGCGACGGTTTCATTTGAAACACTCTCTCTCTTTCTCTCTCTGAGCAACCTTTCACGTGTCTCTCCCTATCCTTGTTTTTCTGTTCTCTTCTTTCCTCACTCTGTTTGTTTCCCGAGAAAAAAAAACTTGATTGGTTTTTTCTTATTTAAGGCCTTTCTTAAGCGGTGGTTGATGTACCTTTGTGGGGTTCTCTATATATAAAGATTCTCACTTTTGTTGAAGTTGAGGTAGAGATTTTGATACATAGGTTTAAGGGTGGTAAGAGGAGAAAATGGAAGGAAAGAAGCAAATGGGTTCTTCTTCTTCCTTCACTTCTGAGCTCTTTGGGTCCAAGGAGTCTCACCCATCTTCTTCTGGGATTTTCGGGTCTATATTTTCTTCTCCATCGCCTAAGGTGATGTTTTTCATTTCTATAGCTTCTGTTCTGCTTCTGTTTTATGCTTTGGCTTAGTTTAGTTTTCTAATGTTCAATTCAATCCCTTTGCTTTTTCTGCATTTCATAGTTGAGCTGAGGATTTTTGCCATGTATTAGTCGTCCTCTGCTCAAAGTTTTGATTTTTCTTCTAGCTATATCTTTCACCATATTTATTTTCATCCTTGCTATGAGTTTTCAGAGGTTTTAATTGAGGAACAGAGGTAACAGACAATGAGCATTTACACCTGATAAATTTATTAAGAGCTGATAATTAAATTTAGCTAGCTTTTGAAGTTCTTCTTTGAATCCTAAAGTTGGGTTGAATCATAGCAAGTTCATTGCATATTGATTCATGTTGAAGCAGCTCTGAGAGTTTTTCTGGGTTGTGTTGATTTTTAGGTGTTAGGGAGAGAATCTCTGCGCTCTGAATTGAATGGGAAAACTGCCAGGCACGCATGGAGCTCCAAAATTGGTACTCAAGGTAGGTAGGCTCTGTTTTAGCCTCTCCTTTTACAGATTTTGGCAAGTATCTATCATTTTTGGTAACGTTTTAAATGTAATATTGACAAAATCACATAGCAGCTCATTTCCTGTTGGCACTGTTTTCCATTTTCTGAATTTTCCTTACTGTCCTTGTGTCTCAATTTTCTGTACCCTTGAAAGTGTTCTTGTTTCAATTCAGCAACTTCCTATTCTCTTGACGGCTAATTATTATTTTTATATTTGAAAAGCTCATAAAATAAATTTATTTGTACCTTTTTGTTATTGAGTTTGCATATATGAATTAATAGCTACAAATAAAAGCCGCACATATACAAACTTCCCGCATCACAGTAGCAGCAACACCCGCAATTGTAGTAACCGCAACGCAGCGTATCTATTGGACCAATTCTTTAATAGCTTTAGATATAGTATTGCTTTTCAATTTTTCTTTTATCCTATGTCTCCCTGCCTTATTCTTGCTGTCAATACAGATGACATCTCCAAAGGCTATGATGGTGAAACTCAGAACACAACAAATAAGGATATGAGTTCCATCTATCAGGATCAAAGAGTTCAACCATGTCACCTTAGTTCATCAATCTATTATGGTGGCCAGGACATATATTCTAATCCTCAGAGTACAGAGAATGAAGGATTAAACTATTTGGTGAGTGCATTTATTAAAATTATTTTTAAATTTTGTTATAATATATCTCCAGAAATGATATCAAGGGGATAACCAACTGCAGACTAGACGTATGTCTTTTGTAAACATTATTTGGAGGGATGACTTATACTTTAATCCGTGCTAACTCCTATAAAACATAAATATTGATAATGAAAATGATGAGTAACTAGATAGAAATATGCAGATATCAAATCAACCCCATTTTTATTAATTTAACATAGATGAGCCCTATATAGAGTTCAAGACAGATTGAATTATATTCTCAAGAAACGGTTATTATTTGGGTTTATTCTATTTTATTTGGTTGATAATTTTTTCTAGTATCAGGAATGCCTAACCTGCTGTACCCAAAAAAAAAAAAAAAACGGAATGCCTAACATGATTTTTGATTTATCAGCACAAGAAAGATGGGGGAGAAGATGATTCAGGAAGTGCTTCAAGAGGAAACTGGTGGCAAGGTATGACATATACCTGTCTAATAGATTTGTGGTCTGAAATTTTGCAAATTGCTTGTACTGGTCTGTCATAATTTTCTCATACTTTTTCTTTCTTATAACTTTCTATCCACAGGGTCTCTCTATTATTAAGATCACCCTTGCCAAGGGATTTGCTCCTCAAGGTATATGGTTTGCCGAAAACTATAGCCAAATGGCAGTCTAGATATATGATTGCTTTTCCTTCCTTTAAACTCAAACTTGGATGAAAGTAATTCTTAGAAAATAAAGGAGAGGATTGTTATGAAGGGTTTGAAATAATCAAATAGGCTGAATGAGGAATTGAAAGAACAAACATGGAGCTTACCTCAGCCTCTTCACCGACCCATCAGGGCAAAAGTGTAGGGGGAGGGCGAGGATAATGAAAAGTAGAAGATAATAACTCCCATAGAAAGCCTAACATCTTCCCCCATGCATAACAATATTGAAAATCGTAAGGAAAAGTATCAGACTGAGCATGATTAGAGGATCTTACCTTTTCTGAATACATACTTGTATTATATATGCATCTGACCATGTTTCTAGACTTCTCGTTATATTTCCTGTTCTTCACGTTCAGATTTTTATTTGTGTTTGGTATTCATCAGTTGCATGCATATTGCAGGTCAATAGGAGGAGGATAGTTTAGTAGTATAGTCCATCTCTTGTTATATGGAAGAATTATACAGTAATCAGAACGTTGTGGACGGCTAGTTCCTTTCTCAGGCCAAGGAACAGAATCATAATATGAACCCGTAATCATTTGCGTTACTTTCTATTTTACTGTAAAGAACATTGTACTCGGTCATTGTATTGTAAAAGTCGTATGCTCCATGTATCATGAGGTACTCTTATGTGGCTGAAACTTTCAAGATATTTACTTTAACGGGAGAAACTCTCTTTACTGGTTTCCCCTCTCTACTTTGTATTTCAGATATGATGACTGATGAATATGCATGTATCATCAGCTGCTCTTATGTGGCTGAAACCGAAATCATTTACTTTGATGAATATGTCATGTGGTAGGGTTCTTGTCTCTCCTACATTTGTGTGGTTTTGAAATTTCTTTTAGGGTAAAAAATTCGAGCTTTTTTTCATACTATTTACTAACCACGTACACATGGTGGGGTTAGATTCTTATGCCAGCTTTGTAGATTCTTCAGTCATTTTTTGCTGCACATTGATAGGTTAGATGTTGCAGTACTGGGAAAGGTTAGATGTTGCAGTACTGGGAACTATCAAATTTTCCTGGAAACAGTAAAAAAAAACCATAGGTTCATGAACCATCTTCGTACCCATGAAAGTCGAGAAATTGCCATGCATTGCTAAAAGTTAAAACACCCTTCAAACAGGGGTGTGGCCCAGTAAGCATAATCATCTGGAAACCTGTCCAACAGCTCGTTAACTAACCTGTCCATTCAATTTCTTATCTTAGCTCGAAAAGATTTCGAGTCTCAGGTTATTCCTCATCCAAAACATGACCCATCACATATCCTTATCCTTATCCATCAATGGTGGGACAAACAAGGCCTGTAGGGGCCATTGTGTCTGGTCGTTGAAGTTGTTTTTTTCTTTCGTCTTCTTTTTTCTCTCTTTTTATTTATAAAGTACGTTAAAGATATTTGGTTCTTGACAAAGATACCACTACTACAATTAGGCACAGTTCACTATCCAAGTACCAACACATATTAGTTCACTATCCAATGTTCTGCTATGTTCTAGGATAAAGCATAGTTACCGGTTCTCCCTCAATCCTGTAAATTGCGTATCAATTTTTGGGTATTAATTTTTGGTATTTCATGGGTAAAGAAATTTTTAAAATTATAATTTTAAAAAATAATGTACTGTGTATCTATACCCATATCCATATCATGTACTAAAAAGTATTGTGAACATATCCATATCCATATCATGTACTAAAAAGTATTGGGAACTTGGTAATGGGACAAAGGACACAGGAAAAGGTAGCCGTTAATGTATAAGAGAGGTGTAGATAAATTAAACACTAACATTGCATGTTTTATTTAGGAAGGACACCAGTGAACTGCTAGCTATTATTGATTAGAAAGATACCAGAAAATAAAACATAGTTGTAGTCACATTAGTAGCTAACACTATGGTGCCTTTACGCCCAGTCCTTCTTGTTTTCAGCAACAATCTTAAGGCAGAGTGTAAGCTGCAAAAATTAGCAATTTTATGAGTAATGAACTACTTGTTAGACCAAGAAAAGGGATGTAATATAAGAAAAAGTGAGAAATAAGAGAAGAAAAATTAATAAATTATACTTACGTCCACACTTGTAACCAACAGGGCGATTAGCGATGTTGCAGCGCTTGGGGATGGTTACGGCAATCTGAGGGTTGACTCCAGACATTTTGGCTGTGTTAGAGAGCATAACAGCACAGAGGCAACTTGGGTTCTGGCCAAGTTTCTTGACCTGACCACAGCAACTCTGAGAAACACTAGCATTTTCATCTTGTGCTGCTGTGGCACAAGGAGCAAGCTTAAAAGCTTCATTGTCTGGAGTGGTAGACCTCCCACATTCTCCTGCAGCCTCCACTCTATGAATCCCTGAAATGCTAACAAAGACTAGAAGCCCAAGAAGGAAGAAGACCTTGATATGAGCCTCCATTTCCCAATGTCTCTATGATCAGTGAACTACTTCACTATCTCACAATGTAACAATCACCTGCCTCTGATGGGATTTTATAGCCTAACTTGTACCCAAAAAGTGCTAGGTCCACTCACCCACCTGGGATTAATGGAGCTTGCACTAGGACAAAGGGTGAGTTTCTTATTGCACCACTTTGCTATAAACAAAACTGGTCTAAACACAATCCGGTTGCTTCTCTTGTCAAATCAAGGTAGGTGTCTTTGCCAAGATAGTTCTTTTTGTTGTTGATCCTTCTAGATGTAGCCATTACTCACATTACGCTATTCGGAAGAGCATGATATCTTGCCACCTCATTAGCCATTATCACTTCCTCATTATTACTTACTTGAAAATTGAAATTACGAGTGTTCAAAAGTTTTAAATAAATCAGTTAAATCAAATTTGTGTTTTGTCATGTTCAACTTTGCCTAAAAAAATGCTAACTGAATCTAATACTTAAGTTATGAGACTCTCTTACCTAATATGTTAGTCTTTTGGGATAGACTCTTATCACGAGCTTAAGTCGTAACAATTGATGTTTTCATTGAGAGCCTTCCAATGCGAAAGAGACAACCTAAAAAGAAACGATTTAGGAAGAATCGTTAAGAAAAAAGGTATTAGAAAGATTAGAGTGAAAGTCACTCGGCCGAGTAAGCACATCCAAAGTGGGTCGTTGAGGACGCCAACTTTGAAAGAAGTATGCAATGTTATGTCCTACGAAAAGACAACTTAATGTACTTAAATCATGAAACTCTCTCACTTAATAAATTTGTCTTTTAGGATGTGCTCTCTATATAAGTGTAGTTGTAACAATGTTCAAAATTGTAAACCAAATTGATTTTTTTTTAAGATAAGTGTACAGTTTAGTTTAAGGTTTCGTGCAATGTTGTTAAAGTCGAACTGGACAGTGAGCCGGAAAAGTTTCCAGTTCAGGTTCAACCGGTTCAACCGGTTTAACCGTTTGGTCGAACCGGATGATGTCATAATTACATATTAAATAAACAAATAAAAAAATATACATATGCATAACTCATAACACACATTATCAATAATAAAATGCATAATAAGGTTTTGGGGTTTCAATTATTAAGCCTTATATCACTCTCAGTTGAGTAGTTAAGTGATTGAGAAATTAAAAAAGATAAAAAAAATAAAAATAAAAAGAGAGAAAGGGCCGGTTCAATCCGATTTTGCCCGATTTTGACCGGTTCAACCCAGTTCAACTATGAATCTAGTTCTAGCATTAAACCAAAACCGGATGAGGACTCGGTTCACGGTCCGACCGGCTGGTCCGGTCCGGTCCGAACATCACTGGTTTCGTGAGTGAACTGATGTTATACATAATATTGACTTGTTATTTTGCTATTTTATTATTGGACGATTGCATTAGATTTTATTGTTTTTTAATATATACTATTAGACAACGTTTTGAGTTTGAGAGTAGGTTATGCACTATTATTTTTATAATTTCTGTTATTTTATTGTTGCTATTGGATACTATTTTTTCAATGTGTTAAGTATTGATAATGTATTAGTAGAATTTAAAACATTAATGAACAATTATTAGAAATCGAACCAAATTAGGAATTCTATTGTGGTTTGGTTTCTAAAGTTTGTGAACCGTGAAATATATTCTAGTTCAAGATTAACTCAGACCAAATCAGACTGGACCGTGAACACCACTACCTGAAACACCCATACCTTTTTATGAAAGTGTGTGATCAACTTTAAGCCACTACTACCACCGGCCTCCACAACACTAGCAAACACTCTGCTCGTTGGTGGGCAACTTGAAAGTGTATATTTCTATATATCTGGCCACCTACCTATCCCTTGTTACCACTTGATTATTTGATTTCGAGATCGAATCTCAATTAAGTTGTTTTGAATTGTGACATTACAAATGATTATGAATTATATAATATTTTTTACATATTTAAATATTTTTAAATATTTTATTTAATATATCTTGCCTAAATTTTTTTTAAAATTATCATATTTATGTATTGTATCATATCGGATACCATACTCAAACTCAAATCCATGCAACATAGGTTTGCACTTTAGTTTACCTTTTCTCTCCTCACTCAAGGTCTTAGACTTCCTTTGAAAAAAAATATTCCGATGGAAATGACTCAAATTAGACTTACCTATGATTCCCACTGGCCAGTGGGAATTACTTCCTCACAGGATTTTGAAAACATATTTCCATTTTTTATTTTTCTATATCATTCAAAGTGATTCAGTGAAGTTGAGTTAGGGGGAATTAATTAGCATATAGAAGATCCCTACTAGAGTCATCTCATTACAACCACAAGTAAATAATAGATTTTATCCACTTTAAATATGTGAACCCTTCTACGTATTCCATATACATACAAAGACAAAAAGAAAGCCAGTCGAGAAATGCCTCAGCTATGAGACCAAGAGCCTTTCACTCTAGCCATGCCTGGTCCAGTACCGGGGGCTGACAGCTTCTTCTGTGCAATCACTGGACTCCAAATCTGTTTCAAATGCTGGCACTTTATCAAACTTTTTTGATGTTGGAACTAATTTCTCAACTGGACAGCCATAGTCCTTCCCTTTTGTATCAATGCTAAGAAAATCCGTCAAAACTTTCTTCACTCCTAACCGTCTCTGGGGAAGGTTGCTGCTATTGATGAATGGGAATTTTTCTCTCTTTGCAGGGCTAATCCCTTGTGCAGGAGAAAAGCTTGGTGTCCCAAAAGCTGATTTATATGGTGTGCTTGGGACAGGAACTGAGTATGGAACTGAAATACTCTTGTGATTATTTACACCAACTTTTGGGGGAGATGAGAATTGATCAGGATGTTTGGTCAAGTCATCTACATAGAGCACATCATCAATGCGTGCTACAATATTAGATGCCAAACTCTCTAATACTCGAGAGTAGCTCTCTAGAATGGATTTCCCAACATCCTAGACAACAGAACAAATTGAAGGAATGAGATCAAACTTTTTAATACTCAAGAAATAAAAGACTTTGAAATGGAACATGATAAATACAAACCTTGTTGCATTGGATTTTGCTCATATCTAAGGCTGTTTGAGGGAGACCAGGGAAACGCTGCTTCAAGGAGAGCAGAAGGCTTTCTGCTCTCTCTGCAAGCAATTCCCTTTTGTCTCCCTCAACCATCAGATCCTTGAACATTTCCCATGATGATCTTGAACTTGATCTGGTAGTGCAACCGGCAGGCTTTGAGTTGGTCTTTTTATGCCAAATATAAATGGAAGCCTCCACTCTGTTGGTAATCTCTGTGGCTTGGTGTTCAGAGGATAAATCAAAGCAATCTAGCAAACACTCGGGAGAAAAATGATCTGATGAAATATATCGATAGATAACATCCCCCAAGCTGGCTCTTGCAGTCTGAAAGAAGGTTGGATCAGCAATTTGACCATTATGTCATTTGATCTCATGATGTTTGAAATAATAGGGGTCATTCATACCTTTGGAAGAGATTCCAAATAAGTCTCTGGAATCTCCATTTCAGCTAAAGTAATACTGTTAATTGCCATTGCAGCTTTTAATATTTGGTTTGTGCAATCGCGCTTGTGCTGCAACTGCTTTCTTGAATTTTCATCGAGACCACAAGGAGGGACTTGAGGTGCAGGAAGCCACCATTTCTCCTCTTGTCGCTGAAGTGCTCTACGAAAAGAAGATGAGCCATCAGCATCTGGGGCCAGAACCCCTTGGTCAACATACCTGAACTCTGTATTGACAAAACTATCTAGTATTTCCTGTGAAAAGACAAAATTTTAGAATGGCCTACTTCTTGAAACTGGATTAATGTACACCGAATGCAGTAAAATCTTACAAGAAGCATGTTATCTAATTTTTGCAGAGCTGGCAGATTGACATAAAGATCTGAGCGGGGTCTACAAGTCATGACCTGATTCACATTTGAGAATAAACAGTGTTAAACATCAAGAAACTATCTATATATCCCCTATTTGGTAGCGAGGTTAATCAATCAAAAAAGAAGAAACCATGGACACAAAATTAGACTACTGAAATTAGTGTGTGTGTGTGTGAGAGAGAGAGATGGACAAAATATATGACTACTGAAATAAAACCTGCCTAGGATGCATGAGGCAGACCTTGAGGATACTGCATTGATGCATCCAACGCACTAACATGACCATTTTACCGATACCATTCAACACATTTCTAACACATACATGTAAATCTAATCTTAAGACATTTAAATTCTTTTTATCATGATCAAGTACCTTACTCAACTAATTCATGTCATTTTGCATTGTAAGCTTTCCTTTCCGAAACAGGTGTATCTTCTAGCATAAATTACTATAAGGCTTTCAACTTCAATTTACAGTCCTTAAGTCTATGATAACATACAGCTGACAGTACAATTTTAATTTTATTACCACCGGACATTCAGGCATGCATAAACCATTGGGGAAAGAAAAGAGGGGATTTTTCTCTCTAAAAGTCTTCCCATTCAAATGCCAAATGAGAGTTATGTCAAAAAGGTTGATGGTGCAAAAGAAGTACATCTTCTTAGCCAAAGCATCCATCAAATAGCTACATAAGTCCACATAAAAATTATTTCTAAAGTTGTACCTCAAGCTTGCTTCCGTCCGGAAAGGTCTGCCATGTAGGTTTCAATTCAACAATATGATCACTAACACACAGAAGCCACTCCATCTCTCTTCGCCACATTGCTTTCTTCTCCTGAGGCAGAGGTTCTAGTCTCCAAAGTTGCCCAAAGAGAGTGGCTGCAGATTCAGCAAATGTATGGGCAATAACCATCAGAAGCAAGATTTGCAGTCATTGAAATTCACCACAGCCAACTTACATCGGTTAATAAAGCATGCAAACCAAACAAGAACAGAAACTGTTTCATGGGCACATACCACATAGATTAGTTATGGCATTGGATATAGCCAAGGCTGTAGGAACCCCATTTCCACAACCTGACATATCTTCTCCAAGTAACAATTTTGCAAACCTCTCCTTCATCATCTCAATCTCTAACAGTAGAAGTGATAATCAAAATCAAATTAGAAAGCAAATTATAATGCTAATATCAGCGAGTGTAACTCATTGTTGAAATTAGACAGATATTGTGTACATAAATATACATTACACATTGAATACCTGGTAATGCTGAGACTTGTTTCTCAAATTTCTCATTACCCAAGTGCTTTTTCTCTGCATCTTCACTTCCATGTGGACTGGTACAATTTGATGCAGCAATTTCCTGAACCGGCCACCCCATTGAAGGTGAAGATGAGTCCTCAGTACTACTCTGACTCTGTTCTTCATGCCCTGTCATCTCAGATGACAGAAATTCGGAGCTGGAACTGCTCTCTCGACTCTTTTCTTCAATCAAATCAGCAAAAGTCTCATCTTTACGACCATTTTGCATTTCTTTATTTTCTTCAATAACTTCATTCTTCTCAATCAAACTCACACCCTCCATTGCAGCTTTCCCTTCTTCAAGAAAATTAGGTGAAGCACAGAAAACAGAGTTGTTAATTACCATGCCATTGTACTGAGTCCTTCTCAAGCAAGACCCTTCTGAGAGTTGAACTCTGTAATACAAATTTCGAAGAGATTTAGACACCCAGAACCCCAAAATGGAAAACAGGTTCGGATTACTGGACCTTCTAAGCCTCACCAATGAGGCACAAACACAATGCTTCAGCTGCAGGTGGTGTTGTTGGGTTTCTGCTGTATCTTTTTGTTGGGTGAAAGCACCTTCCATAAGTTGTCAACCATGCCTGATAGTGAAGGGTAGATAGATAGACTGGTGGACCATTTGTGGTGGCTACCTCTGATTGCTTACTTATATGTGAAGGATGAAGCCAGTCATCATTACTGAAGATTGCTCAAAGCACATGATGTGAGAGTGACATGAGAGAAAAACCCATTATTGACCTCATTTCATAGAATGCTCTCTAAGTCTCCTTAGCCATGCACCATTTTCCCCCATTAAAGCCTCACAGTAAACTGCTAGTGACTCTCTCTCTCTTCAAGTTGCTTCGCTTTTGCTTAAGCAAGGTATAATATATTTTATTTATGATATAGTATTTCATAATAGAAATCATAAGAGTATTAATTATTGAAAATTTTGTTTGAAATATATGATAAAGAAATGTCATGGGAGTTGTGTAAGCGACGGATCAGGTCATAATCTCTACCCAATTTGTGATTCATTATGCTCATAAACCCTTATATAATAAACTAATTGTTTAAAGCTTTATACACTAATTGTTTGAGTCTTTTAGAATTCAAGTCTTATTTGATTAGTCAGCTTCATTTTGAAACTACTAATTATTATTGCACATTAGATTATGTCTTCACTTTGTTATGCCTCCGCTCCAATATGTCCTTCACTCAATAAAGTCACCTCCACCTTTTTTAGACCAATGGTGAATTATGTCAAACACTTATACTTTAAACACTACGTTCAGTCTTAAAAGGCTGTTCAGTAAATTGTAAATCTGTTAGGAAAAATTTTGATTTCTCATCAAGCAGAGTAAGAACTCGAGAACAAGATTTGAGGTTTGTTGGCTCTTATGGGCCAGTGTTTTGATGGTAACAAGGGATAGCCTATAAAGGGATGTTTCTGTCTCTAAGTGCCTCATGTCACATGGGGAATCCCAAGGTTTAGAAAGTCATTTGGCTCTGGGTAATGCTGGAAAAGAAAATTTTCTAATATTTAGGGTTCCAAAGGAATATTATCAAACTAAAAAGAGGGTGCATTAGGAACTGTGCTTAGGGCTTAAAGAGGGATGAGGGTGTTTTGGTGATTTCAAGATGTAGCCATTATCTAGTAAAAATTTGTATTTTTTTTTGCCCTTTCCCCCCTCATGCTTTGTCTAGGGTTTAAGGGACACTTTGATGGTGAGAAGAGCCTAAGGTTAACTCAACAAGTCCTTGTTTTGGATGTCATTGCCGTTGCGGCACAAATGACCAATATTTGACCGTGACATAGACGTCATTTAAGAAAGAGAAGAATAATATGACCAATATTGTTTACTTCTAAAGAAAAAGGGAAAAAAAAAATCAAACAAACATACACACGTAAGGGCACAGACATAATTGAGAAAAATCACTTAGAAATCATAGTGAAAAGGACATTAGTTTAAGATAAGTGAGTTGCAGTTGAGATCTGATCAATAACCGCTAATAACATAATTTCTTACTTTCTTTGCAAGGCTTTGCCTGGCCTCAAAACTAACACAATTTCTCTTTGATTATAGTGCCGGTTGTTCCAACAGAATTTGCAAAGGGTTTAAGTAAAGAGCTCCTACCAATGGCTAACATAACAACTGAGTTGGTGTGGACTTAAAAATTTGAAAAACTTGAGAGGGAAAAAGAAAACTTAAGCCTCAAGATTTTTTTAGCTTCTTGCTTTTCCTTTTGTTGAATTTTTCTTCTTTAGTTTGCTAATTCTCAAAGTCACATGTTAAACATAGTCCTTCTTTTAATTCGCACAGGCTCCAATTCAAGTTTCGAATGCAGAGAGTTAATAGGGGATGCTCATTTCTTGCCTCATTTGTACAGGAATGGAATTGTTTTCAGTTCTATTAAATGTGTTATTTGCCCTGGCACAATGGTGTGAAACAGATGAATAAGAGTAAATGGTGATTTCTACTATTTTGAAATTTGAATAGGATATAAAGCTCTCGTGAATTTGTAATAAATTCATCAATTCTATCTTCTTTTTTGGTTACACGAGGGATCCAATTTGCCATCAACTACCTAACCCCCTCCCACCCCAACCACCTGAGCTAGCCTCAGGTGGCATTATCAGTTGTATCTACTATCTAGTTTGCTACAGGCGTAATTTTTTTTTTTTTCAAACTATCAATCCAGTTGATATGTTTGCTTTTTTAAAATTAAAAAAAATAGAAGTGAAGATAAGTTTCTTTAAGAATATCAGTTAATGCATTAGTGGCATGCCAGTGACAAGCAAAGGTCTATCAAGAGGATTAGATCCAAATACTTCTCCCTAAATAGAGGTTACTCAACTAGTGGATCTTCCTAAAGAGCGATGATCACAAAATAAGGCTACTAGTTCAAGGAAAATTTAAACTCATGCACGTAAGAAAGAACAGTGCTACACATCCCGAATGGTAGGCCGAATCACTAATAAATAACATACTTCCTTTCATTTTAATCAAAATAAAAATAAAAAACAACATACCTCAATTATAGTCAAAGACCATTGGTAGAGATGTCAAAATGGACTAACTCATGGGTCGGCCTGAATAACTCGATAAATAGTATGGGTTGGATTGAGAAAATCTCAACTTAAACTAATTATGAGCCGGCCCAATTCAACCCGAAAATAGGTTGGCCTGATGTGGGCTGGGCTGGCCTGACTATGTAAATTTTATATATATATATATATATATATATGTGTGTGTGTAAATTTTATATATATATATATATATAATTTTATTATTTTTTTATTCATATCTTTACTTGATTAGCTTTATTTGGATTTTTAAAAAAAAGAATCAAATTTAGTGAATACATCTAAGCCTTTCTCTTTTTCTCCACTTGAATTATGATGTTAACTTGTATTAATTCCTTATATTGATTAATTTATGGTTCAAGCGATGTTTTATAGATATATCCTAAATCGTTTATGTTGAAAACAATGTAGTAAATCTTTACTGTTTATGTTAATGACACTTAATATAATCTGTTATACTTGTATCTAATTTGCGTATATGTTTTTTGAGGGGTTTGATTGATGTAGAAGTTTAATTTATCAATAACTTATTATTATAAATACAAAAAAAAGTAAAGAAAGACAAAAACAAGTTAAACAAATTGAGCCCATGAGCTGGCCCAGCGCAACCCACAACCCGCATAGGCTAGGTTAGGCTGGGCTAGCTATTTGTTAGCACACACATTATGGGCCGATTCAAAATAGGCCCGAATTGACACATTTACCCAAGGGTTATACATGATCTTTCAGGCTTAAGAAGTCAGCTAAAAAGTATTTCTTGGTAAGAAATGGAGAGTTTTATCTATATTCCTTCAACCAGTTAAGTCAATTTGCATTGAAAATAAAGATTGCTACAGCTACAAATTATAATTAATGTTAATATTCGCAGTTAAATTAAATATGACTCGACTGACTAGTTAAACACAATTCTGAGTCATCTATTTTTCTCTGAATCAACTGATTTTTATTGATTTTCAATGACAACCCAATAAAGGCATGTAGTTTTGACAACGATTCTGTAAATAGAAAAATTGTTCAGTAGACAAATGTTATATAAATACTCCATTTAATAGTTAATATATATAAAGTTATATGAATTATGTGCTAAATACACATATTTATAAAAAAAATATTCATAAATATCAACTATTGAATAAAGTATTTATATAAGCACTTACCTACCTAAAAATTTGTTCGTAAATATAACCAACCATAGAGAAATCTTTGCTAGCCCGGACTCTTCTCATCTCGGATGAGAGAAACAGTAGGATGGGTACACCCACCTCACTTTTTTCTATCCCGGGCTGCATTCGGAATGAGAGGAAGTCAGGCTAACGAACACTGCTCCCAGCCAAATGAAGTCAATTTATAATCTTAAATTTAATCCATTTGCATAATAAATAATGTTACATATTTCAAAATTGTACTAAAATTGTTATCTTAAATGATGTGGTACTCAAGTTAATACTTAATACTATCATATCATGAATCAAATTTAAAGGGAAAAAAAATAAAGAATACCCCTAATTAAAAAGATAAAGTCATATCTAATTATGAATAATTTTCTTTTAAAATATTTTTATAATTAATTTTTAATTTTTTGGTTGCGTGCCCCACACTCAATTAAATGAAAGACTAATCTACTCAATTAGATAAAAGACTAATCTTCTTCCGGATTAGTGGATTACTAAGCACAACGGGTACAATCTTCTTCAAATTGAGGTTTTCAAAAATTAAACTATTGTTGTTTTATGGAGATCAAATAGTTGCTACCATTACGGGTGTCAACGTTAGATAGTTTTAAAAATTTAATTAATTATGTGATAATATTGACTTACATTGCCACATTATTTGTGACAAATTTTTTAATATAAATCTTGTGATATTTAAAATTACTTTTTTTTTGGTAGAGATTTAACATTACTCTTTATATATATAATGGTTTCACGAACTATGCAAGTTAAAATGGATCCTCATTTTTATTTTGGGCGGTTGTGGGTTGATCATAGACATCATATGGTGTACTAAAATTAAATGTGAAACAACAATTATTCAATTATTATGAGTAATATAATCGTTACACATTTAAATTTATATATTCCTTACAGACTCATATAAAACCATTGAATAGTGTTTTGAATCTCACTATAGGTTTTCTTATGGTATATTTGAATGAAGTAATTTGGAGGGAAATGAAAAGGAGGGATGATTTTTCTTTGTAAATCAACATTCTCTTTATTTGAGAATTTTTTATAATGAGAAATTATTATATAACATTTTAATTATTTTTTATTTATTTTTATAAATATTTTATAATTCTCTTAAATTATAAATAAAAAAATTACTTTTCTCCTTCCATCCATTCCAAACTCTTCCATCATAAACATACCTTTACAATAATTTAAAATATTCACATGATTTTTTTCTTAAAAAAATTAAAGAGAAAGAGAAACTATCTCATTTTAATATCAGACATGTTATAGGCCTAAGTAATAATTTATAAATTTATCAAAAAAATTATTACCGAAAATTAAACCTACGCGAAGTGTTTCAATAATTATAGATAAAAAAAATTCGTTGACATTTTTCACATACACTCTTTCACGTAAGTATGACTATCATTTTCTTTCCACCATGGCACTACATGATATAGTGGTATATTAATTAATCACGGTATCCAACCAGCTATGTATTGTTCATCGCTCATCAAGCACCAATAAAATTAAGACTGACTCACCAAAATTAATAATAATATCTTTTATTCTATGTAAAGGAGTTTGTATATTTTAATTAGTTATTATCTAGTAGTTAATTATAGTTTTGTAGATCAGCATCATGACTATTTAAAACTTATCGTTAGTATCATACACTTATTGTTTTTTTTTATTTTATTCTTTTCTCCTAAAATCTTGAAGAATCAAATATTGATTATAATCAAAATTAAAATTTTCTAATATATTTCACAAGAAAACCTGTTGATTCATATGCAAAAATTGTAACTCGGGAAAGATTTTAGGATTTGATTATTTCATATGCTTTAAATATATTCCACATACAAAATTAGGATAAATATAAGAATAATGATAAACTTAAATATATCATATAAGTTAGGAAACAAAGCTACTTACAAAAGCTTAGTTTTTCAAAACATTTTATGAAGTCAAATATTAAATAAAATAAGAGGGGGGGGGGAGGGAATCACGTTTGTAAAACACTTGCGAATTTGATTTTGTATAGAAGCACTGCTCATAAGTGGTTGAGAATAAAGAATCTCATGAATTAATAACGGGTTCCTAACACCATCTTGTGTTGGTCTAAATGGAAGAGATTTGATCACCTTAAGTATCTTATTTTGTATTCAATTCTCAAGGCCATATGTATGGAGAAAACGCAGTTAAGAGAGGTCTCCGCTTCACGCGCCTGACCATATCCCGTGAGATTAGTTTTTTTACCTTTCGGACGAGAAGATATCTTAGTTTACACAAAAAAAAACGGGTTCTTAACTTTAAATTTTGATTAACTGTGAATATAAAAAATATTTACATTAATATTTAATTATTTATTAATATATTATTAAAAGAGTGCTCCTCTACCAACTGAGAGTTAGTCAAGTTGGTAAGTAGGCTTGCTCCATGAGATAGGGTACAAGTTTGAATCTTAGTGAGAGTCACTTTGATTAAGAGACAGTAAAAACTCTTGTGTTCTAAACTGCTGATCATAGATTAGTCTCATAGAAGACCAAAAAGTCTTAATTGTAAAAATACTGCGGGACGCCACTCAATTGAAAGAGCTAATTAAGGTGGTTAAAAAAAAAAAAGTGCTGTGAATTTAAGTACTCTTTCAATTAAGGGATGCTGCTGATTGTCCCCTTGTGCATCAACTTAATTTGATGTCTGATTAAAATGTGTAATCTTTTAACTGCCACCACTACAAAACTTTGAAAGAAAGATAAGCTTTTTAGGGTTAAAATATTGGTAAGATCGTCTCTAACCTAACTTTTCTGTTCTTTTTATATTTTACTTCACTTCCTCAACAAAAGAATGAAACAGATATATGTTCTCTACTGATAAATTGAAAGTATGTTAAGTAGATAAAAAACAAAGTGGTTTAAATATAATTATTTATTTATTTAGCTAAAAATAGTTTACTCATCTCATATTAATGAAAGTTGGTTCAAGTCATATAAAAAAATATTTATTTTATTATTTTAAAGTTGAAATCTAATAAAATAATAAATGAAGTTAAAGTTCTGTTAATTCACAATGTAAAAAAACACCTTAGACAAACTCAAAAAAGAAACTACTAGGACTAGTGAAGCCAAAAACTTTTTCCACAATACAAAAAATTCCCATCTCGTGTTATTTCGATTTCGAGGAATGAGACCATATATTATAATAGTCTTCCATATAATATTACTAGATTCCAAGAAGCCACCTACCACCAACACCAACCCCACTAATCCGTCTATGTTGACCATAAACATCACAACACAGAACAAAACAAACTCCATTCTGACTTTCATGTGTGTTGTGAATATTAATCAGAACTCATGAATCAGAGCCTAACAATCATATTAGTTTGCTGCACAATTTAGTTTTGAGCTCCAACCAACCGCTAGTAATGGCTGCAGATCATGAAGAAGTGAAGCTGTTGGGAAAATGGGCAAGCCCATTTAGTAACAGAATAGACCTTGCTCTGAAACTCAAAGGAGTTCCATACAAGTACTCCGAGGAAAATCTAGCCAACAAGAGTGCTGACCTTCTCAAATACAACCCTGTTCACAAGAAGGTCCCAGTTCTGGTTCACAATGGAAACCCCATAGCAGAGTCCCTTGTCATTCTTGAATACATCGACGAGGCCTGGAAAAGCAACCCCTTTTTGCCCCAAGACCCTTATGAGAGAGCTTTGGCTCGTTTTTGGTCTAAGACCCTGGATGACAAGGTTAGTATCTTATTTTGTTCTTCCTCTGTTTTGATTCTATTGAAAGTAAATTGTGAACTCTGAAGAATTGGCTTTTTGTTTCAGATCTTGCCTGCGATATGGAATGCTTGCTGGAGTGATGAGAAGGGGCGTGAGAAAGCTGTGGAAGAAGCCCTGGAAGCTCTGAAGATACTGCAGGATGAGCTGAAGGACAAGAGGTTCTTTGGAGGAGAGACTATAGGACTGGTAGATATTACTGCTAATTTCATTGGGTATTGGGTTGGAATATTACAAGAAATTGCAGGTTTGGAGTTGTTGACCATTGAGAAATTTCCCAAGCTATATAAATGGAGTCAGGAATTTGTCAATCACCATGTGATCAAGGAAGGCCTGCCTCCCAGAGATGAACTGTTTGCCTTTTTCAAAGCCTCTGCTTCAAAGTAGAACGATTTTAGAGGTAGGATTCATAATTTGTTACCATAATTTTCCTGCAAAATAATTCTCATCTTGTAGTAAGCAAAAACCTGTTTTATTTTTAATTGGCTATGATTTGGTTGCTGGGTATCCGCTATTTCAATTTCAAGTCAAAATGTATTGCTTTGAGCTCTTGCCTGATTTTTCAACTAAATTGAACCAAGCAGAGAAGTTGCCTTAATGGGTGTATTTATTTTGGTGCAAAAGGTTTAAGAGTTGGTCTTATATTTTTCTTCATTATCAATGGACTTCCTATCTCCCTTTTCGCTTGTGGGCATAAACCGCAGGTCAAATATCATTAGATCTTTTAGATGTTCTATTTCAATCATTTGTTCTTGTTTGGGAACTTGGATGGATCGTGCACTAAATGACAATTATGACATTGTTAGGATTAGAATTTGAGATATTAGATATAGGGCATCACTAATTCACATCACCCATAAACATTTCAACAGTTTTAATTGCAATTGTGTGTTGAACTCGAGTTACAAGACTGCAACTATGTTACTCATCTCTCAATTTCTTAAACAGAAAAAGGAAAAAGAAAAACAGATAAGACTTTCTAATCCAAAACATTCTCTTTTTCTCTACCCAATTATGTTACACACTTCAATACTTTAGTCTCTCTTCATATACAGTTGCTTCGCACCCATGCTGATGATGACAATATTCTTGATGCTCTAGCAGCTGTCCTTTGTGATTACATCTTACTAATCCTGTTCTTCCATCTAACCCAACAAGGTCACCAATTCCGGTCAAGCATATTGGCGAGAAATCATAGGTAGGAATCTCATCAAGAGACTTAACTCAACTCCAGAATGACTTACTGCATATGTTATGGGAAAAGGGGACAATCAAGATTTTGGTATCACTTTGCAAGTGAGACATTTTGACTTAAAAAATAAGTTTTATACATAGCTATTGAGCATGGTCATCTGGAAGGCCTTTTTTTTGCTCTTAGAACTGTCGCGGGAAAAATTGAATCTCAGGTGATATTTAAGTAATACATTTTTTCATGAATCTTACATAGAAATACAATTTTTCAAGCATCTGAATCAAGAGATCACATAGGATTTCTAGAAATAGTAATTTTTCCTTGAGAATCTATCATATTGTGTCCATTCACAGTTATTAATATTTTAGATTTTTTTAACTTCGTAACTCCCCAAGTCAAATGAAAGATCAAATTCATTCTTATTCCTTTCTCATTCTTGAAATTGTAAGATTCAATTCTCTATAAGCTTTTATATTCTGTAATATATATTGCCAAAAAAAAAAAAATCCTATCTAAAGATCAAAACAATGGAGAAGATGCAGTACCTAACCTCATCATTGCCTGTCTTCTAACTCTTCCCCATCATGCCGAGGGAGGGAAAGTAGACTTTCGGTATACACACTTGCAGCTGCCACAAACCCTATTGGAGGATCACAATATTCATGGTGTTCTACCAGCTCTCCTTTATCATTCCATTTTACTAGTCCTACACCACCATCAATTCCAACAACTTCACCACCTTTGGAGAAGCATATTGGTGAAAAGTAATTGGAAGGAAGAACTTCATCCAATGACACAGTAATCAACTTAACCCAAGACGACTTCACTCCATATTCTGTCATCACCCATATCTCAATTAGTTCATAATGGTTCATATCAAATACACTAAGACATCCTCCAAACACTCCCAAATCACACCATTCATCATCGAAATCATCAGGCAAAGGCAATTCTTGCAAACTCTTTTATGTTAAATCAAATGCAATAATTACACCTTGTGAGACCAGTGGTCCATAAATACCCAAAGCCAACCAATGAATAGCACCGTTTAAGAGGGACCCCACCCTAGGACCATCCACGGCATCATTCCGTAGATTGACATATGGGCAACTTAGACCCTCAACTTTTCTCCATGAGTTGGTTTTCTGAGAGAAGATCTCAAACTGGGTAACCAAAACAGAAGCCTTGTAGTCGACGCATGATGCTAGAACTGATAAGTAGTCATCTGTTGATGCATCATAACCAAAACCACACAAAAACACATACTTGTTAACCCACATGGGAGGTTGTGGTATTCCTTTGCAGGCACCGGTTGATGGATTCCAAAGGAGAAGATTCTGCATGTCATTGAGAGATAGAAGCAGAAAGCCTCTGCAGGAACCCATGATCCTAACAGGAACTGGTGGTGTGGAAAGAGGGAACTCAAGCCTTACCACAGCAGAATCGTGGTGAAGGGGTGCATTGAAATCCACAGACCGAGCATGAAAAGCTACTGTGTAAAGGATTCGATCATTTAGATGTGTGTTGTGCGTGGAAGATCGGTCATAATGCAATTTTGCAAAGTGGGGGTCGGAGATGAGAGACAGCCATAGCTTGGATACACACCTGAAACGCAGAAGAGATTTCACGGGCAAGCGTAACAGGATTTCCACCATCACTTCTTGAGGGAGGTGCTTCATTGCTTGCGGTTGTACTTGTACGTTTCATCACTTCTTCTATGGGTCTTGAGTAAGAACTTAGAACTTTAGAAGCCATTGCTCTGTACTTCAAACTTTTAAGGGTGGGCGAATTGACCCGCCATCACGGTCGACAAATCAGGGCAATGCGTCAAATGTTCTTTTGAAAGTGGTGAACAACCACAAAAACAAGGTGAGATACGGTCATAGGTTTCAACTCAGCATTTACTCACATTTTAGAGACATGCCTCTTAAAAGATTTTTAAAATTTAAAAATTTATCTTTAAATTTTAAATATTTTTATAAAATAGAAATGTGAAGAAATTATTTTTACAACGTGTGTTATTTGTCAATTTATTGATACACATCACTTATACAATTTGACGTGATTCCAAAATTGGAATTACTTTTAAAATATCATCTAGTTCAACTAAGCAATTTAAAGAGTTGAATCTAAATCAAAAATTTCATTAATTCACTGTTATGTTTAATTTTATCATTGTTAAATACAACATAATCAAATACTTTTGGATAATTAATTTGATATAATTTTAAGAATTATTTAATAAATTAATATTGTTTTAAAATTATTTTTTAAAATAAGATAAATTTTACCACATAATATTTTTTTTCATACGTGGTTCTTGTTTCAATCCATCTACCATAGTCCATAAGTGTTGCGCCAGATGAAATAATACAAGTGTTGTCCATTAACCATATAACTGTAAAAATCGCTATTAAATATCATTTATTTATTATTTTTATTTTTATCAGATATCAACCCCACGTGCCTCCACTCTCTTTCTTCTTTTCCCCCTCTCCCGTTCACCCATTTCTATCTCTTTCCACACACACCCAAAAAAAAAACTACCCCTCTGTTTTGCTATGAACCTTCCACCTCCCAATGCCAACAACTACTTCAACTTCAAGGCCGAATGCTTTCTACTTGCTTGAAGATTTGGCCAAGGGTGTCATTCCCTTTGATACTGATACTTGTGTCTAAGGGAAGCTTGGTTGCTCTTCATCAATATTCCTTTGAAGCTACTACTACACTTATTCATTAAAGTGCCCAATTTTTTTTATGTTTTTGGTTTCTTGAAACATGCCTTGGTGGGTAGTGGGTGGCTGGCTTTTGGGTATGTGAAAAATTGGGAATTTTCCCTTAAATGTTGTTGGTATGTGAATTGAGAATTTTCCCTTCGATGTGTGAAAGCAGCCCAAAGTTTTTGACTTCTACGTTATATAGCAGGAAATGGTGTTGAGCTTTTTTCTTTTTTCTTTTTTCCTGAAAAGGAAATGTAACTCTTGCCAAGGATATCCCCAACTATTGAAGTGGGTCCAAGATTACTTGTCGGGTTGCCACGAGGGTCTCGGTTGCGCGGACGAAAACGAAGAAGAAGGGGATCTAAGGATCCATGGGCGTAGCTGAGAGATGTAAAAAATAATATAATAGTAATAATGATAACAATAGTGTTTAACTGCAGTTTCATTCACGTGGCGCAAAGGGCAAGGTACGTAAAATAAAAAAAAGTAACAAAATTTATCATATTTTTAAAAATAATTTTAAAACGACGCTAATAAAATAAATTTTAATTAAAATTTATTTTATTTAAAATTTATATTATTTATTTTAAGTATGTAAAATTAATTATAAGTTAAGATTTTTTTTATAATTAAAAATAACTTTTTTAAAAAATTTGTTATTTTAAAATTTTAATTTTTTAATTTTTAATTATTTCAAAAATTTTATAAAAAAAATACTTATTTTTCTTTAATCAAATAATTTTTTTAATTATTTTATATATTTTTTAATAATTTAATACATAAAAATAATTTTTTATACAATTTAAATAAAAAAAATTATCATAAAATTAATTATAAATTAACATATATAAACATAAATTAATTTTTTCATAATTTAATTTTTTAAAAATTAATTATACATATAATCAATTTTTAATATAATATTTTTTTACAACTAATTTAAATAAAACTAAATGAATCACTTAATTTTTTTTTTATGCCGCATCTGCATAATGTGAAAAAGTTTTCTTTTAATAAGAATTGTCTAACCATAGTAATCAAATCAGGTGATTATAAAATAATATAATAAGAATATAATAAAACATTTGTATAATATGAAAAAGGATAAAAGTTAAATAAAATTTTATATGTGATTGTGGTGTTATATTTTAATTAAAATATAATATGTATATTATTTTTTATACATTAATATTATAAGTGAAGATAATGTAATATAAAAATTAAAAACTAATATACATATTATATTTTAATTAAAAAATAATATCATAAGTATTTATAAAACTTTATTTAATTTTTTTCTTATAAAAAATAAATGTTTAAGTTTAGTTTATTATCAGTTAAGAATTTGTATATTATTATTTTATTATATATTATTACTTTATTAGAAAAACGGTAATGATAAATATTGCGAATGGTTTTAATACGAAAAGTTTTATGAATGATCGGCCCCGTATAATATTGTGCATCATGAGTTTTTTTTTTCTTTTTTAATTTTTATTTGTTGAGAAAAGTAAAATAACTATGCCATGTCTTTCGTACCAACTTTCATATATTCTTTTTTTTTTTTTTTGGTGAATCTTTCATATATTCTTATTCGAGTGAAATAGCAATGATGTTAAAAAAATTAATTTTGGGTGTAAGTAACGATATCAAAACAAGGATATATCTATATCTATATATATAGATATATATATAAAGACTGATCGAATTTTAAGAAACATTATTATGAAAAAAATTAATAATTATAATTGTTTAAATATTTTAATAAAATTAATCTCATATTTAAAATATATAAAAACTATTGACAGATCTTTTAAGAAACAAGAAAAATCATGATCCTCTTAAAAAATTTACCTTTTAAAATTTTTACATAAATATTTAAAAGAAGTATACATTATTTCTTTAAATATCACCAAAATATTATATGATATTTAAAAAAAATTTATATGAGTATTTAATAAATTACATATTATTCTTTTAAATATAACCAAAATTTATATAATTTTCTTAAAATTTTAGTCCAAAATCAATCACCAGCGGAGATATTTATAATATACACCAAAAAATATATATACATAATTAAAGGTTAATGTATAAAAATTTAGAATAATAACGAATTAAAATTAATTATAACATTTATTTGATATTTAATTATATCAATGTAATTCTTCTATATTTAAGTCGGCACTAAAGGCACTTAAAACATATCGAGACGTGGACACTTCTTCACCACTTATCCTACCTAACTCGTAAAATAGATTAAACTAATGTTTCAACTTTCAAGAACGCACATTTTCCAAAAAGAAAAAGCTGTTTAAAAGCAGAGGCCAACATTCAGATTCCTATAGAACACTGGTTTATTGAGTCCCAGCAGAGTGAAAACTTACAATGGCTGAAGAGAAAGGAGATGTGAAGCTTTTTGGTATGGGGGGAAGCCCATTTGCTCGAAGGGTGCAGATTGCTCTGAAACTGAAGGGAGTCCAATACACTTACTTTGAAGAAGATTTGAAAAACAAGAGTGACCTGCTTCTTAAATATAACCCAGTTCACAAAAAGGTGCCTGTGCTGGTCCACAATGGAAGACCCTTGGCTGAGTCCCTTGTGATTCTTGAGTACATCGATGAGACCTGGGAGAACTATCCCATCTTGCCTCAACAACCCTATGACAGAGCCTTGGCTCGCTTCTGGTCAAGGTTCATAGATGACAAGGTAAGTCATAAGTGTTTTTTAGTTCATAGGAATGTAAGATAAAATTGGATAAGCCATTGGATGGATTTCATCTTATACATATCCCTTTTTGTATTTGTATATATATGACTCCATTTGAGTTATATTAAAATTTTTAAAATTTTAATTGAATTTACTAAACTTTTTCTATTTTTGCTCAGACTTAGTAAAGTGGTATGAAGAAAACATTTCTCTTAATAATACACACACACACACCGTAGCTTAAAAATCATTTGAACTTCAAGTGGGAGTGAATAAATGACACTAATTAAAGTTTTATGTTTCAGGGTTAAAATATGTTACAGACAGGTCGACATTAACAGATTTTGTCTTAAATTTACACCTCAAAAGCACTTTGAATTTCAGTAAAGTGGGGGAAAATTACACTCATTCCATATGTGGCATTTGATTGACCACTTGGTATTGTAAAGCAGTTCTGGAAAGATCCTAAGTGTTTTCCAAAGACATTTGAAAAAACACTTGGAATTTCAATAAAGTGGGGGAAAATTAGACTCATTCTATATGTGGCATTTGATTGACCTCTTGGTATTGTAAAGCATTTCTGGAAAGATCCTAAAAGTGTTTTCCAAAGACATTTGAAAAAAAATAAAATTAAAAGTAGTTTGAGAAGCAGATTTGTGCTAATCGCTACCAGCTTTTTCTATAATATGTTATAGTCTTATTTTCAGACATATCATAAAATTCCTACTTGTTAATACATCCATCATTGATTATTATGTAAACATGTGAATCTTCATGAAGCTCTTTTTCTGAGTGTAGTGCCTGCCTGCAATATCGAAGGCTGCGTGGACTGTGGACAAGGAGGAACGTGAGAAGGGCATTGAAGAATCATTTGAGGTTCTGCAGATTCTTGAGAATGAGCTTAAACACAAATTCTTTGGTGGAGAGACTATTGGTCTGGTGGACATAGCTGGTGCCTACATAGCGTTTTGGCTCCCTGTGCTTCAAGAAGCCGTGGGGTTGAAGTTGTTGACCAGTGAGAAATTTCCAAAGCTCCACAAATGGAGTCAAGAATTTACCAACCACCCTGTTGTGAAAGAGAACCTGCCCCTAAGAGATAGACTCTTGGGCTTCTTCAAAGCTCGATATGCTGCATCCATCACTGCTTCAAAATAGACCAATTTTGGGTGCGACCGAGACTCATAATTCAGGAAAAGTTATTGGTAATAAATCTTGTAATGAGTTCGGTTGAGATACTTATCTACCTGCTGGAATTTCATGTAAATATGTAGTATGTGTACCCTTTTCTGCTCCATTTTATATTTCAGTTCTTCTAATAAATGAAATTTTCTTCTTTCTTTTGGTATAGGTTGTCTATTAAATGTTAAACTTCAAGATTCAATGATTAATTATCGACTCCTGCTCTCTGTTACTATATATTGAAAAATGACATTTTAAAATTAAAAATTTTGTTGTATTTAAATATTAGTAATATAATTTTCACTTAATATAAAAATAAGAAGAAAACTATACACAAACACATTGAAGTCACTAATTTGATAATAATCAATCATCAAATGAAATGTATATGGTTTGAAAACTTTTTTGTTCTTTAAATAACATTATTCTAAAAAACATTACTACTACACTTGTGTATGAATTCACTTTTCTCTGTTGTCATGTAATAATGAATAGAAAGTCTAGAATATTTCAGCACAAATATGCGAACATATATGAACATCAAAATGGACCATGTCTATAATTCATCAATTCAAGTATATTGCTGGTCTAGAATGTTCCAGCGTTGAACACGTCTTAACAATTGACGGAGGTAATTAATTGTATTACATTACGCTGTAATAATCTCTTGCATCATTTCTTGGCTTAATGTACGAGGAAGGGTTTTCTTTTTTAATTTTCGGTTCAAGAATATATATCACACGAATTGTTATCTTAGTATAACAAGTAAAAATTATTTATATATATATATATATCACACTTAATGGTTGTGCCATCAGTATCAAATGTAATTAATTCAAGACGCCGCTTTTTCTTTATCTTTTTTACCGTTTTTTCTCCGCCATTTAGATATAAGATAGATTTCTAATTGAACTCGTCAATGGTGAAGATCAACCCTGGCTCTATAAAACCAAAAGACGTTGAGGAAGCAAAGACCAAGAATCAGTAACTTCAAAGGTGCAAGTGGTTTATTATAAGTTCAGCCAATTGAACTATTGAAGTGCTGCAATGGCTGCACATCACGAAGACCAAGTGAAGCTTCTAGGAGTTGTGGGAAGCCCATTTGTTTACAGGGTGCAGCTTGCTCTGAAACTGAAGGGAGTCCAATATGAATACCTGGAAGATAAATTGGAAGACAAGAGCCAACTGCTCCTTAAATACAACCCTGTTCACAAAAAGGTTCCTGTGCTTGTTCACAACGAGAAGCCCATACTTGAGTCCCTTGTGATTCTTGAATACATCGACGAGACCTGGAAGGGGTTCCCCATCTTGCCTGCAGAACCTTACCCGAGAGCCTTGGCTCGTTTCTGGTCCAAGTTCATTGACGAGAAGGTAAGTCCATTTTTCTTCCTTTCTTTGTCAAACACACTAATTTAGGAGTTATGTGAGTAAACTCGTAAGCTCAACCCCCTGCGGGTTACTCTTAAAAGGGTTAAACCGGACTGGCCCGTTTAATAACTAAATTAGAGAGTTATAAGCCTTAACCCAATTCTTATAGAGGGTTATGCGGGGTAGACCAAATCTAAAACTTTTGGTGTCGAATGTCCATCAAGAAACATATTTTTGTATTGATATATTTGTGGTCTTATCAAGATATCACAAGTCCACAAGCCACACCAATCAATTCATCTTGCTTCCTAGCTGAAAAATGAACTTGAGTTTCAACACAAGATATAGCATCTCTGTGTATTATTTATGTTTCAAGTTCAACTGATTCTTGTATGAGAGAGGATGTTAAAAATATAAAAATTAATATTGAGCATTTATTAATGGCTTAACCTATTAGAATAGTTAGTTTAGAAAAAAACTCATACAACTCTATATACCTAAATCTGAATTGTGTTAACAGAAAATCATCAAAGGTCTTAACATGATTAATAAGTACTTTATTTTGTGAAATTAGTGCTTGTCTGCTGTATGGAAAGCTGCGTGGACCTTTGACGAGAAAGAGCGTGAGAAGGGTGTTGAAGAATCATGTGAGGTTCTGCGGATTCTTGAGAATGAGCTCAAGGACAAGTTCTTTGGTGGAGAGGCATTTGGGATGGTGGACATTGCTGGTGTCTTCGTAGCGTTTTGGCTCCCTATAATTCATGAAGTTGTAGGGCTGCAGTTGCTGACCCGTGAGAAATTTCCCAAGCTCTACAACTGGAGCCAGGAAGTCCTTAAGCTTCCTGTTGTCAAAGAAAGTCTGCCTCCTAAAGAAGCACTTTCTGCCTTCTTCAAAGCTCGCCTTGAAAGCCTTACTGCTTCCGAATAGATGAAGCCACCGTCTGTTATTGAGTTTTCTGGTGTAGGAATTTCATGTGAAAATGATATATGTATCCTAGGATTTTGTTCATCTAATAATTCCTAGGCTCTTGTTGGTTGTTGCTATTTTGCTATTTCAGTTAATAAAATTGTTGGTTGTTGCTATTTTGCTATTTCAGTTAATAAAAGAAGCATTTATCTTAGCCATCATAAAAATTATGTAGTGGGAAGCATTTCTCTTTCAAATTCTCACTCTAACTGGTATAAGCTTGAAGTAGCCAACTGGTCTGACAGTTTATGGAGGATTTACTACAAATTCTGAGAATATTATCATGTCACTTTACTAAAAATATAATACATAACAACACATAATCATATAAGTTATTAGATTAAATTTAAAATATTATATAATAAAATTTAAATTAAAGCTGATGATTGAAAAGCTGTTGAAAGTAAACAGAAACCAAAGCATGTTCTGAATTTCACTAATCAGCATCCATCCATGTTACTAACAAAGTGGATTTATTATTCCATCAATTAATTCATTTGTTCACAATTATTTTACATTATTTAATTTTATTTTTTAAAAAATATCTTATTTATTTGTTTATTTTTTAGAATTAGACCTTGTTAGCGCTCTCAACATAATCTAATATAAATACCTGAAAAATATAGGGAAGAGTTTAGTTGATCAGACTCTCGATCTTCTCCCAATTTTCATCATCAGAAAATTTTGAATTATTTTAATTATTGAAACATTAAATACGTGCTTAAATATTATGATAACATGGAAGAAAGAAGAAAAGGTAATTAAACGGATAAAACAATCATTTTTATTGTTATAGATTTTTTTTTTGAAAGATTGTTATAGATTATTTAATGTGATCTTAAATGCTTAAAATTAACAAATGTAATAAATTAATAGTGAAACAAGATTTTTTTATTGGAAGTCATTTATAACTTTGTCAGCGCTTCTGGTAAAATCACAAAATTTCTTCTACTTACCTCAGGAAAGTCAAAACGTCATTGCCATCACTAATTTTGATTATCCCTTCCTTAAAATCTTATATCATACATTAATTTAAGAAGGATGAATGAAAATGTTAATGGGTGATAACATTGAAATAAGCAAATTCATTACAGGATAAGACTAATTGTTAAAGATCACTTATAGCCAGCGCTCCCGGGGAAGCTATAAAATTTCTTTTCACCTCAAGGTAATCAAAATGTTGCTGCTGTTGTAGCTAATTTTAATTATCTCATCCTTAGAGTTTTATAACGTAAATGAATTTATTATTTATTATTTATTATTTATTATTTATTATTTATTATTTTTAATGAAAATTGTAACATATGCGATCCAAATAAATGAAGAATATCAATGAATATAAGTATCAGAACAAACCCACAACATCAATTTCACTAAATGGGAAAATCGTAAAAATAATAATTCATGAAATGCATATTCATGCTATGTGGCAACTTGGCCGACCGAGTTCCCCTAATCACCTTCTCGACCAAGTCGAGCTTTCCAATATCCTCTCAGCTCACTATCTGACCGGTTACATGTTGAGAATGGAAAAAGTGGTCAGATCAGTTATGGAGAGGATAAGGAAAAGGCTAGGGTCGGCTCGATTAGTTTGGGAGATCTAGCAGTTGAGATCCAAGAAAAGGCTTTGATTAGTTTGGAGATGGTCTGATAAGTGGGTGGTCGAAAAGTATTTGGGGAAGTAGTGGTCAGTCAGAAACGGTCGATTATGTTTATAGGTAAACGTCGTGGGTCGGATCAGGGATATCATAGGTGTGGCAAGGGGAAATCAAAGGGGATGGAAGGACCCATTTTGAACTTACTTTGTATGCCAAACATATAACAAAACTAAACATTTTGATCATGACACAATACTTCTCAATTCAATTAATCAACACGATACTACAGGGGTCTATGGTTCAAACTCTTCATCTAGCACACATCATATTAAAATATTAAAATAAAATCAAACCATAAGAAGAGTGCAAGTTTCACTAGAAAACTAGTTGATTTTAAGTCAGGAATTAACAAGCCAACACTTCAAACACGCCATGTAATTGTGATGCAACAATAGTAACTGATCATGGCAGAAAAAAATTTTAATGCACATAGAATCCTAGACCCCTGTGTTCCCAATTAGCTTATCAAACCCTTAAAGCAATAACCAACTAACATAAACGCCACCAAATAGAGGTCTAAAACCCTCAAAATCCTCTACATATGACATAAATAGAGATGATACAAGGTTGAGAGATCAAAATAAGACAGACATTGCAAAATTCAAAACCCAAACTTTACCCTCACAAGCATCAGCTCTGTACTTTAAGAATGCTCAATCCAAATTCAATTCAAACACACATTGCACATGAACCAGAGATGATAAAAGATCACAACCAGCAAATATTGTAAAGTAGCTTAATCTATAGACCCCAATGAAGTAGATATTACACATCTTAAAAAATAAAGAACAATCATCAAAATGCAACATCATCTAATCAATTTCATTGTTATCAAGATATACATGAGCATCTCAGAATAACAAAACAAACATTTAATGAATGTGCATATTTATCACTTGATTCTTACATTTCAAATCCAATAAAAAAATATTAACGTTAAACCAGAATATGAATTTACAGAAAAAGAAAAAGGGTGAGAAGTGCTTGATACCCTCGGTGTCTTAATTGCTGGCAGATATTTTTCCGTCCTCCTTCGTCTGCTCCTCACACTCGCTCTTAAATTCTCTCAAGAAAAAAAAACTTAATAAAAGCTCTAGAAAAACCCCGAGAACTCCTTGCCCAAAAAAGGAAAGAATCCCACTAAATAAAAAAGAATTCCCTCTTTATAGAGGGAGGTATCTGCCAAAAACCAAATTCTCTCTCCTTTGTACGTGTCTTTGCAAGGTTCCAGAGAGCACCACTGCTCCTGCCTCCTCTGATTTGCTTTTTCGTCTGTTGGGGGTCCTGCCTCTAAGCAAAAACGCAAGGCAAAACACATCCTTCACCTAGCGCAATTCTCGACCCAAAGCAACTGGTTGTCCTTTCCTCTACACGCATGTGAAAGTGCAATTGAGCACCTGAAGTGCTCGGCTGGGGAGTTGTGGCACACTCGCTCCCTTTCTCAACGACCAGTAGTCTGGATGAGGATGGAGAGTGGATCGAGGTGTGTGGCGCAAGGCGAGGCAGGAGGTCGTGGTACAGGGGAAGTGGAGCAGGGATGGCCAGCGCAAGAGGTAATGGTCTTTCACTGGTTTGGCGACGAGCAACAGCAAAGGTGAGGAAGTGGTGGTGCTGTGTCGCAGAGAACCTCTACTAAGGTTTGTATGAGAGAAGGCGAAATGGGTGTGCTGGTGTGGGCTGAACCAGGGACCTTGGTTTGGGCTTAGGTTAGAAACGGGTCAGATGGGAAGGTGTCTCAGGTTAGGCTCGGATCATGATGGGCCAAAGAGGAAGAGGTTTTGGGATTTTGGTTTTGGCAACGTGAGTTTAAATAAATGAGTTTAGGGATTGGGCCAGAATTGAAATTGAAAAAGAATACAAGGACATAGGTTTAGGGAAGGTGTCTAGGGTTTAGGGAAATGGGTTTAAGGAATTGTATTTTTTTTTATTTTAGAATTAATTGGCCAATTAATTTTTTCAATTTTTTAGAATTTTTATGTGACTCAAACAAAATACGGTGTTCACAAAGTTCAAATGTTAAGTTAAACAAATTTGTGTTAGCATTATTCGCTTTGAAGAATTCTGAAGACGATAAGTACAATTTGATTTTGCTTGAACTAAATATATTCTATTTTGATTTATTACCACATTTTTTGCATTAAGATAGCCACATTTTCACATCAAGAAAGCTACCTGCCAAACCAAAGTGGAACAAATTTTTGACAGGCTAACTAAATAATAGTTATCACATTTTAAAGCTTGAGGAAATTAATTTTAAAAGCTGCTAATAAGTTATATTTAATCTTAAAAGACATAAAAAGTTAAAATTATTATAAAGGACCATTTAAAACTTACAAACACCACATTTGAACTTGATGCTTTGTTTCACCATGTTTTGTTCCTTGCGTCAGATCCCGGTGCAGACCAACGTGACCGAGAACTCGCAGCTGAGGAACTCGTGGACTTTCTCCTTGTAAAAAGTGCCTTTTGTTGTTCCTGAATTTGACAAATGTCTCGCTCTAAAATCTTCTCTTTCAGTTTCAGAAACTTAGATTGAGTGTTGCAAGGAATGCCTTTATTTTAGTTTTAGAACACTTAAGACTGGGCGTCACTCACTTTTAGGTTATTGTGTAAATAAAAAAGTTATATGTATTAAACAAATATCAAGTAATTTACTGTGGTAGAAGGTTGTAAGTTATTATTAAAAAAATAAAAATTCATAAACTAATTAAAATTTGACAAATTAGCAAGGTATCAATACCCTTTTAAATAGTAAGATACCGAAGGAATTCCCATTATATATACCTATGCAAATCATTGATCCCCTCCTTTGTTGTCTTTGGATCAAAACCCAAAATGGGATTTTATCTTTAATTTGGGTTATGAAAGTTTTGAAAAAGCAAAAGGCAAGATTTTTGTGGCCTTATCATAAATGATTTTTTAGGTTATGGCTGTGGGTGTAGAGACAAAGAGAGTTTAAGAGAAAATTAATTTTAAGGACGGCTCATAAGAGAAAAATTACCAATCATGATTATGTCATTCAGCTTGACAAAGTTTAAGAGAAAAATAATTTTAAGAACTGTTAACAAAAAATATTTAATTTTAAAGGACAAAGTCTAAATTATTAAGAAAAACCATTCAAAAATTTAGATATAATAAGAAATGAATCTTACTAAAAAGATGTATATACCCTTAATAAAGCCATTTTTTTTGTTAGCTCACATTTATTGTTCTTCATCATTCTCTCAATAAAGCCATTTTTTTCTGTTAGCTCACATTTATTCATCGTTCCCTCTAAATAAATTTTGAATGGTCTCTTTTAATAGTTTAAAATTTTTATGTCCTTTAAAATTAAGTATTTCTTGTTAATAGTTCTTAAAATTAATTTTCTCTGCCAATCGACATAATCACAGACCAGGTTTCCTATGTCAACAGATTAGAAAATAAATTAAGTAAATATTTATTTTAGTTTTTAAATAATATAAGTGTATGAGTTTAGTGCTTTAATAAATTTTGACATCATATTATTTCTTTTAAAATATTAAATAAAAATAATATTAAATGGCTGATTATTTATTTTAAAATATTAAATAAAAAATAATATTAAATAACTAATTTAAAGTTAAAATATAATATTAAATAATTAATTTAATATTAAAAAATTATTTTAATATATTTATCACTTACCCACGTAAGCTCACTCACGTGACATTGGCTCTTCCTGGTGCAGAAGTCTGAGAGCCAACGCAGAAATATGCACTCTCTTAAAGGAAAAAGAAACTTTTCCCTTCCAAGTGCCAACAGTCAAAACAAAAAGCAAAAGTCATCAATTTGTGCTTCTGGTTGGTTCTTGTCCCTTTTATTCAAGTTATGCCATTTTTTTTTCATTATTGTTGACTATGGCAATGCCATGTGCAAACTGCAAAGTCTGAAACTTCCACAAAAAGAAAAAAAATTAAGGGTGAGAACATAGAAATTACTTGGGGTTTTTTACTAGTAAATTGAGTTGTAAATTGTCAATAAGACACCAGCACCGAGCAAACGAGAACACAGAAATATAGAGTATGTGTAGAATGTAAGTTAAAAAAAAAAATGAGAGAAGGGAGGAGTAATATTTTATTTTTAAATTAAAATAATTATAAAAATAAATAAAATATGATTAAAAAATTACATAATAATATTTTTTTTATTTTTTTATTTTAAAAAATTTTCAAATTAAAAAAATATTTATTTAAAATAAAAAATTAACCCTTTCGTCATTCGTCATTTTCCTTCTAAACTCCAGTATTCAAACATTGCTACAGGAAGAATGACTATAATTAATTTATGAAGCCTAATATGGCACTCAAATTACATAATTTCTTCAATAAAGTCAGGATGGAAACATAAAACAGTAGGTCAATTACAATCTCAATTCTCAAATTTGAAGCTACAATACTCAGAAAACAGGATATGATCGAGTATAGCTCAAGTACAATGCAAGAAAAAGATAATTCCAAATATAAATGCTCTCCCAAATTGATCATCTCTACTTGCTGGTGCTAGAATCCTTGACGATAGTCACAGGGCAGGGGGCATGTGTCATCACAAAGTTGCTGACACTTCCCAATATTATCCTGTTTTTTTGTATTCAAAATCACACAAACAAACATGTCAATGAGACCCATATTTATAAAGACAGATAAACTGAAGTACCATCACCCCCAAGAAATAATAAATTAGGGAGAATTATCAACAAAGACCCCAAGAATGTGATTTTTACCAAAAAGAAATTAGTTTGATCAAATATCAGTGTAATTTAACCCCCCCCCCTTCTCCCCCCAAAAGAAATCATAAATTTAACTGCAAAATCAAAATTGCATCACCCAAAAAAAATAAAAAATAAAAAATTGAAAGGTAGGCAGGAACAATCTCTATACGAATAATTCTCCCGAAATTACTGGTGACGCAAATGCCAAAGAACAGTGACAGCAGGAGATTAGAAAAAAGTAAGGCACCTTTTGATTGTGCTGAGACCCCTGCTTCCCATAACCAGAGAATCCAGCTTCAGATCTTCAACAGCATCCAAAAGTTTCTCTCTGGCATCACCCCAGTACAATTTTATAACAATGTTCACCTAAAAAACCAAAATTTTCACTCTCAAGTACCAATAACATGGGCACCCCTAAAGAATCGCTGTCTAAATTGAATTCCATTATGCATAAACAAGAAAGAGGCATAGAAAAACAGAGGGAAAAAAATAAATAAACCTCTTTCTGTCTGGAAGCAGTGTCAAGCACATCAAGAACCTCAACATCAATCGGGACACCGTACTTGTTCATAATCTCAGGCTCTCTGAACTCTTTCAAAGGAATAAGAGCTGCAAAAAATCAACCAAATCAAATCCAACCAAATCGGATCGTAACAGATCGAAACAGAGCACGATAAAAATTTACAAAAACAAAAACAAAAAGTAGTACTACTCACGAGAACCAGATTTGGCCCATAGCTTGCGGGACTCGCCGTGAGAGTTGGGGTTGATGTGGATGATGTAAAAGGTGTCACCTTTATCAGCCAAGTTCTCAAGGGCCCATGTCAGAGCATTCTTGCTGCTCTTGGAGAAGTCCATAGCCACACCAATATTCCTATCCTTTCCCATTATTCTTCTTCCAAGTTTGGGTGTGAACGTAGAGAGACAGAGTTGAAGGTTAAAGAATTTAAGAAGAGCAAAACAGGGTTTGAACTTTGAACTAAGGTTGATATAATGTCTCAATGGTTTGGTTATTGACAATGCATGTGTGTCTATATATATATATATATATCTACTAGTGTTTTGTACCCGTGCAATGCACGGGTTAATAGATTTCAAGTTAATTATTTTATTATTAAAGTTAAAGATAACAAATTTATTTAATTGTTCATAAATATCATCGTAAATTATTTTAATATATAACGTTTAACCTAATGAATAAAACATTTAAATTAATGGTTCAATATAGGTTTCATATGTTAGAGACATGTAAGAAGTTAAGACTTATTACATATAAAACAATTCATGTACAAAATGTTGACGAAGTTCAAAAGCAGTCTTGAAATGGAATCTTCATTTCATTTTCAAATTTTTATATTCCTGCAAAAAAATATTACAACTTGTAAGATAAAAATTAAAGCACTGCAAAAATAAATTTGTAAAAATAAATGATATAAATTACCTAGAAATCATATTTTATGAAACACTTCTTTGTAGATAACATTTTTTGTCTTATGATATAAATTTTCATTATCATCAAAAATCAATATATTCAAACCACTCCTAGATTTAACTATGGAAACTGCTACATAAAATTGATCACGCATAAAAACAGGCGTTGGTAAGAACAAACTTACGTGAGAGAGAGATTGTCCTTAACTCTTATTTATAGTCATAACAACGCACGGGTTAATTCGATCATTTTAAAATTATTTTGGATGATATAATTTTACATGTGAAAAGAAATAATAAAAATTATCAAAACTCATTTACAAATATCATATTTTTTATTAAAAAAGTCTTAACATAAAAAATCAATATTACTATATGCCTTTATTTTCATAGAATCAGTATCAATAAAAATTAAATAACAACAATAAAGTATGAAAACACTTTGACAATTACATCTGCTGAACCCAGCATAAACAACATTAACTATTTAAAACAGAACTAACTAATAATTTCATAGTTCACCTTACTCTTTAATATTAAGGCTTACCTAAACTTAGAGAAAAACAGGGATCTTCCTTCATTCCTATGATGAAAAACAAATGCATTTATCAACTTCTCTATTAGGAAATAAATTATATACTATGACCCACTACATGCTATTTTCTAAACTTTTTGAACCTGTGCAGATCTAATCTGCTTTAACAGACAGCACTAAACATCCTTCCCTTAAAAAATCTCATTACTCCTTGCTTAAATTTTCCCTGGAACACATCAAACGTGAAACTATATTCTCTCAGGTATTGTTCACAGCAACCAAAGATTACTAATTTGCCCCTAAAATCCCATCATCTTGTCTTAAATCCTAAATTGCTCTTCCGTTAACATAAATAAATAGACCTTCAAATTCAATCCACTATTTTTCCACCCTTTTTCTTTACTATTAACCATTTTCCTACCCTTAACTCACATTAGAAAACCTAGTTTTGAGCCTACTGAATTCTGATTCTATCCATGTTGTACAACTATCTCACAACCGGTCTAGCCAATCTTAATTTCAGATGCAATCCAATTAGGAATTAAAGTATGCTAAAGTTATAGTAAAACCAAAAAAGATATATAAAGCAAATAGTGAAAAATATGAGGACAAATATAGATTATGATTTATGACTATCTGTTAGATAGAGTACATTATGATAACTCATTAGCATGATCTAAATAAAAATTTACACTCACTTGATGCTGAACATGACCATTGGTTATAAAAAAATACAAGATTCTGCAATATCTAGCATAAAAAAAAGCTTAAAATTGTCAAATATTATCTTGCCTCTCTAAAATCAAAAGATATTCCAATAAACATTCTGATGTACCTAGGAAAGCGTTTAGGTGCACATGCACTTGTACATAAGTTCCTGATTCATCAAATTGATCCATATGAGTTCTACGAAAAATTTTCCATGCCTCTCATACACTTTTTCCCTTGATGAAAGCTCTTTTTCTCAAAACTAATGGTTTAGTTTCTTATTTGAATATCCTAATTTGCTCTTGGGTAGCATTCGGAGGAGGCTGCAGACAGAAAAAAGCATAGTATACAGCTCTGAATTGGATTAGATCTGTAACAAACCTTCAAATAATGAAATAGGCAAATAAAATACCATCTAAATGAAAAGGGAATATTTTTTCCCATTCACAATGGCACTGTTGCAATTGGGGGCTGAGGTAATTTACGGTACAGTACCACACCAAGAAGCCAGCTAGTAGAACGATCTCCATCTGCAACCTAATTTTCTGGAATTATATTAGAGATGAAGAATGACTGGAGATCATTAGAGACTAAAAGTATTGAAATATAAGTCTTGTTTCACACATTTGGACATGTGTAGGAACAAAAATATATCATAATTTGGAAGTATGGCGATCAACTTACAATTATTCTGAATCTATACTAATTTTCAGCAGCGAAATTATCTCCATTGAAATTGAGCATTTCTAAAGTAGCATAAAGCTGATACAACGCCTTATCTGGAGCTTTTATCCCAAATCAATAACCTACAAGATAAATTGCCTTAATATCAATCCACACTGTTATTGCCTTTCCATTAATATTTTTGAATATTTCCTAAGGGATATCAATCCATTTTGATCCAAGGGATATCAATTTCATACAGCATATCAGTTACTTGAGCTGGAAACTACAACTACTAAGTAGTATTGTCCCGTTATATAAATTTTCATTTCAGGCCATATGTTTAACTGAAAATTCTGAATTCTTTTATACCAATTTTCATAAATAAGAGAAGGAAACCAATCAACTAAAGGAAGTCAAACAAAGAAAATGATATGTGATTTTGAAGGAAAAAATACAAAGAATAAAATAAGAAAAGAAGCTTACTTTCGAGAAAAAAGATCCACATAGTTCAGATGCACAGTACCACCGAGTTGCAACATAGTCCTTAGTAAGAGTAGGAAAATTAAGTCAGCAAGAGGTTCAGAAGGATACCTTGCTTGCAACAGATTAATAAATGTAACAGATTGCCACAGTACTCACAATAGACTACTTATAGTCCATAATATAGCTGATGGAGCATCATTAAATGAAACTCAAGCAAGCCAAAAATCACATATCTTTAGTTTGCAATCAGCATTTGAACTAAAGGAAGAAAAATATTTGCTGTAAAAAAAATATTATATTTGTTTAACAATCAACTAAAGAGCATAGACAATCAACTAAATGAAGTAAAAAAGAAAGAAAATGAAACAGGATTTTGAAGTAAAAAAAGAGGAGGAAATGTGAGTGGCAGTAACAGTGTTTTACATGATGAATATGTATTCATAGAAGAGCATTGTAAGTGAAGAAAATTCGAAAGGCAAAAACACCAACTAATTACCAAGTATCTTCGTGAAAAAAAAAAGTTACAACTAATTAGATGCACTACCAAAACCTATTCCAAAAAGTGTATTGGCCACTTGTTATTTGGTTTATTATATTAACAATTTACTTGCCCATAAGAAATTGACATTGTTTATTACTACAGCAAGCCATCCAATATTGCATACCCATGTATCATACAATTTGAGTGAGTGTAACTAAAACAACACCTATTAGGAACAACGTAGCTACCCTACCAATTGAGTTGAAATCATAGAGATCCCCCAAGAATTGCAACCCTCCTAGAATTAACCCAGCCTGCATAATAAGAAAATGAGGAACTCATAATCACAACTATTTTAGTAATAATTAAAATACAGACTCATAATCCACTGACTTAATTCTTTAGGAGTGTTTCAAAAGAGAATAAGGGGGAAAGGAAAGAGAATTATCAAACATGTGACCAAGTAGAATAGGCACTTCTTTATTTTAGTTTTTAGTAGAGAGTATTACTTTGTCGTCATCTTAGGACAACACTGAATATGGATGACTCAAATTTCTAGCATTCTGTGAACAACAAAATTTGCTACACTCAAGTAGAAAAAAATACTAATCATAGTAGCTACAAACCCTGACATTGACATAAGCAGGAATTATGAGTCGAATAACAGTTTCCATGAAGAAAATTTGATTTGGCAAGTTATTTTAATATTTATATATATATATATATATATACATATATATTCTAATGAAGACAAAATATAATATTTATATATGATGCATTGATGCTTGCAAAGACTATGACATTATTAGAGTACTTTCTCCTGAATTTGAAATTTATCAGTGTCAAATCTTATCTACAAACAGCTCAACCCCTCTTTGATTAGGACAACTTTGCAAAATGATATTTCTATTGTTGAAAAATTATGCTTTTTAAGATATTATGAGATTTTTCATACAACATAATACTTAACTCAAAGAAAGAATACATGAGAAAAAGATGCCTACCTTAATCTAAATAATATAGAAAACCATATGAAAGTGTAGAAAAATTTACCATTGATCGTGACAAAACATTCACCAAATGATTATCAAGCCACCTATATCAAAAAATAATATTTAATTAGTTTAGAAGATTTAAAATGCTAAGCATGAGGCATGTGTGCTGACACAAATAAGATCCTAATATTATGCCAAAGTCACGAAAGTGCTAATTGTATAGAATGAACACCTCTATAACCAAATAGTTTATAACATTTTAGTCCTTACTTTTTGGCATTTAACAATATTCAAAGAAACAAACAACAGTAATATTCTAGGGAGAAATTTTTTTAAAAAAATTGTAGGAAATGTAAATTATCATTGTTTTTTAAAAATGTTATTATTCTTAAAATGCCTTTGTCTGAAGCAGCAGAATATGTCAATGAGAATAGTACTACTCGCACATTCATAGGCAATAGCAAAACCCAACAGTTATCAATTAGAACCATCAATTAAAAGACAAATAAATCACATTGAACAATGGTACTCAAACTTACAGCTTCTCTAGGAGTTTTTGAAACATGAAAAAGCTACTCCAAATCATCATGGTCCACACCGTACCACACAACATCTTTATTTGTGATCCATTAAAAAAAACACAAAATTTAGAATACCCATTACACAATCAGAAATGAAAACTCATTGCAACGGGGAAAAAATCCTTAAAACTTGTTATGAATCAACTTCCCTCTCAAAAAAGGAAAAAGAAATTTCAGATAAAAGCAAACCCTATCTTAATTGCAATCAACTATCTTTTGAAAAAAAAGGCTAAAAGTGAGAGAATAAGTAGGGAAAGGGAAAATATGAGTGAATAGAATACCTATTTGATGTTCCCCAAAAAGGAAAGAATACCTATTTGATAGCATTGGAGAGAGAGTGAGTGGAGCTTTAATTGAGGAATCAACCCCATACCAGCCTATGAAGTCCAACAGATCAACCTGATCGCCAAAAGAAATCCAAGGTCATAACTTTCCTCTTCTATGCCCCTGCGATTAAATCCACCGCAAAATTAAATCCCAGAAATCTTTCTTTTTTATTTAGGCAAAAAAAAAAAGGCATGCCAAAGTCCAAAAAATTGGCCTCGAGAAACATTGAAAACATGCAGTTTGAATCCTACTGCACTTCAAATAATAATCGTTAGTGAAAAGCAAAGAATACATTAAGATTGATTTATGCAATTCATATGATATCCTAATAAATAAGAAAATAACGATAAGTATAAAGACAAAAAAGATGTTGGTGTGATTAGGCAACAAAAGCAGAAAATGCATAATGAGGTTTGAATTGAAGCAAGTTAATATTGAATTGGGAACTATTAGAAGCAATGATGGCTAGGGGAAAATCAAGTATGAATATGAGAAATGAATAGAGAATACTTGGATGAGGATGACCGGGAGGTCCAGTTGCATCACTTTTTCCGCTATTGTAGCCGCCTTTGCTGTTGCTGCTCGTCCCCTCATCGTCATCAAAGAACTCAGATGTCACAGCCAACACAAAAACCAAAGGTGTCGCCGCAGTGTTCCTATTGGAAGGAGAACCAAACCCTATGATGCCGAGGGCGTAGGAAAGCACTCCAGAAATGGTCCATAACCCCAACCTAATAGCGCCAAATGAAGAGGTGAAGGAGGAGATGGCGAGGTCAAGGTCCCAGCCAGGGCTGCGAGAATATCTGCACAAATCGATTAAAAAAAGTGTTAAGATCAAAAAGGAAATTTCACTTTAAATGCAACTTGATATTAGAAAAAAAAAGCGAGGATTTTAAAGCAACAATACCTATTTCGAGATCCATTGCCTGCAACTGCATTCGCTCATATGGACTCCCTCTAGCTATTTATCTTTTTCCTTCACCTTCTCCACCAGCTTGTCCCTCAGTTTGCCATCAAACTCTCCACACCTTCAACATTAAGGTTCAATTTCAACGCTTCAGTTCAGTAAAACGCTAGTAAATAAATATAAAAACCATGAAAAATGGGACGAGACATTGCAGACACGGTGAAAAACCACAATGAAATATTACAAAATGAGGCAAATAGAAGAACAGAGGCTTAACCACAGAGAACTCAGAATTCAGAAGAACTAAAAACACGCATGAAAGAAATGAAGCCATCGCAATCTATATATATGCATAAAAAAAACCTAGGGTTTTTGTTGTCAAGAAATCAAAATTAAAGATCGTGTACAAAATCAATCAGTTGCAAGGCTCGAGACTGAGAAATTAACAACATGCACGGCCAAAAAAATCACTTACTCTTCTTAGAAATGGAGAATCAATGCTAGCAGATTGGTTAGATGAGGAAGCATGTGTATCAGAAGAACGAAAACACGCTTCAGTGGTGGAGACGAAGAGTTTTGGCACAGAGAGTAAGGGAAACTAAGCCACGTCTATTGTTTCTTGGATAAGGAGGCTAGCATTAGGATAGGTAAATGAATGCTTAAGCGTGTTGGAGAAAATGACTTCAGCCGACGGATGCAAAGCTCTCCCCAAAGCATTGGTGCCTTTTCAAAAGGAGGATATAATTACACCTATTAAAATATTATATTAAAATAAATAAAATCAATAAAACAGAAGAGCTGGAAAATACATATATTTGTAACAAAACAACTGGCATCACCGAACCATAACAATAAAAAAATAAGAAAATCTTTCTTTCTTTCTTTCTATTGGTCGGGAAGGAAAAAGGGAAATTACAAAATTGCCATGTATTTAGGCGGGAAAACGTTGCATGAGAGCCTAACATGTGTCCCTAAAAGGTTATGCTTTATAATATGTATAGATATATATATATATATATATATATAAGTGGCAACAAGATAAAAACAAGTGGCAACAAGATAAAAACATGGGGACATGATCACAGCTCAGAGAATCGAATTAAATAATACGACAAAGCAATAATTGTGTGGTATCGATGATTTTTTTTCTCCACTGTTTGATGGTTTTACTTGCATTGCAACCGCATGATGTTCATGTGCTCACCGTCATCATCAGATAGAGGTTTACTTGAATCAAGTGGTTTAGTGATGTTTGTGGCCCACTTATTGGGTCTTTTTTAATCCAAATACTCCTAAAATTCAAACTAATGATTAAAATATCTTTCATTTCAAACTAATTAGCTACATATTGATATTTTTGTTACAGTGACATTTTTTTTTTAATATTTCATGTGAATCACGCCAAGCGGTGATCCAAGATAAAAAGCGTAATATATATGGAAATGCTCATGAAATTAGCATGACAATGTGTAAAACATAAAACGCGTTAGTGTGCCCACATATATTATGCTTCTTGTATTGACGTGATCCACTTACCTTTTTGTACATGATATGGAATAAACGTGTTACTCAATGGTAGATTACTCCCCTTATAACTAGTATTGGACTTGTGGCAAGTAATTTATCAAGTGTACTTGCATCTGTAATGAGTATATATATAATGTTATTATATTTTCTATGCTAACATTGGAGAGAGGCAATATAGTTAGTTTACGTCTTAGGGTCATTCTGCTTTTAATCTTGACAGCCTTCAAGAATCAACTTCCTTCATCTTAGCTGCATTGGACGAGCATGATCGTAACTCAAGCAGTCAGTTGCAAAGAGCTATTCCTGCAGATGACAATCACAGGCCACCTGTTGACGATGTCAAGCAAAAGAGTTACAAAAGAAGGAGAATATAATTAGTTGATTCTAGGGGACGAATTGAGTCTTCTCAACAACACATTTAGTTGTCTCAACTCTCTTAATCCCCTACTCCATATATGTCTCTAACCACTATCACTACATCTTATATGTACTCACCTACTCACCCACCATATCCTTATTCACCATACTCACCCTATCTTTATTCATCGTACCCATTTTATCCTTACCCAGGATAAACATACTCATCACATGTTGGTCTCTCTTCTTCTTACATACCATCACAGGAAAACCTTTCTTATGCACTTCTACAACCTGACTCTTCTCACAAGCCGCCACAATCTCTCCCTTGATATTGTGTTTAATGATATTTTTCTTAGGTTTTACTTTTTTTAGATTAACACTACTATTATAAACAATGTATTGTGTGAATGATATATTTTTAATTGGTAGATGAATGTACTAATTGCACAAACATTTGATGTGTTTTCATAAACATGGATTATTAATATCTGCCTAGATTAAATTATAAATCTCGTTATACAAGTTTAATTTTGCAAATTTATAGCTTAACCTTAATTTATTAATTTTTTTACACATTCAGCTATTCAAGTTAACAGGTTATGTATGATGTGTTTCATCACACCAATGACTAAAACATGATTTATGTGAAAATTCTTAAGCACTTGATGTTATGCACGTTATCACGTGAGTGCGTAAAATGTGATTATACTCATCACACCTGTGGGTTTGACAAGATGACATGAATTATGTCTACCACTTTAGTGTAACTCATGTGAAATATTGATAAAAAAATGTGACAGTATTTAGAGAATTAGTTTGAAATAAAGGATATTTTGATGATTAGTTATAATTTAGGAGTGTTTGGGTAAAAAAAAGCCCACTTATTGTGGGTCCGGGGTATGATGCTTTGCTTAACGCATGGTAATTACTTTTTATCTGGCTTAGCGTACCGTAATCAAAGACCAAAACTTTCATTAGAGGAAACAAATAAAAAGAGAAGCACATGACGTGAGAAACCGATTTTTATGTGGGGAACCTTGTGGTTAAGATGAAAACCATGTAACGTTGGTGGTTTTTGTGATAATACCGATTTGTTTCACGATTTGCACGAAACTTGAGTTCTTCTGCTAATATTTAGTTGCATTTTATTTTTAGGAATAATTATACACACCTCCCTTTAAATAGTCAAACTATAGAAAAAACTCTTTGAGTTTTAAATGGTATAATTGAATATATATTTTTGGTACATTGAATTTTTATTATTTAATACCACACTATAGAAGCATATTCTGAAACATAAATTATGTTTGTTTTCTCATTTTTTATATTTCATAAAATAAAGAGAATAAAATTTATAAATAACTATCTTATAATGATAACTTTTTCTTTTGTGATACATTGAGAGGTGTAAACACTTAAATATGGTAGAGAGATACGTGACTTAGTAAAATATCCAACCTCTACATTATCTTTACACAAGTTGGTGCCGAGTTACAAACCCATTTATAGTAATTTTTCATCTGTAAATTCCAGTCATATCACATTAGACTAATATAAAATTAATTAAGGTAATCTTCATTTTCGTAATTTTTATTATTGTGTTTATTTAAATTAAAGGGATGTTCGAATAGACTGTGGAAGTGCGCCTGATTCAATTAAAATTAGCATAACATCATATTAGCATCTTGACAATAATTCTATTTTATTTTATTTTTATTTATAAAATAGAGAAAAAATGAATAAATTGTTCAAATGATAAGTATAGAACCATTATTTGGAGATTCCTTTAGTATTTTTTATTTTTATAAGACTACCGATATATATAATAATTAGTAATTAATATTTAGTCACGAGTTTCACTTTTAATTAGTTAAAATATAAATATTAATTAAAATATAAATAAAATAATTATATTTCATAAAAAGAAAAATAACTTAAAAACAAGGTAGAGGAAAACCTCCCCATTATTTCTTTATTTTATTTAAAACATCAATAAATTTTTGTATTCATCCAATGCATTGTGCCCAAGATTAACATTTTTGTTTGAAGTGGATCAGAGGGTGCAACTAACAATCTGATTGGTTTCTCGTTGAAAACTAAACTAAAATGATTTATCTTATTATATCAATATAAATTAATTAAGATCTTAATGACCAGTTGTGCTCAATTCAATTTCCTTTCCTTTTTTCTACATTCAATCTGGTTGCCTTTCTGACTAAATATTTGTTTATGTAATAATATACGGATCACACGAAGAGACAGATAAGGATATATACATTATGAGGTTCAATCACGGAGAACAAGAACTAGAAAAATGGGGCTGACAAAATTACTTCCCTTCTTTAATTTGGAATGATAAAACAATGAAAATAATATAAACTAAATTTGGCTTTGAATTGACAACAAAAAGAAGATAGACAAATTTTATTATTATGAGTCGTGCTAGCGGTCGAGCACTCGTTGAATTATTTTATCATTCCAAATTAGGAGCATGATCATATTATCATTATCTTTTTATCAATTTCCAAATTGTTTATATTGGTTTACATTTCGTAAGGTGTCAGGCTATTTTAGAGTCAAATTTAAGGTGGCTTCTACGATACTACTTAGATAAGTAATAGGTAATCTAACGAGCTGGCAAATAAATTATTGTTGAATGATTAAACTTTAATTACATTTGCATTATATTATATCTTGTAATTTTACAGTTAGGCCCTATTTATTTTGTCTAATTCAAAGTTTCCACAATCTCTTAATAATAAAATTATGTGCTTACCAAAAAAGAAAAGAATAATATTATGTGGAATAATTTAGGTATAACATAGAGTAGGGACAAAGCCAATTCTACATCGGAGGAAAGTAATTAACAAAAAAATAAAAGTTAACCAATATTCGAGAAAAAATGCTAACGACCCAAAATCCAATTTTCCACATGTGAGAGATATGAATTTTGGAGAAAAAAATTTGAGAATCTGAAAGGCAATGAGTGGACAAGGAATTTCTCCTTTTTTTTCCCCCCTCATTTTTTTTATAACAAATGGTGTAGCGAAGTTGCTCAGAAGCTTCATCGCCTGCTCGTTTTTTTTTTTTTTTAATAATACCTGCTCATACTTGTCACTTGATGAGAAGTGTATTATAAACATAGCAGAGTCAGATGATCACAAAGAAGATATTTTACGGAAAAAGAAAAGCTTTAATTAGCATTTTTTTTAATTAAACATTTATTATGTTCATTTAAAGATATATATCATTTGTTAAATTTTTTAATAATAAATATATTAAAATAATTTTGTAATATTAATTTTTTATATTAAATTAATTTATTAATATTATTATTTGATATTAAATTAATCGTTTAATATATTTTTTATATCTTAAATTAATTATTTAATATTATTTTTTACATTTTAAATTAATTATTTAAAAATTAATTTGAAATCAAAATTTATTATAAAATTAGGCTGATAATACTTATATATTTTTTAAATTAAAAGGAATTTTTATTTTTATTTATATTAATTTTTTATGAACCTTATTTTTTTTTTTCACTTAACTCTGGGCAGTTGGCATCAGAGCTGTTCATTTAATACCTAACTCTGACTATCTTGCTATGATCTGGTAATACGAAAAAAAAAAAACTTAGGTCCACGCCTAGCACATGCCAAAAGCTGACATCTGAAAACGAAATGCAGTTAACTTTTGAAAATTGAGAGTTACAGGAGCAGATTAATACTGAAATTATTAAAAAAAATCTCATTTATTTAATGAGTTTAATTTCTATTCATCATAAGTGTAAAAAAAATTTATATTATCATTTAATTATATATTATCAAATCATTAAAAGAATTTGACTATTATAACTACTATTTAAAAAGTTTAATCATTTTAGTAATATTTTAACACATGATTAAATAAAAATGTAAAAAATTTTTACACTAACCTTAAATAAAAATTAAATTCTTATTTAATTCATCCCTTTAAATTAATTTAGTTCATTATAATCATGGTTATATTGAAGTGACAAAGCTACAGATGTTCCCTCTATGATTATTCGAATTTGAATTTTTGGGTCAATATTTAAAAAAAATATTATTTTAAATGTACAAAGTTAATGTATAAAGTATACTCTTAAGATTATTTAGTTAGAAATTTAATTACAGTTAATATAAAAGTTAATTTGAAAATACTCATTAAAAAATGACAAACTAATAATAAAATAGGCACATTTTGCACTTTTATAATAAATGAAATTGGTTATTAAGAATATGTTTGTAAAAAATTAATTTTTTCTTAAAACAATTTTTTCTTATTAAAATTTTTTTTTATTTAAAATCTCTCATGTTTGTTTAAAACGTGTAAAATTGATTATAAGTTAAGATTATTTTTTTATAACTACAAATATTTTTTAAAAAAAATTATTATTTTAAGCTTTTAATTATTTGATTTCATATTATTTCAAAAATTTTAAGAGATAAATACCTATTTTCCTTTAATCAAATAATTTGTTCAATCATTTCATACATCTTTTAATAATTTAATACATAAAAGTATTTTTTTTATATAATCTAAACAAAACTTCTTATCATAAAATCGATTATGAATTAATATATCCAAACATAAATTATTTTTCATATAATTTTTTTTACACCTAATCTAAATATGCACTAAATTTATAACACTAGCTTAAAATTAAAAGAGAGAGAATATGAAAAAAAAAAATGAAAGCTCAGAAGTAGAAGAAGAAAGCTACACCAGTAATGTGAAAGGATAAGTAAAGAATTTATCCTCGTCAAGGTGGGTAGCAAGGCCTACTGATGGGCTTATCTTCAAAGTCCAAAATAAGAATTAGAAAGGATATTCGAACTCTACCTCATCTTCTGACCCAAAGACTACCTCATTTGGGGATAGAGTATATTCTCAGGAGTAATGATACTTATACAAAAAAAATTTTCACAAAACTCTCACAAAAGTCCATACAAGTCTTTGGATCAAGTTAAAAAAAATTATAGTGGAATATAGAATTAATCTAATGACTTGTATGGGCTTTTGTAAAGAAATTTTTTGTGTAAATATTATTATTGTATTATCAGTGGTTTGGCAACCAGATAAAAGCAGAGCACACACGCGAGACATTTTTCTATGCATGCAGTGTTATAGTGTATTATTAGTTTTGAGCACTCCAATAAGCGTAAGTAATTCAGATTAAAAAGTATAGAAAATATAAGCACAAGCAATTAATTTGATAAATACTTCACAATCATTTTACTTTTGTTTCTTTCTCTCTCCACCTCTGTTTTTTTCACTTCTAAACACTTTAGCTGCTTCACGTATAGTTTCTAGTTTTTCTCTATTAGGATTTTGTTATATACTATATGGCATATCACTAGTAATATTATATGTGCTTCAACGTAGATGGATAATAGAGCATTAGCGTTCTTTAGTATGTGTTTAAGTATGTTTTAGGTAATTGCTTGATGTGGTGATTTTATCGAGAGTTTGAAACTCACTTACAATTAATTCTTGTTTATTTAATCACATATGTAATAAATATTTATAAAAATAATATGTAAAATATACAAAAAAAATTTATTAATCTAATTTAATGGATAAAAGCTATAGTGCATGTGAGCTCGAACTCCCCATAAATCTAATTTATTTTCTGGCTGTAGATGATAATAGTTTATAGCTTATTTGTTATAAACGTTAATATTATCAAATCATTAAAAAGTAATAAGGTCAATAATAATATACACGCCTTATAAATCAAAAGTACTGAGATCATAGTTATAAAAACCGGACCGGTAGTCGACTCGGTCAGGGTACTGGGTCACTGGTTCAACCAGTGGGTCACTGGTCGAACCGCATAAAATTAAATAAATATTTAAATACATATATATATAAAAATACACACTACATATGATGATATTTATCATTATAAATAACTAAAATATATTTATTTTGAAAAAAATATGACTACCATGGTGTAGATCTCGAAAAGTTATATAAAATGGACATATAATTAGTCTAAATCGGACAAACGAGTCAAAAGTTATGAATTTTCAAAGTTTAAAAGTTTTTTTTTTTAATTTAGTGACCCGGCCGGTTCCGGTTCAACCAACCGGGTCACCGGTTTTCATTCAAAACCGGCCGGGTCGGACCGGGTCGGACCGGTTCTGAGACATACCCGATCCAACTAGTCACCCGGACCGGTCACTTGACCGGTTTACCGGTCCACCGGCCGGTCCGGTCCGGTTTTAATTACACTGACTGAGATACATGAGGCTTCGCCAATCGCCACTGCCCATTTTCACAAGGGTTCGAAATTCACAAATAGCTTTCATAAATATTAGCTTATACCCATTGACCCGAAATGACATGTTTTAAGTTTTAACAGTCTCATATGTATACCAATTTCTTTCCAAAAGCCCTAAATTTTAGTCCAGAGGGCTTGCAACGGGCTCAGCCACGAAAGCGCTACGGCTTATCCAAGGTCCTATTTATTTGCAAGGGAACTTAGTATTTGAGGGCAGAACAAGGAGAACACATGGCAAAAAACTAGCAGTTTGCAACATATTCAGGCCACAAGCAAAAGACCATGGATGAACAGAGCCTTCTTTTTTCTTTTTTGGTCCGTACTATGTGCAGAGCTAGCACTGTTAGCTTTAGGCTGAACAGAGACTTTTTAATATACACAAAGCGTCACACGAAAACCCTTTCACTTGAGTTGGGCCATAACCCAAATGGGTCAAGGCTGGTTGTACTGCATTATTTCTTTCTTCGGTGAATTGTCCAACAATATTTAAACTTTGATTTTTTGTCATTGCATTTCCTCTAATAACAATTGTTTTAATCATAGTTCATAGTTGTGAAACGATTTTCTTCTGGGTGAAATGCTTAACAATATTTCCACCTTGAACTCTTTTCTAGCTACATTTTCCCTTACATTAATTGTTTTAATCATAGTTTGAGGGTGGGGGGATAAAAGGAATGAAGAATTTAAAAAAATATATATAGATTAGTGATAAGATAGACAAAGTTCTATAAGAAATAAGAGAATGATAAAGAAAGTGCAGAGAGAATATATTAAATGGAGAAGGATAAAGAAAATAAATAGAGAAACAATAAATGGCGTAATGACTTATATGTGTTCAATTTTAAAATTAATTGAAAGATAATAAAATGAAAGGATTAATGGTTACTTAGAAATTTTTGTGCTTTGATGATTTCTTGGGGCCTAGATTCTTTAATTTTGACATGAATGACCTGCCTTTAACTGGGCCGGAAATGTGGTCTAATCGAGGTGCAGACAACCTAGCCCAAACATCAACTAACAGTAATAGCAAAAAGAAAATATTAATAATAAAAATATGACAGCAAATAAACAAATATATTACATGTCCAGAAAAATAGAAAAAAACTTGTCACTTGAACAATTTGTGAAAATTTCAATTGTAATCTATATATTATTCAAACTTATGAACGATTAGAAGAATAAAATGCCTTCAATTCTAGTATTTGATAAAATATTCTAAAAAATTCTTATTCCTCATGAAATTTTAAAACGTTTGTGTATGAATTATTTAAACTGGTTAACATTTATTTATTTTGTTTCTAAGGAAGCCCTAAGTTTCTCTTTCAATGTGCATAACCGTATTATATTTATGTAAATTTGCATAAAAATAGCTTGACATAATCTACATAAATTCTGAGATATAATTCTAATGATACAGAGATAATGTAATTTTTGTATCTCTGACTTTTGTAATTGGTTATGTTATCTAATTCCCCCTGGCAAGCCACTGCTTAAATGCGTTAAGAATTAGGATCTCAACCACTTTAGCACCTGGAAGGGTTGTGCTAACAAGTGTTGTAAGGTGAAGAACTCATATTCAGTTGAGGGGATTTTGCATCTTTAACCGATATATATGATGCGGTATCACTTTGCATCTTCAATCAATTATAATCTTTGTGAGGTATCACCGATTAATCAATCAAATCCACGAACCTTTTCTGCATTTGGGGTTAGTATTATATCTCACACACAGTACAGCACAATCCAAGGGGGATTAACAGTAGGTAGTGAATATGATTCTGCAATTCTGGTCACGGGTGCATGTAATTTAATTTATCCGCTACAGTATAGAGATAGAGAGAAAGAGAGAACGAGATCAAGGCTTGTAATCATATCTATTCAACATTTTTATAATTGAGGCTGCGATTCGAACAAGAATGTTCTGTGGAAAGATATATCTTATGATGAGGTCAAAAATCTAAGTGATGTCATTAGTTATCCTTTTCAAGATAGTGACTTTTGGCCCTAACATACGATGGACCTAACTCCAGCAACCCAAACTTCAATTGAAGATGACGATACTTGAGCTCAATGACTTAGCATGAAAGCAACGGTTGGTTAATTACTCTATTACATTAAGCTTCCAGTTCTTATTCCTATAAATGGTGTGTCATTTGTTCTAATTTATATCTAATGTTACAATTTCTAAACTTTTCCATCTAATGTTTCAATTTTATATATGTCTCGTGATTTCGGTATATATAAGATTTGGGTTTGCAAAATGTTAGATTAATTCAATCAGCAAAAGGATGATGCTTAGAAGTTTCAGATCCCTCAAGAGGTTGTTGCTTTGTTTTTATATAGTTTCGTGTGACTGATATAATTAGAAGAAAAATAATAGTTGCACATATATATTGTAACATACAAAGAAATATGTAAGTATAAGTAGGTACAACTGGTCGTTACTCTAACTATAAAGTTAACGAAGTTCTATACTAAATATTTAAATTTAAAAGTAATAAGTACTAAATATGAAAAATATTTTTGTTTTAAGTATTGAGGATTTAGTAAAAAAATAAATTAACTTTTGATCCATGCACCCAGTCTTACACTAACAAGAAATCAGTGTCACCTATTTAAAATATTATCAAGATTAAATCCTTTTCTTAATTTCTTTTGTAATCTTTCCAACTAGATTGATAGTATGATAATTCTAACAGCAATTTTATTTGAAATGGCGGTTTAATAAAATCCTGAATTATTTGGTAGTACTCAGAAAAATGTGGTTTGAGAAAACAGATGATGAAAATCAATCTTAGGCACCTAAAAGCTAATTGAAGAGAAGAAGAAACAGAGATGACTTGGTAACTAGCCCAGAGAAGAAACGTGTATTTGACAATAGTGAATCGTTCTGCATGATTTAGGGTTGTCTTGAGGCAAGTTGTTTTATACTTTTATGGCATTAGCTCTAATGCCTTTCTGGGCTTAATATTGTGGCCTATTTTACTATGTATGCGTGTACTAAGGTTATTTACAGTTGATTGAACCTTTGTTTTTTTTTTGGGGGGGGGGGGGGGTGTGGACTACTCAATTGCAATTCGTGCCATTTTTTAAGTTACAATATTTTAATATGTTTTACCAATTATTTTAATGACATATAGTATATGTCAAATTTCAATATATTCTTACCCAAAATTAATTCAAAATATAGTCAGTTAGGACGCTAAAATTCAATTCTTAAGCTTCTCAATAGTGGTAATATATTTTCTAGAAAAATAATTTGAAGAAAAAATTAATTTTTAAATACAAAATTTAATAAACAATAGTTTAGGAATGAAAATTATATTTTAAATTTTTTTATTGTCTTTATTTTTCCCGGTGTCAACCTGTTCATGTCTTTTTTTCCTGTTCAAACCAAGTTTTGTGAAATAAATGCAAGATTTGGGAGACTTAAATTAATTTGTGTTAGTTTGATCACCTTAAGTATCTTGTTTTAAGTTTAATTCTTGAGACAGTGTGTATGAAAAAATACAATTAAGAAGGGTCCCCACTTCACGTACTTGACTAAATTTCGTGAGATTAATCTCTTACTTTTCAAGTAAGAGAATATTCTAATTTACACAAAAATAAAAAAAATTAGGAGACTTAAATTATCTGTCCTCATTGTCGGTAGTCAATTCTGTTCTTTAATAAAATATTGTTAATAAAAAAAAATTACACTCTTCACTAAGTTTGTAACATTGTTCTATTTGACTATTAACTGGTAATATTTTTTTTTTAGTTGATAATATTTTATTAGAAGTTCAAGACCAAAGGATATGAATCCATAATTTGACACCGCTGTCTTTTATGGTTTTATTGTTCTTCTGTTTCGTTTTCCCTGTGCTCAGCTTCTTTTTATTCAAATTTCAAAAGTTTAAATCTGATTATGGTGCATACACAGTGAATCAACTATATATAATTAATTACTCTAAAAAAAACTATATATAATTAATTAAGTTAATGGTTTACATTAATGGACAACAAGGACCGTACCATGGTTTGGTAACGAACTTTGATACCAGGCCCCACTGCTCAACCAAACAAATAGACTTTGCCCGCCATTAATGCCCAATGGGGATTCTTTTTTTTTTTTTGTGGTAATTAATAGGGATTCATTTTTATTTGCACTTATAACATAAGCTGTCAAATTATTAGAGTTTGATTTCTTTCAAATTATAATTTAAGTAAAAATTTATCTTTTATTATTTTTTGTCTAAATCATAATTTTAAAATTTTAAACTCTAATCAAACATGCATTATGACTTTTCTGTTCTGTGACAGTTTATACAGAAGAGAATATTATGCTACTCTATGAAAAATATTACACATTGCATCATATAATTATATATGTCATTAGATTAAATTTAAAATATTACAATAAAATTTAAATTAAATTTGACAATTGAAAAGTATTGAAAGTAACACTCAGATTATACAAATATTTTTACTGGGTTTTTGGCTTCAAATTTTAGTTTTATTGTTATATTCCTCCGTTTCATTTAACTTGGTTTTCCTCTGGCTTCCAGTAAAGAAATTAAAAACCTTATTATACTAAAGACAGAAAATAAAGAGAGAAGGAGGCAATCTCAGCTTAATCGGAACCTTTTTGTGGGGCTAATGGTGGAAGTGTGTGTATATTTTGGTTAGTCAAAGTGGTAGATAGATAGATGGCAATGGGTTAATTAATTAATTAATTAAAATTGAATGAGAAGTGTTAGTCAAAGATATTATTTTCCCTAAAGAGAATTTCTTTTTATCATTCTCAAATGGGATTCTTTTATGAAATGAATTCTTGTATAAATTTAGTGTATATTTATTTTATGAACTCAATGGCTGTAAATCTTATATTAAAAACATTTAATGTCATTGTATAAAATATGTCTAAATAATTGAATATGAGGAGAATGAATGTGATACGTTACATTTTTCACCCTATTTTTAGATAAATAATTCAAATAAATATTTCTTTCAATAAAATTTATTAAATAATTTCTATTGTTATAAGTATAGTTTAAAATAAGTTAAATAGTATTTAGATAAATATTTTGACAATTGTTTATTTAACAATAAATTTTAATAATTTATTAAGATTAATTTGAACTTAAATTATCATCATAACATCTATTGCCTAAGTTATTTTTAACTATCATAAAAATTTATTTTTATGACTTTCAATTTTTAATTTATGAATAATTCAAAAAAAAAACTTAGAAATTTTTTAAAAGCTCTTCATATAAACAATACAAAATGCTTTATAAGTACTTATTAAAATAAATAAGAGTAAATTACTTGAAAATAAACTCATTCAGACAAACTTATAATATTAAAAAAAAACAAAGGCAAATGACATAAAGGGCTTTTTGGCCCAAATTACTCAAATATAACTTATTTTAAACATATTTTTTGGATACTGTCGTTTTTTATAGCATGTCATTATTTTTATTTTTTATTCTACGTGTATCACGCTAATGCATAAGGTGTAATACACGTCATCACGCCAACCTTTTAGACGTGATACACGTCATCACGTCAACACTTCAGGCATGATATACATGATCATGCTAAACACACTGACGTTACAATACATATGAAGCCTTAATAAATGACGTAATAAAATAAGTACCGCCTAACACATTAATATGACAATGATAATTTAGAAAAAATATAATAAATTAAAGATAAAATTACAAATTAATAAAACAAAAAGTCAAAACTTTAAAAAATCATAACTTTTGACTCGTTTGTCCGATTTAGACGCATTTTGTATCGATTCCATATAACTTTTCAAGGCCAAGTGCAACGCAAACGCAGTAAGTGGTTTGGTCCAACAGAATTCCAAAAAACCTCTTATTTTATGAGTTATGAGGCTTTTTATGAAAATTATATGAATATTTCATAAAATCAATCTTAAACTCATTTTTTCCTTACTTTTATAATAATTTAGTTTTTTTTGTATTTATATTTTTATTAAATATTTATATATTTTGTACCCCATACGATATGATTACTTCACATATCCCACCGTATACATATTACTAACACACATCTTCAATATTGTTGTTTTTACCAATACTGACTGTTAGTATTTTTTTTTAAATGTTTCACGTGTGTCATGCTAAAGCGCTAGGCGTAATACACGTCATCATGTCAACTTGAGAAGCGTGATATGTATTGTAACATCAATGTGTTTAACATGATCATATATATCACACCTAAAATATTAGCGTGATGACTCCTATCACACTTTACACGTTAGCGTAATACACGTGAAACAATTAAAAAATAATAACAATGACAGGCTGTATCAAAAGAATATGTTTGAAATAGATTACCCATTCTTCACCGCTAAACAAGGTGACATGTCCCTTCATGCTACTTTATTCCTTAGCCAGTATCTATAGAAAAAATATTGCTCTTTTGTACTTCATCTTCCATTCTTCCTCTTCTACTATCCATATTTAATTGGTTTGCAGTTCATCCTCAGTCTTATAATACTGAAACATGCGTGATACTTATTTTGTGATTAATAATTAATGTTATCTATATAATTGTTACAGCCATTTTTTTAGTGCAGCATGACAATAATACATAAAAAAAAAACTGAATTATTATTTTTTTTGTAAATTACCAAAACGCTGTATAATTAACTCACAACTACTCACTTATTTTTGCAGGTATTACTGTTCACAACTATACACATGTATTGTTACATGCATATGAATTACAATTTTAAAATAATATACGTGCATATATAGTTGTGGAATATTATGACTTTAATAATAGTGTAACTACTGACTAAAGTATTGTTAACTTTAAATTATATAAAAAGTCATTCTCTAAATTTTTAACTTTCAATTATAATATTCCTTAATTTTTTCAGTTCCATTACTTTGTCGTGGTCTGAAATTAAAATTATACACATCTTATATTTCCCTTGCATTTGTTTCATTCCCCTCATGATCCACGTACGGATCCACCAACTGTTTGTCATAAGGTCTCATAAAATTGAGGCAAACTAATCTTACATTCACGCTCTGTCTTCAAGAATATACGTCACTTTCTTGTACCATTCCAATAAAACTTGGCCAAATAAAATTAATATTATTAATCAATCTCTATATTTTCAACTAAAATATATGGAATTTCCATTTTTTTTCTTTACTTTGTTTCACGGGGGAAAAACAAGGAAAAGAAAGAATCTGATTAGTAGAGGAGTGAGGTTGCATGCTTACGGAAATTGAATTTCTTTATCATGAGATCCCGATCCCTCTAAGTGAATGATATCACATGGTAATGAGTATAGTCTCAAGTAAAATTAAACTTTCACATACTAAAATTTTCACATATTTCATATATTATTATTTTATGTCTCTCTTTTTCTCTTACTTCTTTTTTTATCTCTCTCCTTTTTTAACGTTAAAAACCTTAGATATATGAAAAATGTGAGAGTTTTAATATGTGTATATATCATTACTCTATATAATATTAATTGGAATAAAACCCTATTTGTGTTTGTGCCAAAACTTGCTCCCCAACGCCCTAATGATTGGAGAGCTTCATGGCTCGTTGGCACAACAATTATACTCACAGTAACCTAAACGTTGGATGCATCATTGAATTGAACCCATAAATTTATAAGAATAATTATATATTCTCCTAATAAATTAATTTAATAATTATCCTAATTATGTAAAAAAAAATAAGTATTAAATATTTTTTTGGTTTTCAATATATATTAAATATTTTTACTTTTTTATTTAATACTTTTAATATTAAATAATTAAAAAAATGTTAAAAAGATATAGCATTTCTCAATTTATAATTCAAACATTTGTCTTCAATTAATAACAAAACTAGCCATTGCATGTTGCACATTAATAATGATTATGTGACATGGACACCATATATGTTGCACCCTTTATGAATCAGTGCATGAAACATTCAATATTGGAAAGTCCAATTAATTTTCAGACGGGATTCTTACCTGCTAAGTTTCCCTACTTTTTGTTTGTAAGGAGATGGACGGTGCCATCTGATCTGATGAAGCTAACAAAGATAAAATTAAAAGTTTCACACTAGAAACTTGATCATTATCAGTCCTACGGGTGCTCATTATTTATCCCGGCCAGAAGACTTGAGTGAATTTAGATAGGTTTTTTTTTTTAATAAAAGAAAGCACTTTTTTTATTAAAAAAAATATTTTTATAAGTTTTTATGTATGTTTAGATGAAATTTTTAAAAAAAGTAGAAGTTAAAAAAAGTTTAATTATTACTTTTTTTAGAAGTTAGGAATCTTCAGCTTTTAAAAAATGGAGAAAGAGAAGTAGTTTTTAATATAATTTATTGACAAAAATATCATTTTCTTTTATTAAAAATTACATATCTTGTCATCTATTTTTTTCCTCTTATAAACTCTATCTCCATTATCATGAATACCCTACATTTTTAATAATTTTGCTATAAAAAAGCTCTATTGTTCTTTTTTATCCAAACAAATTTTACAAGTCATTCTATTACTTAAAAGTACTTTACAAACATTGCATTCAAATGCAAAATAACTTTTTCTTTAAAATGAAACTCTACTAAAAAAAGGCTTATAAGAAAAGTTTTTCTTTTAGAAGCTTATCCAAACGAACCCCTTGTCCCTAGCCCGAAGTGTTTAGGTTAGGTTAGAGTCTTTCTTTTAGACTCAATGTATTTTTTAAGGGGGGTTCAGACAGTATTGAATAAATTATTATTTTTAAATTTTTTTATATATTATTATTACATTTTTTTAAAATATTAGACTTTAATCAAATATTATGACTCTCCATAATTTTAGAAATTATATTCTTCACTTATTATGTAATTATCAATTAAATTAAATCTTAATATAAGTAAAAAGTAATAAATATAAGTAAATTTATGTAAATAAAAAAAATAATCAAAATATTACATAAAAATATAATTTTATATTTAATTCAAGTTGACTCAATTCCACCTTAAAATCATGAAAAATGACCCATCAAAATTTCGAGTCGAGATCATAATTATGTTTAAACTTATCCCCAATCTAACTAAGAGCATCCCTAATCATTCCCTTGTATTCTTCCTCATCTAGTGTTGAGAGAAACGCAATTAGTTGTGAGAAGCATATTCTTCCTCGTCTCTTTCACTTGTGGTTGTTATACTAGTAGTTTTTTTTTTTTTTTTAATTTGCTTTGAGCTTTCCGATGCTATGAGGTTTGACTCAAGCAGTAAGAGCATTTGCAGCCTCTTGTTTTATTGTTCAGTTTTTTTTTTGGGGGTAGGCTTATTGTTCAGTTAATTGCCCATTTGGATTTCTCACTCCGATAATTTCCTGTTGACTGTACTTTCACAGTTCAACTTTACGCCACTACGTACCCATAGTTTTTTTAGGAAAAGGAAAAGCAATCAAAATTTGTTAAAGAGATCAGAAGCTTAAAGTCACAACTGTTATTTATCACAAAGTTTTGATTGTCATTTTGTGCGATTAATTTTAAACGTCATGAGATGCAGATATAGTAATTAGTTTTATTTTTTCAGATAAGATAAATTCATTTAATTTAAAAAAATAAAGATACGTCACTCTATATGAAAAGACATGGGTGAGCCCACCCGAATCACAATTAGAAAAAAAATCTTTAAATAAAAAAATTTATGAATAAATATTTATTTTAGTTTTTTAAAAATATCAATATTATTATTTAATTTTTTTAATAATTAATATATTAAAATAATTAGTTAATGTTAACTTTTTAAAATTAAATTAATTTTTTAATATCAAATTAATATTTTAATATAGACCTTTTAATATTAAAAATTATTAAAAAAATAAAATTAATATTACTTATATCTTTAAAAAATAAAAATAAGTGATTACTCATATTTTTATTTTCGGATTGAAGGTATTGTCGAACTCTTGCAATCATCACATAACAATTTTATCAGCAATCACATGAAGAGCTCAGTCGTTCATGTATAGAAAAAAAATTCTCTATAATTACAAAAATTGTCAATTCTTTCAAATCATTTACCCTATTGCTGGTAAGTATAGCGCAAGAAAAATAATCCTCACAAGACAGAACAAAAGGGAAAGTTGGACTTAAAAGGTTAGAGAATCAGAGCTTTGAGATTCAATAGGGTTGCTGTTTTCAGTGGAGGGATGTTTCCTTCTATGTTTGATGTCGAGGAGACGATGCAAGATAGTGGTGACATGGCCAGTCACAGTGCACAGCGAAGGACGACCTGCAAGTGGGTGCTGCTACAGATTAATATCATGCTTGTGCAGCTTTTTAATTATGCAAATAAAGGGTGTTAAAAGTAGTGACACGTGGCAAGCTATATATGATGGCTTCGAAATGGCCCATGTTAATGCCCTAACAAGCTTGAAGTGTTTAAGTTTCTACAATCCTCTTTCCTATACATAAATATTCTCTCAATTCTCTAACCGAATCATAAATTTTCTTTAAAGGATATTTTCAATCATTTTCTCTACTCAAATAAAGAATGATACTAACTCCATCGTTTTCTTTTAATTTCTTTCGTCATTTCGTTGAGATGTCTTTTGAGACTGTCGTATCAAGCATTGTTTAAAAATTGAGCGGTGACAGCTGTCAAAAAAACAATTTGAGCGGTCACATATAGCCCACAGTGCTTGTTATTTTAACCAAGTGCAAGCCTAAAACTAATTGATGGAAAAAAGAGGGGGGGGGGGGAGTAAGTTAGGCTAGAATTAACATATAATTTAGTCAAAGTTCTGAAATTTATAAGTCACAATTTTGTTCATGAAGTAATATTTCACTGACAAAAAAAATTATATCATTATACTTAATTTTAGATTTGTGTAAGAGTGTGTTTGGAATGTAAAAAAATAAAATTTAATTTGATTTGTAAATTAAATCTTGAGTTTGGAATATTAAAAAATAAAAAATATTTTGATTTTTAAAATCTCATGAATTTTAATGGTTTAGATTTAGAAATTTTATCAAATATGATGTTATTTGTTAGAATTTAAATTGATTTTAAATTTAATTATTTTACCTTTATTAAATTTTTGATTTATTATAATATTATTCACAATAATATAAGAGTAAAAAAGTAAAATAATAAATAAATCTAATCAATTTCATTTTTTAATAAATTTCAGACTTAAGAATTAATTTTCAAATCAATTCAAATCTAATTTTTTATAATAAGTTCCACTTATAAAATTTAATTTTTAAATCAAATTAATTCAAATCAAATCAAATTAAATCAATTCAATTTTATTTTTAATTAATTACAAACACAACTTAAGGTCACACTCACATCAACACTAAAACCCCAACTAATTTCGTGCAAATGAATTTAAGGGAAATTAATTAGAAATATAGAAGTTTTGACATTTTATCATCTGATTTCGATCCGCCGGTGTGAACTTGTTAGGAAAAAAAATTCTGCATATTTTTGACCATTGTTGAAAACTTTGGACGAATTTTATTTTATTTTATTAAAAAAACAAAGAGAAAAATTCTCCTATCCTTCATGATAGTTTCCAAAGAAGATCAACTTGTAAGAAATTAAAATAAATTTAAAATTTCCTTTTAATATTACGAAGGCGCGCAACAATGGAGGAAACACGGATGATGAGGAGCAAAAGAATATATAGAAAGAAAGACGAAAAAGGAGAAGAAAGAAGAGGGAAGATGAGGAGCAAGAAAATGAATAAAGAAAGATGAAAAAGGAGAGGAAGGAGAAGGAGAAGGAGAAGGAAGAGGAAGGAGAAATATGAGAATGGAAGAGGGAATGAAAAAAAAACAAAATCAAAGAAGAAATTAGAAAAAAATAATATGACATTGGATAGGTGCCAATATATATTGATTTTTAACGTATCAATTAGAGATATGAAAATAAGTCAATTCGTCTCGACCATCAAAAGTCAATTATAAATGGGACAAGATTGATTGACACATCTTTGATTAATGGGTTAAAAAGGCCAAATCATTTTACTTATGGTGGGTTGTTAGGTAGGTTAACCAATTTAAAATTAAAATATATTAAAAAAAATTAAATTATTAATATTTTACCTAATTAATAATAGATAAATAATTCAAAAATATATTATATATCACAAAATATGAATATTCTAATTCACCTTGCTTATAGTGAGTTGAAGGATTAGATAAGTCAACTTATCTAAAATTGAAAAACATAAAATAAAAAAATATATTAATATTTTACCTAATAATAAAACATTAATTCAACATTATATTATACGTCACAAAATATAAGTATATGATAATAATTATTAATTAAAAACTAAGTTAAACAAGCTAATTTTATAAAGAAACGAACATAGAAATAGAAGATAAACATCAAATAATCATAAGGTAATTAAGGTCCATAACTCCATAACATGATTAAGTTCCATAAATTCATACCATAATTTATGGTAAACTTAAAAAAACGTTTAATAAAGATAAAAATACAAAATAAATACAATTAAGTACATCTAATAAACTAACTAGTCCACAATTTATACAGTAAAAGCAAACAATACAAATATAAGTAAAACATTTAATTTTTTAAATAAATTATTAACCTAACAAGCGAGCCCTCCCCACCCTGACATAACCCACGAGTTATGTAGGGTGGGTTAAAAATTTGGGCTCTACAAAGTATAAACCAATTGATTTTGTTTTGTAGGTTAAATGGGTTGACTTTAGGATTCAACTTGTTTTGTCACCTTTAAATTAAGTATGTATGCAATTGAAAAAAATTTCGATGGGTACCAACTTAAATCATTGCCTCTGATTTTGCAAGAAATTCCATCCATTTTTTAAAAATAAATTTGCAAAAAAAAATTAAAATTTTCCAAATTTAGAAAATATGCTAGAAATCTTCCTAGCTAATCTTATATTCTCGTAACATCCTTTCAATTAATTAAAATAGAATATCTTAAATAAAAAAGTATAAACATTTAATATTTTAGGAATTTAAAAATTATTTAATTTTTTCTTTTTGAAGTAATTAAGAGAATTATTAAAATGATTGATTATGAGAATATAAAATTATTTATCCAAAAATATTGTGGTCATGTTTACGTATGTGAACATGTAATCCAATAGTTTTGCATAATAATTGTATTTATATATTAAATTAGGAAAAACTTATAATCATTCTATAATACTGAGTATAGTACTATCACAACTATTTTACCCTGAGTATTATTTGTCCACGTCATTTTTTAGTGACATGGTATATATCTTAATGAAGTAATTGTGTGTTTAGATTAAATTTTGTAAAATTAATTTTAAATGAATTTGATTTTATAAATTTGATTTTAATTAGAAGTGAGTTTGAGTGAAGTGATTTATGTTTGAAAATATTTATCTAAAAATTGATTTTGTTAAATAAATGTTGTTTAGATAATGTTGATAAAAATTAATTTTAAATGTGTAATTATTAAAAAGGGTACGAGTTATTTTGAATTAAGCTTTTCATAAATTAATGTTAAAAAGATTTATTATAAATAAATTGGTGGCAAAAGAAATTCTTTTAAAAATTAAATTTACTTTGTGTAATGTAAAATAAAATCACTTTGAGTATAGTTATAATAATATTTTTTTTAAAAATTAATAAGTTATATTTTTAAATATTATTAAAATAGTGATATAATATCAAATTATAATGATATTTTTTGTCAATATACTGACAAATTAACTATTTTTTACTGTAAAAGTAATAAAATATTACTTATAACTAAATTACGTTTTAAATAAAAAACTAATTCACTTTTTCAACTGAAAATTTTTCCAAACATATTAATAAAAACTTGAAACCAAGTTTGAGCTTATAAACATGTTGCCCATCCAAACATATCCTACAGCAGTTGGTCTCAACCCATGTTACATAGGCGATATATATGACTCCACTTAAAATTAGGTTCTAAAAATTTAAAGCTATAGTGATATTTCTCACAAAAATTCAAATTATTAATAGATGTTAGTTTATTTATGCCACAAATATTATGAAGTATTTAATTGTTTTATTGAATTCAATTGTTATCTATATAATTATATAATATTTGAAAAATATTGAGAACTATATTTGAATTTTGGCTTGATGATATAAACATCTGAATAATAATTTTATCTAATTTATAAGCTTTTCAAAAAACAAATTACAAATGAAGGACGTGATGAGTCAAGTTATTACTAGGGGTGGACAACGGGTCGGGTAGACCCACGAATCCGCACGGTTTTACCCAACCCAACCCATAATTGACGGGTTGGTTTGGGTCTGTGGGTTGGGTTGGGTTTAAAATAGTCAAACCCACGACGTATGGGTCGGGTAGCGGGTTGAGACTGCAAATCCATAAACCCAACCCAACCCATTGAAGTTTTTTTTTAATAATATTTTAAGATGTGTAATCACTTTTTATTGTGACTTTGAGAATTTTATATAACTTTATAATATTTTTAGATAATTAATTTCTTGAGAATTTTTAAATTAAAATTACACTACATTTTAATTTTAAAATGTAACTTTGATCATGTTTCTGGGTTAATAAGCAAGTTTTTTTCATTATTTAGAAGATAATATTCTATTCCACTTTATCCTTAGTTGGCTCTGTGCTGTCAACCTTTACAATATGGTGATGAACTTGAAAAGTGTTATGATGACATTTTTGAACATTATCAAATCATGCATCCTCTTCCTCCCGATGCTAGTGATTCTAGTTACATGTCATCGGATTTTCCATCCTCTACATTTGAAGACGATGATAGTAGTTGGTCATCCGAATTTAAATTGAAAGTAAAAAAAAAAAAACAACATGCGGTGCAAAGGAATGAATTTGAGAGGTATATGGAGGATGATGTTGAGGATGATTATGATGGTTTTGATATTTTGAAATGGTGGAAATGGAAGACAACAAAGTATTATTTTCTTTCATGCATTACTAAAGATATCTTGGTAATTCCTATTTCCACAATTTCATATAAGTCTGCATTTAGTACTGGAGGACGAGTTCTTGACCCTTTTCGTAGTTCTCTGCAACCTTCTACTGTGGAGGCATTGATTTGTGCTCAAAACTGGTTAAAAACTCCTGATAAATAAATTGATCTTCGGGTTCAAATGGATGAAATTGAAAAAATTGAAGCAGGTAGTACACTATATAGAATTTTCTCAATTTGTTTAGTCAATTATTAATAGTTTAATCATTAATACTTGCTGCTAATGCTTTATGATTTCTTTATTTGTTAGATGTGTCTGCGGCTAGAGATGAACTTATTCGTCGTAATAATTGATCCTTTTGGATATTTGTCATTTAACCGGCTAGGCTTCTAATTCTTTTTAAATTATTATTTCATTTAATTCTTCCAATGTTGACAATTGTATTGATAATGATTGACATTGTGGTTAATGATTATTGATAATGATGTTACCGTCATTGCGTTTTATAATTTATATTATGTCACTTATAAACTTAAGTTATGTTTTTTGGTATAAATTTTGATTTCTATTTTAGCATATTAAATTTTTTTTTAAAGATTCAAGACCCACGGGTTAGACCCAACCCAACCCACGTATGAGCGGGTCAGGTTGGGTCGGGTCAGAGAATTTTTTTATCAAACCCAACCCAACCCACTGCTTTTATGAGCGGGTCGGGTCTAAAAATACCCCAAACCCAACCCAACTCAACCCATATCCACCCCTAGTTATTACTGCGTTTGTGAGATATATTACAGGGAAACCTCGAGCAGCTATATGACTTGCGCAATTGTACCAAATTAAGAGCAAAACAGCAACTATCTGCATTACATCACAACAGATATTTTTAGCATCCAAAGCAAAGCAAGGGTGGGTCACAAAGATCCTCCTTCTATGGATAAAACTTGGACTAATTGCACTACCATCAAAGTTCAAAGATCATTTCTCGAGTTATAATATCACAAAGCAATCATTGTGCCGATTGAAATGAAGTCCTATCTGCCCCCAATTTGTGATTTAATCGATTCACCTATATATATGTTGCCTTTTGCTAAGGGACCTACGAGCTTAACACAAAGAAAGAATAAAGAAAACAAAAGAAACCTAAAGACCCAAACAAAAGGTTGGTTCAGGAAGGTGAGTGAGACTGAGAGAACTTCTTTTTTTTTCACAGAAAAGAAGAGAAAGCAGCAGAAATGTAGGTGTTGAAAAAATAGGGGACAGTGCAGAGATCAAAGGAATAATTTGGGCAAGCTTAAGAGTCACTCAAAAAGAACCCCAAATCTTAAATGGAAAATATAATTGGTGCAAGTGCAACACATTCATATTCATACACACACATGCAGGGCCTAGATGCTCACTTGTTAGTTGCATTAAAATGAGAAGTTAGAAGCTGGAAGACCCACAAACCCTTCTGGATTCCACTCACAGTCACCACTCACCACCACTCACGGCTTCAATTATCATTTTTTCATAAAATCAGCAACTTTTGTTGACATGTCTCTCAAATTATAAGCATCACAGAAATTTACTACTTTTTTTTTAATTCCTTTAAACTTTTATTATTTTTATATTTGTGATAATGTAATAGGAAATGAAACTACGTAGAGAAAATTAATATTTTTTTCTTGAAATGTATAACAAGTTTTAGGCAAAAATATATTTTTGTCCCTTAATTTTATATCAAGTTTTATTTTTATTTTAAATCCTTTTAAAACTCACCAAATTTGTCTTAAATACTAACATCATTAGAAATGCTAACGAAATTTACTGACATAGTAACTTACGTGACTATAAGCACATAATTGACAATATAATCTCCCAAATTATGATTTTTCAGAAGTTAGTGATTGGGACAAATTTGACAGTTTTGAAAAAGATTTAGAATGAAATTAAAATAAAGTATAATTGAGGGACAAAAATAAAACTTAAAATAAAATTAAAGGACAAAAAAGTATTTTTATCTTTATAAAAACATTTGAAACAAAGTAAATAAAAATTTATCTCTATTTTTATTACTAATAGTGGTAGTAGTTATCCCAATTTTTTTTTAAATATATATATATATATAAGCAACTCATTTTATCTGTTTTAAATTATTATTTTTAATCAAACTTGATGAACTACATTAAACAAATATTTGAATATCATATTTTATTAAATTAAAGAAAATTTAATTTCAAGATATATCCAATCATTTTTTTAAATTAGCCTTTTAGGTAAATATTTATAAATTTTCATGTAAAAACAAATTTTATATTTTATTTTCTTTCTATGATGGCATAGAATTAGCATTGAAAGTACATGCACAAGATTGATGATATTATAAGTTTGTGACGAATACTTTTGGTTATTCTCTAAAATTATTTTCACTCATTCATTAGAAAATATGAATTATTCATTGTCAATTAAAAGAGAAAATTGGTTAATTTTTTTATTCAATTATTGTACTATTTTTAAGATCTTTATTTATTCTTGTTGTACAAGACTACAGGTTATATACTTCTAAAACAACATAGTGAGAGCAACAAACATTAAAAGGGCGTTTTTATCACCTTTAACGCATTGAATAGTAAAGCGAAACAATTTTATAAAGTTTAAATTTTGCCTAAGTTCTTAAATGATTTCAAGTTTTTAAGGCTCCTTAAAACTCTATTTTAACAATCATGTATTCAAAAATAAAACTATTGCATGGAGTAATGCTAAACAGCAAAAGTAAAACCTAGTCAATCAAATTGAAAAGTTGATAATCTGGCCACTTGATCATTCCGATTGAATCATTAGACTGTTTGTCAGTAAAAATTTGCTGACTCGAGTAAAATTGGATCTAACTAGTTGAGTTCGATCGAGTAAAAATTTGATCACCCAACTAAAATGTTATATTCTTATAAATTTATTAAATGATAATAAAATAATTTATTAAGGATGATTCAAGAAGGAAATTATTGGCCAAAAGTAATACAAAAACGAAAGCATGTCCCCAAAGAATTAAATATAAATGACATGGGGGTGGAACGCACGCGCCTTTGAAGTGAGTTGAGAAGGGAGTGGAAGGGTGAGAGTAACATGCGAAAAAGTGGTGGTCGTATGTAGGTGGAGGTGCAGAAGAAGAAGACATTGATTGGGCCACTTGGTCTGTTTGTCGACCACACCACACCTGCGTGGCGGTGTGGCCCCCACCGTAGTGGGCGGCTACGTGACTGCATGTTAGCGGGTCACATGGTGCTGAGGTTGAGTTGAGCCCCTCAACCCATTAGCCAGTAACCATTGATGTGATTTATAAAAAATAATAGATAATCAGAAAATGTTTTATCAAAAAATTTTATAAAATAAGTTGGTGTTTTTATTTTTTTTTATGTGCACACTATTTTTTTTATACTATTTTTATACTTAATTAATAATAAATAAATATTTAGTTAATACAACATATTATTTGGTTAATGAGTTTTACTAACTTATAAGTTATTAGTTACAAAAATTCATTAACCAAACAATATATTGTATTAACCAAAAATTTATTCATTGTTAACCAAGTGTAAAAATAGTGTGCAAGAATAATTATTATTAATTTTTTAATGGTAAACAGCAGAATTCAATTAAAAAGAAAAAGATACAGAACAAAATTCAAGTTCAGTACATAAATCAGACAACAGATTTAACTCATCAAAACCATTCCAGCATTTTGGTTGTTGTTATGGTCTTGAATGGATAAATTATTTTTATCACTTTAACTTATCAAATAATTGTTTTTAAATCATGATAAATTCAGATTGAATTGTAAGAAAAATTGCTTGCTATATAGCATTATGTGATTAATTACTTCATTATGTGTGGAGCAATATAGTCACTAATGACACAAACCATAAATATAGAAGATAGCCACAACGGGCAAATATTCAGTTTTGAACATGGGCAACTATTAAGGTTGGCCATAAATCAAAGCTAGTTTGAAAGATGCTATATTTATTATTCAAATAAGTTGAATATGATATGAGTAGAAAATATTAATCGCTTTACTCAAGTTGTAACTTCTAAGAATGATGAACCCGCATTGAACTTAAACTTTGAGCAATAAAAATGTTCTCATATCAAATTCTAGCCAAGCTTAATTAATTAATCAAGTTGGGTCATACAAGTTCTGAGTTGAACTTGGCTTGACTCATTTAGAACTTTATAGGTATATGATTAGCTTAAGTATTGCTTATAGTGAATTTAGTAGTATCTCCATTTTAATTTATTATTTAATTCATTTTTAGAAGAAAAGATTATATAGTGATATTTAACTATAAGAACTTTTTTTTTTACAATAAGGATATTCTTGAATCATCTTTCGTGTTAAATGAGATTAAGTTTCTTTTCGAACGATCTTAAGGGTACTTCCTAAAATGGCCTTTAGGTGTTGACTCAACCTAAGTCATTAAAGCATGGAGCATAAATCCTTAATCACTTGGCAACCATTTTATTTTTATCTATAAGAATATAAGATATTTAACATCTCTACATTCTTTGAAGTTCTCGTATGTTTGAATTATTATTATTATTATTATTATTATTATTATTATTATTATTGTTATTGTTATTTTATTTTTAATTATCTTTACATCTAAGATATTCAATATATATTCGGTTGGCATTGTGTATCACTAGAGTCTTGCACCACATAAATAAGATTAAAAAGAATTTAACTAGTTGAGTTTGGGCAAATGTACCGAACTAGTAGTGCCTACCCACACATGACACATGTATGGTCGTGTTATAGATAATTGTTTGATGTTTGAACATGATTAAGCACGTACAGTCTCTACTGTCTACTTGTTTTTGTACATAAAACTCCATGCTTATCCCATACCCACCTTGTCAAGCTAAGGTGGGAAAGATATAGATTTGAGATAATTAATAATCAGATAATAGATATGGTGAGGTAGGGTTTCATCTCATGCGCCGCCCAATTCCCCAAATTCGAAGCTGGCTAGCTCTTTGCTCATTAATTAAGCCTTTCTATTGTTTATAGAAGCGTGCTTATTAGTTTACACATCTATATACGACCAAAACCGCAAAACCATTTCAAAAGGAAAAATTCTTGTGTACCCCGTAGTATTACATTATTTCATTAAAAATATAACATGTAATATTATATAATTATACATGTTGTTAGATTAAATTTAGAATATTATAAAATTAAATTCACTTTCAAAATATCTAAAAATTTCTCTTTCAGAAGGGGCCAAAGCCAACGAATGTGTGAACGATTGGGAACTTCTTCTTCTTGTCCTCATTCATTCAAAAGTTTTCGGTTTTCATTGTTATTTTCACATAAATTTTATTTAATGTTTGGGGGGATTTAAAGTTTTTGACCAGGAAGAAATTAAAAAATTTTCCCGGATACACCTGCATTTAAAAAAATTGGATTGGAATATTGGCCGCAAAATCGAATGGATGAAGTCTAAACATATCTTAGGATAATGTTTGCAATTTTTGAGAGGTGTATAGTAAAATGATTGATAAAATAGTGTAGTAGACTTGTTCATAAAAGAGTGAAGTAATTGGTTGGAAGTTGGAAAAGAAAATAGAGTAGCGTGAAAATAATAGTTTTTGAAATGACAAACTAGCCCTCGTAATAAAGAGGATAAATTAATTAATCCCCGATTTGGGGTATGAACAGTTGCTCCAAGTGTGCTATGCAGTGCTTTGAGTTCCCACTCCATTATTAAAAAATTTCCCAAATTACTACCAAAATCACCATAACTCCTCAACATAGCATACGACAATTACCTCCCCCCCCCCCCCAAAAAGAAAAAACTATGTGATATTGTTTAAATAAACAAAAAAATTATAACAGAATATCAATCAAATCTATAAATAAATCTAATGAAAAGTTATGATTTGTGACTTTTTATTGTATATCTAACACTATCCTTAATACAAAAATAAGTACTAAAGTTTTCTACCATTGCAACATAGACGGGTTACAATAATGTCACTAACAGCGGATAAACTTATATGACAGCTCCGTTTTGACTAAAGATTAATTAATAAAAGGATTAGTGAGCTAAACACTGTGTTTGGTATGATGAAGATTTTTCTCCGGAATTTGACTCTTTTTGAAGGCCTTAGGCATATTTTTTTTTCGTTTCTCGTATGTAATGGGAACAAGCAGCATGCGTGCTTAGTTAGGCTTGAGGTTTTGACCGGTTTCAGTGTCACATACGAGTAACTCCTTTCTTTTTTGGGCACTCACGTACGAGTACTTTAATTAATAGCATAAGCCGATTAGGGTCCTAAATTTCTCAGCAAAAAAAAAAGAAAAGAAAAAAAGAAGAGACCATTTTCCAAATACTTAGTTGGATGTCAATAATTATTTGCCTAAATTGGTAGCAAGAATTAAACTATTATAGGAGGAAACCAATATTCAGTCATGAACCCTTTCGCTTTCACCATGATCTCTCCCAATTTTCCAATCGAACTGTCAGATCCTCTTTGAAATTGAATTACAGGTCGCAAACTGGCAATATGCTCAATCACAGGCGCAGATTATTTTAGGTCACGGGCAATTGCAAATAAAATCCAAATCCCTCAAAGTTTTTTTTATAAAAAAAAAAAACGAAAAGAAACGAAACGACGTGATTTTGGTTTTATTATTATTTATCAAAGAAAAGGAAGAATCATAATGAAATGAAATGGTCAAAGGGGCATGAGAACGACGTATTACTCACTCTCTTTCGGCGCCAAAAAGTTCCAAAAATTGTAGCAAAAAGAATGTGAAACGAATCTGTATGCTTTTTTTAGTTTCTACACAACAGGATCCTTAGAAATAATGATGATGCTAATAAATATCATTCGTGATCAGTTATTTGATTCTTCTATTCATTTCAAGTCCTCCTCCTCCTCAGTTCTCCGTTCCTCCCCGAAGAAAGTGTATCCTAAATTGTTTTGTGAATGTACAAAGAAAAAAAAGTTGAACGCAAATTAGAATAAATTCAACTAATTAATTTATTTTTGGATGTATATGAAATTTAGTTTTGATTTTCTTTAAGTATTAAGTTTTTTTTCACTATTATTTATTTATATGTTAACATATAATTAATAGAGTAATTTTAGATAGCTATTAAGATATGTCTATTTTAACAATGTATTAATACATGATTAAATAATAATATAATTTTTTTTTACAAAGAATATTAATTATGTAGACTAGATGTAATTTAGAATCTCTCTTATATTGATAGTAAATCAAAAGTAATATATATTATTTGGTATAAATTTTATATATACTATTATTAAAAGAATTTAACTATAATAATAATTATTAAAAAATTAAATTCTTTTATTGATATGCCACACATTGTTAAATGGTAGTGTGAACAATTTTATACAAACATATCTAACTTTAATGAAAACAAAATTTAACCTTAGTGAGGAGACACAATTTCACTCTACTAATCAAATTAAAAATTGGTATATTATTTTTATAATATATAGATAATATAAATTTTAATATTTTACTGCATATTTATACTTTTTTGAAATTATGTAACTTTAAAAATAGTTTAAAAATAAAAAATTGTAACTTTTGTGTTCTTATATAAAGGGTTATAATTTTTTTCATTTGTAAACAAAAAATAACGTTACATCATTTTAAAAAATTACAAATACATTGCAAAATATTACAATTTATTTTTAATGAATATTATGAACCATCTATTTATACCTAACTTTTTTTTTATCAATATATTAATTTTTAATTTAAAGAATAAAACCAAATTATCTCTTTATTAAAATCAAATTTCATTGCTCTCTTTTTTCACTAAATTGATAATTTTGAACCGCTAAATTTTAAAAAATTAATAATTAAATATTGATGTAAAAGTTTTACTTAGGAGTGCTCAAGAATTTATCCATCCTAAACTACTTAGGCCAGGTTGGACCTGGTTTCAATGAAAAAAATTAGGTTAAGACTGAACCAAATGGCTTTAATCTGATGTATTTTTTAGGTCGAGACCGAACCACCTAACTCGATTCAAAGTATATAAATATCTATATTTTTTAATCATCAATATTTATTAAGAATTTGATAGTCATAGAATTATTGACATACATTCTGGACCTTTAGATATATCACAGAACATAACATATCATACATATAACTATATTATAGTTTAAATTATGTCAAACTTCAGGTTAATCATAGGCCAAATCATGACAAGGTTTGTTTGAATTTAGAGTCGGGGTTCGAGTCAAAAAAATTAGTCAATTCAAAATCTTCAATCAAGATTAGGTCAAGTTAAACCTGACTTTTTACTTTATATTAAATAAATAGTTTTTAATATTCATTAATAATAATTGTTCTAATATTTAAATATATACTTGTAAATTTTAATAATGATATAATTTTAACTATTGTTTATAATCAAAATTATAACTCTGTATATTAAAAATTTTCTTTTTTTAGCCTTTTATACTAATAAAGTAATGAATTGAATAGTAACCAAAAAATAATGAATTTAATATACAAAGTTACAAAAAAAATTATTTGTAAACAATAATAAGGAGTTACATAGTTTTTAAAAATTTACATATATATATATATATATATATATATTGAAATGTGAAAAAATATTTTTTATAAATATTATGAATTATCTATTTATACATTATTTAATCATGTGCTATTTTTTTAATTTAATGATTGGAGCCAAATTTTCTATTTCATTAAAGTAAAATAAATTTTTTTGGCTAACTTAATTAATTATGAGCTATCATATCTATTGCGACTCTGTTTTAAATTCATCACCTCTCCTAAGTCCTATGGTGGGTTCTTCTCTTGCTTTTTAGGAATGGACTCTCTATCTATAGAAGAAAGGTTACTCTTCTCTCTTTGATTGGGTCGAGCGAGGGAAACAAGGAAAAGATAGAGAGAAAAAATAAGAACACAGAGAGAATCAGCTAGAGAAAGAAAATGTTGAGTTTAATGACTAACCAAAAATAATTATTTTTTTATTATCTGAAAAATATTAATAAATACTATACTGGTCTAATCTAAAGGAAAAAAATCAATTATATTTAGGGATGGCATTTTGTAATATTTAAAGACTGGACATAAGCTGACTTTAAATTATCATATAAAAAAATAATTTAAATTTTTAGAAAAAATAAAATTAAATGCATGTAGTGAATTTTTTTGGATAATTTTTCTGTGATAATTTTTTGTTTTGTTTAGTTACAACAAAAATAAAATTTGAGGAAAAAAAAAAGAAAGAGGGAGTTATAGATGAGAACGCCGTCCAACGACGGCAATTTGAGGAAGGGAGAAGAAAAGACGGGCGGAAAAGATATTTGCGAAAACGACAGCGTTATAGGAAACGAAGAGGAGGGGGTACCGAATCAAGACGGCCACGTCAGCGTAGGATCTTTCGTGCCTTTTCCCACTCGCCAATGCCACGTCACTTCCTCACTCTCACTCAGTGACTCACCTTTACCCAACGGAAATATTATTGCCATAATAACGTTCATTGCTTTACCAAGCAAAACTAGTGCTTATCTCTACTATCATATCTGAAAGCAATTCTTATATAAATGTCTGTGGAGAAGAAAAGAGTAAACTAAAATACAGATAAATTTACCATTTTTTTTAATGGTGATACTTCAACTACAAGTCTTAAAGAGCAATTTAAGCTAAATCGTTTTGTCTCAATAATAAAAATATTATAAATGTAACATATGGAATAAATATTAAATAGTGTATATATATAATGTATGGCCTGACTCCTCACGTATCACGGTTTCATTCAATCAATTTAAATAAGTGTGTTTAGATTAAATTTTTTAAATTTGATTTTAAGTAAATTTGATTTTAGTTAAAAGTAAATTTGAGTAAAGTAATTTATATTTAAAAAATTTTACTTGCAAATTAATTTTGTTAAAATAAATGTTGTTTAGATAATATTAATAAAAATCACCTATAGATGTGTAATTACCAAAACAAAAGATATACATTACTTTGAGTTAAATTATTAATAAATTGATGTTAAAAAAATAATTATAAATAAATTGATGACACAAAAAATTCTTTAAAATGTTAAGTTTATTTAGGATATTATAAAATAAAATTACTTCGAGTATAACTGTCATAATATTTTAAAAAATCATTAAATTATATTTATTTAAATATTTTTAAAATAATAATATAATATCAAATTATAAGATATTTCTATTAATACACATAAATAAGTTTTTTTTTACCACAAAAACAACAAAAAATTGCTTTCATATTTAAATTATTAGAATTAAAATTATGTTTGCATTCAAACATGATTTTTGTCTAAAAGCTGTTAAACATATTGGGGCAATATTCAAGACAAGTTTTGCCTTTAAACTTGATTTTGAGATAACCAAACACCACCCTAAACACAACCTAAGTTGAATTCGGTTACTTTATAAAGATAGCCCTCTCTTGCAGTGTGACAATCCAATACAAACTACAATCCCTAAAAGGCTTCATTTACTAAGAAGAAAAGTTCTAAAATCATCAATTAACTCTTACCAGTTACCAGGTTACAAATCTATACATTATACAAAGCAAGAAGAAGTCTTCTAGAATATTTTTCACGTGTCAAGTCCACAAGCAAAATTTTCCCGCTCAAAATCAAATTACCAAAATATCTGTTATCCCATTCACTCATTCATAAAGCTATATGGTCTTTTAAGTCTTTTACCACATCTGCTACATCTTTGACTCCATTGCCCAATCACATCTATTTCTTTGAAAAATTGAAATGGACTACGACTAGGAAAGTGGGAATGAGTGGGTTTTTATTGGGAAAATACAAACAGGTTTATGGATGAGTGGGTTTTTTGGGAGAAGGAGTTACAGTAATATTGCATTCATGAGGTAGGTGAGGCGTAGAGAAGCATTAACGCACGTGAAGCGTATACGATACGCTTAGTCCCTCTCTCCCCTTGATTTCATTTTTCCTCTCAAGTGTTTCACCGACATTTCCTCACCTTCCCTCTTCTGAGAAGCCTTATCATCTCAGACTTAATCTCTGAGGCGTGTGACAGAAGGCTTGCTTCCTGTTTGTGCGGCTTACCTTCTATGTGGTTTATCCAAGCTAAATTTTGACGATTCATGCCCCTGCAAAATCTCCATTACATGAAAGGAAATGTATTCATCGTTGTCTTTACCGTTCATCGTAGTTTTTGTGGTTGTTTGGTATGAGTGGCTTCACCCCATGAAGTTGGTAAGCATCTCTTTTTCGATTTGTTTTAAACAAAAATATTTCGTGATTTTCACCATGCCCACTTGTCATTAGTTGGTAATGAAACCCTACTTTTTTTTTTATAATTATTGGCTTATTTTATGTGTTTAATCTCTTCGATGTAATGATTTTGAGCCGTGTTAACCCCTATCATCCGATATGTTGATCGTTGGTTTTTGTTGGTCGTTTCATCCTTAATGAGTGGGTACTAAAAGCCAAACCCATATTTTCCTATCTACTTAGTTTTTAAATTGTAAATTTTATTTTATCTAATAATTTAACCGAAAGCATTGATCGATAATATTTTTTTCGAAGTTATTCATGTGATGAATCAACTTGGTTGTTCTTGGATTTGATTTTGTTTTACCTGGGTTGTTGATTGTGCATTGTATTTTTATGTTTTGGCTTCTTAATTTATATAATAATCTCTGCCCTTGATGAATGTTGAGGTTGTTCTGGTGGAGGTATGGTCATGTTCAGATCGGGATCTAAATATCAATTGGCACAAGATCTCCATCTAATTATTAGGTACAAGTAATCCTCACTTTCTCCTATTTAATGATGTGTTTACAATAATTGTTTGAATGTGATTTTGTTACAATGTTCATCCTTATATCTGCCTCTACCATTTATATGAGTTCTTGGACTGTTGATTGTGCATTGTATTTTGCCTCTACCATTTAGGTTAGTTTTTTACATTGTTGATTATGGATCACTATATATGCCTCGCCATTTATGTGAGTTTTTGAACCGTCTATTGTGCATTGTGTTAATTCTGTTTAGTCTATATTTATATATATAAAAATCTCTCGCCTTTGATGAATGTTGTGGTTGTTAAGCGAAGTATGGTCATGTCTCAGTAAATGGATCTGAAGAACAGTTGGTAAAAGATCTCCACCTAATGATTTGGTACAGTAATCCCCACTTTTCCTATTTGCTGTGATGGGTGTAGAACTAATATTTGAATATAGTGGTCATATAATATCAAAGTCTAATTATTTGGTAGTGTAAAACTGACATTGTAAATAATGACTATGACTTTATTTCATGAATGATGTCCCAATATTATTTTCTTGGCTGTGAAACCCTAAATTCGTTCTGAATTGTACTTTCTTAAATTGTCATTTCATTTCATTAATAGGGTCCATGTAATTATTCAATACCTCAAATCAGAATATCATTTTCCATTGTGCTATATATATATATGCTTCATTTGGCCGATTGTCAGGGTGTGTTTTGCCATTTCGTCTCCTCGCTTTCTATATTTCTCTTATACGTTTGTGTTGTTGTTGTTATCATGGCTCCTCCAATTGACCCTTTAATGAAAATTTGTCCTGAGAGAGAGGCATGGAGAGTGAAGGTTCGAATTGTAAGATTGTGGCACTTACCCAGTTTCAATAATCCATCTGCGGGTCGGCCCATTGAGATGGTCTTTATGGATGAGTTTGTAAGATTTGCTGTTCTGTTTATATATGTATATGTATTTTTATACCTGTGATCTGTTTAAGTATTTCATTAAGGAAAACAAATTGTTGCAGGGCTGTAAGATTCATGCTTCTGTTAGGAAGACATTGGTTTACAAATTTAAAGCCCTGCTGACTGAGGGCCAAGTTTACATAATGGCGTATTTTGGTGTTGGTGTAAACTTAGGGTCATTTAGAACCACTAAACATGAATTTAGGCTAAACTTTCAATTGAGAACAACTGTCAAACCTTCTGAATCTTTGATTATTCCTTTGTATGGATTGTCTGTTGTTTCTTTGGACGAAATCTTTGGGACTGATGGAGATTCTGCATTCTTAGTTGGTAATCTCATTGCTTACTTCATATTCATGTATTGTTATTTAATTTTTCATCACATTAATATTAATTAAGTACCAACTCATTGCAGATGTGATGGGATTACTAACTGCTATTGGTGTTGAAAAAGAATATGAAAGGGATGGTAAGCTAACCAAAATGATTGTTATTGAACTTGAAGTTGACAGGTAAATTATTTATTTGTGTACTTTGAGAATTTAGCTTTCAGATTTTGAAATATCATTTATATGTGGTTGTTTTACTATTAACTGGATTTTTTTTCTAACCAGTGTGAAAATAGAGTGTGCTTTGTTTGGAAAGTATGTTGATGAAGTTAATTCATTCATTGCTTCTGGTGATGTATGCCAACCTGTTGTGATTGTTCAATTTGCCAAAGTGAAGACTTTCAAGGGTCTTTATCATCAGCCCTTCATTTCCAATACTATATTATTAATTTTATTATTTCTGTATTTATTAATAATCTGTATTGGGTTTTATTTTCATTATTAGGCAAGACTGTACTTCAGAATGTTATACATGCGACTAGATTGCTTTTCAATCCTGACATCCCAGAAGTTAACGAGTTCAGAATAAGTGAGATTGATTTTGTAGTATTCTGTTAAGTTTTTAAAGTGTTGATCATTTATTTTAATGTTAGAATGCATGTGTATGTAGGCTGCCTAAACTGAGTCAAGATAATTCTCAAATGTTATCTCATTTGTCCGAAGCTCTAAAGCACTCATTAGAGGAAGATTTTTTAAGGGTTACTCCTAGGAAGACTATTGAGCAACTAAAGGATTCCAAGGAGGTTTTTGGGAGTCATTATTTACACATTGTTTTTTTAATTTATAATTTTTGGTTTGTTTAGATAGTTAGATTTATTGTTAGATTATTTAGCTAATATATTACAATTATAGGAGGGGTCCTGTATTGTGTTTGCTACTGTGAAGAATGTCATCAAGGATGCGGAATGGTGGTACACTGCCTGCAAGTGCAATAGGGCAGTGACACCTGATTCTGGGATGTATTATTGTGACTCATGTTATTGTCATGTGGTTAATGTCTTTCCAAGGTATTAACTAATTAAATTTAAATTAACATAAGTAATTGTTATTTTAATATAATCTGACATATTTTAACTTATGTTTTTTATTTCTTTGTGAAGTACTGATTTGAGATCTTAATTATTGGTAGGTATAGGATTAAACTAAGGGTGGTTGATGAAACTGATTGTACTACCTTTGTTTTATTTGACCGTGATGCTAATTATCTGTTGAAAAAATCTGCTTCTGAGATGATAGAGCAAGTCCATAAGGTATTAAGTTAATGTTTTTTATTTATGGTGGCTTCATTTTTATTTTAAAAGCATCTTATTCTAAACTTTATTATCTGAAATAGATTGGTGGTGATTCCAATTATCCTGCTGAGTTTGATGTCTGGATGGAAAAGAGTTTTCTTTTCAAGGTTGAGACCAAGGGTAGTTCCAATTCTCAATTTGAGACTTCTTTTTCGTGTTAGACGATCGTGATGATGCTTCTATCTTGACCCTTTCCAAGTTGATGGTTCTGCCTTGACCCCAAAGGAGGTGGTTTGTAAATTTTTTATTCAAATTTTAATTACAAGTTTTGTTTAGTTGTAATTAATTTATTTTGGTTGAGATTTGTAGGGTGATTGCAATGTTGGATTTTCTGAGAGTATTCTGAATGTGAATTCTGAAATTCCAGAAGTGGATTCTGGAATTGCAAAGGTTGCTACTGTTATATTTGTTTTCCATTGGTTTTATGACATTGTATGTTTATGTCTAATTTTTTTTAATGTTAATGTAGGATCTGATGTCCCACCTCGCGGACAATCGAATCTATCTTGACTTTCAAGCTGATTGTTCTGAACCAAAGCTCACTCCAGCAAAGAGAAGTTCTGATGATGCAACTGTATGTGGGAGTAGTAAGATGTCCTCTAGCAAGTTGAAGGAGGTGAAGATAGAGAAGGACTGACTTGGTTTAGAGCTTAAGTAGTATATTTTTTGGATAATGTAATTAATCTAGACTAATGTTAATCTCTGGGACATTGTATTTTGATTTGTGTTTTGTGTGTGTTGATTTTGGTAAGTTGGTTTGGTGATAATATTTGTTGATTTTGGGAGTTTGGTTTAGTGTTATGTGAAGTTGGTATTTTGTGAATGTGATCTGCTGCATTGTCGCATGATGTTATTAGGAGCACTTGAAGAAGTTGTATTTTCAAGATTTGAAAGTTGAAGTGGTTTTGTAATTTTATTATCTGGACATCAATTGATATTTTTAAGTTTGTAACTATAGGTTGTATGACCTGTTGGAAACGAGGCATTAGATTTTAGTTTTTATTTTATATTTATCGTATAGGCTAAAGGCCTAATTGATATTTTCTCTTTTAAAAGTTTTTCGTGCTATAACTTCTGTAACCCAGTAGATAAGCCAATGTTTTAATGTTTAAACAACTTTATTTTAATGTGTATTTAAAATATAAGCCACTAGGTACAATTACAACTATAAAAATATAGTGGTTTTGAAATCCAATAATTAATTTGTAACTCAATTAATTTGCAACTCAATTAAGTATCATTTACGTAATCTCTTACATTTAAAATAGGAAATTCTATTTTGCAATAAAAAATGAAAACTTTAAGATGAGTAAATTTTCAAGGTATAGTATTATGAAAAGATGGCAGTAGGTACCTAGCTACAAGGCATCCTATCGAAAACATATTTCCCACCATTTAAGTATGAAAAGTTTCATTTACCGCCAATGTTCAGGTTCTATATATTGGTGAGAATTCTTTAAAGAAGTGAACTTGGCATTTGGAGTGAACACGAGAATTTGTGATTCTCTGAGGCATATGAGATGAGTGATATGCATCACATGGGAGAGAAGGATTCCAAGTTGGCAAGAGACAATAGAAAAAAGATTGTTAGAGATAAAAGGCAAAAAACAAACAAGGAGAATGGAGGTAAGTGTTTGAACTACCATTGATGATTTATAGTGCAACTCCACAATATTTTCATTTTTTATGGTGCTAATGCAGAGACATTGTTGTTGGAGTCGTTTGCATCTGGTGTTCCAAGATTGGTGACTCCACTCTCATCAATAGAGAATGGTTAGGATTTATTTTTACTCTCTATATTGTTGAACGTCATTATTAAAAGGAATAGATAAATTAAATAAATTTTTGTAACAAATGCAACAAGGCAAATACTTATTTATGATTTTTTAAAATTAATTTTACAATCAGATAATTTATTGCTATATTCCTAACTTAAGATGGAAAAAGGTCATTCATGTATAAATAATTTAGGATTTATTCTTACTCTCTATATTGTTGAACGTCATTATTAAGATGAATAGATAAATTAAATCAATTTTTGTAACTAATGCAACAATGCAAATACTTATTCATGATTTTTTTAAATTAATTTTACTATCAGATAATTTATTGTTATATTCCTAACTTAAGATGGAAAAAGGTCTTTCATGTATAAATAATTTAGGATTTATTCTGACTCTCTACATTGTTGATCGTCATTATTAAAAGGAATAGATAAATTAAATCAATTTTTGTAACCAATGCAACAATGCAAATACTTATTCATGATTTTTTAAAATTAATTTTACAATCAGATAATTTATTGTTATATTCCTAACTTAAGATGAAAAAAGGTCATTCATGTATAAATAATTTCAAACTGTATCCATTCAATATTTCCGACATACTATTAGAAATAATATAATTCCTCAAATGAAATTGTTTTGACTTAGATAATCGTAAATTTGTGATTGTTAATTTTTCAATCTGATGGGTTATTCTATATTTCATTTTTTACAATATAAGTTGAATTTTGAATGATTTATTATTTTTGAAACGTATATTTTAGTCATTAATAAAGATTGCAATGTTTATTCAAATAAATTGTAAAACTCTCTATATAAAGGAATCTTATGGCTCAATATAATTTATTTTCTGTGTCCAAATTGTTAATTTCAATGTTTTATTGTATTTAAATATGGGTTACTTTCTTAAATTTTTGGAATTGAAGTTTAATTTCTAATGCTTTATTAGAAGTTCAAAATGTGTATTTTTCCTTCTATAATAAAAATAACAATTTTATTGACACGATGGGTGTAGCACTGTGAAGAAGGGAAGTTGTCCAATTATCAACATAAATTTGTTAATGATTTATTCGTTATGACAAAATTTTAAACAACTTAATTGCATTATTAGATGTATTTATCGACACGATGTTCTTGAACTTTCAGTTACCTTTGGAAAAAGTTGTGTAACTCAATATGGTGATTCAACAATAGAATCTAACAATCAAGGATGGCAGAGAATCGTATATGTGCATAAAAAATCCACTCCAGGTACTTTTACATATATATTTAAAAATTAACGTTTGTGGATTAGATACATTTCCATTTTCTAATGTGTTACGTTAAAAGTATTTAATTTTGCTCATTTTGTCAAATATGATGTATTTATTGAAGCAATATTTCCATGTGAATAATAATTTAGATATGCATGCAAAAGAAGTTCTCTCTGGAACAAGTATCAATCATACTCATACAAGAAAAGAGCCAAGATTCCTTTGTAGTCCTACTTAAATGCCTGGTCATGTGTAGTCAAATGATTTTAATTGCACTATTAATATTATCAATATGGTTATTATTAAATATTTAATTTATTTAAATTATTCTTTATTTATGTTGGTAATATATGTAGGTTCATTGACACCATTGTCACATGTCATTGATCCCAAGATACAATTGAAATATGGAAAACATATTATCCAAAGGGGTTCAATAATTAAAGCGTGTATTTGGAATAGTTCAAATTGTACTATTGAAGATGGTAGAAATTTTATACTGACAAGTAATGAAATGAAAGGTATGGTGAGAATTTTAATTTTGTTTTGCCATGATTGATTTACCATTATATTTAAAGTATGTTAAATCACCTTTATGAATACAGGTAAATGCACAAATGACATTGAAATTATTAATGGTTGCAAAGAAGTGGATACTTTAATGAAAGAATCAAACAGATTTATTGATCATGTTCTATATGAAGAAAGTGAGGAGCAAGGTATTTTGATGAAATCAATTTTTAAATATTTTTTTAAGTATTATTAACAAATGTCAAAATTACCATTTAATTAACAAACGTCAAATTGATGTCCTTACTCTTTAATTATTTATATATATTTACTTGAAGGATGTCTGCATCTTAGAGATTGTAATTGTCGGTGTTGCTATTGTGGAGCTTTTGTGTGGTATGAAGAACGATCAGAAAAATCAATAAAGTCATCGAATCCAGATTTTTCTATATGTTGTATGAAAGGAAAAGTGCAACTACCTCTCCTACAAAGGCTGCCTCAACTTATTTGGAATTTAATCAATAGCGTCGATGCCAGAAGTTCTAATTTTTTGGAAAATATTAGGCTATACAATAGCATGTTTTCTTTTACCTCAATTGGAGGAAAAGTAGAGACCTCTTTAAATGATGGATCAGGACCTCCGCAATTCATTCTAAGTGGTCAAAACTACCATAGAATTGGGTCACTACTTCCAACTCAAGGGGAGAAGCCTAAATTTGCTCAACTCTATATCTATGATACAAAGAACGAGATCTCTAACAGGATTGCCCACTTCAGGTTTGCATAACTTTTTGCATAATTTCTTCAATAGTAGATTAATTGATGATGAATATCCATGAAATAACTTTTAAATTATGTTAAAACATGTCATTGAATTGCAAATTATACAAGACTAAATAGTTATTAATTGGATAAAGCTAAATATATCTTATACATTTATTCTTTCATAAATATATAAGATGAGTGTTTCTATCACTTTTGCATCTAATTTAATTTTGTTTAAATAAGTATATATGAGAATTTAATGGCTACATAACAGTATAAGCTCCTTGATTTGGTAGCTTTTTTATTAAATCACCAATAGTGATATCATTCAAATTTTGTCATAATAATATCTAACTATGTTTCATTATTTCACGTTTTGTTGTAAACAGTGCCAAGGACAATAGAAATTCCATTGATTATTCCTTAGTTGAAGATTTGAAAGACATGATAGATCAACATAATGTGTTGGCCCAATCATTCAGAAGAGTTAGAGATAGTTTTAAAGAAGATGAAGTAATTAATTTATCTCTTAGATTGTTTAGAAATCGATCTCGCGATGCAAGAATGTATAATCTTCCAACAATGATGAGGTAGCAGGCTTATAGTGGGTGATTTTGACAATTCTGATATTGGAAGGGATATCGTAGTCCAATTTCGTAATGGAGTTACAAAAAGGATCCATGAGACTCATACTGCATTCATTCCTCTGCAATATCCATTACTTTTTCCATATGGAGAAGATGGATATCAAGAAACTATTCCAATAAGGCAGCCTTTAAACAATTCATCAAATCTAAGAGGACAAGAGTTTCACTCAGAGAGTTTATTGCATATAGGATCCAAGAAAGAGAGTCGAACATGGAAATATTGTAAAAAGTAGAAGACTATTTCAACAAGGTTTGTGTTTGGATTGCTACTCAATGATTGAGTCGCAAAGATTGTCATTCATAAAAATAATCGCAGTACTATACGATCTGAAATTTTTAATGGATTGGAAGAGGTCAAGTAGTAAGGGCGAAATTGATCCTTCTACTTACTGAATGCGTATTATTCTACCATTTTTCAATCGCTTGGCGGGATGAGATACATGTTCAATAATTGCCGAGGATGCTATGGCGCTTTGTAAGAGATTTGGATATCCGCATTTGTTCATGACTATCACTTGCAATCCTAAATGGCTAGAAATAAATCGCTTTGTAACTCGGGAAAGGTCTTATGAAGAATGACCGTCTGTACATTGCATGTAGAGTTTTTTAGATGAAGCTACATGAGATGATGTCAGATTTTAAAAAAGGTTCTTTCTTTGGAAAGATCATAGCTGGTATGGAATTTTTTTCAATATATATCAATAAATTTGATTTAATTGTGATTATCGTATCATGATGTTTACATTTAATTATATGAGCAGGCATGTATACAATAGAGTTCCAGAAAAGAGGATTGCCGCATGCTCATATTTTGCTGTGGTTGCATCAAGATGACAAGCTAGAAACGGTTGATTTAATTGATAATGTAATATCTGCCGAATTACCTGACAAAACTAAATATCCTAAGCTATTTGATGCTGTTTCGACATACATGATGCATGGCCTCTTGCGAGCAAAGAAAGCATGATTCCCCTTGCATGAAGGATGGAAAGTGTTCGAAGTTTTTTCCAAAGAAGTTTACACAAAGCACTTGCTTTGACGATGATGGATATCCAATTTATAGACGAAGGGATACTGGAATTACCACCAAAAAGAAAGAAATAGAATTAGACAATAGGTTTGTTGTCCCATACAATCCGGTTGTTAATGAAGTACCAAGCTCATATCAATTTGGAGTTTTGTAATAAATCAAATTCCATCAAGTACTTATTTAAGTACGTTAACAAGGGTCCGCATCGAAATCGCATTGACTTCTCGAATCTAAAGCTTGTGAGAAGATGCCTATAGTGGATGAGATTAAGCAGACTATGATTGCAGGTATTTATCTCCATGTGAGTCAAGATATGGAGAATTTTTGGTTTTGATATTCATCATAGATGGCCTCCGCTCAAAGGTTGACGTTCCATCTTCCCAATCAGCAATCAATCATATTCAAAGATGATGAAAGGATTGATGATGTCGTTCGTAAGAATAAGGAAAAGAAAACAATGTTTCTAGCTTGGATGGAGGCGAACAAGATGTATTCTGAGGGCAAAAATTTGACTTATGGCCAGTTCCCTACACAATTTGTTTACAGTAAAGATAAGCAACAATGGTTTATTAGAAAAAGGGGTCAATCAATTGGAAGGCTTCATTTTGTTCCTCCTGGAACAGGTGAGTTGTATTACATGAGGTTGTTGTTAAATGTTCAAAAAGGATGTACGAGCTATGAGAGCATAAGGACAGTGAATAACCATACATACAATTGCTTTGAGGATGCCTGTTATGCTATGGGGTTGTTATCAGATGATAAAGAATTTATTGATGGTATTAAGGAAGTTGCAATAATGGCCTCTGGCCCTTATTTGAGACGGTTATTTGTTACACTGTTGGTCTCAAGCACAATGAGTAGACCTGCATTTGTATGGGAACAAACATGGGAATTTCTGGCAGATGGAATTATTTATGCCCAAAGGAGATTACTAAATAACCCAGGTATCAATTATTTCAAAGTACATCTAATTTGTTAAATCTTATCCTTAATGATTTGAATTCCTTAATTGATTTGCATTGTTAATATACATTTTTTATGCATTTTTTTATAAAAAATTTGGACATAATAATATATTTTATCATATTGAGTATTATTCAATGTTGCTTTGGTTTACAGATCTCAACATTGAAAATAAAGATTTGAAGAATTTATGTTTAATTGAAATTGAAAAGTTACTTCGTTCAAATGGAAAGTCTCTGAAGGATTTTGGGAGTATGCCATACCCTCATCACTCTCCAATGAATGAATATGAAAACATTTTGCTGATGGAGGAACTTGATTATAATAAAGAAGAAATGATTGCTGAGCATTGCAAGTTATTTTCTTCTCTCACAGATGAGCAAAAAAGAATTTACAATGAAGTAATTAGTAATGTGATGATTGGAAAAGGAGGTTTTTATTTTGTGTATGGATATGGGGGAACAGGAAAGACATTTGTGTGGAGAACCTTATCAGCTAGACTTCGGTCTGAAGGTAAAATAGTTATTAATGTTGCGTCCAGTGGTATTGCTTCCCTTCTTCTACCAGGTGGCAGGACAGCACATTCAAAGTTTGTCATTCCATTGTCTCTCACAGAGGAGTCAACTTGCAACATTAAACAAGGAAGTTTAAAGGCTGAACTTCTTCGTTATACAAGCCTCATTATTTGGGATGAAGCTCCAATGATAAACAAATGGGCTTTTGAGGCTCTTGATAGAACTCTGAGAGATATTATGAGGTTCTCAAATATCAATAACTTAGACAAGCCTTTTGGTGGTAAAGTTGTTGTACTTGGGGGAGACTTTAGACAGATATTGCCAGTCATACCAAAAGGAAGCAGAGAAGATATTGTTATGGCCACAGTCAACTCATTTAAATTGTGGAGTCATTGCAATGTTCTTAAGTTAACTAAGAACATGAGACTACATTCAGGATTTCCCACATCTAACAAAGATGAAATAAAGGCATTTGCAGATTGGATTATTAAAGTTGGTGATGGGAATTTGGGAGGTGAAAATGATGGTGAAGCAGAAATAGAAATACCAGAAGATCTTTTAATTTTGGATTCCAAGGATCATATTGCAACTATTGTTGAATTTGCGTATCCTAATTTGATTGATAATATGAAAGATTACAAGTTCTTTAAGGATAGGGCAATCCTTGCTCCAACGCTTGAAGTTGTTGAGAAAGTCAATGCGTTCATTCTTTCATTAATGCCTGGTGAAGAAAAACATTATCTTAGTTCAGATTCAATTTGCAAGCATCAAGATGTTGGTATTGAAGCAGAATGGTTTACTACTGAATTCTTGAATGAGATTAAGGTATCTGGGATTCCAAATCATAAGTTGACACTAAAGAAGGGAGTTCCAGTTATGCTTCTTAGGAACATTGATCAGGCAGCAGGATTGTGTAATGGGACAAGGTTAATTGTAGATGAAATGGGAATTAATGTCATTGGTGCAAGAATACTAATGGGAAGTCAGGTTGGGGACAAGATTTATATTCCTCGATTGAATCTAATACCATTTGATCCAGGAATACCTCTAAAGTTTCAGAGAAGACAATTTCCAATAACTCTTTGCTTTGCTATGACCATTAATAAGAGTCAAGGACAAACACTGACTCATGTTGGTTTGTTTTTACCAAGGCCTGTTTTTACTCATGGTCAGTTGTATGTTGCAGTTTCACGAGTCAAATCCAAGAGTGGTTTGAAGATTTTGATTTGTGATGATAATGACAATTTATGTCGAACAACGAAAAATGTTGTCTTCAAAGAAGTGTTCCAGAAGATTTGAATATATGACAATTAAATTAACATATTTATTTGATGAAAGGTTGATACATATCGTTTAAATCTTTAATATATTATCTATTCTTCTTATAATTTTTTCTCTTACTAATGTTTGATTACAAATTTTGTTAATTGTAGGTTTCAAGCGTTCACATGTTGTATTTGGAATAATGATATTTAATATCATTATTTTAGAACTTATACATTTATATTTTGTACAAACAAATAATTTTTTTTTGTATTATCATCATAAATGCAATACTTATATATAATGATTGAATTCTACATGTAAATTAATTTATTACATATTTTATTATTTCTTTTCACATACAGAATTCTATAATAAAAAAATGATCACTTTTTTCCGTGCATTGCACGGGTAAAACACACTAGTAGGGTATTAATTCTAGGTACAATCAACTCACTCATTTGACTATACATTTGTCTCTGTTTTATCTCATGACTTGGGCATCGGTCTTTCTTTTCAGGTCTCCCTCGACGCTGCTCATCTCTCAAACGAAAAGGACAATTCATAATAGAACTATATATATATATATATATATATATATATATATAGAATTATTTAATTATGTCTTCCTTGCATGCTTATAGTTAATGAAAATAACTTTTAATATATCAAATTTATCTTTATGCCTTGGACTGAAAGTATTTATTTTTTAGTAAAAACAACATCGAAAAGATAGAGGGAAACTTTGACATGCATGTCGGAAATCAATATGTAATTACAGTTGTATTTGATTTATGATTAGCAACTATTATGAAAAATCATATACATGAATTTAGGGTCATGCATTCTAATTGTTAGTAAACTGCACATGCTAAATTCTTGTTACGAGCAATTTGCTTCAGTCTCGAATTCTTTTACTTTGGATTAGTACTTTGTTCTCATTACATCAGAAGTAATTGCGCCTGAATAGAGAAGGACAAAGACACTTATCTATTGGTTTTTTCACTTTGGATGTTGTCAAGCACCATATTTTGATAAAGCATATTTTAAGTATGGATAAACATAGACACACTCAAACCTTATATTAAAATTATAATTTATAATTAAGAGTATGATGACACAAAGGATTTAAGATCCTTTCCACTTGGTTATTGAAAGTTTTTATACCATATTAAAGAACACATTTTATGACAGTTTAAATAATTAGATGGAGTCTTAGAAAAGATTTATATGTTTAAAATTTCATAGAAAAGTGTTTTTGATCACATTTCAGTATTTCACCGTGTTTGCACTTAAAGTTGATTTGAATGGTTAATCGGATACCATATCAGTCAAATTTAACCTCAAAACTATCTACATGGTTCAATCAGTTAAAATCAATAAAACTGAAAAGTAAACCAATTTTAGAAAAGTAGTTGGTTCTTTGATGTACTATACTGGAATTTTGGGCTTATACTTCGTCATCAATCCACTCAATTTTCCCTCCAAACATACTCTTAGAGAACATAAAAGAGACTTATATGTTGCCCATCTCAGCGCGGATCATTAAACAAGTAGGAAAGCTCTCACATTCCAACCTGGATTCTACTACCTCAGCTAGTTAAGTAACCCAGTGAAATTATATAAGGGGTGTCACCCTTAGGTATGATCATCTAATATCCTCATCCTTTATAGGTTACCTATCATGGTCACACACTGACTTAAGCATCGAAATACATTTTATAGGTATCTCTTCGCTGCTTCACTCAACCAAAAAATTCAACTCGAATCAAAACATATACTAAGAAAAAAATTAAATTTAAAAGTGTTGAACGATTTTTCTATTTAGTCAGTTTATTCAACTAAATTGCACCAATGATTCCCAAGTTTAGGTGATGAGTTAAGGAAAGAACTTTATCCCTTAGCTTTGTGTCTCTAGAATATTAAAGAAAGCTCCTAGTGCAAAAATTAGCTAAAACATAAAATAAATGAAAGTTGTAAATGAAAATATTGTAAATTATATTGAATTAAAATGTATAAATTGAGTACAAAACAAGAAATAATGAGATAAATAAAGAGATAAAGAATATAAATGACTTAATTGAAATGAAAGATAAATTGATGTGTTTGATTGATTGAGAGATGTTGTTCTTTCACTTCTTCAAACATTTATATAATGCTCAACTAGCTGTTATTATAATGCTCAACTAACTATTATCCCACCAAAATCACTTGCCATGTCTCTTGTCTCTCTCCCCAGTCTTGTAATAATATGGGATTATGACTTAATAGTCAAAATAGTGATACGTATCACGTCAGCTTATGAAAATTTTGTTCACATCCATGATCTAAAAATGGAAAGCATGGTTCGAATTGACGAGCCTTCAACCCCGTCGTCAACACAACTACCAACTCGGCAATGGCTTCTCTATCGAAAGATTCTCCTTTGGCGATTTTCACCCGTGCGGCTTCCACCTCCAAGGGCGTTCTTCCTACCTTACAATGAAAGCAGTATATTTTGTTCCTCAACACCTTTTGGTGCATCAACTCAGCCTAAATTTGGTAATAGCACTATCAGCAAGCACAATTTCCTCGTCATGGAGTTCTACGCACCTTCGTGTGGCCTCTGTACCAGCGCACATTTTTGCGGGAGTTAAGGCGTTTTCATGGCCACTGCACCATCGCACAATTTTGCTGGCGTTAAGCATTTTGCAGGTGGTAAATGCTTTTCATACAAAATGGTCAGCAATTGTATCTTGACCAACTTATGTTGGACTACTATACCAGTATCTTGGTGTTTGCTCCACCTCTTTCGTGAAGAAGTTCATCATTTTTATTTTGTTCATCTTGATTCTACTTTGATTTGACTTTGATTTTAATTTCTGTCCTTTTTATGGTGGTTAAGTTTTAGTTAGTTTTACTTCTCTCTTTTTTATAGTGGTTAAATTTTGATTTAGTTTAATTCGATTGGTGATCATTGTTCCTACATTTGAGATTGTTTAATATCTTATTGTGATGTTATTTGATGATGTGAATAATTTCGACTTGCTTGGGACAAGTGTCGTAGATACATTGAAAGAATATCAATGAGGCTTAAAGAAATGTTAAAGATTTCTATGAGCTATGTACTTTGACCGCTATCAATCTTCATTCATCATTCATCATTCATTTTTTATATTTTTCTTTTTGTTGGCCGACGTGATTAGGCATGATTTGTATTTTGTAATTTTTTAGATAAATTGTATTGTTCATCCTAAATTGAAAATGGTGAATATGCAAATTCTAGCTTGCAGGAGACTATTACCAAACATAGTTGGCTAGTAAATTAGTTAGTTTGTTGCGATTAATTACATAATTAATTAAGCTATATAAGTCACTATTGTAAATAACTTTATCACAATTTTTCATTTAGTAAATTTTACTTTCACTCTTCTCTTAATTTTCTTTCCTTTGAAACCATATTTTTCAATGCTATTGGAAACTAAGATTTTTTACTCTGAAACTTTAGATGATTGGGTGAAGGATAGATGAGAAAACACAATAAACATGTTTCTCATAAATCTCCGTGAGAAAAATAAATAAATAATCATCACATGGTTTAAGCGTTTCGTACCTTTGTTGTTCACATGTTTTTCCATGGCATTTTTCAACCAAATTGTGTCCTTTTATATAAAGGTCCAAAAGGAAGGGATGATTAATTAACGTGAAGTAGAAGAGTATTCAAACAGAAAAATCTCAATAGTCTAAAATATGAGACGTGATTTAATTGGTAAATTAAATTTTATGAGAGTGAACTTTATATATGGTGTAAGAATTTGAATTTTATTAAAAATATATTATAATAAAGATAAAATTAACGTCCAAGAAAAAATTATTCTCACATTCAAAAAATATAAATACAAGTAATGACCTCAAAAAATAAAAAATCTCTATGTCCAACTCATGTCAATTAGTACTGAGTAAAAGCAGTCTTAGGTCTTAGCAGACTCATCCAATGTCAAGTGATTGGGTGAAGTTGACCTAAGGAAGCTCAATTAACATGTCCTAAAAGTCATCGTGGAAAACTAAATTAGAAGTGTTTGTTTAATTAATTCATTATTATCATTGTTTTAGTCACAAAATTTAAAAACTATTGCAAGAAGTTGCAGCAAAATCTTGAGGTGATATTGCCAGAGAATTTGCAGAAATAAACCTTATGTGAGAATATTTACCAAATCAATGAAGATATGCCCGGGAAGGAAATAACTAAACCAAATAATATTCCATGATATATAATATTCACTGATCTAAATAATAGCCGTAGCCCAGTCAACTAGAGTCGACCCTCCTTCACATTTCACATTTGCAATAATGTAATTCCCTCGACCAATTACAGATGAAGTTCTAATTTTGTTCTATATCTTTTTATTTATACCTAATACATCTCCTTGTAACTAATTTTATTTCATAGTACTATTTTCTATTTTGGGCAATGAGGTCAGAGAGTGGACAATGGATCAGGTAGGTCAACAAACTAATATGCTTTTATCCAACTTAACTTATAAATGATGAGTTGGTTTAGGTTCATGGGTTGGGTTGAGTTTAAAATAATCAAACCCACGAGGTATGGGTCGAGTAGAGGGTTGAGACTTTCTCAACCCGTACAAATCTAAACCAACCCACTTTTTTTTTTGAGATGTGTTATTACTTTAATTGAAACTTCCAAAATCTTATATAAGCTTATAATTTTTTTGAGTAATTAATTTCTTTAAAAATTTTAAATGAAAATTACATTGTATTTATTACTTATAGGTGAGTTATGGACTTTTTCATAATTCTTTACAACTCACCATTGTTGATGCATATATTTGTGGTCAAAACTGATTAAGAACTCCTAATAAATATAATATTTACGAGTTCAAATAGATGAAATTGAAAAAATTGATACATATATTATATTATATATAATTTGCTTAATTTGTTTAGTTAATTACTGGTAGTTTAATTATTAATACTTGTTAATATTTTATGATTTCTTTGCATGTGAGATGTGTCTGTTGCTAATGTTAATAGAATTATATGTACTTTGAAATTTATGTTTTATGTTATGCCATTTAGAAATTTATGTAAGGGTCCATTTGGATAATATAATTGGAATTATAATTTAGAATTCTAATTTTAATTCTATTTTTGTTAGAATTGGAATTGACAAGAATCTTAATTTTTATGTTTGGGACAATTAAAGAATTGAGACTTTATAATTGTAATTATGACCTAAACTGAAATTTTATTATTTGAATAATTTTTCAAGAATTTATAAAGATATAATAAATAAATTTAAATTAATAAATAATAATTTAAAATTATAAAAAAATTTCAATAAAGTTGCTGTATTACAACATTCGCAATGGATGTCAAACTAAATAACATTATTGACGATGTCAAATGTGGTTGCAGGATGCCGGCGCTAGTGATCAAAGGAGGCGCGATTAGCACGTTGGAGGCACGGTGGATAACATAGTCAAAGCACGTCGGTGACGACGTTGCCGGATTATGTCGGTGTTACGAAAGACAATGATTGTTGGATAGTTTTTAACTTTTACCTTTTAATATTCAAAGAAAAAAAATCTTAGTACTTAGAATTTGAATTTTTAATGTTTAAGCTAATAATTGGGAATAATATAAACTAGTTATTTTTTAATTCTATAGAATTAGACTCAAAATTAGAATTCTAATTCTAATATACACATTAAACAAGATAATTAGAATTGGGAGGTCAAATTCCAATTCCAAGACCAAACGGGACCTAATGCTGTTTAGAATTAATTTCAATTTCAATTTTAATATGTTAATTTTTTGAAAAGTTCAAGTTCAACTCATGGGTTGAACTCAACTTAACTCATATATGAGCTGGTCGGGTTGGAATATTTTTTCTTCCAAAACTCAACCTAACCCAATCCATGACTTTCATAAGTAAATTAGGTTAAAAATTACCCCAAATTTAACTTAACTCAACCCAACTTAAACCAATCCAACCCAACCTTCGTCTATCCCTAGTCAATATAGGAAAAAGAAAAGTGACAAAAATGAGTCAAAAGAGAATTGCAGATCGTATGAAAACTTGCAAGCAAAGGATGCTTAGCCAAGAAGATGAAAGGAAGTATTAGAAGGGAGGGGGGGGAAGGAAAGGGGAAAAAAGGATGCTTTTGCAAAAATTAATGTCTTCCTTTGCAGTGGAATGAGGCGCATTGCCAAGTGGACATCCTATGACAAATCGCACTCCTAATTTTTAAAAAAGTTTGATGAAAAATGTTTTCACAATTAAAATTAAAATTTGTTTAACAAATAATAAAAAATTTAAAAATAAATACTTATTTTAGTCATTTAAAAATATAAATATCATTGATTAAATATTTTAATAATAAATATATCAAAATAATTATTTAATATTAATTTTTAACATTAAATTAATTATTTAATATTATTTTTTACTTCAAACTAATTTTATATAAAAAATTATTTAAAATTTAAATTGATATTATTTATACTTTTAAAAAATTAAAATATGTGTTTACTTAAAATTTAAAGATAAATATATTTTTCTTTTGTTGCATTTGCGTGGGGCCATAATGCAGTGGTGTGCTGCGCCATGCTTCAACCGCAAAGCGAACAAGGGATGAGTGAGGATGGCAACGACGCCTTTCTTCACTCACTCACTAACTCACGTCGTGGTGCCGAGTTCCTCTTTTTCAAATTTGCCGTGGCCATCACCTTCGCACCTCACCCAAGTGATTTACACCTTCCATATCTTTTTTTCTTTATAAACCTAAATCAATCAACCGGGTCCACCCGGTCTAATGATTAGGATAATGGATCATCGATTTGGTTGCTGGTTTAGTAATTTGATTGTAAAATATCAGTGTAATAAAAAATATAAACAATTTATATAATATTTAAAAAAAGTTCATTTAAATTCTATTAGTTCCACATGCGATTCATACAATAAGATTTTGTTATTTAAAACTTTTAACCCTTTACTCAGATGTCAATTAAAAATATTTTTTTATATATTTAATTTTTTTTCAAATGTGCATACCAACTCCTTCTCAAAATTATTATTAAAATTTAAATTTTATAAGTTTTTTTAAATTATAAATAATAAAATTAACATTCAATTTAAATTCAAATTTCAATTACATTTAATTTGATTTCATTTAACTTTTAACAATTGTATATTTATTTTGTATATTTTAAAATCAAAATTCATACCATCTTGATTCTTACCTTTCATTTTATTTATTAGCATATCTTTTTCAAGGGTAATTTATTATAATATTTTTTTTAATTTTAAAAAAACGATGTCATCACCTATAATTAGGTTATTAGTGTTTTTTATTACAATAAATTTTATATTTAAATAAAATATTCGTGATTTTAGGCTACTTTATTATTATTATTGTTATTGTTGTTATTATTATTATTATTAATTTTTATTTGTAACCTATTTCATTTTTAATTACTTAGACTTTAGAATTATTTAAAATATTGTTAGATAATTTTAAAAAATACAATTATCCTAGTTAACTTAAATATTAAATATTAATAATATGATGCATCTTATTATTTAAAAATATAAAACTAGTTGTTTGTTAATAAATTCTCATACTATTCACAATTGAATGATTACACAAGATACATGAGATTTCAATTTCAATATTAATTGTTTCCTTTAATGCTAATTTATCATAATTGCAAATTAATCAATCCATATCATATAAATATCAATAATTAATCACTTAAGATTGAATTTTTCTAAACTCAAAATTTTCAACACAATTTAATTTATAAATATTAAATAAAAAAATATTGTGTAAATAATAATTATTTATAACATTATTTCTTACTGTTTCTTTGACTATTTTTTTTTGTTTTTGTTAGATTTAGATAATATTTCTCAAAATTTATAAATCAATTATAAATCTTATGAGGGTTATGATTATAAGAGCAAATAGAATTCCTTATTATGATAGTCTTTCTAATTTTATGTTTTCTTTCCTAATAATTATCTCAATGTAATGTTAATATGTGGTTGAAGACATTATATTTTATTTTATCAAATAAATTATTATTTTAAACTTGATTATCCATAATTTATTTGAATACTGATTTTAAGATATATTAATTTACATTATTATTTATTATATATAATATAAATTTTCATGTCATGGGTGTTAATCTAATTATAACTTATAACAGTAAATTATAGGGTTGATTTGGATATGCTTTTATTTTTTATCATCTTTTATTTTAAAAGAGATTTTATAAAATGTAAAAATTATTTTATATTTAGATGTAATATTTGAAAAGACATTCTTTTATGGTTGAACAACATTTTTATGTTATAAAAAAATATCTTTATTTAGAAATATCAAAATCTAACCTAAAAGAAACAAAACATGGGCATTTTTTAGTGTTTCATATATATATTAAAAGTCATCCAAACATCTTAAAATATTAAAAAGTAATTTTTTAATTAAAAAAACACATTCAAACAAGCAGATAATTAAAGTAATTTTTTTATTGGCTTTGAACAGAGCTAAGTATGAGCTAAGGAGTGTTTGCTTTCCTGATTGAACTTTTTACTCATGTTAGTTATAACTTAAGTTTAAATTCAAGATATATCTATTGATAAATGATCTGTAATTTTATCATAAATTTTTATTAAAGTTAATGATTTATCCTTATCTTAAATTAAGAATGAGTCATGCCCTCACCTAAATCTTTTTTCATAAAAAAAAACAGAAGCTAAGTATTTTTTTTTTCACCATATTTTTATCCTAGTTGTTAACCAAACACATTTGCTTTTGTTGAATGTGAAAAATTTGCAGGTCAAACATGTATTAACTTAGTTGGCACTCATTTCAATTTTTAATATTAAGATATAATAATAATAATATTAGAGGTAGAATCTTTTATTAAGTTAACTATCTCATCTTCCATTCAACTATTTACAATTTTGATTTATCAATTTTTTTATCATTTTAATTTGTCCTTCATTTATCAAATTTGACCGAATTTGACATACTACAACCGAGTTTGACATACTACAATTAGGTCTTTCAAAAAGACATTAACTTGGGAATTGTTACGGCGTTATGATATAATTGATATTTAAAGTAACTTGTCAATAAATATAAATAATAATTAATAAATATTAAATAATTTATTTAAGTATTAATATTTTAAAAAATAAATGCAAAAGTAATTTCCTGCCAACTCAGACAGAAGTAATTACTAATAATATTTTATTATAATTTAAAATACATGAATAGTGAGAGAGGATTTAGATCCCATTGTCACATGATTCATACAACTCCCCCTCCAACCAAGCAACGATAGAAACCGAAACCAAAAAAAAAACGGTTAAAAAAAAAGAAAACCCAATGTTTCATGGTTTGCGCGTGTACCCACACTCAGCTCACCGCGTGGACAATAGAGCACCGTTCAGTCCCTCTCTTGTCTCTACAAATACACCCTCTTCTCTCTCACACTCTCATTCTCACTCTTCCAAAAAATTGAACCTAAACCGTTTCACTGTTATGGACTGTGTTGAAAAGCAACCTCTGTTACAATAAAAAGCTCTCAGATCCTTCTCCAATCCATGCTGCTTTCTTTCTTTACCTATCTCTTTTTATTTTATTTTAGCATAGCTGGGTCCCTTCCCTTCACACTGCATATCCAGCATCGACCCCAGCCAACCCCCTCTTATTATTATTAAACCTTAAACGACCCCTTAAAAACCCCTCCACTCTTTCAAATCCAAAAACATGGCTGAGAATTTGGACGACGGTGAGTTTTGGCTCCCACCGCAGTTCCTTGTCGACGACGAAATAGCTACGGAGAAGAAGACCACCGTTGATGATGCTATCGCTGCATCTTCAAGGGCTCTGTTTCCTTGCGAGTTCCCTTATGGGTTTGATCTCAGTTCCCCCGTTGAGTCCCTGGTGGGGTCCAGCGAGACCGAGAGCGACGAAGAAGACCACATGGCCGAGTTAACTCGGCGAATGGCTCACTCCACTCTCGAACTCGATGTCAACCATGGTTTCGCCTCTCAGAAACCCAAGGTACGTTGAAATAGTAGGAATATTACTCGTTCGGTGGAATAGTGAGTGGTATTTGAGGTTTTTCTCTCAACTGGGTCTTTTTTTGTTCTTTATTTTTTGAAGGGTATGTATGTGAGTGGTTCGCCGCAATCCACGCTCTGCGCGTTCGGGAGTGGGTGTGGGTGCCGGAAGGGTTCGAGCCATGGAAGCCCCAACAGTGCTTGTCAGTTATCGTCACCGAGGGCAACGTGGGATCTGCTGCACGCGGCTGCAGGGGAGGTGGAACGCATGAGGTTGAGCGAAGAACGTTATGGTTTCGGCTATCACCACCATGGTGGGCTATTGGGTCCACCCAGAAAGCCCTCTTCTCCAGTGACTACTAATCTACCAGCGAGGGACGCAAATCCAGGTGTTGGATTTTACACACAACAATCGCTTTCTCACCAGCAATTGCAGATATCCCAAGTGAGTTTCAGCACAGTGCTTAGATGTTGCCCCTTTTCGTATGGGGACTTGATTTTTTTTTTGTTGGTTTCTGTTTGTTTTGTATCAGTTTCAGATGCTGAGGCAAGAGCAAATGGCGAAGCAACAGAATTCGGTTTGGGGTGTGCAGATGAAGCAAAGTAATCAAATGGTCCCAAACAGAGGAAGGAAAAGTGATGTTTTTGGCGGTAGAAACGTTCGTCCTATGGGTTTGTCTCCATCTGCATGGCCTCCTCTGCAACATGCCAAACAGCAGCAGAGTCAGCAATATGGGTCTGGCATGAGAGCTGTTTTTCTTGGGAACCCTTCTGGTAAAAGGGAAAGTGCTGGAACTGGTGTCTTCTTGCCTCGTCGTGTTGATTGTCCGACCGAATCACGAAAGAAGCCAAGTGAGCATTTTTTGTTTTTTGTTTTGGCTTTTTCTCTTGCTCTCTTCATTTGCTATTTCGAAATTCTCTTGATATCTTCTGGGGTTCTCTTGTAGTACTAATTCCTATAGTCGGTTGCGTTTAATTTGAGCTAGTAAGCTCTGGTTGTGGCGTGAGTGTTTTGTGGAATTTTCTATGCTAATTAAAATTTGTTATTTTTATTTATCCTTCTTTATCTTCACTGTTGATGTCATTTTTGCGCGATATTTTTCCTTTGCAGCTTGTTCTACTGTGTTGGTTCCAGCTAGAGTGGCGCAGGCCCTAAATCTAAAGCTCGAGAACATGGTGGGTGGCCAGCCGCAACACCAGCCTCGTTTCAATGGGACTTCAAACATGGAAAATGGTAAATAAATATAGTCAGTTTTAACTTTTTTTTAAAGTGAAAAGCGTATTATATGTAATATTATATTCAGTTTGGTTTATCGATCTGTGAATCTCTTTGCTTCTGCATGTTCTGTATCAGCAGCAGCTATTCCAAGGCTTCGGAGTAATTATGGTCTTTCTCAACAGAAGCGCAATCTTAGGCCGCAGCAGCCACCAGTGAACCATGAGATCAGGCTGCCTCAGGAGTGGACTTATTGATCTAATTTTACTTTGGTTGCTCGGAATAGTTTTTCTTTGTTTTGTTTAGGGGTTAGGAAAAGGGTTAGGAATTAGGAACTTGGAAGATTGGGGTAAAAGGGGTTGTCAGTTTAGTTTTGCTTCGACAGGAGAATAATAATATATATTATAGAAGAAGAAATAGGTTTTTGTTTGGTCTGGAAGGAAGGAAAAAAGAAAGGGGCCTTGTTGAAGATGTGGGAAAAGAAAAGATAATGTTTTTCTTTTGTTTTTGTTTTTGTTTTTGTTTTTTTGGGTATTAGCCATAGTAGTAAGTTTTGGGGAGCCTCTGGAAAAAGCTAGTGATGCAGCAAGGAGCAGAAGATTGCAGTGTGTGATATCAGTAACTTTTGTTCTTTTTGATGGCTTGGGAAAGGCAAAAGCAGTGGATGGGTAAATTTTTTGCCTTTTGTTTTTGTGCTTTCGGGTTAATAAAAAATGAAAGCTTGGGATTTGAAGAAACAACTTAGGGTAGGCCGGACCCGGATTTGCAGAGGGATTACAGTCTTATTATTGAATCACAGTGTAATCATTTAGGGGAGTCACTTATCAGTAAAATTCTGATTACAACCTGTCCACCCAAATTACTATATAAATAATAATGGAATGAAATTTCATCCAATGATCTTTGTTTTTCTTTTTGTTCTTCCTTTTCTTAACGATTTTAATTTTAATTCAAAATCTTTATGCAAAACCCATCTCGATCGATCCTACTACCGTATTGGATTACTTGTAAAAAATTCGAATGTTAATGGAATTAATTAGTACCTTAATAATGGAATGAATTTTCATTTAGTGATTTGTTCTTCTCAATTTGAATTTAAATTCAAAACCTTAATGGAAAACCCATCTCGATCCTACTCCTAGGTAGTATTTTGAAAACATTCATATATTAATGGAATTAATTACTACCTTAAGTTGAAAAAGGTTCTGTCAAATTTGGACGTCGTTGTTTTGTTGGGATAAGTTAGAGTAGCTTTCGCTTGGCCCAAGGAGCGGTAGCAGCTGGATTTGGTACCTATACTATTGTTCATACAACTTCTGAACCAATTGCTAGTTTAAAATTAATTAAAATTTTGAGGAGTAAGTGAGCATCTTGATGACCCTCTGCCTTTTTGCGGTTTTAGCCTTTACTTAGGAGGGAAGTTTCTTTGAAACTGGGCCGGGGTTAGGCCGTGTAGGGCCTGATGTTAAGTGGACCATCTTTGACACGCGTCAGGCAGAAGGGCGTGCTTTTGAAATGCCTAGAACTAGAAATCGTTTTCTGATCTTTGCTTTCATTGATGGCAAAAGATCTCTCTTCACCTTGGAACTCACCACCATTTAGGACTGATTTTCAAGAGCCTTTCAAGGGGAACGTAGCCATCTGTGTTGCTTCGCCTGGGGCTTTCGTACTCGAATATCAGAGCATAGCCATATAGGCATAAGGGATAGGCATAGGGAGGGGCATGCAATTACATGGCAACATGGCCAACAAACACTGCTATGTGCCGAATGCTAAGAAAATAGCTTTTTGGGGTTAGGGTGCTTGGCTTGGGGGCACACCCCGCGCGTGAAGGACGACGATTTATGGCTTCGATGCGTTGGTGGATGTGTGGTGGTGATGGTGAACGTGCTATGTGTAACGTTATGTCATGTTGGGTTATGTGTAAAGTGTATTTGACTCGGTCATTGCTGATGCTGCGTGTGTGAGACACTGGTTCTGCACCAAACAGCACGCCTTCCTTCAATTTCTCCATTGCCACCATTTTCTTCTTTTTCTTCTTTCTTTTTACCCTTTCGGCGAGCTCCCTCACGTTACAGCAGGCCTGTTTGTAATGCCCATTTCCATGTTTTTGATTCGGAACTCTTTTACGGAGAATTCCTACTGTAATTCCTGGAAAAGAAGAGTAATTCATTAGCTGCTTGGAATTTGTTTTCTATACATACTAGAGGATAGTATAAAAAACCATGCGAGGTATCTAGGCACGGATTTAAAAATCACTTATTGGGAGTTAATTATAAAATTTAAAATATTAAATAAAATTTTTATGATTTTAAAAATTAAATATATCATAATTTTATTAAAATTAAGCATAATATTTTTAATTTGTATATCTATTTCGATAAAAATTTATTTTATTCACTTATTTATTAAGTTAGTTAATCAAATAATTTATAAAATATACACTTATTAATTTATAATAATGACTATTTTAATTTTTTAAATATAATAAAAGTCAATTATAAATTAATGTAAGAAATTATACATATTTTAATATAAAAATCTTATTACATATAATAAAAAAGTAAAATTTATAAGGTAAATTATCCCCAAAAAAAATCTGGGACGGAGAGGGGGCCGCTCCCTGGACGTACAACTAATTAAGGTAATTGTGTGTATATATATATATATATATATATATATATATATATATATATTATTTAATAATATAAATAATTCTAAAGTCTAAGTAATTAAAAAAATAGGTTATAAAGTAATGTAAAATTATGAATATTTTATTTAAATATTGAACTTATTGTAATAAAATATAGAGTTTAATTTTGATCAACTATTAGTGTAAAGTTTTTTTACATTGTCACCTAATTATGCATTGCCAACTCATTAAAAGAGTTTGACTATTATAACAACTACCTTAAAAGTTTAACACTTTGAATGATGTGTCAGTACATAATTTGATGACAGTGTAAAGAAACTTTACACTGACAATGGATTAAAATTAAATCTTAAAATATATATACTAATAATGTAATTATAGATGATGATATGAATTTTATATTTTAAATTGATAAAAAGTATACTAAAAAATTATCTATCAGAAAAAATATACTAATAAATTAAATAAAGAATAAAATGATATAAATTTTGAATTTTAAAATAGTATATTGGCGTTCATTTTTTAATGGTTAAGTGATTATTTTATCATTAATAATTTCAGTTTTAAAAAGTGAAAAATTAATACACTATTATCAAGAAGTTAAATGAAATGAAATCAAATATCATTAAATTTGAATTTGAATTTTAATTGAATGTTTAATTTACTATATAAAATTATAATTTAAAAAATATATAAAAATTAAAATTTTTATAATAATTTTGAGAGTCATTAAAAAAGAGTTGGCTTGGACATTTGAAAAGAAATTAAACACTTAATAAAAAAGACTCATTTATGAAATGAAAAAACTTGTTATACCGGTATCACATAAAATTAGAAGAGCATGCATGGATCTTCTTTTATAATATTATTGATATAAATTCTTGTAATTAAATTTCTTTTGACCTCATTTTTTATTCTCTTTATATATGCTTTCCTTGATTTGCTCGATTTTCTAACGTGCAATTTCCTGAGAGTCCATGATTTTATCCATGTTTGGTATTCTCTATTCCTATATAATTTCACCTAAACAGGTGAGAGATTTTTGGATAATTGAGTTATAAATTATACTAAATAAGATTGTGAAAATTTAAAATTTGTTATATATTACAATGTAATTAGTAATGTGTTAGGCTGAGTGTATAAAAGAATTTAGAGGATTTGAAACTTAAATTACCCAAAATTTAATGATCTATATTTTGGTTTGTCATGCTGGATTCATTAGGTCTTGAACATCATGAGTTGCAATTTGGTGCAAAAAAGCTGTTCTATCAGTTGTCCGTTCTATAATTGCTTATGCTTCCGAATATAAATAGTACCAAAGAACATGAGATAAAGTTTGTCTAGGATATTATGATATGTAAAGTGTAGAGCATTATTTCATTTGTCAAGCCGCTAATCACTTGAAATTTGAAAAGTATAAACATGTGAATTGTTTACTTTTACTGGTGATAAAAGATTCACTGAGGCTCTGATCGGTAAAAAATATTGGATAATGAATAAATTAATTAATAGTGAATGAGTTTCTTTATTTACTATAAGTTGGCGAATTAAACATATTAAATTGAGCCTAAATTAAGTGAGGTGTGTTTGAACTGAAGAAAGAATCATGTTAAAGAGAGAATAAACAAAAAAATTATAATATAATTTATTATTAAATTATTTTTAATTTGTTTGAAATCACTAACATATTTTTTTTAAAAAATTACAATATGATTTTTTAATACAAATTTATGATTTGATATCTATTTAAATTTTTATTCACTCGGCATTGCCCATCTAAAATACAGAATGATTTAGATTCTAATAGAATCTCAATTCAATTAATGCACGATTCTGTATGGTAAGGCTTTGAATAGCTTGTCAGAGTCAGATATTTCTCCGACTACAGGATATTTTTTGCCTATACTTCTTCTCTTTGCCGATATGAAAGGGTGGAAGTCAAATTTGGACGCAGCAATGAAACCAGTTGCAAGATTGTGCACATGGCTAGCAGCAGCAGCAGCAGGGTACAAAGGAAACAACACGCAAATTACACATTGTATGGTATGGTATGGACGCGTGAGCGGCGTGACTTGAGCCAGATTCTAATGGGATCGTTCTGTTTCAGAAACAGTTTTTCTACTGCTAACAATCTGCTGCAGCCTTCTATGTCTAAGGGGAAATTCTTTTATACATTTAGTATATATAAGTTGTGTGTGGGAAGCTAATAAATAATTAACCCATAATATTATATATATTTTTTACAAATTATCTTAACATTTTTCTAATTGTTTAAAATAAAAAGTATTAAATAAAAAACTAAAATTATTTAATAATTTCTTTAAGTAATTAAAATAATTATTAGACTCAATTAAGAAGATATAAAATTATTCTTTTAAAATTTTAAATATAAAACGATTGTGTGACACAAAAAATTATATAATTTTTAATATAAAATAATGGTGTATTAATTAGTTATTGATTTAATATACATAAGTTGTTTACAGTAAATTTACACAAGAACTTTCCTATGTCAATAGGGTGCCATCAGAAGGCATCGGATTCCATTCCAGAGGGGCTCCCTCATTTTCCCAATGGATGCTGGCATGCTGCCTATTTACAGCCTGCTTTGTGGTGCATGCCCTTTCTTTTGCATCTTTTTGGTAACTCTCTGTCCTGTTTTACTTTACATTACGTCTTTGAGTATGCCCTCTTCTAGCTTTGCATTTATGTGCTTGGGAATTAGTTTGATCTATTCAAGACAAGATAACCTCATCAATAAATAAAATAAAAACATGAAATTTGATTTCATCCCAAATAAAATAAAATAAAATGCAAAAGCAAGACTTAACCTCATAACCTGATGTAATTTCCTTATAAAACTTAAGACATAAAAAATGTAGCCATGTGGTGGTGATCAAACCTATCATGTTCATTCAAGCAATGACACCTACTTACATAAAAAGTTAATTCATCTTTATCTTTTTCTTCTCTGCCCAATAAAATTACCTACTTTTTTGACCTCTGGTAATGTTTTTGTTGGTTATATAAGAAAGTGAAGTGATAAATAAAACATTTATGGTACGTCTCTACCAAAAAGGTATTTATGGTAAGTACATTCAATATACGTGGGATTCAACAAAATTTAAATGAATCGTATGTTCCATTGTAAGTGTGTTCACTATGTATGTAATTCTCAAATTTTATTCATATATTTACAATCTTTCTGGTTTTTCTAATTATTTAATGATATCAAATTCAAATGTGTATGTATTTGCACATATACCGTTCACCTAATTATTATTATTTTCCCATCATCTTAAAATTAAAATGTTAAAAACTGTAAAAATATTTTAATATTTATATTTTTTTTAAGATACTAATACTTAAATGAATTGTTAAGTATTTATTAATTTTTATTTATATTTAATAAATTTTTAAATATTTATTATAAAACTAATAATTAATAAATAATTAACAACTCATTTTATTCATCAAACCCAACGAGATAATATGACAACTCCGAAACGTTTAACACAATCTAACAAGTTTCCCGTAGCACGCGAACAATGAGAGCCAATTTGTGTGTGCATCCAATAGGAAGGTGGCGGCGAAGGGTGAAGCACAAGTGCATAACGCCAAAAATGAGCAAAAGGAATAAAAAGATTGCGAGTCAGGGCCAGCACAGATTCAACGGTTTGTTCAACTTCCAACTAACCCTCGATATATTGCTTTCATTGCCAGCCCTTTCTTCGGCTCAAATGTTCTTCCAATTGTTTATTCTTTGGGCCTTCTTGGATATGGAACCGATGGGTAAAGCAATTCCAATTGGGCTAGATCTTCATATGCATACAAGAACCCTGTTAATGATCGATAAGTTGCCTAGTCCAGACCCAATACGAAACACGATCAATTATGCCTTCGGTTTCAATATGCCATTTGCCAATCTGGATCCTCTTTCTTCAAATGAATCGGTAGATGGAGTTGACGACAGGATGCTGTTTAAACCCGGGCCAGAATGCAGAGGATTCAAATTTTATGGGTTAGAGATGGAGAGCAGCTCAGCAGGGACTGAAGGGTGTTCTAAGTATTCAAAATAGTTTTTCTTTTTTGGTAAAATTATATAATATCAAGTGCATTTTATTGTACCATAAAATTAGCTATGAAAAATTATCAATTCTGTGTCGATTGTTCATTGCCCCTTGTTATTATCATCACCTCTATTCTTGCTATGTTCCCTTGTAGGTAGGGGTAGAAATAAGAAAGGTTAGATTTTATTTTAAATAGGTCTGACATGTTTTATAAAATTTTAGTCTTAGTTTAACTTATTATTCGTTATAGGCTTTCTTTTTTGAGTTTGACTTAATTTTTTTATGAAAACATAAAAATATTATCTGACTTAAAAGTCTATTTAAAGAATACATTCCATAAAAGTCTTTAAATATGTCAATAGATTTAGATTTTATAAGTTTTAAATATAGAGTTTAATTTCTATCCACTGGTAGTATAAAGAAATTTTACACTGTCATCCAATCATGTGTTGTCAAATCAGTAAAAGAGTTGACTATCACAACAAATACCTAGAAAATCTAACTATTTTAATGATTTGGTAACACATGATTAGATGACAATGTAAAAAAACTTTACAATGACAGTGGATAAAAATTAAATCCTTAAATATATATAGTCTATAAATAAATAAATTATATTAATATATAACTATTAAATTATATATAAATATTATAAATTTGTAATTATATGTATATATTAAATAAATAAATAAATTGGCTTATTAAATTAATTATATTTTTAAAAAAATTTAATTTAACTTATTTAATAAATAAATTAAGTTAAAATAATAAAAAAAAGATAAGCCTATGTCTTATACTTATCTCCACTCCTATTCTTAGGCTAGCACTAGATGTCTAGATTGTCTAGATAATTTTGGGATTTTATTTTCAACATATCCATTGCTTGCACTTGACCTCTACATTTATTGGAAAATGATTGGTTGACGTCGTGTAGTACGTGAAGTGTGATATAATTGTTATGAACGATAGAAAAAGAGTGCAAAAAATTAAAAAATAATGATTTAGGAGTGTAAATATAACATGACTCGTGTTTATTCTAAATCTCTTTCCCGTCTCTTGTCAATCATTTGACGTTATTGCTGTTGACTGGAGAGTTATAGAAAAGGTATCAATGGCTAAACTTATTTTGTACAAGTTTCTATGATCTTGGATGACTTTAATGGGGAATGTAAATGGCTAAAGGAAAAAAAAAATATTGGATATTGATCATAAATTATCATGACAAAATAAAAAATTCATAAATTATCAATCTCCTATACTTCTCCGTCACATATTTTGGCTTTCTCATGATAATGCATGCTGGAAATATCAGTACTTGTGCGTGCATTCTCTGTACGCAAAAGAAGATTGGTCCCACTCATGAAGCTATATCAGCGTTAAGATCAAAGCAACAATATTTGATATGAAGTTGTACTCCAAGATACTTTTGGGCTTTCACATAGTTTTCGGTCCATCCTTAGTTCATCAAGGTACTTTATTATGGCTAGAATGTGTCCACCGAGGCGTAGCAACTCAAAAAGACTCCTACCCAGTAACTTGGAAAAAGACTCCTATCTCAGTTGTTTCGGTGAAAATATCTCCAACTCCTCACACGAATGAAGGAACTCTCACAGTTGAACTCTGATTATATTACATGTATCTTTGGTATTGATTATTTTATATTTAAAAACTTTTTTTTTGAATATTTTGATTATAAACTCTTTTAAAGTAAAAAGAAATTAATCTAAACACACGACATGTAACGTCATTTCGCAAGCTATTAAAGGGATCTTACTCCAGGTATGATCACTGAATTCACTAAACTTTTTTTTTTTTTTTTTTTTTTTATCTATCTCGGTCACCCACTTACATTAAAGTATTTTTTTAGGAATTTTCTCTCTTCTTCCACTCCAACAACTAACCGACGAAAATAATTCAACTTGGATGAAAAGATAAGTCTTTGTCAATTTACTTTTTGTCTTTATCTTGGAATCTATGCATCCATGGACCGCAAGCACAGATCTGCCCGAGCAACCAACTTAAGGATGCCAAACCATCAATAAAGGCTATCCAAAACTAGAATTCGTTAATTGCCTTTGTTTTGGCAATGACCAAACTCTACAGTATAGCCACTCATTTGCTTTTCTGGTGCAATTTTACGTGCCTCGTTTTGAGTCACAAATTTCAACCTCAGTTCACATAAAAAAAATTGAAAGTCAATAAGATTATACTCACAGACAATTATTTACCCATCGAATATTATTTAAATTCCATTAAATACTTGAATTTGAGCATAATTAATTCTCATGATCTAAAAAGTGGCATTCTTTCTTTCTTTCTTCTTCTTTTTTTGATATATTGAAAGTTACAAACATCTGAGTATGAGAATACATAACTTGGAGGAACATTGAACCTCTTAACATTATTATTAAACCTCAATCTTAATTAAAGACTACAACTGGTATTCATTAAACTATAAGCTCGTTGACAAAACTCGATTTCTTTATATAAATTTAATGGATTTAAAAACAAACCAATACCTTATGGATTTAAGATATCCATGATTGATCATGCTTGCTTTTAATTCGAGGGCAAGTATTCACTATAAGAAGTTGGTCTCTATCACTATCTCTCGTTAATTAGACATGATGGAGAGGTATAATTGAAAAGGTTATCGGTAATGAGGTTGTAATTCAACTAGTATCGGTCTTAGTCTTTACTATTAATATGTGATGATAATGTCAAAACTTTAATCAGTTCTTTTTTCTGTTCAAGTATTTACACCTGTAATGTACTTAAAAAAATTGGAAGTGTTATTTTCTCAATTCTTAGAGGTAATGCTACATACGAAAAAATTAAATAAATAAAAGGTCACATTTTTTGAACCATTAAATTGTTTGGATTTGTGTAGCATGAGGGCGGAACCAAGAAAATTAGTTTGAAATGCAAACATTATCATTATATATATTTTTTCATTTAATATACATACCTAATGTATGAATAATATTTTCAGTTTTGAGGGTGTGCCGTCGCCCAACCAAGTTCAATATAGTTTTACCTCTGCGTATGATCATGTGATAATATTAATATTTTTCTGTACATATCTAAAAATAATTTAATAGATTTAATTTTAATTAATTAAGTGTAAATTTTTTTACATTGTCATCAAATCATGTATTGACATATAGTTAAAAATATTAGATTTTCTGAGTAGTTGTTGTAATAATCAAACTCTTTTAATGATTTAATAATACATAATTAAATGACAATGTGAGTTTTTTTTACATTGACAGTAGATCAAATACCAAACAAGTTATGTTTTTTGGCCTCCTTAATTAAAAGTTGTATTTCTAACACTATCTTAACACAAATGAGATGACAAATGACCTAAACATACATATGGGATGGGTTTGGTTTTAAAGGAACTAGATAAGCCTCTGTTGTGAACAATAACTTTTGAAAATCAGGACCATTGCATACTTATGATGCCTACTCAAAAAACATGGAGCGTGGCCGCAGAGTTTTAGAAAGACCAGTGGACCATTTACTATGATTTTCATGCACGAAAGTGCATATTGCTACGCGCCTTGCTGGCATGTTTGGCACCAAGTACTTCAAGAAACAAGTATATATAAGAAGTTGCAGGTGGCCAAGAGAGTGAGAGAAGTAGTGGTAGCAGAGTACCAGAGTGTAAGAGGAGATGGGGGGTGTTGCATGGACAGAAGAAGAAGATCACCTGCTTAAGAAATGCATACAACAATATGGAGAAGGAAAGTGGCATCGCATGCCTCACTTGGCTGGTAAACTGAGTTCAATTATTTTTTTGTCCCTTTTTGGACCTTGCTAGTTGTATTCCCCAAAGGAGATCTCTAAACTTGAATTTATTATTTGTGCACGGGTTTGTTCAAGACTAGCAATTGGTTATGCCTACTGAGATTTGTTTAGACACTGATGACTGTAATTACATTTACATAAGGACATCTTAATTTTATTGTATATAGGGAGAACTATGATTTAAGAACAACTAACTAAAGTTAGAAAGAATAGTCAATTATTATTCAAAGAGTAATCAATTGGTTAATTTATTCCCTAATTAGAAGTATGTTTGTCAGGATCTCCTGAACTGTAATTTTTCTTTTCTTTGTATAATATTTTTTCAACTGATTGGATAATCTTCCAACATTGTGCTGGTAAAGGTCTAAACAGGTGCAGAAAAAGCTGTAGGCTAAGATGGCTGAACTATCTCCGTCCCAACATCAAAAGAGGACATTTTACTGACGAAGAAGTGGAAATGATTGTCAAACTCCACAAATTAATGGGCAACAGGTCAGCTTTCACGTTGTAGTCTTTCTTCTGATATTTTCGCTAGTGTGGTAGTCGCTAGGAGTAGGATAGTGATAAAAACTTAATATAATTTGCAGGTCTTATGTTTGAACGGTTGAACCTTCATTCGGTTAATGTACTAAAACACCAAAAAGGTTCCCTTATGTGCTTGTGTTTGTGTTTGTACATATGCTTATAGAGGTATCACGGAATTCACCATATATATTAGCTTATGAGTTTAATTCATAGAATGGGTGATTTTAAGCTAGTTGCTACTTTTTTCAGGTGGTCACTAATTGCAGGAAGGCTACCAGGAAGGACTGCCAACGATGTGAAGAACTATTGGAACTGTCATCTGAGTAAAAAACTAAATGCTCTAGAAGCTGAAGAGCGACAAATGGTCAGAAACCTTGACGTTATTAGTCCCCAGCCTATAAATATTGCTTCAAGCTTAGTACAGAGAAGGAGCCAGGGGGAGTATCCAAGTCACCCAACAACTCAACAAGAGAGTGGCATCTCCTCGCCAACATTTGATGTTGATGGACAGAGGCAGATGCTTGAATTAAAGGAAGACAACATATATTCATGCTTGGACCAACAGGGCATTGTTGGTGTGTTGCCAATGGACTTTCAATCTGAAGAAGTTAAAGCAACGAGAAATGGAGAGGGCAGCAGCCAATGGGATTGGGATGACTTGCTCTTAGACATGGACCTGTATAACTATTCTTCTTAGATTCTTCTTGCTGCTATGGAAGACAATGTTGGTCTCACTTGTTTACATACCTTAGTTTTGTATTAATATCCAAGTTAAATGTTTTCGAGGGACATGGTTATTGAATTGATGTATTTTCTCACTCTCTTGAAGTTGCTGCTACCATGCGAAGGATGGAACAAGAGTCATAGTTACAAAGTGTGAAAGTTGTAATGGTAGTAGCCTAGTAGGCATACAATGTAAATTAGAATCCTTTTTTCACTTGCATGAATATAGGGGGTTAATGTTCATATGTAAAAGTAGAAGCCTAAGACTCATTACACGAGATATTTTCTCTTGAACAAACAAATATGCAGCATATACACTCATACATGAAGAAAGGCTTAATCAGAGGTGACCACAAGAGGATAGCCTAACAAAGACAACTATTATGAGTAATCAAGCACATGGCCACATGTTTAACTTCTTCCATAGCCAAGGTGGGTTTTCTTGAGAAGCAAAGTGATATTTTCTTTTATTTTTAAATGAAATTGACAATTTTCAGAAGGGGGGCTAGTTAATGTGAGCACAAACTAATTGACGCCATCAGACTACATTATCCCAAATCTAAAAATGGAAAAAGAGTATTATAAGTTTTTTGTTTAAAATACCATTATGAAATCAAAATAATAAAAAAAGTGGTTTCAAATTCTCATTTTGTCTTATGCAAAACCAAAAATCTTTCCTATATTTCAATATATAATCAATATACCTCGAAGTCTAGCTTGTTAATGTCCTAGGTTAAATGTGTGTTCCTTTTTTTTTTTTGTTCCCCGGGGTGTTGGGGGGGGGGGGGGTGGTGGGAGGTTAAATATCACAAAATATATTTAATCGTATATGGATTTGACAAAAATTTCAATTGGGTTCCATTGTGAATGGGCCTTATAAAAGTGGCCTTCAAAAGAGTGAACTTGTTGTGCCCAAAAAAAGAGAGTGAACTTGATTTCTTCTGGTTTAGGTCCTTTGATATTGAATTTAACCTATGAATTGTACACTTAAAAGAGCCATGAACCATTGGCGGATCTTGAACAAATTTTTTTGGGGAGGCTAAACTCTAAAGAAAATAATAAATTTGTTACATCATACATATTTTTAAAAAAATTATATAATTATAATGTATTCATATAAAAATATATATTATAAATTGTAAGTTAACAAGCTATTAGTTAAAACTAACTAATAAAGCTATTCAACTTCTTTTTCAATTTAGCAACAACTTTTTTTTGGTGTGGTTTTTTAAACTATTTTAAATGAGTTTGGCTTAATGATTATTAATGAATTTTTTCACTCATATATGTTCATATTTAATCATGAAGGATGAAAATTGAAAAACTTAATAGTAACATATTGCGTGCGGGTACATATATATATATATGAGTTTTTTAAAAGCCCCCCAATCCCCACCATAATCCAAGAGTGCCATGAACCTTCATCCACATTGTTGCAACCAAGGGCTAAAGGTTGTGTCGTGAAACCAAGACTGCCCTTTCAATTCTAATGATATTTTATGTTGGATAGGAGGTAATAGAATGGAAGGAAAAACAAACTCAAATATTTGTTTTTTTTATTTATAAAAATCACAAAAAATATATATATATTTTAAAATATCACAAAAAAGAGAAAGAATTTTAAAGATAAGGAATGAGTGAATGCATTTCTCCTCATTCCTCTTTAAGATTTTAAATTTTTTTATGAAGTAGGCAAAAACAGTTTATTTTAAATTAAATAAATAAAAGGAAGTAACTATGCTTTTTCTTACTTTAAATTGGAATGAATGTACAAATATTTTTCTCTATTTGCAATTTTCAACAACTCCTTGGAGAATTAGAGGGGGATCTATGCTATATTTGATTGGAGGTTTTTAAAAGCTGGAGAATGAATGAAAAGGGAAGGAATGTGAAGAGATGGGAAGCAAAAAGATGGAGGGGGAGTTACTTCTTTTTGTTTGAATGATTAAGTAGTATAGAAAGAAAGGCGACTCTCTTCTCATTATTTGAGAGTTAAAGTTAAAGTAACGAAAGTTATTTTTCTTATTTAATTTAAAATAAACTACTTCTCCCTCTTTCCTTCTTTCTTTAATTTTTTTTTATACAAACAAGGTTTGAGTTACATTTTTCCTTTTGTCTCCTTTTCTTAATATCCTTACCTCTAATCTAAACATAAAATTAGATAATGCAATCTGGTTTCAAAAGGAAAAAAGAGAAAGAATAAATGAGTGATTTAGGAAAGAAGATATCATGTACAACTCACATGATCTAACGTGAGAGAAATAGCTAATGCTACAAATTGGCCATGTTACATTCTAGAAAGATAATGTTTAGTGCTAAGTTATGAAAATAAGGTCAACTTAGCAAATATGAAGTTTAGTAACAAAGTTATCAATTGAACCAACATTAAAATAATTTCAAAATTGCAAAAATACTATCAAAATAATTAGAATAAGGAGAATTAAAATCAATCATACAATTGTAAAAATAAGATATCAAAGTGTAAACCAATCCATTAAAAAGCATAGTTGTAAAATTTTTATTAAATTAGTGGGGTCAAATTAGAAAGAGTGGCACTGCAAAGCTTTAAAGGAAAGTGTATCAAAAGTGATAAAATGTGAGTATCCGGTCACTTTTGGTACACTTTTCTTCTAAGCTTTTAAGCAATTTTGAATTAGAAATTCGAGAATTTGAGATTTTGTTGATTTGATTAGTTTGACTTTTTTTTTTCTTTTAATCAAACCCAATTAATTGGATAAAAATTAGAAAACTAGCTAATTTAAAGTGGGTAAAAATTGAACAATCAACTTTTTTTAATCAAACTGGAAAATTGTTCAGTATTGTGACTTAAATTTTTCTCTTGCTGGTTTTTAAAAAGATTCGATTTTTATTAGGGGTGTACAAGATCCGACCCAACCTGCTCACCCTGGCTAAGTTATTTGGGCTTGGTTGGACTCAATTTTAATGAGAAAATTGATATGAGACTCGCCAAATAGCTTTGATCAAATGCATTTTTTTAATTAGGATCAGGCCACCTATCATGCTACCTGACCCAAAATATATAAATATATATTTCTTGATCTTGAGAATTTAAAACATATAAATTAAACATTATCTTTATATGCATATATTTAATTATTAATATTTAGTAAGAACGTGATAGTCATAGAACTATTAACATACATTATATATCTTTAAATATATTATATAATATAACATATTATACATATAACTATATTACTATCTAAATTTTATTAAACTTTAGGCCAATCTAGTCAATCAGACGAGTCTGCTCAAGCCTTAGGTCAGGTTTGAACTCAAAAAAATTACCTAATTCAAAATGGGAAAATGACTGTAATGGTTAACTTGGTGAACAATAATTTTTATTTGATTCGTTTTGAATATTAATAAGTTATTTAACTAAATTAATCAATAATTTATATACAGCTAACCATATATCAAGTATCTAAATGATGATAAATTATTTGTTAACTGTACATAAATTATTAATTAAATTAATTAAATAATTGATTAATACTTAAAACAAATTATACGAAAATTACTGTTCATTTTCCCATCTTTAGTTCGGGGCTGGATCCAGCGGCCAATACGCCCTCGGTTCCTCGATTTTACCACTGGCGCGCGGCTTTCCAGTTGAGAGTGAAGAAGAGTCAACGAGTTGGCCCGATCAGTTCAGACAGACTCTCTGTGTTTCAAGTGAGGGACAAAATCGACCTTCTCTCTGATTCTGATTACTCGTGAGATTTCAATGCGAATTTTCTAACCTGTTTGGTAGCCCAGAAAATGCCAGAAAATCTAAGAAAAATATTTGGTTTTGGTCACCAACTCGGCAACTAACTAGACTTTGCTTCTTCACTGCCCTCAGTAACAACCTTCTGAACTTCCGAATTCTGAGTTAGGAAGAAAGAAAAACCATTCTGAATCTCATAAATTTCCCCCCAATACTGGATATTTTCATGCAACAACAATTGAAAATGGGTTTGCTAAAGATTCAATTTTGAACCTAATTGTTATTTCTAGGTATCTGGGAGCTGAAACCCTGTTCAGGAAATTTGGTGATTTGCCTTATTGTCAGTGACTATGGCCGTAAATGAAGATGCAGAACAAGAATATGCACCACAGAAGAAGAAGCCACCACCTTCTGAGGACGAGAAAAGGTAGATTTTTTATTTATTTATTTTTTTCTTTTCTGCTTTCACTCTTATGGTTCATTTTACTTGTTGTGGGCGGAGATTTTGTGCTAAATATTGTTTCTTTGGGAAAATATAGGAAGCAGAAAATTGTGCCTGGGAGTTTGATGAAAGCTTTGATGAGGCCTGGTGGGGGTGATTCTGGACCTTCGGACGGTGACCAGGTTATTTCTGTATTTCTTAGGCTGTGGATATGCATTTTTCTAATAGATATATGCAAGTAAGAAATGTTTTGGTAAGGCATTCTATAGTGGGTCGATATTCATCAAGAAATATGTTATATGTTTCAGGTTATCTATCATTGCACAATTCGAACTTTGGATGGAGTACTTGTGGAATCTACCAGATCAGATTATGGAGGTGGGGTGATTTAACCTGCTTGGATTTTTTTGCTTTTTTTTTTTCAATTAACTGGATGAGTGTCGGTTATGTTGATTGTTTTGCATTTTCTTCTGAAAACTGACTGTTTTCTTATCCTGTATTTTCCATTACTGCTTACTTGGCTTGATCTTTTGTTTGAGAATTGACTTGATGGAGTACTTCTTGTTAGCCTGTTGTCAACTCCTAGGGATTACAAAAACTTGACTTGGATTCCTTTGCTTGAGATCTGATTTACCAATTTCATAGTGAAACACCACATTGTAGATTATATTGGAAGTTGGAACTTCAGATTTGGTAATTAGGCTTTAAGTAAAGATAGTATTAATGCTAGATTACCTTCTGTTGTAGGCATAGTTGTTGGGTTAGATAACCTTTTACGTCATTGCAACAGGCAAGGGCACACCAACGAGACATGTTTTGGGCAAAAGCAAGATGTTATTGGGCTTGCTAGAAGGAATTCCAACAATGTTGAAGGGTGAAGTGGCAATGGTAACATGCTACTTATTGAATTTTGTTTTTTCTTTCTGAATCTATACCTATGTTCTCACGTCATCTTGTCTCGTGCTTAATCCTTATGGAATTGAAGGTTTTCATTGATCTTTATTCATTATGATTTTGAACTGTAGACCATAGTTTAATGCATACTGCAATATGGGGACAATACCACTTGTTTCAGTAGTAGATTTAACAGAAAATTGCATTTATTGTACTGAACTATCAATGAAATTGTTATTCTTATCATCATCATAATCTATGACTTCTACTAATATCATAAAAGAGGAGGAAAATTGACCATTATCTGATACTTCTCCTTTGAATGAAATATATAGTTAATTTTCTTGAACACATTAGGTTCTTTTTCCTGCTTTATTTTTGGTTGCTTCTATCTATGGCTTGTCTTAAGGACTTGAGGAATCATCTATGAATTATATAGTTAATTTTCTTGGACATATTAACTATTTGAGGGATCAAAATTCATAAGGGAATAATAGAAGTTAAATAGTAATAAATGGCGGATCTGCTAATGGTTTCTTTAGGGGTATTTCTTTGATGGATCTTTAGTTGGATATAAGGACAACTTTAAGGTGATGTCTCTTCTTTGTTTTCTTTCCCCCTCCATTCTTCTTGCTCTCTTCCCCCCCCCCTTTATTGGACAGATATGTGCTTATCCTCTGTTTTTGTGATTTTTTTCTTTTTTCAATAAATTCTTCTTTTAAATGAAAAATAATTATTTAATTCGATTGTATTATTTTCCCATTTACTCGATTGTATTATTTTTTCTTGCAGTTCAAGATGAAGCCTCAGTTGCATTATGGCGAGGATGATTGTCCTATTTCTGCTCCTGATGGTTTTCCAAAGGATGATGAACTTCATTTTGAGATTGAGCTGATAGATTTTTTCAAAGCCAAGGCAAGAATGTGAATTTTGAGTCTCTTTTCTTTTTATTTTTCTTTTTAGTCTCGGTCTTTCTTGTCCCAATGATTTTCTATGTTGTCAATTTACTCTTGGCACATAGGAAGACTTCCCATTATTGATTTGGGTTCTTATAACTGATGAAAAAGATATTTTGTTCATTTGTTTATCTCAAACTAGTCAATGGCGGAACGTGGTGTGGAGCTGTGAACCCCAAAAACTAACATAGCAGGTTGAGGAGCGGCTGCTAGACTGAATATAGCATATGCAATATAAAAATTTCACAAATTTGTATTACACATATAATTGATACTCAAAAAAAAGTTCTCAAAACTTAAGACGTATTCATTATTAATCCTCAAATCTAAAAGACATTCATCATTTAGTTTAGTAAAAAGAACTTAAAGTACCAATAACAACTTCTCTCACAAGTATAACCAAACAGAGGCTAGAGGAGGAGGACTCGAGTGAGAAACTGAAGGCTTGTTGATAATATTAATGGTTTGTTGATACTGAAGGCTTGTGTGCCAAAGTAGTCATGCACAACAGAGAGGGTTGCGAAGTATGCGACCTGCAAGCTTCTTTTGAATAACAGAAAATCTCAATTGGTGGGCAACAGGTGTGGGCCAGTGGGGTTTGAATTCTGTGCAAAAGAAGGGTGAGCAACCCTAAAACTCAGTCTCAGTGTGAGAAAGAGGGATGAAAGACCATAACAACCTTAGTCAGTGAAAGTATGGGGGTATAGTGGGGGTAAAACACAGATTTCAATCTCTGTTCACTATTGCAGTCACTATGACTGCTATTTTGCCGCGATTCAGCAGCTATTGACTCCTCTGGTTTATCTTGTTCAACACTATTGAATTTCCATTTGATCTGTGTTTGTTCAACCTTGTTTTGATCTTCATCAATATTCTTGCTATGTTCCCTAGTAGAGCAGTACTCATTTTCTAGACTTATATGGATTTTTTTTTTAAGAAATAACTATTTCTTGTGATTGACCTTTGTGTTCTAATCCTCTTTTCTGGCTTGTGTATCTTTTCAGGTTGTTACTGATGACTTGGCAGTTGTAAAAAAGGTATAGGTGGCTAGAATGCGTTGCTGCATAGTTCATAAACTTATTTTGTACATTTGCCTATGATCTTGGATGCTCTAATGGGAAATAAGAATACTGAACCAAAGAGAAAAGGCTTTAGTCACGTTGTGCTTGACACAAGTGTTCGATACATCTCCAACATGGACATGGCTCCTTTTTCTGTTTTTTTGAAGCGTCTATGCTTCATATATTAGGCGGAAGTCCAAGTGCATGCCTTTGTTATTATGATATTGTCGTGAAAAAATGTTTATAAATGTTCCTGTTTCGTATCATGATGAATGGAGTTCCAAGTCACTAACGAAAGCATACATGTACACACAATTAAAACTTTAATGGTATTAGAAACTTAAGAATTCATATAGAATCTGGTGGGTATTTACAGGAAATTTTTTTGAGGAAGTTGGAATTGTATCATGAAGTTGGCTGAAAAGTTGGCCAAAATTTAAGACACTCTAATATTCTTTTACCTCATGTGTTTTGATGTTTATATGTTGTGATTTCAACAAGTGAAAACTGGAGAGGAGGATTCAAGCTGAAAAGACTTCCCCTTTAGGGGAGAGTTGTGGTTATTTTTAATCCGTTGTCTCAATCCCATTATATGTTTCTCTGATTAACTCTTTGTTTTATGAGTGCAGGTAATACGTGAAGGGCAGGGTTGGGAATCACCACGAGAACCTTATGAAGTGAAGGCTTGGTAAACCAAATCTTTGTTCCCTTTTTGTATTGTTCATCTCTGTCATGTCAGGCTGTATACTGGTTGATGGAAGTTCTGATGATATTTTGTTTGGTCGTTACCAGGATTTCAGCAAAGACAGTTACTGGGAAATTGATTGTGCCACAAACAGAAGGGGAACCATACTTCTTTACATTTGGAAAATCAGAGGTAGTTAAATTGCTTCACCCCTTGTTTGTTTTTTCTGATGGTATTATGGTGGAATAACTTGCTCTAATAATAAGTTGGTCTCTCCTAATATGCCATATATTTCAGCTATGATCTGATATGGTTCTGCCCATATTTCTTATTTCCTGATCCTACTATGCTATGCTGCTCCCCCCAAATAAATAAAAATTGTAGGTGACAAGAAAATAATGTATTTCTTAGGCATTGTTGTGTTGGCAATATCTTAAAAAAATTCTTTTAATATTATGATTTCTACTCTTTGCATCTTGGTGATTACCCTGCTGATGTGCAAACCAGGTTCCTAAAGGTCTTGAAATGGGGATAGGAACAATGGTTCGGGAAGAGAAGGCTGTAATATATGTTACCAGTCAGTATTTAACTCAGTCTCCTCTGATGCCTGTAATAGAAGATTATGACGAAGTCCAGTTTGAAGTGGAGCTTGTCCACTTTATTCAAGTGAGCAAGACCTTCCTCACTAGAAATCATGGCTTATTACTGAACTTGTTTGTTGTGGTGGCATCTATATGTTGTAAGATATAATATGTTGAAGAATGAATTGTTCTCAGCATTCTTCCTTCATTATTTCAAAATGAGGTACTTTACTAATGTTACTGAGGCATTCTCAGCACAATGGCGTCGTTTGATCCATGTAGCCGACCCCACCTAGTGGGAAAAGGCTTTTGTTGTTGTTGTTTAGTCCCCATAACTAATTTCTGACCTGTATGTTGCATGGTTGTGTTTGCATTCTTTATACATGTCATATAAGTTTATATAATAGGCACTAAAAGATTTTTCTTTTGGGACATGCAATTACAACCCCTGGTCAATTGGAGAGTTCCTAGGGTAGATGGTAAGCCCATTTGGTATTGTGGTGATTCTTTCACAGTCATAGTAAACTTTCTTTTCAGGTCCTCCCATTTGATAGCATAAAAAAATTGATACCATATAAAAACTTGAACTCTTTTCTTTTCCTCTAAATTATTGGTATGAATGAAAAGTTTTTGCATCATTTGGGAATTGAATACTAATACGAACCTTGAGAGAATCACACCCCAAAACCTAGCTATTAAGGTCGGAGAGCCCAAGGTCATATAAACCCTGCATCGGAATCCCATACTTCATATGTGTGACTCAAGTCTCATACCATGCATTTGAATCCTAACATTCCACCACACTTTCGTGCCTTTTTACCCCTTCGGCCTCTATACCCCAGCGCCCGTTGGTCAGCTTGCCACGTAGGCGACGTCCACGTGGGCAGAGGATCATGCTCTAATAACAATTGATATGAATCTTGAGAGAATCACACCCTAAAAGCTAGCTATTAAAGTGGGATAGCCCAAGGCCATATAAACCCCACATCTGAATCTCATACTTCTGATGTGTGACTCAAGTCTCATACCTTGCAATTGGATCCTAACAAATATTATTGCTCTGAATATTACAATACGCATAATTTAGTACTTATTCTTTTTCTTAAGTTGGTATTCGTTATGATTTTCAATGCCTTTATACTTGAAAAGTGAAAATTAGTGTTTAGAGGTCAAGTTAGCTGCTTCACTTTTACACACTTGTTTTTCTTGTTTGTTCTATTTCCTTTTTCATTCTTGTTTTACTCATCCTTGACTTAATTCTTCTTCATATACTTTCACTTTGCGAAATTTTGCAAGAATTATGAGTAATCAGCAAATAGTACTACATTAATGTTGTGTCAAGCATTTTATACATGGAATGTAGACTCTGCTGTGATTGGGGACATGCATGCTTAAATTAGTGTGCACTGTAGTTTCTGTCTTCCTAGGCATATTCAGAGGCTTCAATTTTGTCCTTTTTACTATTAGTGTCTGAAACACAGTCTTTCATGGTTTTGTTTCTTTTCACTGGCCATGAAGTTGAGGATGTGAAATTTGTTTTTGGTAATATGTCAACAGGTGAGGGACATGCTTGGAGATGGGCGTCTAATAAAACGCCGGATCCGTGATGGGAAAGGTGTGAATTGAGAATGTAGAGTTATTTACTGGTACTAATCTTACAAGGAGTGCATAGATTATAGGAAGCTTCATGATTTCCCTCAACCAAACTAAAAAAAAAAGAGAAAGGAAAGAAATAGAAAATAGTTTTGTGGAAAATGCCTGGCTGATCAAGATGTTGTAATTATATGAGTTCAGTAGTTACCACTTTTCGTTTTTCATGATTTTTATTCTTTTTCTTTTGCGAAGGTGGTGTGTTGGGAGAGGGAGCTAAATTCTTTAATTTTATGTTTGCATTCACATAGTTTACGTGCCAGTTGTTTATTTCTTTTCAATATCTTTTTTATTATATTGCATTTTGTTTCAAACAAATAGGTGAGTTTCCGATGGATTGCCCTCTTCATGACAGCCTACTTCGCGTGCATTATAAGGGCACAGTTCTCAACGAAGAAAAGAGGGTATTCTATGATACCAGAGTTGATAATGATGGTCAACCATTGGAGTTCTGTTCTGGAGAAGGCCTTGTGAGTTTTCAACTTGAAGCATAAAAAGCTCAAAGTTTTAATATTTGGGTTTTATTATTATTATTTTTTTGAAGGTTTTGCAGTCTGGAAATTCCTTACGTGTAATTATCAATTTTAGAATTTTCTGTCCGTTTCATGTACATGCTATTCATGCAAAGAGATGAACATTTACACAGGTTGTTGCACTGAAACTTCTTATTTTCTTTCTGTTTTAGGTGCCAGAGGGACTTGAAATGTGTGTTCGTCTGATGCTGCCTGGAGAGATAGCTCTTGTCACATGTCCCCCTGACTATGCTTATGACAAGTTTCCAAGGTTGCCAATGAAACTACTTTTACCTTGTAACCTATAATTTAGATTTCTTGAAGCATTTTAATATAGGCAATTTCCAATTGAATATATTTTATATCTTAACATCCACTGTCATTCTCTCCTATTCACGTGCTTCACCATTTCATTGGGATACTTCCTCTTTATATGATCAGGCCAGCAAACGTCCTTGAGGGTGCTCATATTCAATGGGAGATTGAACTTCTTGGTTTTGAAATGCCGAAGGTACTTCACAAATTCTTTCTCATAAAACTTTGTGAAGAGTGCTTTTAGATAGTTAAATTTAAGTTATTTACTATAGTTGTTGCATACTTGCATGTAGCAGTTATAAGACCACTGGTACTCTATGGTAGTCAATGTTGGGCAGTTAAGTGCTAACAAGAACAAAATACAAGTGTAATAGAGATGAGAATGCTGAGGTGGATGAGTGGACATAGATAAGATTAGGAACAAATGTATCTCGGAGAAAGTTGGAGTAGCACCTATTGCGGAGAAGATGACGGATCGATTGATTCATGTAGCCAACCCCACCTAATGGGATAAGACTCGGTTGTAGTTGTATTGTGATTTATCTTTAAGACAGAATTGGCATTATTATTTAACAGTTCTGTTTGCAACTGTTTGGTAAATTTAATTTGCTACTGCTTTTTTGCCTTTATTCTATGCACTAACAGTTTTCATATATAGATAAAGTGGAGGCAGTCAGTGAGGTATTAAATAGTGTTTTTGTTGCCACAAGTTATGCTTTTATTGCAGTTCTTTAAATTTAATTTTTCTGTTTTCCAATTCAGTAAGCATGCCTTAAATGTTCTCTAATGAGGTAAATTTCTAGTTTAGCTGAAGTGCAATGATTCTATGATTTTGATCCCTGACTGAACTATGATAATTTAAATTATATGAAATAGCATGTGATAAATCACAAACGTGGGATTGAATATCATCTTTATCAAACAATAGATAATTAGCTTACACCAGTTTACATCCCTTGTTGTTTTTTTTAATATGCTGTCTACTTTATAGTTTATACTTATTTCTACACCTAATGTATTATGAAATTTAATCCTTATTGCAGGACTGGACTGGGTTGGATTTTAAAAGTATAATGAATGAAGCAGAGAAGATCAGAAACACGGTATGCAAAAGAACCCTGCAAAATTTTCTGCATCTGGTCCTTAGATTTCTGTTAATGTGCTTGTGCAAATGTTTTATGTGTGCATTGAGCACAGTATGGGGGAAGGAACCAATATACCACTCCTGTTGAAAGGAAGCTGTACCATTCTTTCAATTGTGTACAAACTGCATATTCACCCTAATGGAAAGATGTCACTCACCTTCTTTCTGATTAAGCAATGAAGGGATTTTTTATTTCTTAGTTACTTTCTTCTGGTGTTTTAAGAGTTAAGTTTTATCAAAAAACTTTCTTTTTGAAGAGTTAAGAAGTGGAGTTTTTCGAAAAAGCAAAAATAGAAGATTGGTTTTAATAGACAGCTAAGTTGTCAACTCTTTCACTCAATATATTTCAAAGCTATTTGAATACTAGGTGGAAGGCCTCCTTTTTCCCATGATTTTTATTTTATTTTTTAGGTTTTATCTTATCTTGTTTAACATTTTATGGGGTGTATGAAACTGTGTTGACCTAGGTTGCATGGACACGGGTACACGTACACATACCTGTACCGGTACAGGTACAGGTACTGGGTACCACTTAATTTCTAAAAACTAGGGTACGGGTATGGAGGACATATTATATGAAAATATAAAAAAATATAAACAATCAAATAATTAAACCAGAAGATAATACAATTTTTGTAACATTCTAACTACAAGTTTTTAACAAAATTCCATATGTACCTCAAGCAAGTAAAAGATTCTTAAAGAGGACACAAACTCTGAGGTAGGACTTCATATTAGAAGAGGTGAAGTAGCTATGTGTTTCATTTAATTGCAAACCAAAAAAAGTTAGCAACAAAACGTTGTGTTTGCATGGACTAGGTTGTACTTGAGTCATATTGGCTCATTGCAATACATAATCAAGCATTGAAGCCGGGCCCAAATGTACTTGATAGCAAAAATTTTAAAGTAAATATCCATGTGTACCCAGTAGGTACCCATGTGTACCCAATGTGTACCTGTACCGTGTACGTACCATAGGACAGCCCCATCCTAGGCGTTGAACAAAAAAGTTGAAGAAAGGGAAAAAAGTTAAGCCCTAAAGGCTCTCTTTAATGGAAATGCTTCATTGCTTCATAACTGCTTTTACCATCTGTTGGTGATCCATGATTACTGATCTTAGTTATGCATGCTTAATATGAAGAAATCATTTATACTAAAATAATCATGAAGAAACTTGAGTAATACAAAGAAAGTTTATTGGTAGTTCCTGCATAGATGTCTTTAGGTATAATGCTATGAAATTTCTTGTTTCATTAAGATTATTATTTTTGTGCTAAACATTTAAATAGTGGATAATTATTTCTTGGTTCTATATATTCCTAGTTATTTGGTTAATACTCATTAGTTGTTTTCAGACTTGTTCTACAATTACTTATGAAAGTATTATACAATACAACATGATGGGTCTACATTTGGTTCTGAATGAAAGGGAAGTTGAGTGTCTTGTGCTGTTATTCTCTTTCAGGGTAACAGGCTGTTCAAAGAAGGAAAATATGAACTTGCCAAGGCAAAGTATGAAAAGGTGTTTATTTTTCTCTCTCGAGTTAAGACATGAAGTATAATAGCATCCTTACAATTCTCTTTCATATTTTGGTTGACATATTTCTCCAACAAAATTTCTTGCACTGGTGTCAATCAGAATTTTTGGATGGAGCAGCTGGTGGTGCTGCCGTATCCTGATAGAAACTATGCATCTAAATATTGTTGTCATTGAATTGGTTTCAGCTAGTTGGTGGTGAGATGGCACGCATTGCACATGCCTCGGTCTTGTAAGGCTTGGGGAGTTGATGCCTCAGTCCTCAGGACCTATAGTTGTGCTTAAAATGGCATGAGCTAACAGAAGAATTGTTAACTTTTATTTTGACATTTTGCTTCTCTTACCTATATTCACAAATGCAGAGGAATTGGCAGCACTAGCATTTGAATGCTATTAAATTGTTTATTTCTTTTCTGGTGGAAGCTCTGAACTTTATTAAAAAGATGAAAGCTAAAGTAGCTTTGCATTCCATCATGATTCAATTTGTATTTGTATTTTTGTTTTTGGCTCTGAAAATCTCACTATACCATCAAACTTATTAACATTATGTGGTAATTGGTAACAGGTGCTTCGGGAATTTAATCATGTTAATCCACAAGATGACGAGGAAGGAAAAATATTTGTAGATACACGTGTAAGTGATCTTATGTCTCCTCCCAATATTTTATGTTGTAATATTCTTAGAAGGGAAGCATATTTATCCATCTCATGATTGGTAAGTTGATTTCAATTTAAACTTGTCAAGAACCAACTTTCTTGAAAGTTTAAGCGGTAGGTGAAGGCCCAAGATTGGTTTTATATCTCTAGCACGCCCCCTCACGCAAGAGCCCTTTAGGCTCGAAGCGTGGACAATGTACAAGCCCACCCTACCTTGTGCTGAAATTTAACTTTATTTTAAAAAATAAGGGCCGTATGGATCAAACTCTTTACCATATGGTCATAGAATAGAGGCTCTGATACCATGTCAAGAATCAATTCTCCTAAAAGCTTAAGTTTCTAGATGAAGGTTCAATATTGGTTTTATATCTCTAACAAGACTAATCTTTCTTTATATCTCATGATTGAAGAACTTGTTACATCTGAATGTTGCTGCATGCTATCTGAAATTCGGAGAATGCAGGAAGTCCATTGAGACTTGCAACAAGGTATGCTTGATGACCTCAGCTTTCACATAGCATTTATTTATTTCATGGGAATAAACAGAATAACAATAACTGGTTATTTTGTGCATTGAATTTGAAGTGGATGTTTGTTGGTATAACAAGTAATCGATTTTATCGATGATTAAGAAAGTCCTCACTGTGATGGGGTCACTGAAATATAGCAATATGCTAAATATGCGATGTTAGTAGGATGAGGCTTTTTCTCTTCAAGTGGTCTCTTGTCTCCTTTCCAACTTCCTGGTGATTTCAATTTCAGCTGACAGGCATCAAAGAGGTGCTTGTCTTACCAAATGCAGAGTAAGGGTGGTTCTTTAAAACTCCCTCTCCCTCTCTGTCAGGGAGAGATATTATGTCAACAGTAATGACATTTGGCCTGAACTAGCAAGCTATACTGTGTAGATATTTTAAAGAGATCATAATTTATGGACTGATTACTTCCTTTTGTGATTAAATCCTGATTCATTTATCGACTCCAGTATCATTGATGAAAATACTCTCTCTCTGTTCAGTTGTTTTTACTTTCTTTGTATATATAAAGATTAGGAATTTTTTTTTTAAATTTATTTTCTTTTATAGTCCATCTGAAATATTAAGCCGAATCCTATCCAAGAAGGCTCATTTATACCTAATTTGAGTCAAGCACAATGACTTTATATTTTTCTAAAATTAATTGCTATTCCAAAATGTGATGTTTGGTAGGAGCTAAATTTTAAGAGAGTAAATTTTTTCATTCTTAAGGGGGCAAAAGACATGGTTTCAGAAAACGTAGTAATGGTAAAGAGGGCAAAAGAGGAGAACAAAGAGAAAGGAGGATACAAAGAAATGAAGAATACAGTTTTGTCATACATCTCTTGTTTAACTTCAACATAACTGAGGGTTCTCTAAGCTAGCTAGGATTGCTTTCATTTAGGAGCACGAGATTATTTTGTGACTGAAATGTGCTATTTAAAATACTTAATTCCCTAAAGTCTATGTATGCTAGATGGAAACCTGTGGCCTGCACTATGTATTTTTCGTACCATACCCTATATAATTTGTTACCATGTCAATATCGGTCTTCAAAATGCATGCACATAAGTTCTTTCTTTTGTATCACCAAATACTCTGTTCTTTACACATGAGCAAACCTTGTTATTGTATCCTTGGTTGAAGGCAATTGTGTTTCAATTGAATACTCTAATAGTTTCTTCCTTTTTCCACGTTCGAAGTCTAATGATAGGAACCCAAGTGTTTGATTACAGAAAATGGGAATAATTCCCAATTACAATGATAGAATCACAACATTGAAGACTCTCTCACTCACAAAACAGAATAAAAGAACGAAACAGAAACTAGAAAAGAAAACAGAAAAACAGAGACTGATAGTGCAGAACTTCAAGGGTCTGCTCCTCCCTGCCAAAAGGCCCCAAATCCTCACTCAATTTCTGATTCTTCCCACCCTCCTCCCTTAATACTCTCTCTGGCCTAACAGCCTCCCCCTTCTAGAATATTCTCTTCCTCTCCCACTTGCCAAGTCAGCAAGAGGTTAGTTACAATTCAGGAGGTAGTTGCTCCCCTCACTTCTCATGCTCCTCTCTACTTTATTCTCCAAATTACCATTCTTAGGCCTTTTAGTGTAGACCATGTAACCTTGGTGCCAGAGAGCAAATTCATGGTTGGGACACGAATTGAGAAGCTCCTTAAATCTTTCCCATGCTTCATAAAGTGATTCTTTGTCCCTTTGGCCAAAAGAATTTATTTCACTTCGGATCTTCATCACTCTAGAAGGTGGAAAGAAGCGTGACAAGAATTTACGTACGAGATCATCCCAAGCTGAAATACTACCCCGAGGTTGTGACTGTAGCCATGCCTTCGCTCTATCTCTTAGTGAAAATGGAAAGAGCCTTAAGCGAATGGCTTCATCCGATACCCCATTCATCTTGATTGTGTCACAAAGTTGAAGAAACGAGGCAATATGGGCATGAGGGTCTTCACTACTTGACCTTCCACTTGTGGGATCCGAGACAAATGGTCGGCTACCACATTTTCTACTCCCTTTTTATCTTTGATGTCAAAATCGAATTCTTGGAGCAGAAGTACCCATCTAATGAGCCTTGGTTTGGCATCCTGCTTAGTCATAAGATACTTCAAAGTAGAATGATCAGTATACACAATAGTCTTAGAGCCAATCAAGTAAGATCTAAACTTGTCAAAAGCAAAAACTACAGCAAGTAACTCTTTTTCAGTCGTGGTATAGTTTAATTGAGCATCATTCAACACACGACTAGCATAATAAATCACATGCAGTAGTTTATTTTTTCTTTGGCCCAAAATGGCTCCCACCGCATAGTCACTTGCATCACACATCAATTCAAAGGGTAAACTCCAATCCGGAGGTGTAATGACTGGTGCGGTGGTGAGTTTTTCTTTCAAAACAAGGAAAGCATGCATGCATTCATTATCAAATACAAAAAGTGTGTCCACTACCAAAAGTTTGCACAAAGGTTTCACAATTTTTGAAAAATCCTTTATAAATCTCTTATAAAATCCTGCATGTCCTAAAAAGCTTCTCACACCTTTCACATTCATTGGAGGAGGAAGTTTTTCAATTACTTCAATTTTTGCCTTATCTACTTCTATTCCTTTAGATGTGATTTTATGTCCAAGAACTATGCCTTCCTTTACCATGAAATGGCATTTTTCCCAATTTAAAACAAGATTAGTTTCTTGACATCTTTTAAGAACACATGCTAGATTTTTCAAACAATTATCAAAGGACTTACCAAACACAGAGAAATCATCCATAAATACCTTTATAAACTTTTCAGTCATATAAGAAAATATGGATAGCATGCTCCTTTGAAAGGTGGCAGGGGCATTACATAACCCGAACGGCATTCTTCGATATGCGTATACTCCATAGGGACAAGTGAAAGCAGTTTTCTCCTGATCCTTTGGGTCTACCACGATCCGATCGATTATATGCAGGAATAGGCCAAGGAAGCAATAAAAATTGTTGCCCGCCAATCTTTCCAACATCTGATCAATGAATGGCAATGGAAAATGATCTTTTCTTGTTTCTTCATTCAACCTTCTATAATCTATGCAAACCCTCCATTCTGAAATAGTCCTTGAAGGGATAAGCTCTTTCTTCTCATTGACTATTACCGTCATTCCTCCTTTCAGGCACTTTACTTGAATGGGACTCACCCGTAGGTCATCGGAGATTGGATAAATGATGCCTGCATCTAATAGTTTTACAACCTCCTTCCTCACAACTTCCTTCATGTTCGGGTTGAGTCTCCTTTGAGGTTGCCTCACCGGCTTGAAGTTGTCCTCTAAGAGTATTTTATGCATGCAGAATGAAGGACTAATTCCCTTCAAGTCGGCTATGGTCCATCCAATTGCCGATTTGTGTTCCCTAAGCACTCTTAACAATTTTTCTTCCTCCAATGAATTCAACCCATTGTTTATAATTACTAGAAATGAAGAATCTGCCCCCAGAAATGCATAACGGAGATTAGAAGGAAGTTTCTTCAATTCTAACTTCGGTGTCTCCCCTTTATCTTGAATCCTCACATCTTCCACAATCTTTGCTACATTATAATCCAAAACAGGGCATGCTTCAAGGGATTTCAACATCATTACCCTTTCCTTTTGTTCACAAGTATATTCTGCCAGGTTTTCAAGAACAAGAGTTGCTTCCAAAGTATCTCCAACAGTTTGTTTCACGCGATTTCCTCGACCATTGTTTCAATTAAGTCCACTCTTAAGCATGATTCCTGGTCACTAGGATGTTTCATTGCTTCGAAGACATTGAATGTAACTTTCTCATCTTGAACTCTAAGCATTAGTTCTCCTTGTTGTACATCAATCAATGCACTACCTGTGGCTAGGAACGATCTACCAAGGATAAGAGGAGTGTTGGTGTCTTCTGCCATGTCTAGCACTACAAAGTCTGCCGGAAAGATAAATTTTTCTACTTTCATCAACAAGTCCTCCACAACACCATAAGGGTATGTAACGGATCGGTCTGCTAATTGGTGTGAAATTCTTGTAGGCTTGACTTCACCTATTCCAAGCTTTTTGAAGATAGAAAGGGGCATTAAGTTGATACTTGCTCCAAGATCACATAATGCTCTTCCTATGTTAATATGTCCAATAGCACAAGGAATGGTAAAACTACCCGGATCCTTCATCTTTATCGGTAACTTCTGTTGGAGTATGGCACTACACTCCTCCGTTAACATCACCGTTTCTTCCATCTTCAGTTTCTTTTTGTTGGAAAGAATCTCCTTCAAGAATTTTGCATATGATGGCATTTGTTGGAGTGCCTTCGCAAATGGAATGTTAATTTGTAATTTCTTGAACACTTCCAAGAACTTTGAAAATTGTTGCTCTTTTTCCTCCTTCCTCAACCTTTGAGGATATGGTATTTTAAAATAAGGGGGAAGCTCTTTAGGGTTGTCAACTTCGTCAAGAATTTTCCTTTTTGTCTTTTTCTTGGCAAACTCTTCATCTACCAATTTTTCTTTTGTTTGATCTTTGTATTGCACAACCTTGGGAATAGAGGAATTGTCTTGTGAATGGCTCATTTCAACATCAATATCTCCTTCATTGTTGTTCTCAAATGCTTCCTCTACCTTATTTTTCTCTTCCTCCTTAGTCTCAATTTTTTTTCTCTTTTCTTTGAGGAGTTATCACCTTCCCGCTTCTAGTGGTGATTGCTTTACATTCATCCTTAGGGTTTTTCTCGGTATCTCCCGGAAATGTACCTTGAGGCCTTTCCGTCATTTGTCTAGCCATGGCCTACTTGGTGTTCTAAATTCTTGATGGATGCCTCTTGGTTTTTCATCATTGCTTCTTGGTTTTTAATCACAGTTTCTTGCCCCTTCAAATTAGCTTGTGTTGCTTGCATAAACTGTCCTAATATATTCTCCAAGTTGCCTTGCTTGTCTTGCGGTATCTTGCCCTGAGAATTAGATTGGAAGTTTGAGCTTTGGCCCTGTTGTCCTTGTCTCCAACCAAAATTAGGATGATTGCGCCATCCCGGATTATAAGTGTTGGAAAAAGGGTCATTTCTGGATCCTTGTGGGCTATTTCCCATATACTTCACATCTTCTTGCTCCGAGCTTCCAACTACACCCGCTTCACAATTTCCATTGGTATGGTCACAACCACAAAAATCACAAACTAGAGCTTGTGCTTGTACATTTTTAGCTTGGACGGCTCCCAATTGCTTGGTAAGTGCAGCCATTTGTGCTAAAAGTGCATTATAGGTGTCCAACTCCATGACTCCTTTCTTTGGCATTGAGTGAGAACTAGGCAATTGATAATCATTAGAAGCCATAGTCTCTATCAAATCTCTTGCTTCTTCGGGAGTTTTGGCGTTCAAGGATCCACCGACCGCTGCATCTACCATACTTCTTGTATTCCGAGAAAGACCATTGCAAAAGATTTGCACTTGGTGCCAGAGAGCAAATTCATGGTTGGGACACGAATTGAGAAGCTCCTTAAATCTTTCCCATGCTTCATAAATTGATTCTCTATCCCTTTGGCAAAAAGAATTTATTTCACTTCGGATCTTCATCACTCTAGAAGGTGGAAAGAAGCGTGACAAGAATTTACGTACGAGATCATCCTAAGCTGAAATACTACCCCGAGGTTGTGATTGTAGCCATGCCTTCGCTCTATCTCTTAGTGAAAATGGAAAGAGCCTTAAGCGAATGGCTTCATCCGATACCCCATTCATCTTGATTGTGTCACAAAGTTGAAGAAACGAGGCAATATGGGCATGAGGGTCTTCACTATCCATTCCTCCAAATTGCTCTTGTTGCACAAGATGTAGAAGTGCTGGCTTTATTTCAAAGTTGTTTGCCGCCACCACAGGCCGAACTATGCTCGAAGTGCATCTATCCGCCGTTGGGGTGGCATAGTCACTCATAGTCCTCCTTGGAGGATCATTTCCTTCATCGGCACCTGCCATGTTCTCTCTGGGTTCCTCTACTTGTGGTGCTTGTGTCTTGGTGGATGCTTTCTCTTGGTTTTTTCCTTCGCCTCGTTCTTGCTCTATTGCTTCTTGCAGTACGTTCCACTTCTGGATCGTAGATTAATTCACTTGGATCAACTGTACCTCGCATACAAAGAACAACAGTTGAGACACAAGACTAATTAAACTGAAATTGATGCACACTTCAAGAAAACAAGCACGAATTAAAATTGAAAACAAGAAAGAAAAAGTGTCTAAATTAGGAGTCCCCTTTAGTACTTGTGATATTGGCTCACCGATCCCCGGCAACGGCGCCAAAAACTTGATACGATTTTTGGCAAGTATACCTAGTCGCAACAAGTAATACGGTGGTAAGACCGAATATCGTTCACTAGGATCGTGGACAATTATCACGTCTCAAATTGGACTACTATTTAAACTTTCATTTAATTGAAAAAGGTCTTAATTAAGATTTCTTACTAAGTATAAATATTATTAGTGGTGAGTATTCCCTTGAGGACTTTTATCAAACACTTGGTGGTTAAACAGAAAGTTGATTAGTAAATGGGTGAATTGTCAAGGTTAGATTATACCAATCATCCCTTAATTGTTATGAAATGGTTATTAATACAAGTCCAACTTTAATTATGTCAATCAAGTCTTTTAAATACCCAAACCCTAATTCCTTAGAGAGATTGAGCCTAAAACCCCATATTAAACCCCTAATTCCTTAGGTGGATTAATAAGAAGATTTGCATTAAGAATTAAGACTTAAAGATTACTAGCACTCCAATATCTATTCCTAGATTCATGAAGTACTAGGTATCTAATTCCATGAGCATGCATTAACATCAATTTTCTAATTGTTTACCAACACAACAAAACATTCCAAGGTTGATCAAGCCAAGAAAAGCATTAAGAGTAGAATTAAATACTCATAAGAAGAAGGAACTTGCATTAAACCCAATTCAATTACAACCAAGTTCTGAAAAGTAACATCTAACCCCAACAAGGGGATTTAGATAGACATAATCTAATAAATAACAAAAGGAAAGAGAAAGAGAAGAGAAAGAACAAGAAGAATGATTCAAACTCTATTGATATCTTCCTCCAAGATGTTTACAAGCTAATTTCGTGCAGCTGCTGACCTAAAACTCTTTTTTTTCTCTCCCCCTCTAGTGACAAAAAGAAACATAATATATATAGGTGCAATAAGTTACCTCACGCCGCGGCATCGAGTAGTTCACGCCGCGGCGCCCAAACTTCGAGTCTCTGCAGGGTTTTGTGGCCGAAGCTTCCACGCCGCGGCGTGGAATGTAGTCATGTCGCGGCATGGAAGCTTTTTCACTCCAATCATATTTCTTCTTCCACTGCAGCTCAAAACTCCTTCCAAAAGCTAGATTGAGATGTTTCCTGTAACAAGGATAATATTAAAATGAATACAAGTGCAAAACCAAATGATTCCATTGAACAAGTATCAAAATAGATTCCATTGAAAGTGAATGGGAATTCATCTATTTAAACAGGAAATTTAGAACTAAGCAATCTAAAATTAACAAGATTCGGGTCCAATTAAGTATATTTTTACACAGTTATCACTGGCCTAACAGCCTCCCCCTTTTAGAATATTCTCTTCCTCTCCCACTTGCCAAGTCAGCAAGAGGTTAGTTACAATTCAGGAGGTAGTTGCTCCCCTCATTTCTCATGCTCCTCTCTACTTTATTCTCCAAATTACCATTCTTAGGCCTCTTAGTGTAGACCATGTAACCTTGGGCCTAACATCTAACTTAACATTGTCATCCCTGCTGGACATTTTACACGTATATTCTTAAAAGGACACTTCTCTAAGCTATCTTGGATTGTTTTTGTTGAGGAACATGTTAGCGATTAGGTTTGTGATTGAAACGTGCACTTTAAACTACTTCATTCCCTCAAACTCTATGATAGCTAGATGGAAACCTGCGCTATGTATTTATCATTACCATACCTATATTATTTGTTACTGTCAGAATCTCAGTATCGGTCTTCATCTAGTTGGAGTGATGCATCCACGAGTTTCTTTTTTCTTTTTCCCCTAATCATCAAACTCTGTTCTTTGCACATGAGCAAACCTTGATACCGTATCTTTTCTTGGAGACAATCCTATTTCTATTGAATACTCCCATTTTTCTTCCTTTTTCGACGAGAGTTTACCTTAACTTTGTCACCCCTGCCTGACATTTTACATCTGTGCATGCTTAAAACTTTTAAGACACTTCTCTTCCTTTGTATATGGAATTTTTCCTCCTCCATCTTAAAATCCTGGTGAGTTGGCCTAAGATACCTAAAACAATCACATTTTGGATCATTAACTGTCCCCAAATCCCTTAATTGATTCTGTACTGATATGTCTTCATGCGTCCTTGTTCAACAATTATGTTATGTGCAGCTGTATAGTATCACTCCACTCAGGATGCAAATTAATGTTCTTTATTAGTTGTTACTAGAAACTACGAGTGGGTTTGTGGTTTCCTAGCTACTGCTTGAATCTTTATGACTGGGTTGAGTCTCACTATGGGTTTCAAATATAATCAGAAGTAACGAAAAGAGTGTGTGGAATTGAATGATGGAATAAATGTCATTGTAGCGTGCAATTGATCTGTGCGGTCTTTCTGAATACTTAGGAGGAACTGATATTTATCACTTTGATGTTTAGAAATTCAGCCCTGCATGCGTGTTAATGCCTTTTTGGTTTTTTTTTTTTTAAAATTGGATTCTAGCATTTGGTTTTATGTTTATATCATAACTTTGCCTCTTGTCATGTGTTCTTCATTGAACCATGTAGGTTTTGGATGCAAACCCTGCACATGTCAAGGGTCTTTATCGTCGTGGAATGGCCTACATGGCTGCTGGAGATTTTGAAGAAGCAAGGGGTGATTTCGAAATGGTAGAAATCTTCATACTTAACTTGGTTTAAAATCTAAGGTGTATTGGCTGCCATTTCTAAAGCCACTTGCATGCTATCTTAGATGATGAAAGTTGACAAATCAACTGAATCGGATGCAACGGCAGCTCTTCAAAAACTGAGGCAGAAGGAGCAGGTGAGTTTGAAAGCAGTTATTTTCTTATACATTTGAGACAGAAAGAAACACTAAGATGTTATTCTTATACCAATTCATGTGCAGGAAGTTGAGAGGAAGGCTCGGAAACAATTTAAAGGGCTTTTTGACAAGAAGCCTGGAGAAATTTCTGAAGCTAAAGCTGATGAAGATGGAGATCAAATGACAAGTGAAATCCAGAAGGACGGTGAAGTACATGAGGATTCAGATGGAACAAATTCAGAGGATTCACATGAAGCTGCACCCGGTGCACGTGAAATGGGTTGGTTCTCTCTCTTTCGGCCTAATGGCAGAAGACTTTTTTCATCTCTTGGGCTTCAAAGATGTGCTATACTATGATCTAACTTCAAACATGCGGAAGTTGGCCATAATATAATTTCTTAAAAGGAGGCATTTCCGAGTCCCTTTAATACACTGGTTTTTAATGGCCAAAAAGAAAAACAGCTTTTTTTTTCTTTTTCTTTTGGTGAATAAATACACTGGTTTTTAGAGAAAGGGAGGTCAGGCATTTGTAACGTTTAGGTTACCAGGAAATTTTACGTTATCTGCTGAAGATTTTTTTTAATTCATCTTCTTCTTTGCCAATCTCATTATATATATATATATATATATATATTGTATTTAATAAAAATTGTTATATTAAACGCTTATCACTAGGTCAAAAGTTATAGCTGGTAGTTAAAGCGTAATTTTATTTTCTTATTGTTATAGCGCAAATTCTCTGCATCTATACGTGCTGCAGGTGGCCTGAGTGGCTTCACAGTGCACATGTGAAACACTGGCAGGATGGGCTATCAAAGGATGGGCTATCAAACTCCAATGCGTGCCCATACCTGTAGCGAGTTCATAAGGTGATCGTTGGCTTCCCATAAACCAACAATCTCCCCAGCGACACCCAGGGAACTCGACCTTGCAACCTCGTTCTAATATCAATCAGTAGAATCAAGAAGGGAAGTGGATTGGTTGTATGAATCAATGACAATTTTTTTATCAAATTATAATGTAAATGCAAATTCAAATATGAAAGACTTAAATTAAAGATATAAGTGAAGAGAGGTGTGCATAGGTATTTTATCTTGGTTTAGCCATAATGCGCGACATTCATCCAATCCCCAAGCAACTACTTAAGAATTTTTTCAATTCGTAGTGTTTTTTCTTACAAAGATACTAATCTAACTTACCTCTACTTGAATCCAAATTAAAGTATTCAGTGATGTTTTTTTCAAGCACACAACAACAAACCTATATTTACGTTAATTGAAAATAGAATAACCTAGATTAAAGAAAGAATTTTGAATGCTAGTCATACTTTGTTTCTTTTTATTAGAACATGAGTCTAACTCTTAATATTCAAATGCTCTTATAAATGAGCTACAATGATTTTCAAATACTCTCAGGCTAGGGTGTATAGGCAAGTCTAAGACATGAGAATGAAAAGAACAAAGGATGCTAGGATGACATAGTTTTTTATTTGTGCAAGGTTGGTTGTTTGATCCTTCCAAGATGACTTGCCTTCAACTCCCCTTGTAAGCGTAATTAGATATAGTAAAAGTTGAACAAATTCATGCATTTGTTAAAAGCGCTACAGCATCTGAATTGTTACTTGTGGGTTTCATGGTCAAGAGAGTTAAAAATGGAAGTTGAGGTAGTTTTCACTAGAATGTATGAATATTTTACAATCACTGTAGCATCTGCTGTGTACCCTCTCAATCATTGCTGAGTGTCTATCTTTTGTGTCATGAGTAATAATACTTACATAAAAAACTCCTTACAAAAACTCATGCGAGTTATTGGATCAAGTCTAGGTTCTATTATAACTTTTTTTGACTTGATTCAATAACTTACATGAATTTTTGTGAAAGTTTTGTTTGTATAAGTATCATTACTCTTTGTGCCATACCCAATGAAGAAACTAGAGTCTCAAGTAACTAGTCTGTTTACATGAGCATTAGTATTACTAGTTATGAATTTCTTTTATCTTCCTCGATGTTAAACGTATTAGGGGGTGTCAGGGAGGCACAATACAGTATTGACAATTTTATCCAGAAAATAAAACAGTATTCAAAACTTCTTTATTGATTTTTTGTAAAAGGTGTCGTCTTGTGCTCTAGACGATTGTCAAGTTTAAGTGGCTCTTTGGGGTAGATTATAAAAGAATTGATATTGAAAGAATTAAGGGTAAAAGTTTTGATTTAAAAATTCTGACTTTGGATATTACACAGTAAAATATCACTTTTTGAAGTGTAATTGTAATAATAGTATTTTAAAAATTTTCTGGTTTGTTAACATTAATTTCAGTGTTAATTGTAGAATTTTTTTTAAAACACTACTGGGATCAATCTCTTTTAAGGCGTGAGAAAAACGTTGGATGAAATTTATCCTTGGTTTAGAAAGAAAATAGCCAAACATGTTGGCTTTAAAACCAAAACAATTTTGAGACACTAAACATGATTCTAAGAAGTACAAATCAAAACCGAATACACGCTAACTGAACAATCTATGCATCATTTATCACTTAATACCTGTGAACTGTGATGAGAATTGGATGTCATTGTGTCATCTTCGATCTGTCAACGCACGCATTGATTAGTTATTGTTTTGGGCTGTTCTGTGTTGAATATTGAACTGCGCATGTATGGGGATTAAGTTAACCGTGGTTTGTTGAACGACGACTGCCTAAATATTGTTTCCTAGATTTCATGCTTTGAAACTTTAATGGAAGGTGTTCTGAATGTGCTTTCCCACCAATTAAAACCAGCGTTGCTTCCCCTCTTCAATGGAACTATGTTTTGGAAATCATTCGCAGTTTAAAAGTATTTTATTAAAAGAAAAGGTTAATATGAAAGTTGCTTGGCTGGTTAGCAACTCTACAGCTATGAGCAAACAATTAGCTGGAACTTGTTTCATATAACTGGTTTACACATAACCAGAGATTTCAACAATACTTGCCAACCATGGTAGTGGAATGCCATAGTTAAGAGTGGGGAAAGTTACAAAAGAAATCTCCATTGAAGTGACGACCTAAGAGCTCTAAGGTGGCTTACATGAGACCGCCTGAGAAATATATTTGACCATAACACATGGCATATATATATCCATATCAAACTTGAAGAACACTGTCATTGCACATGAATTGGTAACCATGGCAAAAAGGGTAATCTGCATAAGTGATTGTGTTCGGTCCTTACTGTTTCATACTTTCAGTTCTCTATTTCTGTTTACATGTTTGTTATCTGAGGCATAGTCTGTCCCTCCCTCACATAAACCATTGAAAAAAAAAATCTGGACACGGCAAACTCTAAAGAAGCTAGAAATTTCTGAACACAACATGCTAGAGGAAGCTTAACAAACACAATCAGGCACCACTCATCAATCTATATTAGAAGAGAATTTTTTTTAAAGGTAAATTATGCTACATAATAAGCTTAGTATAACATTTAAATTTTATGAATAATGGAGGAACCGTGCTCTTCTCTGTTGGCAATAGCAATAGCACGAGACTTGGCGATGAAGAATCCCAAGGTATGGCCAGCAACAGCAGCTATGAAGATTCCAAGGTTGAAGGACATGACAGCGAGCATCACCAAGTAAAGGAAACTGATGCGAAATACGTAGAAGGTTGCCTGAGTCAACCCTCCCATGATGGGGCTAGTCCCGCGCTTGATGATTGGCTGGTTAGATATAACCTCAGCAACCATGGCTAGGAAAAACACACACAAGATAGCTAAGATGTACATGCCAACGCTGTGGTTAGGCCACCCAGAGAAAAGCACTATGGCATCTTTGCCCCAGTAGAAGCTCATCTGCATATGCATCATCATATTATTAGTGCCATTAGACATGGGCATGTCTTGTCCTGTAGGCATATCCATCTCTTGCCTCATACACACCCACACACACTTGTAGGGGGAGAGAGAAAGATGGGGTTGAGGTTTGCAGGGTTTTCTTGCTGGATTTATCTCTTATTAATGAAATGAACAGGAACCAGTGATACGAGATTGATTATGAAAACAGAGAGCCACATAGAGGTTTTGGCTGTATTGTAAGGTTTTCTAATTGGCTACTAATTTATTCATTTCTTCTCGTCGTTTATTAGGAGTTCACCTTACATTGCTTGATATTTATTCTTTATATTGATTGGAAGCCAGTTCAACAAAATTAGGAATCAGAAGAATTAGAATAATGCTACACAGCCAAGAAAATTTGTTAGAATTCAATCAAAATCTTGTTAAGATAATTGTTGGATAAGTTAAAGTGATGGAACTACTCATCTATCCAAGAGTCAATAACAATGTTAATTTATTTTGTAAAAAATTATGACTATCTATTATTTTCCTTTATTTTATATTTACTTAGTAAAACAATGATTATCTTGATGGAGAAAGTTTTTTAAGTAAGCATGGTCTACTATAAATATTTTATTCAACATTAAACATGTGTAAGGTTTTGTGGGTCATGTTATGAATATATATTTCTAAAAAGTGACTTTACACATGTCAATTATTGAATAAAGTGCCTATGATAAATTATGTCTACTTAAAAATTATTCCTTGATGAAAACAATTGAAACTCTCCTCAAAGTACGTGTCACATTGATAGAGTGTTTATACAAAGAGTAAATGAAGTTTTATAATTAATTTTAGATCTTAACGAACATGGGTTATAACGTCTCATCTTCCTAATACTACCTAAGTGAGCTAAATAAAACTTTATGCCCTTAGTCTTGTGATATATACTCTTTATAAATATACACACACACGTTTAGTCCAAAGGAATAATATTTAACTTCAGAGAGGTAGCAAACTTTATATTGGAAGCATTTGGTTTAATCTTGCGGGACTAGCGTTTCATAGAACATAGTTTTGGATTTTGAAAACTTATCATTGCCTCTGTACTGGTAAAGTTTTTAGTCTAAATAGAAGTGGCAAATTATTTTCTCTTCCAATTTTTTTCCCTTACATTGCAATATAAATATTCTAAGAACAATATGGAACATTTCTCAGTTTCTATGGATCTTCTTGTTTACATATAGCTAACAACTCTATTATTATTATTATTATTATTATTACACAATCTCATACAAAGATTTGAACCTATAACTTCTTACAAATTATCCGAATCTCTCACCATTAACCTGCTATGAGAATCCCTCACCACTAACCCAATCTTAGTGGTTGTGCAGTTAGTGATAACTCTCTTTTTAAGTTGGAATTTAATCTTAAACACATATTTATTATAAAAATTTATTAGTTAAACTAGTAGACACATTTCAAATACGATAATTTATTTATACACTTGTTTACATTCATTGTGTTAATACCAATTCTTATCTATGCCAAAACCATTTTTGTATATTTAATAAGATTTAATTTTAATCTATTATAGTGTAAACAAATTTTACATTGTTATCTAATTATATACTGGCACATTGTTAAAAGAATTAGACTATAGTCAAACTCTTTTAATAATCTCTTTTAATAATTTGGTAATATATGATTATATAACAGTTTAAAAAAAAATTTAGACTAACGGTCAATTACAATTAAACTCTATTTAATAGTGATTCATAAGTCGTTAGAATGTTTAAAATTTGATTATCACCTAAAGTTGTTTATAAAGCTTCAAGCCTACTCAGAGAAGCCATGAAGCTTCAATACACCAAACAAATGGCAATAGATAGTCTACCAATTTCAGATTCGTCATAATTGAAGTGTTTGAAGAGTGTAATGACTGTAATCCCTCAAACTCTGATTATATACTAATACTATATAGCATCATGCCATTGGTCTAATACACGGGCTAGTTCAGAGGATGAAAGCAGAGGACACAGAGAACATCAGTTACTTATTTAGATAACTGTGTTTCTTCCGCAAACATAGCAGGTTTTATCGATTAGATCATACACGATCACACATAGTATTTACTCTTAATTCTGGACGGTAGAAGGTTCAGTGCCCAGAAATGTTGATGTTTCTGGTTCTGGCATGATGGTTCACAACTTCGTGCTTGGGAACTGTAACAGTAAGCACACCATTATCCATGTAAGCCTTCACATGGTCAACCTTGGCGTTTTCAGGCAACATGAAACGCTGAACAAAATGGCCCCTGGCGCGCTCCACATGGTGCCACCTCCCTGTCTGCTCTTCCTTCTCTACCCTCTTCTCACCACTAATACACAGCACTCTGCCATCATCCACTTCCACTCTCACTTCATTGTGCTTGAGCCCAGGAAGGTGTGCCCTGTACACATACGCTTCAGGAGTCTCCTTCCATTCTATGTGGGCATTGACAATTGGTGATGTTTCACTCGAGAAGGCCATGTGGAATGTGGTTAGAGCAGGCCCAAAACCAGGGTCTTGGAACGGGCCCCAAATCTGATGATGGGGTGGTTCATATAGGCGACCAAAGAAGCCACTGGAAATGATAGGCATGTTTGCTATTTTGGTGTTGCTGGAATTGTTAACTGACAGTGGTTAATTATATTGGTCCTACTTGTGCAAGGAATATGAATTAAGCACTTATTTATAATTATAGGACGACAAATGGGTTACTATGGTTGATCATGTACGAATTTTATGTGGTTATCGTGGTGCATCAGACTGGGTTTCATGACTTTCGTCCATTCCAGAGAGAGAATCCACTTTGTGCTAAGATGGAAAAATGGAAAAGGCAAATAAAATGGAGTAGAATATATGGTAGCACTAGGGTAGTGCCTTCCTTGTCTGCAAATATGCGCATCATCTACAGTCCACGGACCAAGTCTTTTCTGTTCAAGATTCCAGCCTTTAGTTAATGTTTCTTTGCCAGAGGAAGATTTTAGGTGCATGAGGTCCTTATCAGAATATGAAGCTGGTGCTGCTTGGTACTCTTAAAGCATAAATTCTATATCTTTTTTCTGATAAAGAAGAATTATTTGCTAAGGATCCATTAAGAGAATATTTACTTGCTTAGTTCTCCTTATGTGGCCCTTGCATTCTTAAAATGTCTAATGCATCACAATATTTTAACCTTTTTCTTTGTTTAAGATGATAATAACTAAGAAATTTTTAAAAGCAAAAGCAGCTAATCAATCAAATTGATAAGCCGTTGTGCATAATAAGCATCGATTTTCTATAGGGTCGATGCTATATTTGCGTCCAGATTCTAAGCAGTTAGATTCTTGTTTGATAAACCACAGTGGGCTATGTTTGATGATAGAAAATCAAGAAATTACGAGCACGTTTAAGCCAAATTGGTCCGTGAGGCCGGAATTAAGTCAACGCACTGGCTTTGGTTTCTGAAAATTCATCCAAATCATGCAGCTTATATCTTCTTTTCTCAGAGTAGTATCCTTATAGGATTATGAATTGTTGTTTGTGATGTGGTCTTACAGAAAGAATAAAGAAGGCCAACATATAGAGGGTAGACTATGGGAAAATAGTAGTAAGCTTGGGGATAATGGGGGCTTCAATCTGGTCAAAGGTAATGGCCAAAAAACTAATAATAATTTATAGTCGAAAGTTATTGAGAATGACTGTGGAAGCTTGGTGCATGGCTGAGGTTTCTTTCATGTAGAAATCTGACAAAAAGTGTCCAGGTCCAGGTTTCCGTCTAGTAGTACAAGTGTTTTTACAATAACTCGCATCTCACTAATTTGCCATCTCACTTATCCATTTCTTCTGCATTAAGGTTTTTTTTTAAGCTTATCAATATTATTGTCAATGCCAAGCTTATTTAGAGAGGTGATTTACAATAGCAGAGGTAATTATAATGAACATACTGCAGAGATTCATCTCCTTGCCAAATATAGTTAAAAGTTAATTTTCTCCATTTATTTCTTCCATTAGCTAAAAAATTGCTTAACCTCCAACCCTGCCTAGTCCCAGATCCCCAGATGATGGTAATTGAGTTGAATATTTCTTGAAGGTGGAGGAAGTGAGGCACCTCGCTCAAATGATCTTCCCGGGATAATCTAGCTATTTTTGCCTGCAGTTCAGTTGTGGTTGCTGAAATTACTTTCTTATACTGAATACTCTTAATTTGTGTACCATTTTCACATTCTGTTATTTTTTTTTCGTTTTTGCTTTCACTGTTTCATTGAATATATATTCGAGACAGCCTTGTAAAATTAGACATTCCCAATCTTATACAAGGAAGAAAATGAGGTGAAAACTGCAAGTTTTGTTTTTTGTTTAATGCCTTACCAAACCAGAACACCTTACTACAAATCAATACATATAATGCCTATCTCTTCCTGCCAAGTTTGTAAATCTAAAACAAAGTTCACACGAGCATACGTCAAGGTTTAGTCTTGTTCTCATTCTCTCTATTGTTACAGAACAAATTTCTCATAGGATAAAGAGTCTCACAATTGTATAGCATAATATAGGGACTCGGCCTTATTTTATTAATTTACTTGCTAGCCTAGTCCATTCACCAAACAATTACTAATAGGTCTTACACTGCAAAATATACATGAGCCCAAGCCCACATATATGCAAGAGATTATTAACACAAAAAATAAATAGATTACCTAATTAGGTATTCACCAATTATTATACTACAAACCGTTTATCATTTTTGAAAGTGAAGTATTTTAAAAAATGATTATATTATGAGCGAAGGTTGTGAGCATGGGATAAACAGTAGCCAAAATTTAAGATTAAAATCAAGCTTCTAGGGTGGCAAATACGGGTAAAATCATCATATATAAACGAGCAGAAAGACAACATGTATTACAAGACTAATTTGAATCTTTCAAGTTAATTCGTATTCTATGTATAGTTCTAAGAACCAGATCGAGGGTCCATCTGGTTAAATAGTTGGATCACCGCTTACATTACTGATATACTTAGAAAATTTTGACTTGACTAAAAAAATTCACAAAAATCAGCTAATTTGTTTTATTTGATAAAAATTGGACTAATCGATTTTATTTTATTTTTTATTTTTATCCGATTCAATATTTTGACCGGAAAATTAAGTGAATATGATGCCTGAGAATAGAAAAATTACACGAGACGTGATCATCGTTCTCAGGCAATCACGAAAACAAACATAACCCGTATGATTGGCCTCGAAAAGAAATCTAGCTCAATCTTCAAAAGTAAAACAACGAGATTTCTTTCCACCTAACATGAATCTGCACAAAATACCTCAATCGAAGACAAAAACCGAATAGCCAATCACCAGATCACATGCAAAGTGGCAGAATTTAATTTGAGCACAAGAACCAATTTTACTCAAATAATCCCGAGTTGCGAAAATCCTGAAATTGCAAAAATTTTACCGTATTTCGAATAATTGTTGTGGGAGCACACAACAAAGAATTATATCATGAAAATTGACTGACACTAAACATTTTGTGAGTAGAGTTTAACCTAAAAACATGTTGAGATTTCAGTGAAACATTCCAAATTCAAGTTATATGTGAAACAATGGACGTTTCAGTGTGTGTAGTACAGATTTCAGAACTAAATTAAAATTGGGAACATTTGAAAATCACAAGGATTTATGCATTGTATGTAAGGGTGGAAATAGATTATGTTAGATTAAATTTTACCTTAAATAGGTCTGGCTTGTTACTTATCATAATTTTTTTTTTAATTTGACCTGAAAGTATATTTAAATGTTTATATTACATAAAGGGCAAAGGCTTTCAAATAAATTTAATAAGTTTTAAATATATATAATTTTTAACAAAATTATTGTATTATGTATAAAATAAATAAATTATATTAATATATAACTATTAAATTATATAAGTATTATAAAATTTTAATTATATGTTATTATAATAAATAAATAAGTTGGTTTGTTAAGCCTAATAGACTTTTTAAAGATATAGACTTAGGTCTATTTAACTAAATAAATTTTTAAAAAAATATAAACCTAACTTATTTAATAAATATACTAAATCAAAATACGTCAAAAGTAAGTTAGGCCTTAAGTCCTGTTAGGCCACTTATTTCCACTCCTAATTGTATGTCTAGTTTCCGAGTATTTTTTTTTTTAATAAAAGGAGTTTTGGTCAAAATAGTGCACCCTACCTGGAGAGAAAATGTGCAAAAATTAAACCTGATTTCAAAAAAATAAAAATCTGACATCAATTGGCAAATAATTAATCAAACTTTAAAATTGTTTTTCAAATGAGACAAACCGTGCGTTATTTGGAGAAGTGTAAATAAACTAATGTCCAAAAGAGTGAGTGCTTAAAGAGAAGGAGAAAATAGTTACACATTATTTTTTATATTAATTTTAAATTTAATTAATAATAAATAAATTTTTAATTAATATAATATATTATTTAATTAATAAATTTTAATAATTAATAATTAATAAGTTAATAATTTATTAATTAAATAATATATTAAATTAATAAAAATCTATTTATTATTAATTAAATATATAATTAATTAATTATTAAAATTTATTAATTAAATAATATATTATATTACTAAAAAATTTATTTATCTTTAATTAAATATAAAAATAATATAAAATTTATAGTCTGTGAATGCTATTGTAAGGAGAAAGACCTCACCAGAAAGTTCTCTTCCCAAAACAAAACAAACAAACAAAAAAGGAAAGGAAAAGGAGAAAAATAAGAAAGTTCTCCACCCTTCTCTTCTGTTGCCGAAAGAATAAGAATGATGATCGCATTGACAGCGTTCTTGAACAGAAACCTACTAAAAAAGCCATTGGCACATGGTAGAAACTAGTAGAACCTTGTGGATGGAAACCCAATAATTATGTTATGCAAAGAACAGTACCATCGAATAGCCCCGAAACTTCACGAGCCCATACCCACTTTTCTATAAATAACCATTCAAGCTTCCCTCAATTCATCATCAGTGAACTGAAATCACAACACTGTTTTCTGAACCAGCAACTCAATTCTCTTAACACAAAAGCTCGATCTTCTTCTTTTGAACCTAAAAAATGTCTCTCATCCCTTCTCTGCTAGGTAACAGGGGGGTCTCAGACCCATTCTCCTCAGATATCTGGGCACCCTTTGGCTCCAACAGTGAGGTTTCAAGCTTTGCAAATGCTAGAGTTGATTGGAAGGAAACCCCAGAAGCACACGTGTTCAAAGCAGACTTGCCAGGGCTGAAGAAAGAGGAGGTGAAGGTTGAGGTTGAAGAAGGGCGAGTGCTGCAGATTAGTGGGGAGAGGAGCGTAGAGAAAGAGGACAAGAACGAGAAATGGCACCGCGTTGAGAGGGGTCGTGGCAAGTTCCTGAGGAAGTTCTGGTTGCCTGAGAATGCCAAAGTTGATGAAGTAAAGGCCTCAATGGAGAATGGGGTGCTCACTGTTACGGTTCCAAAGGTGCCAGAGAAGAAGCCTGAGGTCAAGACCATTGAGATCAGTGGCTGAGCCTGAGACAATATCACAAGGCCATCACCAAATACAAGCAAGAGCAACGCTTATGTTTGAATCTGATTTATCTTTCTTTTTTGTTGTGAAAGTGTGAAAAACTTCAATAATCGATTTAGAAAATCGCGCGTGTTGTCTTCTTGGTGTGAATGCATGTGATCATGAGCCTACATTTAATTTGTACTGTAATGTGTTGATTTCTTGTAATAAAAAACTTTATTATCTTATTTGTGACTGGTCAGAATTGAAATGGATAATTTGATCAGTAAAAGTCCAAAATTTAAGTCAGGGAACTGACAAAAAAACAGAAAAAAAAGTCTTATATATCACAAATCATTTTTTAGGAAAGTATTACAAAAGATGTATGATCAATCAGATGAGAAGTAGAATAAAAATATAAAGGAACAAAAAACAGTTAATACTATATATCTTTAACAAAATTATTCAACAAATTACGAACACAACAATTTTTATATTTTTATGTGTCGTTTCATGAAAATATTTTAATAAGGATAAGCATTTTTCAAAAAAATAAAAAACAAATCAAAGAGCAATGCTAGGTTGATATATAATAATTATATAATAAAATTAAATTAATTTAACAGTAGGAAATTTTATGTAATTGACAATAAAATGTAAAAAAGTTAATTATAATTTAAAATTAGAAAGAAAGAGTAATTTTTAAATAGACATGATTTATTGACATTTTATTTAATAATTAATGTGTAAATTTATTTTTTAGATATATGTGAAATATTTATAATAAATCGCCCTTAAGAATCAAGAGATTCTTGATATTTGGTTACACTACATTTTGAAAAAAAATTCATCTATATACGATTTTTTTTTTCGCTTAATATTATCCATATATCAAAGCTGCAAAACATATATTTTCTCCTTTTTTTTCTCCAAAAAATTAATCTATTCTCTTAATTTTTTATCCATTGATATTATGAAAACTTTTTAGTTTGGAATCATTTATTTTATTAAAAAAACTGTTATATAAAAATTACTTTAATTCGAAGTGAAAACCCTTATTTATAATAATATGATATTTTCTTATTTCTTAACAGTGTGAAAAAATTTGTACTTACAGTATATCAAATTAAATCTTATAATAATTGCATTTACTGTACATATGTCACTTTTATCATGAAAACTACACAAACTTGCTTGTATTTATTAAGAATGTTACAACTAACTGCAGAATATTATAGATTTAATTTGTTGAATTAATAGATCATCAATCTTTTGTAGTCAAATGTTATTTTTACCTTGTCCATTTTTATTTGTTGAGAAAATGAAAGCAACATATTCATTTAGTTTTTTTGTTATCTTCTTTTTATTGTATATTTTTTATTTGCTTTCGTGTCAATCAAAAGTATGTATTTTTTCAAATGATTTTAAATATGTATACTCACATTGACTTAATGTTTGAATTTGAGCAATCAAAACAAGTACTAAACCAATTTTCGGTATTTAAACATTTGAACTTTGAATTCTGATGTATATAATGAATATATGTCTTATTTTCATATATCTTATTTTCATATATAAAGCTGAATAAGAGGAGAGAAAAAATTTGAGCATGAACAAATATCAATAGTGCTATTAATTTAAGTTGATTCACTACAAGTTAAGTTTATTTGCACTAGCATGTTACTAGCTAATTTTAGTTTGGCTTAGTAAATTATTAACCCAACTCAGTTCTACAGGGGCCGCGAGCTATTCGAGCCAATTTGCTGGTCCATATGTTTTTTTTATATATATAATTAGAATCTAAAAATGAATAGATATTTATTTATTTATTTTAGTTACAAATAGATGTTTATTTTAAAATAATATTTGAATATACTTAAAAAGATAAACTTAATATGTGTTGTTATTAATATTAAAATACTAAAAATACATTAATAAGAATAGTAATATCCACCGATAATTAGAAAGTGTAACTCAACTTTCGAAATGAATTTATAAGTAATTTTTGTTGCGTTAGTGGTGACAAGTGAAGAGCGAACTAGTCATTGAGTTGACTAAAGAATTAATTTAAGGTTTAATAGTTTTTGAATTAAAATATAATTAAATAATTTAAATATTATATGTATATAGACATAAATTAAATAAATAAAAATTATCAAAAACAATAAAATATAATAAAAATTAGTTTCATAAAGCAAAAAAATGTAGAAAGACCATGGGTTTTTGATAAAAATTCCAATCAATAAAAAAAACCATGGAATAGTTACTAGCTCATGAAACATATCAAATCTGAAAGACTTCAACAACCTCACATCCAAGACAAACAAAAAATAAATCACAAGTATAAAAAAAGTAATGGATTTTTAATAAATTTTCAATCCTTATATTATTTCATTTGCCAAAACAAAGAATACATAGGATTTGTTCACTCCCAAGTTGCTCATGTGTTTCATTTCATGGTGCAACTTACCAGATCACTTGAGGTGAGCAAAATAAGCCTTGACCAAGGTGCACGGTGGCACGAACACGCTCATCGAAAAGTAGGCAACAATGGCACATGGTGGCAGCAAGCAGGAGCAAGGCAGAGCATCGTGGTAGGTGGCTGTGGCTAACAGTGGTAGGGGGATGTGACGGCTGCTGAAAGCCTAAAGCCTTGAAATGGTAACTAGCAGGGGATGATCTTGGAGGGTTTCATATCCCTACCCACCCAAATGACGACGTCTTTTGTGGGAGTTTTTTTTAAAAAAAAATTGCTCAAAATGACGTTATTTTTGGTTAAATTGTTCTTTATTTTTTTAAAAAAAAAAAGAGTAAACCGCCCAACCATGAAGATTAATCATAGGCTAATTAGTTCTATCAATCCAGTACCGATTAACCAATTTTTGTCCAAAGCGGTTTTTAAACACCACTTGAGCGGAAAGGGTGGTTGGTTCCCGGTTTAATTAGTTTGACTGTCTCATCCGATCTAATTTTCTTAATCATGATGACAATTTCTCATAAGCGTTCAATTTTTATTTTATTTTTTTCTGCTGTATGTAAAAAGCCCTCCGTCTTGTTTACTCGCATGCCAACTTTTTCTGGGTAAATAAAATTTTAATAAAAAGAAATACTCTTTCTTTTTTTTTCTTTTTTTCGGATATCCTCACTCGTTCGTGGTAGGAGCCCACCCCTTTCTCTTTCTTTTTTTGGCAGGCAGGAATGACCCTTTTCTATTTCACAAAACCGTCTGAATTAGAAGATTTTATTAGGTGTGTGTCTAACGTGTTCAACAATATTTATATAATAAGTTAATTTTTTAATAGTTTTTAAACTCATATGTACCTTTTTGTTAATATCAATGACTTAATTTATAATAATGTTTTAGTTTTTCAACGTTATTTATTTCAGAAGAATAAATTAATATGTTGCATATTAATTTATGATGTTTTCAACGTTATTTATTTGAATATTCATTATATTCTGTTAGTGATGCACTAAATACCTACTGAGTTACGTGGAGGCCCTCATGCAATACGTTGAAAGTACAAATTTATTAAAAAGTCCTTACTATTATTTTAACTTCCTAAATTTTTATTAATATCTATGATTATCTTATTCAACAAGGTTATATGCTATTTTATAAGGACTAGGAACTGGACAGGGAGTGCAAATTCTAAATCACATAGGCACATAGCAGCTAATAGCTACTGCATTTCTTTTTATTGAGAATTATTGGAAATTTAACGGGATAAAAAACGAGATATTGGTAAAATAATTATTTTTCAGACAAAATTTGAAAAGGAATAAGAAAAATAAAATAAAAACACAAAAAACTGTTCAAACGAAATTTGAGATAGAATTCAAAATTCAGAAAAAAATGATTTCTGACTAAAACTTTTGCCACAAATCCGTATCAGTGATTTTTTCTCTTCGTTTGGCCAATTCTGAGACAAAATTTAATTTAGTTGAGACGAACAAATTTAGTATCAAACTAGTATATACCTCCGTGAATTTCACGGATATTTATTATTATTATTATTATTTCAATTAAACCTGATATAATTTTTTATTGTTTCTTTATTAATCTATTAATATAATTTTGATGTAATATTTTATGAATATTTGTATAATCTTACATAATTTTTCTTTAGAATATATACAATATTTTTTTAAAATAATACAAAAATTAAATTACACAAAATTATATATAAATTTTTTTAATATTCATTAATCATATAACTTTAGAAATATTTGAAGATAAAAATATTAACTGATTATAAAATCATTATCATAAAATGCTGCTCAAATTATTAAACTAATACAAATTATAAACAAACATTTTAAATGTGAAATTAGAAGAAGTCTCCTTATGTATATATATAATAGATAATTTAATTTATACATATTTGTATAAACTTAGATATTTTTTATTTTTAAAACACAATCATCTTAATAAAAATTGCTAAACTAAATTACTCAATATATAAAAATTTCAAATATTTATTAAATATATAATATCAAAACATTCAAACATGTCCTAAATTATCAACTTAATACAAATTAAAATTTCTATATGGCTTTGATTTTGAATTCAGCTAAATTGAAAAGAGTTTAATAAAAATGAAGATAAGCTAGGAAAAACAAATAAAAAAGAAAAGAATAAAAAATAGCCTTGGAGGCTATCAAAGAAAGCCATGTGGGGCCGCCCATGCACATGAAATTTTTTTTAAAAAATAGTCGTAAACGTGAGATTTGAACAGAAGAATTTACAATTCTGCAGCATAACCCAACGTGGCATTAGATAACGAAAAGCAAAAGAAGAAACACCAGTTAAAGAGTTAGAAAAGAAGGCAGGATAGAAATTTTTTTTGAGCGGGAATAATTTTATTTAATGAAATCTGAGAGTGACTCGTGGTGACAATAGAGGAAGTCTAATTATAAAGATTTGAAACAAAATTAATTGATCTATCTCAAAGTTGTTTGTGATGAGTTAAAATAAGATGGGTTAATTTTTGTCCCAAACATGGTTTGAGATGGAAAATTAGTTTTTATTTTTTATTTTTTTTTGAGATGGGAAATTTCTTCTCAAAAGTGTGTTTATTTTTGTAGTGTTAGTTCTAGTAGACATTCAAATAATTGGTATCTACTTAATCATTTTAGGGATTTTTTTTCTTTGTAGCTATCATTTTAGGAGTTTAATTTAGATTCTAAGAAACTATTAAAACGATATCATAAGAGTAATATTATTTAGATGATATTAAAAATTACAAACGATGCATGATTTTGGAGTTACATGTATCTAAAGTAATGTCCGTTAATGATTATGTTAAAAGAGAAAGACCCTCATCAGAAAGTTCTCTTCCTGTAAAGAAACTGAATTTGTGTGAAATGAAGAACTTAATTACTTCATTGATCTGATTTTGATCATATATATACATATACAAGTGAATAAGAAAATCGAGGGAAATGTAAGTCTGTTATAACAGACTAACCAACAGAAACTAACAGACTAAGTAGTAACCAACTAAAGAAAATAGTAAATAACTGGGCATTTATTCTTCATTATCCATTGTCTTTAATCTCAGTTTGGATGTGCAGAGTTGATTTGATTTAATAATCTAAAAAATCATTGATTAATCCTTTTTAATAGATTTTCAATCTTTTTAAACAAATTAATCATTTTCCTAATTAAAATCAACCAACCTACAATTATTTTTAAAGAACTATATAGTTTTAATTTCTCTATTGCATGTAGGAGATAAATAAGCATTTATGACAAGCCAAAATCATAAATTTTGTAATTTAGTTTTGTTCCTTCTAAGTTGCAAGTATTTGCTTTTATTTAATTTCATCTTTTATTTAAGAGGTAAAATAAATATTGTTAAAATTATTAAATTTGCACAACTAACTTAAAATATCATCTTAAGATGAATGTATCAGGGTGCCTACCACTTTTAAACTTTACTTGGTTTCGTAAATTATTTTTTTATTTTAAAATAATTTTGTCAATCGCTTTTCCCACAAAATAAAATATTGATGACTGACTACTCTAATTTTAATAATTTTTCTATCATGCTGTTGCAATTATATCATGACAATATTCTTGAGAATGAATATTTCATTCCACTCTATTTCATTCCCATTCTCATTACCATTAATTACATAAACTTATTACATTTCATTTAAAAAAAGATACTTTATTTAAATTTTAATAATTTTTTATTAAATAAAAAACTTTAATACTCATTTTAAAATAATCTCTAGCATTTTTTCCATTAAATTAATCCACCACGATCCTCATACCAAAAACATATAATAACAGGTTGGCTCATTAATGCCTTAGATTAAAAGTATAATAAAAATAAGATGTGGCTTAGTTCATAAACTAAGCTTTATATGTGTAGACATAAATATTCAAAATTTACTTGAAAGAGGGTTAAGTTGACGTCCAAGTAAAACTTAATCTTACACTCAAAAAGTATAAAGAGATTTCATAATCTTACTAATTTTTTTTAAGGGCAAGCCGAGATTTGCCTTAAAAACACATCTGATTCGAAAAATCATTCAACCATCAAATTGTTAAAGATGATCCTGACACTCTCACAGCAATGAAGATTTTTCTAAGAGCAATACTAAAACTAATCAAGCCAATCAACTTCTAGCTCAACAAGCATCTAGTAGTGTGACAATAGATATCGGAATTAAAGGGTGATCTGGTGATGATAATGTGAGAAATTCGATAAAATTATTTTAGGGTAAATTATATTTTATCTTTATGTAGTTTGAATCAAAATTATTTTATTCGCGCACATATGATTTAAAAGGTAACAATTTACTATTATATGATTTGGTTTGTTATCACTTAATTATTATATAATTTTTTTTCATCTATTTTTTTATAACAAAAAACACAATAGAATTTAAAAATTTATTACTAGTAAAATTTTAAGTGTGATTGTGTATATCACTCATTTATTTTATGATAAAAGTGAAACATTATTATTTTATGATATGAAAAAATTATTGATAATTTGTTTATTATCTTTTATTAATGTAAGATTTGATTATTTGTAAGATTTGATTATTTGTCTCTGTTTTTTGATAGTTGAATGTTTCATATTCTTATAAAAAAAAATTAAATCATTTATGTATTTTTTTTAATAAATTCAACACATGTTGTCATAAAAAAAAAATTTGAAAAAACCACAAGTAGTAATGTGTTATAAAGCAAATCGGAAGGAGAAAAAATGATTTTAACTCAAATACGAGGAGTATATTATAATTTATCCAAAATTTTATCTTCAAACACTACACAGATGCACCTCCCAATGGAAGAAAACAAAAAACAAAACTTATCAAAATGGAGAGGGGTTTACTGTTTCAAGAAACGGTTCCAAAGACCGAGAGCAGGGTTGGACTTTGGAGTGAAGCCTGGTGCATTTAGATTCTGCTGCTAATTTGCTCAAGTGATAATAGGCGGCAAATTTTGATTCTCTCCAACACCAAAATCTGACTCCTCCTGCCTCTTGGAGAAGACTTCAGTCAATCTTCAACAACTGGGGTTGCAGCTTCCTCTACTCTCAATGTTTATGAAAGCTCGAGGAACTGGGTGATTATTATAGATCTTTAGTATGTCGCATATCTCCATATTATGTTGACACTGATATCAGAATTTGCGTTTTGTGGACAAAGCTCTGTGTTAGGTTTGTATCTAACCAAGAATTTCTCCTACTTTTGTCGTTGCTGGTTCGATCTGAGAAACAGCTAAGCCTAGTTTCTTCTTTACACGGTTCTGACCAAGGTAACCTTATCCTTACTTATTATATTGAGTAATTATATGTGTATATTATTTTTCTTACTTCATTATTATATTTAGTTAATAATAAATAAATTTTTAATTAATATAATATATAATTTTATTAATAAGTTTTGATAATTTATTATTTATAAATTTAATTAATAATGAATAAATTATTAATTAATAAAATATATTGATGTTAGAAATTTCTGAAATCTGTCTATGTGTTTGCGAGTTTCGAAATTTTTAAAGCGACTTGTACAACCGATCTTGTTTGTAAAAACTGAAAATATATATAGACTATGCTATATGCTGCTGACCGGCTGTGATATCAGCATATATATAGGTGATCACTCTTTGGTCCCAAGGTACATTTGTTTGTGTCATATGCTATTAGTTTGATTTATGTGAGTGGCTTGTTATTTCAAGGGTAATGTTAAAGAGGATAAAAGTTATTTAGATAAAAGTTCATAATTTTTGTTTGATTTTTTTTTTGTATATTTGTATAAAAATATAAATAAATTTTGTATGAAATTTAGATATAATTTAAGAATTTATTTTTAATGTATATGTATTTTTTTCATTATTATTAAATTATATACTATTAGAAGAGTTTAGCATATATACATGTGAAATAATAGTTAATTAAACTATAAAATGAATATGACACTTAACAAATGTAAAGACAATATCTCTCTTCACATTAAAAAATGAATAACGTGATAAATTTTTGTTATTCATCCACATGATGATCAGGACAAAATTTAAAAGACAACGATAATTAAAATAACAAATTACTACGACAGAAATTTGGGTCATCTGCCCCCACATTGTTAAACGTGGGTTCGTCACTGCACTTGATCACTCTTTGGTCCTAAGGTCCATTTGTTTGTGCCATCAAATGTTGATTTGACATGTGCGAATGGCTAATGTTAAAGAGGACGAGAGTTATATAGACAAATTTCTAAAAAAGGATTATTCCAGAGAGATGATACGTCATCTTACTGCCATTTCGTGTCTTATTGTACAGGAAAAAATAAGGGGCATTTACATTAATATTGTATAATAATGGATATAATATATCGATGAAATTTATGAATTAGCTTTGTTAGAATGTGATGCGATAAGATAAAATGGGGGTAAAGTAATTTTGGCCCATACCAGATAGGGGCAAAATGCCAAAAATGAAATTATAAAGGGAGCAAAGTGATACTGCCAAAATCACAGGTGGCTCCATCTTGGTAACAGTAAATCAATCACAGGTGCAAGTTGCTAACGGTGTAAAACACGGGGTAAAATGCAAAAAATAAACCACATGGAGTAAAGTAATTTTAGCCCAAACCAAAGTATTTTCTGTTTATCACTAGATGGCTGTTTAATTGGTTTGGTTAGTTCCCTTAAGCCCAAAAGTGAAAAAATAAATGACAAGGGTCTTCGATTGAATGATTAGTAGGTAAGCTTTCTTAATCTCTCATTAACCCGCTGACCTTATGTATGCTCAATCTTATGTGGCCAAACAGTGGAAGGCTTTAAATGCTGACGCCTGCCTTATGCTGATCTAGCTGTGGCGTTGCATGCCTTGTTGTGCAGCATCCGTGTCCATCACCTATGGCAACAGAGCGAGTCCTTCGCATGAATGGCGGTGCGGGAGAAACAAGCTACACAAACAACTCCACACTTCAAGTACACAATCTTTCTCTCAGAGACCTAATTATTTTATTCTCTCTGTATTTTGCATATCACTTTGGTTTGAGAACTTGAATTTTATATATTAATGACACATGACAACTACGTGATATTTAACATAGCAGGTCACACCTGTCAATTCATATTGTTTTTGTCATTATTACACTCATTCTATATTATATGACATGGATCCAAATTAAATTTTATGCAGAGAAAAGTGATACTGAAAGTGAAACCCATACTTGATGAAAGTGTCAATAGGATGCTCTACTGCACAACTTATGAAAGCTGTTTGTAAGTGGCAGATTTTGGGTTGCTCTTCAGGACCTAATGCACTTCTAGTTGTATCCGATATTATGAGCATCATTGATAACACTAGCCGGAGCTTGAATCGGGAGCCAACCGTACTCCAAATTTACCTCAATGATCTATTTGGAAACGATTTCAATACCATCTTCAAGTTACTCCCTGATTTCTACCAAAGGATACAACAAGAGAGAGGAGACAAAGTTGGTGCATGCTATATTAATGCAACACCAGGGAACTTTTATGGGAGGCTCTTTCCCAATAATTACATCAACTTCTTTCATTCCTCCTACAGTCTCCATTGGCTCTCTCAGGTCAACTGCACCAAACCCTGTTCAAAATCAAACTATGATATTGTTCTGTGCTTCACTTCACAAACACCAAGTTAACAGCTTTCAATTAATATTTCTCTTTCTTTATGCTTTTTTGGCAACAGGCTCCAAAAGAGTTGACCAAGGGAGCAGAACCACTAAACAAGGGCAATACTTATATAACAAGCACAAGCCCTCCGGCAGCCTATAAAGCATACTTTGAGCAATTTGAAAGAGATTTCAAACTGTTTCTGAAATCACGTTCGGAGGAACTAACGCCTGGTGGCATTATGGTTCTAACTTTCATTGGCAGAGAAAAAGCTCGTGAAATTAGTAGTCCTTGGGTGGAAATTGGCATGGTACTCAATGAAATGGTGTTAGAGGTTCGTGATGAAGTTTGATTACCAGTATTATAGGATTTTCTAGAAACTAACTGGAAAATAAAGTTATTTTTTGTTTTGACTTGTGATTTACCTTTCGTAATAACAAAGCTTCCTTATAAGCTGTAGGGTTTGGTGGAAGAGGCAAAATTGGACTTTTTCGATATGCCTTTATATGGTCCTACGGCAGAGGAAGTTAGACAAGTGATTGAGGCAGAAGGATCTTTTACCCTTCAAACATTGAAGACTATCAAAATTGGTTGGGATGCAAACCTTCAAGAGGATGTTGATGACTCTGTTGTTGATAGTAATATGAGAGGCGAGTTTATAGCCAAGTCCCTGAGAGCTGTTCTTGAACCTCTTTTAGAGGCTCAGTTTGGCGAAGATATCATGGATGAATTATTCTCAAGGTTCGCAATGAAGGTTGCACAACTCAAGGAGTTAGAGACATTGGAGCACACTAATCTGGTCATGTCCATGACAAAAGATCCTTGAACTGGGGCAACAAGTAGCTCGTGTACTTTCTTGAAGAATTCAGGAGTGAAAATAATCAGATCTAATTATCCAACACCTTGTCATGCTTCGTGTTTGAAACTCTTAAAAAATTGATAAATTCCCGAGTCCAAGATCGTTAGCCATCAGCTAACCTCGAGTCACTATCAGCAGCTCAAAGCAATGTAAGAGAACCCACCTTCCAGCACACTATCACGAGGTACACATTAAAAATTCATACAATAAAATTCAGGCGGCACGCCCCGTTACATAGCAATGTTTGGACAAGCAAACGTATATTTCATTGTTGATCTTCTACAAAATGCATTCTCCATAATACTAATTACTTACTTTCATTGATCTTATATCTTTAATCAAATTCTCTAAATTATAGTAAGAGGAACCATTCTCTTTAACACTATCATTAGCTATATTTGCAATCTCTTCCATTGATCTCGTGAGCTCTTCTCTATGATTCTCCATCACATCACTCACCATCTTCTCCACAACCAACCTATCACAAGTCCCATTCATATCAAGCCCAATCCTCCATTGCTCACTTACACACCTACTGTTGATCATCTGATCAGCAAGCGACGGCCAACAAAGCATAGGCACACTTTCAGTAATACTTTCCAATGTGGAGTTCCAACCGCTGTGGGTAAAAAACCCACCCACTGCAGGGTGCGCCAGAACCTCCTCTTGTGGTGCCCAATCCACCACGAGCCCCCTCTCTTTTGTCCCCAACTCAAGCCCCACCTGCACATTGTGACCCAAGCAACCCTCTCCGGCGATCAAGTCCTGGCGAATAACCCACAAGAATGGCTTCGAGCTATTCACCAAACCATGCCAAAACTCCAATAGCTGCTCATATGACAGCGTCACCACAGTGCCGAAGCTAACATACAACACCGACTTTGGCCTTTGATGATCAAGCCAAGCTATGCAGCTTCTATCTTCATTTCTCAGAGTACCATCTTTGCTAGATGAACTGTTGTTCGTGACTTCGGTCTTGAGGAAAGTGTGGAGAGGACCAATGGTGTAGACTTTGGGAAAGATAGTGGCAAGCTTAGGGACGATGGGGGCTTCTAGCTGGTCAAAGGTATTGAGTATGAGAGCTGAAGCTCGAGCCATGGTTGTGGTCTGTTTGATGAAGAAATCCAGGGTGGGGTGTCCAGGTTTCAATCTATAGATGGATGGAAGATCAAGGCCCCTCACTAAATTTTCCAATCCTGGAATGCAGTTGACCAGCTTATCCATGTCTTCTGCATTTTAAGTTCATCAAGAAATTGTCAACTTCCAAGGTTAATTAGAGTAATGTACTAGTAGGGATAATTATCAAGAACTAATATAGCTGTAAAAAAAACAAAATTATCAAATTTTTTGTTAAATTTAAAACTGAAGCAAGCTTTTTCTCCAAGCTTTATTGCACCCAACAAACATTTAAAAATTTATTTAGCAAAGCATATGATAGAATAAGGATTCTTTTTAAAATATTCAAGAGGAAAAAAAATCAATATTATTACAATACAATAATAATTATCTATTCTGAATTATTCATACTAAGCAAGCATGCAACTTCTAACATGTCACAGGCATCATCTATTCTATTATACTTTAATTTTTAAAAAGACTGATACACACAGACAAATGCCATATGTCAGACCTAATAGTTAAAATTGTTTGAAACTGCAAATTGATGACTGTCTTTTAGTTTTTGAGATTTGGTAGATTTTTATTTTTTACGCCAAACTTTTTTTTTCACTGATCAACGAGCACCAGTAAGTATGTGTGTAAAATAAATTGATATCTTTGTCACTAGAGACTAACAAAGAAATCAACATAAAAAAACCAGAAAGAATTGACAAATTTATAATATTGTAAGGATTTAATTTCTATTCATTGTCAGTGTGTCATCCAATCATGTATTGTCAAATCATTAAAATACAAAGAGAGCCAAATACAAGACTCTCTTATCATAGAAATTTTTAATAATTATTAAACACTCTTTTTTTCATTGAAATCAAATCATTATCATTAAAATCATATTGTAATTAACTAGATGTATCATTATTCATTGAAATCAAATACAAGACTCTCTTATCATAGAACTTTTTAATAATTATTAAACACTCTTTTTTTCAAACACTTTAGGGGTTATTATATTATTCTTTCATAATTAAAAAGAGGAAATATTTTACAAGGAGAGCCAAAATCTAAACTAGCACTCATGACTCCCGTCTGGATTGGACCCGTCCATGTGGATCTGCCACCACACTGCAATCAATCTTTTTTTCATTTTAAAAGTTTAAGGCACCTCATTCATAATTCATTGTAGTGGCACGTTATTGAGAAATGGAATATCCACAATTGAATATGTCCAAATGATAGCCAGAAGAAAAGATAGAATACCTTCAAGAAAAAAAAAAAGAAAGAAAAAAAAATCAAAGCCTTCATCGCAAATCTAGCTAATATAGGAATTGATTTTACCTTATTAAATTTGGCTTCGAAAATTCAAATTTGTCTACTAACCTTCATGCTGTACAGGAATTACTCCCTCCTGAATAAGTTTGCTTATGTGGAATGTGACCCAGGTGCAAGTGGCACTGTTGGTTCGGAAAGTAATCAAAGGAACATGGAACTCTTCTGCAACACCCACGGCAATCGTTGACATGATCCCCTCGGCTATGATGCACGATGGTGGCTGCCACTGAGAAGTTTTCTCGAGAAAGCTCATGAACAATTCTCGGAACTCGAGAGCAACCTTAGACCTGCTGGTAGGAGAGATTTGTAGTAAGAAGCAGTTAACGCCAGAGCGTGGATGATCTGCTGGTAAGCCATCAGTGATGGATTTAAAGTGGAACTCAGGAAATTGGCTACGGAAGGCTTGTAAGTCTGTGAACTGCTGGAGGCGAGCATGGTTGTGATGGGAGTTCACGAAGGTGATTCTGAGGCCTCCATGGCAAAGAATCTTGGCTAAGTTGAACATGGGCTTGATGTGGCCTTCTGCTGGAAAGGGTAACGCCAATACGTGAGGTGCAGCTGACTGCTCCATCTTTCGGAACTGACAAGAATTCAACCGTGGACAGTGATAGATCTCAAAGGATGGATGTATTAGGATCTTTACAGATGACCTACCAATGATAAAAAGTTACCGAACCAAGATCTTTAAGTATGACACAGGTCAACCAACCTCTATTAATTAACTGCCTTCTTTGTGTATAGGCAGTATAGCACTGTAACCACTGCTTAAGAAGGAATAGTATAATTACTACTTTTTCATAAGTTGCACACAGTTATTTTTATCAGTTATTTTTATACAATTTTCTTTTTTGTCTTACACCACTTTCTACATTGATTAGTTCCCCCACAAGACTTCATACATGGTGAATTCCTTGTGTGCGGCCCTATGCAGGGATTTGCACCAACCCTCGTACAAGAATTAAAATTGCCAAACTTTATAGTTTATACCATAAAAAAAGTGTGAGAGAATAATCGCGCTCGAAATAGAATAAAGACATTGTGAGAATGTCTCATAGTTCCATGTTGGACACGTCTTGGATACCATGATGGGAGTGGTAGCAGGAGCACGCTGCGGCACAACTTAGTGTATGCCACGGCATGGAAGCCACGCCTAGGCGCAAGTTAGTATACACCGCGGCGTGGTGCATTCGGTCAAGTTTGCTCATAGGGTCTTGGAGCCTATATTTGTTGAGAGAAATAGGCAAGAGAGAGTTAGAGAAGAGAGAACAAGAAGAGAAATGACATATCTCTTTTGTTTGGTTAGAAAAAAAATAGAGAAGAGAAAAAAAAATTGGTGGGCTCCATAACTTTTTCATTTCTTCCCTAAAGTGAGAAGAAAGGGAGAAGAAATGGGTAAATGTGAAATACTTTCCTATTATACCCTTCTTCTTGTTGTTTTATAAATAAATAAATAGGAGTAAATATGTATTTACAACAAAATTTAATTTTCTTTCTTTCTTACTTCTCTCCTAATTCTCTCAGTTCAAACAACTTAAAAATCTACTTATTTTCTACTTTACTTTTATTCTTCCTACTTCTTTCCACTTTACTTCTCTCCTTCCTACTTCTTTCCTAATCCAAACAAAGCCGAAATCTGGGTGCTGCGATGCCAAGAAGCCCACGGCGCGGCATGATATTCTGCTGTTTTATTTCTTGGTTCCTTTTAAATAGAACAATGGGTTTCTAGCATAAAAAGGAAGGGAGAATAGATAGAGGAGGTACAAAAAATAGAGTTATCTTAAGAGAAAAACACTTGAAAGTGTGAGATTGCTAAGAGGGAGAGTTCAAGAGAGTGTGAGAGTGATTAAGCTTGATAGTTGTTCCTATTGGAGAGCTTGTTCCAACAAAACTTGTAATATTGTTCTAATCTTAGTGGAGGATCTCTAATGCTAAATGTAAGCTACATTGTATATATTGTGTGTTGTTTCTCTTTACCCTTCTTTGCTTTGTTATTTTGCATTCTTGAGATGTAAGGATACAATGTAAACAAAGCAATTCATTGACTGTTCCAACATTATCTTATATCTATCTTCCTCCATTTTGCCAAGATAAATCATACACACAAAAATCACACACACAAGACACATTTCCCAGGCAAACTTACAAGCTGATGCATATTTAATACCAAGACAACCTCTTATTAACAGTCGAAAAGGAAAAATGATTAATTACCCAATACTTCATTATCAACTTCACACATTGATTGAGAACTTGGGATTCAAATAACTGAGTAACAACTGAAAGAGTCAAAGACTCAAAAGGCCAAAAGTTTCTTCACCCAATTCACATGATATGAAAGAAAGCCAAGTTCTGCAGTCTCAAAAGACCTCTTAATGACATATATATCCTGACGAGCAGATAACTTCAACTTTGTAAACGGAATATAAAAAAACCCCGTTTACCGAAAAAAAAAAGAATATATAAAACCCCAAAACTCATATCAACAGAGAAATTGGCTCATACGAACACTTTACCTGCCATCAACGATATTAAGAACAAGCATATAAACCAATACTAATTATAAATGAGGAAATTTCTTTTTCGTGCAATTTCTTTTTCAAACATGATTTCATAAATGAGGAACTTAACAAAAAAAAAAAAAGAGAATTATTATATTCTGTTTTTCGTCAAATTTTTTTATTTTATTATACCAATTAGTAAAATAAAAAACTGAATTTCATTCTAAATTTTTTTCAACTTTAGTCTTTTCTCTTGACTATTACTTCGCAAAGGGCAGGGCAATGAATTACCTGTGGATTCGGGAATCCACCTGGACTTTGAGAGCGACAACTCGTCCGAGATTCACCTTGAATTCGATTCAACACCCACCCTATAAACTTGAGCTCACTAATTCCAGCTGCATCAGGGCAAATAACTACTTCTTTGAGCTTAATCACATAACAAGGCTCTCGCACGAGCCACTTCACTTCCAATCAAGTAAGAGTAGGAAATCACATGGGTCTCTCTACTTTTGATTGAATCCAGCATGTTCAGTGATGATAAATGTAGTTTCTGGTTGTCGAGGAATGATAGAGGAAAGAGGCGATAGTAAAAAGTGGCTGTCCTACTCTAGGTAAAAAGTTACTTTTGTTCATTAAAAAAATGTTATTTATTTTTTAATAATATAATCTTAATACAAAAAACCATTTTTTATTTGGGAGTAGGACAACACGTATTATTGACTTAGAATTAAAAAAAAATTTGTTAGCTGAATTGACTCGTTCGATAATTCTAATATTTGACAATTTTGTGTTCCCACCTGGCTTCCATTATTTATATTATATATATATATATATTTTATCATATATAAAGTTTCAGGTTGTAACAAGGCCACATCAACTAAGTCGAGTTTTCTTAAATTGCCACCTCAGTTCTTTCTTCTCTGTTCCCTTCTGCCGTCTCAGCATATTTTTTGTCCTTTGATCTTCAGCTTCATTTTCCGTTTTGTACTTTCATCCATGTCAACATATTCTAAGTGAACTCACTTTAGCATCTCTATGCTTCAGCCACATGACAATTATCCTATTCTCACTCTCCAAAACTGTTGCCGTTACTTCTTACTCCTTAGTGAAATGAATAGTTCTTGCAAAATAGTAGTGATATATGTTGATTATTTTTTTTATATTTAGTTAATAATGAAAAAATATTTGATTAATATAGTATATTATTTAGTTAATAAATTTTATTAATTTATAAATGATTGCTAACGAAAAGTAAGTGATTGCCTACTATTCTATACTCCTTCTTCTCTCAAGGAAGAGGAGTTGACAAATCTAAATCTTTTTAGTTCAAGCTCTTCCTCTTGATACAAAAATTATTATTGCTTACAAAATTCAACCAAAAATCATTAATATTCTTTTTGAATAGTTTATATAAATATTTTTTAGTATAGTGTTTATTTAATAAATTTATTATTATAAATATTGTCTAAAATAAATTAAATAATATTTAAATAAATATTTTAAAAAATATTTTTTATAAATTTTTTAAAATAAATATCAAGTATTTGATAAATATACTATAAATTATGCCAAATCCTATTAATTTTATAAAAAATTATTATAAAAATAATATATTTTTAAATTTTATAAAAACTTATTTTTATAAATTTAAATTTTTAACTTATGAAAATAACTTTAAAACAATTTATAAAAATTTTATAAATTATTTTAATAAACTCATTTAAATAAAATAAAAATATTTATAAACATTTATTATAATAAATAAGTGAAAATAAATTACATATAACCTCGTCCAATCCTTAATCTTCTTTCTACTTTTGTGCCTTTTTAATTTTTCTGAAAGCATGTGAACTGTACAAACATCTCTGGAATCTTCTCAAGAGGCGGGGAACGGAATGCTTATTTTCATTTTTTCTCTATTTGAGCCATTTTTTTTCCCGTTATGAGCTCCTCCTTAATTGCCTTTTCAGCTCTCTTTGCCTTCTGCCCCCCTTATCTGTCTTCCCTCATAAAAAAAAAAAAAATGAAGCATTAGCATTCGAGGACCTTCCAACTTCCATTGAGTATTAAAAATTGATGGTTTCACTTTCAGTTTCAAACTTTCAATGTGTTGATGCTTATGAAAAATTGGAGAATGAGAGCAGAGATGGGAACAGAATGGGTAATTTTGCTTCCTTCAACTCTTATGGCGTTTGTGTCTGTGTTAGTATCATGTCTTCTTCTCTTATTTACGTATCATCCTCTCATACCTTCTCTTTCTCTTAATTTTAGATACAGCGGGATAGCAGATGGACAGATGAAGAATCCCAATCACGATGTTTGATTATTTAATTTCTTTTTATTAAATTCAAGTCTTGGTGTGCTGACTTTTACCTTTATATATGGATATGTATTTGGGAATGGGAGGTCACAGGGAAAATAATGGAATGTGACTGAAGATCTTGAAGGACAAAAGGAATTGGTAGTAGTCGACAAGGACATCAAACTCTTGGGACTTCTAGATGAAGAGAAATGCAATTCTGGATTACACCGAGCTATTGAAATGGTATCTTTAAACTAGCATGTAAGAATTTGGCTCTTTATTCAACAGTTTTGATAGCTTAGACATGTTGCTACTTTGTGTTTCACTTTATTATATTTCTATACATATGTTTTATTTTATTATATGTGTGCATTTGTTTCACTTAAATATTGGTGATGTGGTGCTCCCATGATAATAAAATCTGTGGTAGCTTACCTTTCTTGGTGACCAATGGCTCAAAGAACCAAGTGTTAGGAATTGGAAGTATGTCGAGTACTGTAAATTATAGCTATCTAGACTCTGGAATGTCTGTTTTTCCCCTCTAGCAAGTGCTTACCTTCCAGTATAGTTGTGAATGAATATTTAGATTACTAGCTCAACTTGATTCCTGTTGTTTTATATGCCTAGATTTTCCATCTACATGAGGTTTGCATTGAAGCTTTTACAACTTTTTATATATGCTCTAACAAAGCACATAATATCATGATGGAGTCCCATTCCTAACATGGGATAATATTTCAAGCAAAACAAACGTTGGGCCTCTTCGTTAAATTGGTTGGTATTCCTGATATTGGTTTACTACATAGGACGTAGAAGAATAAAAGTTTATTTGGATAATAACATTTTGAATTATTTTCGTTAAATAAAAACAAAATGCCAATGACTTTTTAAATTGGGTGCAACAAAGCCATTTTGAACATCAAAATGAAGGCCTTGAAGCTATTGATACACAGATCCTTCTGAAAATGATTAAAAAAGCAATGGTTCAACATGTTAAAATATCTTTTTTCGTATGCATCAAAGGCTAGATATATCCATGAAAAAGCTGAGGTATTTGAGGTTATTTTCAAGTATGAGGTGTGATATGATATACATAAAGGGTTGTGGTTCCTGGTTGCACAGAAACACTTTTCAATCACATGTTTGTGAGGCTTAAAAGTTTTATACAACCAACATACTTATAGAGTAGGCTTTTTAATTCTTTGTGTTGGTATCTATCGTTGAATTTGAAAGATAAACTTGCTTTAGTATTTTAAAAGGCCATTTACATTCTTTGGAATTTGTAGTTATTTTCAAATTACATTTGTTATTTACTTAACTTAAATACCAGGAAGCTTTCATTTTTTTTTCCAGGGAAATTCCCACTAACAACTTCATGGAATTCTTTAAACTTGCTGACACCTTTTTTTGTGGTTGCTGTTTTTCTTCTTTTGAGTTCAAAAACATATATGTAGTATTGATTCCTAAGATAATTGAATAAGAACAAGCTGGAACTAGCATAAGATCTTCTATTTTGTTTTCGTAAAATAACTAGCATATTATCGTTAACCTTACCAACATCAATATTCTTTTACATATTCCATTTAATTATTTTAGAGTAATGAAAAGAAAAGAAAGACGACTAAATGTCTGCTCCTCATTCAATGCTGCAGGTATCACTTGCTTCCCACTTCCAATTATAAGACACTTGATATTATTATTTGGAGTAATGATACGTCCACATTATTTTTTTATACTATTTTTATATTTAATTAATAATGAGCAATCAAAATTGGTTGGGATGCAAACCTTGAAGAGGATGTTGATGACTCTGTTGTTAATAGGAATATGAGAGGCGAGTTTATAGCCAAGTCCCTGAGAGCTGTTTTTGAACCTCTTTTAGAAGATCAGTTTGGCGAAGATATCATGGATGAATTATTCTCAAGGTTCGCAATGAAGGTTGCACAATTCAAGGAGTTGGAGAGATTGAAGCACAGCTCAGCACACTATATAATCTGGTCATGTCCATGACAAAAGATCCTTCAAATGGGGCAACAAGTAGGCCGTATACTTTCTTGAAGAATTCAGCAGTTAAAATAACTAGATCTAATTATCCAACACCTTATCATGTTTCGTGTTTGAACCTCTTAAAAAGTTCATAAATTCCTGAGTCCAAGATCGTTAGCGATCAGCTAACCTCAGGTCACTATCAGCAGTTCAAAGCAATGCTTCTCTTACCCCCAGAGAAAAGATTGGTTTTTCAACAAACGTTATCAAACTCACCTTCCAGCACACTATCACGAGGTACACATTAAAAATTCATACAATAAGGGTGTATTTGTATTAGTTTTTTTAAGAGAAAAAATATTTTTTTAAAATAATAAAAGTATCTTTTTTAGAAGCTAAAGAGTCCAAACTTTTAAAACAAATATTTTATGTGTAACAAAAAAATACATAAAGTATTTTTTAAAAAAATTTAAACTTTTTTTAAAAAATCACTTTTATTACTTCGAAAAAATATTTTCACTCTTAAAAAAGTTAATACAAACAAACCTTAAAATTCAGGCGACACGCCCCGAGCAATGTTTGGACAAGCAAATGTATATTTCATTGTTGATCTTCTACAAAATGCATTCTCCATAATACTAATTACTTACTTGATCTTATATCTTTAATCAAATTCTCTAAATTATAGTAAGAGGAACCATTCTCTTTAACACTATCATTAGCCATATTTGCAATCGCATCCATTGATCTCGTGAGCTCTTCTCTATGATTCTCCATCACATCCCTCACCATCTTCTCCACAACCAACCTATCACAAGTCCCATTCATATCAAGCCCAATCCTCCATTGCTCACTTACACACCTACTGTTGACCATTTGATCAGTAATCGACGGCCAACAAAGCATAGGCACACCTTCAGTAATACTTTCCAGTGTGGAGTTCCAACCGCTGTGGGTCAAAAACCCACCCACTGCAGGGTGGGCCAGAACCTCCTCTTGTGGTGCCCAATCCACCACGAGCCCCCTCTCTTTTGTCCCCAACTCAAGCTCCACCGGCACATTGTGACCTAAGCTCTCTTCGGCGATCAAGTCCGGGCAAATAACCCACAAGAAAGGCTTCAAGCTATTCACCAAGCCGTGCCAAAACTCCAATAGCTGCTCATGTGACAGCACCACCACAGTGCCAAAGCTAACATACAAAACCGACTTTGGCTTTTGATGATCAAGCCAAGCAATGCAGCTTCTATCTTCTTTTCTCAGAGTGCCATCTTTGTTGGATGATGAACTGTTATTTGCGACTTGGGTCTTGAGGAAAGCGTGGAGAGGACCAATAGTGTAAACTTTGGGAAAGATAGTGGCAAGCTTAGAGATAATGGGGGCTTCTAGCTGGTCAAAGGTATTGAGTATGAGAGCTGAAGCTCGAGCCATGGTTGTGGTTTCTTTGATGTAGAAATCCAGGCCGGGGTGTCCAGGTTTCAATCTGAAAACGGTTGGAAGATCACGGTCTCTCAATAAATTTTCCAATCCTGGAATGCTTGTGACCAACTTATCCATGTCTTCTGAAATTGTCAACTTGCAAAGCTTAATAAGAGTCATGTGTGCTAGTGGGGCTAATTATCAAGAATTGAAGCAAGCTTATTGTACAATTTTTGGACCAAAAAAAAAATCACAAGTTTCCAAAAGTTACACCTAGTATACATCAAAATTTCTATTCTGTTATAGATAGATAAATCAGCAAAGAAGCTAAATTTAACATACATGTATGTTTTTGCATAAAAATGAAAAGACGGGAAGAGTGAAATGATCGAAGAAGAGCAGTGATATATATTAACAATTTTTATTGAATAGATAAAATGAGATGTAATTATTAATAAACATTATTTTAATATTACTATTCATATACTTCTATTAGTTTCTTTTACCTTCTATGATTTTCTTAATTGAATAAACAAGGTTCTTCTTGCAGATTCTTTAATATCTGTTTCTGTCGGGGTTAACTTTTTTGTTTTTTGGTCCTTCCTTCTTTTTTTATGGTAGAATTCTCCGTCTCTTTTTCTATTAAAAAGAACATTAGAATTGCTATACACCCCAAACTTGGTAGTGCCGAATAGGTATCGAATTTTGACATAGTAATAATTAGATTGAAACCATATTGCAGGCAGGCCAGCTATCTGAGAGTTACATCCAACAAACATTTTTTTTCCCCATATATCTCTTATTCGGAAAATAAGAAACTAATCTCTCGAGATAATGTCAATCAAAGTAAGGACTCCTTTTAATTATAATTTTTTTTATACACATTGCTTTAAGGGTCGAACTCAAGACTTAGACAAAATATTTAAGGTAATTAAATCCTTTTGAAATTTATGTAACAAAGCATGTGATAGGCTAAGGATTTTTTAAAATATTCTAGAGAAAAATAAAAATGAACAATTAATATCTACTGTTAAAATATAATTATTCATACTAATTATTTTAAAAACGATGAGTGTGCCATTCTGTAGCAAGCTAGCGTACAACTTCTAACATGTCACAAAGCATCATTTTTTGTTTTTTTAGTACACGATCAAGGTATTCACTATCGAGCACAGTGACTAATCCCCGCGCTGGCTTGCAGGCACCTCGAAGGGTGGGACAGCTGGCCTGGGGTTTAAAGGCTGCTCCATACCCAAAAAAAGAGATCGAACCCCTGACTTTTAGTTAAGAGTGGATGAGCCATTACCACTTAACCACCCCAGGTTCACAAGCATCATCTGTTGAACTATATTTTAACTTTTGAAAAGAGCGACAGATACTGACAACTTGGTAAACACAGAAATCGACATAAAAAACAAGAAAGAATTGACAAATTTATAATATTGTAATTAACTAGGTGTATCATTATTCGTTTAAATACTAGACTCTCCCGTCATAGAATTTTTTAATAATTATCAAACACTATTAATACCAAGATTACCAACAAAAAAAAAAAAGATTACCTTCAAGAAAAATCGAACACCTTCATCACAAACTAGCTAATATAGGAATTGGTTTAATTTACCTGATTAAAATTGGCTTTGAAACTTAAAAGTTATCTACGAACCTTGATGCTGCACAGGAATTACTCCCTCCTGGATGAGTTTGCTTATGTGCAAGGTGACCCAGGTGCAAGTAGCACTGTAGGTTCGGAAAGTGATCAAAGGAACATGGAACTCTTCTGCAACACCTATGGCAATCGTTGACATGAGCCCGTCGGCTATGATGCACGATGGTGGCTGCCACTGAGAAGTTTTCTCGAGAAAGCTCATGAACAATTCTCGGAACTCGAGAGCAACCTTAGACCTGCTGGTAGGAGAGATTTGTGGTGCAAAGGCGTTTATGCCAGAGCGTGGATGATCTGCTGGTACGCCATCAGTGATGGATGTAAAGTGGAAATCTGGAAATTGACTATGGAAGGATGCTAAGTCTGTGAACTGCTGGAGGCGAGCGTGGTTGTGATGGGTGTTCACCAAGGTGATTCTGAGGCCTCCATGGCAAAGAAGCTTGGCTAAGTTGAACATTGGCTTGATGTGGCCTTCTGCTGGAAAGGCTAACGCCAATACATGAGGATGAGGTGCAGCTGACTGCTCCATCTTTGCAAACTGAGAAGAATTTGGAAGTGGAATGGGATGGATTATAAAGGATGTACAATTGTACATATATGCCTTATTTGTTGGGCATTGCCTTGGATTGGGCCTATCGGGTTGAGTCACTTGGAAGAGTTTTAAAAAAGGAAGGCTGTGCATGTTTTGCTTTCAGTGTGCGTGTGCACGTGACAGCAAGCTGTTGGCACATACACAAGTGTCTTTGTACACTTTATGCATGTGAGAAGCAAACTAAGATCTGTATTGAAGAACAGATGAAAATTGCATCGCGCGTGAATGGTGCTATTCACCTTATGAGACCCACCGATACAATTCACACTAACAAAAAATTAGATTGGATTTAACGTGAAAACCCTCTCAACAATGAGGGGGAAATCACAGGATAATTTTTGAAAAATATTATACTATGTTTAAGATAATTAAAATACCTTATTTACACTCTTTCCTACATGAGGTACAAAATATTGTGTTTCAATTGAGATTGCTCTCTTATTACAAATAGTAATATTATAAATGACCGTGGATATTCTCACACTACACCCTTGGAATTTATCTCCCAAAGCAATCCCTAACAATAATGATAGCACTCGAAATTCAATAGAATAAAGGCATCTTAATTCTAGAAGGAAAATGATACTTATATACTTTTTTTATTATATTTTATACTTAATTAATAATAAATAATTTTTTAGTTAATATAGTATATCATTTGGTTAATGAATTTTATTAATCGATTACTTACAGACTTAGTCAAAGATGAACAAATTCTTGATTAATTCACTATATTGTTTCGTTAGTAAATTATTAGTTTGTAAGTAATAAATTACTAAAATTTATTAACTAAATGATATATTGTATTAGCTAAGAATTTGCTCATCATTAACCCAATGTAAAAATAATATAAAAAATTTGTATACAAATATCATTGTTGATTCTAGAATTATAAACATGCACACAACACCGTTTTTCTTACTGCTTATGTTCTGTGTCTTATCTATGTTATCATTTTATCTTGCAAATTATTATTATTATTATTATTATTATTATTAAGTAAGGAATACTGTGTTTGAAAGAACAAGATATTCTAGGATACAAGAAATATAGTGGGTAAACATAGTGTAAATAAAGAAATCCAACGTGTTAGATCGAGTGTTTATTATGTCAAAAGTTATAATTGTTATTAAGAGTTGAGTTTATCAACAAGAATTCTATTTAACATTTCTCTCTCTACTTTTTTTATCATGCCAATTTTTTCTTTTACGTTTTCTCTCTTTATCATCTTTTTTATTTTTAAGTATTTTTCTATTATCTTACGTATGAAACTGTTCATCTACTATACATTGTTTAATTTTTTTAATATTATGCCATATCCATTTAACTTTACTCTCTCCACTGTTTTTATCATTCCAATTTTTTCTTTTACGTTTGCTCTCTTTATTATCTTTTTTTATTTTTAAATATTTTTCCTGTTATCTTACGTATGCACTGTTAATATACGGTACTATACATTGTTTAATTTTTCTAATATTATGTCATGTCTATTTTTTCTCCATTTAACACTTCTCTCTTCACTTTTTTTATCATTCCAATTTCTTCTTTTACGTTTTCTCTCTTTATATGCTTAATCAAAATTTTCTTTGAAAGATTATATATTATGAGTTGGGGATATGTTATATGCACAATTATTATAGACAAAAAAAAATAATTCATATATAAACTGATTAGTCCAAGAACAATTGTCCAGACTGAAAAAATATATAGAACTTAGAATATTGAAAAAAATGGAAACACAACTTCTACATCATATTCGGGGCTAAATATCATTATATATATATATATATATATATATAAAAATCTTCATGGATTTTAAATTTTTTTTAGAGAACCACAATATTCTTGAAGTATTAATTTTTTAAATTTTCTTTCAATTTACGTAAAAAGAGACAAAAAAAAATTTCTTCACCAATTTGTTACCTCTATATTTGAAATTCTTCCCCCCCAATTTTTTCTTCTTCAGAATTTTTTGTTCCCATATATATTTGAATTTTTACCTTAATCACCAGCCACCTCAAACACTATTTTAACAACCAATCTAATTTTCTCTAACATGTTCCAAGGAAATATTTCTCTCTCTCTCTCTCTTTGTTCCTTGAACCTATGTATCCCTGCGCTTTTCATGATTTTCCCTTTAAGAGTTTGAGTATGAAGACCTGCTTAAAAATAAAATAGTAGACTTTATAATGATAGTAATTTTTTAAATAAACAAACAAATTTATCGTACAAATGCATTTTAAATCATAATATATAATTTAAAAAAATAAAATTTTAAAATTATTTAATATGAAGAAATTTTGTATTGAAAATAGAGTAAATTTATATTAATACATGTAAAATAAAAAAAAATGTTTTATATTTTTGGGACTGGCTAATTTTTTTCATCAAAACCTGAGCTCAGCCCAAAACCTTTTTTATTTGGGCTTTAGATAAGTCCAACTTCGAGCTTAGCCAATTTTACCCTACGATATCATATGTGGCTTACAAACCTATTCCTGGAATTTTATTTTATAATAGCATAATAATTTGAAGTTTGAACTACCATCAAAGTCATTACATAGGCTTAAACAATCAAGAATCCAATATCTTGCAGAGATTAGGTATGCAAACAAGAGATGGGAATAAGGCATTAGGTCCTAGAATCTAAAGCCATAATGGTACTGAGGTTCATTGGGTTCATGTATTTGGTGGATCCAGTCATGAATTTTTGTACGATCAGTCTATTTGCTCTCTCAGATGGATGGAAGGGATCCCAAAATGCATATAGATCCCTGTTTGGGCACAAGTTAGAAGCCGGAGTGCAGAGTCCAATTCCATTGTAAGCTCCTTGACCACAGCATGCTACTTTTGATGTAACAAATCCTGCATATAAAGTAAAAAGTGTAATAAATGCTTCCAAATCGGAACACAGCAATCATGCTGCATCTCTCAAATTATTAAACCAACAAAAGTTGTTAATTGAAAATCGCCCTAAATAGAATGTTGCAAGCAGTGACAGACCAGAAACTTTGGTTTATGGGAGAAAAATCTATACAAAATAATGTTGGAGGGACAGTGACGGACCTAAGAATATTTATATTTATATGAAATACTACTATTAGAAGTAATACTCAAAGTATAATTTTTATATCTAGGTTTAGATTTTAAAAATATTGTATAACTTTCTCAACTACAAAAATACTAGTGAATCAATGAGATTAGGGGCAAATCATGCAACAAAATTAATGAAGCAATAATACAAACTACATATAATATTAATTACTACAAAACCTTGAAAGCTACCTTGCCCCCACTCTCTTAAACCTAGGTCTGTCCCTGGTTGCAAGTGTCAAAAACTGATTATCTTAGAAGTTTAAAAGAATCTAATTTTGATCACTCCTATATATGATATTATTTTAAAAGCTTAAACCATTACACTTAGTTTTGAATGAAAGAGATAATCATTTGGTTTACGACGAAAAATAAACTGCTTGTTCATGCCAGGAAGACACGAAATTTTCATTTATTGAATAAAATCAAAGTTATGTAGAAGTAGTATTTTTCATAGATTTTTGCTAACCAGTGTCTTAAGACACTAATTAAAAAATTAAAATAGAAAATATTGAATAAAATAATAAAACATCTAATATTTTGAAATTTTAAAAAATATTTAATAATTTAAAACATTTATTAAAAGATATTAAATATTCTTCAAACGATGTCTTTAAAACACTTATTAGTACTGCGTTTTTCATTAAAGCCAAGTACCAAATGGTAATGTCAGGATCATAGCACTAGTTTCCTGAGGGTGGGCCTCCAAGCTTCTTAAATATGTATGGTCAGCATGGGCAGTGCAACTTTGTCATTGATATGTCAACAACTCAGAATGGTCCCCCAAAGCCAATTCCCCACACCATTTAACCCGATTTCAACAAATCGATCTATGTGGATTGAGTATGGTAAAGGCATTCAGTCATTCTTTAATATCTTTTCCTTTTAGTTTTTTTATTTTTTTATTTTTTTATGTCATGTTCATGTAGATAAGAAAATGAAACATGTTCAAGGCAATAAATGAATCATTGGATTTCAAAAATTAAAATATATTGGATTGCTAGAATCTCAGTTAATGTTGCAAATTATATAAGGACACAAAAAGAAAGAGGTTAACATACCATATGCCTGTGGATCACTAACGAAATCCAAATGCATTGCGAAGGCATTTGCAGAAATAAAGACATCTGAACCAATTTCAGCGTTGAGCTGGTTAAGCAGTTGGACGAGTTGAGGATTGAACAAGTTAGTAGCTCGTTGCAGATCAGCCGCACATTCTCCGTTTCTGCTATGCATGGCCAATTCTGCTGGCACACAACCTAATGGTCCCGTGCCTGTGACCAGAACCCGTCGTGCTCCCAATTCATATAGGTTCTGCATGCATTTAATTTAATGATACAAGACACAGCAAGAATTCTTAGTGCCTGAAATTGGAGTTCGAAAAGAAGGTGAGAGAGAGAGAGAGAGTGCATTAATTCTCATGGTTGCCGACACACTGTATCTTGGGTGATAGAATTCATGACGATTTTAATATTAAACGGCAGAATGCTGGCTCACTTCAACCACCAATTGTGTCCCACCATAACTCTTTAGCCTCACACAGTCTACATGTCTATCATATGAAATATCCAAACTTACTATAGCATTGAAAAAGTTGATATTACCATCATGTATTTTTTTTTTTTAAAAGTACATAATGGTCTCCTAAATTTTTAGCATTTAACCATATTTTAAAGATAATTTAAATATTAAAATAAATTGTAATAGCTCTCACTGTTTCAATACTATATAATTAGACTAAAATTTGTATGTTCCATAAAATGATACATTTCCATACTTACTTTAAGTGTAAGTTTTGACATGTTTACTTTATTAAATAACTTTTTATTAAAATTGAATTTCATCGTTTTATTAATTAGATTAGTTAAATTCATATTTTTTTAAAAGTTATCAAACTGTGCAAGTATATAAGACTTACACTTGGAGTAAATAGTTTTTACCTATATGTGTAATATTATTTATATCCCCACTCCAATTTTGTTCTTTTATTACATTATTTACATTTTAGGTTATCACAGTCTTTATTGGGTGAATTTTAAACAAATACCAACTTGAAATAATATTTATTGTTAGAGAACAAATCATTATATTGTTGTACTAGGGAGATGTTAAATAGGATAACCATGACTAATTCCTCTATAAACATTATTTTAAAAGTTGATCCTCGCCAATTTCCCCTTCTTTTTTTCTTTATTTTTTTAAACATTCCTAGCCTATGTCTTTTATGGTGACGTGGCCCACGTATTAGGAGCAGCCGTAATGACCCAAAAAGTGTAATGTAATACTAACAATGATAGTAATACAAGGGAAGTAAAAGGATAGCAATACCACAAGAATTTTGCGGTACTCGGAAATGAGGAAGACAACATAGTCTGGGAGAGCAAATTCGCGAGATCTTGCAGAGAAGGGAACCAAGTAATAGTTATTGACAAAATCATTGCCACCTAAGGTTATGAGGACCAATGCTTGGTTGACTAGTCGTTGAGCCTGCTCTTCTCCAATTAGTACACTCACCCTCTGCTGATACTGTTTAAAGTACTGCAATTGGGTGGTAATTCGGATTATGTTTATCTGCAAACGTAGATAGATAAATAGATAACAGTTTAACGGTCACATTGCTTGTTCTAATCAAAAAGACAAATTTAAGATATCAAGTAAAATAAAATGAACAAGAAGATGCCCCTAACTTGGCAGTTTCTGAACTTCAGTCAGCAATAATAAAATTAGTTCATATATTGTCGTAATAATTTGGGACAAACTTGTGTAGGCTTACAAATTGAATTCCAGTGTCGTTGAGAATTCCAATCCCAGCAGAAGCAAAGTTGGCACCAACGAGTAGCCTCTCACCATCGAGCTCTTGACTCAAATATGGTAATGTGGGTTCTGAGCCAATTTGCTCACCTACATGCATCATACACTTCATATATGTAGTTTACAGGAGATCAAAGACACCATTGAAACACCCCAAAACAAAAGACTGAGATGAAAGCTACTGAAACTAAATTAAGTATATATATATATATAAGAGCACCCAACTGATAAGGTCAGGCATGTTGAGGCCATTGGAGAAACGCCCAGAGGCTCGATGAGTTGGGGAATCAATGCCATAAGGATATGAGTCGGCACGGGCAGTGGTGGCTAGGTAGTTATTATTGCCATTGTCCACGAGTGAATCGCCAAAAACAAAAAAAGCTCGTGCCTCAGCTTGTGGAGCAACAATGCTCCAGGTGATCAACAGACATACAAATATGAATATAGAAGAAACAACAATCCTTCGGTTGTTTTCGTCCATGGGAGTGTCTCCAAAAAACTTCAGATTATGGCAAATTTACTCCTTATGTCTGTAACTAAGATCCTGCATCTGAACAAGAAAGTATTAAGTTAGGAGTGACTTTATATAGAGCTCATTGTTGTGATCTTTATTGTGCCGAATTTAATAGCTTCTGCTACCACTAGTAGATCGATAAAGAAAACGAACATAATAAAGAGAGACCTACTAGAATTTATAGAGCTTCAATTATTTTTGCCGGTGTTACTGTGTGTTAAATGTGCCATGGCCTACAGCTAGCTGTTCTTCACAATCTATGATGCTCGGTTAATCTAAAATTAGAGACATATCTGCATCGTTTCAGTATCTGGTATAGATACACATATAATATTCTGTATTCTTATTTTTGTTATTACCCTTAAAATAATATTACTTGAAAAATTCGAAATATAAATTCATGTCCTGTTCTCACTTATTACTTCCCTTAAATTATATTCTCACTCTGACAATTTTGTCATTTTCAAAATCATAGTAAATTAATGAAAAATTTCATTAATTTTAAAGTTTTTTTATATTTATAAATATAAATTTATTTTATTCAATATACAATTTTTTATACCCATATTTTATTTTTTAAAAAAAAATTAATGTATTTATATATTATATTAGATACTAATACCTATACCGGTATAACATAATTCACAATGCTTATGTCTTTTACTTGCTTTTGTCATTAATGTCACGGTGTCACATCATAATGATTATTTAAAGTAAGTATATATTTTGATTTTCTAAATATTTAAATGTCATTAATTTAGTTTTTAAATAATTTTTTTACATAAAATTAGTCTTATTAAAAATTTAATTTAATGTCAAAAAAATGATAACTAATTTAATGTTAAAAATTAACATTAAAAATCTATTTTATTATATTTATTATTAAAAAATCTAACTAATAACACATATCTCTTTACTAGAAAAAAAATGACTATTTCCTCTTATTACTTACCTACTTTGCTTTGTGTCTTACTTCTGCAAGCACTGCTCACTGCTGGCCCGCTGGCGGTTCGAGCTATCAGCTTGTTAGAGATAATTCCCTTTAGAACGTTTGAAGGATGCATCCAAGTGATTGATTCAACTGAGTGCAGAGATATCTCTGGATCTCCATTGTATTCATACATAGGGTCTAATATGTATATCTGTGGAGCTCCCAGGGCGGTTCAATATTTTTGTATCTTAAAGCAAAATTATAAAATGAATTTTTTATACATATTAAACATAATAAATTTTTTATTTTAAAATTACTTTAATTCATATTTTATAATTAATTTATTATAATATATCTTTTTCAATTGATATATAATATAATAAATTCATTAAATCTTTATGAGATATTGTTATTCTTAAGTAAGATTTAAAATTATTTTTGAATAAAAAACCTGCTTGATCTACTATGAAGAAAGCAGAATTAAGAAATTGATATTAAAAATTATAAAAAAAAATTTTTTTATAGGAAATAATTAACTGTTGGTGTCTAATAAATACAATAACCATTGACATTAACTGAAAATGAAAAAAATAATTATACAATTAAAAAATATAAGAAGTAAGATACAATACAGATTTGCAAAGATGTATAATTAGAAACGTGAGAGAATATGTGCTTATGTAAACATTTTATCACTTATATTAAATTTTACATAATTTTATTAAATTATTAATATAATAATTATAAAATGGGGTGCCATGACTGATCCCCTATCTATTCATAAAGTCTAATAGCACCACCTTATTTTTTTTTCTTTTCTCTTTTTTTACTTGGAAGAAGATAATTAAAGATTTAGAACATGTTTAGGGAATGTTAATTCTTTTCTAAAATAATTTTTTAATTAAAATCTATTTTATATAAGATTTATTATGTTTGTTTAAAGTGTGTAAAATTGATTATAAGTTAAGATTATTTTTTCATTAACTAAAAATAATTTTTTTTAAAAATCTCGTTTTATTTGATTTCATATTATTTCAAAAGATTTAAGAGAGAAATACAATAAAATAACTTTTTCAATCATTTCATATGTCTTTTGATAATTTAATATATAAAAGAGATTTTTTAATACAATTCAAAGAAAACTCTTTATTTTAAAATCAATTATGAATTAACATATCAAACATAAATAATTTTCTTAAAAATTAATTATACACATAATCAATTTTTTAAAAAAATTCACAGTTAATCTAAAACACACACTGGCTTTGTTTGGATTAGAAGAGAAATAAAGTAAAAAGAAATAGAGAGAAGAGAAGTAGAGTAAAAAATGAATAGATTTTTAAGTTGTTTAGATTAAAAGAATTAGAAAATAAATAAGAAAGAAAGAAAATTAAATTTTATTGAAAATACATATTTGCCCTTATTTATTTATAAAACAAAAAAAAGAAAGATATATTAGTCAAATTTTTACCTCTACCCATTTTTTCTCTATTTCTTTTCATTTTAGAAGAAAAATAAAAAAATTATTAGATCTACTATTTTTTTCTTTTTTATTTCTCTTTTAACCAAATAAAAGAATTTATCTATTTCTCTTATATTTCTCTTTCTTCTATTTATCTTAAAACAAACAAAGACTTAAAAGTACATTAAAGAGGTGAAGAAAAATAAAGGCGGGGTGAGGGAAGGAAAACAGCTTTAAAGAACAATTAGAAAGCTGACAATAGGGATAACAAATTAATTGATCAGTTCATCTGACATAGTTTCCAAAGCCTGCCATATAATGGGGGGAACTGTAGATTGAGTAGGCTGGAATTAACTCTACTACTTTTTCAATTCCTGGCCTGTTGCTAACAAGATCATGTGAACGATCTTAATCATGTAGCTCCAGTTTGGTTGTGCTTGCTATGAATGTCATGAGATAATAAATGGATTGCTAAATGTTGCGTGGCACCGTTTACTGTCATCATATAACTTTGAACTAGACAGCCTTTCCATCAAATATACAAAACGTTGTGGGTTTTTTTTTTAACTCAAACTATACCATTTTAAGTGAAGCAAAAAAAAAAATTAGAGAAAAATGTATAGAAACCACTTAAACTTTACCTCGTTTTGTTGTTGGCACTATAAATTTTTAAATTCAGATAAAAAATTCTTAAACTTTTTAAATCTTGTAAATAAATCTTTTCATACACTAATTAAGTTAAAATTATTCATTATGTAACTTATACGTATTAATTAATATACATGAAAATATTTATTTTTTAATATTATTTTTTTAAAAAAATTAAAAATATATATTTTTATATTTAATTTCTATCTCTAAAAATAGAAAAATATCATATAATTTGAAAGAAATTAAATTAAAAAGGAAAAAATATTTTAAGTTTTTTCTAAAAAAATATATGAACAAATTAGATATTATCATTAATGTTAATAAATACTTACAAGTTACCTAATTAGTGATTTTCGTTTAACTTATATATAGATAAATATATTTATAAGTTTTGAAAAGTTTAAAGATGTCTTATTTGAATTTAAAAATTTATAGTAATTATTTCAAAACAAGTTAAAATTTAAACATTTTTTCCAAAAAAGTAAAATAAAACTATAATGTTTGGTATCTCTTATGGGAAAGTTGTTGAACACTATTTATACTGTCAATAAACGATACTACATCACGTTTAACTATTCATGTGGACAATTTTGTTAAGTTATTAATTGACAAATTTTTGAAGGGACAAATATAAAATAAATTTATTTTTCAGTAAATAGATTTTTAAAAAATTAATTGTTAATGACTAAACTGAAATGGACCTCATTGGTAAGAAATTAATAAAAATAGAATTTTAGTCACAGATAATGAAGGGAGCTTTTGGGGAGTGTTTAGGTATTGTGAAGGGAACAACAGGAGTAACTAGCATTTGAGGTTTGTTGGGTTTTTCGACTGATTGAAATAATAAGAATCAACTAAGATTTTGGAAGGAGAATTTTTTTTATTATGTTTGCCGAAGAAATCTAATTTGGGCAGTTAATAATAATAATAATAATAATAATAATAATAATAATAATAATAATAATAATTATTATTATTATTATTATTATTATTATTATTATTATTTTAAAATTTAATTTTGGATTTTCTTAATAACAAACTATATGTATATACAATGGTTGGATGGAATAGATTCTAAACACCTTAGTCACCCCTAACTTAATTATCAGTTCGAGACAGAAGTTATCAGTAACTTTATCATTTCGTTTTATTTTTTAATATAAAGGCGGAATTTAACTTATAACTTCATGTAAATTATTCAAATCTCTCACTATTAGTCTACTCTTTATAACTTTTTTTTTGTTTCTTAATAAAATGAGTAACGAATCTTAATTAAATAAAATATAAGAAAAGTTTAATAATGAATTAAAAATAACTTATAATCAACTCTATAAAGAGACACTTTGCGAAAAAAAAGTCCCACGGAGATGTGAGCAAGATTGGTCCTCTCAGGATTGGTCTTAAGGTGATTTCTACGCTATAGGTAAGGCTGACAATGAGTCGAGCCAGCTCGTGAGCTTGTTCGTGATTTAATTCGTTAACAACTTAATAAGTTGATAATTTTGGTTTGTTTGTTAAATGAGTCGAACTTGAGTTTTCATATGTTCGGCTCATTAACTCATGAGCTGGCTCGATATATGTATATAGTCATTTTTTACAAATAATAATGCTTTAATTTAATGTATATTAACATTTTATTTTATTTTTTTCTAACTAAATTATTTTTTAAAATAAATATATGTAAAAAATAAAAAATTTATTGAGATACAAATTCGAATATAACTCATTGAGTAGTACAAGCTTAATTAATACAATGCTCGATATTGGCTTATTGAGCTTAAATAGCTCGTGAACTCAAAGTAAGCTGAGCTTGAATCAAGAAAATAAGCTCGATTTTTTCATAAGCTGAGCATGAGCTAGGCCTGAGTTGGTAGCTAACATTATTTCACCAAAAAACGACGTTATTTTCATTCATGGAAAGCTAAATGTAAACTAATAACGTCATTTTTTGGATAAAAGAATCTAGTCAGCAACTAATTCAATGTCACACTGACAAAATAAGGATGTTACATTACCCTTAATAGTAACATCATCATTTTCATTCAGTGAATAACGGATATACAGACGAAGAAACTAAATTAAAATGAGTTGATAAGCGTTAGGGACTACATTGAAAATATTAAAATTTCAAGGACGAAATTGATAATAAAATCAAATGTAAAAGAAAAAAAATAAGATTTTAGTTCAAAAAAAAAAAAAGGCATAACAAACATAGGAAGGCCGGTAGTTGGAAATTACCTAAAAATGTCAAAAGGCTTGATGGGTGAAAAGTCTTAAAAAGAGAGAGAAACAAGTAAATTATACTATTATAAGAAAAAAATGTTATATATATATATATATATGAAAAAACTTGGAAACGACTACATTTAGTAATTTGCTTAAAAATATGACATTATCATTGAGGTTAAAAGAAATCCTATCACTTTCTCAACATTAGCACTGAATTCCTTCTTTGGAAGGAGGTTTAAAATGGAGGCATTGCAGAACACATGTTGATGTTGAGTCCAATGGGTGAAACTCATAATTGGATAGTTCTGGTTAATGACGACAGGTTTGGTACATGGGCTAGGCACAGCCCAAGAGAGTTGAAAAATCATAAACCTATAACTACGTCTATGCTTCACATTTGACCAAAATAAACAAATAGTGCAAATATTACAAACCCAATTCCACGACTGGGATGGGGCAGTGGCCCAAAAAATTATTAATGTTAATGCAGTACCCAGCAGCGACTTTATATGAACACATGGTGAGGACCACCGTATCTGAAAGCCTCAGCAACAAATGTCCCTCTCACCAATGATCCTTCAACCATTTGCTCTGCACCCTCTGCGTGATTGGGACCTCACAGGTTAACAATTTGTTGGCTGCTAGAGGAAACAAAATAAGGAGATGCAAAGTTGCAATTGGCAATTGATACCTTGTCTCAGGCTCTGGCTTTTGATTTTTTTGTATTAGAAAACCTTTTCGGCTTAGGCCCAACAGGTTAGATTTCTAGAATACGGTAAAATTTATCGGACCTAACATACTTCTTGTGTTTCTTTGATTTTACTTTTTTTTTTTTTTTGCCTAGGCTTAACATGTTAAATTCTTACACGGGTAAACTTTTATAATAGTAGATATAGTCATAATAATTCAATAAAATAGGTCCTCTAATTTTATTTTCTTTTGTTGAGAACAACATAATATTTGATGAAAAAGGAGATGACATATGAGTAAATCTAAATTAATCTATCAATTTATTAAATTGACAAATAACATCATTTTTATTTAGAAGAAAAAAAAAACACTAGGCCTATTTCACTACACTGACTTTCCTAGTTCCATTAACAATACAACGACACATGCTTGTTTGGGTAACAACATTACTCCTGCATGTCATCATCATGACCAGTTTCTTCTTGGGAGTGTTTATGGGCCGGGTTGAAAATAATTTCGGTTTTGACCTGAAGTTTTGATTGAGTCAATTTTTATGGCCTAGACCTGATCATATTGAGATCTGGGCTGAGTCGGGTCGAGACCAAACCAACTCAATTAAGATACAAAAAATATTTTTTTTGTAATGTTTTGATTATGTTCCCTTTATTTATATAAATTTACTTATATCTATTACTTTTTGTTCATGTTAAGATCCAATTTAATTGATAATTACATAATAAGTGAAGGACATAATAACTAAAATTATAGAGAGTTACAATATTGGATTAAAGTCTAAAATTTAAAAAAATGTCACAATAATATATAGGAAAAAATGTTAAAAAATTATAATTTATTTAATATCGGGACAGAGATGGAGTGGCTTCAAGGGTGACCTGAACTCGACACAAAAAATATATCAGATCTAAAAAGAAAGACTCAAACACTTCATACCAGGACCGAAGTAGGTAATCATGATAAACATATTTTATATGCATAATTTAGCACCTCTCATTGGTCTATTCTTATGAAATTATTGCATATATGAAGTGAAAATTGCATAATTACTCATATATTGGTTATGTTGTTACAAATTGAGCAGAACACCCGAAGGACTATTCAAAGCAGTTATTGAACTAAAATATCATGAACTTGGATGTTGATATCAGTATAGCTCAAACAGAAGAGAAATGAAGACCTAAACTCAATGAATTTTGGGTTACATCAAATTCAGGACAAATTAGAAAATTCCTGCTCAAACCTATACTCGGTTATTTGGTGATTTCTCAAGATCTAACCGTTGGATGTAGCTGAAATTTTGATATGTCATGCATGACATAATTCTCTATGAATTTCATGAAATGAAGATTTCCAGATTAGCACCGGAAGTAGGTCAAAATTAGGCAACAAGTTGGTGGCTGTCATTATTGATATAATCTGAGTAGTTTCGGCAAAATGGTCAGAGCTCAAGATCCAACCGTTAGATCTGGCTGAATTTTTGACATGTTTTTCATGACTGCATGTGCTACAACTTTCATGAAGAGAAGATTTCCAAATTTTGACAGGAGCAATGACGAAATTGGTAATCTTCGGAGCTGAAATTTCAACCCATGTGCAAAGAGATTTGACAAAATTGTAATTGAATAGTTCTAACCTTTGCCTATAAAAGAAAGGCATTTGCCACACTTAAGGGCATCCCATTTCTGAATTCTCTCATTGTAGTTTGAGTTAGGGGTGAAACTTTGATAAATTGTGAGATTTATACTTTGATTTCAAGGTTAGATCTTCCAATTTGTTTAAAGTAAATCCCAAAGCTCTTGTAGTTTGTATAATATAATCTTCATCTTATTCAAGTTTCTTCATCTTGATGTCTAGTTAAGGTTCTTCCTAGAGTTAGGGGTGAAGCTTTGATAAATTGTGAGATTTATACTTTGATTTCAAGGTTAGATCTTCCAATTTGTTTAAAGTAAATCCCGAAACTCTAGCCCGTTGTGTTCTTGTTAATACCAACAACCACTTTCATTTCTATTATGCTTTTCACTTGTTCTTTTGTTTCCTTTAATATAATGAGTAGCTAAATTTCTATACTAAGATTGCAATTTGAACTCACACGTAATTTGATTCGTTTATCATATCCAAGAGTATGTTGATTATCTTGAATTGTTTATCTTACTTGTTCTTAATACTTTTGATTAATTGGCCATTAATTAAATTGAATTGATAAACCTTAAGCAACTTGACAAAGGGATTTTGGTTTTAGATCTAGGTAAGATAACATATGATCTTTGTGCGAAAGCCTTGAGTTTATATAGGATAGACATATACCTATATGACATATGTAACCATTAATGAAATCGGAACTTAATGAATTCTTGATTATTTGATAGACATAGACATATAGTTTATCATTAATTAAGGATATTTCTATTTGACCATCAAAAGAGGCTTATAAATAAATTGAGGATTTCTAGTTAACAATTCAGATAATTAATTGATCTTAGATAGAAGTAAGAGAATCAAGTAAAGTGTGAGGAATAATTGCAATCCTAGGCTTGGTTAATTTGATCATTAAATTCTTCTTCTTGTATACTTTAATTTTTAATCTTTCATAACACTTCCTCTTATTAAGTTGTTTAAATAAGATTGAGTTTTGTAAACTTTTAATAGATAGTTAAATTTAGAATTAATCCCTGTGGGTTTGACACTTCTTACTATTATATTACTTGATTTGCGATAACGTATACTTGCGTTCTGATTTATCACATCAAATCAACACCCCTAGTTTCCTCTATATAATTTTTTTGCCAAAACGTATTAAATCAGAAACAGAATGTTGCAATACAAGCATTATCAATCCCAAAGAGTACAATGAACAATACGGGGAGTCCATGTCTCATTACAAAAAAATAAAGACGCATGGAAAATGAGAGGGTTGGGTCTACAAAAGCCAAAGAGCCATGGTTCAGGAAGGGAAAAGGATTAGACTACTATAATGATGTGAATCAATGAAGTGCAAGATTATATGCTGCTAGATAATTAGTTAACACTTCCAGATTTGTAAAGTTAAGATTGATAGCAAGCTATAATAATCCACAGCTCTGCTTGAAGTGTGGTTCCCCATCTAGCCTCTTTTGACAAAACCAGGAATCCAATTCGAGTTACGATACTACTTAATTTGATGAGTCTTCTTTAAGAGGAGATGGCCTATGATACTCTTGTATAGTTTTCAAGCTGCTAGTTCCAGCCTTCTTTAAGAGGAGTCCAAGAAATTAATTGAGTATGTGAACAAACCGTTTTCTCTTCATTATCATGACCTTAATTGGAAGTAAAATTATGCAGCAATAGAGTAATTATTGCAAGTCAAAACTTGAAAGGCCATGTACAAGAAAGAAAATGCCTTTTTCCCAATTCATGCCAGATTTTCACTCATAAATGATACCATATCGCTTCTTTCTCTTTTATCAAAGCATACCAATCTTTTATTATCAAAAAAAAAAAAAAGCATACCAATCTTTTCCTTTTCGGCTGAGTATATCATAATATCACGCCTTTATTTTAAACCAAAGGATAAAAATATAAAAAGAAAGAAAAGAATGTAACAAAAAGAAAGAAAGAAGAGAGAGAGAGATTTTGGGGATATTGCCACGCTTTCCAATATTAACGTACTGAACTTATCGTGAAGAATAATACTATCCAGAAAATTATTTTTGTATTTATACTCATCTATAACAAAAGGAGATTATTGATAAAATATTTATTAGAAAAAAAGTTACATTTTTTTTAACAGAACCCCCACATTTTTTTGTACTAGAAATTGCCTTTTTATGTGGATTTTACAACACACTCTATATGCCTCTAAAACATAAATTGACAAAAATATTTTAAAAAGTAAATTCTACCTTTTCCACGATGACATATAATAAAAAAAGTAAAAAAATGTAATGTAATCTAGTCCTCCTTATTTTATTATTGTCCATTTTTTTTATCTGAAGTTCTTTATATAGTTGTTCTTAAGTTTTATAAATGCTGAAACTAATTTCAAATTTGGTGGACGAAATAAGAAAGGAAAGCCGGTAGTCATAGGGCAAAGTTTGTTTGCTACAAACTTGAGTAGTGATTGTCAAGGGAGAGCCATGCATACATATCAAAAGAATGACTTGATAACTAAAAGAGTATGGATTAATGTATGTTTCTGGTGCTGACGACTCAAGTTTTAACTTTAAATTCACATTTAAAGTAATTTATTTTTTTAAAAAATACACCAAGTTAATAATGCATTATTAAAATTGTCCAAAAAATAATTTAGTTTCAATTAATGTAAAAATTGACGTTAAAATACTCTTACTAAAAAAAATGATGGCTCATGATGTACATAATGAAGATTAGAATTTGCATCAAATCACTTATATATATATGTTAATCCATCATAAATCATGAGCATACAAAAGAAAATACGCATACAAAAAAGGCACAACAAGTCTTGTGAGAACAAAAAGAAGGGAGAACCAGTGAAAGGTATTCCAAGATTCCACCAAGTAATGCCCATAATTTCTTCGCCTTACAAACCTAGACTAGACTAGGACAAGGACTAGGACTAGAACTAGGAGTAGCAGTTTGATACTCGTGCACTAGCAACTTTTGTTTTATGCTTTTCATTTTTTGGGGCATGTCACTTTCCATTTCTAATGCTGTAGCCGGATGACCAATCAATCATCATGCATCATGCCATTTCTAATAGACTCTTCCACACATGCACAACAGCACAAAATTAAATTTATTGCTATTGTTAATTATTTATTTATATTTTATTCTAATTAATTATAATTAAAAAATTTAAATACTTTTATTGATATTTTACTTAAATTATCACTTGAGTTACAACTTTTAAGTATTTTACTTATACTCATTAAAATTAATTCTAATGACATAAAAATATAAATTTACCAAATTCACTGTTATTTAATAAATTACAATAATATTAATGAGTGTTGGTTCAATTCACATAATGGAGTTGCTTTCATACAATATTTTTTTTGGTTCAATTCATAAAATCAAGTGTCAGATGTAAAAGTTTTGTCTTTTATTTTAATAATTTAATATTTAAAAGTCATTTTAATTTATGCTTATCTAATAGCATTGTCAAATATAAATGAATTATTTTATAATGAATTTATTAACATTAATTAATTCTCATAAACTCTAATTCAAGCAAACATTTAACAGTCTAATAATCAATAAACAATAGCAAAAAAAAAATCAATTAATCAGTAATTAATAAAAAAATTGAAGTTATTATGTGGCATGTGATGCGACTTTCACTACTCCTGACGACTTCGCGCAACGGTATATCCGGATCGCCGTTCCCGCGAAATGCGTGTATTCTTTTTTTTTCTCTACAAAAAGACAATAATTAAAAATGAATATAATAATTCACCTTTTGTGATTCATTTAATAAATTGAATTTCGTGTATATTAATCTTATTTGTTGTATAAGACTTTAAATTTTATTAGAAATATTTTATTATTATCATAAAATTAATTTTATTTGTAATATAAGAATTTAAATTTCATTAAAAATATCTTATTATTATTACAAAATTGACATTCAAACAGAACTAATTTTATATTTAAAGTGTGTGAAGAAACGTTAAAAATAAATAAATAAATTAATAAATTAATAAAAGGAAAATATCCCTCAGGTCAGCAATTCTCGTTAGACAATATACGGCAATAGTGTCGCATTCAGAAATCGGTGACGCAAAAGGGCCCCACACTCCTCAACATCGGGATTCGTGACAGCGAAAATAAGTCTCCCAGTGGGACCCACTCTCTCTTCTTTTCACCGAAAATGAAACGGTCTCACTCTCACTCTCACTCTCAGTCTCACTCTCACTCATACTCTCAGTCCTCAAGGCTCTGTTTGGCGCGCTCTCTCTCTCTCTGTAATCGATTTTCTTTTTTTCTTTTTTTATCTGAGAAAGAAAAAGCGTGCATAATATACATAGGAGAATACGAAGATGAATGAATTGAAGAAGAAATAAAGAAAGAACGATGATGGTTGATTTCCCCAGCAGCAATTCTTTACTTGGCTTCTAATGTACGTCCGTTTCACATCACGTTTTGGATCTTTCTGGGGATCATTGCTGTCACACCCACATTTCTTTTTTTCTTCTATTTTTGTTTTTTTTTTTTTTGGTAAGTTCTGTTCTTGATTCCTTAGAAACATTGACATAGCGTTGGATTTCGATGCTACATTTTCCATTACTGTCTTCTTCTGGGGTTGTTTTTTATTTGTTATTTTTTTTAATTTTTTGAGGCTGTTAATGTGGAGGAAATGAACGGAAAAATCGAATCTTGGGGTGAAAGGAAACAACTTGATCTATGTGTTTGCTTGTTTTCGTTGATCGGGAACGTGGGTTTTGTTGCTCTTGCTTTTCTGCGAAAGAGGGTATCTTACTATTTTGTTGTTCTTGTTACAGCTTTCTCGGCAGCCAAACAGAGCTCTAGCTTCGTAATACTTTTTCTGATATTGTTATAAAATTTGGTTGTTAGAATCCATCGTTTTCGTCATTAATCAGCTCACAGATATCAGTCAAAGTGTTGCATAGTATTAGCCTATTTATGTAGTTACGTATAGTTAGCATCGAATTTAGAAACCCCGTGTTTTTGGTTAATAGTTAGTGCAAATAAGTCCACTCTTGTCTCTGTTTTGGGAGTGGGGAGTAGATATCCATCATCATTTCGTTCGTTGAATTCTGCACCAAAAAAATTTTGTTCATTGAATTAGAACGTGGGATGATTTAGGCAAGTCTATGTGCTTTTCCTTTTGTACAATACATTCAATTATTTCACTCTCACGTGGCTTTCTGCCATAATTCTTTCTGGACAATGTCAAAATCATGTTTTCAGTATCAATATTAATATTTATGTTCGGTGCCATGAAAAAACAGTATCCCCTTTTATGTGATAATTTTTTTTCCTCCAAAGATCTTTTAATTGTTGAATATGTCATGGCTCTACATATTTTTCACACGAACAATGTCTGTCGTGGCTTGAAAGTGAAACCTTGTCTCCAGATTTTTCACACGGACAATGTCTTAATAAGATTTTTTTTTTCTATATATATTAAGCTATTTACTTGTCTGATGTTCAAAAATGCAATCTGTGAGATATTTTGTTCTGCTTATCCATTCATATTGGGTTCAGAAAATATAATTTCATAGTGTAGCTGCCTTGTTTTGTTGAATTGCTTATGATGCCTTAAACGTTTCGCCTTATATTAATAGAACTGAAAAGCCTTTTGCAAAGTCCTGACTCTCTTTTCATGGAATTGTAGCATTTTCACCATATTATTCGAAGTCTTTTTCTACAGCTTGTTTCTTCCCTGGCTTCGGAACTGGTTTAATTGTGAACATTTCCTGACAGATAACTGCCAGAGTAAAGGAGAAACTCCTCTGCAGCATGAGCTTAAAGGTGAAACTTCAGAGTGAAGTTTGAGTGTATATTGTGCCATGCCATTCAATATACTTCCAAGTAATGAGTTGTTGAAACCTGCTGAGGACATGGGATTTAGTTTAGAGCTCAGAAAGATCAGCTCAAAGACAACTAAGGAAAGTTCTGTATTGCCCCAATCAAATCGAGGTCCAAATGATCCAGATAAGTTGAAATCAAAGAATGGTGTTGGTCCACCACGCTATGATCCCAGGCAAAAAGCAAAGCAGTATGCAGATGGGAAGATTCAGAACCGGGAGAGTGTCAGGAGAAGTGCAACTCAAAGTGATGAGCTTGTCAAGCACATGTCTCATTTGCCAGGTTTTCTCCTGCGTACTGATAGAGGAGAAAACTTTCAAGAGAAGGCTTTGAATGTTGGTGTTCTAGATTGGTCTCGACTTGAGAAATGGAAGCACAAGCAAAATCATATCCCAGTAATAGCTAGCAATTTCACATCATTCAATAGCAGTGAATCATCATCAAGAACAGCCACCAAATCATCTGCTAGTGTTGGGGGCAATGAAAAACTTGATGATAAAAAAGGTTTGCTTTCTTCAGGTCTCAAGCCATCTTATAAGGAATGCCTTCCTGAAAGTGCCAAACTTCCTTTTCAGAAACGATTTCAATATTCTAAAACTGAAACTAAGATCATTGGTGATGAGCAGAGAATGACACCCTGGGAATTTGAGTCCTTTAGCAAAACTCACTCAGATATATCGCTTGGAAAGGAGAGGAGGAATGACTATGATAAAAGAACTACTTCACAAATTGGAAATTTTGCATCAAACTTGAGGCACCACGGGATCCCACATGTTCCTAATGAAAGTGCAAATGGTTGGGATGGTGAAGCTAAGCAGACCATGGATGGTTTGCAAGAATATAACCTCAAGAAAAAAGAAAGAAATCATAAGTCCAGCTCTGATATGGGACTTCCATCAGTAAAATCGAAAAACAAAGGGGTCTCATTCAGTTCTAAGAAAATGAGTTCCAGCAGCAGCAAAACCAAGAAAAAGGTGGATCATCAGTTGCAGGAGTCAAATCTTAACGTTGGAGGTAAACATTGCCTTAGCAAGCCAAGTAATATTGTGCTGCTTTGTACCCAAGAAATTCCCCAATCAAGTTCTTCAGATGATTTTCAGCTTTCTGAATTGAGAACATCATCTGATGAATTTTTTTCAGAATCAAGCCAAAGTAGTTTGTCATACGTTTCCCTTCCTGAGGAGATTTACACTGAAGATTCATGTTCTGAAATCCCACATTCAAGTGCACTGCGTTCTGTGGTTGAGCTTACTTCTTCTTCAGAAACAATGCAACACAGCATTAGTACTGATCTGGATATAGATCGTTCTTCTGTTGTGCAATCTCAAGATGCTTGCTTTGAAAAGGACTTGTTAGACATTAAGCTGAGAAATGAATGTTTTTTCAGTAATTTAAAGGAATCACTGGACCAAGAAACTACTGAGCTGACCACCCCAAGGGGCATGACTCCATCACACAACCGTCGGTTTAGCTTCAGCTTAAGTCGGATTGGGAGAAGTTTCAGTTTCAAAGAGGGGTCTAGTCTTCCACAATTTAGCTCTATGCATGTTAGTGCAAAGTCTGGTCCAGTGACGTCTGCATCTTCTGCTCGTTTGGATAATTCAAGCAAAGAGAAGGCAAATAGTCATAGTCATAACAGAACCAGGTCCAGCCCCTTTCGGAGATTGTTAGACCCTATATTGAAGCATAAGGCATCAGTCATACCCCATTCAGCTGAAAGCAGTCAGACACAAAAAGGAAGCATGAATTCAAGTAGCTTCACGACAATCAGTGTCAATGAATCACTGCATGCTGAAAAGAGGAAGGGATCATCCATTCAAGCCCTTTTGCAGCTTACAATAAAAAATGGAGTGCCTTCGTTTAAATTTGTGCTCAACAATGAAAGAATGATTCTTGTCGCTACCATGAAAAGTTTAGCATCACTGGAGAAGGATGATTTAGGCTGTTATTTTACGTTCTACCTCGTTAACGAAATTAAGAAAAAGAGTGGTGGATGGATAAGTCATGGAAGTAAAGAAAAAAGCCATGGCTATGCCTACAATATTGTTGGTCAGATGAAGTTTTCTAGCTCTAAAATCACTGAACCAATCAATCAGAACTCCAAGAGACAGTGTATGGTTAAAGAATATGTCCTATTGGGTGTTGAAATTGGTCAGACAGATCGTCAAGGGCCACCAAAGTACATCCAGAGCAGGGAGCTTGCAGCTGTTGTTATTGAGATCCCTTGTGAAAACTTAAGCCATGAAAGAATGCATAGTGATAATAATTTGGTGAACAAGGGATGCTTAAAGTGCTTGGCAGACGAAAGTTGCATGTGCAGAACAGGAGAAAATGATATCTCTAGTAGCACTACAGTTATACTTCCAGGTGGCGTACATGGTTCACCAAACAAGGGTGAACCTTCACCATTGTTCTATCGATGGAAAACGGGGGGATCATGTGATTGCGGGGGTTGGGACATTGGTTGCAAACTGCTTGTACTCTCTAACCAGAAGCAAAGTTCAAACATTCCTAAAAGCTCAAAACCTTACCATGACCGTTTTCAACTTTTTGTTCAGGTATAGCTTTTACATTTCTGCCTGAGGCCATGCTTGTATACAAATTATAAATATTGCTGATAGCTCATTTACGTATCATATCATCCTTGTCATAACTTTCAGGAAGGAGCTGAGCAAAACACACCCCTTTTCACTTTGTCGCCATTGAAGGATGGATTCTACTCTGTTGAATTCAATTCAACAATCACTCATTTACAGTCATTCTTCATTTCTGTTGCTGTTTTAAGCTGCCAGAAACTACCAAGTTCCTTGGAAATAAGTAGCATGCATGAAGAGATCCTTAAGCAACCCAGTTCCAAGAACAACAACAGACTTCAGGGGAAAGCACCTGTAAAACATACTCCAATTCCACCGCTCTCACCTGTTGGCAGAGTTTAATTTCCATAACCGGAGGATTTTTGTTGTTAATAGTTATAGCTCTTAAAGATCTTCAAGGAGCTGAGGAGTAGCTAGTTAATGCAATGCAAAACATTTCTCAACTTTCTTCTTTTTCCCTTTCATACATGCAATCCAGTAGAGTCCATTCCGCCAGAGTACCTGTTGTGTTGTAGCAGGTACCCTTGTTGTATTCGCTGTACCAAAGAACCACTTCCCCAACATCTTTGTACAAAACAAAACGTGACTAAATAAAACCAATAGTATTACCCAAAAAAAAACTGAAACTATAATATGCACGAGCAGAGTATTTGACACAGTGCCTTCAGAAATCCTCTCGCCAGTTCACAGGAGATTATTGGTGTGGGGATAAATCAAGTAAACAGTATGCGATGTCTCTCAGTTTTGACATCATTGCGAATGTCTACGATTGGAGATGTTTGCTTTAAAACTTGACCTCAAGCATTTCAATGGACTAAATTTTATATGTTTTTATGTTTCATGGTAGAGAATAGAGATTCGAATAGGATTATGTAAACCAAAGATTTTTTTTTACTTGGAATTAATTGGAAGAGAGATTGTATAGTTGTTTCGAAAGAAAAACAATTTATTTCCTAGCTTGAAGAGATGGTTTCTTCCTAACTTCAAACTATGATTATCCCGTCCTGATAACAAAGTGGTAGAACTTCTTTCTTATTAGTAACATATATCTTCCACCGTTTCACTATTTTATAACCTAAATTAGTTTTATTAACAGTTATTTAAATAAGCAATGTACATATTTGTTAAATGATTTTGATAAACTGGTTCAAAGTATATAAAATTGAATGATCACATAGTAAATTTATTTATAGGAAAACTCTAATTTAACCCTTTTAACTTTAGGTCATTTGCATTTTAATTTTGAAACTTTAAAAATGTACAAAACAACCCTTAAACTTCTAATCATGTGCGAAGTGGTGCTCCTAAGTTACAAAATCTGACGAAGAAAGTCACGCTCCACTCAAGTTAGTAGTTTTGGGAGGGTAAGTGACCACGTGCACATCACGTGACCATCTTGTTCCTTCTTCTTACCCTCTAAAAATCAATCAATTGCAGAAACCCTAGGCTGCAGAGGAAGAGAAAGAGAGGAGGACAAACAAGAAAGTTTGGGTGTTGCAAAAATGCGTGATACTCGATTTGTAGAGAGCTCATCGATTGTTAGTTTAATTTTGCAGATTTGCAAGTATCATGTTCCTTGTCATCTTCAAATTTAATGACTAAAAAGGAATTCTTGTAAGAGATTTTTTTGGTTGTGTATGGTATGGCTACCCATGTGAATAGCTGCAACTTCTTTGCTTGGAATGACTCACTTGTAACTTCATGGGTGGTGGTCGTCTTCCTCTCTCTCTCGCGTCCTCCTTAGTCTATGTTTTCTACAAATGATTGATTTTAGAATGTGAGAAAAAGGAACAAGATTGTCACGTGATATGCATGCAGTCACTTACCCTTCTAAAACTGCACACGTGAGTGAAGCTTGACTTTCTCCGCCAGACTTTGGACGAATGTCATTTTAGAGAACAAATCATTTTTGCACACTATTGAAAATTTGAGGATCATTTTGCACATTTTTAAAATTTTATGACTAAATTAGATATGACTTAAAGTTGAAGGAGATAAATTGGAGTTTTTCCTTTATTTAATTTTACTTATTATCTATATATATTAAAATTAAAACATTTAGAAAATTATTTTTTTCACACAATTAACACAATAATAATTACTTATAAAAGTAAAAAAAAAACTCTCTAAATGCTATAACAGATTCCAAAATAACATAAGATAACTTTTTGTTAAGCTAGCATTATAAAAAGTTGTTTCATAGAAGAGTAAACCAACAAAACTATGTCTTTTTGCTTAACATTCCAAATATTAATATAAAAAAATTAGGAGTTATTTGATTCCATTTAATAAAAATCTTAGGTGTAAATTAAAAAAATTAGTCATTAAACAAAAAATTGAAATTCAAAAAGCTATTTCTATTTGATAATAAACATTTGATTAACATGCATATATTTGTAAAATTTAATGAGTTACAATTTTTAACATGTAATTATATTTACTTTAATAGCTATTTAATTGAGAAATTAATAAATTATTGTTACCAACTAGCATTGGTCCGAGTGGAAAGGGTTTGAGCTCCTTAAATATCTTGTCATGATTTTGATCATTGGGGCAGTGTGTATGGAAAAAATATTATTAGGAGGGGTCCCCGCTTCTTGCGTCTGACAGTACCTCAAGGGATTAGTTTCTTGATAGTAATGAATCATTTGAGAAGGGGAGTTGAATTAAGTGTTACTAAAACGAAATTTTCTGCAATATACACAAAAACTCAAAACACAGTAGAGATTAGCTGGCTTATTAGTGACAGTGAGTTAGCTTATCAAAGTCAGAATTTGAAACTGAGCATGCGATACAAGTTTGAACATCAACAAATAAACATTCACACACAAATGCAGTAAATAAATGGTTAAGAAAGAGCTTGCACAGCGAAATTTATACTGGTTCGGCCCAATGTGGAACCTACATTCAGTCCTCAGTAAAACTGAGATTTTTTTATTATCAACCAAGTGTTCATTGATCTACCCTAACCTCTTCAAGCTAGATACAAGTAATTTTATCCACCCTAGCTTCTCAAAGCTAGAAATGAGTAGTTTTGATCAACCCTAGCCTCTCCAAGCTATGAAACAACACACCTTCAATAGGTTTTACAAGAAAACAGAGTAAAAACTCTCTTACAAAGAGTTGGATATACAATTATACGCTCAACATAGATTTACAAATGATTATGAGTAAAGCACAAATAATTTTGTTTTTCTTATCTTTTTCCCTTCTCTTCTTCTTCTTGTATTTCTGGAAAATGGTGGGTATTTGTCGGCAGCCTTAAATTTGAACGTTGCAGCAGAGAAGGACGTTGCAGTACTGTACCAGCAGCACAAATGCTCAATTTGCAGCTAGTGGGTGTGTAGTGTCCTTTTTCTCTTTTGTGTCTGTCCTTCCTTTTTTGTCTGGTACTATCCAAGCATATTCAGAGGATATTCCAATGGTTTGGAAGCTTGGGAATCTTTCTAGAATCATTTTCTAAAAAACAGTGTACAACAGAGTGTTTTTAGGTTTCAAATACGAGCCAGCTCATTTGCCTTCATGAGTCAACTCATTCGTGTTTTCCAGCTTTGTTCCCTGAGCAGACCAATTTTGATCATTAGTATGCTCTTCTCTGTCCATCCATCAGCTATTTTCAGACTTTGTGAGCTTGTTTATCTTGAGAATGTCAACATTAATGCTTTGATAAATCTGCACTAATCTTTTAACTAGGATCAAGTGTAAGCAATCATTGTTAATGACAAAGTAATGTTTGTAATTATCATAAAATAAATGCTAACAAGTAACTTTGGGCTAACATTTCTTGCCTTTCAGACAAAAAAAGACTATTGTTAAAAATTAAATGAAATCAAACCAACTATAATTGAAATTTGAATTTGAATTGAAAAATATTATTCATAATTATAATTAAAAAATCTATGAAATTCAATTTCTAATAGTAATTTTAGAAGTTATTAAGAAGAAGTTGACATGCAAAGTAGAAAGAAACAAATGAGAAAAAAAGACTCATTTATAGTTGACATATGCATGAGGGGCTAGCAATTTTGGAAGAAAAAAACTTGATGTATGAGTGATACGCGGCCTTGATGGAACTTGAATGGACTCTCTTTTATAATATTACTATATTAATTAACAACATTGCAATGTACATGATAATATAAAAAGTTATATTATATATAATAAATAATAATGAAAATTCATATGTCTTAAAATTATTATTCAAAGAAATTATGATTAATGAAGTTTTTAAGTATAATTTGTTTGACAAAATAAGATACAATATCCTCAATCACATATAGGTAGTACATTGAGATAATTATTGAGAATAAAATAAAAAATGAAAAGACTATCATAATAAGAAATTATCTTTACTATAGTAATCAGATCTCTCCTAAAATTGATCATTGATTCATAGATTTTTGATTGATATTAATTAAATCTAAGAAAGATAAAAGAAAAATAATCAAAGAAAGTAGGAAATAATTGTGTTGTAAATAATTATTATTTTCTCATCAATAATTATTTATTTGAATTTTATTATTTAAAATCAATATGTACCTTAAATAATTTAATTTAAATTTTTTAGTGATTATCAATAAATTTTATTTCAAAAGAAATATTATTTATTTATAATCAATCCAGGACTCTCTTTTTAATGTAATCAAAATAGCACATTTGTGTAATCTTCATCTAAATTGCTTTAATGTAATCAATAAAAAAAAGCTACTCCCGGTCCTCTTTTTTCATGAGTTGTCGATATTTCATTTAAGGCCAGGAGGATTAGGGACAGAAGATTCAAATCTTCAGTCCTCTTTACCTATCCCCGGTCTTATCTGGTCTTGTCTCTCTAATTAACACTGTCAATTTTGCAAAAAAATTTCAATTTAGAAAATGTTATTGATAACTAAGAGATGGGCATTACTCTGGTATTTATTTTTTTTTAAGGTACCGATACTCAAGGTGAGTTGTCTAATATTTATTAGTTATAAAATTAACAATCAATAAATAATTGACAACTCACCCTGAGTACCAAAATCATCATAGTATCATAACAAAGAGATAAGTATATTGTTTTTGCTGAGTTGTCAATATGTAATAAGGGAATAGAAAAATGGATTGAATATTCTATCCACAGTCATCATCTTCTAATTAAATAATGACACGTTTGCAAAAACAATTAATTTTAATAGGCCAAACAATGTGAAACACAGTGGGCTTTAAATGCTGAGCCCTGCCCTAAGCAGATGTAGGAGTTGTGGCATAGTTTGAGCATCTCCATCCATCACAATGGCAACAGAGGGAGTCCTTCGCATGATTGGCGGTACGGGAGAAAAAAGCTACGCAAACAACTCCACAATTCAAGTACTCTCTCTTTTTATGTGACCTAACCATAAATTTCTCTCTGTAATTTGCATATCACTTTAGTTTGAGACCTTGAATTTTATATATTACTGACACACTATGTTGATAAGTACGGGTACGAGTATCTCATACGATACGATACGTAAATATGATAGTTTTAAAAAAAATTAGAATACAGGTACGACAATGCATATTGAATAAAATAAGTTTATATTTATATACGTAAAAAAATAAACTTTAAATTTGGTGAAATTCCTCGCTAATTTACTTTGATTTTGAGGAGGGCAAGATTGCAAGAGTAAGAATATGTTTTAAGGAAGGTAATTGATGAGAACGATACTTGAATCTATAGCTAAGATTTTTCAAGTAGTAGTATCTTTAGAGCGGTAGGTATTCAAGAAACAAAAAACACAAGGATACAATAAAAATATGAATGCAGGAGTATAATACGCTTATCGGTATCAGATACGGGTACGATACGGATACGTTACTAATTTTAAAGTATCCATGCATCACAGCTGACACATAACAGCTGTGATACTTAACATAGCAGGTCAGGTCTGTTCAACATATATTGCTTTTGTTTTCGTCATACACTTAACCCATTCTATATTATATGGTATTGACACAAATTAAATTTTATCCAGAAAAAAATCATAATGAAAGTTAAACCCATACTTGAAGAAAGTGTCAAGAGGCTTCTGCACTGCACCACTTTTCCCAGTTGTTTGAAAGTGGCAGATTTAGGTTGCTCTTCAGGACCAAATTCCCTTATGGTCGTGTCTGATATCATGAACATCATTGATAACACTAGCCGGAGCTTGAATCGTGAGCCACTCGGATTCGAAATTTACCTGGTTGATCTATTTGGAAACGATTTCAATACCATCTTCAATTCACTCCCTGATTTCTACCAAAGGACGAAAGAAGAGAGAGGAGACAGTGCATGCTTTGTTAATGCAACACCGGGGAACTTTTATGGAAGACTCTTTCCTAATAATCATATCCACTTCTTTTATTCCGCCAACAGTCTAAATTGGCTCTCTGAGGTCAACTGAACTAAATCCAATTTCAAATCAAATTATGATTATGATATTATGCGTCGCTTTAAAAACACTAAGTTAACAACTTTCAACATTTCTCTTTGTTTCTGCTCTTTTTTGGCATGCAACACAGGCTCCAAAAGAGTTGACCAAGGGAGCAGAGCCACTCAACAAGGGCAATGCTTTTATAACAGGTACAAGCCCTCCGGCAGTATTCGAAGCATTCTTTGAGCAATTTCAAAGAGATTTCACACTGTTTCTGAAGTTTCGTTCGGAGGAACTAAGGCCTGGTGGCAGAATGGTACTAAGTTTCATTGGCAGAGAAAAAGATCGTGAAATTAGTCATCCCTGGTAGGTACTTAGCATGGTACTCAATGACATGGTCCTAGAGGTACGTGATGATACTTGATTTCAAGTACTATATAATTTTCTAAAATCTAACTGTTAAATGAAACTGTTTTTATTTTAGACTTTTTGATTTTCCTTTCTTAATAATCAATATTCCTTATATGCTATAGGGTTTGGTTGAAGAGGCGAAAGTAGACTTCTTTGATGTGCCTTTATATGGTCCTACGACAGAGGAGGTTAAACAAGTGATTGAGGCAGAAGGATCTTTTACCCTTCAAACATTGAAGCCTTTCAAAGTGGCTTGGGATGCAAACCTGCCAGAGGATGTTGATGACTCTGTGGTTGATAGTAATATGAGAGGCGAGTTTATAGCTAAGTTCGTGAGAGCTGCTCTTGAACCTCTTTTAGAGGCTCAGTTTGGCAAAGGTATCATGGATGAATTATTCTCAAGGTATGCAGTGAAGATGGCACAACTTGTGGGGTTAGAGACATTGGAGTTCACTAATCTGGCCATGTCCATGACGAAAAATCCTTGACGTGGGGCGACGAGTAGGCCTTAATTTGTTGAAGAAATCTTAATGTGGACCAAGATGAAGAATAAAGAGTATAGTATTATAATGGCATAATAAAAATAAAATAAAATGTATTAGAAAGTGATACTTCAAGTTGCATAAAATCTCTTTCGAGAATTATTTAATTTATGGATGAATTCTATTGAGGCTGTTTTACTTAAATTATAATTTATCTTTGCTCTACCCACTTCAGAAAATATAAAAGTTCAATTTATTGCTTTGTGGATAGAGAAACTATGCTGAGTGTACATTCGCAAAACCGTCAAAATTTGAATATATATATATATATATATATATATATATATATATATATATATATATATATAATATAAAAGTAAACTTGCCTTCTCTGCCTTGACTTCTTTGATGTGCCTTTATATGGTCCTACGACAGAGGAGGTTAAACAAGTGATTGAGGAAGAAGGATCTTTTACCCTTCAAACATTGAAGCCTTTCAAAGTGGCTTGGGATGCAAACCTGTCAGAGGATGTTGATCACTCTTTGGTTGATAGTAATGAGAGGCGAGTTTATAGCTAAGTTCGTGAGAGCTGCTCTTGAATCTCTTTTAGAGGCTCAGTTTGGCAAAGGTATCATGGAAGAATTATTCTCAAGGTATGCAGCGAAGATGGCACAACTTGTGGGCTCAGAGACATTGGAGTTCACTAATCTGGCCATGTCCATGACGAAAAATCCTTGACGTGGGGCGACGAGTAGGCCTTAATTTGTTGAAGAAATCTTAATGTGGACCAAGATGAAGAATAAAGAGCATAGAATTATACTGGCATAATAAAAATAAAATAAAATGTATTAGAAAGTGGTACTTCAAGTGGCATAAAATCTCTTTTGAGAATAATTTATGGACGAATTCTATTGAGGCTGTTTTACTTAAATTATAACCTGCCTTTCCTCTACCCACATCAGAAAAGATAAAAGGTTCAATTAATTTATCAAAAATACTATTTAGCCCGAAGATTAGCCAGAATCCTTGATGCCTGAATTATTTGGCATCCCACGTGGAATCACATTTTTCTCTATCATAGCTTTTTGTTCTCTCATTCTATCTTATGCTTTTTCTTTCTCAAAACTAGATTCGCGAGTCAACTCATTATCATAATTGGAACCACTGGTACGTTTCTCATTTCCGTCTATGTTACCGGTATTCACTTGCAAGAAGGGAGTCATGAACCCAACTTGGAGTCTCACATCGGGTGTCATGAGCCTAGATGTGGAGTTTATATAGGGTTGGACAGCCCTCTCCTTATGACCATGGTTTTGAGGTGGAGTTAGGTTCAATTCCTATATATTTGGTATCAAAGCAGTTTCGATCCTTGGGCGCCGGGGCTCGACCGGAAAGAATGAACCCGGAAGGGAAACAACCCAAAGGGGAAGAATGAATCGACGAGGACGCCGGTTCTTGAGGGGCGAGATTTGTTACCGGTATTCACTTGCAAGAAGGGAGTCATGAACTCAACTTGGAGTCTCACATCGGGTGTCATGAGCCTAGATGTGGGGTTTATATAGGGTTGGGCAGCCCTCCCCTTATGACCATGGTTTTGAGGTGGAGTTAGGTTCAATTCCTATATATTTCGACATTGTCAACAATGGTTGGTGATGCCGAAAGAGACTTTGGTCATAATAGGTACACTTATCAAGATTCGACAAGGTGAAATTGGAATACGCAACATGAATCTTCATAAAGAAATTTCATTTTTGGGGGTTTTTCCTTTTATCGCCCTTTGTTTTTTTTTTTTTTAATTTTTTTGTTTCTTTTTAGAAGAGATTTGGTCAAAATTCATATAGAAGTTTGGAAAGAATGATAAAATACGACAGGTAGACCATACCTCTGTGATGCGAAGAATTCTATTACGAGTTTTTGCTCTATAAAGCTGGACCGCTAATGGGTCTGTAAAACTTGAAAGGACATACCAAGAGACAAAATGGGCTTAGGGATCTATTCCACAAAGGCACAAACATCAACCGAAGCAAGAGTTCTTTCATATCTGATTTTTTTTTTTACTTGGAATTAATTGGAAGAGAGAATGTATAGTTGTTTCGAAAGAAAAACAATTTATTTCCTAGCTTGAAGAGATAGTTTCGTCCTAACTTCAAACTATCATTATCCCGTCCTGAAAACAAAGTGGTAGAACTTCTTTCTTATTAGTAACATATATCTTTGACCGTTTCACTATTTTTTAACGTTTTATTAACTACGCGATGCATCAGTTTGTTAAATGAGCAATGTACAAATTTGTTAAATGATTTTGATAAACTGGTTCAAGGTATATAAAATTGAATGATGACATAGTAAATTTATTTATAGGAAAATTTCAATTTACTCCTTTTAACTTTAGGTCACTTGCATTTTAATCCTGAAACTTTTAAAATGTACAAAATGACTCTTAAACTTCTAATCATGTGCGAAGTGGTGCTTTCGAGCTACGTCTGTCCAAAATCTGACGAAGAAAGTCACGCTCCACTCGGATTAGTAGTTTTGGGAGGGTAAGTGACCATGTGCACATCACGTGACCATCTTGTTCCTTCTTCTTACCCTCTAAAATCTAATCAATTGCAGAAACCCTAGGCTGTAGAGGAAGAGAAAGAGAGGAGGACAAACAAGAAAGTTTGGGTGTCGCGAAAATGCGTGATACTAGATTTGTAAAGAGCTCATCGATCATTAGTTCAATCATTAGTTCCTTGTCATCTTCAAATTTCATTGCTAAAAAGGAACCGGGGTAAGAGATTTTTTTGGTTGTGTATGTTATGGCTACCCATGTGAATAGCTGCAACTTATTTGCCTGGCATGACTCACTTGCAAATTCATGGGTTGTCGTCATCATCGTCCTCTGTCTCTCTCTCTCTCTCTCTCGTTTTCCTTAGTCTATGTTTTTTGCAAATGACTGGTGTTAGAAGGTGAGAAAAATAAACAAGATTGCCACGTGATACGTATGTGGTCACTTACCCTCCTAAAATTGCACACGTGAGTGGAGCTTGACTTTCTCCGCCTGACTTTGGACTGATGTCACTTTAGAGAACAATTTTTGCACACTATTGAAAATTTGAGGATCATTTTGCACGTTTTTAAAATTTTAGGACTAAACTAGTTAAAGGAGATAAATTAGAGTTTTTCCTTTATTTAATTTTACTTATTATCTATATATATTAAAATTAAAACATTTAGAAAAATACTTTTTTCACACAATTAACACAATAATAATTACTTCTAAAAGTAAAATAAAAAAAATCTCTAAATGCTATAATAGATTCCAAAATAACAGAATAAGACTTTTGTTAAGCGAACACCATAAAAAGTCGTTTCATAGAAGAGTAAACCAACAAAACTATGTCTTTTTACTTAACATTCCAAATATTAATAATAATAAAATTTAGGAGTCATTTGATTTCATGTAATAAAAATTTTAGGAGCAAATTAAAAGCATTAGTCATTAAACAAAAAATTGAAATTCAAAAAGCTATTTCTATTTCATAATAAACATTTGATTAACATGCCTATATTTGTAAAATTCAATGAGTTACAATTTTTAACATGTACTTATATTTACTTTAATAGCTATTTAATTGAGAAATAAATAGAGTGTTAAAAATTAAATGAAATCAAACCAACTATAATTGAAATTTGAATTTGAATTGGAAAATATTATTCATAATTATAATTAAAAAAATCTATGAAATTCAATTTCTAATAGTAATTTTGGAAGTCATTAAGAAGAAGTTGACATGCAAAGTGGAAAGAAACAAATGAAAAAAAAGACTCATTTATGGTTGACATATGCATGAGGAGCAAACAATTTTGGAAGAAAAAAATTTAATGTATGAGTAACACGTAGTCTTGATGGAACTTGAATGGACTCTCTTTTATAATATTACTAGATTAATTAACACCAGCGCAATGCACATGATAATATAAAATTTATATTATATATAATAAATAATAATGAAAATTAATATTTATTATAATTATTATTCAAATAAATAATGATTAATGAAGTTTTTAAGTATAATTTGTTTAACAAGATAAGATACAATATCCTCAATCATATATAGGCAGTACATTGAAATAATTATTGAGAAAAAAATAAAAAATGAAAAGACAATCATAATAAGAATTTTCTTTACTATAATAATCAAATCTCTCGTAAAATTGATCATTGATACATAAATTTTTGATAGATATTAATTGAATATAAGAAAGATAAAAGAAAAATAATCAAAGAAAGTAAGAAATAATTGTGTTGTAAATAATAATTATTTTCTCATCAATAATTCTTTATTTAAATTTTATTATTTAAAAGAAATATATACCTTAAATAATTTAATATAATTTTTTAGTGATTATCAATCAATTTTATTTCAAAAGAAATATTATTTATTTGTAATCAATCCAGGACTCTCTTTTCAATGTAATCAAAACAGCACCTTGGTCTAATCTTCATCTAAATTGCTTTAATGAAATCAATCAAAAAAATATATTAATAACATAATTATAGATGATAATATGAATTTTGTTTTTGAAGCTGGGAAAAAAAGTATACCAATAAAATATTCATCGAAAAAATACTAATAAATTAAATAAAAAGTACGATAATACGAATTTGATTTTCAAAATAGGTCCTAGGCATAATCTCCATTTGGTTTTTTTATGATTGAGTGAAATATTTTACCATTAATAATTTTGTTTTTAAAAAGTAAGAAATTAATGCACAATTGTCAAAAGTTAAATCAAATCAACTAATAATATAACTATAATTAATGCAATATTGAATTTGACAAAAATCTCAATTAAGAAAGAATTTATATTTAATTAAATGATTTGTATATTTTTTTAATGAGTTGTTGATATTTAATTGGAGGATAGTATTTATGATAGAAAAAATGGACAGAAGACTTCAATTCATTATTTGAATTTAAATCTTTAGTCTTCTTTTTTTATCTTCGATTATGTCTCTTAAATTAAATGCTTATAACTCAAGAAAAAAAATCTCAATTAGGAAATAAATTATTGCAAATTAAGAGAGATGTATATTTATTTTACTGAGTTGTTGATACTTAACTAGGAGACAGACTTAGAGACAGAAAAATGAGACAAAAAAAATATTGACAAATCAACAAAAAAAAATTCAATTAAGAAAGAAGTTGTTGGTAATTAAGAAAGAAGTATTTTTTTTTCATGAGTTGTTGATATTTCAATTGAGGCTAGGATTAGGGACACAAGATTCAAATCTTCAGTCCTCTTTACTTATCCGGTCTTCTCTTATCTCTCTAATAAATACTCAGTAAATTTTGCAAAAAAATTCCAATTAAGAAAATGTTATTCTTAACTAAGAGACATGTATATTGTTTTTGCTACGTTGTCAATATGTAATAGGGGAATAGAAAAATGGATTGAAATCTTATATCCAAAATCATGTTCTTCTAATTAAATAATGAAAACGTTGCAAAAAAATTTAATTTTAATAGGCCAAACAATGTGGAACACAGTGGGCTTTAAATGCTGAGCCCTGCCCTAAGCAGATGCAGGATTTGTGGCATAGCTTGAGCATCTCCATCCATCACAATGGCAACAGAGGGAGTCCTTCGCATGATTGGCGGTACGGGAGAAAAAAGCTACACAAACAACTCCACAATTCAAGTATTCTCTATTTTTCTGTGACCTATCCATAAATTTCTCTCTGTAATTTGCAAATCACTTTGGTTTGAGCCCTTGAATTTTATATATTACTGACACATAACAACCGTATGATACTTAACATAGCAGGTCAGGTCTGTTCAACATATATTGCTTTTGTTTTTGTTATACACTTAACCCATTCTATGGTATTGACCCAAATTAAATTTTATCCAGAAAAAAGTCATAATGAAAGTTAAACCCATACTTGAAGAAAGTGTCAAGAGGCTTCTGCACTGCACCACTTTTCCAAGTTGTTTGAAAGTGGCAGATTTAGGTTGCTCTTCAGGACCAAATTCCCTTATGGTCGTGTCTGATATCATGAACATCATTGATAACACTAGCCGGAGCTTGAATCGTGAGCCACCCGTATTCGAAATTTACCTGGTTGATCTATTTGGAAACGACTTCAATACCATCTTCAATTCACTCCCTGATTTCTACCAAAGGACGAAAGAAAAGAGAGGAGACAGTGCATGCTTTGTTAATGCAACACCGGGGAACTTTTATGGAAGACTCTTTCCTAATAATCATATCCACTTCTTTCATTCCGCCAACAGTCTACATTGGCTCTCTGAGGTCAACTGAACCAAATCCAATTTCAAATCAAATTATGATTATGATATTATGCTTCGCTTTACAAACACTAAGTTAACAACTTTCAATATTTCTCTTTGTTTCTGCTCTTTTTTGGCATGCAACACAGGCTCCCAAAGAGTTGACCAAGGGAGCAGAGCCACTCAACAAGGGCAATGCTTTTATAACAAGTACAAGCCCTCCCGCAGTATTCGAAGCATTCTTTGAGCAATTTCAAAGAGATTTCACATTGTTTCTGAAGTTACGGTCGGAGGAACTAAGGCCTGGTGGCAGAATGGTACTAAGTTTCATTGGCAGAGAAAAAGATCGTGAAATTAGTCATCCCTGGGAGGTAATTAGCATGGTACTCAATGACATGGTCCTAGAGGTACGTGATGATACTTGATTTCAAGTACTATATAATTTTCTAAAAACTGACTGTTAATGAAACTGTTTTTGTTTTAGACTTTTTTATTTTCCTTTCTTAATAATCAATATTCCTTATATATGCTGTAGGGTTTGGTTGAAGAGGCGAAAGTAGACTTCTTTGATATGCCTTTATATGGTCCTACGACAGAGGAGGTTAAACAAGTGATTGAGGAAGAAGGATCTTTTACCCTTCAAACATTGAAGCCTTTCAAAGTGGCTTGGGATGCAAACCTGCCAGAGGATGTTGATGACTCTGTGGTTGATAGTAATATGAGAGGCGAGTTTATAGCTAAGTTCGTGAGAGCTGCTCTTGAACCTCTTTTAGAGGCTCAGTTTGGCAAAGGCATCATGGATGAATTATTCTCAAGGTATGCAGTGAAGATGGCACAACTTGTGGGGTTAGAGACATTGGAGTACACTAATCTGGTCATGTCCATGACGAAAAATCCTTGACGTGGGGCGACGAGTAGGCCTTAATTTGTTGATGAAATCTTAATGTGGACCAAGATGAAGAATAAAGAGCATAGTATTATACTGGCATAATAAAAATAAAATAAAATGTATTAGAAAGTGGTACTTCAAGTGGCATAAAATCTCTTTTGAGAATAATTTATGGACGAATTCTATTGAGGCTGTTTTAATTAAATTATAACCTGTCTTTCCTCTACCCACATCAGAAAAGATAAAAGGTTCAATTAATTTATCAAAAATACTATTTAGCCCGAAAATTAGTCAGAATCCTTGATGCCTGAATTATTTGGGGATTTTTCCATTTATCGCTCTCTATTTTTATTTTTATTTTTTCTTTTTGGAAGAGATTTGGTCAAAATTCATATTGAAGTTTGGAAAGAATGATAAAATACAACAGGTAGACCATACCTCTGTGATGCGAAGAATTCTACTATGAGTTTTTGCTCTATAAAGCTGGACCTCTAATGGGTCTGTAAAATTTTAAAGGACATAGCAAGAGACAAAATGGGCTTAGGGATCTATTCCACAAAGGCACAAACATCAACTGAAGCAAGAGCTCTTTCATATCTGATTTTTTTTTTTTACTTGGAATTAATTGGAAGAGAGAATGTACAGTTGTTTCGAAAGAAAAACAATTTATTTCCTAGCTTGAAGAGATAGTTTCTTCCTAACTTCAAACTATCATTATCCCGTCCTGAAAACAAAGTGGTAGAACTTCTTTCTTATTAGTAACATATATCTTTGACCGTTTCACTATTTTATAACGTTTTATTAACTATGCGATGCATCATTTTGTTAAATGAGCAATGTACATATTTGTTAAATGATTTTGATAAACTGGTTCAAAGTATATAAAATTGAATCATCACATAGTAAATTTATTTATAGGAAAACTCCAATTTACCCTTTTTAACTTTAGGTCATTTGCATTTTAATCCTGAAACTTTAAAAAAGTACAAAATAACCTTCAAACTTCTAATCATATGCGAAGTGGTGCTCCCGAGCTACGTCCGTCCAAAATCTGACGAATAAAGTCATGCTCCACTCGGATTAGTAGTTTTGGGAGGGTAAGTGACCACGTGTACATCACGTGACCATCTTGTTCTTTCTTCTTACCCTCTAAAAACTTATCAATTGTTGAAACCCTAGGCTGTAAAGAAAGAGAAAGAGAAGAGGACAAACAAGAAAGTTTGGGTGTTGCGAAAATGCATGATATTGGATTTGTAGAGAGCTCATCGATCATTAGTTCAATCATTAGTTCCTTGTCATCTTCAAATTTCATGGCTAAAAAGGAACCGGGGTAAGAGATTTTTTTGGTTGTGTATGGTATGGCTACCCATGTGAATAGCTGCAACTTATTTGCCTGGCATGACTCACTTGCAAATTCATGGGCCGTCATCGTCATCGTCCTCTGTCTCTCTCTTGTCTTCCTTAGTCTATGTTTTCTGCAAATGACTGATGTTAGAGGGTGAGAAAAATGAACAAGATTGTCACGTGATACATATGTGGTCACTTACCCTCTTAAAACTGCACACGTGAGTGGAGCATGACTTTCTCTGTCAGACTTTGGACGGATGTCACTTTAGAGAACCATTTTTGCACACTATTGAAAATTTGAGGATCATTTTGCACGTTTTTAAAATTTTAGGACTAAACTAATTGAAAGAGATAAATTAGAGTTTTTCCTTTATTTAATTTTACTTATTATCTATATATATTAAAATTAAAACATTTAGAAAAATATTTTTTTTCACACAATTAACACAATAATAATTACTTCTAAAAGTAAAATAAAAAAATCTCTAAATGCTATAACAGATTCCAAAATAACAGAACATGACTTTTGTTAAGCCAGCACCATAAAAATTCATTTCATAGAAGAGTAAACCAACAAAACTATGTCTTTTTACTTAACATTCCAAATATTAATAAAAAAAAATTTAGGAGTCATTTGATTTCATGTAATAAAATTTTTAGGAGCAAATTAAAAGCATTAGTCATTAAACAAAAAATTGAAATTCAAAAAGCTATTTCTATTTCATAATAAACATTTGATTAACATGCCTATATTTGTAAAATTCAATGAGTTACAATTTTTAACATGTAATTATATTTACTTTAATAGCTATTTAATTGAGAAATAAATAGACTGTTAAAAATTAAATGAAATCAAACCAACTATAATTGAAATTTGAATTTGAATTGGAAAATATTATTCATAATTATAATAACAAAATCTATGAAATTCAATTTCTAATAATAATTTTGGAAGTCATTAAGAAGAAGTTGACATGCAAAGTGGAAAGAAACAAATGAAAAAAAAGACTCATTTATGGTTGACATATGCATGAGGAGCAAACAATTTTGGAAGAAAAAAATTTGATGTATGAGTGACACATAGCCTTCATGGAACTCAAATGGACTCTCTTTTATAATATTACTAGATTAATTAACACTAGCGCAATGCACATGATAATATAAAAGTTATATTATATATAATAAATAATAATGAAAATTAATATTTCTTAAAATTATTATTCAAAGAAATTATGATTAATGAAGTTTTTAAGTATAATTTGTTTTACAAAATAAGATACAATATCCTCAATCATATATAGGCAGTACATTGAAATAATTATTGAGAAAAAAATGAAAAATGAAAAGACAATCATAATAAGAAATTCTCTTTACTATAATAATCAAATCTCTCGTAAAATTGATCATTGATTCATAAATTTTTGACAGATATTAATTGAATCTAAGAAAGATAAAAGAAAAATAATCAAAGAAAGTAAGAAATAATTGTGTTGTAAATAATAATTATTTTCTCATCAATAATTATTTATTTAAATTTTATTATTTAAAAGAAATATATACCTTAAATAATTTAATTTAATTTTTTAGTGATTATCAATCAATTTTATTTCAAAAGAAATATTATTTATTTGTAATCAATCCAGGACTCTCTTTTTAATGTAATCAAAACAGCACCTTGGTCTAATCTTCATCTAAATTGCTTTAATGTAATCAATCAAAAAAAAATATACTAATAACATAATTATAGATCATAATATGAATTTTGTTTGAAGCTGGAAAAATAGTATACAAATAAAATATTCATCAAAAAAATACTAATAAATTAAATAAAAAGTAAGATAATACGAATTTGATTTTCAAAATAGGTCCTAGGCATAATCTCCATTTGGCTTTTTATGATTGAGTGAAATATTTTACCATTAATAATTTTGTTTTCAAAAAGTAAGAAATTAATGCACAATTGTCAAAAGTTAAATCAAATCAAATCAACTAATAATACAACTATAATTAATGCAATATTGAATTTGACAAAAATCTCAATTAAGAAAGAATTAATATTTAATTAAATGATTTGTATATTTTTTAATAAGTTTTTAATATTTAATTGGAGGATAGTATTTATGATAGAGAAAATGGACAGAAGACTTCAGTCCATTCTTTGAATTTAAATCTTTAGTCTTCTTTTTTTATCTTCGATTATGTCCCTTAAATTAAATGCTTATAACTGAGGGAAAAAAATCTCAATTAGAAAAGAAATTATTACTAATTAAGAGAGATGTATATTTATTTTACTGAGTTGTCGATATTTAATGAGGAGGCAGACTTAGAGACAGGAGAATGAGACAAAAGAAATATTGACAAATCAGCAAAAGAAAAAAAAAATTCAATTAAGAAAGAAGTTGTTGCTAATTAAGAAAGAAGTTTTTTTTCCACGAGTTGTTGATATTTCAATTAAGGCCAAGATTAGGGACAGAAGATTCAAATCTTCCGTCCTCTTAAATTATCCGGTCTTATCTAATGTTATCTCTCTAAGTAATACTCTGTAAATTTTGCAAAAGAATTCCAATTTAGAAAATGTTATTCTTAACTAAGAGACATGCATATTGTTTTTGCTACGTTGTCAATATGTAATAGGGGAATAGAAAAATGGATTGAAATCTTCTATCCACAATCATGTTCTTCTAATTAAATAATGACAACATTGCAAAAAAAATTAAATTTAATAGGCCAAACAATGTGGAACACAGTGGGCTTTAAATGGTGAGGCCTGCCCTAAGTAGATGTAGGAGTTGCGGCATAGCTTGAGCATCTCCATCCATCACAATGGCAACAGAGGGAGTCCTTCGCATGATTGGCGGTACGGGAGAAAAAAGCTACACAAACAACTCCACAATTCAAGTACTCTCTCTTTTTCTGTGACCTAACCATAAATTTCTCTCTGTAATTTGCATATCACTTTGGTTTGAGACCTTGAATTTTATATATTACTGACACATAACAACTGTGTGATACTTAACATAGCAGGTCAGGTCTGTTCAACATATATTGCTTTTGTTTTTGTCATACACTTAACCCATTCTATATTATATGGTATTGACCCAAATTAAATTTTATCCAGAAAAAAGTCATAATGAAAGTTAAACCCATACTTGAAGAAAGTGTCAAGAGGCTTCTGCACTGCACCACTTTTCCAAGTTGTTTGAAAGTGGCAGATTTAGGTTGCTCTTCAGGACCAAATTCCCTTATGGTCGTGTCTGATATCATGAACATCATTGATAACACTAGCCGGAGCTTGAATCGTGAGCCACCCGTATTCGAAATTTACCTGGTTGATCTATTTGGAAACGATTTCAATACCATCTTCAATTCACTCCCTGATTTCTACCAAAGGACGAAAGAAAAGAGAGGAGACAGTGCATGCTTTGTTAATGCAACACCGGGGAACTTTTATGGAAGACTCTTTCCTAATAATCATATCCACTTCTTTTATTCCGCCAACAGTCTAAATTGGCTCTCTGAGGTCAACTGAACTAAATCCAATTTCAAATCAAATTATGATTATGATATTATGCGTCGCTTTAAAAACACTAAGTTAACAACTTTCAACATTTCTCTTTGTTTCTGCTCTTTTTTGGCATGCAACACAGGCTCCAAAAGAGTTGACCAAGGGAGCAGAACCACTCAACAAGGGCAATGCTTTTATAACAGGTACAAGCCCTCCGGCAGTATTCGAAGCATTCTTTGAGCAATTTCAAAGAGATTTCACACTGTTTCTGAAGTTTCGTTCGGAGGAACTAAGGCCTGGTGGCAGAATGGTACTAAGTTTCATTGGCAGAGAAAAAGATCGTGAAATTAGTCATCCCTGGGAGGTAATTAGCATGGTACTCAATGACATGGTCCTAGAGGTACGTGATGATACTTGATTTCAAGTACTATATAATTTTCTAAAAACTAACTGTTAAATGAAACTGTTTTTATTTTAGACTTTTTGATTTTCCTTTCTTAATAATAAATATTCCTTATATGCTATAGGGTTTGGTTGAAGAGGCGAAAGTAGACTTCTTTGATGTGCCTTTATATGGTCCTACGACAGAGGAGGTTAAACAAGTGATTGAGGCAGAAGGATCTTTTACCCTTCAAACATTGAAGCCTTTCAAAGTGGCTTGGGATGCAAACCTGTCAGAGGATGTTGATGACTCTGTGGTTGATAGTAATATGAGAGGCGAGTTTATAAACAAGTTCATGAGAGCTGCTCTTGAACCTCTTTTAGAGGCTCAGTTTGGCAAAGGTATCATGGATGAATTATTCTCAAGGTATGCAGTGAAGATGGCACAACTTGTGGGGTTAGAGACATTGGAGTTCACTAATCTGGCCATGTCCATGACGAAAAATCCTTGACGTGGGGCGACGAGTAGGTCTTAATTTGTTGAAGAAATCTTAATGTGGACCAAGATGAAGAATAAAGAGTATAGTATTATAATGGCATAATAAAAATAAAATAAAATGTATTAGAAAGTGATACTTCAAGTTGCATAAAATCTCTTTCGAGAATTATTTAATTTATGGATGAATTCTATTGAGGTTGTTTTACTTGAATTATAATTTATCTTTGCTCTACCCACTTCAGAAAAGATAAAAAGTTCAATTTATTGCTTTGTGGATGGAGAAACTATGCTGAGTGTACATTCGCAAAACCGTCAAAATTTGAATATATATATATATATATATATATATATATATATATATAGGGGAGGGATCAACTTATACTGGTGTAAAACTTGATCACTCTTACACCACTTAATAACTTTTTATTGAATAACTTTCTTACAAAATCCACCGTTAGATTGAATGTTTCTATCATGTAGATTATACCTATAAAATTTTACATTAATCCGAAATTGTTTTGTGATTCATTGATATACATCAAAATTAACGTAAATATAAACTATTAAAATATATGAAAATATGAACTATTTGATTATATTCTTATTGATATTCAATTTTTTCAAAATATGACACAAATGATCTATATGATAGAAACTTTCAATCTAACGATGGATTTTGTAAGAAAATTATTTAATAAAAAGTTATTGAGTGGTGTACGAGTGATCAAGTCTTACACCCGTGTAAGTTGATCCCTCCCCATATATATATATATATATATAAGTAAACTTGCCTTCTCTGCCTTGACAAGGATTGAGGTGGAACCAAAGTTTTAAGTTTTATTTTTGTTGGTGATCCTTTATTTGTAAGTTATCTATGTTGGAATATTCATCAAGTCTTGACGTAATCCACGCTACTTCTCTACGTGTGCATGGTCACTCCTGCTTTTATGGATAGGATTAGCTTAGTTTGAATTTGATTTATTATCTGATTGTTGTATCTCCTATATTTAACTCACAATGTATAACTTGATTTATTTAATGAAATATACTTTCTCTAAACTTCTTTATGGTATTAGAAGTCTCTCTGCCGAACCAGCAAACCCAATCCTTCCCAATGGCTTCTGAGACCTCCACTAACATCGTTCACCCTGTAACAGCCACCCCTCACCCTACCACACTTGATCCAAAGGCCTTGTCCAGTTCAACACCATTGCACAACTTCCCATCAAACTCAATAGGAACAATTATCCTGCCTGGTGTAAACAACTTCGCTCCCTCCTCATTGGTCATGACCTTGTTGGTTATGTCACTGGATGCCCTCCTTCATTTCGGTGTCTCTCACCATATCACCAATGATCTCCACAATCTGTCTCTCAAAGGAGAATACACTGGACATGTTCAACTTCTAGTTGCTAATAGGAAGGGTCTTTCCCTTCACCCACTTAGGGTCAACCACCCTTCCTACCTCCTCTCATCCTCTTCGTCTCTCCAATATTTTATGTGTTCCATCTATTACTCAAAATTTAGTGTTTGTTTCTCAATTATGTCAAACTAATGATGTCTCCATTGAATTTTTTCCATGGGATTTCGAGGTGAAGGCTTTGAGCATGAGGAAGACGTTGTTGCATGGACTGAATGAGGATGATGTGTACAAGCTTCCCTCCAAGTCACCACCACCTTACACCGCATATGCCCATTCTTCACCATCCTTCTACCTCTAGCATCACCATCTTGAACACCCTGCCCATCGCACACTTGATCATGTTTTGAAGTCCTCTCATTTACCATTTTCTCCATTCAATAAAGAGTGTTGTGACTGTCTTTCTAATAAAAGTCATAAGCTACTTTTCTCTAGGACTAGTTTAACTAGTAGTCGTCCTCTAGAAATTGTGTATTCTGATGTTTGGGATCCTGCCTCATTAATCTCAGTTGATGATTTTTGTTATTATGTTATTTTCATTGATTAATTTTTAAAATATTTTGGTTATATCCTCTCAAATTGAAATTAGATGTGTCTACAATTTTTCCAATTTTTAAATCTCTTGTTGAAAATCAATTCAATAATAAAATTAAATCTCTTTACACCGACAATGGTGGTGAATTCATCAAATTGCGTTCCTTTCTTCAATCCAATGGTATCTCTCACTTATCAACCTCGCCACACATCCCTGAACATAATGGTCTTTCTGAACGAAAATACCGTCATCTTATTGAAACTGCACGTTGTCTTCTAAACCACACCTCCATGCCCTACACCTTTTAGAGTTATGCCTTATAAACTCCAGTCTATCTCATAAATAGACTCCCTACTCTAGTTAAAAATGAAAACTCCCTTTGAAATTTTATTTCATTCTCCACCCAATTACATTAAATTAAAAACCTTTAGTTGCCTATGTTTTCCTTGGCTAAAACCTTATGTCAATCACAAGCTATATCTTGATCTCAACCATGTGTTTTTGTTGGATATAGTTCCACTCAAAGTGCCTATTATTGCTACAACTTACTAACCAAAAAGTTGCATGTCTTACACATGTACAATTTCTAGAATCAATCTTTCTTTCATTTGATCAGTTTTCTCTTCCCTTATAAGCAAATGTTGATCCCACCTTTTGTCCTCTTCCCACCAATATCTCTCACAATCACCTTTCCAAATCTCACCTACCCACAAAAACCGGTCCCACCTCCTCCACCCATCTCACGCCTACTTCCCCTCCCCATTTATCTCTTCCTTTGTTATCTCCAAATTCAAATCCAACCTTATCCCCACCTTTACACGCAACGCCAACCTCACAGGGGCCCACCTCATCACATATCCATTTCAACCTCCAAATATCACACTCCCACCTAAATCCTCCACCAAGATCACCTAGTCCCTCGGTTTCTCCATTTCAACAACTATCCAAATCTCCATCCATCACCATACTCGGACAAACCTCAACCTCAAATCAAATAACCAAATCAACTCCACATATCTCTCGTCCCTTATCCCCTGTACCAAACCCAACCACATTTCCATGCTCAAACTCACCATCCAATGCCTTATTCCCTCCATCTCCATGTGTCTCAATTATTCCATCCTCCCTTCCCTCTCATACCACCACAGTACATGACCCATTGTCCGCACCTCAGTCCGTTGCACCATTGCCTCCCAAGTGTGATGATAAGCACGTCACTTCAACTCATCCAATGGTAACCCGTGGAAAAGATGGCATCTTTAAACCAAAGCAACTCTACAATGTCACCAAATATCCTCCCCTGTTCAGTGGAACCCACGAATGTCTCACAGGCCCTCCAACATATTGAATGGAAGCACGTTATGTCTGATGAATGTACAACCCTCATGCAAAATGGGACTTGTAATCTTGTTCCATCCGAACCTCATTATAATATCATTGGCAACAAATGTGTTTTTCGCGAAGTGAAGCCCTATGGCTCCATTGCTAGACATAAAGCTCGTCTTGTGGCTAAAAGCTTCCATCGACGTCCTGGTATTGATTTTAAGGACACTTTTAGTCCAGTTGTCAAACCTCATACCATTAAGATTGTTCTCTATCTTGCTTTGTCAAAGGGCTAGCCACTAAGCCAAATGGATGTCAATAATGATTTCCTTCATGGTAGCATCTTTCAGGATGTCTACATGGTTCAATCTCCTGGCTTTGTTCATCATGCCCTTCCTAATCATGTTTGTAAGCTCAACAAGGTTTTTTATGGCCTCAAACAGGCTCCCCACGCTTGGTATCATGCTTTAAAGGACTTTTTTACTTCATATGGCTTCAAAAAATTTGTAACACTCCAAAATTTCTATTTTTAATTGAAATATTGATTTTCTCAATCTTTGTGATTTATGATGATTTTTGAAAATTTTTCTAAACTTCATTTAAATTAGTGTATTTTTCATAAAACACTATGCGTTGATTCGGGGAAGTTTCAGAAAATAAATATAAATAACTTATATTTTTGGCCCGTAAATACCTTGACTATTTATTAGGGCCGGGAAAAGTTATGAAACTCAATTCTAAGACCAGATTCTTAAGTTTTCCATTTTCGGGAATTTTTAGTTTTTTTTGACTTTATGTGTTAAACCGGGGTTATTCTTGATAATAAAATAATAATTTTAAAATTTTGACCCGAAAATACTTTGACTATTTATTAGGAATAGGGAAGTTTACGAAACTCAATTCTGAGAACAGATATAGAAGTTTTTCATTTTTAGGGATTAGATTGTCAGATAAAAATATTTTTGTTTCGGGCTGTCTATTATGCGGGACCGTGGAGGCAAAGACTCAGTTAACTTTGGAGAGCTTCTCCAAGCTTCTAGATGGTCAAGGTGGGTGGCCAAGCATGAAATGAGGGAGGGGTAAAAATATCTTTTCACATAAATTTTTAATTACCAACTTATTCTACACTTTGCCTATAAATAATCATTCAAGCATCATTTGAAAACTCACCAATTTCCTCTCCTTTTTCTCTCTAAACTCACGACCACACCTTGAGGTTTTCTCTCAAAATTTGTGATCCAAGTTCCATTTCTAGTTTTAGAATCTAAACATCAATTTAGGAAGATCTTGTGTAAAAAGTTTCTTAAGAAGAAATTGCTCTCAAACCGTTTTCTTGAGAAATTCCAAAAGTTGAAGAATCAAAAGATGAACTTTCTTTATCCTCATTTTTTAAAGTTCAATTTCAAAATTTTAGATCATTGGATTGATCTATGATCATCTTGTTTCATGTTTTAGAGCTTAAATATTATGATGTTGATTTTATTTAAGGATATTTGTTGGTGGAAGAACAAAGAACTTTCACAAAGTTCTCTTGAGGAGTTTTAATCCAAGGTAAGAGAGAGTTTTCTTTATTAACCAATTTTGTGGTAGGAAAATAGGATTTATGGTTCATGTTCTTAAAATTTCGTGTGAGTAGTTATAATTGATATTTAAATTGTTTATGCTTTATGTTTCTTGCTTTATGATTTGTGCTTTGTGTTTATATGTTTTATTTAGCCTATGTGTTTTTATGGCTTTGGAATATTGCATATATGGTAATATTACAAGCATAATATTTCTTGGACATACATATGGTTGGTAGATTTTACAGAAATCATGGTGGAAAAATAATGGATTTTGGGTCCAAAGACTTTTGAATATTTTGATCACTCTATAGATACAAAGGAATTTATTTTATTAATTATTTAAACTTAATTAATTAGGGGACATTTAATTGAGTTAGTGATTTCTGTAAATAAATAGAAAAAGAGTGGAATTATTAAATAAAGCCGAAATAATGTTTTAATTTAGACTTATGTTATTTTAATTGATCTTTAGCAATAATAATGATAATATACTGGGAAATAATTAAATGAGCTCAAAATAGTTTTATTTTTATGAAAAACACTTTTACACGATTTAGAGTTTACAGAAAACCCTTTCATGGTTGAAAAGTGATTTTTAAAGTCCCATGTAATTAAAATGTACAGAAAACATTTTACCCAATTTGGTGTTTACATGAAACCCTTTCGCGGTTAAAAGTGATTTTTTTATGCCTTATGTAAATTAAAATGGATAGAAAACACTTTATCCGATTTGGTGTTTACAGAAAACTCTTTCGCGGTTAAAAAGTGAATTTTTAAGCCTAAAGCGATTAAAATATAATTTTTCTGTCTTACGTGATTAGAAATTTATAAAAAAAAGCTTTACGCGATTGAAAAATGAGTATTTTGTCTTACGCGATTGAAAATTTTCAATTTTTTATTTACGCGACTTGGAAAACAGAAAAATGGTATTACGCGATTGAAAAATGTAACAGAAATGTTACGCAATTTATAAAAACGTAACAGAAGTGTTACGCGACAGAAAAACTGTAACCGGAGGGTTATATGTTTGAAAAACTGTAACTGTAGTGTTACGTGATTTTTTGAAATCTCGAGGGGATTGTTTGATTCTGTTTATAAATAAATTGCATCTTTGTGTTACATTAAGAAAGTCTGTTAAGACTTGTGGTCAAGGCTTTAATGTCGAGGAGATTGAGTTACACCTTAGTGCAGGTGTGAATTGTATAGTGAAGATCTATGAATGATCTTGGGGACGTCGGGGTGCGGAAACTGCACAAGGGGCCAGTTGGAAGCACCATTGTACCGTGGTAATATGATTGCAGCACACCAAACGATCCCGACCAGACACTATCATATTCTCAGTTGGTGGAGAGTGTTCTCGTGAGCCAAGTAGCGCAAAAGTTATATTGCACTTTTGAGGCTAATGAAAGACGGAACATGTACTCCCAATCACTCTCTCCGACTGTTGTATATAGCTCTATGGAGTAAGGGTCAATCATTGAGTAGGTGCATAGTCAGTTGTTATATTGTTGCTTTATCTTGTACATGTCAAAGTTGATTACTCATTGGTGTGATAATATGTATAACTTTAAATAGTTCATTTACTAATTCATGTTTCGTAGAATTATTTATGTCCATTAGGGATTTGTGGGGTTTTGGCGCTGAGTACACTCCCCAGGAAGACTCTGAAGTTTCTTCCGCTAAAGCTCCTGGGCGTAGAGCTACTAGAATTTCTGTAAAGAGGCCTACTAACTTCGGATGGCTTACACCCGAAAGGCATATATCGGAGGAAGATCTCGAGGAGGACCCTTCTCCGTAGGTAGACTTCTATGGCCAGATAGGTAATAATATATTAGTATTGTACGTATATTTATTTTCTTGTCAGTACTTATGATTTGTATTATGTATTACTGATAAACTTAAACCGTAAGTAATATAAAGTATGTGTATTATTCATATTTTGGTATGTATATTATTATTATTATTCTGTTTATTTTATGTTATATCTGCAAAAAGAAATTTTGGAACTCATATTTTGTATACAAAAATTATAAAAGTATTTTTAAACTTAATTTAATATTCCGTTAAATGTGACATCCTACCGATGGTGTTACATTAGTTGGTATCAAAGCTCTGGCCTAGTCTCTCGGATTTGCGGGGTCAAGTCCGTTTTGTTTGTGCTGTGTGTTCTCTGTCATATTGTTTCCAAAAGGCGACAATATTGTATGAAGTGGTTACTTTTGGTTTCCACTATATTTGATTTACATGACTTTGAAGGAAATAAAATGGCTTGTGGTAGAGGCGTACAAATGGACACCGAACTTGACAACCATAATATGGCTGTCGCAGCCATAGCAATGCAACGGATGGCGGACGTATTAGTCCAACAAAATTAAAACGTTGCACAACAGCAAGAAGCAGCAGCAGATACTCTCAATCTGTCTAAATTTCTCCGTAACAATCCTCGCCAGTTCAAATGAGAATTTGATCCCGAGAAAGCTAGTTTTTGGATCAAGGAGTTAGAAAAGATTTTTAGGGGAATGGATTGTACCGATGAGCGTAAGGTAACTTATGCTACTTATATGCTTGTTGGCGATGGCGAGGATTGGTGGACGGGGGCACAACAACTGTTGGAAGCTGAGGGAAGAATTGTTACTTGGGAACTTTTCCGCAGCAAGTTTCTAGAAAAGTATTTTCCAGCCAGTATCCGACATGCTAAGGAGATGGAGTTCCTTGGTCTGAAACAAGGAGGAATGTCGATTAGCGAGTATGCGGCCAAATTTGAAATTTTATCCAAATTCGCTAGATACTTTCAACTCCAGCCTGATGAAGAGTGGAAGTGTAGGAAGTTTGAGGAAGGTTTAAGGCATGATCTGAAGAGGGCAGTATTGTCCTTGGGAATATCTGAGTTCCTGACACTTTTGGATACGTGTCGTAGAATCAAGGAGCTAGATCGATCCCGTGATACAAGGACCATAACTTTGGACCTACACGGTTCCAAAGGGGTGGAGGAGGTAGCAATACTCAGAGGGGGAGTAGTAGTAATAATAACCGATTTCAGCAAAAGCCCTATTCACGACCACAGGGAGGTTAACAACAACAATTTTCTGGGGGAAACTTGGCAGCACCACCTATAAAATGTTTTAAGTGTGGAAAAGGGCACTTTACCAAAGATTGCTCAATCAAAGGACTCATGTTTCTGATGCGGGAAAGAATGACACATTGCCAAGGACTATTCACAGTCGAAGACGGAGTCTCTTATTAGCAACGTAGTGCTTCAAAGTCACAAGCGGGAGGAAAATTCCTCTCTCCACTTGACAGTACCTCTCACTCACCAGACCTAATGTTGCATTTTCAGTTAACAAGCTTTCTTAGCATATGCAAGATCCCACCTAGGTCCACATGAGGCACTTAAGCAGGTCCTCTGCTATCTCAAAGCTACAATCGCCCATGGCCTTCATCTTTGCAAAGATTCCTCTCTCCACTTGATAGCATTGTGTAATGTTGATTAGGCAGGTGATACTGCGGATCAAAATTCTACCGCAGCTTACATTGGGTATCTTGGAAAAATGTTATCTCATGGGTTTGTCAGAAATATAAAATTGTTGCTCGTTCCCCCACTGAAGCTAAATATTGCACAATTGCTTCCACCACCACTGAACTTCTCTGGTTACGCCAGCTTCTTCTCGAACTTGGTTTTTCTTCATCTGGCCCACCTATCATTTACTGTGATAACATTGGAGCTACATACTTGTGTGCTAATCCCATCTTCCATTCGAGAATGAAGCATCTCTCTATTGATTATCACTTTGTTTGTGACTTAGTTGCTACCAACGACCTTCGTGTGTCACACATTCCCTCAAGCCATCAGCTTGCCGACCTCATAACAAAGCCACTTTTAGGCCCTAGACACTTCTTCCTTATGTCCAAGATTGGTGTAGTTTTACCCTCCACCATCTTACAGAGGTGTATTGGAATATTGACTGAGTCTTAACGTAATTCATGCTGCTTCTCTACGTATACATAGCCACTTCTACTTTCATGGATAGGATGTTTGAATTTACTTAGTTTGAATTTGATTTATTATCTTATTGTTGTATCTCCTGCATTTAACTCTCAATGTACAACTTGATTTATTTAATGAAATATACTTTCTCTAAACTTCTTTAATCTATAAGTATCATTGCAAGCTTTCGCTGGAGCTTGTGTCATGCCCTGACTTTTCAATGAGACAACCTTTCTCCCTTAATCTTTATTGTACCAAATTTTTTTGCCTTGACAAGTAATTAATAGTATCATTAAATACAATAAAATCATTAAATACATGTTAACCTTTAAAGAAAAAGAATGAAATAATGAAGTTAAAAAAGACAAGAATATTAGTGCATGTTTGAATTAGCTTATGTTACTTTTAGAAAAAGCGTATAATCAAAATATATAGTGCATGTTTGAATTAGCTTATGTTACTTTCAAAAAAGCGTATATTCAAAATATTTCAAAGAAAACTTTTGACTAAAAAGTGTTTTTAGTGCAAAATAAATCAATCCAAATATATTTATAATCTTATATAGTGTAATAGTGACACTCATATTTAAACTTTAATAATTATACAAGTTTGTAACAAATATTTACGTGCACTTACATAATTTAATAATTACATGTTAGTTCCATAAATATAGAAAAAAAATTATTTTAACTTATTTTGACATGTTAAGTGATTTCTTTTATGACATGAAATATATATATAATTTTTACTCTTTGCCTTTTTTATTTTCCAATTTTATTAATAATTTCCTAACTCGATCTTAATTATATTTTGATAACCTTTCTCTTTAAGTTTCAACAAAGTTATATATACATATATATATATATATGTATATATTCTAGGAATAAATTATGATACACTTACATTGTTCAATAACTTCTTATAAATGTTGAATTTGACAAATCAAACTGTGAATTGAAAGTTCTCAAAAGATAGTTATCAAGCACATAAAAATTCTTACAATTAAAATATATTTGATACTTCATTGCACTCTTTTATTTTAACGTATAATTTTGTTTTAAGATATATGAAAGCTGTCTACTATTATATTAGATATCTACAAATGTCTAATTTATCTAAAATTTGGAAGGCATGATTATTAAGATAATATCATATGATTCAATAGCATGATTGATTAAATTCACATTTTACAAAAAGTTATTGATCGGAGTAAATGCAAAATAATTACTTATGGAGTACATGGATCTCCACCCATATATACGAGCCAGCAAGAGTTTTACTTTTGCACCTATTTTGGACAATTGATTACAATTTAATCTGAAATGTGTATTTAATAAGGAAAGAGAATTTGATTGTATTGCTACTCTACTCATTACCTTTTATATTTTTAACTATTAAATATTGAATTAAAAATATGTAATTATAATTTGACAATTATTGATATTATCAATTAAATAAAAATATTATATAAATTAATTTCTGAACCAAAACACGCAATTTTATCATTTTTGTATTTCATATTTTAAAATGTTAAATTGAATTTTTATTTAAATAAATTAAAAGAAATTTAAAAACAATATTAAGGGAATTAAAAAATAAACATACCACTATAAATGTGGCCATATTAAATTTTTGAATAAATACTCAATTTGGTCCTCCAAAAATACACGAAACATCAGTTTGGTCCTCTAAGTATTTTTTAAATCAATTTGGTCCTTTTTAAGGGACCAATTTGATATAAAATGTAACTTTAGAGAACAAATTTGATGTAGAAAATTAATTTTGAAGGATTATTTTGATGTCAAAAATAATTAAAAGATTAAATTGATGTCCCATGTATTTTTCGAGGACCAATTTGAATATTTACTCTAAAAATTTTTAGTACATACAATTGAAAGGTTTAAAAAAAATTAATCTTTAGCAAAAATAATACCAAAATTATGAGCAAGTAATACGTGTGTCATTAGTTATGTATTCTTAATATTAATCATTCATCTCAAGGAAATTTTAAATTATTATTACTGAAGAATATATTTTTATTATATGATATATTTATTTAGTTGAATATATTTATAATTATCAAATTATTATTACACAATTTTCAATTCAAAATTTAATAGTTTAAAATGTAAAGAGTATATAAAAAATGTAAGAGTTTAATTTTGATTTACTGTTAATGTAAAGTTTCTTTGCACTGTTATCCAATTATATATGGTCAAATCATTAAAAGAGCTTGAATATCACAACAAATACCTCAAAAGTATAACTTTTTTTAATGATATATCAGTATATGATTAGATGAAAGTGTAATTTTTTTTTTACAGTGACACTGAATTAAAATTAAATCCAAAATGTTAAAGGATAATAAGTAGAGTTAGTAATAAAGTTAAATTTTCTTTCTTCATTAAATGCTTATTAAATATCTACTAATTTATCTCTTCATTAAATTAGATAATTTTAAACCATTATATTAAATTACAATCAATGCTTAGATGTTGGTGTAAGACTAAAACACTTATACCGATGTCAATTGATTCTGATATATATATATATATATATATATATATATATACAGTCCAACTGTTGAATTGAAAGTTCTCATAAGATGGATCAACTCTATAAAATTTCTTACAATTAAAAAGTTATTTGATACTTCATTGCATTACTTTATTTTAACTTATAATATGTTTTAAAATATAAGTAAATTGTCTATTATTAGATTAGATAACTATATATATCCAATTTATTTAAAATTTGGTATGCATGATCATTAAGATAATAACATATGATTTAACGGTTGATTGGATAAATTCACATTCTACAAAAAATTATTATGTGGTGTAAGTGTGTCAATACTTACACTTGGTGTAAGTGGATCCCCACCTTATATATATTTGATAGTTAATAATATCATTAATTACTTTTCACTCAAGATAATTTTACATTTGATTTGAGACTGAAGATAATTTTACGTTTGATTTGATTTGATAGTTAATAGTTAATAGAATATATCAATTTTACATATAAATATAGAATATAGATAGCTTACAAATTTTGTTAATATTAAGGGCTTAATTTATTTTTCAACATCATTTATTTAAAATTTTATAATTTTCTATTATTCATGCACTAAATACCGAAATAAACAAATGAAACATGAGAAGAGGGAGTTGAATTGTATTTCTTAACCTTTTTGGAAAACTTTTCTTATAAAATAGTTTTCAGAACTAAACTTTGCAAATTCGTAAGAAAGTATGAACGAATAGAAATACTTTACGCAGTCTGTTGGACGCAAAAAGGTTTTGACGCAAGCTGAAAACTATATGTTCAAATAAAATGTATTGTTAAGAACAACAATGACAATCCTCAAACGTTAATAAAAATAAAATAACGCAAGGTAAAGGAATAGGAGCTCACACCAGATGTTTATATTGGTTCACTCTCACGACCCGAGAGCTACGTCCAGTCCCTTCTACTTGAAGGAATTTCACTAATCTTTACAAAGATTACAAGTATACTTTACACCGCCTCTTTAGGCTTACAACTAAGTATTCTAAACCTCTTGAAATTCTAATAACAAGTATTCTTTTCTACACAAGCCTCTTCAAGCTTTTCAAAGACTTATGAAGGTGAGTGTTTAAAACACATAAGATTAACTCATGATATGTGAGGATAAACAATAAGCTCAGAAAGATAAGAGTAACTCTATACAAGAGTATAATAAAGTATAAGTAGATCTCAAAGTAAATATTTGTTTTCTACTTGAACCTTTGAAGACTTTGTATATTTATACTTGTGAGCTTGTACTTGTCTTCATAAGCTTCTTCGTCCAATAACAATATTTATTACCGTTCTGAGTTGCATTAAATGCTCAATCCTGATAACGTGTTGATCTTCTTCTGGAAAGTAAATTTAGTTATCAACGTTGCAAGAAACTTTGATATCTTTTTCTGACTCTTCTGAGCGAGCAAAAAGTTCCTATTTGCTAGTCCTTGTAGTTGTTAGGTATATCAGTTTCAGCATACAAAGTTGACTTTGAATGTCGCGTATTTGTCGGAGATCTTATCAGCAATCAATGCATTTTTGTCTTGCTTGAATTTGAATTGACTTTGGAGAAATGCACTTGAGTGAATGAACAACAGAGACAAAAACTTTGGATGATCCAATAAAGTATATTAAAGCAGTTCAAAACATATTGGATGCAGGTAGTAAAAATGTTAAGTCTGTTTTTAACAGAACTTGTTTTAGTAAAAAAAAAAAAGTATTTATAAAGGTATTACATGAGAGATACAATTTTTGACTGTCACTACCTTGGAACAAAATAATATAAGTTCAATTAAAACTTATTTATTCATTCTAATTTAATATTATTATTATCTTCAAAACTTGAGGAGTTTAATTTCTTGAACTAATTTAGTTCCAATATCAATTACTTGATTTCGTCTTTAGTTCCAACAAATACCTATCGAGTTACTTGTAGACTTACATCTACATGCAAATGCAAAAGACATCGAAAATAAATTTATTAAAAAGTCCTTACTATTATTTTAAATTTTTTTATGAGTTTAATTTTAATCCACCGTCAATGTAAAATTTATATTGTCATCTAATTATGTATTGTCAAATCATTAACAGAGTTTGACTATCACAACAATTATCTAGAAATTCTAACTCTTTTAATGATGTATCAGTACATAATTGGATAACAGTGTAAAAAACTTTACTCTGACAATGGATTAAAATTAAATCCTTTTTTATTCATATATTTATTTATCTTAGTTACTTAATTTACTACATATACAAATTAATTATAAATATAAAATTCAAATACATAATTCTAGTGCGGATGGTGAATGTAAACTATTGTGGCCTTGACACATAAATATTATTTTGCTCAACTACTATTTGCTTGCCTCTGAACCTTCATTCACAATTTTTTTTTTTAATTTTTGTCTCAGAAGAAAAGTTTTTACTGTCTTATTTTCTCATTCCACTTTTCTATTTGTTTTGATAGAATGCTCTGTTGAAGATTTTTTTTCCTCTTCTTTAAGGTCTTAAGTGGAAATATATGATCAAATCCTGTTTGGGTGATTAGAAAATAGAGGAAAAGAAGAGGTAATCTTCATGGTTGTGCTTAAAAGTCCTTTAAGCCAGCATATCCCACTTCTGGGGTAAAGGGAAAGGTGGGACTCATATAATTTGAAAGCTTCGATTACTTAGGTAATTATAAATCTCCAATTTTTATGAGTTGAATGGTCTGCCTGGATGACTGTCACGTTATGATAACCAACTATCACTACAAGTACGAGGGACTAGCCAGTGACTCTTTCGGTCTTTCCCGGCGACATGTATGTCGTCACCGAACATAAGCATATGCCAGCGACTTCTTTTGCACGTTGGGATAGACATAATTAGTAATATACCCGTGACTGTGATTGTCGCTGGGAAAATTAGTTAAATGTCTGCCATTTTTTGCATTCATTTTTAAAGTTTATTAAAATATGCCATTGCTAACAAATAACCAATTCACCCCCTCTTGGTTCTCCCTCTTTCCAATAGGATTTTCATCTTAGTGTCAATTTTTTTTTTCATAATATAAACAATTATTAAAAAATCATAAAAAATGAAATAATTTTTTTTTAATTTGATTAACTTTTAATATAATTTTTTTTTACATTATCATTCAATGGTATAAAGCACTTTACTACAACATCATTGGATGATAGAGCTCAACTAATAGCAAAGACCCCCCCCCCCCTTCTGGCTAAAGAAAAAGAACCTACGTATTGAACTTCAGTTCATCAAGAAAAAATGGGGAAATAGTTTTGCATTGCATGCCAAAGTGATGAACAAAATCTGAAAGTTTAAGTTGGTCCATCATGAGTCCAACAAAACTTACATACTGCCATGTGCACTGCAGAGGTACAAGTAATGTGTATAAAGTGATGTACTGATGTGCAAATAGTATATCGGAAAAAAATTGACTGGGTTAGGAGATTGTTGAACGGGGCAGGGCAACTGGTTGTGGATGGCAACTTGAAGCAAGTTAGCATTCAGTGACCATACTAGCACCGTCTTTCGAATTTAAGATATGGATAATGGAGTAAAACATTTAGGACTGAGTTTATATCTCAATATTCTAGGGTCTAATATAAACGGTTTGAGTTAAACACCAAAGTCTGGACCAGGTAAATCCCATGCATGAACATATGCGTTTGGCTGAGGCAGGAGGCAATTTATCATAAATTCATTCATCCAATGCCCTACAGATTATTTGTGCAGTCAAGTTAAAATGTAACTTAAAGGGAATCTTCAGAAATGGGTGAAGCTTCAGCACAACCCAAAACAAAATTGGATACAGACATAGAAATTGAGAATGATAAAGGAAGGAGAGGAAGCTTCGTATCAATATAGTAAAATTCTGTGTATTCATAAGTCTACTGGAGATGCATGATGGATACAAATAAACCACTGGCCATCAATCCTTTCGAACACATTCGTTACAAATTGTCCTCCCCATCTGCCTTTCGCCTTTACAAATTCCATGCAAGTAACATACCCCATATCCCCTCTAGCATGAACCTTAATGTCTTCTAGTTTAATTTCTAGTGGAAATTCATAGTTAGCCCATACATAATTCCAGCTCTCAATAACATCATCATAACCAGATATTCCTTTCAAGCCAGGGTGTACACAGCATACCTCATCCCTTTTCGCCCACAGGACTTGCATGGCTGCAAGGTCACCGTTCCTGAATGAATCATAAAACCGGCTGTTTACCCCAAATACTGTTGTCTTGCTATCTTTCTGAAGGTTTTTGATAGTATCCCTTATTTCTGCTGCTTTAGCGTAGTTCTCTTCAGCAATGGCATTCTGTAGCTCCTCCTCCAAAGTCTGTTCATCCAATGCAATGTTCTCACTACTCAAGATGCCCTCTGAATCTTCACTTTTTACTCTCTGTTGTCTCCCTGATAGACACCAGAGGCATGTTTAGAGAGTACAATACTAAATTAAGCAAAATGGTGAGTGCTGAAAACTTGGGGTTGTAGATGCTAAAAGAATTGGACTAGAGCAAAATCGAGATGAGAAAAAAAACACTGGCCAACAATTTTTATGCTCATTGACTAAAGACTATTCATAACATTATCCAAGAAGTAAGTCCAAATATGAATTATAAGATTTTAAGCAAAGATACTTACTGAATCTGCCCATTTGCAAATTGTGACATTGGCCAGGCAAAAGACACAGTTGGTCTCCTCTTCCAAAACTTTTGCCTAAAACTAACTTGTTTGGAGTAAAGGAAGGAAGAGGAAAACGTCGGAGCTTCTGAAAGTTATTGATAGATGATCCCGGCAAGAAATTAAACTCCTTGATAGTAGAAGAAAGTCCCTTCATATAAAATTTAAAATCAATCACTATGCACCAAGGGAGCAAATTAAAAAAATAAGATTTAAAACTAGAGTATTTAGAGGGAAAATATAATCTTTTCCTCAGAAATTCATAAAGCCAATTTTCTTCAGGGAAACTCATAAAAAGTCATCTTATTTGAAACCATGCAACGGAAATTCTGACAATATATGAATTATATCCCAGCTTTTAACAGAGTTAGGAATCAATCCAAGCGGGCACAGAGTAACTAAAGAAGCTTAAATTCTTCCAAATTTCCATTTCAAGTAGTTAAATTATATCTAAACTCAGTCACGGAATTCTTTATTCAATAGATTGTTCATCAAGACCCTAATGCTCTTATATGATAATTTTCTGAAAACCTATATCGAAGACTTCACTATCCCACAAATTATCAAATAAGAAAATAATAAAAGTGAAAATTTCGGTAAAAAAAAAAAATGGGCAGCTCACATTAAAGGAGAAGGTAGTTCCATGAAGCGCCATAGTTGAAAATGCTAATTCCAGAATTACAGCTACCCGGAGCTAGGAAAAGGGTTTTGATCAAGTGAGCACAAATAGCAGAGAAGGATGCTTATCCTGACTTCACAAGCAACTAGATAACTAGTTATAAGCCTGAGCCTGAGCGTTGCTCTGGGTACAAATAGAAGAATTAAGTACATTTGACTTCATACTATAACATGATAGTAAAAAATAAACTAAAATTATATATATATATATATATAAAGAATTGACACTCTACCAGTATAGATCCAAAGACTTCCCATAATATGGTTCTACTCAAAGAATACATTCATTCTGACAGCAAGTCACGTTAAGTCCATGATGCTTATAAACAGAAAACACAGCCAAAAAAAAAAAAAAAGCCAGAAATTTGTAAGGAGCATGTCATCTCATTATTAGAATGAGTAATATTACAATCAACAAGGAATGGGCAAGTCACAGGGAACAGAGTATTAACAGTGCAGTGCATGAAAACTTTCCATTTTGAGATCTTTACACCCCGGAACAAAATTCAACTATCAAAATAAATAAATAATAAATAATTATTCAAAAAGAAAACTTTAAGCAATTGGGGTTACGAAACAGAACATTAAATAAGGATAATCAACTTGGGTATTTATGGCACTTCATGTTCAAAAGAGACCCAGTCACAAAATGAAAATCCACAGAATATTAAGCATTCATGTTCAAGAAAGAAAGAAACAGAACAAGTAACACTATAACAGCAACCATTTAGAACTTAGCAAACATTGATGGAAGCAGATGCAAAGAGAGGAACCTTAGATGCAGAGAGAAAACCAGTGCAGTAGGCGACCAGAAGAGAAAAATGGAAAACGCAGAGATCAGAGAGGAGAGAGAACACGCGCAGGTACCAAACCAATGTGGGCTTCTTTGATTGAACGGAGAAAATAGGCTAAGATTTCTCGATAGGGAACCGTTCCCTTAGAAACGGTGCGTTTCGTTTGCATGAAAACCTAGAGGCCGCCTCTGCTACACTATCTTCTATTATTCTATAGTCGTAAGCAGATTTCTCCAAATAACCTTTTTTTTTTTTTTGGAGAGTATCGGTATTTTTATAATTGGTAATTAATATTTTATTATATATCTCATTTTAATAAAATATTTTTGAATAATGTATTTATATTTGAATTAAATAAAATATATAACTAAATATTACTTATTAAAAATATTAGTGTCTTCATAAAAATAAAAGATACTCAATGAATCTCCTAAGTTGCATATCTATACATTAGTATTAGATATTAAAATTGGCTTTGGCGTTGAGTATTTGACTATTTGTGTATTGGGATAGAAATACGCCATGTGATTTAACAAAAACTTATGATTTAGTTTAATTTTAACCTATTTTAATTAAATTTATTTATTAAATAAATTGGACTTAAAATTTTTAAATTATTTATTTATTTAAATAAGTTAAGGCCTTTAAAAATGTATGTACATATAATTTAAAAGTTATAATATTTAAATAATTTATTAGTTATATATTAATATAATTTATTTATTTTTATGTATTATTTAATAATTTTATTAAAGGCTAGATATATATTAAAACTTATAAAGTTTAAGTCTCTTGACTTATTTAAATAATTTTATATAATGTATATCTTTAAGTATGCTTTCAGGCTAATGGCCTGACTTTTGTGTTTTCATAAAATTAGAAAGTCAGATATTAAAAAAAAATCTATGATAAATATTAGGCCAAACTAAAGTTAAAGTTTTACAAAATCGACCAAACCTATTTTAAATAAAACTCAATCTAACTTATTTTTATTTCTATTTGTGCATTAATATATACATGTATTTACCCAAATTATTATTTATGAACTTAATTACACATGATTGACCAACTATTTGAGTCATTATCCATTAATATATATGTATTTATATAAATTATCGTACATGAATTTAGACATAATTTCTTACGCCATATAATCATAATAAAAATGTTCATACTTCCTATAAAGCTACACAATAATGATAAAAAAAAAAATTATCCAAAATTAAATACACTAGCATATTTTCATACTGTTTTACTTCATTACTTAAACATATCACATGAATTTTGACATGATTAATTGACGAATATTTTGAGTCTTTACTTTAAATAAATACTTTACATAAATTTATTTGTATGAATATTGACATGATTGACTAGGCCATACGATTTCACTTCATTATTTAGGTATATCACACAAATTTAAACATGATCAATTGACTGGATTTTTGGGTCTTTAACTCATTAATAGATATATATATATATTTTTATAAAATTCTGTTTATATAAACTTATACATGATTAACATGCATTCTTTAATAATTAATGATTAATATCTGTTTATATGTCATATTTACTTAAAATATAAATACAATAAATTATTAACCAATGTAGTTAAAAATTCGATTTCTGACGTATGTGTATAGACAAATATTTATTGGGAGAAATTAATTTCTTAAATAAATCTCAGTATCTTAAAAAATTAACTCCCAGTCAAACACGAAAATACCAAAAAATACCAATATATATATATAATAAATTATTTTTATTTTTATATTTTAATTAAATGTGATTTGTAACAAATTATAAGCCACTAATTATTAAAAATATCAGTTCTCTTATAAAAATAAAAAAGATACTAAAAGAATGTTCTCCTTGAATATTTGTTATGACTTGAGATACAATTGAGAACTAAAGGGCACTAGGGATGGCAATGGAGCAGGGTGGAGGCGGGTTGTAGCTCCTCGTCCCCCCGTATTTGTGCGGATACTCATTTGTGCGGATACTCAATTTTAGATAGATGGGTACCCACGAATATTCGTAGATACCCATAAAATCATTAAAATTAAAAAAAATGAGAAAATTTGAAAAAAAAAAGAATAAATTAAATAAATTTTGATATCATAATTTTTCGTAATTTATCTACTACATACTAATTTAATTCAACAACTTTAAAACAAAAAAATAAAATAAAAAAGACATGGTTAATTTGAGTTGGACAGGTGTAATGTAAGAGCAGTAGATCCGGCAACCTTTGCTTTGGGGCGCTAAGTATTTTCCGTTCGGGCTTTTCTCTCACTTGGCTTCTCAACCCGTCTCCCTCACCTCTCTTTTCTACCCACGGCAGCTGAACACTACAGGTTACAGTTACAGGTATTCTATTTCTATTTCGTTTTACATTTTGATGCTTTTCACTCACTCTCTACTCTCTATTTGTGTTCTGTCTATGGTGCCTGCGTTTGATTTTGATTTAAGAAAAGTAAAATTCACTATCCAAAACATCAATGCTTGGATTCATGCTTGTTTTGCTACTGAACTTGTGGAATATCTTGATAGGCATGTGTTATTTATTTGATGCGATCTTAAATGAAATGCAGGACAGGGATGGGGCCTTGTATTATAACAGTCAGTTTAATTATATAATGCTTGCTTGCTTGTTTATGTCGAAGTATTATGAAATCTATATTATGATTTGATGTTGGAATCTTACTTTTTTTCTTCTTTAGGTTCTTATTAACATATACTCTGAAGTGGATTTGTGGTTATTTAGATGCCTGTATGGAGTATAATTTTGTGATGAAGATTAAACAGAGGTGATGATCCGTGACTGGCCCGCCCATCAGGTATTGTGTTAGTCTCATTATATTCCTCGTCTTTATCTTCATCATTGCAAATAGGATGTGCCTATTAAGTACATCCAATACCAAGGTAAAATGATAGAAACTCAAAGTTGACCCTTGGTGCCAAACCTATTGTTATGAGAAGATCTTCTGTTACACCTCCATGAGTTTGTACACTAGTCGTTGCCTCATCATACGTATCATTTATAGTTTGAATATATGCAATATGAACTCGTTTATTCTTCCTTCCATAGGACTACTCGTGGCACCCGATCGTAGGCTTTTGTTTCCTATGGTTGTCATTATTGAACTTTGCTTTTACACTTTGAAAACACTAAAGTATTGCCATTGGATATTTAACCAAAAGGATAAATGTACTGATAGTTGGATGTGGTTCAAATATCAGTTTTTGATTATAATGCTATTTTTTGGAATTGTGTTTTGTTCAAACTCCAGAAGTAGTGATATTGTTACCTTGCTTGCATTTTTTTATTTCGGTTTCTTGATCGTATGTGTTGCAGGTAAAAACTATCGTCTTGATAGATTTTAGTTGTAATCTTGGCTTAGGTGATCTTGGAGTTCAAAGAATTGGAATGGTTATAGGAAAATTTGATATGTACGTTGCTGTAGTTGGCAGGTCACCAAAAGTATGCTTCTATCTCTCTATATATATATCCATCTATTTCTCATTCTCTGTATTTGTGTTTTCATAGATGCTTGCATGTTCGCTTCAACTTTATATTTGTAATACAAAAAATATTAACACACTTATGGTGACAACTAACATATGGATTTACCTTGGTGGGCTGAATCAAGTAGGCTTGGGATGAAATCATTCTCAACATTTACATGATGGTTATGCTTATTCTTTTACATAATTTATGTGTATGGATTTCCCTATTGCTAACACATTGAATAATATAACCTCTTGCTGGTGTCATTGTTTTGGCTTGATATGCATGATGTTGCTCAAGCCACTTTGTCCTTGAAGAAAAAAAATGATGAAAAAGAATTAATCACCTTGTCACTCACAAAGTGAAATTTATGAGGAATGACAAAGTCAATGAGAGGAACCTTCATCATAGCATCCTTTTCTTGGGATAACTATAAATCAAGCATTGCATTATCACAACCATTTTGGTTGAGTCATTGATTTATCAATTCATTTCTGTAATCCATTATGAATTTCTTTATTTCCATCAAAGCATTGGAATTCCCACTTGGAGAGAGAGAGAGAGAGAGAGAGAGAGAGAAAGAGAGAGAGAACCCATTGAATGGGATATGTAAGTGTTTTGTGCTTACTAGTTAATATATTTATACTATACTATAGAGTTTATTTACAATTAAAGTACAGTTGTAGCACAACTATATATAGCTAGTATTCACACTATTCAACATTCCCCATCAAGCTAGGGCATACATATTGTATGCACCAAGCTTGTCACATATGTAACTGATTCGAGGACCTCTTTGAGATTTAGTGAATATATCTGTTAGTGATCGTTCCAATTAACAATGATAGCAATATCGCCTGTAAGTATCTTTTCTCAAATAAAATGACAGTCAACTTCAATATGCTTGGTCTTCTTATGAAAAATTGGGTTGGAAGCAATGTGTAATTCTTTCTGATTATCACAAATCAATTGCCTATGCCCTACTTCTCCAAATTTTAGCTCTCGGAGTAGTTGCTTATATTAGCTCACAAGCCACAAGTTGTCAGGGCCATGGCTCAGTATTCAACCTTTGCACTTGATCTTGCAGTAGTGGTTTTTACTCTTCCAAAAAACTAACTTTCCTCCAATAAGCATATAATATCCAGAAGTGGAGCATTTGTCAGAGGGAGAACCTGCCTAATCTACATTAGTGTAACCTATTACTTGAGTGTGACCTCTATCTTCATATAATAATCCTTTCTCTGGTGCTCCCGTGATTGCGATTCACAGCATCCCAATGACTATCATATGGGGACTGTAAGTATTGGCACTGCACCACAATCATAGCAAAAGAGATATCTGGTCGTATTATTGTAAGATAGTTTAGCTCCCAACAAATCACTGGTATCTGCATCAGCTAAAGGCTTCCCTTGACCTGTTAGAAGCTTAATATTTGGACCCATGGGAGTGTCAACAAGCTTATAGTCCACCATGCATGTTTCATCCAATATGCCCAACACATACTTCCTTTGTGAGATTACAACACCAATGCTACATTGAGCTACCTTAGTGCCTAGGAAATATTTGAGTTTTCCCAAGTCTTTGTTTGGACTAGAAGTGATCAAAGAGATGTTTTAGTTGACTGATGCCCTCTTGGTCACTACCTTGGTTGACAATATTGTCCACATAAACTACTAAGTAAATGCAATGACTTTAGAAGGTATGAAGATAGAAGACAAAGTGATCGATCCCACTACAGATCATGCCAAACTGCTGTACAACTTTACTAAATTGCCCAAACCAGGTCCATGGAGATTGCTTCAAACCGTAGAGAGATCGGCTAATCTTAGAGGAACTCTCAAGTTTCGATATCGTTATTTGGATAGAAGGCAGCTCAAATAATGAGCAGAGATGCACTCGTAAGGGGGGAAGACGTGCCAAATAGCCACCAAATAGAGAGAAAGTGCATCAAACCGTAGCCACCAGCAAGGGAAAAGACTTGGGCTTTTGCTAGAATAATGGAGTCGGGAAGATCTAGGCCGGTTGGAGGACTCTAAAGTTGGACAATGATGGTGGCGATGAAATATAACATGGCAATTGGCAACCAGCCAAATGTGATCAGGGGTGCTGAGAGAAATAAATTTTATACATCCTAATCAAAATAATTTTACATGATATGATTTGTGTAAAAACTTGAACTAACACCCAAGACTCAACTATAAATTGGTGCACCGTGGACATGCCCTCTTATTTCAAATGGCAAGGCAAAAATCATGAAAAGAAATGCATTTGTTTATAGCTTTTTCTTTGCTTGATTGCTTGCTGGTTGAGTTCAAGTATGTAGATATAGAATTCTCAATTTTTTCAAGAGCGTTTCTTCTGTTTTCGCAAGCTTTCTGTTTTTTATCTTTCCGCTGTGTTTGGTGCTCTGTAAAGCATTTTTTGGTTACTTTACATTGCTATATATCAGTATGTCTATTTGCTGTCCACTAAGTTTTCTGGTTCATTTTGCATAAGATTGCTTTTGGAGTTAACACAATTCACCCTCTGTTATGTGCATTTTACTTTCAGAATCTTTTTGGATTTGGACACAAATTGAATGACTCCAAAGCGGTGGCTCACCTTATCCAAACCTATGCGCAAACTAAAGAGTTAAGCAAAGGAAAACAGTTGCATGCTCAGCTGGTCCGAGGAGGGTATTTACTATGCACCTTCCTGATGAATCACTTCCTCAACATGTACTCCAAATGTGGAGAACTTGGTTACACTATCAAACTATTTGACAGAATGTCACAAAGAAACGTGGTTTCCTGGACAGCAATGATTACTGGGTTTTCCCATAATTTGAGGTTTCGAGAGGCTTTGAATACCTTTTGTCAAATGAGGATTGCTGGAGAAATAATGACACTCTTTTCCTTTCCAAGTGTCCTTCAAGCTTGTGCCTCTCTTGGGTCAATCCAGTTTGGGACACAGGTGCATTGTCTCATTATCAAATGTGGGTTTGGCTGCGAACTGTTTGTGGGTAGTAATTTGACCGATATGTATTCGAAGTGCGGGGAGGTGCCTGATGCTTGTAAAGTTTTTGAAGAAATGCCTTGCAAGGACGAGGTGTTGTGGACCTCGATGATTGATGGCTATGTGAAAAATGGAAATTTTGAGAAAGCTTTAATAGCTTATAAGAAAATGATCATTGATGATATTTTCATTGATCAGCATGTACTTTGTAGTACTTTGATTGCTTGCAGTGCACTTAAGGCTTCTAATTTTGGGAAGTCCCTTCATTCAACTATTGTGAAGTTTGGATTTGAATATGAGACTTTCATAGGAAATGCCCTTACAGATATGTATTCAAAGTATGGAGATATGGAAAGTGCTTCAAATGTCTTCCAAATTGATTCGGGTTGCAGAAATATAGTGTCTTTTACTGCTATTATTGATGGTTATGTTGAGATGGATCAAATTGATAAGGCTTTAAGTGCTTTTGTTGATTTGCAGAGGCGCGGAATTGATCCTAATGAATTTACTTTCTCTAGCTTAATCAAGGCTTGTGCTAACCAAGCAAAACTAGAACATGGGAGCCAGCTCCATGGCCAAGTTGTCAAATTCAACTTTGACAGAGACCCTTATGTTTCTTCAACACTTATTGATATGTATGGAAAATGTGGGTTGTTTGATCACTCAATCCAATTGTTCGACGAGATTGAAATGCCAAATGATATAGCGTGGAATTCATTGGTGGGAGTTTTTGCACAGCATGGTTTAGGAAGAAATGCCATTGAAACTTTTAATCAGATGATTCACAGAGGACTGAAACCAAATGCAATAACATTTGTTAATCTTTTAAAAGGATGTAGTCACGCAGGAATAGTTGAGGACGGGTTAAACTACTTTTATTCCATGGACAAGATTTATGGGGTAGTGCCTAGAGAAGAACATTATAGTTGTGTTATTGATTTGCTTGGTCGAGCTGGAAAGCTTAAAGAAGCAGAAGATTTTATAAATAGCATGCCTTATGAACCAAATGCATTTGGCTGGTGTTCTTTTCTTGGAGCTTGTAAAATCCATGGTGATAAGGAAAGGGCCAAACTTGCAGCAGACAAATTGATGAAGCTTGAACCTGAAAATAGTGGGGCTCATATTTTGCTTTCAAATATTTACGCAATGGTAAGACAATGGGAAGATGTTAGAAGTTTGAGGAAGATGATAAGAGATGGCAACATGAAGAAATTACCAGGTTACAGCTGGGTTGATATTGGAAATAAAACCCATATGTTTGGGGTTGAGGACTGGTCTCATCCTCAAAAGAAAGAGATTTATGAAAAGCTTGATAGTCTTCTTGATCAGATAAAGAGCATTGGGTATGTTCCTCAAACAGAATCTATTCTGATTGACATGGATGACACTTTGAAGGAGAAGCTGCTTCATAATCACAGCGAAAGGATTGCTGTGGCTTATTCACTAATAACCATGCCAACTGGGAAACCGATCATTGTCAAGAAAAATTTAAGAGTTTGTTCCGATTGCCATTCTGCATTAAAATATATTTCCAAGGTTACTGGGAGAAATATTATTGTCAGAGATATCAGCAGGTTTCATCATTTCTCCAATGGTTTGTGTTCCTGTGGAGATTACTGGTAATGCTTGAAAGCTTGAAGATTTTTTAAGAGATCTGATGCTCGAAGCTAGAAAACCACAGTGAAGGAATTTCAAGGACCTGCATTTCTTTTCATGATTGTTTGTTTGCCTTTCCATTTAAAAGTTAAAACAGGGGGCATGTCCATGGTGCACCAATTTATTATTATCAGGGGTGTGTGCTCAAGTTTTCATGGTATCCATGTCATATGAAATTATTTAGGGTGGGATTATTAAAATTTATTTCTCCTTGGATGCCTGACCATATTTGGCCGGTTGCCTTATTATATTTCATATGGAGAACAATAAGACACTAGACGAGAGATAATGTCCCCAGAAAGGATTCTGGCCAAGGGTGTTGAATTGGCTCCAGCTTCAAATGTTACTGCTATCAGTTCCCCAAGTGTTGACGCTTCAGCTACAGTACCAGGGAAAATTGCAAGGATTGAGTGGGGAAAACGGTGCCTTTTACAGCAATGTAGAGTGTTGTGTGTAGTGTTATCAAAAGTGGCTAAGGCAAGGTGGGTTTTTAGGGAAAAGGTGAGGTTTCGGTGATTTTGGAGTATATTTTCCCAATGATGTGTGGGTTTCATTTCAAATCACTTCTCACAGCGTCAGGTTCAGGCACAAGTCAACCAAAAACTGCATTTACTATGCTCCACCATTCCCCCACTGTTCCTGACTCAATTTCATCACCCTCTTCTGGGTTAGCAGACTTCATAAACCCCATCACTTGTAGTTTCTCTTCTGAGCCAGCTCTTGCGCAGAATGACAGTGGGGTGTTTTTTGACTGAGTTTTGGGGAGTGACAGTGAGAGGCTGAGCTCAAAATCTTGACATGATGTTGAGTATTCTGGGCATCAATGGTTTTTTTAATGAGTTCTGGGACTTGGTATTTCAAAGAAAAAGGGGTATGGGTGTCAAAATCTTATAACTTGATCTTTTTCAGGTGGCTGGAGGAGAGAGTACCCATGGTTTTATCATGTGATTCTCTTAATATGACAATCACATGGGTTCTGAGCTGGTGGCATTTTTGTGATCTTATTACTAATTCAATCCTTGTTTTTATTGTTTATTGATGTACTTATTCAATTTTATTTCATAGAATCATTTTCTTCTGGCACTTTATGTTCTATTTGAGCTTTTAATAATGTTACTAGGTGCTGCTGATTTTGTGTCCAGTTTCTCCATGAACGTGTCATGGTTGGGCTTGCCAGTTGCTAGTTTTGGCATAAGAAAAAAAAACCTGCCCAATTTGGTATGGTGTTCTTATTCATTCTTAAGTATTAAAATTTTGGTATTTGAGTTTTGGAACGTGGATTTGGATTTATAATAGCATCTAGGTATAAGATCAGGATGCCTTAGCCTATGAGGCTTTGGTTGAGTAGCAGCTCTTCCCCTAGAGATAATTTAATGGAAAGTTTCTTCAGGTTCTTCTGACTTAATTTTGCTCTCTTGTTCTGTTTTCTGTTGCTGATTTTTTTTTCATATTAATATGAAGCAATTATAGAGTGTTCCAGCTTATATTAATTTAAATACTATTGACGGTATTTTATTGATTGTGATGCTTCTATATTTTAAGTTTGCTTCTATAGTGTTAGAGGTAGTAAGTTGGAAATTTTCTCTTTGTAATTGTTTTGCACTTGTTAATTCTCTTTGTAGTTGTTAATTTTTACAGTAATCCTACTCTCTCATTGTATTTATTGTTAGTAGGAAAAATGGAAAATGAAAGAAAAGGTAAAGGATTGCAAAGCAAAAGAACAGGTGAAGCAGTTAAGGTGGGCCCCTTCAATGGAGTGCGTGATGTTTTAAACTCTTACTGAAGAAGTCAGAAAATGAAACAAGCCATCTTAAAAAACTCATACCGGTATATTTGTTATGTTGTTTAATGAGATTATATTGTTTCCCGCATTTTAGGATATGAGAGTAGTTTCTGTCCCAATAACACACGTTTTATCACTAACATGTTCTATAAGTTTTGCAAGGTAAAATCTCACCAACAATACCGGTATGAGTTTTGATCACCACTCATATATTATATGCTCTTGGATTAAGATTAGTTCATCTGTTTTGTTTGATTAAATTGAAGTTATCACCAACTGCGAATATACATATTAAAATTACACTTGCACACACAGCACACTTGGTCCAAGGGTCTCCCATAAAGGTAGAAGACCCAGGTTCAAACCCCCAATCCCTCAATATTTCAGCTAGAAATCTAGCTGCTCTATGCCTTTTGTAAAAAAGATATACATAGTAAAATTGGTTATGAACTTCGTTTGCTATTCAAATATACAAATCTATACTAATAGATATGGTTGCGGCAGAATTTAGTCTCATTATGTCGTTAATATATATACATTTTAATAAAAAAAAAACTGGAGTTGTGATTAGTAATAAGTTTTTAACAGCTTTATGGTGGCGTCTTCAATATACAAATAAAAATTTTGAGATACCTCTAGTGTATTGTGCTTCACTTGGTTAAAAATATTAATAATTATTAGTTTATTATTAAACGAATCTCAATAAAAAAAAATGTAATGATAAAAAATACAGAAGACACATCAAAATTGAGAATACTATTAAATGTATACTTGTGATTTTGCAATTGTGCTACCACTTTATTTCATAAAATTAAGGAACGGTTAAACCGCGCATCAGGGATTAGATATCATCTTGCATTCTGGCATTCCATTCAACTACTCTAACGTACTCATCAGTTATAACACACGCCCTGTTGGTTTATTCTCTCTTTCTCTGTTGCGGTCTTTGAAGTAATAATATTTATATTAATTTTATAAAGAGATTAAATAAATTAATGACCTAAGGCACTTTGTTTGTACCTATATAAAGTTCTTGGGCAATATCTGTCGCGTGAAGAAAATACAAAAAAGATAAAAGATATTGGACGAAACAATAAAGCTTATATCCAAATAAGCAGGCACCAGGCACAATATTCAATCACATTTGGTATTTGCTTTTGTGAAATCTTATGATTGATGCTTTTTTTTTTTTGTAATAATGATTGGTCCTTTTTAGCATCCTATTCCTATAGTACTGACCTACGTCCACACTTGAGAGCATCCATTGGTGTGAGTTGGTATCTAGTTTGAAGGATTACGACCATCGTACCCTTTTTGCTTTCGTTTTTCAGAAAGGAAAAAGGGCACATCAAAACACAAGCCCCTGCACGATGGGTTCAAATTCAAAGAATCAAATCAGATCCAAGCGCGGGGGGCTTGACCAACGACCCTTTGACCTAGTCAATTCTTTCTATGAAGGTGGCTATGAGCCTATGACGTCTGTTTTATTACTTTTTTATTGTGAGATAATTTTTTGATAGGTTTTACTAAAGAATATGTATGGCCATGAATCAAAAAGACAAATGGTTGATTTCAATAATGGACAATATTTTTAGTACCAAAGAGAATAAAGATACTCATATCTTTTGCAGCAAAGTTTGAGTTTGTCATTTTTTTAAAATAAGTGTAATTTGATGTCATGTATCACACGACTTAAGGTGGGAGAGGCTAATAAAATTAGTTGCAGGCATAGGTGGGGAAACATATTTTCTGTCATATTATGTATAAAAGAAAGGTTGTAGATGTATATAACCTTTTTTATATTATGCTGTCCTTTTTAATTCAGGTTTGCCAATTGTTTTTCCCCTCTTCTCTTTGGGTTGCTTTCTCCAATCAAACTGAAATGTGGCATTGATGGTTAGACTTGATTGGGTTAAAACAACAAACTGACAACAAGGAGGGATTGGCTAATGTGATGTCCTTGCTTTGGAAATTTTGGAAAGCAAGAAACTTGAATGTTTTGGAAGAAGTAGATGTGCAACCTTCTGATATCGTTCTTCAAGCTTCCTAGTTTGCTGCTGAGTCAAGGATTGCCGTCTTCTTGTATCGTTTTCTTTTTATTCTTCTTCAGAGATGCATCTTTATAAGTTTGTAATTTTGGTTGGGCTTTGTCTCCGTTTTTTTGTTTCTGCTATCGTTTTGGTTGCAATAATTGTACGAGTTAGCCATGACTGTTTTGCTAACTTGTTCTCTTTCATTATTAATGAAGAATTTAGAGCATCTGTAAAAAAAAATTATGCAAATCCTATCAAAATCTAATGTTTAATGTAGCAAGCACGTTGAATATAAAGGTCAATTTAATATTATCACTAAGTAAACGCAAAAAGGTAAACATATGTTACAAAATACTTTGTTTAACGGGTTTCTAAAGTTGCATTGTGACAACCACTAAAAATGATTTAGCCGACATTCATAAAGATATTTGTTGACTAATTGTTGAATACGATAAAGATAAAAATATTAAAAACATATCATCTCAGCTTTTTTTTCCCTCATTCTAAAATATATTTATTTTACTATCTGAAATGATTTTGCTTCTGCGAATGAAATGAGTTTATTGTCTCTGAAATATTTTTTTTGTTCTTGTTTTTTTATTTTTATTCTAAGGAAGCTACTATTGAAACCTATAGATAAAAAAAATGAGATTTGAGAGATCGAACTTCCTACCACAAACAAAAGCCTCCGTCTAAGACCCTGGACGTATCAACTGTTAAGTTCAGCTGGTGAAATATTATTTTTTATTCCTAAGACAATTTTTTTTCTTAAACGTTACATTAATCTTTTGGCCATTAGCATCATATTATTTATAATTTAATTTATGTCTATTTTCAGTGCAAATTTTTTATATTATTATTTAATTATATATTTTTATATTATTATTAAAAGTGTTTATTTAAGCTTAAAAAAGTTTCAACAAACACAAACAGAAAAATAAAATAAAATAAAAGCGTAATTAAAAAATGATAAGCAATCCTTCCTACCCACTTTATTAGAGTATAAAGTATGGTTAAGGGAATAGATTATTACATATCATGATATGTTATGAAGGTGTTTATATTTTATAAAATCTTAAACTTTTGAATTTTTTTTATCAGCGGTTATAATTTTTTGTTTTATTATTTTTCACTTTAGAAGATCCAAATCCTTTCTCCTTGATTTGGCACCATCGGCAGCTAGCCAATTATTACCTTTATTTAAGTATATATCTCAATTAATAATTAAATGAAATTAATGAAGGTATACAAATATTGTAAGTAGTTCTGGAGAAACAAAGGATTGCATATAAAAGAATCTTGTACATCTTAAGAGTAATGTACTTTTCAATCTAAATTTTGTAGAGAATTAGTATATATATATATATATATATATACACACACATATACATATATTAAAAATTTATCTCATCTTTTCTTAATAATTGATTCATATATGATTTTGAGAGTACACAAAAATTGTTTACACTTTGTACATCACACCCATAGATCCATCAAACCTTTTTTGGATTGTATGATAAGTGTAATCTTGAGCTAGTTTGAGTTAATTTTCACATTAATCAATATTAAGTCTCAAACTATGCGAGCAATTAATTAATTTTTATAAGTATTAGTCGAAGATTTAAACCTGAGTCATTAAGACATGAAGTACATCTCCTTTAACTATTAGGTCAACTCCTTTAAATTTATAAATATATCAATTTGATAAAAATAACATGCACTTTGAATCAATTATTTAAAATTTTAAATAACATGCACTTTGAATCAATTATTTAAAATTTTAAAGGTGGTTTGTGACATAGAGTAACAAGAGGAAATCTGCTTACATACTTGTTCGGTTGTTAAAATGGGTCGAACTCGTCGAATCAACCTATTTAAACGTGTAAATTATACAAGTCAGACTTTTACTTTAGTAACCCGCATAAATGCGTGCATTTTTTTATCACCTCATTTAGCCTACTTATTTTTTTAACTATATTTTATTATTAATTTGTGACTTGACGTGGTTTAATGATTATTTACGAACTTTTGAAGTTGTTTTGTGACTTGTTTTATTATTGATTTGTGGTTTGTTCACTAAACTTTAAAATTTATACATTGACTAATGAATTTTGATTTTTTTATTTTTTTTAAAAATTTAAAAATGGACCAACTCATTTAAACTCACAAAATGATGCAATGTGAGTCAAATTAATTATTTTATAAATAATTTAAATACGAGTAATTTTGTGTCAACCCATTTAATTTGCGATCTATCGCAAGCAAACTTAAAAGGTTAAAAGCCCTTCCTATTTGACACAAATAACAAATGAAAACAGTGTATATTAAGAATATAAAATGATAATTATATAAGAGTATACAATAAATTATTATTAATTTGTCGTACTTAAGGTAAAGAAGTTTATTTGGACTAATTTAGGAGAGGGATATTGGAAAAAAAATTTAAATTTTTTTACTATAATATAGATATTACAATAAATATTCATTTTGACATTTTAAAATTATAGGTATTATCAGTTGAGTTTTTAATAATAAATACATTAAAATAATTATTTAATATTACTTTTTGACATCACATTAATTAGTCATTTAAATATATAAAAATTAATTTAATATCAAAAATTAATATTACTTTAATATATTTATTATTAAAAAATGAAATTGATAATATTTATATATTTTAAGGACAAAAATAAATATTATTAATGAACGGTGGTTTACAAAGAAGTTATAGACTGATAGGCGTTGTGGGGGCGTGGTGTGCCTAGTACTTGCTGGCAATATCATGTAACAGGTTGGATGGAGTCGTGGCTTACGACAATGCGTAATGGGACTGACAGACATGCCCTACTGCTGCTGTTACTTCGCTGTTTCTGTTTCAGTTGATTCGTTAGATTGATCCCCTTTCGCATCTTGTCTCGTTTCGGGTTGGGTCAGCCAGCAATGCATGCATGGTCCTTCATCTTTGCACTTTCAAATTTAAATGCGCTGGATTGAGATTTGAGAGTCCTTTTTGTTTCTCATTCTGATTCTCTTATTTTTGTTATTCCAGCCTACCTAATCCTATTTACATGCAAAATATTTATATCAACTAACTCATTTTTATAAGGGGTTGTTTTGGTACTTATGCTATTTTTTATGGTATTGATACTTTAATTACTCGTGATATTTATTAATTGTTAATTATACGTAAATAACTCTAAAGTTTAAATATTTTTTTGTTTAAATTAATAATTAATAAATATTTGACTATATATATATATAAATAAAATTGCCTTGAAAAGTCATTAATGATCCTATTAATTTTCTTATGACTATCCTATGTAGAAGTAATTAATTATATTATACACTATCAATTTTATGAATAAATAAAATTGCCTTGAGAAGCCATTAATGATACTATTAACTTTCTTATGAATAATAATACTATTAACTATTAAATGTAGAAGCAATTAATTATATTATTAACTATCAATTTTATGAATAAATAACATTCTTTGTAAAAATATCCAAATTCATTATTAGTAAAATTTTAAAATAAAAATTAATTAAATTCTTAAATAAAAAAAGAAAGATTAAAAATGATATAGATTTTTTTTCATAAAAAAAGTCATTTAACATGTTATTATAAATTAAAATGAATTTTCTTTTAATTCTACTTACACAACTTACATTAAAATATTAAATTGTGTGTTAAATTTAAATCAGAGCCATATAATTTTTTATTTTGAATATGAGTTTTTCTATTATACTTTATAAGAAGTATGTTTTAATTAATTTATTTTGTACTTTAAAAAATTTCAATAAAAAAATCTCTTTGAAATATTTTGATTAAAAGCATATCTAAAAGTAAAATAAGCTAATTCATAGTTATAAATATAAAATTTAAAACAACCCATGCAAGTCACAGGTAAAATAACTAGTTGAAAGTATCAGTAACAAAAATAAAAATTAAAGTACCTTAATAACATCCTTTTTGTAATTATTTTTAGCCTTCTCTTATATTAAGTAATTCAAATATGTTAAATTATTTTTAAAAATTAAGTTAATAATTTTTCTAATTACTTAAAGAAAAAGAGAAAAAATTAAAAAGTACGTGTGTTTAATACTTTTCCGAATTATAAAACTAACTTTTTAATCTTTTCTTCTTCTACAAGTAATTAAAATAAATTTTAGGCTGGTTTTAAGAAATACCATGTACATGATACTTGCAATGCACAAATATGACTTTGCTTATGTTCATGTTCTCCTATTTAGTTTTTTTTATATTTAAATTGAACTCAACTCAATGCATATACTTATATTGGGAAATTTACATCCAAAACATTTGTCATTTATGCCTAATTAATACTGTAAAAATAGAGAAATATATTAAAAAAAAATTAGAGGTATTGCCAAACAAATTCATTTATGTGTTTTTTTTTTCTTTTCGTTTGAGGAAATCACTTGCAAGCCACCACAGAATTGCAGGCCCAGGCCGTATGATCCAATAAGATTTACAGCCACCTATAACCGATTGACTTTTACTGTCTCAACTATCATCAAGTCTCACCAAATCATCATCATATCATTACTAATTTTAAAACAAGAAGAAAAAAAAAGTAGCAATTTTATTTTGTTAATTTGCTAATAGTAATTCCAAAGCTGGAAGATTCTATTTCTATCGAGGTTTTGGCCTCATTCTCTCACTTTCGTAGTAACAGCCTCAACAGAAGAGAGAGAGAGAGAGACGTAGAGAAAGGGTTGGCGTCAAGGAAAAGTAGCAAGCGGCAATCTTTCTCTTCTCACTCTTGTTTTTATATATATATATATATATATATATATATATATATATTATTCAAATTCAAATCAAAATATCTAATTATTATTATTTTGTGTAAATAAATGGTGTGAGTTGTGAATATAAAAAAAATAAAAAAAAATAGGTGCACTATATAATTTTTCTACTCTGTTCTCAACTGTCTCTCCGTGTTCAACTCGCGTGCATAGCATAGCATAGCGTAGCCGTCAGACACAGCAAGAAAGGGAAGACAATCAGAGAGAGGAGAGAGAAACAAGAGAGAGAAAGGAAAACCCCTTTTGACCATTGCGCCTTCGTTTCGTTCCATTTCCAGAACCCCTTTTTCTCCATTGATTCTGCCAACTAGGCTTTTTCTGATCATCTGGGGGTTCCCTCGATCTCAATTAAGATCTTCTTCTGTTTTGGATTCGGATTTGAATCACCCAGTGGTTTCTCCTTGGGTGTGTTTTTTTCCAACGAAAGTTTCGATTTTTGAAGAGTTGGAAAGTGAAAGAGGGATTGATTCTATCTGGGTTTTGATGGGATTGTGTTGAAGGCAATGGTGTTGACTTTAAGAGTGTGGTTATGAAGTAATATGGAAGTGGGCGTTGCACGCTTAAAAAAACAACGAGGAGAAGAAGAACATGTCGTTTTACATTGGTCGCGAGGCTTCAAAGGTTGTTTTTTTTTTTGTTTTCCCTTTTTTTGCTACAACTTGTTATTCATCTGGGTATCGGTTTTTTGTGTTTTTGTTTTTGGTATTTGGTTTTTGTTTTAATCTCTGTTTGATTGTTTGGTTCTGGATGCGTAGCTATGGAAGAGAATTTGTGCAGAGACAACTATAGAGATCAACCTCCTTGTGGAGAATTGGAAATACCTTCTCGCTGGTCTTGTTCTTCAGGTTTTTCTATTTTGATCAAGCTTGTGAAAATGCTTGAGTATAAGTTTCTGAGTTCTGGTTTCCTTTTTGTGAAAAGAATGCAAACTTTGTTTTGTTTTCCTTTGAGTAGTAGAAAATTTCTGAAGGTGTTTTTCACATGTGGTTGTGGGAACTTTACTTGAACTCTACAAAAAGTTTTCTTCATGTTGGTGTGGTTACTTGTACAAATTGCTTGCTTTCTTTGTTAAGAAGGAGGTATATACTTTATAGTACTATCTCTTGGTTTAATCTCCAAACCTTATTTTGACAACGATTATATCAAGTGTCAAAGTTTGATAGCTTGGTGTTTTAATGAGGGAATTCGAGGAACTGGTAACTGTTTGCAACATCGTTTGCCATATTCTGCAACTCTGGTGATTTGACATTCGATGATGCATGCTTGGATTTGGATCAATGATTGTCAGCTATAATGGACTCTTCAATTATCTATTCCATCTGAATTACAAATTTACTCTCGAGTCTATGTGGAACTCTGGGGCTCTCTGTTTCCCAAGATGATCAAATGTTTCATATCCCTCATTGGAAACTGTTAATAGTTTGCAGCTAGTTGTTGAGGGCAAATATAGAGGTGAAATGTTTTATCAAAGGCTTTTCTGGTGCTTGAGAAAATAAAAAGAAAGAAGAATGGCTAATTTTTGTAAAGTATATTTTTGTGTGTTTTATATCCTTGTCTATGATCCATGTCATGCATAAGGTGTAACAGTAGAGTACATTGGCTTACTTGGTTATTTCACTTATTTGACATACTTATATTTTCTTTTAATGTTTGATAGTTAAATTTTAACTGTTTCTCTACAGTACATACATGGTTTGGCTGCCCGAGGAGTTCATTATTTTCATAGGCCTGGCCCTACGCTACAAGATGTTGGATTCTTCCTTCTTCCGGTTTGTAATCGTCATTCCCCTCTCTCTCTCTCTCTCTCTCTCTCTATCTCCTGAAAAATTTGTCTTACATAGGATGATAGGAATGCCTTTTTAATTTTTGATCTTGGTGCTATTCCAGGAGCTTGGGCAAGACAAAGCTTACATCAGTGAAACTCTGTTCACCATTATCTTTTTATCCTTTGTCTTGGTAAGAATTCCCCCCTTCTTTATCACCCTCTCCCTGTCTCAGCTTTCATATATTGTATGTATTCTGTAAGCATTTAATTTTTTATGCCCACATTTTTAATATCTGGGAGAAGGTGGCCCTTGTGATAGGTTATAATGTTACCTAACTATGGCATCACAATTAATAAAGTCAGCGTTCTATATTCTAGTAAGAATTTCCATTTTATTTTTGCGCGTGACAATTCTCAAGGTAAATGTGGCTTGAACGTGCATGTGTGCGCCATGTTATCTGGTGAGACTGCCATACTCCGGTGTTTCCTTGAAGTCAAAGTGCCAAACTGTTCAAGCCTTATATATTTTTTCATTGTGAGGTTTAGAAAGTTACACATGCAGATTTTCCAAGGGATATCCTTTCAGCAAATTTTGGTTTGTTACTAGTGTTGACTTTGTATTGACTATTGAGGACGACTTGTCAAAAAAGAATGACAAATGAAATCAAATAAAAGGATTAAATTTGTGGTTTATATCTTTCTTTTAGAAGTTGAGTACAGATTCTGGAGAAGGATTATTTGCTCTTGATTGTATGGCTGTATTCCTTTTAAATCTTTGCTTGATATCCTGCTATTACAAGAGGCTGCAGCTTGAGGTTAAGTTTCAGATAGTCATATAGTATTGATCATCCCTATTTCAGTGGCTTATTTTCCTTTTATTTATTAGTATTATTATTATTTAGCCAGTATGGCTTATTTTCTTTGAAGTTCTTGTTTCAACAAGTTTCAGTGTTCTTTTTTTTGTTTTTTTAAGTTTCAATAATATATTCTTTGATATGTGCTTTTGCAGTGGACATTTCATCCTTTCATATTGAAGAGTAGAAAGATCTACACAGTTCTAATATGGTGCAGGGTTCTTGCATTCTTAGTTGTAAGTGTTGATCACATCATGTCATGTTTATTAAAGTATTGTTAAATCTTTTTAGAATCCTAATTGAATAGATGAGTGCTTAGGGTGATAGATCGTTGGATTAGAGTGTGACATAAAATGCAGGGTTTAATGTCAACATGGGTAATGTTGACTATTAAATGATGTGATCCGGCAACTTGTGGCCCTATTTGGATAAATTGCTTATATAAGTACTTATTTGAATAAAGCTTATTTAATAAGCTCTACTGTCATAAGTGCGGTCTAAAATAAGCTAAATAGCGTTTGAATAAACACTTCAAGAAATGCTTTTCATAAACCCTTTGGAATAGTATCATGCATTTGAAGGATATGTTATGAATTATGTCAATTCCTTAAGGTTAATTTTGTCAAAAAATATTATAAAAACAACTAGCACCTAAGTTATTTTTAGCTTTCGCAAAGGCTTATTTTCATAAGTTTAAATTTCTAATTTATGAAAATAAGCCTAAAACAGCTTATATGGATTTCATAAGCCAGTTTAATAAGCTCATCCAAATGGGATAAAAACACTTCATTAGTGCTTATTGTAGTAGATAAGCTCAAATAAGTTGTACATAAACCTATCCAAACAGGGCCTATGTCTAGTTATGCTTCCATGCTTTTGTGTTGTGTGAAAATAACAATCATCACTGGTCGACTTTTGTCGTTTCCTTTGAACAAGGACTTTAAGCAATTATTTTTAAGGAAGATTTGTTACTTAAATACTTATGAATATATATATATATATATATATATATATATATATATATATATATGAAGTTGAAGCATATCTCATGTCAACTCTTCACCTTTCAGGGAATAGAAAGGCAAATGACTTCCAGTTCTCCTTTGCTTGTTGGACTGCTGCTTCTCTCCTTCACATATAAACCATTAGAACCCTTTAACTAGTTGTGAAACTTACTGAACGAATTCCATGTGATATCTTATATTGAAATGGATAATTACCCTTTTTTTGGAAGCAAATTAAGTTTAATGCATAATCATTTGAGCATTTTAAGGTATGAAAAATAAGTTAATAAATAAGCTGATACTACATGATCTGGGAATGACCCTTGTCATGATCATAGATCCAATATTAACCTTACACATTCCTTAACTTTATGCCATTATGCCTTGCTTCCTTTTTCCTCTTCTGCAGTCAGCAGAGTATATGTCTGTCCATTTAAATGTTTTAGATTGAGTTAAGAACCTATTGTGTATGGATGCAATATGCCAGTTTTCTCATTACATCTGGCTCCTGTGTATTTGTTTACTGCAGGCTTCTCAAGTTCTTCGCATAATCTCATTTTATTCTACACAGCTTCCTGGTCCAAACTACCATTGCCGTGAGGTATAATTGTTTGAGAATATGTGCTTGTAAATCATCATGTCACAGGACTCATATGCAGTGTTTAAGTGTTACTTCTTTTTGTGCGTCAGTGGAAAATTGCATATATGTGTGAGATCATTTTTTTTAGATTATCTTATAATTTAACACTACTTCATGTATCATGCAGGGTTCTAAACTTGCCACACTGCCTCGTCCAGAGAGTGTCCTTGAAGTCCTCTTGATTAATTGTTAGTATACGTTATTGTACTGGAGCTGCTTAGCTTTGATGCCTTTGTGGTTGTTTTGGCACTCATTTGGTTTTCAATGTGCAGTTCCTCGTGGTACGCTGTATGGATGTGGTGATTTGATATTTTCATCACACATGATCTTTACTCTAGTCTTTGTGCGTACATATCAGAAATATGGCACTAGAAGGTAAATTTGGCATATAAATTGCTTTTATATGGGCCTGGCTAGTCATTGTTGAAGAATTATGTTTGTTAAAAGATTTTACTGCAGTAATTTTTGTTTGGCTAGTTGCTTCATTATTCATTTTATAACATGCCATCACTGACATATTTTATTATGTTTAAATTTAAATACTGATTTGTTGTGATTATTGATGAACCACTGCAGGTGTATAAAGGAGATAGGGTGGTTTCTTGCTGTGATTCAGAGTCTTCTGATAGTAGCATCTCGCAAACATTACACGGTTGACGTAGTTGTTGCCTGGTAAGGAGCATTTTCTGCTTTGTAATGGGCAAACTGTGGTCTATGTCCCTTTTGATTTAATCTTTTGGTCCCTGGCTGGCAGGTATACTGTTAATTTGGTGGTATTTTTTATTGACAAGAAATTGCCAGGTTAGCACATTTGGACATGTATATATATGCTATTGTCGTTTACTTGAGGGGGTATTTGTTATTGTTCTGACTTAGTTATTCTGCAGAATTGCCAGACCGGTCAATTGCAGCTGCAACCCTGCTGCTACCATTGAGCGCCAAAGACAAAGATGGCAGGACCAAAGAGGAGAACCACAAACTATTGAATGGGAATTCTGGAGACCCTGCAGATTGGGTATGGTGGATCTACCTGTCCTTTCCCCTGTTCTTTTTATGTAATGTCTTTGTCTGTGATCTGGACATAACATGGTTATTATCACTTGCTCAGAGGCAGAGAACTCAAGTGAATGGCAAGATTATGGAAGATGGCAATACACTCCATGCTGACTCTGCAATGAATGGTGCATAGATATAGGAGCTTCTGCTGTACAAATTGGATCTACTACAAGATTGCTGATGGAAATCTGCAACCTTCAATTAGAAGATTTAGTTGTCTGAACATTCACCTCTTAATTCAAATTAGTAACCTGATTTGTATTAGTGAAATTGTAACTGGGTTGTGCTTTTCAACATTTTGCAGCCTTGATCCGTTGTCATGGTTAAATTATCTAGCATCAGCATGTGCCATAGAAATTTTCCAATCCCTCTTGCCTTCATCATTGAGACCATGTGCATATTGTTTGCCCAGTCTATTTTTGTTTTTTCAATCTCCTTGCAGTCACATGGTGAGCTAATGATCAGGACTATGTAATAGGCTTCTAATGTAAAGAAGAGTAATTCCGATTCCTAGACCAAACGTGCCTAATAAAACCAAAGTCCAACCCCTGAACACTTGTTGCTTGCTGAGAAGGGGTTGATGAAGGTGAAAAAGCATATAGGATTGGGGGCGATTACTGGTTATTGTAGGGCTCATTGTCTCGGAAATGATGAGTTTAGTGGTTATCAAAAGGCAAGGGAGTTGGGTACGGTACTTGGGATAAGTTATTAAGTCAGTTTATTAAATATAATCATTAATTAATGAATATTTGATAATTCATTTTTGGTATTAATATCTAGAAAAAAGAAGATTGAATTAATATCTAGAAAAAAGAAGATAAGTACTGAAGCATGAATTATTCTTAAATTTTGAAATGGTGACAAGTGACATGAGCGAGCACATGGTGCTTTGACCGTGCATGTGCTCTTTACGCATAACAATGCTTTGTGTCGTTTGTCCCAATCCTAGTCCCTCGACTGCAATCCCGATGTGGATGTTCAAGCTCCCTTCTATTGAAATAGGTTTCTGGTTATAATACAAACTCATTGCCGAGGCAGCACGGCACATGCATCTTCTCCTTTTCACATGGGCCACCATCCTCTTCATCTTCACGCGTTTTGTGGCCTTTACGTTGCTCAAACACTGGGTCTAATCAAATGGGGTATCATGTTTTTCAACAATGTTGGCAATTCCGTACCCATGAATTGTTGTTTAGTGTTGAGTAAAGCTTGTGACCAATGCATATGTAGCCTCATTGATTACAACCAACACTATCGTCTCTTAGCTTGCAGTATTTGTTGCATAATTAAAGCTAACTCTAAGGAGCCTTCAAGGGTGGCATCATCATTAGTTCATATATGCACCATTAAGACATGCGTAGAGACCCCGGCGCACCCATCCAAATTGCTCAATAGGATACATAAACATTTGGGAATATATAAATTTTTACTTTATCCAAATTGGAAAAATGCAGCACTAAGTAATAAAAATCACTAACGTTTTAAGAAAATTTATAGTGAATCCTCATGGGTCAAAAAGGGAGATGTGTCTACTTTCTAAAGATATTTTAGCTTAGCATGGGGCGCATGCAAATTAGATAAAGTTTTTGAATTCATGTTATTTTAAGTCAAGCTAAAAGCATAACTGAAAATCCACCTAAATAATGTCCTTCTGTGTTGTTTATTGTATTGTTGGTCATTCAAAATTTGAAGGATACCAATTGTAATTGCAGCTAAGTTAGCCTGGTAATGCATGTGAATGTGGCCTTTCTGTTTAACACTAGACAGCAAAGGGTCTCTTAAAATAATATAGATATATGATTCCAGATGCCCCACACAACACACCAACGATGGCATCGAACAAAAAGGTGGCGCTTGCGCAATTTAAGCTGGAAAAGTTAGTCAATGCAGAAAAAGGGAGCATACTCATTCTGTGAGACAAACAAGCACACACTCACACAGAGAGGCAGAGTGCAATGATAGGGCTGATACGTGAGTGATGCAAGACCATCATTGAGGCATGTCTGCAATCCAAATAACGACCACTTTCTTCCTTTACGTGCTGCTCCTTTCCCTGTATGAGGGTCCTGTTGATCCCCATATAGGTGGTATGAATAATAACACCACCTCTCACTTTTAGGATTGATCCATTTCGTTTTGTACTTTTGTTTACAATAAACTGACTGTGATCATGTCATGCACTCTCAATTCTATCTAGCATTTTGTGATTTTTGGGAAGACCCTTTTCTTCCACTTTTGATGAATGGAAATTAAAAAAAAAAAAATGTGAGAGAGAGAGAGATATGTGAAAGAGAAGCATACAGATAATCATACAAATAAGCATAATATTCACACTCCTCTAAGTTCACACCATACTTCATTTTTTTAGGACAGTTAATAACTTATGGGTGGTTTTTTAGTAATTTAATTTTGTAATGTTTATTTTTTTTCATCAAATTTAAAAATTAAATAATTACATATTTTAAAAGTTATTGATATATAATAACAAAGTGAAAGCAAGCATAAAAAAATGATATGAAAGTGGAAAATGTATAATATAAGATAATATTTCTTATTAACAAAAGTCACTTCACATCTCACTAACTCACTTAAGGGTAGCAAAAGGAATGGCTAATCTATGCTGCAGCCTGCAAGTAGTCTTAGGCTTCTTGCGCTTGAGATTAAAGTGGTTGTCATTCATTACTTGGGAGACAAAACCGGAGTCTGAAAATAGGGGTGCCCCTTTGATTTTTCATATTTGTTAGAGACAAGAACTTTACTTGATCCTTTGTCTAATGACAAGTTTTTAATCAAGAGTTTCATCCTAATTAGCTTAATTCTCTTAGTGACTCTCCTAAGATTTTAATACATCGGATACCACTTCCACATCTAAGTTATGTTTCTGCTTTGCTATATGCAGGGCATTTTCCCCAAATAGCACACGTAATTATTGTTAACATTTAAATAGAACTAGAATGGGTAACATGATCAATAAAAAATGCTTCCAAAGTAGGCCAAGATTGTCATTGGCACCCTCAACTGGAAGAGTCACTGGCAACATTATAGACTATGACCGGGAGAAATAAGTGAGGGTGAATGTCAGGGGTGTGATTACTTTGATTTCGTAAAAAATTGCATTGAATTCCATGCCTGGTTTGGAGGTGAGTGCTCCAAAAGAGTAGTTTATCTAAAGATAAATGAAAGATATCTCCAATACCTTTTTAATTGCGAAAAGAATTACAAAGAATTATATCCCACTTGAACAAAATGAGTTTTTTTATACTATATCATTGACTAAGGCATTGAGTTTTCAAATATGTATTGATTCATTTGTCAAAAGTCATGAAGTGAATGTGTTGCTTTCTTAGAATAGCACCTGACACTACTATAGCCTGGTTCTAGCTAAGATGAATCACTTTCTTTCTCACTCACTTAACACATTTGAAAACAAAAATTTTAAAAAAAATTATAAAGGAGGTCTTTAAAGTTGCTGAGAGGAGGGGAAATGTTGACTAATTAAAAAATTGAAATTTATTGGACAACGAATCTAACATTTAATGTTTTTTTCTAAATTTTTAAAATTGTGTAATCAAATTATAAAATTACTGTCAAATATATCAATGATATATTAATCTAGTTTACTGACTTCTAATTCAATAGTAGTAAATTGTAATATGCTTTTCTTCTCCCCCCCATATAAAACAGTATCTCCAGTACAGAGATGTACAATGGCCAAATAAAAAGTACAGAGATGAACAATGGCCAAATAAAAAGTACAGAGATGAGCGGCAGAATATTGAAATTCGAAATTTAGAAGTTTTAGATTAATGCTGTAGATAGAAGTTATGGGGCCAAACATCTGAGTGATTGAATATTAGATTTTTGGAGTTAACTATTTCAGATTCATCTCCATTAAAAATATTCCTTGTGTAATTTAGACCCCAAATTTTTTTATAAGTAGAAACCATTACATATATATAATAATTAAATAAATCCACAAAAAAAATACTTTTAAAATTTCCTTTTATTAAATGTTAAGCAAAATGATGAGAATGCAGAAAAGCAAAAAGCTGAAACCAGAAAGTTAAGAATAGCAAGCAAAGGTCCTTTACAAATTGAACCACACAAGAAATGGCTGTTTCAAAGAGAGAGAAGGTGAGGGGGAAAAAATGCCATAGAGGTGAACAACTAAACAAGCAAGTTTTACATTATGACAGCTTGTGTTTGTGTATATCAGCAACGATTGAGGTAAATTGGAGAGTTGAGGCAGCTAAAAAGTAGAAAAGTAGCAACCTTGAATTGCCAACTCTTTCCATTTATGTTCAAACATAGCACAAACACCAGAATCATAGACCCAATGGGTTCAGAACAATGAGCACTGTCTGATCATTCTACATTAGCCATTCAACCTTCAACTGCTTCTTCTTCTTCTCTTGCACTTACATGGGGGCACGTTGCTCTAAATTCTTTCTCTGCTGGTTCCACTCCCACCTCAAACCCTCTGTACTTGAATCGTCCGACCTGGGTTTGTGTTGTTTTTATGTTTTTGTTTTTCAGCACACACCCTTTGTCTAAAATTTCATGCTCTGCTAAAAAATGTTGTCTTTGTTGCAGAAAATGGAGGGAAAAGTGAAAGAAACTTGTGGCCTAGTTTTGGGGAGTTCAGCTTGGAGCAACTGAAGGCTGCCACAAATGGGTTCTCCTCAGAAAACGTAGTGTCTGAGCATGGTGAGAAAGCTCCCAATGTTGTTTACAAAGGGAAACTCGAGAATGGACAGTGGATCGCCATCAAACGTTTCAACAAGTTCGCTTGGCCTGATTCTCGCCAATTCCTTGTATTTTTACACTTCATTTGTGTTCCATTTTTGCACTTGTTTTTTTCTTGTGTTGAGCATGATAGCATGTGCCTGTAGGAGGAAGGAAGACAAGTGGGGAGCCTTAGAAGTGAACGTTTGGCCAATTTGATTGGTTGTTGCCATGAAGGGGACGAGAGGTTGCTAGTAGCTGAGTTTATGCCACATGAAACTCTGGCTAAGCATCTTTTTCACTGTGAGTTGTTCGTGATTATTATACCTTACGTGTTAATCTTTGTTGGGTTTTAAATCTTTCATCAAATCATCGCCTTTGGCCTTTGAATTCTGAACATGGAAAAAAAATATGGTTGATTTGGCACAGGGGAGGCACAACCCATGAAATGGGCAATGAGGTTGAGGGTGGCTTTCTACTTAGCTCAAGCTCTAGAATATTGCAGCAGTAAAGGAAGGGGTTTGTATCATGATCTCAATGCCTACAGGATCTTGTTTGATCAGGTATAACAGGTTTTGGTTGTGAAATATATGCTTCGAGATCCCTTTCTAATCAATCCTTGCGACTTATTTTTTTATAACTTGGATTGGCTTATGCTGTATCAACAGGATGGTAATCCCAGGTTGTCTTGCTTTGGGCTCATGAAGAACAGCAGAGATGGCAAGAGTTACAGTACAAACTTGGCTTTCACTCCTCCTGAGTACTTAAGGACAGGTAGAGTTTTTAGGATGTTTGTGTGTGCTGCATGCATGAGTGCATGTCCTCGATCTTTTGCATGACTTCAGTAGATTAAGAAAAGGCTGAGGAATCTGCCACTTACTCAGCCGTAAAAAATAGATTGGTCTGAATGGTCATAGGCCTATTAATAATATTTCAATGTCCTTGTCTGTTAGACAAGATCTTTATTTATTGCATCACAAAGGGGGCCAGCATTTAATATTACATCCTCTTTTGCAAATAAGTTAAAACAAGATTTGATTAATTTCTGTTTTCAATTTTGAGGAATATAAAATTTTACTAAACTAAATGGAAATTTATGTTGAAATTCATCTCGTAAAAGACAGATTTCCATTTTTTCCCCCTTTTCCCTGCCCTATGGATTATCCTCCTTTCTTATGATCTCTCTCTCAATTTGGTAAGCATGGTGTGGGAAACATAAGTGGAATCAGTCTGCATAGTGCATATGCTTGCATAAACTGGTATGTGACAATAGTTCTTTTGTACGTGCGTTTATATGCAGGTAGAGTGACACCAGAGAGTGTGGTTTACAGTTTTGGAACCCTGTTGCTAGATCTCTTGAGTGGTAAACATATTCCCCCAAGCCATGTAAGTTTTCCTTTCCGTAGTTTAGTCCTGAACAAACTGTAACTTCATATGTGATCTTTGGACTATTGATTTTGGACAAGGAAGTTAATGACTGATATAGTTGCTTAAGAATACACATTCAGCATGTAGGACATACTATCATTTATATAGATATCATAAGTAAGAAACTCTGTTCTACCCTTGCTCTCAATTAGCCCATCAAAAAGGCTTCAGAATGGTCACTGGTAATAGTTTTGAATAATAAGGTAGTTTATTGCTCCTTTTGCAATACATTTAAAGTTTTTAATGACCTTGGAGTGGTCAGTAGCTTTTGAAGAACTCTTCCCCTGGTCAAGATTATTAGATGTATTAATGTTCCCAAGTTATGGCGATCATGATTCTGTTAAAGAAATTCTTCTTGAGATACGTGTTTAGGAACTTGTCTAGTATAAGCCACAGGACTGTGTGATGGTCGTATATTCTGTAGGGTGCGGGTGGACAAGTCTACAAAGTTGAGTTTTCTTGATTTTTAATAATGAAATTTGTAACCACTTTTTTAGAATTTGACCTACTTATGTTGAGGAATGGTATATTCGGTATGTTGAACTCAAATTTGGGCATTTTTTACGAACATTTAGTTAGAGAATTAATAGAAAGGACAGTGTTGTATACTCTTTGCAATCTTTTGGTATATTAGTCAGTGTCCATTAGTTAACCACATCTATTTCAAGTTGCAAAATAGTACTTCTCAGTGGTAATATCTGTGCCAAATCTTAAATGTTCATGCAGAGCCCATGTCTTGTGTAAGCATGACAATTCATTGAGTTTCTGTCAACAGATTTACCAAACTTGAGAAAATTCAATTGGTTTAATTCTCTTCCAGTTAATGAAGTACAAATATTTGATGTTCACAGCATCCACTTGTCTTTATTTGCAGGCACTTGACCTGATTCGTGGCAAAAACTTTCTGATGCTGATGGATTCTGCCTTGGAGGGTCACTTTTCAAAGGATGATGGAACTGAGTTGGTTCGTTTGGCTTCCCGTTGTTTACAGTATGAAGCTCGTGAGAGGCCAAATGCAAAGTCTCTTGCTGCATCTCTCATATCACTTCAGAAAGAAACAGAGGTATACACCGTACTTGATAAGCTTTGAGATAAGTTTGTGTTTAGGTCTGATAGATCTATTTTAATTGCTATATTCTGACAGGCCTCTTTCTTCTATGCAAATATTTTACTTCTTTCCTGATTTATAAACCTGGTTTCTGAGCAGCCTTGGGGAACTTAGATCTTTTTAAATCATGTTGATGAAGTTCCTCTATCCTTTCTGTATCCTTTGCCAGTTGTTCTGTCCATTAAGATGGCTGATTGTCACTAAAGTGAATTGAAATTTAAGTGTGTGATGGTTGTTTACATGTAGTTTTGTATTATGCAAATGTTTACGTATATTTAATTACTAATGTTTTATGCTTGTTGCAATGCCATGCTTAATGAATGTGAAAAAATGTTATAGGTTATGACTGCCCATCTTGGGAAGACTATAATTTCTCATTTGGATAGTATATGAGCAGGTCCCCTCATATGTTCTGATGGGTCTCCGCCATGAAACTGCATCCTCAGCAAAGCCATTATCATTGACACCTTTTGGTGAAGCTTGTTTGAGACAGGATCTTACTGCCATACACGAAATATTAGAGAAGATTGGCTACAAGGATGATGAAGGAATTGCCAATGAGGTTTGCCACCATCTTCACCTTACACGAGAGGGTTTCAGCTCACTTGGATACAGTATAGAAGAGAGGAAAATCGAACTTTTGTATACAGACTTTTCCCCTCTACTTTCTGTTACTAACTCCAATGCTAATTCTTCTTAATGTGGTAATTGCAGCTTTCCTTTCAAATGTGGACTAGTCAGATGCAGGATACCTTGAATTTGAAGAAGCATGGAGATACTGCTTTTCGAGCTAAGGACTTTGTCACCGCCATTGACTGCTACACGCAAGTAAAGTGCTTTTTTAGGACTACTGCTTAAATTGGATGCTATGCATAATGTTAATGTTGAACTGAGAATGATATTGCATGCTATTTTGCTAATCATCTGAAAAGGAGTTTGAATCCCCTACAGCCGTATTGTTGATGATGTGAAAGAAATGGAACTGCTTCTTTAACTGTTAAAACAGTTTGCCTCATTAGAGTATGCAATGCAAAATGTGTAGACGTTTTCCTTATTCCAGCATTGAGGTCTGTGTGGCTATGACAGCGAATGAGTGGTTTACTCCTAAAATATTTTTCTTATTTTCCTTTTTCAGTTCATAGATGGAGGGACCATGGTGTCACCTACTGTGTATGCAAGGCGCTGCTTATCTTATTTGATGAATGACATGCCACAGGATGCTCTGGGGGATGCTATGCAAGCCCAAGTGGTATCTCCTGAGTGGCCTACTGCTTTGTATCTTCAAGCAGCTTGTCTTTTCAGGCTCCGGATGGAAACTGATGCACAACAAACTCTGAAAGATGGGACAAACATGGAAGCCAGAAAAATCAAAAATTGAAAATTGTATAGATTTTTCTTTTGCTATCTTTAGCATTATTTGATACTTTTTTTTTGGGCAGTTTTGTTAGGCTTGGCATCCATTTCATTTACTATGATTTTTTGTTTTGATTTTCTGCATTGCATAACTGGATAAAGGATAATGGCCAATTTGAAAATTTATATGCGTGCAGCCTCCTTTTATCTGTATGTTCCTTCATTAACTCCTCCCAAAAACAATAAACATATATATATATATATATCAGTGTGTATATGTATGCTCTTGAAATTTAAGAGTTGAATTTAAAGTATAGCATTATTTGTAGGTTGATGGTGTGATGTTAGCATAGTCTAAGAAGCGGATCAGGCTCGGTTGACACGTTCAGATTATTATTTTTTTATAGTTAACATGTTCAGATGGTTGATCATCAGTTAAACTGAAATTTTGGCTAGATAAAAATAAAATAAAATACAAAAAAAATAGGGTTTTTACTCGGTTTAACTAAATCAGGTTGATCAAGTTTTTTTTTCAGATTATCGAATTTCACTGAAAAACTATCAAATCCTTCAACTAGATCGGCCAAGTGAAGGGGTCATCAATTTTTTATTCCGACCACAACCGAGCCAATCCGATCTAATTTTAACGGTCTAATTTTAACAACTATGCATGCTAGTATTGCCTTCCTAGGAAGTCTTTGAAACTCGTGTAGTTCAATGCATAAAAGGTTTCTTCACTTTTCTAATTGGTTGCTGGTTTTTGAAATCATGAATGTATCTTAGTTCTTACACTCATGACTCATGTACTATGCCTTAAAGGCATTAGAGTCCGTCCTCACTTCAAGAGTTCCATCCTTCTTATGGCGAAATGTTCCCCTTTCCATTTTGATATAGAAATTTAAGGGGGGAAAAAGACCTTGTCAATGGGATGTGGTTGTTTCTTGTCATAGTTACTTTCATGCGTTAAATTTTGGAGCTGGAAGTTATATAATATTGCAAGAAACTTCTGCACTTATGGATCAAGATTCTCTAAGACTCTCACATGAGATGTGAGAGGGCAGGGGCGGAGTCAAAAGAAACTTGGGAGGGGTACAAGAAAGGGGAGAGTGGTGTGGAGGTAAAAATAGAAGAAGCTCAATGGGAGAGGTGCCCATGTTGGGAGAGAATAATGCGGAGATAAGAATAGTAGATGGGAGTTTAAGGGAGAATGATGGTATCCCCTTTGGAATCCCTTGGCTGTCTTTTGAGAGAGGGTAATTTGATAAGAGAGTTACAACATTTTGTGTAGCTGAAGAATTATACATGTTTAAGGATATTAGTGTTGAAATTTCCTAATTGTGAGCTATCATTAATTACATACACACGCACACACACATATAAGCTAAATATGTGATTTAGGTTGTAGAGATATACCAAGTTTTTCAAATTATTCAAATCTCTCATCATTAGCCCAATCCTAAGAGCTTAGCACATATACCACGTTTAATATAATTATTAGTGATCTTAGTTTAGTGGTTGAGTTGTGCACATTTATGTAGGTTAGGTTGTCAAGGTTAGGTAAGCATGGTATAGGACTTTGATCTAACATTGTCCTACGATAGGAAAAGTCAATTAAGAATTTTATAATTTCACTTGTCTTATAGGCTTGCCCCATTCACGAGACACTTGTTATTAAAAGTTTGACAGAAGGCGTCCCATGGTGTTAATCTGAGCACCCAAAATATTTTTCTTAATCTGAATTCTGTGGTTATAGGTATGTATTAAGATATTGTAATTCTAAATATTGTCTTCGTATAACGTCAATTAATTATTATATGTGATATCAAAGCCACATCTACGACCCAATTTGTATGATTTTTTTGTGTTTGTATTGTTAATATTTTGTGATCTCAATTCGTTTATGTACAAGTAATTATTGAATAAGATATCACGTGGCTTTTATATAGTATGAATTTTGAAGAATCTACAATAACTTGTATCACCTTAAATGGTCACTTTGTAGATAAGAAAATATCTTTGAAAGTTCTAATTTTCACAAGTTAAAGCAAAATCTTTGTTTTTGAAAATTTAACCATAAGATGATTTTTTAGAGTACATGTTTTAAAGACATTCATTAACAAACTTATGACGATTAATTGTTTCAGAAGGGTGGCTCCTTATAGGTGGGCAGCCAAGCATGGCCTTGAAAAGTTTTTAAAATTGTAAAATTTTCTTTGGCACGTTAACTTTTATTGCTACAATATATGTATCTGGCCTCTTTGAAATTATTTATTATTTAAAAGCCTTTATATATTTCTATAATCTTGTCTTGTTTTTTAAACTGATATATGATATATCTAGATTCTTGTGTAAATGATTTCATTCTTTGGCATGCCTCCAAGTTGCTGAACTCGCGGCTATAAGGCAGGGGCTGATTTTGACTTGGGACCACGATTGTAGGAACTTGGTCTGTGAAATCGATTCCTTGGATGTCTTTCATGTTTTGCAGATTGCTTCTACTTTTTTTTTTCAAAACTGAGACTGAATTCCCTTTTCGAAATGGTTTTAAGGATGAACATTCCATATCACGTTACATTTAGGTAAATTTATTCTATTAAAAGCTTGTCCCAAGGTTGGAATCAAAGTAACCAGGACAAAGAGCACATTCTTAACTAATAGGTCAAGTCCTTGAGTTGTTTTTTTTTTCATTAAAAAAATTTAAAGAGATGGGAGGTTTTGTTTCATTCTAAGGTTGTGGCATGCCACAAACTTCAACGAAGACTTATGGTAGTATTTACAAATGACTTACCAATGAAATATCACCAATAAGAATCAAACAAGACCTTTTTGTTGACATTGTTTGATCCTGTTAGTTGAGTTAACTCTCGTTGGCCCTTAAGTTGTTTCTACTTCTACCATTATGGAGCTAATGTGATGGACGTCTGCCTACTATTCAACAGGTATTGGGTAGTGGAGCTAGCTCACTCTTCATGTGCAAATCAATGTGCTGATTTCCTTGCCAAATTTGGAGCTTCAAAAGTGATACCAATTTGCAAGATTGGCCTGATCAGTTTATTTGCTGATGTAACTGGTGTTTGCTCCTTCAGGAGTTAGCTTTTTGTTTCTTTCCTTGTCTTAAAAATTTAAAAAAAAAAACTAGATTCTTGTTTGGTTCAATTGGAATTTGGTTTCATATAAAGGTAGGGTAGTTTCACTTTATAAATAGTAACACCATCTCATTTGCGTACAATGAATGAAATTGGAATCGAAGTGCTTTTTAATTTTGAGAACCAATATTCTCTACTTTTCTTTTTCTTTTTCAATAACCAGTGTTGAAAACTATTGACCGTTAAAACTGAATCTCAAGATTCAATAAAATTATTGTAACAGGCCCGAAGCAGTATCGAGTATAGGCCCTTGCTACAAAATTGTGCACAATTGCACAAGTGGGCTCATCTAATTTTAAGAAAAACCCGACTTAATTTTCCTTTTTTTCCCCCAACATATAACCACATAAAAAAACTATGTACAGTTGTAGTGATAATAGTTGTGTAAATAACATTATACCCTTACCATTGCACTAAATTAACTCTACGTAGAGAAATTGGCAAAAAGAAAAAGCATTTGAACATTTAATAAGATACAAGGTAGTTACCGAGTCACTAGAATTAGACTGTTGGCGAGGAGCTTGTGTAATTTGCAAGAAATCATAAGTTCAAACTTTGTGGAAGCACCAAAACAAAAAAATATCCGGCAATTACCAAAAACTGCAATCAGCAAGAGAGCTAAGCTAACCACCAGCTTATTCATTGTTCTCGTATATAGTTAGTATCCGAGTCTTGATGCAGATAAGTTAACCAAAACAATTTGCAACAACCATAAATAAAGCAGCAATTTCAGTAATATGACTTATAAATTAACTAATAGGAGCAAAACCATAATGCTCGAAAAAGCATTGGAGCAACAATATATAATTTACATTTGAATACAACATTCTAGGATTTGTCCAAAAATCACATTAATTTTGGAAGATAGAATAAGAAAGCCTTGTAAAGCCCCAATAATTTAGGAAGACTGCACAACAGAAATGACAAGCTGTTTACTTGCATGGAGGAAAGGATGTTAAATGCTTACCATAATAAACCCAGTAAGGCCTCAAACTGTAAGAACATCCATTCCCTAAGAAACAATCTCTATGGATTCTAGATTGGGGTTTCTTTCTTTCTTCTTTTATCTCCCTCTTTTCTTTTCATCATTCTCTTTTTTGCCCCCCTAATCAGCTTTCACTTTTCTTTAAATTATAAAAGAAACTATGCCTCGGGAAATTAGGATGAGGGCACGTTGAAGTGAAAAAGCCATGATATGACAAATGCAAAAACCATACAAGCAAGCAGAAAATTCAGGAAGCGATGGCCATGCCAAAATCTTTGAGTTTCTGCTGAAAGAGCAGGTGTTGAGATTGTGGATGCTGCAGTAGCATTGTTACTGTCACTCAAATTCTCTGTTGACTCCTCATTTGCTCCATAAACATTCCGTGCAACAGAATGACAAATTTCACAGGTCCTATTTAAATTTAAGCAAACAAAAAAAATTAGAAAAGTACTAATTTTAAAATTAAAGAGAAAAGTATTCAGATAAATTGCTACTATTATAATTGTACAGTTAGATGACTTGAAGAAAGTAGATATGATAAATCCCAAAAGCTATTGCTTTATACATGCCTACACTTAATACTCATCCCTTAACAAACATACAATGATGCACTTCAAACAGCTGCACTTCTGATATTAAAGCAGGGAGAGAGAGAGAGAGAGAACACTGGTGATCAATTGTTGGCATCATTTAGTACATACTATGTATCCAGGGCAATATTATCACCTCCAAAACTGGAGGCTCAAAATGAACAAGCAAACCAAGAACTAACATTGTAATGCCAATGCGACTATGTTTAAGACTATAAATTATAGAACCAAAATAGGGAACAAAAGGTCATAGTGTCAACAACCATGAACTAAAAACATTATATAACAAAGCCCTTAGTTTTCTGCTCATACATAGAATATGGGAAGAGTTGAAGGGTGGAGCAATTATTCCCTCACTCTTGCAATTGAGGAATTTGATTCAAATTTAATGAAGTCTATCATCAATTTTGAAAATTGATTTAACAAATCAGAACAGATCATCATTTTGAAAATTTACAGCTTTTCGGCTCTATTTAGCCCAACTTGAATCGTCTATTGATACACATCTTTTACAAATCCACAATTATCTTTGACACAGTGTTAGAAATATTAAACCATTCATGAGCCTTCAATTAACAGTTTAAGTTTTTAGGAAAGTTTGTCCTTATATGGTATCAGAGCCTTTATGACCAAGTGGTGTCAGGAGTTCGATCCTTGTCGCCTCTATTCTTCTAAATAAAGTTGAATTTCAACACAGGGTAAAATGGGCTCATGCATTGTCTACACTTCAAGCCCAAAGGGCTCTTGGTGAGGGTGCATGTTAGAAACATAAAATCATTCATGAGCCTCTACCTAACAACTTGGCTTTTAGGAAAGTTGGTCCTTGACACAAAGGATCACTTGATAAACCATGCAGCTTTTCGAAAACCCAAAAACAAAATTGAATTATTTGCCACCAATAAAAGCATCAATACATATATTAAAGAAGATTCCCAAATAGAACAGATTCAAATTCTGTTCCATTATTGAATTTTAATTTAGCCATGAATAATGCACTTGGATGGATTTGCATCGGAATGGATGCTAATCCATCAATAAAGTAGGCCCCCCACCAAGTATTCAAAAAAGCAGGGAAAAATTGTAGCATTACTTTGATATATAATTTAGGGATGGCAATTAAAATCAGGGATTAGCAGAGTGATAATGAATACAGATTTTTGGTTCTATTATCGGCAAGTGACACTGCTAAACCTTTACATGAAGTATGGAATATTTTACCTCAAAGAACTGCAACTAGTATCTGGACATTTGTACAGACAATGCAGTATCTTGTAGTACTCAAAACAATTATGCACACTAAAAGTTAGATGTGATGAATACATGAGCAGAGTATCTGGGATCCTTAATTTTTTATTAAAATATTCTAGGTGGCACATCAGCAAGCTATAAGCATCCACCAAGATGAATGAATACATGAACAGAAGGCTGAAGCGGTCAAATCTCCACTTTGAAAGTGATAAAGAGAATAAGAAAGAAGTAATATGGAGATTCCTAAATTTCAGAAAAGGGACAAAGCAACAAGGAATCCCACTGTGCTTAGACAAGTCAGCGAATCAATGGGATTGGCTGATGCTTTAAGCCTTTCTTTTTCAATCATCTTCTTTAAATAACCTAATCTTCTACAACTTTTCCCTCTCTTAAAGAAATAATTGAGCCTGCCTCCTTACAGTTTTGTCCCTTAACACTAATATCATACCTTTCAAGTAAACATAAAATGTCAGTAATTGTGAAATTTTTCTGGCAGCACGGACACATGACTAGTTAAGAAGTTCCAATTCTCAATGCCACGAATCAACAAAAAGGTGTCTAATTTTGTTATCCAAAACTACGAAAATTTAGCATAAAAATCAAGTTCTACAACAATCCAAAGAAGGAAAGATAGGGCTTTACACTCACCTATTCCCTTTGATCTTGAACCAGGCCTCTGCACAGTTCTTGTGAGCAGCAGCTAAATCATCCTTACAAGAACAACCCAATTCGATGGGAACACCAGACTCCTGACTTTCACTCTCCAAACCCATGTGACAAATTCTACAATCCTTCTCCACTTTAGCCAAATGCACCTTAATTTCAGGAACCCCACTTTCAATTTCCACCTCCACCGAACAATCAGTAACAGAAGAAGCTCTCCCAGAATCAGGAACACCCCCAACCTCAGGATCAGAAACACAAGCAAAGCTGTAGTCATCATAAGAGCCACCATTTGTTGAATAAAAATGAGAATAGCAGGAGCCTTCATCAGCATCAGAGAAGCATAGGCTCATGTCACTTCCTGTCACCGAACGGTGGTGACTTCCTTGCTCCAAATCCACATGGGACATATGTATAGTTGACATTTTAGAAGACCCAGAAGAGGAAAAAACCAAAACAAAGACTTGTCAGAGGTTGAAACAGAGCATGAAACCTCAAAGTTTGTAGCTTTGGGGTTTGTAGCTCTTCTCCAGGGACCTCTTGTACCAGAAGAAAAGTGCATATATAAAAACAAAAATTGCAGGGTTTAAAGAATTGTGAATTGGATTAGGTGACCCTTTCCTTCAACCCCATTAATGCATCATTCCAAAAGTTTCAAGTTTTGGAAAAGGTTGAGGAAAGTTCCATCCTTTCACAGCACTAGGCTCAAGAATGCTTGCTTAGACATAGAGAGAAAAGGGGTAAGGTGAGGGTGTAGGCAAGGAGGCAAACAATGGTCTACGAGACAGAGACTCTTGCTCTGGCTGAAGACACGGACAGTGACACTGCAAACAAGAACAGGAACGTGCAGTGAGAGCACACAGAAACTCAGCAGATTGCATTGATAAAGAGGTGGGGCATTGAAAACAAAAAAGAATAACATTAATAAAGTATGTGCTAACAATTTGTTTGGGTATCTTGCACAGTTGGTAAACATGAAAATCTTAATATAAAATTTAATAATTAAAAGCACAAAAATACCATACATTGGAAATACTATAAAAACTTTCTATTTATAATAATAATAATTAAAAAGCAGAGAGGAGAACTTGCTGAGCTGCCGCCAATGGGTTATGTTTCTGTAGGTTTGATGGGATTGAGCTTGTGGATTTTCCAAGATCTCTACGGCTAGGATTGCAGGGCACACTTGCTGTTTAGGAAGCTGAACAAGAAATTGTGTTTCACAAATATTAATAAAAAATTATTTTAATTTTATCATAAAAAAGCAATAAAAAAAAAAAAGAAAATAGAACGAAAGCATTTTGACCTACTAGATATTGTTGCTATTTAGTACAGGATAGATGTGTTTGATTCATCTCATCCAGATACAATATTAAGGGTTATCACGAGATTTATGTAAATTAAGTCTTATCACAATATTTATGTAACAGTGAGACTCACAGATACAATATTAATAACATGTTTAGATTAATTTTTTGGAGAATTTTAAACAAAAATTTAGACAAAAGCTTAAGAGACAGATTTTACTTAAATTATAATTTAAAACTCTTCAAAAATCAATCCAAACAAGTTATAAATCGTATCACGAGATTTATATAATAATGAGACTCACTACTCTCACTATTGGATGAAGAAATACAATAATAAGTATTATTACGAGATTTACGCAATAATAAAATCTCGTATTGTCATTATCGGATGGATCTAATTTCAAGGCTAAGTAGTATTTTTTTTTTGGAGGAAAAGACACTTTAACTCTTAATTTTTTTATTTTATATTACTTTAATTATTAAATTTTACTATATATTACTTTAGCCAATTAAGATTTTATAATATGCTTGTGTTGACTTCTCGACATGGTAGCACCCTTAACTCACACAAAAAGGTCATATGGCAAACGCATTCAAATTTAATACATTAGATAAGTTTGAAAATTCAAACTAACACATTGAGAATTTCTTTAATTTATCACAAAAAATATCATGAAAAGAAAGAAAATAGAAGGAAAGCATTTATCTAGATCTTGTAGTTATTTAGTTAATGATGTATATGTTTGATTCGACTTAGACAGACACAATAATAAGTCTTACCACGAGATTTACGTAATAGGTAGACTCACTAGTGTCATTGTTGGATGGACAAATACAATAACAAGTATTATCACAATATTTACATAATAGTAGGACCCACTCATTGTCAGATACATCTAGACATGCATTACGAGTTTGGATTCTTTTAAGCTTCTCCAGCAAAAACATAAATAAAAAGAGAAAATAGAGATGAGATGAAATGATGGAGAATTAATAAAAAGAGAGAATGAATTTTAGAGAAAGATGAAGCTGAAGAGTAAAGAATGCAGGAAAAGATCCAAATCCATGTATTATAACTAAATAGTATTTTTCTTGAGAGAAAAGACATTTTGACCCTTGATTTTTTTTTATTTGATATTATTATGACATTAACTTTTACTTTGTATCACTTTAGTCACTCAAAATTTTAAAAATGTTTGTTTTGACCACTTGACAAAACACCTCCATTTACTTGGATAGAAAATCATCTCATGATTATCACTTGCAAATTTAACATGTTAGACAAGTTTGAAAATACAAATTAAACACATTGATTTCTTTGCTCATGAAACATTTTAGTTCAAATCTTCAAACTTGTCTAAGGTGTTTAATTTTTAAATGTGTCTAAGGTATTAAAATTGCATGTAATAGTTATATGTTTTTTTTTTTGTTTAGGTTAATAATATTGTTATGTTAAATGGTCAAAACAGATTTATTTTAAAATCTTGAATGGTTAAAACCATACAAAATAAATGTTAGTAGTTAAAATGATACCTAATAAAAATAAAAATAAAAATATTTACACAAATTTATATTCAGACACTCCTTATACATTTTAATGCAAGTAATTAAATAATACATAATTTTAGTGTAATTTTTTTAATAATTTAAATTATACACATACCTTACATAATTTATGTAAATATATTTTTTTCATAAAAATACTAATAGAATAAAGTGTTCTTTTTTTTCCCCTGCTTTGCTTATCTTTATGCAGATGCAGTACTCTTGATGTCTCTTTTGAGTTTTCCAAATGACGGAATAGTCCTTGCCTTTTGATTAATTAATAGCTCAATTATGGGGGATAATTTCATAAAATCAGTTACTTAAAACTAGATTTGGCATGTCCCTATCAAATGATTACTTATCACAAAAACCAGAACCACAGATAAGAAAATGGGAGCTGAGGCTATGATCATTTGAGTGGCGGATGTAACTTATGGATAGACCTGAAGTCCAAGTTGTTGGATGCATCTTGATGGGACTTGACAAAGAATGGACGGTGAGATGAGTGACAGTACATTGAGAATAATAGACTCGCGAAACATGTAAGAAATAATGTAGTTGACTGGGGGTGGACCACCTCAACGTAAGTGACGGTAATATATCTCGCGTGAACAACAAGAAGAACACGAAAGCTTTTTCCTTTTCTTTTATTTTAAATTTATAGAAAATGAAAATTTGAAAAAAAAAAAAAACTAGTAAAGAAGAGAAAAAGAAGATAATTCCAAATTTGATTGTTACCCAAAACCGAGACCACTTTTTTTTTAATAAGAAATGATAGTTGCATATTTTTTTCTTAACATATTTCACATATATTAAGATGGAGACTTATTTTAAGTGACATCAAGTAACTTAACAATTGAATGACAAATAAATAATTAATGAATCAAGATATGTGAAGTATGTTAGCATAAGATTATGTATAGCTATCACTACTCTTTTTTTTTTTTTTTTCGTTTTGTAAGTTATGATCTGAGTTTTTCACTTTTCCCACTTGTTATTCTTTTTCTATGTTGTTTGGGGGATAAGTGAGTGTTTGCATGCTAGCATTAGAAGCATTTTTGTTCCAAAATTGCTTCTACCGCGTGAAGTTTGAGGGAGCAGGTTTTACAAAAGACGCCATTTAATAAAAGAATGAGCAAATAATTGAGTTGTCAGATTTTGCATAATTTAGGTAAAGCATATTATCTTATGATCTTTTAAGATGCATGGGACTCTAAAAATTAAACATCTATTTAGCATAAATATTTCTATTTACATTACTAATTTCAATTCTAAATGGGAGACGATCATTATCGTATAAAAGATATTTAGACTTTGTTATGAAGAAATTGTACTCTTTGTCTTAATTATGCAAGATTAAATTTTGAACTAACATTTAAGAGAATTATTATTTTTAATTAAATACATCATATCGATGTGGGGGTATATTTTTAAAATCGTTTGATAAGGAACTTAGTCTCAATTAAAGTTAATGAGAATATGTTTACCTTTTCTTATAATAAAAAAAACTGGTAGTGTCTTAGTATCCAACCAACAAGTTTATATTTAAGAACCAAAGACATTGTATATGATTAGTTACTAAAAAGAAAACTTAGACGCAATAACAGAAAAAAATTAATATGCAATTATATATAAACAATTTTTTTATATGTTGCTAATTTTTTATATTCCACTTCATTTCTTATCTTATAATTTGTTTTTTTTTTATTTGGTAGAAAAATAAAGAGAGAATGGATTTAGGGAAACAAAATTAAAAAAATAGGATATCATTTTTCTCAGAAGGAAAATGAAAATAGTGAAAATATGACATTTTAATATTTACTCACAACTATGTCCTTTGATAATATATTTCAAGAAGGATACTTGATGTTCAATTTACAATACTATATGTCTATATTATGATTTTCTTTTTACTTTTTTACCATACATATTTGGAGAGATTGAATTTATCCAAAGTAAGGCTAAACATTTTCCTAATTATTCTTATTATTTTATTTTTCTTATATTTCTCAATTTAGGGACGAAATATTTTCAAACAAGGTATACATGTATTATATCTTTCACCCGAAGATTATATTAAAAGATGTATCAAGTATTTAAATTGGAACATGGAAGTTCAAGGTGTAGGATGAATTAAAATTTGGTACAAATGATAGGTCTAATTTTAAAATAAAAATATTAAATTAGCGTTGGCAATAAATAAACAAAAGAAGTTAGTACTAAACACACCTTTTAAGCTAACACTCATTCGTTACTCATCCATTTTTCCTTTATTTATTAATACACCTTATTTTATTTTTTATTATTAAAGAAAAGTGTATTGACTCAAATCTAAAACTTTTCAAAGTCTAGTCATGATTCGCGCACCAAATCAAGTTCAAGTAGATTCATACACCAAATGTAACTTTCACACATTTTAATTATACTTCTTTAAGTCCAATATCAACTTTTTAATGTGTATCAATAGTATTTGTTTAGAAAAATGAAATTAATTTAAAAAATAGATATAGAATTCCAAAATAATTGTTAAAAACTTTTTGCTGAACTAAAAAGCAGTTGTTAGTACAGCTCCAGATTAGTGGCAATCAACAAAGAAGCAACTTTATACGTGTTGTAGTAATTGGGGTGTAGTTGGTTATGTTAAGTATAGTAGATCTATATCAATTTCACTAAGAACAATGGTCTTCAAAGACAACAACACCCATAAAGGAAAACAAACACACACGATCTGCCACGAAAGATGCCAAATCTGAGAGAAAAAATAACCAACTTCTCATACCCACCACATATAGATGTCGATGTAAAATATAGGGGTGGAATCAAGTCGTGATTATGGACTTAAATATGATTGGGAAAATGATACTTAGTGCGGCTTGGTGAATAAATAACTCATTTTATTTAATTAATTAAATATTAAACTAATTTAACTAATAATTTATTTATATTTAATGACTTCAACAAAGGTAGATTATTATTAATTAAATTAATTTAATATTTGATTAATTCAATACATAAATTGAAATTGAACTCTTTTTTATCAAGTCGCACTAAAGTGTTATTTTTAAATATGATTTTATTGAGTTCAAACTTGAGATTTTTTTATTGAGTATGACAAATTAAGTTGAACCCCAATTTGAATAAAGATTTTTTTAATTTGGAACATTTAAAGTATGAAGTGTGCTTTTGAGAATAAAATGTAGAATTATAACTGTTAATGAAAATGTTAATAAAAAAATTAATAATGTGAATTCTTACATATTCATAACCTTGTTATCAAGGTATTTCTATTTTATAAAATTTTAAACCTTTAATTCTCTCATTAATGATTATAATTATGCAATTTACTCTTTAAAATGTATCATTCACTTTAGAAAATCAAAATTTAAATTTTTAATCTATACATTTATTTTCTATAATTTTAAAATATTAATTATATATTTAAAATTTATAATAATTATAATTTATGAGATTAATAAATATTATATATAATTAACTGAGCTTGATTTGAATTTGGCTCGATTATAAGCATGTTTGTTTAAGATTGTGAATAACCTAAACGGGCATTGAGCTAAAATTTAAAAAAAGAAAAAGAAAAAAAAGTAAGCTTCAAATACAAGTGTGTTGGAGAAGAACATTGATAACTGTACAAAATAGCATTGGCGTTGCGGCATAATCTAATACAAACATGCAGTATATAATTGAGCCCTATATGATATTCAAGTTCAATACTATCAAGTTTCAAATCGAGTTAAGCCGAACATTTTGTGCAGATCGATCAAGTCTGGTGGTAGCCCTAAAAGGTACAAAGACGACAAGAAGAGAGACTAGATAAAAGCTAAGTAAGGGAGATTAGTTAAATCAAAATAATAGCATTGATTATCCAATAATATTCAGAGACATGCAAACAGGGGAAGAACCTAAAAAAATTAAAAATTTTAATTTTATCCTTTAATTTTAATTTTTTTTTTGTGAAATATAACTTTAGTCTCCTAAAATTTTAATTCTGTCCCCTAATTTTTTTTTTTTTACCGTAGTTTTGCTCCTGAATACAAACAATTAGTTGTTCAAGAATCATTGCTCTAATTTTATGTTTGTGGTCTTCTCAAACCATTCTAAAGATAAAGAAAAAAAGGAAAGGGAAAAAGAAGAAAAGATATTGATGTAAATAACATGGAATCTCATTTGGTTTCCGTTTCTCATCCGTCTTTCGGTTCTTCTGGATAGCTTTCAGAGGTCAATTTTGGACCCTTACTTACCAACCTTTCACTTTATCAATTACAAATCCCACTAACTTCGAGGAAAAAGTATGAAACTAACCACCCAAATTGAGGAAAAAGTATGGAACTAACCAACCAAATTGCTCGACACATCATGAGAATGTTAAAGAATTTGGACATCTAACATATCTCCATATTAAAATAATATTGACTTAAAATCTCATAGATTTGCTTTTAGATATCACCTAAAATACTTTATACTAATGACGATATTTTTACATACTTATAAACCTATGACCCTTTCTTTATTTAAACAATGTAAGACTTGTTTACACCTAATCAGATAAATGGTTTTGAATCGCTTTCTCATGTCGAAGGTGGAACCAACACACTTCTATGGTCAAATTAAAGAACCATACGTCATCGTTAAGGTTAATGGACACCCAAGGGAGCAAGTAACCATATTATCTATTTAGTATCATTGTGGTGGGGTGCATTCAATGAGGGAGCTAGTACAATTGAATCTTCCAAATGAGTAATGGGCTTATTATGGCTTTATCTCCAAAAAGCTAGTCAATTTCCAAAGTTATGTGTATCTCATAAAAGCAAGTTTTCCAAGAATAGCTACATAACAACACATATTTGTGTGAGAAAACCCCTCATGTCTATGCATGTTTATTTGAACCTGGGCTAGTGAAGTACTAGGATAAATTGAAATGAACAAGAGTTTCGTTGGGAATTACTTAGCTGCATGTTGGATACTTAAAAATGTCGAAGTGACTATCTCAGTATACAGCATAGTTGTTCAACAGTAAACAGTGACACTTTTATATTAAAAACGTAGTTGTATCCTCATTTGTTCAACTGACATTTTTTTTAATCAAAATCATCTTGCAGAATTTACTCTACTAAAGATTGAATAATCACCTAAGAAGCCAATCTATCTGTTTCCCGGGGGGGGAGGGGGAGGGGAATGTTAATCTATCTATTTCAGAGTGCGAAAACATATGTTTCTTACCTTATATATGCCATGCAGTTCAATTTTCTCTTCTTAGTTTTATTTGGTCAGCGTCTCTCTTAAAATTTGTAGGTTTAACATGCCGACTCATTTTATCTGTAATAAGTATAGCTTCTTAATGCTTAATGTAATTCTAAAAAAATATAAAAAAATAAAATTATATCCTTACCATCAGTTATAATTTTTAGCCTAATAATAAACGCTTGATCTAACATCTCTTTTAATCAAATGCCTTTTTTTTAAATTATAAAAAGGAGGTCACTTTAGTGTGAGAAGAAAGAAAATAGACTAAAGTTTTTTTAAAAAAACAATCTGAATTGAATTTGATCTCAAAATTAAATGATTTTTTTAAAAAAATAATATTACTTAAATTACGGATCTTGGACATCAAATGTTTCCTTTTACTTTAGGCCAACTGGTACAACTATATATGAAGTAAATCTCTTATTTATTTATTGAAGAGTAATATTATATAAATAATTATTATATAAATCTTATTTATTGAAGATTAATATTATATAAATAATTATTTACACATAAAAAATATATTTTTTAATATTAAATTTATTTTTAAATACATAAAATTATATTATTATTTTGACATAAATGCATAAAATTTAATAATTTTACATATTAATTAGACTTTTAAAAAGTTTTAGATCCAACGTGAGCCTTTCCTAAAATAAAATCTCCCCACTATAATATAGATGGGAAGTGATGACAGCAAGCATTTAAGACGACAATGACAAAAACCTTTACCAATTTAAAGTAAGTAGCACCTTTATCAAAGCATGTAATAGATAAGTTGTACGGTCAACCTAATGGGATCGTTTTCCATCCACCACCGAAAAGGTGGTGGATCTATGTGCCATTGGCATTGCCTAAAAGTTAATTTATTATTGATTTTTTTTAAATCATACTTACATTATAGATTAATAAGACAAAAGTTTAATTTTCCAGAAATATCCTGAATTTATTTGAAAGTAATCTGTAATTTTTGCCAATATAATGGATTATTTAAAAATTGTCCAAGAAATATGAAATAATTTATTTAAGAATTGTAAAATGAAAAACTTGTTATGATTTTAAAATTAGACCAAGTATTAAATTTTTTGATTTTTTTTAATGAAATCCATCATTTTTCTTTGTTATTTTTAATTTTTAATTTTTACAGAAATCATTTTATTTTCATATTTTATATTCAATTATATATTTTAAATTTTTATGTTCACTTTTTTATTCTTCTATTTTGGTTGTTTTTGTATTTTCTTTGGTTCAAATGTTCCAAGGTATTTTTTTTTTTATAAAACTTGTTGGTTTATTGTAATATAGGTTTTTATTATTTTAACCAAATCACAGTTTCACATTTTGTATTTGTATTTTTATTATTTCATTTTTTAAATAATTTTCTAAGTCTTTCTGAATATCTTCTTATTTTAATTTTGGATTTTAAAAAATTTCTCATGTCAACAAATTCAACTGCTTTGATTTTTTATATTTTATTTTTCTGTCACCGTCGCTTATTGCATAACACATTTCCGTCGCCATTAGCACGTGATTGGAGCAATTTAGAAATGCATAAAAAATAGTGGTGCACGGATGCATGTCCATTAAAACACAAAAACTAACAACCAAAATGCATGAAAAATGAGGTGATTTTATAAATAAATATTTTTTGAAATTAAAATATAATTTTATTGTTTGATACCTCAGCCAATCACAATAGTAGTGGATGGATACACCAACATTATGTTGGAGGATGTTAAAAGCCTCCCAACCTAATACTGTTGTTTCCCTCTTCAACTTGACAAATCAATCTCATTCACAATTGCCTTGTTTTATTCCATTTCTAAGTAAAAGTTAGATCTTTTTGATACTAGGAATGTGCACTTCCATTTTCTAGGAAGTATGTTTTGCCAGACACATACAGGAGTGCAGAAAACACCAAGTGCAATGCAAGTGGTTGATATTTGATACTAATTCCCTTGCAATCTTCACATCCTTTCCTATTCTTTTCTTTTCTAGATCATCAAGAAGATGGTCAGAAAAGTATTGGCTAAATAAATACAGTAGTAGGTTCTTTTTCCTTACTCCTATTATACAAGAGCTGGACACTTTTTGAATCAGTGTAGTTCTTTATATCAGATAGCTCCAACATAGTGTGTTAGGGTTATTTTATTTTCAAAAAAAATAAAATTATAAGCATTATATCTGCTTGCAGCTTAAATAGATAAACAGCTCAACAGGCAATTGCCTTGATGCCCTCCTAATTCCGTTGGACTCAGTTTTCTGATTCCAGAGTATTGTAATTTGAGAATCGCTCCAATATATACCACTTGGAGCCACACTATTTAAACTTCTGTTGGGTTTGCTAGATTTTTATGCCTTCACAGTTGGCCCCAGACACAGAAATCAAAACCTGCTACCCTAAGGTTTTGTTTGGATTATGAGAGAGATAGAGTGGAAAGAAATAGGAAGAAGAGAAATAGAGTAGAAAATTAGTAGATTTTTAAGTTGTTTGGATTAAGAGAATTATGTGAGAAATAGGAAAGAAAAAAAATTAAATTTTGTTGTAAATACATATTTGCCCATATTTATTTATTTATATCAGATAGCTCCAACATAGTGTGTTAGGGTTATTTTATTTTCAAAAAAAAAAATTATAAGCATTATATCTGCTTGCAGCTTAAATAGATAAACAGCTCAACAGGCAATTGCCTTGATGCCCTCCTAATTCCGTTGGACTCAGTTTTCCCGCAGTATTGTAATTTGAGAATCGCTCCAATATATACCACTTGGAGCCACACTATTTAAACTTCTGTTGGGTTTGCTAGATTTTTATGCCTTCACAGTTGCCCCAGACACAGAAATCAAAACCTGCTACCCTAAGGTTTTGTTTGGATTATGAGAGAGATAGAGTGGAAAGAAATAGAATAAAAAGAAATAAGAAGAAGAGAAATAGAGTATAAAATTAGTAGATTTTTAAGTTGTTTGGATTAAGAGAATTAGAAGAGAAATAGGAAAGAAAAAAAATTAAATTTTGTTGTAAATACATATTTGCCCATATTTATTTATTTATAAAATAACAAAATAAGAGTATATTAGTCAAATTTTCATCTCTACTCATTTCTTTTCTATTTCTTCTCACATTAGGAGAGAAATGAAAAAGGTATGAGACCCACTACTTTTTTTTCTTTCTTCTCTATTTCTCTTCTAATCAAACAAGAGAATTTCTCCATTTCTCTTTTATTTCTCTCTTCTTTAATTCTCTCTTCTCCATTTCTCTCATACTAAACAAAGACTAAGTGTTATTGATGTGTGTGCAAGAAGTGTGTAATTAATGGACTTTACTCAGTACTTTCAAGCATTATGGGCTGCAGAGGACGCTATGCAGGGACTAGTCCATTTTTATTATTTAACCAAACTTGATTCCCGTCTCAGAACATTTCAAGATTTTGACTGTTTCTGGAAGCATTGGATCCTACAAATGGCTTCTAAGTAAACGGGTACAGGTTATGCAACCTGTTTTCACAAACACTAATCTTCATATAATCCCAGTTAGCAGTGATATAGAGCCGGTAAATGACTATGCAACTGTTGCACTAAGATATAAATGATGAGGTATGGAAGTTGCAGTAGGTATTGCATGAAACATTTGGAAATGGAATCATACGTAAACCATATTTAGCACCATGAATAAAGCCTTGGTGATGCACAGTAGAAAATAATAATTGTTAAGTGTTCGGCATCAGTTTGGTTTCACCAACTCTAAGATGCAATTACCTTGATCACAGATGAACTTTTACTCACTGTAAGAAAGTGAACAGCAACAACTCAAACTGATTGAAATGCTAGTAATTCCACCCCCCCCCCCCCCCGGCGGTCTACAATGAACATGTGCCAGCAATTACAGGTTTCCAGTAGGATATCAAGTCCTAATCAATCAACACCCAAAAACAAAATGAGTGTTCCTTGAACTCATGAACCTCATATCCTACTGTCTGTTACCTAGCGACTCCACTTACATTACAATGATTCACATAGCTATGGCCACAGCCTCCAACTGTAGTTGCCTAAGTAGATTTGCCAGGCAAACAGGTTGACATCACCATTATCCTGTCCGTACCACTCAGAATAGGATTGATCATTTATTTGACACGCTAATGGCCAATATGCACTTGAGCTCCATTAGATATTACCCTGCCAGCTGTGTCACCCATCATTTTGACGCTACTATTCTCCAATCCACTTTTAAGCCAAGCAAGGTTACTAATGTCTGTAGCTATTGCAGCCAACTCAAAACTTGGGAAAGATGGGGGTTCTGAAAATTCAACGAATTCTGGTCCCAACAAAGAGCTTTTGGAATTTTTACCATTTGGAGCAGCACAGCAACCATAGCCACACTGGTGAGGCACTGACTGGTCACCATAAATTCCTTCAAGCATTTTACAAATTTCAATATCTGGTTTTGATGCTTGTAAAATGGGTCCTTGCATTGGAACAGGTCTTTGAATTGATGTTGAAGGATGTAAACCATCGAAAGAGTGATATACACTAAATGCACTGACACGTGCTACTGGCCGGAAAAGGGTAGGCGGATCCTTGACTTCATGGTTTAATTGACCCTCTGTCCGTGCTTTGTCTTCATATTTATCATCCATGATCTCCACAGAACTGACATCTCTTCCTTCTGAGGATTTCAAGGAATTAACATCTCCACATGACAGAGTGTCTTCTGATGATGCTTTGGCTTTGTCCAAGCTAACATCTTCCACTATGTTACTAGATTCTAACTTAATCTTATCAAGTTCAACTCCCCGGCGCCTCAAAGTGGAATTCCAGTGGTTCTTAATGGCATTATCTGTTCTTCCTGGTAGAAGCCTGGCAATGGCTGCCCATTTGTTCCCATGGATTGCATGTGCAGCAACTATGATTCGGTCCTCCTCATCTGAAAAGAATTGTACTTTGTTTAGCCTTGATTTTCAGGAAAGTGGCATAATAAGATTTAATAAATGAAATATAGAAGTTTCTAAGAAAGTATAAATGATATTGTAATGTAGACAACTTCGCGTGCTGAAAGCCATATTGCTATCATATTTCAATGCAATGCATGTTTCCTGTACAATGGTTTTATTATGCCTTGAATCGTAAAATAATGTAGACAGTTCTTATTTGTTCTTGGTGGACAATTTCACAAAAAAAAAAAAAATCCCAACTTGGCTTACTTTAAGCTGCAGGTTGCAGAAAAGTCATCTGTGAGACAATAAATGGATAATAAGGAGCTCTATCATAAGGGCAAAGAAACTTTTGCTTCATATCTCTTCCTTATTTAGGTTGATGTTCTAAAACAAAGAATAAGAAATTCTCTTCTCAGTAATTTTTTGTGCAGCTGCTGCTTGAAACGAATATTGTGCCAGGTATACTTAGGCTTTGAGTTTTAAGAACAATTTGACAAGGAACTCTGTAATCTCGTTATTTCCCAAAGGCCAGAGTTTATTTAATTCTTGTTTTGCTTTTTTGTTTGTGGATTCTCACAACTCACCATTCTGATTTTCTAGTTGTCAATTAGTTTAGATCCTGAATTTATCAGAACATAATTTTTGCTGGAAACTGCAATTAAACCATGAATATCATACGCCACAAGATATAAAATTAGCACACAAAGGAGACTAGTAAATTTTGCAGGCCAATTAACAGAATGCAGTGCAACAAGGGAGGCAGAGATAGTTTGATAAATGGAATGAGATGTATTCATAATATCTCTTGATCATCATTGTAGACCAATAATAATTGCTTTTTTACATGATGTAACCTATCCCAGGCATTGAGCTTTTCTTTACATGATATAATTCCTTATAACCTACAAAAAGCAAGGTCCATAAGATCAGTTGCTCTGTCACCATGTGTCAAAATCATTTATATAACCTAAAAGTTTATGTATACTATTTGTGGGTGTTTATGAGCATGTGCAAAAGTATTTTCTATAGTAAAAACTCACTAGACTTGTGTGATCATGACAGCTGTATTCTATGGATGTATGTCCTCTCTATAAAACTTTGTTCAAGGTAATGTATTTACCATCTATGCAACAAATGGATGATTACATGAACACAGATCATCTTCCATCAATTCATTGGCCAGACCATAGATCAGTGTCTACAAATTTAGGCACAAGCCCAGTTGAAGGTAACCCAACAAATGATGATACAAAATACAATCAGTCATGTTAACTTATAGCCAATGCTTGCAAAAAGCAGTATGATAATTGACATGAATATTACTTGTGATGATGGAACCGAAATATCTAACTATAAATTCGAATCAAAATATTCCACAATGCTATCATAACATATATATAGTGCATGGAAGCCAATTTGTTAAGCAACTTTGGAAAAAATGCAGGGATTGTCATTCATATCCATTAGACACTATTACACTAAGGTTCACAAAACTATTAAACCTTTTATCCAAAAACAAAACAAAACTATTAAACCTTACAAAGTTGCAGAAAAATTAACCGTTAAAATACTAACAACCTCAAAAGCTGAAAAAGCTAAATGATGGACAGAAGTTATGATATTATTAATACTCCTTGTGTACAAGCCTGCCAAGAGCTCTGAGTCACATGTTGAAGTTGCACATAAACCAGATTCATCAGAGGCAAAATTACAAATTTAGTCCCGAAACTTTAATCCTTCAGCCAACTACACCTTAAACTTGAACACTAGTCATTTTAATTCTTCAAGTTTCTAATATTATTCAATTTCATTCCTAAGCATGCTTCCTTTAACTGATTTGATAAAAGTTTGTTATTACATTCACTAACTTTACTAATATGTCTTTTCTGCCATTATCTTTTCACATATGATCAAAATTAAAAAATCATTTAATGCTCATAGGGTATTTGATTCCCAGAATATTTATCATTATCTCAAGTTTGGTGAAGAATTGAAGATTTTCAATTTTGTATATTTATTCATTTAACTTGTTGATGGGGTGTCATTTTAGCTAGCTAACTACATAATCAGAACGTACACATTCGATGATACATCAAATAATTTCACATTGCATTCTAAAGAATTATGCTTTAAAAGGAAAATGAATAAAAAAAAATTAGGTATTAAACAACAAATTTTGAAAATTTTAGGGATGAACTTGAAATAAATAAATAAATTTTGGAGTCAAAATTTGTATTTTCGCCATTATTACAAATGGGATTCCTATTTTCAAAACCAAAAATCTCAAAAACTGACCATATGCAAAAACCCCTTGTTGCAGAACAATACTGTTTACAAGAACCATATATCCATACCAGGTATGAACTTCACCTAGAAGCTCACTTGATTAGGTTCCAAAACATCAGACATAAACAGAATCGAGTTCATTATTTTCGAAATGTTGGACTAAACCTAACTTTGCCTATGTCATGTTTTGTTGCTAATCTTTACGCAGCCGGTCCCAAGCCCGGATATAAGAGGAGGGTTGTGTTAGGCAGTCGACAGCCAAAGTAAAATTTTGTTTATGTTGGACTAAACCTAGTTACTATAAGATGGGTCTCTCCTTATGAGTGTGTTGTCCTCCTCTAAATGACAAAATGAGCATAGCCCTTGAACAAGAATCCACTTTGCCAGAGTGGTTTTAGACACGAGAGTCCTCTTTCCAAACATCAACACTCTACTACGGAAAGAAGCATGGATAACAGTCAGCAAGGAATATCTAATATAACTATCATCCCAACAAATTTATCAGCCTCATAACATGAAAATTGATAAACTAACAGCTAGCTCAAAGGTAAGACTTATGAGCTATTAAGGAACAATAATGCACATAAATCCAGCACATAGAAAAAACCAGATGTCCTTGCAAATTCAAAATTCGAACCTCATCTGGAATGATTACGTTTATTCAAGTATCACGTACCATTGTGCTTTAAAAATGCCACATAACATGATACCATAGCAGCACCCACCAACAATAAGTAAATTTAAGCTAGTGTTTTTTTCTTTCAGATGACACACACACACGCAAGGAAAAATTAATCCAGCTTGAACTTATGCTTAATGAATGCCCCTAAAACTTTATACATTGCATAGTTGCATCATTCATACCACAGTCCATGTATCATCTCAAATCTCAATCTTCAAAATCATTCCAACTAGCTTCATTATTACATTCTTATCCCTACACTCCAAAGCTCAATTTCAAATTTTTTTTAAAAAAAACACCAAAAACACAAAAAAATCTTGAGCATTGGAAATCAGTAATCAGGCATGAGGGAATGAAATCAAGAACAACTAGTGTTACCAGTAAAGGGCTTGCGCTTGACAGCAGGGTCGAGCTGATTACACCACCGTAGCCGGCACGATTTGCCGGATCGTCCAGCGATCCCGCGAGCGATCAAGCTCCAATTTCTGGCACCGAACTTGCTCACGAGCCGGCTCAGAATCGCGTCCTCTTCCGGGGACCAAGGCCCCTTCACTCTGTCTCTTCCCTCGAGGGAGCTACTGCCACTCCCTTCGCCTAACCCCATCAAACCCTCGTCACCGCTTCCGGCGTCGGCGCCTCCGAGGTCGACGACGGCGGTGTCGTCGGCTTCCATCGCTGAGTTGAACAAGTGGGAGTAGAACAGAGCAGAGGAGGAGTGTGAAGCCAAGTGAGTCGAATTGTTGGCGCAAATGTTTTCGGCACTTTACCTTAGTCCTTAGTGAATGCAGAGGTTTACTAGGAAGGGGTTGAGGAACATGTCCATGTGTCCCCTCTTCAATTACTAATCTATCCCTCCCTCCCTCCCTCCCTCCCTTCTTACCACTACATCACATGATATATAAGGTCGTAAATGCCAAAAATTGCTTCGACTTTTAGCCATGTGTGATTTTTTTTTCACCGGTTATTAAAAAATGAAAAGCGTAAGTCGGAAGCCTACTTTTGTGTTTTGTAAGTTGAATTCTAATAAGTTTTGTAATTTCAGCCCTAATTGGCGGTATCCAACCCGCACCATTCAGCACAAGGCGAATTTTTTACTCATCATGCAAGGTTTGAAGTGAGTTACGGTTATTTATTCTTGTGGGATGGATTGAGTGGATGTTTATTTTCAATCACTCTCGCCTCGCCCCACACTTTATAGAAAATTTTTCAAATTAATTTTATCTATTGTTACTTATGTTCTTAATTTTTTTATTTATTTAGTTAAATTTTAAATAGACATGAAATAAGTAGGTAAAATGTGAATTTTAAATATTTTTATAAGAGTATATTGTTAGTAAGGGTGAATAAAATACTAATTTAAAAGGTAGGAGGTAAGATTGAATTAAGTAAAAACTTATTCTAATTCGCCCTGTTTTCAAGCCTAACTTGTAACCCAACAATGTTAAGATTATTTTTTATTCTTAGTCAAATGAATTTCTGTTAGACAAAACAATTTCTTAAAATATTTAGTACAACAAGAACAAGTCTTTTAGTATTTTTTCAAACTCGAAGGTAAATAATACATGAGTCAAAGTTTGAGATTTATTTTATTTTTTTGCATTTTATCCGCTTACCAGATGAATGTATGTTGAAAGGATGAGATCTTTCGAACATTTAGTAAATATTGAGCGCGTCTTTTGATCCCATTTGAAATTCAAGATTAAATCGCTCATGACTCGAAGTTAGAATTTTTTTTTTTTATTTTACCCTATAGTATAATAACTCCAAATTTTACTTTAATAAAATCTACACTATTAGACTTCCTTCTAAAAATATTTATTTTTTTTAAGAGTTAATATTTAAATTAGTCTTTTAAATATACATTGAATATTAGTTTGGTTCTCCAATTATTTTTGACATTAAAATAGCTCTTCAAAAATATATCGGATATCAGTTTTATCCTTCAATGTCAGTTTTTGACTTCAAATTAGTCACCCAAAATCATTTTTAGCATCAATTTAGTCTTTAAAAATTGACCTAAAAGGATAAATTTAATACCAAAAATAATTAAATGACCAAATTAATGTCTAATGTATTTTTGAAGGACCAAATTAAGTATTCACTCTTTTTTTAAATAATTACAATTTAAAAATTGTGAAACAAAATATTCTCTCTTTTTTTCTACTTTTCTTACAAGTCATATTTTCTTTTGTACAATAAATTTTTTTGGGGTTAACTTTTATGTTAATCAAGATTTAGTTATTTTTTCGAACAATTTTAAAACCACACCTTTATCGGCTTAGTGCATATTTTTTTTTTTGAAGAGGACTTAGTGCATTTAAAAAAATAAATTCACCTAAGTATTGACGTAAAAGTTAAATCCCAAGTAATCATGATAGGAAAGATATCTTTTTAATCACTATCCCCAACTCTCCTTGTTTCATTGTTAACAAAAAGACGACTTTTGAGAAGGATTTGCAAACCAACAAGTTATTTTGAAACCCAAATTAACTTATTGGATTTGAATTATTCACACAGTTATTACATGGACATGAATTCTATTTATTTTAAATTGTAGAACTCATTTATATATATATATATATATATATATATATATATATAGTGAGATGAGTGATTTATTGTGAGAGTGAGAAGAGTAAATCTTGATCATTGAATTATTTATGTATGGTCAAGATTAGAACATAAAGTCATATGATTTTTTAAGTGGTCATGTGACGTTTAAGTAACTTCTAATCTTAATTATACATGAATGATCCAATAATTAAGATTTGCTCTTTTTATTTCTCATACTCTCACTAGATATGCCTATATATATATATTTTATCTCCTTCTGAAAATTAAACCTTAATTAGATGTTGGCGCTGACATGTTACATACAGGGCGACTTCAACCGGAGGCAGTGTCGGGTTAGCTTGTTCGTTGAATAAGTTCATTAAACAGGAAGACTCTCACACACAAGAGGGGATGAATGGGTTGCACGGGCAATCGGGCTTGGGCTTGAGCTTGGGCATGGGTATATAGGGTTGGGTTTTTAGGAGAAGATTCCAAGGGTCCATAATTAAATCCGCCTCGGTCCATTTCACTCTCTTTTTTTAAGTTGAAGAATATTCATATATATATATATATATATATTTAACTCTGAAATTTAATAGATCAAGTTTTTTTTACTCAATTTTAAACGGGTTATAAATATAAACATTTTAACCCGTTTAAGAATTAGATTATATAGGCTAAAATGCAAGAATTCCTTCTAATTATGAGGTAAGTTAAAAAAATCTCTCTTGTGCTTTTAAACTCACCAACATTACTCATTAAATTAACAAAACAATTTATAATAATTTTTTTGTTAGCATTCCATTTAAATCATTAACGAAAAAGTAATCACATAATTGTAATGTTATTTTTTTTACTAATCTCATATTAAATTATTAATATTTATTTATCAAATTATATTTTAGACCTTTTTTTTTTTTTACTCAACATCACCATTTGAACAGTTCTTGAAAATTTTGAACTATGGTGTGAAGTTAATAAGTGCCTAAAAAAATAGGCCTAAGAATGATATGATAGGTAAATATTAATTATTTAAAGTGAGATTAATTAAAAAAAAAATCAACGTGTGCAATCACGTCACTACTTTTTTGTTAATGATTTAAATGAAAAGTTAACATAATAGTCATTATACATTATTTTGTTAATTTAAGAAGTCGTGTTGGTAAATTTGAAAGTACAAGATAATTTTTTAAACTTAATATATAATTTAAAAAAAATTCCTTATATTTTAGCCTAGATTATACAAACTGACCAACAAGTCCAACCAAACCTATATACTCAGCTCTACTTATTTATCGTGAAAAACCCAACCAAAAATTGGCGGCTTATTTTGGGTTTTACTAGTATAATAATGGGTTAGTATGGGTAATTCTTTTTATAGTTAAAATTTTTCTTTTTAAAGCCATTAGGAGATGATTAGTGATGAGAGGTTTGGATAACGTGCAGGACGTCCTAAATTCAAACATCCGTGCCAAAATTGTACCAAACTTTTCTTTTATTTTTGTACCAAAATTTTTTTTCTTTTTGAGGGTAATGTTAGGTTGTTTGAGACATGATCACACGTAATCAAATTAGGAGTGTGAAAATGATTTATTTATTCATTGTACATCTAATTCATTCATGTCTAAATTTAATTTAATTCATTTAATAATAATAATAATAATAATAAATTAAATAGATTGGACGGATTGGATCAGATTAGTTAAAAGATGATTAATGAATTAAGCCTAATATTCATTAGATATTTAATTATTAACTTACTCACGACTCATTTAAGATAAACCAACCCATAACTAATTTGAAACTCTAAACCCATTCATTTTTTAGAGAAATAGAGAAATATTTTTTCTTGAGAAAATTATTTTTTCTCTAAAGAGAGAAACTTACTTTTTTTTTAAAGAGAAAAAATTAATGTTTTTAGAGAGAAAAACCTACTTTTTCTACAGAAAAATCAATTTTTTAGAGAGAGAAAATTGTATTTTCTAGAGAGAGAAAATCAATTTTTTTCTAAGAGAGAGGAAATCAATTTTTTTAGAGAGAGAAAATAAATTTTTCCCTAGAGAGATAAAATTAAATTTTTCTTTAGAGAGAGAAACTTACTTTCCAGGAGAAAAACTTACCTTTTTTTAGAGAGAGAAAATTATTTTTTCTAGAAAGATAAACTTATTAATCAATTTTTTAGACAGAGAAAAATCAATTTTATAGAGAGAGAAAATCAACTTTTTTAGAAAGAGGAAATTATTTTTTCTAGAGAGAGAAAATTATTTTTCTAGAAAGAGAAAATTAATTTCCCTAAAGAGAAAAACTTACTTTTTCTACATAGAGAAAATTAATTTTTTTCTAGAAAGAATCAATTTTTCTATAGAGAGAGTTTCTAGAGAGAGAGAAATTTACTTTTTTTAGAGAGAGAAAATCAATTTTTTTCTAGAGAGAGAAACTTACTTTTCCATAGAGAGAAAATTATTTTTCTAGATAGAGAAAATATTATTTTTTGTAGAGAGAGAAACTTATTTTTTCTAGAGAGAAAAATTAAATTTTTTTAGAGAGAGAAAGAAAGAATTTTTTAGAGAATTTTTTTTAAAAAATAATTTTAAATAAATGGTTTGAATATCCATCTATTCTATCCATTAAAATAGGTCATTAATGGTTTTAACAATTTTTTAATGAATCTCAAATGGATTAGTTGTTAATTTTTTATCTATCCATTATAATCCAATCCAAAATTCATGCAATCCATCCATTTGCCACCCCTAAACCAAACCAATTATTACTATAATAAGTATATTTAAATATAAAAAACTGAAATCCTCGTCCGTTGCAGAGTAACCTTCTAATAAAAGCTAAATATCTGTAGGTATCAAACTAAATATTTCATAATGATTGAAAGGTTTCATCAAGTTAGACTAAATTGTTTGTGCTTTTTTTCTTCCTAATGAGTTGATAATGAGTGCAGTTAAATAAATATAATACTATTTTATAAATCATAGCAGCAGAAGCAAATTAGGAGGCTAAAAGAGCTACAGCCCATGCTAGCTAGCAAGTAAATGCACAATAATGAGGTTGAAGATAAGAATTTGAGAATTTAAGAAAAGATGCGTGGAAATGCACCAACACAGGATATTCTAGGAAAGGATATGATGAGGCAAAGAACTTTCAGCTTGAAAAATGTAATGGCAGGGTTGTGTATTACAGTTATGATGAGGCAAAGAACTTTCAGTTTGAAAAATGTAATGGCAGGGTTGTGTATTACAGTTATGATGAGGCAACGTGTTCCTTCTTGTCCATGAACCATTTTGTATTTTATATTTTTACAAAACTAGGACGGAGGTTTGGAGCAAATTGCTCAAATTCTTCACAATTAGCCCACTTTGAGAAACTTTTTCACGAACCATTCTAATATTGCGTCTTGACTAACTGTAGTAAAATTTGAATATACTTCAAGCATTTGATGACATTTGACCTAGGTAAATTCATTAGACTGGTACATATGTTTCAAAAGCAATATCCACCCAAAATTCTCTGCCCTCAAAGTAATTAATTTGCATGCGTGTCACATGTGCTCTTCGTCATTTACTCACATATGCTTGTTAAGGATCAATTACTGAGCAGTAAATTTTGATGCTTCGTTATATATTGCAAGACAGGCACTATATTGTCTAAAACACAGAAGTAGAAGATAGCATATTGGAAAATAAAAGACCATATCGATAAAGATAAACAGATGTTATTTCAGAGTGCAAGAACTTAATATCATCAAGTAACGTGGTCGAAAGAATAGGATAACCTTTCGCCCTTTATTGAGAGACTACTTTCCCAAACAAACAAATTTAATCAGGAATCCACATTACAAAATAGTAAGAGTGGATAAACCTTAATTAGCAAATCTTTATTTTTTATTTAAATTTTGTAAGGTATGAGTGTATTAGTGCACTTTTCACTTAGCACTTAGGTAAGTCAGCTGGTGGCGGAGGCAGTGTGGATGTAGGAGTAGATCCATTCTCAATCTCGAAAGCCATGCCTAGCCCCCATGTCAAATGAGTGTCCAAATGGCAATGCACAAACCATATACCTGCATAGTGTTTAAAGGGGAGAAGAAACTAATTAGCACATATAACATTTGAAATTTTTTATTAAAATTCAATCTCAACGTAGTTTAATTTACTTTAATTAATTGAAGAAAACCAACCTGGATTATTTGCTTGGAATCTGATGACGGCCCATCCTCCCACTGCCACAGCAATTGTGTTACGTATTTGAGGATCAACAAAATTAAACTTTGGTTCATCTCTAGTGGAGTTGTAATTCCCAAACCCTTGAGCCAAAACATGGAAATTGAAGCCATGAACGTGCATTGGATGGTTCTCGGCAGCAATGAAAGCTGTATTCTGCAGTACAATCTCTACCGTTGAATTGAACTTCAACGTCTTCACCTTTGTTGATTTAGGAGCGAAGGCGAAGGGTGTAATATTTAACTGGTCATTGGTATAGTCAAACTCAATTGGAGGCTGACTTGGAAAATCTTTGGTGTATACCCCGCTTTCATTGCTGTAGAATGCTTCCAACATAGAGAACCCTCTACCACTTGGAAGCACAAAGGATTCATTGTTCATGCTCGCAGAAAATCGTAAACCCATTGGTCCACCACATTGGTTGTCCGGTCCTGGAAGGTTACAGTGGTCTAGGCCAAGCCCGAAGGTGATGAACATGTGCTCATCCACATTACGTGGAACAGGAACCCAGTGAGGGCCACCTGCCAACCCTGTGATGTTAGTGTAGAACTTGTGGGCTGTTGGTGTGTCATTGGTGGCCGGTAGGGTTGGCATTATGGGTGTTGCTGAGGAGGAACCATCATAAACCACCACTCCTCTGGTGGTTGAGTTATTGAATGGAACGTTGTTGGTATGGTATGGAATGGCGGCCATGTAATAAGAACCCACAGTCTGGTTGGTGCTGAGGAGGGCATCGACGGTTTGTCCCGGGGCGATCACAACAACATCAGTGTCATAGTGTTTGGTATACGCAGCATCGATGGCTACAACTGTGAACCTGTGGTTGGCTATCTTGAAGAAGTGTTCCTCATTGAGTGCAGCATTGATAATGCGCAACAAGTAGGTTTCTCCTTGCTTAACGTTGAGCTGGTATGTCTCTGAAATTATATCAAAGTCAAGTCAAAAAATGAAATTAAACAAGGGTGTATTATAATAATTACTGTTTGGTACCAAAAAGTTTAAGGGGAGGAAAAATTGTCCCACTATAAAGTCAGGGTATGTTACAAGTCTTATATTGAACCCAAGGACTTTTGAGTTGATCACACAATTGGCAATTATTTCATTTGCACTAAGGCGGGTTGGATTAACTGGTTGAAGAGATCCCAAAAAAACTTTGTATTCTCCATGTGCATGAGTATGGGTTCAAAAATTTCTCTTTGATTGGTAGTCTTGCTTAGTGTTCATCTCTCTCACGAGATTTTCTGGTAGGCCTTTGGCTACCCTTTTGAAATCCCAAACATGCCATTGACACTTTGACCGGAAATATTGGAGTAACTTATTGTTACTAGTTTATGTAACGAAAGAAAAAGTTCATTTGCATATACATGAATAACAGATAGTATTGTTGAACAGTTGGCTTACGATTTTGAGGGCAATTGTAGAAATCGCCAGGCAAGCCATTAATTGTGTAAGCAATTGAGTCGATTGGAGCACCCCCAGTTTCTGTTGCATTCCTCTCAACATCCACAACACTAACATTCCACCACTCTCCTGCAATTCAGTATCAAATGTTTTCAGAAAAATGCCTTATTAATTACAGCGAGTTAGTAGTATTAGATATACATGCCTATGTTTTCATTTTAATACAGATTTAAGTAATCAAATAACTTATTTATATACGGGAAAAGTTGGGGAAAAGATCAAGAGTAAGGGAAAAACAAAAGATTAGTACCAAGCAATATGGGGACTTCTTGGTAGACTGAAGGGAATGGGTATGAGTTTCCTTGTCGAGGCCGAATGATAAGGGCACCATGGACGGTAGCCCGTAGAAAAGATGAGTGAGCATGCCACCAAAGTGTTCCTTCTTGTCCTGTTATGTTAAATTTATAGGTATAACTACTTCCAGAAGGTATTGGGCATTGAGTTACATATTCAGGACCGTCTGCCCACGCACTCAAAAACTGAAAAATTCCATGCCTGCATAACATATCATAAAATTACCCATATTTAGAATTACAGATGATATAAAAAAGAAAAACCAATAATATGAAAGCAACTGTATGTTTGTTCTTATATTTAATCATTTGTTATATGGTGGTTACCCCCCCCCCCCCCCGCCAAAAAAAAACTGTTATGTAATATATTATATCTCTAACAGATTTGTTAGAAACTTTTCTTTGTAGAAGATTTACATGTACAGAAATGAGATTTAGAAGAAACCTGATAGTCTAATTTTGGATTAGTTGATATATGCAAAAACTAAACGTGCAGTAAACCTTTTTTCTTTCTCAAATGACTAGAAGAAATATTACGATGCAGGTGCGAAGAAAACAAAATCTTTTATTTAATTATAGGACGATATAACATTTTTTTTGTTTTAAAAAAATTAAAAAGAATAAAAGTTGACTTAAAAATTATAATGTATAAAAACAATTTAAAAAACTAAATTCATTAAAATTCAAATTATAAGTTTGAGAGGTGAACCTTTATAGTTTATAGTTCATTTAAAATAATAATTTTGATGATTTTTTAGTATCAATTATAAGAAAAATCAGACTCTTGAGTTTTTTAAAAAAGAAATTAGACAAACGAATGAAAAAAGAGTCCTGCTACGTACGTACGGAGCCTGATTGTATCTGCCAGGACAGGTACCAGAGCAAACACAGTCCGGCTACGTAGTGTTTTCTACGAAAAATATATATATAAACATGTGGCATAGATAACAGAAGTCAAGAATAATATTGCATTTTTCTGACAAATAACTGAATCCATTATAGGGTTAAAAAACTATACTATAGATATATTTGTCAAACCGTGGTTTGAGTATTTCTTGACCGTAGCATCCTATAGAGTTGGGGATTGATATTATTCAGAGGGATTGATTACCAATGAATAGTAAGATTGTAGGGTGACTTGTTCAATACGTGAACGACAAGAGTGTCACCCTCTCGAACATTAATCGTTGGTCCTGGCAGGCTTCCATTGACTGCGGTAATCACATGTTGATTGCACAAGCGCTGCACAGACATGTTTTCCACCTGTAACAAATGAAAAATCAGTGAATATCATGCAAATTTATATGACAGATGTGGCTCAAGTTCTATAACTAGCTAGAAAACTATGATTAGTTCAACAGAGGCTAGCTTGCCATTTACAGAAATCAACATATCTTTATCATCTAAAGGAAGAAAGGGAGAAGAATAAACGAGCCCATACATTGAAAGTGTGTTCCACAACAGCAGCAGAAGCCAAGGAAGAAGCTAGCAGAAGAGCAAAAGCCCATGCTAAAGAAAACACAAAGGGTTTCATGTTGAAGGACTTGATGGTTGTAGTTTAATGAAATGAACCAATCTCTATCTATGTTGTCTTGAAGTAAGATTATGAACCCTATATATAGAGACCCCCTTAGAGTTGACGTTTCCACCATTGCGAATTTAGTAATAATAGAATAAAATCCTCTAAAATATTAATGTTATTAATTTTATCATTAATTTGATTATTTAATAATAAATAATTAAAATAGTCATTCAATATTAATTTTTAATATTAGTTTTATTAATGACTAATTTAATGTTAAAAAATAATATTAAAAAATTAATTTAATTTCAAAAATTAATATTAAAAAATTATTTTAAAAAATTAAACTATAAGACTTGTATATATATATATAAAAAATAACCTGAGCATTTACTCTTATATATAAATTTATAATAATGCAATGGGTTTTGACATAAGCATATGAATTTTCGCCGCATTAGGAGGGATGAAATTTGTTATCAAGCTATACGTATGTTTGAGTTAGCCATCAAACATCCACAAAGGGAGAAGAATGACAGTTAGTCAATAGCTTGTTATTTTGATCATTTTGAATGTGATGTGCTTCTGACTTCTGACTATATGGCCCAGAAAATAAGACCCTTATTATTTATTTATGTGCTGCTGCTAATTTTCCTCATTTTTACCATTGCCATAATAATTAGTAAAGTTTAATAAGTCATTACAGAAAAATAAGTACACAGTACATGAAGACGCGTTCGAGATTGGTTAATTCTAGTCTGTCTTGTAATCAAAGTCAGAATGTGTGTTTTTGAACCCTTCAAACCCATTTCCAGTGGGAAGGGAAGAAGGAAAAAAAAAGGCTGAAACATGGGGCAGGTTTGATATATATCTTATACAAGGAAATTATCTATATATAAAGTTTTAAACATTTTACAAACATCTTGTTTTATATACTATTGTTGATAAATGTTTCACAAAATTTATTTTGATGGTGATCTAGTTAATATTAATATTTTTACAATTATTTACAATAAAAGTAATAAAAATAGTTAAAATAAAAAGTATAATTTACAATTAATTATGATCATTGATTATCCCCTATATGATTTATGCTAAACCCATGTTTTAGGAAAAATAATAATTTATATTTAAACATATGACTACAAGTCTGCTATAGCAATAACGGTTATAATGTTTTAATTTGTTGGTGTTATAATGTTTTAATTTGTTGGTGTTAAAATTGTGATATTTAGGCCCGTTGGGAGTAATTGTAAGTTTTTTGTTTTTGGTTTTAAAAACTAAATTTGATAATGAAATTTATTCGAGTAAAATGATGTTCCAATTAGTTTTTTACTTAATTTTAAAACAATTTTATTTTAAGGCATAAAATCATAAAAATAGATTTTGTGATTTTTGTTTCAATTTTTATCTTAAAATCATGTTTTCTCTCTCGTTCCCTTAACCATCTCTTTTTGCCTCTTAACCATTCCTCTCCTACTGATGGCTCTTCTACTCTTGATTTTCATAATTATTATAATAAACTCTAACTATTATGACATTTTGGAATGTTTAAAACCTATGCATTTTTCTCCTTTTTGTGGTTAATGAAATCATATAATATTTTTAATGTTTTTACTATTTATTCATGTGTAATTTTTGCTCAATAGGAACTGAACACAAATTATATAAGTATTATAATTATTTTTATTATTATTTTTGTTATCGTGATTGGTCATACTACTTATGATTACTATTTTTATTATTTTTATAATTTTATAATATTTATTTTTGTTGTCAAAATTTATATTATTATATTTTAATTTTTTAAGCATTTTAATTTTTTTTTAGACTTAATTATTTTATTTTTATTTTTATATTTTTTATGTGTCAATATTTTTTTTATATTAAGTGAATTCATAATGAAATGAAATAAATCAAATGGCTTGACTCAAAAAATAAAACAAAAAACTGAAACTTAAAACTCAAAATTAAAATTAGATTTAAATTTTGAAAATTTTAAAATATAAAACTAAAAATCACCCCGAACGGGCCTTCCACTTATATAATTGTTTCATTTCTACCACCGGAGTACTAAATAATAACCCTTATTTATTTGATTATTTAGTTCAAAGTGATAATTATAAGAACAATATTTAGTTTGACGAGTATGCACATAAACGCGTATGCTACATTATTAATTATTTATTTATTTATATAGCAACATCGTAAAATCTTTTAGAAATACGTACACTCTATTGTCTTAGAAGCGATTTTAGTAGTTGACCCAAACTAAATCCAATCGTTTAAAATCAAGGAAAATATAAAAAAAAATTACACGTTATTAAAATTGAAATTTGTCTCTTTTAAAGTGTGAAAGCTAATAGCGACTAATGGATTAATAGAAAAATAAGCATATTGTTAGTTAGATGTGTAATGATGATGAGCTCGAAAATTATCCAATTAAGTGCGCATTCTTTTAAAAAAAAATGAAAAACAGATATATTTCTTCCCAAAGTAAAATTCCTTCCAAAAACATAAGAAATCGCTTTTGACTTGTCATAGTTTCGTCGTATTGTGTTAGGCAAACGTTGACAACTTTTACCTATTTGATAATTTTGCAAGGTTAGATTAGAACGAGTTATGACTAACTGTAATAAAATTTTAATATACTTCACGCATTTTATGAAATTTGAGTTGGTTTATTCTTTTTACTGGTACATATGTTTCAAAAGCAATATCCACGAAAATTCTCTTCCCAAAGTAATTTGCATGTGTGTCCTATGTACTCTTCGTCCCCCATTCATATTGCTTGTTAAGGATCAATTATTGTGCAGTAATTTTTTATGCCTCGTTATATAGGCAATATCTATATAGTCTAAAGGCAAAAGTAGAAGATAAAATATTGGAAAATAAAAAGAACATATCTATAAAGACAAACAGATGTTATTTTACAGTGCATGAACTGAATATAAAGTAGCGTGGTTGAAAGAATAGGCTAACCTTTCGCCCTTAATTTATTACACTATCTTTTTCCCAATAAAACAAATTAAATTAGCAATCCACGTTACAACATAGTAAGAGTGGATAAACATTAGCAAATCTTTATTATTATTTTTTATTTAAAAGTTTATAAGGTTTGAATGTATTGGTGCACTTAGCACTTTGGTAGATCAGCTGGTGGCGGAGGCAGTGTGGATGAAGGAGTAGGTCCGTTCTCAACCTCGAAAGCCATGGCTAGCCCCCATGGCAAATGAGTTTCCAAATGGCAATGCACTAACCATATACCTGCATAGTGTTGAAAGGGGGAAAAAAAATTAATTAGCATATATAAGTTTTGAAATTGATAACTAAAATCCAATCTCAACGTAGTTAAATTTACTTTAATTAATTGAACAAAACCAACCTGGATTATTTGCTTGGAATCTGATGACGGACCATCCTCCCACTGGCACAGAAACTGTGTTACGTATTTGAGGATTAACAAAATTAAACTTTGGTTCATCTCTAGTGGAGTTGTAATTCCCAAACCCTTGAGCCAAAACATGGAAATTGAAGCCATGAATGTGAATAGGATGGTTCTCCACACCAAGGATAGCTGTATTCTGAAGCACAATCTCGACCGTTGAATTGAACTTCAACGTCTTCACCTTTGTTGATTTAGGAGCGAAGGCGATGGATAAATTGAAAGTATTGGCTGGGTTGGTATAGTCAAACTCAAGTGGAGGCACATTAGGAAAATCTTTGGTGTACACCCCACTAGCATTGCGGGAGAATGCTTCCAACATAGACAACCCTCTACCTCTAGGCAGAACAAAGGACTCGTTGTTCATGCTCGCAGATAATCGTAAACCCGATGGTCCACCACATGTGTTGTCCGGTCCTGGAAGGTTACATTGGTCTAGGCCAAGCCCGAAGGCGATGAACATGTGCTCATCCACATTACGTGGAACAGGAACCCAGTGAGGGCCACCTGCCAACCCTGTGATATTAGTGTAGAACTTGTGGGCTGTCGGTGTGTCATTGGCGGCTGGTAGGGTTGGCATTATGGGTGTTGCTGATGAGGCACCATCATAAACCACCACTCCTCTGGTGGTTGAGCTATCGAATGAAACGTTTGTGGTATGGTATGGAGTGAAGGCCATGTAATAAGAACCCACTGTCTGGTTGGTGCTGAGGAGGACATCGACGGTTTGGCCCGGGGCGACCACGACAACATCGGTGTCATAGTGATTGGTGTACGTAGCATCGATGGCTACCACTGTGAACCTGTGGTTGGCTATCTTGAAGAAGTGTTCTTCATTGAGTGCAGCATTGATAATGCGCAACAAATAGGTTTCTCCTTGCTTCACCTTGAGCTGGTATGTCTCTGAAATTATATCAAAGCCAAGTCAAAAAATGAAACAAGGGTGTATTAGACACAGTCCAATTGTACATGTAGGAAAAAAAAGTGCGAAGAAAATTAGATGTTAAGCTTCGAAAATCTTAAAATATTGTTGAACAGTTTGGCTTACGATTTTGAGAGCAATTATAGAGATCACCAGGCAAGCCATTAATTGTGTAAGCATTTGATTCGAGTGGAGCACCACCGGTTTCTGTTGCATTGTTCTCAACATCCACAACATTAGCATTCCACCACTCCCCTGCAATACTACTATTAGATATACATGCCTATGTTTCATTGAAATACAGATTTAAACAATCGAACAACATACATATAAATAAGGGAATAATTGACAAAAGATCAAGAATAAAGAAATACAAAAAATTAGTACCAAGCAATATGGGGACTTCTTGGTAAACTTTAGGGAATGGGTATGAGTATCCTAGTCGAGGTCGAATGATAAGGGCTCCATAGACACCAGCACGTAGAAAAGATGAGTGTGCATGCCACCAAAGTGTCCCCTCTTGTCCTGTTATGTTAAATTTATAGGTATAACTGCTACCAGGAGGTATTGGGCATTGAGTTACAAATTCAGGACCGTCTGCCCACGCACTCAAAAACTGAAAAATTCCATGCCTGCATATATTGTAAAATATACCCAAATTTAAAATCACATGTAGAAAAATGTGATGATAAAGAAGAAACCTGAAAATCTCATTTTGGATTATTTGATATATGGAAAAACTAATCGTGCAATAAACCTTTTTCTTCAAATGACCGGTAGAAGTATCACGATACGGGTGTGAAGAAAACAAAAATATATTTTTATTTGATTCTAGTATGATATAACAGTTTAATTTCTTTTCTTTTAAATATTTCAAAAGTGAATATAAGTTTACTTAAAGTTTGTAATGTATAAAAGAATTTAAAACTAAATTTCTTAAAATTAAAAAACAAGTTTGAGAGGTGAACCTTTATAGTTAATTTTAAATAATAATTTTCAAATTTTTATTTTTAATTATTGTTAAAATGAAACTCGTTTATTTTTCAAAAGAATATATATATCAATATAAAAGGTAGTAAATGCAAAAGTACAGCATTTAGAAACCCCTTTTATTAAATGATATTAAATAATTCTTAAACAGTACTATTAAAATACTGGTTACCAAGACTTTTATAATATATATATATATATATTTATATATTTTTAAATCATTAAAAAATTTTAATATGATAATATAAAAACTTTACACTTACATCAATCAAATTTAAACCCTTGATTTTATTGAGAAGGAGGAAAGTTTACCAATGAATTGTAATATTGTAGGGTGACTTGTTCATTACGTGGACGACAAGAGTGTCACCCTCTCGAGCGTTAATTGTTGGTCCTGGCAGGCTTCCGTTAACTGCAGTGATCACATGTTCTTCGCACAATCGCTGCAGAGACATGTTCCCCACCTGCAACAAATGAAATCTCAGTTAATATCATGCAAACTATGATTAGTTCAACAGATGGTAGCTTGCCATTTACAGAATCTTTATCATCTAAAGGAAGAAAGGGAGAAGAATGAACTAGGCCATACATTGAAAGTGTGTTCCACAACAGCAGCAGAAGCCAAGGAAGAAGCTAGCAAAAGAGCAAAAGCCCACGCTAGAGAAAACACAAAGGGTTTCATGTTGAAGGAAGTCATACTTGTAGTTTAACGAAATGAAAGCAACCTCTGTCTCCGTTTTCTCGAAGCAAGATTACGAGTCCTATATATAGAGAAACCCTGAGACTTGACGTTTCCACGACAGCGCGTTTAGTAATAATGCAATGGGTTTTGATAAAAGCATTTGAATTTTCGCCACATTAGGAGGATGATGAAAATTGTTATCAAGCTAAACGTATATTTAATTTGAGTTAGCCATCGGAAATATCCACGAGGGAGAAGAATGAAAGTCAGTCAATAGTTTGATCCAACCCGAAATTTTGAATGTGATGTGTGTCTGACTTCTGACTATAAGGCCCAAAAAATATGACCCTTATTTTTTTATTTATATGCTGGTGCTAATTTTCCTGGTTTCAAATTTTGTGAACTTTTACCATTGTCATTGTATATAATTAAAGTTTGACATATAAGTCATTACATAACCAAGTTGTAATTAGTTAAGTACATTGTACACGAAGACGTGTCCGAGCTTGGTTAATACTAGTCTGTCTTGTAGTGAAAGTCAGAACGAGGGTTTTTGAACAATTCAAACAAATTCAAAGTGGGAAGGAAAGAAAGAAAAAAGGTGAAACTAGGGGCAGGTTGATATATATCCTTTTAATCACAAGGAAATGATAAAAGTTTCCTTACGACAAGTGATTTTTTAGTGTGTGTACGTATATATTGATAGTGAAGTTTAAACTTTTATACAAACATCTTGTTTTATATATACATTTATTTATAAATATTTCTAAAGTGATATTTTGACGATGATATATTTAAAATTATATAAAATAATAGTAATAAAAAGTAGTTAAAATAAAAATATTACTTTACAATTAATTATGATCATTGATTTATTTCCTCCTATGATTTATGCTAAAACCATATTTTGGAAAAAAATATATTTAAACATATGAGTATGACTACTATAGCAATAATGGTTATAATAATTTAATTTGTTGGTGTTAAAGTCGTGATATTTAAGCCCATTATACAATTTCTTTTTCTACCACCGGCGTACTAATTGAATAATAACACACACATCATATTTATTAGTTTTGACAAGTATGCACATAAATGCGTATGTTACATTTATTAATTTTTATTTATTTATTTATTTATATAGCACCGTCATATAACCATTTAGAAATACGTACACTCTTTTGTTTTAGAGGCGATTTTAGTAGTTGACCCAAACTAAACCCAATCGTTTAAAATCAAGGAAAATAAAATATATATATGTTGTCAATTGGTATCAATTTGTCTCTTTTTATGTGTGTAAGATAATAGTGAATAATTGATTGATAGAGAAATATATACACAACAGATTGTTAGTTAGATGCGTAATGATCATGTGCTTGAAAATTACCCAATCAAATGCGCTTTCTTTTCATTTTAGTAAAATAAAACAACTATATATATTTCTTCCAAAAGTAAAACTCCTTGCAGAATCAGAAATCGTTTTGGAATTGTCAATAGTATCGTCATCTTGTGTTAGGCAAACGTTGACAAAGTTTAACTACTTGATAATTTTGCAAGATTAGATGAGAGGGGGTGATGACTAGTATTTGCCCAGAGTTCAAAACAAGTTTTGCCACTCGATTTACATATATAGGAATATATGATAAACTGGTAGTGATAGCGGTATCAACCTAGTTCAGGGTGACAATCTGTTTTCAACATTTATAACTGTTGCTGAAATGATAATAATACTTTTTTTATTATTATTTCAAGACTTGTGTTCGGTTTACTAATTAATATAATCAAATTCTCTTATTGATAGGTATATTGAAATAAAGAAAATGAGAATGAAATAGAATTAATATTTCTCTTGTCAGGTTTAATATGTTTTATTTCATTTCATTCCTACTGTTGATATATGTGGAATTAAGGCAAGAGTGAAAGGGGAAAATAACACAATGACATTAATACCCTTATTCTACAAATCATTTCATTTTGATTTATTTTTTTAAAATTGTCATACAAAAAATGTGAATTATTTTAATATAATAAAAATATTACCCATGATGTTACAATTAAAAGATTATCTCATTAAATACACGCACACGCGCACAGATATATATATATATATATATATATATATATATAGAGAGAGAGAGAGAGAGAGAGAGAGAGAGAGAGAGAGAGAGAGAGAGAGAGAGGGTTATCTAGTGTCTAGTAGTGAGGATTTGAATTGTTCATAAGAAGTAACAAGTATAAATAACTACCTCTTTGAAGAAGAAAAAAATGATACGATGTGCAATTCTTTTTTTTTTTTTTGTATATTAAGCTAATAGAAATTATTTAGTTTGATGTTTTTAAATTTGAGTTTTACCGGGTAGAATTTGTCATATTAACTGAATACTCTTGTTAATCCAATGCACACACTAAACATGCATAGTGTCTACTAAACATTAATGTCTCATGTAAAAATTGATATTGTACATAACTGCTCATCTACAACTTATTTCATGAAACAACTTTAAACCTAATTCTTTATTTTATTGTAAATGGGGCTAAAAACGCCCAAATACCAAACCAAATTACACAATCATACGAGCGGAGGTAACTCCCACGTGATCTTGCCACAACAGATGCATCAGTGACTCAGGAGGATGATCGAGGAAAGTGCAGGTAAAGGAGCCCAAATGTCCCAGACGCGCAAGATGGTCAGTGCAATAGTTACCTTCTCTGATAGAGTGAGTAAGGCGAACCACCCAATGTCCCTAGAGCAAAAGATGCATGTCACGAGCAATAGAGGAGCAATGGTGAGAGGGGGGACAACCCTTTTTGACCAAGTTCACAGCAACAAGCGAATCCATTTCCACCACCAGCTTATGAAACCCTTAAGCTTTGGCAACATGAAGGCCATAAATCAAACCCCAAAATTCAACTTTAACGGAGGAGCAAATCCCCAAATTGCAGTAAAATCTTTTTAGAAAATCTCCAGTATCATTCCTGATCAAACCTCCACAAGCCGCACGCATGGTAGATGGTTTAACAGACCCATCAACGTTGAGCTTACAATAAACCGTAGGGGGAAAGCTCCAGGAAATCAACCTTTCAGTTCTCAAATTTTGCACATTTAATAGCAAAGGATGGGCTAGTTGATTCTTCATAATAAAGCGAGTAAAACTAAAGATATGCTAGGAAAGGTCTACATGTACACTAAGACTATTAGAGAATACAATGTTGTCTCTATCCTTCCAAATAATCCACAAACCAACTGCAAAGATAGTGTTCCAGTCAGAACCTGGGATGTTGGACCATTTCTAAGTAGGTTGGAGAACAACCACTTATCCAGGCCCAAACTAAAGAAGGAGCTCTAGGCTTGAGGTTGGATGAATTGGGACCAAAGGGCAGAGATCTCATCACAATCTCTGAGAGCATGCATGCATGATGGATTTGGGGGTCTGGCCACATCTTGGACATAAGTTGCTACTAGAGATACCACGTCTGCACCTTTCATCATTTGTGAGTAAACAACCATGAGTGAAAAGCCACATAAAGGATCTGACTCGTTGAGGCCCTGGCTACTTCCAAATTTTGATGAATAGGGAATTGTGAGGCTCAACCACATCTTTATCGGCTGCCAAATTGTAAGTGAATTTGAGTGTAAAAAGGCCATTAGTAGAGAACTTCCATGCAGGTTTATCCGGACCAGCTAAGGGATTAGGAGGCTTGACCCCCGCAATTCGGGCACAAATTGAATCTAGGAGAAATTGAGAGAAAAGGTCCCAACACCAAACACCATCTTGAGCAAATGAAGCTATTGGGTAATTAAGAGTGCAACCAGGGACATCACTCATGACTAATTCCTTGAGAGGGGCCGAATTAGGAATCCAAGTATCAATCCAAAAGTGAATAGAAGACCCATCACCAATAATCCAAAACAGACCCTCTTCAACTTGTTAGGTACCAGAGTGACGGGAATAGTGCCTCACAACTAAAATAAGAGATGAGAAAAGAGGAACTGAACACACAATATTTAACGTGGAAACCCTCAATGAATAAAGGGAAAAACCACGGGGCAAGACTAGAAGAATTTCACTATGGGAAGAAATTACAACACCTCTCTCTAAATGCTAGGAGAGAACAACCTCACAAAGAATACAAGAAAATATACAAGAGAGGAAGAGAAGATTTTGGAATGAATTAAACCATCCCCTTAAGCCTCCTTTTATAGGCTCCATGAGGAGCACCAGGAAGAAAACCCACCAATGTGGGACTTCCTTATGTCTAACAATTCTCCCACTTGAAGATTTGATTGAGTCAAGCATATCTTCACACCATTCTTTCTGTCTTGCCATTCCATGTTGCTTACGTTTCTGATAGGCCATAGGAGGATCGACACCAAATAAACTTGTCAGCATTGATCGGCTTTGTCATCACATCTGCTAGGTTGTCTTTGGTGTGAATCTTCTGCATATCTACACTTCCTTCTTCTACTACTTCTCGAACAAAATGATACTGAACACCTATGTGCTTTGTCTTGGAATGAAAGGCTGGATTCCTTGCAATGTACAAGGCACTCTGACTGTCACAATACACAGTAGTTCTCTCCTGCTTGTGCCCGAGTTCCTCCATTAACCTTTGTATCCATACAGCTTCCTTGCAAGCTTGGGTAGCTGCCATGTACTCAGCTTCTGTAGTAGACAAAGCTACAACAGTCTGTAACTTAGATAACCAGCTTACTGCTCCTCCTGCAAGTGTAAACACATAGCCAGTAGTAGATTTTCTTTTATCAAGATCACCTGCAAAATCTGAATCAACATAACCCCTGACAACAAATTCTGATCCTCCATAACATAGTGCAACATCTGAGGTTCCTTTCACGTATCGTAGGATCCTCTTAACAACATTCCAATGCTCTCTACCAGGATCTGCCATAAACCGACTAACCACTCCCACTGCTTGTGCAATGTCCTGGGTCTTGTACATATCATAGCATTCATAAGGCTTCCCACCGCGATGCATACGGTACTCGAGACATTTCCATCCTCTCCTCTTCTCTGCTAGGACTCATACCTGAGGATAATTTACAATTGATAGAAAGTGGGGTAGATATTGGCTTACAGTCTTGCATGTTGAAGCGTCGCAAGACCTTCCTTAGATAATTCTTCTGAGAAAGCCAAATCTTCCTATCTTTTCTGTCTCGGTTAATTTGCATCCCTAAAATCTTGTTTGCGGGTCCCAAGTCCTTCATGCTCGAACTCCTAAGCCAATTGTGCCTTCAATTCTTGGATTCGATCTTTGTTAGGGCCTACCACCAACATGTCATCCACATACAAATGGCAGCAAAATAATGAAATCATTATCATCAAACCTCTTGTAGTACGTACAATGGTGCGAACTCGATCTGTTGTAATCAAGGCTAATTATGAAGGAATCAAATCTCTTGTACCAACATACGGCCTTCTTTAGGCCGTCTAGAGATTTGGTCAGCACCCGCAAAACCAAGTTTTCTTTTCCTTGTTCTTCAAAACCTTCCGGTTGGAGCATATAAATTTCTTCTTTAAGCTCTCCATGAAGGAAAGCGTCTTTTACATCTAGGCGCTCAAGATGTAAATCAAATGCAGACACATCGCTAATACTACTACGATAGTAGTAAGTCGAACCCTTGGAGAAAATATCTCGTTAAAGTCAATACCTTCTTTCGTATCCTTTTACAACCAATCTAGCGATATCGTTCTACTTGATTGTGCTATCAGCTTGATCTTGTAGACCCATTTTACCAATGGCCTTTCTACCATGTGGTAATTCCACCGATTCCCATGTCTTGTTTACTGTGAAGAGCTTTAATTTCTTCTGCGCATTCTTGTCATCCACGGAGAAGCATCCGAGCTACTAGTAGCTTCATGAAAAGTTGATGGCTCTCCATCCTCTGTTAAAAGACGAGTATGCAACATTGCTCTCCGTAACATACTCCGTGTGCCAATTTGGCGGCCTTCTCTCACGAGTTGACCGTCGAACTTCTACAGCCTCGGATTCAACTGGTCTTGGTACCTCATGCTCTGATTCTGCTTCAGAAGAATAATCTTCTCCATAATTTCTCATCTCAGCACTGTAGCGAGTCTCTTTTGAAGTGCTGTCATTTGTCTCACTTTGCGCTCATTTTACGTAAAAACTACATCTCTGTGACAACAAGCTTGCGGGCGGTGGGATCCCTAGCGATACCCCTTAACACCGTCGGCCATAACCCAAGAATATACATTTCCTGGATTTTGGATCCAACTTTGTTCTTTCTTGGGAGTTGTACATCACGTGACGTGACATCCGAATACATGTAGAGAAGAATAATCAGCTGGCTTTCTGTTCCACATCTCCATAGGTGTCTTCAAACCAATCGCCGTTGATGGTGATCGATTTATCACATAACAGGCGGTTTTGACTGCTGAGGCGTATGTGCAACCGTGAATTGTCTCATAATACCCTCTTGTTTGCAGAATGTCATAAAATTGCCATCTACATATTCTCCTCCATTATCTGTCCTCAAGCACTTAATTCTTTTCCCAGTTTCAAGCTCTACTTGTGCTTTGAACTCCTTGAATCGGAAACACATCTCGACTTCTTCTTGATTGGGTACACGTAATCTCCTGGAGTAATCATCAATGAATGACACCAAATACTTTGCTCCTCCTAGGGATATTTAAAATTGATTCCCATACATCAGAATGGATCAAGTCCAGTATGTGTTTTCTTCTAGTAGTTACTTTGGCAAATCTCAATCTATGTTGCTTGCTTATCACGCAGTGCTCACAGAAGGGTAAATTGACCATCTTGAGCCCAGGTAAGAGATTGCGTTCCGCAAGGACTTTCAAGCCTCGCTCTGACATATGGCCTAATCTGCGATGCCACATCATCGTTGTTTCTTCTTGGCTAGCTGCTGCAACTGATGCATCTGCCTCTTGCAACGTCTCTCCTAAAAGCATGTATAGATTGCTTGTGATCTTCTTTGCTTTCATCACCACAAGGTTGCCTTTCACTACTTTCAAGATTCCACCTTCAGTGTGGACTTTGCACCCGAGGTCATCTAATTGCCCAATGGACAATAAGTTCTTCTTCAAGCCCTTCACATGTCGTACCCCTTGAATTTTGCGAACAGTACCATCATGCATTTTTAATCTGACAGTACCGACTCCAACAATTTCTAAGGCGTGATCATTTCCCATGAATACAGATCCTTCCGAAATAGGTTCATAAGTGCAAAACCAATCTCGGTGTGGAGTCATGTGCCATGTTGCGCCTGAATCCATTATCCATACATCATTAAATTTCTTTCCACCTTTAGAACTGGTCGCTGCTTCACTATACAAGATTTCTCCATAATCTGAGGTACTTGCAACACAACCTTGGGAGGTTGATGTTTCAGAATTCTTTTCTCCACTCTTTTTATTATGCCAACACTCCTTCTTCGTGTGCCCTCTCATGCCACAATTGTAGCATTTAAGATTCTTCCTTCTTCGAGATTTTGATCTACCATGATTTTGACTCCCACTGGAGCCACGTTAAGATTGATCCGCCTCTCATCATCGTCAAAGCCTGCTTGCTTTGAATTTTTCGACCTTTCCTCCTTATTCTGCGCTTTGGATTCTTCTTCAAGAATAGCAACCGGCAACATCATCAAAGTGAAGAGAGTCACCAACATTATTATTTGTGATGTTGATGATGAGTTGATCATACGAATGCAGTAAACTCACGAGTAGAAGTTCCGCACGTTCATTTTCCGCTATTTTGAAATCTGATGCTGTGAGTTGAGAAAATAGCGTATTCAGAGTGTTGATGTGATCCGTTACCGACGTGGATTCACTCATTCGAAGAGTGTAGAGTTTCCTCTTCAAGAATATTCTGGTGTGAAGTGACTTCACCTCGTACAATTTGTTAAGAACATCCCAAATCTCCCTTGCAGTCTTCTTTTCTGCAACACTTGACAAAACTGAATCCGCCATTGCTAGATGCAAGTTGGCAACAGCATTGTCATCCTTCTCTTTCCACTTTTCATCGCTCATATCTGTGGGTCTACCTTCAATTGCTTCTAGACAATTATCTTTCCTCAAAACTGCCCTTATCTTCAATTTCCACAAGGAGAAATTACTCCCATTGAACTTCTCTATCTCGAATTTTGCTGCCATAGTTGTACACGAACTGAACCGAAATTATACTATTTCACCGTGAATAGTACCGTATACAAACGATTGTTATGCGTATTCCGTACACTAGAACAAATCCGATAATCGTTAACAATCAACTTTGTAAAGTATACAACCACACGTATGAATAGTAACCGTATGCGTGAATAGTGTCGCATAACCGAATAGTGCCGTTATCTTGGAGCAGTGGCGTAGTCAAGTAAATAGTGCACCAGGGTAAGTTCCCAGGAGAGAGGTGGGTCACTAATAGACACGCTTAAATACCAAGTCTTTCCTAGCCAGAACCTCCCTAAACACTTTCACGCTACCACACTTTATTTCCAGCAATTTCTTTTCTGATGTGGAAGATCAGATAATACTGCAACCACAGAGCATACTAAGAATCGACACTTTCCCAGCTTACCGCAGCGAAATACCACGAACCAATGGCTCTGATACCACTGTTAGGTACCAGAGTGACGGGAATAGTGCCTCACAACTAAAATAAGAGATGAGAAAAGAGAAACTGAACACACAATATTTAACGTGGAAACCCTCAATGAATAAAGGGAAAAACCACGGGGCAAGACTAGAAGAATTTCACTATGGGAAGAAATTACAACACCTCTCTCTAAATGCTAGGAGAGAACAACCTCACAAAGAATACAAGAAAATATACAAGAGAGGAAGAGAAGATTTTGGGATGAATTAAACCATCCCCTTAAGCCTCCTTTTATAGGCTCCATGAGGAGCACCAGGAAGAAAACCCACCAATGTGGGACTTCCTTATGTCTAACACAACTTTCTTCCAAGAACGATTAATGCCTTGCCAAGTATTAGAACAGTTGTTGTTGCCCTTGACCATAGGGATAGGTTGGTTCCCACTCTTATATTTAGCACAAAGAACTTGTACCTAAAGAGCTTATAGATCTTTAACTAAGCCCTAGCTCGACTTCATCATATATGCTTAATTTAGATGATGTAAAGACCGAAATCCAAGTCCACCTTCATCTTTTGGCGAGCATATATCCTTCCAAGCCACCAGGTGGCATTTTTTTTATCCACCGATCGAGCTTCTCTAGATAAAACCCCTACATATCTTTTCTATATCATCGCACACTCCTAGGGGAATTTTGGATGTTTGCATAACATATGAGGGAAGGCTAAGAAGGACAGATTAAGTCAGAGTCATCCTTCCTGCAAATGAACGGGAATTACATTTCCAACCAACAAGCCTTGCTTCACCTTGTCTACTAAGAAAGAGTAAGAGGCCTTGGTAGCACAATGATGTAGAATGAGGACCCCCAGATATTTGCCAAGGTCTTAAGTCATGGGGATACCAAGATTCGAGCTAATTTCAGAAGCTTTGTTATGTCCAACATTCTTGGAGAAAAAGATTCGGGATTTTGAAAGACTTACTTACCTTCTGACTAGAACTAGCACAAAAGGAATCCAGTATTGTCGAAATAACTTTTACTTTATTAATTGAGGCTTCAGCTACTAGAACCAGGTCATCGGCAAAAAAATAGGTGGGATATTTGATGGCCACCTCTTCCTATAACCATTGGTTTCCAACTACCATTCAGTTTGACAGTTTCAATGCAATAAGCTAGGCGCTTCACACATAGGACGAACAAGTATGGAGAAATGAGATCGCCTTGTCTGATGCCACGAGAAGGTTGGAAATAATCAGTGGCACTACCATTCCAGTTCAAACTCATGACATGAGAGGAAATACATTGGAGGATAAGATTAACAAAATGATCTTTAAACCTGACGTTGTGGAGCGTTTCTTTGATGAAGCTCTAACGAAGCCTTTCATGGGCTTTCTCAAGATCTAGTTTGATGGCCATGTAGCCTTTTTTACCTTTCAAGGAGCGCATAAATGGATTGTTTCTTGGAAGATGACAATATTGTATGTACTATGCCTTCCCGACACAAAGCTGCAATGTGTAGGGGCAAAGAGATTAGGCATGATAGGACGAATCCTATTTGCAATGATTTTGTTTATTACCTTATAAATAACATTACAGAGAGAGATCGAACGAAATTGAGAGACAAGCTCAAGATTATCAACCTTTGGGATTAGGGTGATCGTTGTTTGGTTGACTTCTCTAATTTTCGTGGGATTATTGAAAACATCTTGGACAAAAGAGTGGATTGAGGGGCCAAGGATGTCCCATTGGCTCTTGAAAAATATGGCATGAAGACCATCGGGGCCTTGTAGTTTCCAATCCCAAAAAGAGCATACTTTGTTTCTTCAACAATAACTACTTTTTGAGCGTTTAAAATCTGTTTCTAATTATTCTTCCCCTACGAATATGAAAATAATATATATAATTTAGGGATATATAATTTATAGTTTGACAAGGGTAGTTGACTTGAGACTTAAACTTGAGAATTCAGATAATTTGCTGTTTTCCAACAGAAACACACTGTCTGGCTTGCAACCCGGTTTGAAGTTTTTGAACTAACCACTTCAGCCTCTCCTTCTGACCAATTAAGGAAGGGAAAATGATTGATAGGGACGGCTTGGAAAATTTTCTTCTCATTTGATTCGTTTTAAAAATTAATCAAGTATTTAATTAATTTAACTAATAATTTATATACAGTTAACTAATATCTTTATTTTGATACTTGATATATGGTTAACTGTATATAAATTATTAGTTAAATTAGTTGAACACTTAGTTAATTTAAAAAAAAACCAAATGGGAAGAAAATTTTCTAAGCCAACCCCATCAGTCATTTTCCCATTATGGAAGATATGTGACTTTTGCAGCTAATATGAACGTATCTATATGAATTTATTTAATTAAATTTTATATCAAATAAATATTTAATTAAAAAAATTCTTCTAAAATTTAAATTAAATTAGAAGCTCACCCTGCTGTGCTTTGTATATCAAGCTCTCTTTATTTAATGAATGTTATAAATTAATAAGTACTCTCATTTCTTGATAGGATAATATAATGAGTATGAATATACTTATTTCAGGTGTAAGACTTATAAACGTATATCATTGAATAACCATTTTTTTATAAAATGGAAATTTTAATAATTCAACTATTGAATAATATAATATTATAATAATAATTATGCATACTAAATTTAAAATAAATCAAATATTCATAAGTATTTAATATAATAACTAACATACGTTAAACTAAAATGGTTCAATAAATTGTCAATTAATTTTTAATTTTTATGATTTATGAACATAATCTATTTTACGAGAGCTTTTGATCTAATAGTTAGATTGATACAATTTAATGTTTATAAAAAGTTATTTAATGAAATAAGCGTGTTGAATCTTACACATGAAATAAGTGAATTCACATCCTATAAAATTTAATTTTTATGTGATATAATATACAACTTTTTTTATGTGAAATATAATATATGAGTTTTGGCAGCATAAGATTTGTATAATATGAACTTGCCCCCCAATCTGCTTTTGATCCTTTCTACTTTATGTTATTAAATTTGTTTGAATCATATAGTATGGTCTTACATAAATACCTAAATAATTAATAAAAGGACGTTGACAAAGAAATTGTGCATCTGTAAATCTTAACACGCTGAAACTGATGACTCTTTGTATAGAAATCGTTTAGGTCGTAATTGTCGGTGGAATTTTATAGCTTTATGTTCGTATATGATTTCCTTTTATGGATTTCCCTCCTTTATGATGTTTCTTGTTATACATAGATAGCTATTGTCCCGCGTAAGTTGTCTAATCAAGGAGGTTTACGCGTAAGCCAATAATTTTAACATTCAACTCGATCACTAAATTGAATTGCTCAACCTCCAAATTCAATTTTTTTATATTATTAAGCATAGACTAAAACAAGGAAAAATGGCCAAGCTATGGCAGTTAAAAAATGCACTTTATCAATGAGAGGGTGCATTTTTTAGATTTATTAAGAAAAAGCTTAATCTCAATTGATTCAAAAGTATATATATATAAAAGAAACCTCCTCTTTACACCCATGGCGTGTTTAGTTTGTAAAAAAACATTTTCTATTTTTATTTTTTGGAAATATTTTTCATTTTCAAGTTTTCAAATTTTAAAAAACATATTCGATTGATATAGTTTTTATTATACTTACAAAGTTGCTACTATGTTTTCAACTTCTTGTTTTCAAAAATGAAACAAATAATTATTTGTTATTTTCAGTTTTGGTCTCATTTTAAGAAACGTTTCTTAGAAAGCATTTTCATGTTTTCATTACAACTCAACTGAACACGTTTTCATGCCTTTTTATTTTTATTGAAAATAAAAATATAAACCAAACAAACCAAACAGAATCTAAGGTCTTTTGTTCTGTACCACAGTTTCACGAATGAAATTTATTCTTTTACACAAACAATGTATTTTACAAATTTTTATCAAAGACTATATTATATCAATAACATTATATTAAGAGTAATGATATTTATACAAACTTATACTTATAAACTTCTATGCAAGATATTGGATAACATTTGGATCCTCTTGTAACTTGTTTTTTTGAATAGTCCATACTTACATAAACTTACAATTACAAACTCTTCATATACTCTTATACAAGTAGTTGAATAGTACTTTGATTACCTCATAACCTTTTTGGAATGGTCCATATTATATACATACCTCACAGAAGTTTGTGCAAGTATCTTTTTTCATATATCAAGACTAAAGTCTTACCCAGTAAGCTCCTATATATTGATGAAACTAGTCACTGCAACTATGCAACGATCTCAATACCAACAATTGCACGTGTTAATGATGTTCTCTTATGGGCACCCAAAAGTCCGGCACCTTCTCAGTGGCAAGTCTTTTATATTTGCACATTATTTTTTTTACAAAATTTTTATATTTAATTAATAATGAGTAAATTTTTAATTAATAGAGTATATTATTTAATTAATAAGTTTTAATAATCGATTATTTACATACTTGATTAACAAATAATAAATTATTAGTTATTAGTTAATAGATTATTAATTTGTAAGTGATTAGTTACTGAAACTCATTAATTAATCAAACGATAAACTATATTAACAAAAAAATTATTTATCTTTAACTAATTATAAAATTGATATAAAAAAATGGTGTGTATTTATTTTTTTCCCTTAATAGAAATAACCTGGTACAAACAAATAAGAATCAGAATCTTACTTGAAAATAGAAGAACTGTCAAACAGGTTGGTATGATAAAATGAACCTATGAAATTCTAACTCGTCTCGAAGATTTTTTGTGGGCTAAACGGGCCAATTTGATATTCTTTGTCAGGCTGGCACCCTTTGTTGGGTTGGAGTTAGCCTCGAAAAACATACTTTTAATGTTTTGGCATATCTCAAATGTATTATCGACTTAAATGGGCCATTCGGCCAACCGATCCAAACGAAATGATGGCTACAAAAAATGGTATGGACCTCCTGGCATTAAGTTACTTCTTTAGGAAGCAACCCATGGTCAACTTCAACTTCATGTGATCTTGTCGGAGTAGGCCTGCCTCATGTAATTTAAGTTTGGAAAAAGATAAATGTATACTATTTTTTAATATTATTTTTACATTTAGTTAACGATGAATTAAGTCTAGTCAATCAATTAAATTCGTAAGTAATCGATTGACAAAATTAGTTAACCAAATGATATATTGAATTAACTAAAATTTTACTTATTGTTAACTAAGTGTGAAAATAGAGTAAAAATTTAGTGTACAAATACCATTATTGTTTAAGTCTAGTCTTTTCTCCTTTTCGGCTTAAGTCTGTTTCTACTCATAAAAAAAAAAAAAAAAACTGTCTCTCTTGTATTCTTTATTATCGTTTTACACTGATAAACAAAACTTGGATTACTGTGCAATGCATTTGATTCTTCTATATACATTGGCTCATATAGAGACAAAATTATGAATAGCTAGATTGCATATTGAAAAACACAAGCTCGCTCAATAAGTTACAGTATATTTGGTGTAAGGCCTAATTTTTAAAATAGGAGGTTATTAGTTTGAATTTCCACCGCCGCCAACTACTAGGACAAATATAACAACAAAACTCAAGTGGGAAGATAGTATAAATAATGTTAATCAAGAAAGCTAATTAAACTGCAAACAGTGAGAAATGAATATAACACTAACATTTCAATTAATTAATTGTAGACCAAGGTTTTAAATCGAAGGCCGCATCACGTGACATCTTAGTATGTTATGGCTATCACCACAACCGTGACACCTTATAATTGCAGTTTGTATAGGCCGATATTGGCCCGTATCTCGCAACCACAATCAAACCACAACAGTAATTTAAAACCTTGTTGTGGATTATAAAATTAATGGGAGCACATTTTGCTGTTAGCACTTGGGCAGATCAGGAGGTGGTGGAGGTAGTGTAGATGAAGGAGTGGGTCCATTCTCAATCTCGAAAGCCATGGCCAGTCCCCATGGCAAATGAGTGTCTACATGGCAGTGGAGCAACCATATACCTGCACATCATTACGAACAGGGTGAAGAAGATGTCAGCATATCAAAGGTCAAAGTAAATTAATCCAACCTTAAAATTAATCAGTTGCATGTTAATTGTTAAAACTGCAATTAATTAATTAACTTAGAAGATAATATACCTGGATTATTTGCTTTGAATCTGATCACAGCCCATCCTCCCCTTGGCACAGCAATTGTGTTCCTCATCTGGGGATTCACAAGATTAAACTTTTTCCAGTCTCTAGTGGCATTGTAGTTTCCATAGCCCTGAGCCAAAACGTAGAAGTTGAAACCATGAAGGTGAATGGGATGGTTCTCTACATCAAGGAATGATGTACTTTGCAACAAAATCTCCACCGTGGAATTGAACTTCAACTTCTTCACCTTCGTAGATTTGGGTGCAAATATGCGGGTGAAGTCAAGACTGGTGTTAGGGCTGGTGTAGTCAAACTCCAATGGAGGATTGTTTGGGAAATCTTTAGTGTACACCCCACTCGCATCATTGAAGAATGCTTCCAACATAGACATTCCTTTTCCACTAGGGAGAACAAAAGATTCATTGTTAATGCTAGCAGAGAACCGATACCCAAATGGACCTACACATGTACCATTCTTTGGACAACGTTCTAGGTTCGCCCCAAATACCATGAACAAGTACTCATCCACTTTATGTGGACATGGAAGCCAGTGAGGCCCACCTGCGAGCCCAGTGAGATTGGTGTAGAACTTGTTGGCTGTTGTTGTGTCGTTGTAGACAGGCATGATTGGCATCAAAGGAGTGGTTGCTTCGGAGCCTTCATAAACGACAAGGCCTCTGGTTGTCGTATTGTCAAATGGTGCTGTCGTGGAGTAGTAAACCGATCCAGCCATGTAATAAGAACCCACTGGCTGGTTGGCTTGGAGGAGGACATCGGTGGTTTGGCCGGGGCCGACGACGACAACGTCAGTAACATAGGGAGCCGTGTATCCGGCATCGATTGCGACAACGGTAAACTTGTGATTTGCAACCTTGAAGAACATTTGGCTAATGAGGTTGGTGTTGATTATCCGAAGCAAGTAGGTCTTTCTAGGCTTAACCTTGAGCTTGAATGTCTCTAAATTATATCAAAAGGAAACAATATATAATGAATTAGCATGAGCATGTGTCACATATATGCATAATAGAGCACAGTTATAAAGGTAGGAAAAATAATTAATAAAGCAGAATCTTGAGACTTGGGTTTAAATTAAATGAACGTAGATGACAAAGTAGAATGAGTGACATACGATCTTTAGAGCAATTGTAGAGATCACCGGGCAAGCCATTGATCATGAAAGCATCCGATGGAGGTAGTGCTTGGGTATCAATCTCCGCAACGTTAGCTTTCCACCATTCACCTGCAATTAACCATTGTTTAAAGTCAATTAGCTTCAATTAATATATTAACAAGGATGGGGAAAAGATCATTAAAAAAACAGAGGCAGGCAAGTAAATTAGTACGTAATACCTAATAAGATTGGGACTTCTTTGTAAGGTTTAAGGAATGCATAAGGATGACCTTTCCGAGGGCGGATGAAAAGGGCACCATAGACAGTAGCACGTAGAAAGGATGCATGAGCATGCCACCAAAGAGTTCCCTCTTGTCCTTTGATTGTAAATCTATAAGTATAACCATGTCCCGGACGAATTCCACATTGAGTAACAAATTCAGGACCATCTGCCCACGCACTCAAAATTTGAAATATTCCATGCCTATGTGTCGCAGAAGAAATTGTTCACATGATAAGCATTGACCATTTAAATTATATTCAGAAAGGGAAAACCACTAATATGATTATATAAAAACAAAGATAGGGATTTGTACCAAATTAATTTTTAGGGTAAAATGCATAAAATCTCCTCTCAAACTTTAGGTCACGAAAGATTTACCCTTGAGTTTTAAAAATGGTTGAAAGACTAGTTTATTCTTTATTAAATGTACAAAAAAAAGGAAAAACTATCCGTCCAACAAATATTCATGGAAATATATATTAGAAATTGTCATGTGAGCATCATGTTCTACGTGAACAAGCTATTTTGTGAGTTACCACCTTGGTATGCTCTAGACGACAACACACAACGTAACTTGTAGTCTCGGGTTGTAGTGGATTAATTTTCTTCCCACATAGATTACCGTTTTACGTGAGCACGCGTGTTTCATGTTAGCATGTAACAATTTATCTTAGTCAAATGGATGTCTATTGAACGGAAGGCTTTTTGCACATTTAATAAAGAATAACGGGTCTTTTAACCTTTTAAAACTCAGCAGATAAATCACATATGGCTAAAAGTTCGAGGGGTGGTTTTTTGCAATTTATCCTAATTTTTATCATCATGGAAGATTTACATCAACAAATATAAAAAAAATAAAAATACTTCTTTGTCAGTGGAAACTAAGAATATCTCATTTAGATTCAAACATGAGAAAAAAATATCTCAATTTTGACAAACCCTGCTCTTTGAAAGTCTATACAATAGACGAAGTCAAAACTATATATATATATATATGGTCAATCATGTTTTTGTTTTAAAATGACGACAAAGAAGTTGAACTTACAACTTTCAAAAAATTATCTAAGTCCCTCACCCCTAGGCCAACTCTTAGTTACTTAAAAACAACCATGTTATTTAAGTACTATTGCGCTCTTTCATTTTGATTTGGCAGATTGGGAAGTTAATATTATAACTTAATTTAAACCAGCACCATTGTTTCTTTAATCTTTAAAATTAATTTACTTGAAACGGGGGAGGGAAAAGTAATTACCAATGAATAGTGATGTTGTAGGGAGATTTGTTGAACACACGGACCACGAGAGTGTCACCCTCTCGCACTCGTATAATAGGTCCAGGAAACTTTCCATTCACTGCCGTTATAACTTGGTTGGAGCACAAGCGCGGAATCGTCATGTTCTCCACCTGCAACATCCACATTAAATTTCAAAAAGTTGCGCCATTCTTATAGTTTTTCAATAAGTGCCTAGGCTCACTAGCTAGAAGCCTATATTTCAATAACCAAAAGACACTTATTGTGTTTTTAGTAGCTCACTAGCATGGTGCATGTAATAGTGCAGAAGCTAAATGCCAACATCAAATTATCTAGGGGGACTAGGGGAAGAAAATAAAATAAACAAACCAATTACAATGAAGGAGTATTCCACAATAGAGGCAGAAGCCAAAGCAGGCGAAGCTAGGAGAGCAAAAACCCATGCTAGCGCAACCATGAAATGATTCATGTTCAAAAGGAAAGGTGAGAGAGCCAAGACAAGTAAAGCTTGTGTCTGAAATTATAAGCTCAGACTGAGAAAGTGAACTTGGATATTTTGTGATAGACCAATCTGTGTTTTTATGTTTTCTCCAGGCAACATGATTATGGATCCTATATATAGAGTCAGAGATAACCTTCATTACGATGATTTGGTGTTTACTTAGTTATTATTGGTATAAAATATTGCAATAGTCTGATAATTTGAATTGTCGCTGGATTAGGTTGAGGCCAAAAATTCATTAATTATCCAAAAGATGAAGGTTTGGTCACTGCAACCCTGCACAAAGAAAATAAGAAGTCAAAACCAACTTTTGAATGTGATATTGCCTCTGATTATATGGCCCCAGATAAAATGATGATTTACTTAATTATTCACACATCGCTTTCTAAATGAGAACTTTTACTATTCCTGGTGCCGTTAAACTTCTGCAGTTGTCGAAGACATGCAACAAAAAATATACAGCATTCAAGTTCACGATGACTAATTGTTTAGGTTAATACTATTTTATTAAGACCAGAATGTAAGTTGACCAATTCAAACGTATTCATAATCTCTACTTAGGAAGAGAAAGGGCATGGTTCAATTAAAAAATAAAACTAATTATTTTCTGATAGAATATTATTAATAAAGAATTTGTTGACAAGTTATTTTCGTAAAAAAAATAAATTTATGTACATATTAAGTATTATTAAAAGCCAGAACACATTTGTCGGATTAAGCCTTAACTCAAGTGACACCAAGAGTGTGTTTGTAATAGCTGTGAAAAAAAAATTATATTAAGAAAATTGATTATGAAAAAAATAATTTATATTTGAATATATTTATTCATAATCGATTTTGTGATAAAGAGATTTGTTTGACTTATATAAAAAAAATCGCTTTTATGTATTAAATTACCAAAAAATGTATAAAATGATTGAAAAAATTATTTGATTGAGGGCAAATAGGTATTTCTCTCTCAAAACTTTTGAAATAATCTGAAATCAAATAATTAAAAGCTTAAAATAACAACTTTTTTTAAAAAATTATTTTTAGTTATAAATAAATAATCTTAACTTATAATCAATTTTACACACTTTAAACAAACAAGATAGATTTTAGATAAAATAATTTTTTATTAAAAAAAGTGATTATTCAATAAATTTAAGTAAATTCAAACATGCTCCAAGTCCCTGCTGATTCGGGATTAAATCTCAGTCAAGTCATTTGCTTGTACCGTAACCTACCATACTCCTCTCTATACTTGGACATCTTTGTAACAATCACAAAAAGTGTCTGCATGCAACACATTTAAACTCAAGATTGGAGATATGCTTTCCTTTTGCTAAATTTTTTCTTTAGCTTTTACATCTTCCTTGTGTGCCATGTAACCTTTTATTTCGAAGCAGAAGGAAAACTGCATTCACGTGTGTGTATAGATTCAATCAGTTTTAATACTACAATATATATCTTTGAGAGTAACGTGCAGATTTTCTTTTAGAGATGACTCTATAACAAAAGGACAGTTATTGGGGTAGACATGTAATGCAGGTTAATTAACATTTAATTAAAGGGCATTATATTCTTTTTTTTTTTTTTTTGCTTCATTTAAAGAGAATTATCTAAACAGAAGTGAATAGGTAATACGAGGATTAAAGACATGATTAATTAGTTAGCTGTTAGCTATGTGTAAAGAATATATATGTTTCCTACAAAAGGATGCCTTCCAGAACCTTAGGAAAACGTTTAGGACTTTTCCTTGTCGTTTTTGTGCTGGGTATTCATTGACTATATATTTTTAATTTATCTGAAAACTAGGATCAGTGCACCAAAGGCAAAGTATGCTTCGTAACTCAGAATAATTTGCATGGAAAGTTTGACTAAATTATCTATAAAATTTACATTCAATAAAAGAAAAGCCGTTCATAATTTATAGTTGAAGAGGGGAAGTTAGATAGTGTACGCAATTGTGTAGTAGATGTTTTGAGGATTCATAATTCTTAATCGTAATCGGTTCACACAATGCTTCAAGAGATACGCACTTAAATTAATTATAAAATATATGATTGGTGTTTTAAATTCTAGTATTAAAAAATTTCAAAACATTTGATTTTTGTTTTCATGAAACTAGTGTAAGATTTAAAAATTAGGAAAGATTTTATTTACTTGTTTTCAATTGTTTGAAATCTATTTATAATAATATATAAAAATAAACTCACAAGTTGTGATATTGACACATCACTCACTATAACACTGACACATCATCCATGTTAACTTCTTTTAAATTGACACATGTCATATTTTTACACTTTTTATTCTAACTTAAGTGACATATGGACATGTCATCAATTTCTAAAGAAACTCACCAACTCATTCATTTATCTCTCAGCTTTAAATACCCAGCGTTACAATTTCTAGACTTTTATTTCACTTCTTTGTGTAATTATAGCCATTCCTCTCACTCATCCCCCACCTCATCTCTGCTTACTCTCGCTGGATGCTTCAAAACCAACTCACCTCATCGTCTCCCTCAATCCTTCAACCAACTCTTCCCCTTTCACAGCAAAATCTCTTACACTACCCATTTCTCCCCGATTAAGAGCACAAATGTCCAGAACCTCAACCCAAGCAAAGTCGTTGCCAAGGTCCCTATATACCTTTACCTTTGCTCAATTTTCTTTTATTTTATTTTCCCCCTTTTGTTGTCAATTATAAGTTTAATTATTTGTTGTCGTTAATCCTTTGTATTTGTATTCGACTCGATTTTGTGCTGATTTTATAATAATGATAACAGAAAAAGAAGGACGAAGAGAAGGTCAAGGACAAGGAGCTAAATGATTTGTTCAAAATTGTTGTTAGTCAGCCTAATGAAATTTCCAAACTTGAAGCTGAGTCTCTAACTGCATCAGCTAAAGCTCTGGCACATGAAAATGCACAATATGCATTCTGTTTGGGGTGGAAAGTGAGGCAGAAAATATTTGGTAAGTAGTTGAAATGCCTTCCATTGAACTCAACAAATTATTATTGGTTGAATTTCAAGTGTACAATGTGATCTAACAATAACAATGGTGCTTCTTGGTTGTACTCTGAAGCCTTTGAATTGAAAAATTTATGATTATGGAGCTATAATTGCCTAACCCAACTGCCTTAGGGAATTTCAAATCTCTATAATCAAGCAAAAGAACCTGATTGGCTACACCTTGTAAATTGGAGTCTTTGATACGAACATTGATAAGTTGAATACCTCATAAAAGTTAAGGATATGGTTTCCTTCCCCCTTCCTACATTTTGATTACTCAATCTATTTTGCAGGCTATAGAGTCGTGATCTATGGAATGGACCCAGTATGCTGTGAATCAAGTTTGTGGATGGAAAATGCACAGGTTAAGAAGTTGTCTTGTGGTTCTACTCAACCATTTTATCAGGTTTGGTTAACTTCATCACATAAACTGCATGAATTGTTCTGTTTCTGTGAGGATTGAATTAAATTTTAGTTATTTATTTTGACATTCTAAATGGTTGATTCTTCTTGTACTCCTCATATCTTATTAATTCTTATTTGTTGAACCTGCATAATGTGAATGAACGCATACTCCTAGTTAGAATTGAACATGAAGCACAAAGTTTTGAAGATGACAAAGTGTGCCAAGTTAAGTAAAATTCAAGCTTGGAAGACTTAGATTTAGATTTTCTTAGTTTTTACAAAGGGTAGTTCTTAAGGTTTACATTTATTTTAGATCCCTTGTAAGATCACACAAGATGATTGAAAGAGACACTTAAAATGAATCTAAAATGAACTTAGGATGATATAATAGAATTGCATTCATGCATTCATCAATTTTCAATGATTTAGAATCAATTTTAGCTTCTGTGAATCCATTCACAGAAAGTGTGAATCGATTCACTCAAGTTCACATTCTGTGAATCCATTCACAATAAGTGTGAATCGATTCATTGATCAATTCACAAGTGTGTGAATCGATTCAAGCATTCTAATGGTTCAGAATCGATTCATGAATAGTCATGTGAATCTATTCATAGAGATTTGTGAATCTATTCACAAGAATTTGTGAATCCATTCACGAGTGCATATATTGATTTGAATGGCTGTGAATCCATTCACGAGTAAGTGTGAATCGATTCACACAAGCTGAAATCACTTTTAAGCTGAACTTATCTCATCTAGTTAAAGTACATTCAATCTTACACACTCATACATACGAAAAGAAAGTATCTCAAAGTGAAACCATTGTCTCTTTCTCTCAATCTTTACGGTGATCATAGAGCTTCAATTTGTGTAATCTTCACTTTCAAGAGTGATTCAATATCTTGCTATTATTCGTTTGTGTGCGTTGGTTTAGAAGAAGTGGGGAATCTTCTTCCGGGTTGATTCGGGTGAGGAATCCACGATTTGTAAAGGTTGCGAGTGAGGTATCTCACGGTGTAAAAATTCTTGAACGTTGTAATCAAGATCCTACATAGTGAAAGAAAATCTCATACCTGGTGTGGGGACTGGATGTAGATCACGGTGGTGGTGATCGAACCAGATAAATCTCGGTTTGCAATTTTCTCTAACCCTACACTCTTTAATTTCACTTTGTATTGCTTATTAGGGTTATCTTGAAATTAATTGAATTGATAGTGATTAAAGATTCATTATTTCGCTTTGATAATACAATATATCTTCACAAAGAAAATCTTTTTTTAGAAAAGTTTGTGAAAATTTTAGAATCCTATTCATTTCCCCTCTAGGATTCAAACCCTTATTAGAGGCCACTTGGGCTAACAAGTGGTACCGTGAGCTTGTATCTTTAAGAAAAGTTTTATTAACTTTAAAGAGGATCCATGGCCTCTAGTAGTTTTCATCAAATTGATGGGTCATACAATAAGGCCCCCTGTTTTCAATGGTGAAGGATATTCGTATTGGAAAGAACGAATGAGAATCTTTATTTGCTCTCATGATCTAGATGTTTGGAATACAATTGAAAATGGTCCCTTTATTCCTACATGCATAATCGATGGAAAATCGTAACAAAACCTAGGAATGAATGGAATGAAGATGAGAAAAGAAAGTGCAAACTAGATTGGAGAGGAAAAAATATTATAAGCTGGCACACTATAGGACAAGATGAATTCTTTAGAATTTGTAGTTGTAAAACCGCACAAGAGATGTGGGATACCTTACAAGTTACCCATGAGGGTAATGCAGTGAGGTGAAGCGAGCTCGGGTTAATACCTTGACCCATGAGTATGAGCTCTTTCAGTATGATTCCAAGTGAATCAATACGGGAAATGCAAAAACGTTTCACACACATAGTTAATCATCTTGCTACTTTAGGAAAAACTTTTACAAATGAAGATTTGATTAACAAAGTTTTGAGATGTTTAAGCGGTAAATTGGCGTGAAGGTCACGGCAATTGCGGAGTCAAGGAACTTGGCTACAATGACCTTAGCCACACTTGTTTGGAAAGCTCCAAGAGCACGAGTTGGAGCTAAATCGCCTTACCGAGACCGAGGAAGTTGACAAAAAGAAGAAGAGCTTAGCCCTAATCTCCACATCCTCAAAATCAAAGAAAGATAAAAGTGATGGAAGTGATGAATCGGATGGATCGAGAATCAAATGATGAAGATCTGAGTTTGTTTGTGAAGAAGTTCGGTCGATTCCTCAAAAAGAAAGGTGGAACTGAAGACCTTTCAACCGAAATAAAAAGACCTTCAAGAAGGAGAATGACCTTTCAAGTATAAATCAAGTATGAATGCGGAAAGAAGGGTCATATCAAAATGGAATGTCCTCAATCAAGAAGAAAAATGAAAAGTTTGAAAAGAGGACTAAGAAGGACAAAAAGGCATACATAGCTTGGGAAGATAATGACACAACTTCATCCGATAGCTCCGATGAAGATGAGGTGGGCTAATCTATGCCTAATGACAAGTCATCAAGAGGAAGATGAGGTAATAAATAATGAACTTGACCTTTTACCTTCTTTTTGATGAATTACATGATGCTTATGAGGAACTTCATGATGAATCTTTAAGGATCATTAAACAAAACTCTTCTCAAAAGAAAGTAATTTGTGACTTAAGAGAACAACTTTCATTATGTAAAAAGGAATTTGAAAAAGTCACAAATGAAAATAAGTCATTAAAGGTTTTACGTGAAAAATCCTCATCAAATGTATGTTGCAAAAATAATACATGTAAACCATTTAGTTGTGGAAATTGTGCTAGATTGAAAAGAAATAGATGATATGAAAAACATTCTAGCTAAGTTTACTATGGGTAGAGACAACTTGAAAATGTTGCTTGGAAGTCAAAAACGTACTTTTGATAAAGCCGGATTAGGATATAATCCCTTTGAACAAAGGAAAACTCTTAAAAATTGTTTTGCCTAACCAAGCAAGACTAGTACCCCATTTACTACATGTTATTACTGTTGCAAAAGGGACATATGCATCTACATGTAATATTAGAAATAATGAATTTCATAGTGGTAAGAAAATATGGATTCCAAAGGGATTGATGCCCAGACTAACCTTAAAGGACCCCAAACAAGTTTGGGTACCTAAATCTCATCATTGATTGTGTTAGTAGGAATGCTTGAAGCCCACTAGAAAAGATTGGTACCTTGATAGTGGATGCTCGACATATGACTGGTGACAAGACAAAGTTCATAAGTCTAACCCCTAGAATTGGAGGTCATGTCACCTATGGAGACAACAACAAAGGGAAGATTCTTGGAATTGGTAATGTTGGTAATCCTTCTTCTACTATCATTGAAAATGTTTTATATGTAGAAGGCTTAAGACACAATTTGCTTAGCATTAGCCAACTATGTGACAAAGCCTATAGAATCATTTTTAATTCAAATTGTTGCATAATTGAAAATGTATGTGATAAGCAAATTAAGTTTATCGGTCATAGAGTAGGCAACATTTACATGATTAGCCTAGAAAATATACCTTCTAATAACACTCAATGTTTGTTGACAAAAGATGAGGATGCATGGTTATGGCATAGGAGAATAGCTCATATTCATATGGAGCATCTAAATAAGCTCATCTCTAAGGAGCTAGTAATTGGTCTACCAAAGATAAAATTTCAAAAGGACAAGTTGTGTGATGCTTGTCAAAAGGGAAAGCAAGTCAAGGCCTCTTTTAAAGCAAAGAACATAATTTCAACAAATAGGCCTTTGCAACTATTGCACATGGATTTGTTTGGTCCCTCTAGAACCATGAGTCTTGGTGGCAATTACTATGCCCTAGTAATAGTAGATGACTTTTCTAGATTCACTTGGACCATGTTCATACCTCATAAAAATAAAGCATTTTATGTCTTTATCAAACTTGCTAAACGTATTCAAAATGAAAAAGATTTAAAGATTGCATCTATTAGAAGCGATCATGGAGGTGAGTTTGAAAATCATCTCTTTGAAAGCTATTGTGAAGAAAATGGAATTAATCATAATTTTTCTGCTCCTAGAACTCCTCAACAAAATGGAGTTGTGGAAAGAAAGAATCGTTCCTTAGAGGAACTAGCTAGAACTATGATTAATGAAACAAATTTACCTAAGTATTTTTTGGGCGGATGCGGTGAATACCGCTTGTTATGTTCTAAAGAGGGTTTTGATAAGACCAATTTTGAAAAAGACCCCCTATGTGTACAAGGGTAGAAAACCTAATATTTCCCATTTTCGAGTCTTCGGATGTAAATGTTTCATTTTAAACAACGGTAAGAAAATTTAGGCAAATTTGATGCTAAGGCGAGATGGAAGACATTTTTGTAGGTTATGCTCTCTCTAGCAAAGCCTTTAGAGTTTATAATAAGAGGACTATGACTATTGAAGAGTCAATTCATATTGCATTTGATGAATCTAATCCCCAATTGGTGGGAAAGGATGTTGTTATTGAAAATGTTGCAGATTTGTGTCCAAAGCCAAGTGAGGAAACCAACATTGAAAAGAAAGTTGAAGAAAATGAAGATGGATCTCCTCCAAATGAAGAAAATCTCAACATCTAGACTTGCCCCAAGAGTGGAGAACTTTAAAGAATCATCCTATCGATCAAGAGTGATAGTAGACATATCAAAAGGGGTAACTACTAGATCAAATCTTAGAAATATATGCAATTATTTAGCTTTTGTCTCTCAAATCGAACCTAAAACCATTAGTGAGGCAATTCTTGATGAAAATTGGTTGATGGCCATGCATGATGAACTAAATCAATTTGAAAGGAATGAAGTATGGAAGCTAGTGCCAAGACCAAAAAAATCATCAAGTAATTGGTACTAAGTGGGTTTTTAGGAATAAACTTGATGAAACCGGTATAATAACTAGAAATAAAGCTAGATTGGTAGCAAAAGGTTATAATCAAGAAGAGGGAATTGATTATGATGAGACATATGCTCCCGTAGCTAGGTTAGAAGCCATTAGATTACTTCTTGCATTTGCTTGCATTATGGATTTTAAACTATACCAAATGGATGTTAAAAGTGCCTTTCTTAATGGTTTCATACAAGAAGAGGTATATGTAGGTCAACCCCCCGGTTTTGAAAATTTTGAATTTCCCAACCATGTTTTTAAATTGAAAAAGGCTCTTTATGGGCTTAAGCAAGCTCCAAGAGCTTGGTATGATAGGTTGAGTAAATTCCTTTTGGAAAAAGGATACAAAAGGGGAATGGTTGATACTACACTCTTTATCAAAAATAAAGGAAAGGATATTCTACTTGTTCAAATATATGTGGATGATATAATCTTTGGATCAACCTGCTATATGACTTTCTTGATTTGATTTCATTTGTTCCTTAATTAATTGGAATTGTGTGTAACATGTGTGTTCTAATATGATCCAATTCTTAGAATAGGATATCTGTACTTAGATAATCTTCTTTAAAGCATACTTAGTAAGCCTTTAACTGATACATAAGCATTTTACTGGTTTTTCATTGGATCTTATGCCTCTGTGAATAGATTCATAAAGTTTTTGAATCCATTCACACTCCCTAAAACAACTAATACACATTTCACACATTACACATCTCTGTGAATCGATTCAATTCATTCTATGACTCGATTCACAGCACTTGATTCACTTGCTCTTAAATTCAGGCTTCTGTGAATCGATTCACAAGCAAGATTGAATCGATTCACATCATCTAGTTCACGTACTTAGCATTTCATAACTCTGTGAATCGATTCACAAGTAATATTGAATCGATTCACAGCACGTCATTCATCCATTTCTGACTCTGTGAATCGATTCACACATAAGTATGAATCGATTCACACACGGATATTCACGTTTTAAACTTCCTCCATTCACTCAAATCCCTAACTCCCACACTTTTCCCCTCCTTCCTCCTCCACTCTAACCATTACACCCCTTCGCCTTTCATCATTCTCTTGTTCTCAAATCATAATCTTGCTCATCCTCAAGCCTCCAAAGGAAGGATTCCACATCTTTGCATCGATTGTTCCACAAAATCCCTATCCTTCAAGGTATTTCTCCTTCCTACTCCTCCCTCTTTAGTTGTTTTTCATCTGGTAGTTGAGGTTATCACTAGATTGCTTAGGAATTGATTATTGTTAGTGGTTCTGTAGTGAAAATTATGGAAGGTTCATCTCGGAAAAAGCCTAGGGTCAAACACACTGCAAATGCACAACCTTGGGTTAGAAAGAAAAGGGATACCCCCTCCACCCAAACTATTGATCCTGCTAGTAGAATTGATTTATCCCGACTTTTTGCCACTGCTGAAGAAATGAACAGGTTCTCAAACCGATTCATGAGGAGGCCCCTGATTGCCCCTCATTACATGGATTGTGATGAAATGAGAAATTTGGGGTTTAAGTTTCAAGAGTTAATAGTTTATCAAGGCTTAGAAGCGCTTGTTTCCTAAAATGTCGATATTATGACACCTTGGTTCAAGCTTTTATAGTAATATGACCGTTGATGATGGTGTTTTGGTGTCCAACGTGGGAAAGAAAAGGATGGTCATTACTTCATGTATGGGAATCTCGTCATTGGGTCGAAACATGAGGAACTTCTCTATCTTCAAATTCTCGTGAATTTGTAGATTTTGATAAGACCTCTGCCTTAATGGGGGATGCTAAGAGATCCCTCCCATATTCCGGTAGCATCTAAGTTAATCGCAGTGAGTTCCAAGTTGAATATCGCTTGCTTCACTATGCCATTGCTCGCATTATAGATGCCGTTCGACCAATTTTGCCGTCTTGGTGATGAAGACATCCTTCTTACTCGTGGGCCTTGGATAATAGGAAAGCAGTTAATCGCCCCGGTTCTTCATTGAAAGGATGCGGGTATCTTGGTCTGAATGCCTCGCTTCTTCCTTATGCCTGTCTCATTACTTGCTTCATTAAGCACTTGTAGCTCACACTCCTTTGTGACTCTACCACCCTTCCGATCAACGCCTCCCATTCCTTTAGTCGCCTCACCATCGCTCGGATGGACATTGTCAAGGAAAATGGCATTTGGGTTCATAAGAAAACACCAAGCTGGCGAGAGTGCACCTCCTCAATACCATGATGATCCGAAGGGTAGCGGCAAGCATGGAAGGCGATGTTGGTCATCCTGTGGTCCATCACCTACAAGCACCACTTGTGGTTCACATCGGCCATGACCAACCTCAAGATCGAATTGATTCAGCACATGGATGCCAGATTTGATGAGTTTCGATCTGAGGTGGATACGCGTCTTCGTGCCATTGAGAGTCATTTTGAGCCACCATCTGATGATCACCCCTGATTTTACTTTCAGTTTCTTAGTTAATTTTACTGTTATTTGCCATGTATTTGCATTTGGATTGTAATTTGTTTACTATCTGTTTTGACTTTCTGTTATTACTTCTGATTATATGTTATGAACTTCATTGGATTATATTCTCATTAGAATGAACGCATATTATGTTATATATATATATATATTTTTTGATAATGCCAAAGGGGGAGAAAAGGTGTTCCTATCTATGTTTCGTGTTTGTTTCAATCTAAAATTAGGACGCCAAATTCGGGGGAGCTTAGAAAGAAATAATTCAAGTCAAGTCTTCATGAGTTTGTCATCATCAAAAAAGGGGAGAATGTGAATGAACGCATACTCCTAGTTAGAATTGAACATGAAGCACAAAGTTTTGAAGATGACAAAGTGTGCCAAGTTAAGTAAAATTCAAGCTTGGAAGACTTAGATTTAGATTTTCTTAGTTTTTACAAAGGGTAGTTCTTAAGGTTTACATTTATTTTAGATCCCTTGTAAGATCACACAAGATGATTGAAAGAGACACTTAAAATGAATCTAAAATGAACTTAGGATGATATAATAGAATTGCATTCATGCATTCATCAATTTTCAATGATTTAGAATCAATTTTAGCCTTAAAATCCATTCACGAGGAAAGTGTGAATCGATTCACTCAAGTTCACATTCTCGTGAATCCATTCACAATAAGTGTGAATCGATTCATTGATCAATTCACAAAGGTGTGTGAATCGATTCAAGCATTCTAATGGATCTGAATCGATTCATGAATAGCTGTGAATCTATTCATAGAGATTTGTGAATCTATTCACAAGAATTTGTGAATCCATTCACAGAGTGCATATATTGATTTGAATGGCTGTGAATCCATTCACGAGTAAGTGTGAATCGATTCACACAACTGAAATCAGCTTTTAACTGAACTTATCTCATCTAGTTAAAGTACATTCAATCTTACACACTCATACATACGAAAAAGAAAGTATCTCAAAGTGAAACCATTGTCTCTTTCTCTCAATCTTTTTGGTGATCATAGAGCTTCAATTTGTGTAATCTTCACTTTCAAGAGTGATTCAATATCTTGCTATTATTCGTTTCTGCTGTGCGTTGGTTTAGAAGAAGTGGGGAATCTTCTTCTGGGTTGATTCAGGGTGAGGAATCCCTGATTTGTAAAGGTTGCGGAGTGAGGTATCTCCGGTGTAAAAATTCTTGAACGTTGTAATCAAGATCCTACATAGTGAAAGAAAATCTCATACCGGTTGGTGTGGGGACTGGATGTAGATCACAGTGGTGGTGATCGAACCAGGATAAATCTCGGTTTGCAATTTTCTCTAACCCTACACTCTTTAATTTCAGTCTTGTATTGCTTATTAGGGTTATCTTGAAATTAATTGAATTGATAGTGATTAAAGATTCATTATTTCGTTTGATAATACAATATATCTTCACAAAGAAAATCTTTTTTTTAGAAAAGTTTGTGAAAATTTTAGAATCCTATTCACCCCCCCTCTAGGATTCAAACCCTTATTAGAGGCCACTTGGGCTAACACATAATAGATCATGCAATACAAATACTGCATAGTAATTATTAATTAAGCAATAACATATTGTGAAAGATGTCACTGCAAGAGATTTCATCACCAATAGTTGTCTGTATGTTATCATAAGGTTGTTTTGATGGTATCTGTTATCATATGATGACCTGCATTAAGGTGGTGGGAGGACTGTGTGCTTCTTTAAATTGTTTCTCTCCATGCTGACCAGACATGCTTTCAAGTATGTACAATGCAATTGCAATTACTTTGGAATTGATGTCTTTCTACCCATTTTCATATCAGATCCCCAACAAATAGCTCTAATGTTGTAAATTTTTGGAAATTTTTTTATAGACTCAAGTTTGGAATTGATGTCCTCCTACTCATTTTCAAAAGAACAATACCAGTGGGTAGCAAGACTTTCCCAATTTCGGGAAGCAAGGTGTAAAAGAAACTAATTGCTCAATTTGAAGAGGAGCACCGCTTTCACTCCCAATTCAGGTGCCTTTTTTTTAATCACAGAACCACTTAGTATGGCACACACTACACTAATTTATTGATGACTAGATTGCTAGATAAACCTATCATTCTCCATTATTCTGCATAATTGTAACAGTTGCTCTATTTCTTTCTGACCACCAAGGGGCATAAAAGTTACTACATTGTTTTATTTATTTTTCTTTTTTATGGTTGATTTTTATAACAACGAACTGGGAATGATGGCATCGTCTATATTATTATATAAATGCATGTGATTCCACTCAGTACATTATATCTGATATATATGGTGTAAATTTGGTCACTATGTGGCCCAAGAGCACATAATTGATATAGGCCCTTATATTGTTATGCATGATATGAATATTTCATTTAAATCCATTTGCTAATTGCTCCACAACCAAGGAGTTTCATTTTACACTTGGACAAGATGCCTTGTACTGCACTGCACAACATTTGATTTGGACTTGTAAGGATTGGAATTAGCTATTTGTTTTTTATCCTAATTTATAAAACTAAAAGAGAAAGCAAAAAATCCTTCATTTTAGACTAAAATAATTTTACTGAATAGAGAGAGAGAAAGTAAGAGTTCTTAATAGAATTCACCTTCCACTTAAAAATCTCTTGTATTTTACATGTTATTCTTAAAAAAAATTAGCATAACTAAATAAAAAAGTATATTTATAGAATTATAGTCCTTAATGTGGAAGAATATATGAGATTAATGTGGAAAATTAAATGTGAGAGTTTTCATCATAATGCATTCATTGGTTCACCCTCTTGACTCTACTAGACTGCAGCTTTTAGCTGATAGAGTTGGTGTTTAAGTGAGGTTAGTTTTATCTAGATACTTGTATCTTATTGATACTTTACCATTTGTGAAAACCTATATAAGATTTTTTTATCTTATTGATACTTTACCATTTGTGAAAACCTATATAAGATTTTTTAATTCAACATATACAAGTTAAGTAAAGGTATCACTAAGTAAAGGTGGAATAAAGTTTTCCTTAAAAATAAGTGTTGGTCTGAAGTGAATACACATGTATCTTTGATGGAAACAATTTTTATGTTATAGTCCTTGCCAAATACAGATGCTAAAAAGCTTCCCCTATCTTTTATTCCCCCCCCCCCCCTTTTTTCTTTTAGTCTAACCTATATTACACCATCACTTGGACTTCAATTCTTATGTATCTTACGGTGATGTGTCTTAACTATCTTATTCTTTTAATCTGACCTATTTTACAATGATCCAACCAAAACTAATCATATGATTTGGATTAATTGGATAGCTTTTAGTTTACCCACAAAAAGATTGCCACCTACTTGAAGCATCAAGTTTGAAATGTAGAAGTTACTTCACCACCTAAAAAAGATTTATAATCAGTTAATAATTTTGGCCCTAACATTCTGGTGCTGTGGTATTACATTATTACACATTAAAATTTTACCCCATTTGTCTTTCTTGGCTATTTTTTGCAGTTCCTATGCTGCAACCTGTGCATGCTTCTGCCTCCAATGCTGATGTTGCCAGTGGGATGCTTCTAGATACAGGTAATCCCTCTGTTGAATAAATTACATTATGGATTAAGACTCCTGGCAACATTGGTTAGTAAGATCAAATAGCAATTAATTTTGAGGGTTGTTTGTTGCAGGTTCTCATTTGCAATTTATGGATGCAACCCTACTCCTCCACTTACCTCTAATACAATCACACTCCCTCCTGCCAAACATTGAGTTAGTCCAAGATTCGGGTTAGCCAACATTCTTAGCATTTGATTTTTGTATATTTAATAGGTTCCCAACAAGTAATTAGAGAACTGGATATTTGAACTAAATTTCCTTGAACCCACTTGCTTTATATTTGTTTAATACATGTTATTATATGCATCTTATTGCTGTTAGTAAGTTTGTAAAATTAGGTTGTCCACTACTGTTCTGTTGATGTTACTAGCATTCCCTTAATGATAATTTGAGTAGTCAGGTAAACTTCCTTCAACTGAGGTCTATTGATTTGGTAATGCATCTAGTCATCTCTGTGATCTAATTCTAACAATTATTTTATTAGTGGATTATGACTTAATTAATTTTGAGCCTGAATTATTGAGTTCTGTTAAAATGCAGATTGATAGGTAGATCCAGTCATTGACTTGGTGAAGAAATTTCCGTTTCACCAAAATGAGAGATAGAGAAAAGAACCATTAGATACTTTTTTTTTTTGGTCAGAACCATGATAACAGACAAGTGCAAAAAGATACATACATGGATAATGGATTAGAGGTCATATAAAAGATGCACTTGTGTCAGGAAACCAAAAAGTATATGTAGAAGACTCGAGAAATTAGACCACAGTAAAAGTTTGAGGTGAAGGATTCTAAAAATTATTGAACAAACGTGGGCAATCTCTCGCTATATCATTGTAAGCAAAACAAAGCTGGTATTGAATAGGAGACTATGGCAAGGAAGGATACGTGGAGGAAGGATGTTCCAACAAGCCAAGAGTGAGGACAAACATTGAGCAATGAAGGTAGTAGACAGTGAGGATTTAGTCATTAGCAGCTTTTTGTTCTTTCGAAATATAGTTTTCATGCATATAGATGATGTGGCAGATTTCAACGAAGGAAGGCATTGGATTCTAGGTGGAGAGAGTGACAAATTTTTTCTTTGGTACAAGAGAGTGGCATTGTTGCTGATGTATTGAGACGGGAGTCCTTCAAGAATCTACAACATATACCAATTGCAAAGAGTACGAGTAAAGAGCTTCAGAGAAAATTCAGTGTTACAGTTATTGTCATTAGTAAATTGATTAATAGAGGGAAGATCTATGGTAATGGATGGAATCATGGAACAAATAATACATTTTAAAGAGAAAAAATTTGAGTAAACAATCCTAATGCGTTATAATGATTACATCAAGTTTAACAATAGCATTTATATCTAACATGCATTTTAGAACAACCATAATCACAATCTAAAAACAAAAATAATTTCTACGCCCGCGCGTTGCGCGGGTATTCATCTAGTTGTTATGTAAAATTGGAATCCCAATTCTAAAGGCTGTACCATACGTGAGATTTAGAATTTGTTTGTCCTATTTCAATTCCAAAACTGAAACGTCAATTCCAAGTGCCAAAAGTGGGCAAATATTTTTTTCTTTTGCAGCATAATGATCCCAAGATTTTATCCCAAGTTTGTGTTTTAAAATGCTAGACACCAGGTGTAACTAATACTTCTCTTTTTTGTTCAAAGGATTTTTTGTAGAGATTCTTAAGGACTTTCGGAGTAAAGCATTTCTTCTTCTTTGTGTCATTTAATGTTAGTCATATAAGTTTTGCTGGACATTGTTTTACTCCGAGAGTAGTCAAAAAATTTCTCTTTTATTTTTTATGAACGTGGGATTGGATTCTTAATCTGTGTCACTACCGGAGAAATTAACCAAATTAGAACTGACCCAATTCTAAATTACTTGTAGCAAAGAAAGGTTATTGATTTCCCATGCATCGTTTATGCTTAATCTTTGTTGAGTTATGAAGTAAATATTAATGAAGTAGAACTCTTTGTATCAAGTATGAAGTATGAACCCGTATGTGTGAAAAAGAAAGTAGAAACAAACAGATCAAACAATGAAGACTCAGCATTACTCGAGCAAAGCCAAATGAAGAGAATATTTAAGCAGTACTTGCCTTATTGTGACAAAGTTCACAGTAGCTCTCAAATAAGATACCAAGGGCAGAAACAAATCCAAAAAATGAGAAATTGAACAGCAAAACATAGACCTATAAAATACCATGCCATCTCAATCTGGTCTTATACAAGAAAAAGGACCTTAAATCTTCCTTCTTCAACAACGAATAATATTACATTAATAAGAACCCAAACCATAAAAATGAACCCATACTTCCTCTATATCCCTAATGTAGTAATATAATTGCTCGCCCAATTTACACAATCTCTGCAAAGGAAAGTGAAATTTCAAGGGACCAAGCTTACAGGGGAGCAGAGGCAGGTGCTGCTACAATGTCCTCTGACACATCAGAAACAGGGCCAGGGGCAGCTCCAGAGCTCACAAGCTCGATCATAGCACGACGAGGGTTGGTCTTGTGCTTCTCACAGAGTTCTGGCAAAAATACCCCTGCATAATATCAAAGCAAGCTTCGTTATTGTCTATGCTAATTCCCCAAAAGAAAAAAGGAAAAAAAAAACTATACAAAACAGAGTCCTCTGCAAGTAATCAAATAGAAAAAATACAAAATGTTATTCCACAACATGAAGCAAAGCACCCTCTTTTTTTATTTGTTTTGTTTTGTAAAGAATAAGAACAATATCCCTTGATTAAATTTGAAGTTAAAATGGTCGAGGGTATGGTATCTTGACGCTTTCATAGCGAAAAGTGAAAGCAATAGGCATGAGCAGAACATGAATAAGCATTGCCCTATATTTAAGGAAAGGTAACCAGCAGACATTTTCTTTTGAGATGGCCTTATTTTATCAGTTAAGAAAATCCAAGCAAGAGAGTGAAGAAACAAAAAACAAAGCATGCCTTAATACTTAGAAACTCCAACCATGACTTTTTCTTGTTAGTTGAACTTAAATTATTGGAGAAGATCTTCGGAGTTGACATCATTAAGTTTTCAGCCGCTAATCACTATTCTTTTTCCTTCTCTTTCTATTGAATAAATGGATGGTAACTAATGACTACTACTTCTGTTCATAGGTCAATTCAGCAACGAAAACCAACGAGTACACGACAAGTTAACTATGATAATGCATAGAAATTTTGGAACTAAATAAAAGGACTTTCCTGTTTTGATGTTTAAACTTCAATATAATTTTTATTTTTGTATTTAAAAAGTTTATGTTGTTGAGAGACTCTTTTTTTATATTCTAAGGTAAGACAAATTATCAATTTCAGTAAAGATTTATAGTGAAATTATTGATAGTCTACTAAACAGGATTCCTAAATTTGAATTCATATCATGCAATTGCCAAATGGTCGACTAAGTAAACCAACCATGGTCAGCTAATAATTGTTTAAATGTGTTGAATTGGACAAAAGTGTGAAATGAAACCAATGAACAACTCTTACCCTCTCCAGCAGCCAAATTGAAGAAAAGGTCAACAATGTTGGGGCACTTCTGGTAACAAGCCGGAGAGCAAAGCTTGGCAGTGAATTGTGGCTCAAAGAAGGCATCAGATGAAATGCCAACAGAACTCCTATCAACCCCACATGCCCCCACACATTGGTCTGTCTCTATGTATTCTGCTATCCTCTCCACCACCACTTCCGATGTCCTGCATTGGTACTCTACGCCGCCGTCTGCCGCCTTGGCGGTCTCCAACAAACACCTCTTCCCTGATGAAGCTATTGAGAAAGCACATACGTCCTTTGGCAAGTCCTCACAGACCATCTCAGCTGCCAATTCAATGAATTCATGAATTTCATATATATCATGAGAAAACATATCATGTAAAGAAAATAAATGCACAAGACATGGAAAATAGTAGGATATACGTACCCAAAGATGCATGGATGAAAAGAGAAGAAAAGAACAGAATCAAAGGCAATTTGGTTGAGCAAGACATGGCTCAAAATGCTACGGTTTGTGTATGAGTGTTTCAAACTTTTAAGGGGTAGATTGGCAATGCAGAAATTGTTTTGTGAGAGAAAGAATTGAAGGGGGTTTTCTATAGAAAGAGATGGGAACTACGATATGGAAACGACACCAAAGGTGTATATATATTGGGGAGAAGTGGTAACACTGCGCGTCCCTTATGGACGCGTTTGGAAGGCTCACAAGTTGGCTATGTCTTACACCATTCTCTATCATTTTTTATTAAATAAGCGAAGACTTTTTTAAATTTTGGTTCAACTTTCTTGCGTTTGATTGTTGATTCGTTTACTTTCGTGGGTTGATACGAGTACATGCCTATGGATGACTTTTTAAGACGTGTTTGGATGTCTGGACTTTGAAGTTTCCACCAAATTAAGGCATACAGTCAAGCCCCATTTGTTTATTTGCCAATTCATTCTTATTTACCGAGAATTTGTCCACTTCTATGTGTTGGCAGCTTCTTTCCTTCCAACACATTCCGAGAAGAAAGCAGAAACGAGTTTGTTCTTAGTGGGGTAACGTGTGCCTATAAAAAAAATTTCCGCCTACCATTGAAAAGCTGAAATGTATACAACTGGAATATGGGAATATAAAAGTAACAACAAGGATTTTAACCCAAAAATAAAATTTGTTTGAAGGATATTAATGTTTTGAGTTTAAATTAATAATGTTAAGAAAGTCCAACTCTTTTTAATTAATTATATATCAACTCATGATGGATGAAGTGTAAAAAGTAAAAACTGAAAGTTATATTTGTCATAGTTATATCCAAAATTGTAATTGACAATAATGTGACTTTAGTAGAGGGAATCAATTACTAGGTTATTAATCAAGTTTCCTCAACCAATCATCGATGAAAACCATATAAAATTGACTGTCAAGACGTATAACTGTCCCTTACAGCCACTAATAACGAAGAGATATCGCAAGCAAAGGTCGATAAAAGCAATGCGTAGATCTGTACTATGTGCAGTAATGTTAATAGTACGATTTTTTAAAATAAATTATACGCAAATGAAGCTTGATAAGAAAAATTAAAATGAAATAACTCAAACTTAAACACAACCGCATCAACAGCTAGTACTTAGTACATAGTCCGTAAAAAATTATGAGTAGCGTCATTAATACTGTGTATGGAAAAAATATGAATTATTACTTACAATGACTATATAAATCTATTTTTCTCAAGTAAAGAATTGTATAAATCTAATACTCGTACATAATTTAAGATGTTAATTATCTCCTCATTTAAAAGATTTGATGTAAGATTATAGTTAATGTTTACATGAAGGGTACTAATTAATTAGCATCGATAAATAATATTTTTCTATTATTTAATGATTTATATTAAACAATATTTTTATCAATTAAATTTTAAATTATATTATTATATTAGCCATCAAATATGAACTTCACCATAAAACTCAAACAAGCAAAAGATCTCTAAATATCCTAATAAAATGAATAAAATAAAACTTTGCCTAAAGTCTTCCCTTCATGCGTGTTCTAAGGATTAATAAAGCTTGTGATTCTTGAAATAGAAGAAAAGAAAGGGAGAAAAACACAATTAATAAGGAATCGACATATAAAAGCAAGATAATAAAGGGGGGAAAGAACAATTAATATGGAATTGACATACAACAGCAAGATAATGAATAAGCAAGGGTAAGATTTTTGGGGGAAATGCATAACCAATTATTTTGCCTAAATTTTACCTCTCACGTCGTAATTTTTTTCTTGAGATAAATGGTTCCGGTATTTAAACCCAGTTAGATCAATTAGCAACCAAAAAGATGAAAGAAAAAATATATATAGTTAGGTTTAGGTTTAATTGAATAGCAAGGTCAATTTCCAAGTGACTACTGCCCCACATGAATTCCTAGATGATATCAATTCATTTGCTTTTCTTTGAGCCATGAAAGGGTCAGATATTCTGCGAGTGAGATACATGCAATCACGATGACTTGGGTGACATTGACTGGGAACCATTACCAACTCTTACAAAACAAAACCACAATTGGGAGTTTAGAACAATAAATGGCCTTCACTGTGAAGCTACTTAATTAGTAGTTGCATAGTTCACGTCGTAATTTTTTCTTTCGGTACAAAGTTGACGTCGAAAATGACACTTCAATTCTTTTCTTGCTTTCTTTTGTGTGTTCCTCATTTATTGTGACGCTAGTTGGTAGTTACGTTAATGCATGCCGATTTGATTTTCTTTATTCAATTATAAACTTTTAGCCTAAATTTTACGTCTTACATGTTTTGTAAGCATTACTAATGGTATTATTCATTTCATTTCATTTTTATTGTAAAAAAAAATACCAATGGAGTAACTATATCCTAGTTCGGTCAATAAGCTATAAAATTTGAATATTTTGAAAAAATAGTGAATATAATTAACGAGTTTGTTACTCTATTAACTTTAATCATTAAAATTAGAATATGGTATAAAGTCGGATGTTTAATTATGTGTCAAGTCACATATTCCCATCCACCTCAACGTATCCAAAAAAGCGGCGGTTATCAAACACATTATGAACATTTATGATAATGGTTTAATTTTGAACAATTGTGAATGTAAAAAAATTTTAAATTATTATTTAATAATATTTTAATATATTATTAAAAAATTAAATTTATAAAATAATTATTATGATAGTCAATTTTTTTAATAATATGTTAATATATATTTAAAAAAATTTATACATATTAACAGTAAATTAAAATTAAATTTTTACATTAAACGTTAAATCTTAATAAAATATTTTAATTTTATTATATTACAATATGGATTTAATTTCTATCCACTGTTAATATAAAATTTTTTTACACTGTTATTCAATCATATATTGATACATCATTAAAATAGATAGACTTTCTAGGTAGTTGTTGTAATAGTTAACTCTTTTAATAATTTGGCAACACATAATTAGATGACAGTATAAAAAAACTTTACACTGACAGTAGATAGAAATTAAACTCTTACAATATTTGTGTTGAGTGTTAACGTGTATACGTCTTAATTAAGAAGCGAAAAAACAGTTGGACACGGCTTAATTGAATATGAAGGTCAATTTCTTACAGATGACATCAATTTATTTGCATTTGTTAGACCGTTAAATGGGCCAGAGTGAGGGATAGGATACAATCACCAAGAATTGGTTACATTGATGGCCAATATAATCATTAATTATTAGCGTATGGTTAAGTAATTAATAATTAATTAGTAATTGTTAGTTTAATGTGATTAATTATATAATTAAATATATTTTTAAAGTTATATAAGTCATTTTTATAAATAAGTTTTTCACACTTTTTCATTAATCTTTTTTCAATTTTATCTCTAAAGTCATGTTTTTCAATATGATATTAGAGGTTTCATAATACCACCTTAAAAAAATATTCTTCATTCGCTAGAATGAGTTCTCTAATGCAAGTCTCAATCTTTTCTCCCTTGCCATTTTTTTCTTTTTCATTTTCTCGAAAAAATTTCACCCAAAGGCAGTGAGCTCCGACAATGGCTCTCGTTAGTCGCCACAATTGCAGTTGCACGCTTCCATTCTCCACTGAGTTTCTGTATTTTGAGATTTTGGCTTAGAGATCAAAATGGTTCAAGAAATTTCAATTTACGCGATTTCCTATATCGTGTCCGCAACTCATCCACCACGTGCAAGAAAGGAGCTAATTGCTTTCCAAGCTCTAATAATCTCGAACCAACTATATTCTCTACGTCTTTGATCTTGGTCCTTATGCCGCCTTTCAACCTAACTCTCGTCAAGTTGCTTCTCAAGGTCTTCAATGTTGGCCTGTGCTTGCTTCCTCATCTTTCAACTCATTCAAATTTTCATTGCAAGATATTCAATGGTTCATTCTTTTTGGAGCATATTGAAGCTACAAGCCATTCAATTTCTAGTTCTTTCACTGGTGACACATATGCCAATAAGCATATCTTAGAGTACACGAAGAATGCAAGGATTTTTAAATGAAAATAAAGATTACATAAGTCTTACAAGTCTCAAAAATTAAATGTACAAACTGTTGTCTGAAGTTCACATTGTTCAAATCAAGAACTTGGACTTTAAGCATCGTCTTTGAGAATTAGAAGACTTCTGTGAATATGAAGAATAGTCCTGGATGAAACTTAAAGAAGAACAAGATGAGGATGCCTATGATTGAAGATAAGTATGCTCAAACTTGTGCAAACTTCAGAAGTTTTGGATTCGTTATGAGTATCTCATAAATGAAAATGAGCTAGCAACTGGAAGAAATCTACAACTACTGCAAGGACAATGCAACTTTTAAGATTGATCCTGCTTGATCCTATAAGACTGCAAACGGTCTAAAATCTCATAAATGAAAATGAGCTAGCAACTGGAAGAAATCTACAACTACTGCAAGGACAATGCAACTTTCAAGATTGATCCTGCTTGATCCTATAAGACTGCAAACGGTCTAAAATATTTCTGCAAAGCTGAAACTCAAAGTCAAAGAATTGCTTGTGGGCTAACAAACACCTAACAACCTAACAAGTAAAAGAAACTTTTCAAAAAAGATGTTGTACATGCTGTACTTTTTGGAAAAGTGTGTGGACCACCTTCAAACGGTCAAATCTTCTTCATTTAGTATAAAGTCTTTGCTGCATGAAGGATTGGATATAGAACCACATCATTAGACAATCAGAAAATAAGATAAAATATTGTTATTCTTTATGAATCCTCTTGCACTATGTTTATGAGCTAACTAGTGAGATATATATTCTTATTGAGTTTATCATATACATTACTCTTTTGAGTGAGCCATGTATGGATAAAAGTAAATCTAGCTAGGTGAGCTAGTAGTTAGGTTTGTGAGTGATCTGTTAAGCATTGTAGAGGTTCTACGTGCTTGTATTTAACTATGAGAGGTAACTATGAGAGGCTAAGGTTGATCAAAGAACACTCAATTGATAATAGAAAAATCTTAGCTTGGCTAGGAACTAGATGTAGGTTCCACATTAGGGCTCAACTAGTATAAATTTTCTTGTGCTACATCTCTTAACCCTGCCCTTTTACATTACATTGATTAACTGTTGTGTGTGTTAAGTTTTGATTGCTTGAATAAGTTTTTAAGTTACTGTTTTATCAAGTTTCAGCTGACATAAGCTACTTAGTAAGCTATCTCATCTCTGCACTAGTCTTTTTGTTTGAGTATTTTGCAGAAACTGAATTAGTGGGTGACTTGATTCAACCTCTTTTTCTCAAGTCTTCTTGTACCTTCAATAATGTCTTTTGGTGGCCTAAAAAACACCAATTTGCTTGGGACAAGTGTCATGGAGATGATGGAAGAAGATTGAAGGAGCCTAAAAAAAGGTAAAAGACTTCTAGGAGCTATACATTTCGACGGTTGCCAGTTTTTATCATCATCAACTTTTAGATTTTTTTTCTTCTTGTTGGCCGATGTGATTATGGTATTACTTGCATTTTGTGTTTTTTATTTCGTATAGATTGTATTATTCATCACAAGTTGTGAATGTCAAGTACACATCCTTCAGTTTGTGGGTGTTATCACCACACATGGTTAATTAGTTAGTTATTAGTTAGTTGAGTGTAATTAGTTACATAATTAGTTACACATCTAAAACCATATAAGTCACTATTGTAAATAATTTTCTCACACTTTCTCATTCAATAAATTTTACTTTCACTCTTCTCTAATTTTTTTGTCTTTTAGAGCCTTGTTTCTCAACATTAATAAACTCTTGCACTAATTAATAGTTGCATCATAGTTTATGACAGTTTAATTCTTTTTTTTTATTCAACCACCTTAATTAACTATTTGAATTGAGTGGCATCCCACAATATCTCCATTGATTAGGCCTTTTGGACCCCTATGAGACTCATTTACGGTCGACAGGTTAGACTATAAGAATTTTTACTACTTTTCAATTAAAATGACTCTCACTAGAATTTAAACTTACATTTTATCTTATAGAGATAAGCCTACTTATTAACTCAATATTTTAATTGTTTGTATTGTGTCCTTTTGTGTTTTCCCCTGCCATTCAGATAGTTGTGTATGCTAATTTTATTTCATACGACTTTTTTTAATAAAACCACATGTATAACGAATTTTTTTGTGTGAAAATTAAATTAACGTTAATGTAAAAATCCAAATGGTACAAACCTAAGGAAAAATGTTAGCGCATTACTTCGGTATTTTTTTTCCCTTCTCAAATAAAAATGCTTAAAGTAAGTTATCATGTATTTATTAAGAATTTATTTTAATATTTATTTTTGAAAAATAACATTATTATCTAAAATAAATTTTTAAATATTTATTCATTATTATTTATATTTAATAAAATTTTAAATAATTAACAACTCATTTTAAATATAAATCTCAAAACAACTTTTTTTTTGTGTTTACAACATAACAACTTCTTTATTGAATATTAAAGATTAAAAACCAATGATAATGACATCTTAAAAGGCAAAAGCACGTTTTTAAGTCTCCCCTGAAGTTCTAGAGGTTGACTCTTTGCTATGAGGAAAAGTCATAATCCGAAAAAGGTTGCAAGGCGGCATGCGCGAAGCTTCCAGCTGCCATTTGTGTGGAAAACCTCACAAGGTACAAACTAAATATACTAGTATTTTTTTATAATAAAAATGTTTATGAATTAATTTTCACAATAAAATAAAGATTAAGCTTTTATCTGAAGCATTTTAAATGTGTATCCCTTCTTTATTAAATTTTTTAAATGCTTAAATACAAATGGTTAAGTTGATAAGTAAATTGTTTTAATCACGAAGTAAACGTTTGAGTTATATTAGTTATATATCCATTACCTTCAAAAGAAATAATTAATTAAAAACGGTAGAGGAATTTGGAATGAAAGAAGAATACAAATATTGATTTAATTGTTATCTCTTTCTCAAATTATTGGATAATACTTAGTTAGATAGTCATTTAATCTATTGTTAGTAAGTTAGTTAATGGACGGTACAAGTCATGCATTTGACTAGCAAAGTAAGTCATTACGTTTTGTAGCGGTTAGATAGCGTGTGCAATTAGCTTATGTTTTTCCTACGTATATAAGCTGATTTCTCGGCATCTTCCATAAGAAATTCATTCAACACAAATATGCAATCGTTTTATGGTATCGAGCTTTCTTCTAGAAAGCTCTCTTTGCATAAACCCTAATCCTATCTCCTTCTTCCTCAAGTTCTTGCAATGGTGAGATTCTCGATAATGATGAAATGGTTCAGCGAACCACCACCTCCACGATTGATCCTATTCGCAACCTTTATTATTTGCATCACGGAGAAAATCCAGGTATGATTCTTGTGTCGCCACCTCTTGATGGCACCAATTACAATTCTTGGAGCAAAGCCGCAAGAAGAGCTTTGATATCCAAGAACAAATTCAAGTTCGTGAATGGAGTAATTCCAGTTCCTGATGAAGACGATCCAACATATGAAGCTTGGGAAATGTGCAATACAATGGTAATTTCTTGGATCACAAAATCTTTATGTCAAGAAATTGCTCAAAGTGTTGTTGAGTTTGAAAATGCTCAAGAAATTTGGGAAGATTTGAAGAATAGATTCTCCAAAGGAGATTATTTTCGCACATCAGTTGATGCGACTTGTTTATTCGATGAAGCGGGGAGAAAGAAGCAGGTTTACGGTTATTACATTGATTTCAAGACAATTTGGGATGAGCTCGAGTCGATGAGGCCAATTCCATCTTGCATCTGTGGCACAAAGTGCAATTGTAGTTGTGAATTAATCAAAGGTATCAAGAGACAAAGAGAGATTGAATATGTGATTTGCTTTTTGAAAGGGCTTAATGATCAATATCTTTGTGATCAAAAGCCAAATACTTGCAATGGATCCATTGTCACCAATGACCAAAGCTTTCTCAATGGTAAAACAACAAGAAGGCCAAATAGTTTTGATTCAAGGCTTTATTCAATAGTGCGAATCAAATCAAAATTGGAAAGGACAAGGAAGAGGAAATGTAAATGGATATCTTTGGAAGAGGAAGAGGAAGAGGAAGAACTAATGGCAGAGGTTTTGGTGGAAATTCCAGAGTGTGTACCTTTGTGGTAAGAATGGCCACACGGTGGATGCTTGTTATTACAAGCATGGTTTTCCACCAAACTACAAGTTCAAGTTCAAGGACAACTTTGCAAATGTGAATAATGTGACTTGAGATGAACTGAGACTTCATTGGATGATCAATTGGAAATTTTCACGATGATAATCATAAAGAACCAAATATTAGCATTAGTCGAGAACAATATGCTCGGCTTGCATCCTTATTTCGAAGACACCTCCACCTCAACCACATATTATCAATCAAGTAAGCCATGCCAAGATTGGTGAGTCTTCCACTCATCGGTCACAACGAACTCGGGTAATGCACCATGGATCTTAGATACGAGTGCAACAGGACCATGTGACCTTTTCCCTTTCTAATTTCACTTCGTACAAATGCATTAGACCTATCATTGTTAAACTACCAAATGGTGCAAATACTTGTTGCACAACATTGAGAACAATCATTTTTTTACGATGCATTCCATTTACATGATGTTGTACATACGGATTTTAAGCATAACCTCATTTCAATCCATAAACACTTCATCTTTATCATGCAGCACGACCTTTGACCAATCTTGTTGTAAAATTCGGTGATATGACTACCTCGAAGATGATTGGGCATGCTTTGAAGTCGAGAACAATTTGTACATTCTTGCTCAACCAAATCAACCTATCAAGTTCTCTCCATCCATTACTTCATATGCCTTTACAAATTTTACAAATACTGATAATTCCTTTGATCTTTGGCACTTTAGGTTAGGCCATCCTTCACATAATGTCTTACACAATATATGCAAACATTTTCCTTATGTACAATTCAATTCCAATAAAGTTTGTGATTTACGTCATTTTGCCAAACAAGTTCGACTTCCTTGCATTAGCACAACTAAATCTGGCTGACTTTTGATCTTATTCACATGGATATTTGGGGGCCACTGCATCCCATCCATTCATGGCCAAAATATTTTCTCACAATAGTAGATGACTATACAAGACACACTTGGATCTACTTAATGAAGCGAAATCTGAAACAAGAAACCTTATCCAAAATTTTGTTGCTTTAGTGTCAACACAATTCAATAAGAAAATCAAAGTCATTCGAAGTGATAATGGTTCTGAATTCATGTTGACTCAATTTTATGCTAATAATGGCATTGTCCACCAAACTTCTTGTGTGGAGACTCCACAACAAAACTCTGTCGTAGAAAGAAAGCACAGACATCTCCTCAATGTTGCTAGGTCCCTTTTGTTTTGATCCTAATTTACCAAAATCATTTTGGAACTATGCGATAAGTCATCTTGCCTTTCTAATAAGCAGGACTCCCAACACCTATATTGCAACACAAGTCACCATTTGAAATGCTACACCATAAACCTCCCACCTTATTGGGTCTAAAAGTTTTTGGAAGCTTATGTTTTGCTTCAACTCTCACACAAAACAGAACCAAATTAGATCCGAGAGCCAAGAAATGTGCCTTTCTAGGTTTCCAACCTGGCACCAAAGGATATGTTCTCCTCAATCTTGTGACAAGAGAAACTTTCATCTCTAGACATGTCATCTTTTATGAACACATCTTCCCATATTCCAAGCATCAAACAGAACAACACCACCCTGCACCTACTCATACTCCTAATCCAAATACTTTTGATTTTTTTGCCTTCGACACCATCCTCTATGACTCAAATATTCATCCACCACATGTCATCACCACAACTGAAAATCCTGAACCTACCAATAACACTCATGGACCATCCAACATTTCCATTCCTCAACACAATGCCAATCCACACACTGATATTCCTCAACCTTCTAACACCAATCCACCTCTTAGAAGATCAACAAGAACTAGAACTGCACCTTCTTACTTGCAAGAATTTCAGCATGTGTTACAGAGCGTCAAATGCTCCATCATCTACAGTATAAAACATCCTCTTTCTGTCATTTCCTATAATTCCCTTTCCCTTCTCATTTACATTACACCTTGTCCATCACAAACAACATGGAACCTAAAACCTACAAACAAGCCTCCCAATCTCCTAAATGGATTAAGGCTATGCGGTGAGCTACTTACCTTTGAAACAAAATAATACTTGGTCTCTCAGCGGTTACCAAAGGAAAGGTTCCAATTGGCTCCAAATGGGTTACGAGGATCAAATATAAATCGATGGGAGCATAGAGAGATATAAGGCTCGGTTGGTAGCTAAAGGCTACACCCCGAAAGCAGAGGAGCTTAGACTATCTTGACACATTTGCCCAGTTGCGAAACTCACTTGGTAGGCTCATCTTAGCCTTAGTTGCATCTCAAAGCGGCTATTACATCAACTTGATGTCAATAATGCCTTTCTTCATGGAGATTTAGATGAAGAAGTTTATATGGAAGTGCCTCTAGGAGTCAAATGTGACAAGCCAAATCAGATGCATAAGCGCATAAGTCCTTATATGGACTCAAGCAAGCCCAGTGACAGTGGTTTGCCAAGCTGTCGCTCCCTCCACACACTAGGCTACACTCGGTCAAGTTATGATCATTCCCATTTGTTTTACAAGCATAATGGACAGGTTCACGATCCTACTCGCATATGTAGATGACTTGATTTTATTTGGAAATGATGTTGCGAGAGATCTCATTGGTTAAGGAGCTACTTGGGAATGACAAGTTTAAAATTAAGGACCTTGGTACACTAAAATACTTTCTTGGCCTAGAAGGTTGCTCGATCCCACCTTGGCATCACTCTTTGCCAAAGAAAGTACACCTTGGACATCCTTTCGAGATCTTGGTTTCTTGGCTTCTAAACCGGCTAGCACACCAATGGCAAGATCAACTAAGCTCTCCAACTCAGTTGATCTTTATAAAAATCTGCGAGTAGTCTGAGAAAACTTGTGGGCAGGCTGCTTTATTTGACTAACACCGGACACGACATCGATTTCTTTGTTCAACAACTCTCTCAATTCATGTCTTCTCCTACTTCCACTCATTATAAAGGCGACCACTCGAGTTCTAAGATATCTCAAAGGTTGTCTGGTCAAGGCCTTTTTCTATCCCTCTAGTGCTCTTCAACTAAAAGCTTTTAGTGACTCGGATTGGGCCACATGTTACGATACAAGAGCGTGCATTACGAGGTTATTGTGTCTTTCTTGGTAATTCCCTCATATCATGGAAAACCAAGAAACAAACTACGATATCTAGATCCTCTTCGGAAGCTGAATATCGGGCCCCTTGCCACGATTTGTGAAATCCGATTGGCTCACTTATTTGCCAGAACTTTCCATTCCACTTCACTTCTCCGACTTCTCTTTATTGTGACGAGTGATTACGCAGAGCACATAGCGGCAAATTCGAGTGTTCCATGAGCGCACGAAGCACATTGATATAGACTGCCACTTGGTTCGAGAGAAACTACAGTCCAAGCTCTTTCACTTGCTTCCAATTTCAACTAAAGACCAATCTGCTGACATTCTAACTAAGCCATTGGATCCTCAACCATTTCAGCATCTTCTGCAAGGCAGGAGTGATCAATATACACTCTCCAGCTTGTGGATGGATAATACTTAGTTAGATAGTCATTTAATCTATTGTTAGTAAGTTAGTTAATGACAGCTCATGTACAGCTAGCAAAGTAAGTCATTCTGTTTTGTAGCAGTTAGATAGCGTGTGCAATTAGCTTATGTTTTCCTCTGTATATAAGCTGATTTCTCAGCATCTGTTCCATAAGAAATTCATTCAACACAAATATGCAATCGTTTTACAAATCAATAAAAATAAACTCATTTTTGTATAGCTATAAAAAAAAATTAGGATAAAAGAGGAATTTTGTTTTATTTTATTTTATTACTAACACACAAAAAAAATTATATTAATTCAAAGAAGAAAAACTTTCTTGTTATAACTTATTACTAGTTAAATAATTTTATATTGGATTAATTTTTTAAAAAAAATAATGAAACTAAGAGTAATTCTTTTTTGTTTTTGAGACAATTACAAATTACAACCCCAAGATGGAAATGGACCGGGGCATGAGAAAAGGAGACTAACGTGAAAATGATAGAAGGGGGCAGCCTCCTGCGACTGCAAGTTTACGTATATAGAAAAGTGGAGTGGCGTATCTCATTTTTCTTTTTGTTATTTTTATTAAAGACCCACTAATGCATTCTAGAGTCCCACAGATTTTAGGATAATATTTTATCAGTCAAAGTTTTTCTTTTCTTTTCTTTTGGTGAGTTTTGCTTTGCCAAGCAACTTCAATTTGCCTTGTATAGAGTACAACCAGCTAAAGTTAAATTAGCGGTGGGAGTAGGGTGAAGCCATCCAAATCTTTATTTTCCGTCTTTATTATTTCAATTTTATAATAATATATTTATTAAATTTATTAAAATATAAAAATTAGTATAACTAATAAAATGCTTACATATTCTTCCACTTTTTAATTAAATGTGTAATAAATTTTATTTTTTTCATTTTTTACATCTCTGTTAATTCTTAAATATTTTTCTTATTTTAAAATTTTATACTAAAAATATGCAAGAGTGAATATAATTAATAAAAGGTTCACATATCTTCTTACTTAATTAAGTAGCTAATAAAATTTTTTTTTCACTTTTCTCAAATACATATTCATATTACTTCTATTTAGCCATAAAAAGTTGAAGGCATTAAACAATATAGTTGGAAAGAGTATATTTTTAATCTTAAATGTTCATTAAAATAAAACAACTATTCTGATATCGATGGCTAGATTTATTTTCAAAGCTAAAATTTTTAAAAACAATTATACAAATAAAATAACAATGCAATCGACCTACCCAATTATAAATAACGTTAATAATTTTAGTAAATGTTGTTCCAATAAAAATAAGTTTTTCATAGTTAAAATTAAGGAAATCTTATTTAAGAATAATAATGTCTCAATAAAGATTAAATAAATTAGTTATATCATCAATTGATAAAGAAGGATTAAAAGAATTTGATTATAAAATTTTAATTAAAAAATTTACATTTAAAAAATAAATTATGATAAAATAATTTCATAAATTTTAATTAAAATATTATTTTAATATTTAACTGTACACCACTATATCTATTGAGTCGCACTCTTGGGTTGAATAGAAAAAACAAAAAAGAAAGAGTAAATTAGTAATTTTGTCTCTAAAAGATTCGGGTGTCATCAGTTTAGTTCTCTAATAATTTTTGACATCAAAATAATCCTTGAATGTCATTTTTGACATCAAAGTAATCCTTGAATGTCATTTTTAATATCAAAATAATTATCGAATGTTAATTTTTAACATTAAATTGGTCCTCTAAAAATGTATTGAGAAACATTTTATGACTATTTTGATATTAAAATTATTGAAGGACTAAACTGATAATACCCAAATCTTTCAAAAACGAAATTGTTAGTTTACTTAAAAGAAAAAAAAGGAATTACGGTCCTTCCTTGAACCTTAAGAAAAGTTCTTTGGTGTGGGTTCTAATAATAGGCTTTTGAGAAAATATTTTTAGATTTGGTAATTTAGCCTTTATTTTATTAATATTGTATGATCAAATACCAGATATCAATATGATATACTAAGATAATGTACCAAGTTAAGGACAGATTAATGAAAAATGTGAGTTAGGCCTAACAGACTCGTGAATTGAATCGTTATTTTATAACAATATTTTAAAATTGATTGGAGTGTCTTTTATAAATAAATAAACGGGATTTTTGTGTAAAATTTTATAATAGCTGAAAATTTTATGTAATAAATTTAAAAGTCATGAGTAAAAATAATTTTCATTTTACTCAAAATGATTTTCATTTTACTCAAAATGATTTCCATTAATCTTTTCTCATATTAAGCCACATAATTTTTTTACTGGTCTATAAGTATAACCAAAAGTGGAATCAAATTTTTGAAGTTTTTAATAGGGAAAAACAAAATTGATATCGCGCTAGAAGGAGGGCTTGAACCTCCGACCTTGTGGTTAACAGCCACACGCTCTAACCAACTGAGCTATTCCAGCGTTATATGACACCGGTACTATAAATAAATAATACTTCTTAATTTTAAATATAAAATAATTGTGCCACAAAAATTTATGTAATATTTATTGTGAAGTAATAATGTGTGAATTGATTATTTAACTTAATTCACACAACTTTTAAAATCATAGTTTATCTCTCAAAAAAGAAAGCAATGGAAAACGGAAAACGCATTGCAAGAAGAGGGAGAACCGCAGAAGGTAGATGCTTATCGAGAATGTCGAAAAATGTTTTCTGCTTGCTTCCACATAGAACTCCTCCACGCCTGAAATTCCCACTTCTTATGCCTAATTCCTTAACGAAAAGTAGGTATCCCTGTATACCTAATGAAATTTAGAAATTTTTTTAAAAATGATTAAAAATAAACTATAACATCACAAACCACAATCTTGTTAAGCAACATAAAATTTTAAAATTATACAATTTTGTTCAATAAGTAACAACATGAAATTCAAATTTAAATAATAATATTTAATAAATTCAAATCTAAATATTTAATTAACATCATATATATTACATATTTTTTACATATATATTTTATAATTATTTATATACTTACATACTTAAAATTATTAATATATATTTTATATTTTATGTTTTCTAAACTGCATATTTATACTTTTATTTAGTGGGTCCTCTCATGAGAAAATTCCCGCAAATGAACAATGATTTTTTTCATTCCTATGTCAGAGAGAGTAAAGAAGTTCTATCCTAGGAGCACTAACATTGTTTATTTTGAGGGCCTAACGAGTGAAGCTTTCACCCTCCAATCAGAAACGGAGATCTTCAAATTCAATTTTGTACTACACTATGATGCATGCCTTTTGTAAATCCAGCCACATAGTAGAAGAAGATGAAGACCCTTTTGTTGAGATGAAAGCTAAAGCGATTACTGATGCAGCTAACTTCATCATTCTAGTGTACGCATACAGCAATATTGTGGAGAAGTTGCAGCCAAAAATGCAGGAAGTTGGCATGAAGCCAGCCAAATCACATACTTTCCCAATCAGTGCATGTGGGAGGCAAAAGAAGATGAGTGGCATGACTCATAGCAGCACTTCCAAAATTCCAATCTCTGGTTGAATGTGAAGCAAAAGAATAGAAGGATCCCATTGGAGTCCTCAATTAATTATAATCACAAAAAAGTAAAGGAGATGAAGAAGATAAGTGAGACCCCTTAGTAACATAAATTGTTATTGACCTCACAATGTCTTTCCCTCAGTGCCTTAGAACACAATCCATGTAGACATGTAGTCACTAGTAGCAAGAAGCAAGTGCAAAAATTAACCCAAAAAAAAAAACAAGAAAACGTTAACAATCCAAGAAGAAGCAAAGGAGAAAATCAAACAGAGAAATCAAGTTATACATAAAAAATGGTTGCAATAGCAGCAGCAACAGCATCCTCCCATCTGATTTTCCCAAAAGCTTGTTCTCCCTCTCGTCTCTGCCCCTTCCAACTATGCGTCTTTGACTCAAAATCAGTCCTTTCAAGTACAAGCAGTCGGAGAAAGCATGAGGGTGGTGCTAGAGTAGTCAGATGCAAAGTGGGTACGAGATTCAAGCACTGACGAGCTGGTTGCTGAAGCAAGAACAAGCAGGGGTGATTGATGAGGAGCTGACCATTGTGCTCTCCAGCATTTGCTTCCTTGGTGCAGAGAGCCAACATTTCTAACCTCACTGGAGTTCAAGGAAAAAACTTGTTTATGACTGCTTCTGTGTAAACATGTTTCACGTTCACAAATCAAAATGTTGAAAAATGTTCCGTTGCCGGGATTCGAACCCGGGTCTCTCGGGTGAGAGCCGAGTATCCTGACCAACTAGACTACAACGGATGCATGTTAATGTGAAGTAACTAAAGTTATTCGATTTATAAGCAAAGACTCATTTAGCCCCCATTATTAGTTATTGTTTTTGCTTTGCATTTATCAGGTTTTCTCACACTGCTTGAGGTCCAGTGGGAGGACAGGGATCATAGCATCAGAGGAAGAGGATGTGCCAGTAGGCAGTGGAAGAGAGTTTTTCTGGCAACTACATTGTGGTCTTTGACCCTCTTGATGGGTCATCCAACATTGATGCTGCAGTGTCAACTGGGTCCATTTTTGGCATTTATGGCGCCAATGATGAGTGCCTTGCTGACATTGGTGATGACCCCGGCCCACAGTAAGTCTTACGTTGAATGGCTTCTTTCATTTCATCTAATATAAAATTGGTAATGGCTAAGATAAACTTTAGGGCCTTGAAAATTTGGGTCAGTATAGAATGAACAGAATTTCATTGTGGCGCTATAGAAATGTAATCAGAAGCAACTGAGAAAATGGATTGTCAATGGGTTTCACCACTAACTGTATTGTATTGCATATGATAATTTGCAGCTTGACAACGTAGAACAAAGATGCATTGTGAATGTGTGCCAACCCGGAAACAATCTACTTGCAGCTGGCTACTGCATGTATTCTAGCTCTGTAATCTTTGTGCTCACACTTAGAAAAGGAGTATTTGCATTTACATTGGACCCAATGCATGGAGAATTCGTTTTGACTCAGGAGAACCTCCAGATACCTAAAGCAGGGAAAATTTATGGATTCAATGAAGGGAATTATCAGCTGTGGGATGACAAGTTAAAGAAGTACATTGATGATCTCAAGGACCCAGGTCCTAGTGGGAAGCCTTATTCTGCAAGGTACATTGGTAGCTTGGTAGGTGACTTCCACAGGCTGGTGGAAAAGGAACAGATGGCCATCAGAGAATACTTGACATTCAACCAGTGGAAGTAAGTATTGGTAAACTTCATCTGCCTCTAAAGTTTTGCAGTTTTCTTGGTAAATGTCATAATCGATGGGTTTCTTCTGTTTACCTTTCGGTACAGATCCATCAGCGTGTTCCACTATACATTGGGAGCGTAGAGGAGGTGGAGAAGGTGGAAAAATATTTAGCGTAAATGATATGTTAATACAAAGAAAATTAAAATTGTTTATGAAGATTATGCTCAATCGAAACTTCAAAAGCAATAATACACTGAAGTGTTTTTAATGAAAAAGTCTTTTTCACACCATTATCCTTTTTTGGTGCACATCATAAACACTGATTCCAAGGTCTTCAGATTATTTTGGACAAGAATTGTGTATAAAATTTCGTTAGAATCATGTATCAAATCATACCGGCGTACCTAGCCTTCATCAAATCAATATGTCCGCTGAAGGGACTATTTCTGGCTAGAGAAGCATTCATTTCAGTAATTTTGGGACAAACTATGAAAAAAAAAATAAACGTATATTGAATAGTTCCCTTTGTAGACATGCCAGTTCATAAACAAACCCAAAACTCCCATCAAAAGAAAACCATAGAAAATTATTTGGCATGGAAAAGTCATTCTATCTATGGTGCTGAGGTAGCATTCATGGCAGAAGGCATCCGTATGATGTTTTGTAAATTGCACCAAGTAGGGCCCTGATACTGGACCAAGGGTCACATCTTGGCAAACACCAAAGAAATTCTTATGGGTTGCTTATCTCCGGCAATTGTGTTGTGAATTGTGATTAGCCAAGGTCACATCAACCAGACTAAAAGGAGAACAAGAAGCTAATCCTGCAGTGTTTACGCCTAGCATCTCTTCATCTTACTCTAGGTGAAAAATTAATCTCATTTCACATACGGCTTATCTGCAGTCAAAAATAATGACCGCTAGCACCAAGGGGAAGATGTGCCTGATGTCGATCCTAATCATGATCTGTCAACATTAAAATTGCTGCATTAGAAGTTGGATCCATCATCCATATTTAGTATGAATAGACCTGAAAAAGTTTCACCTTGTTGACAATTTCACTTTAATATTCTCAGATGTACTGCCCAAGTTATACTGATGAAAAGATAATAATGTGGAAAAGTTAGCATACTCTCGATTCCAATATAGTTAGTCCATTCTGGTTCTACGCTTGAAAACGAGAAAATAGATACACAACTTTGACCACATAGCCAAAGCCTTTTCAACAGAATGCTTCACTATACCATCCCAACATCAAACCGATTGTTCAACACAGCTCAAACATAAGAATAACATCAGTTTTTACGAGCCAGATAACAAATTACTAGCTGCTGGCTATTGTATGAATTGGAACTCAGTGATTTTGAAGTCATCAATATCATATGGTACGGGTGTTTGCACTTGCATTGGATACGACGCATATGGTGGTTGTCAAATGAAAACATACTTATTCAATGGCGGTAATTTTGATTTATAACAAAGGAGAGAATAAGTCGAAGAATAACTGGTTCACCAAACTAGTACAAAAGCAAGCCCGATTCTGGCTATTAATTGGACTGCCTTGCAAGTTGGGATTGAAATTCATAGATATGATAGAGACCATATTATCAAGCCTTATTCTCTGTTGCTTAGGCCGAAGAACTTGACAACCATGAGCTACATAACGGAACAAGCCCAGGAGAAAGCGACAGGTTCCCCATAAAATTGTTAACATCAAACAAGTCAGTTATGATCTTCTATCCAATAATTTTCTACAGATGGAGTACAAAACAGTCCTATAAGGAGCGAATGAGGCTACAAATTTGCTCTTAAGTATATTACCAGGAAAAAAATAAAAATAATAAAATAATAAATAATAAAAATAAAACAAGCACTAACTGATTAGGTAGAAGAAACATTATCTTCATGATTCAGATAAAACATGACCAAGGATTTAGAATAACATTTACGATCATGTTTTTCTGCAACTGTCCAAACACACAAGAATTGCAGATTCTGAATTCATGAAATTACAGTAATCAACTTTCTCACAAATAGCTTCCTGGCATGTTTAGTCTCTCCCTCACCTCTTTCCCATGCAAGTTTAGCTGTTTCACAACACTTGAACCAGAAAGAATATTGCTCAAAGTAATAGAGTTAAATACTAGGTTGTTGCTATGTTTAACTTCTAAATAAGTCAACTAAAAATTAATCTTTTTAACAAGGTTTCAAATCTCGACCCGCATCTTCTGATGTGGTCGCGATATCTCTGTTCTAGCGGCCACCTCAATTGCAACACTCTACAATTATATACGGTATCAGCCCACATCAACCCGCAATGTGAATGCGACCGCAATTTAAAACCTTATTTTTTAATAAACCAAAACAAGGGAGATAGCTATCTACAATCACTAAAAGATTGATCATTTTAGCTTGCCCCGGTGACCAAATAGGCTAATAGGCCAAGGAATAAATGAATGGTGTTAACATCCTAAATCAAGTGCAACTGCAGAGTACCATTCTTTGCAACAATAAACATAAGCATCTCCTGCAGCAAGCATGTCAGCCTGAGTCATTCTTCATATTGTCACTTTTATAATTCTCCTGATCTAAAGAGTGCTGGCGGTTTTTCACTGAAGGCATAATATAGCATCAGTTAATATTGTTAGATCTTTAAAGAGAATTGATTGAAAAAATTATATAGAACAATTGAAGAATAAATTTACCAGGGCTTAAAATTGTTATGCATTTTGTGACAGATTTCACTGCAGTCAGACAATCAGGGCCTGCAAAAGTGAAAGCTTCTCGGTAAATTGTGGTTGAGATCAAAAGTATGAAGATACAAAATATGTGTCATTACCTTGTATATTCATGTCTTTCTCAGATAGAACGTCTGCCACAGTTGATGGTAATTCAGATAACACTTGATTAGCCTCGCATTCATGAGATGACCTGTTTAAGTAATGAAAAAAATGTCATATAGAAGCGTTGGACTAATAATAAAGAGGGACTTGCAGCATTGAACAGAAACAATACCCTGAAGCATTATCCTTGGAATGACTTGACGCTGGATGGTAAGAAAAATCAATGCCTTCACAAGGAAGTTCTAGATCACTTAACATTTCAGTGAAGGAGAAGTCCATTCCAAAGGCATCTAAGTTAGGAAAATCAATGTCAAATATGTCAACTTCCTTGTCAGACTCAGATGTAGAAACCTCATTAGGCAATGATTTTTCCAAGCTCTCAGGCATATCAGAGGCATCAAAGTCCAACCTGCTTCTTACATGATCCCTCTTACTTACCTTGTCTGAGTCTGTCATGACAGGAGAAATGCAATGACTCCTCTCTATATAAGCCATCTGTTTTGCAGGGCTGACCATAACTCTCTTGGTTGAAATTACAGTGTAACAAGTGGGTGTAGCCTCCCCGTTGCAAGTTGCAACTGAAGAAATCTCAGGAGGGGATATATATGTATCACTGTGAGAGGACTTTGTTCTGGGAGGTGTCTTTGGAACTGGTGAACTGCTCGGAATAGGAAGTGAAGGCTGATTAAATAAGCATTTAGCAACACTGGATCCTTGAACCTGTGACCCACTGGGTATGCAGTTCTCTGGTGACGATTGAGATGCAGAAGAGGGCTGAGCAACTACGTGATTATTGACAGCATTATTTGATTGTGACAGTGTGTTTTGACCTGACAATGAGGATAGAGCAAAATGTATTTGATGATTTAATGAGAGATCAGCAGATATTTATCAGATGCACAAGTTAGGAGATAACTATACCTTGGGCAGGAATTTTCTTGATGGATGATCTACCACGAGATTTCTTTGCAGCTGAAGGGGCATCCACCCCTTTAGTATCCTTTCTCTTTCTGTCAGATACATTCATCATGGGTGTTGAGAAGTTTCCAGTCTCCGCATTGGTGTTGATAGACTGAGGCAGCGAGTGTATATTCAATGCATTTTGCATAGTAGTAGGAACACCTAATCACAAAGCAGTGAAGATCACAACAAAGCAAGTCAATATGTCATTCAAACGACCTGAAAAATTAAAGAACAAAGTTACCTTTCAATTGAAACGTAAACCTAAAAGGTGGCTTTAATACATTAGGATGAACTCCATAAGTAACCCAGAAAGCAATTGATAACCATTCTTAGCTTACTCATGTCGAAGACAACACTGACAAACTGTAACTAAATAAAAGGTGAAGGAAACATAATTTACTGATTACAGCACGACAAAATAAATCAGAGTTCTGCACTCTCCTGGATTTTTGATATCTATAAGTCCCCCTTAGTCCATTCAGAACCAAAATCTGGGGAAGGAACCCCAAATACACCTTCTAATATGGGTTTTCTTTAACAGTCGTTTACAAATCAAGCATAAATAAAAAGACAAAATTTAACCAACTCATCATACAAACAAGGAGGTTTCTCTGTACCTTTCTTCTTTGTAAAAATACAATTATCTTTTTACAATTAATGGCCAATATTTCAATTAACTGAATCATAATTATTTTATTTATACTTTAATATTTATATTTTAACCAACTAAGACACATTATTAAATATTAGCTACTAATTATTAAGAATAACAGTAAAGGATACCAAAAAATGACCTAGAAACATTATTCCCCAAAATCCAAGACCTTCATTTGCTCATGTTTAGGACAAATTAAAACAAGAACATCCAACGATCACCCAGAATTGACTATTGATTAATCAGGGACAAAAGGATTGTACCCGGAGGAGATTTGTTACTAAATTTTGGTTGAGGAACCATCGAAACAGCAGATTTTGCAGCAGGTGCTGGGAGGTTCGGTGCAGGGAGGTTTCGACTAGCATTGTAAGTGTTCATAACATTCTGCATACCCTGCAACAGCATCTGAACCCGGTTTTTCTCTTGTTCCACAAGGACCCTTTCCTGATCCAACATCACCTTCTGCTCCTTCAAGCATATATACTCATCCAGCATCTCACCCAAACTCAATAAACTCTTGGGTGCCTAAAAAAAGCCAAAACCGAAAATAAAAATCCAAAATTTACCACAAAAAATCACGACCCACATGCGAAAATCTGCAGAACAACGGAAAAAAACCAAAAGGGGTGGCGAAAAAAGGCAAATGGGTCGCACGCATACCTCGTGAATGGGAGATTTGACGATGAGGGAGGAAGCTTCGTTTCTGAACACGGAGCGCGTTTCGGAGTAGTTGTTGTCGCACAGGTACCTGTCGACGATGAAGGCGATCTGGATAGGGGTAACCTTGCCCTTTCCGAAAGCCTCTGGTTTTCTGGGTTTGGATTGCTTCCCCATCGCTTGCAATTTGTCAACGTTGTGATGAGAATGAGAGTTCGGAGAGTCATTGGTTTATGGGGTAGAAATGGAGGGGAAGGGAAGTGGATGCTTCGGAACGCGGGAATTTTTTCAAATTTCTCTGCCGTTTTGGCGGTGAACGGCAAAAGGAACAACAATTACCGCGGGTTCACTTTCAAATTTCAATTCGAGGTTAAAACTAAAAAACCACACTTGTAAAAAGTAAAACTCGAACCATTTTCATTTTGAGTAAAAAAAAAAAAGCTCTTAAACGATAATTAAGTATTTAATTAATTTAATTAATAATTTATATACAATTAATTAATAATTTATGTTCATTTTTTATACTTAATACTTGATTAATCGTATATAAATTATTAATTAAATTAATTAAATATTTTGTTAATTTTAAAAAAAAAACAAATTGTCCATTTTATGCACAAGCCACACTTAGGGGTCACTTTCCTAAAAAGTTTTTGGTATGGTTACTCGAGCCATTCAAATTTTACAATTACAGATAAAACTTAAAAATAAGAAAAGATGAAAAATCTCCATATATTTAAAAATAATAATAAAAGTGAAAATATTTTAAGACAAATATAGAGAAATTTTAAGTAATTGGTTTAAAAAATGGCAATAAATATTTTCAAAATTAGTTAAAATTTTTAAATACTTTATCATATTTTTAAACTATTTTTTATTAATAATATTCAAAAAAATACTTTGAATTTTAAAAATAATGATGATCAATTAATTATTAAATTAATTTAATTAATAAGTAAAGAAGGATAATTGGAATTTTCCAAGGGTTGGATGAAGCTGTAAACAATTGGTTTTCCTTGCGAATTTGCATTAAAGAAAAAGTCGCAAGTATGTGAGATAAGTATTTATATTTTTCTGCAAATTTAGTTGGATTAAGGCTTTGTTTGGATTATGAGAGAAATAGAGTGGAAAGAAATAAAGTTGAAAGAAATAAGGAAAAAAGAAATAGAGTTGAAAATGAGTAAATTTTAAAGTTGTTTGGATTATAAGAGAATTAGGAGAGAAATATGAAAGAAAAAAAATTAAATTTTGTTGTAAATATATATTTTCTCCTATTTATTTATTTATAAAATAATAAAAAAAGGTATATTAGTCAAATTCTCATCTCTACCCATTTCTTATCATTTCTTCTCACTTTTAGAGAGAAATGAAAAAGTTGTGGGACTCACCATTTTTTTTATTTTTTCTCTATTTCTCCTCTAACCAAACAAGAGAACTTATTTATTTCTCTTCTATTTATCTCTTCTCTAATTCTCTCTTATTTATTTCTCTCATACCAAACAAAGACTAAGTGTGTGTTTAAATTAAATTTTGTAAATTTAATTTTGCACTAACTTAATTTGACAAACTTTATTTTACCTAAAAATAAGTTTGTAGTAATGTGACTTATGTTTGAAAAATGTTATCAGATAATTAATTTCGATATTTATCAGAAAAATTTTATCAAAAAATTATTTTCAAATGCTTAATTACCAAAATAGATATTTAGAGCATGTGTTAGGAAAGATTAATTCTTTCTCATAACAATTTTTTTAATAAAAAGTTGTCTTATCAAAAATTTATCTTGTTTGTTTAAAGTGTGTAAAATTGATTATAAGTTTAGATTATTTTTCTATAACTAAAAACAAATTTTTTAAAAAAACTGTTATTTTAAACTTTTAATTATTTAATTTCATATTATTTCAAAAGTTTTAAGAGATAAATACCTATTTTTCCTCAATTAAATAACTTTTTTTATCATTTCATACATCTTTTGGTAATTTAATACATAAAAGTGATTTTTTTATACAATCTAAACAAAACTCGTTATCATAAAATTGATTATGAATTAAAATATTTAAACATAAATTATTTTTCTCATAATTGATTTTCTTAAAAATTAATTATATATATAATTAATTTTTCACATAATTTTTTTTTACAACTAATGGAAACAACTTACAATAAATAAATAAAGTAATTGAGTCGTGTCTTATGGGTTAACAATCATATAAAAGTATTTAGCAAGTAAATTAAAATAATAATAATAAATAATTTGAAAGACTTCTTTTGATGGAAGAACCAAACACAGAGCAGGGCATTGAAGAATGGGCAAATCCAAATCTTGACAAGGACGCAAATCCAAGTTCTTTTATTTTTAAAATTACTAATATTTTAAAATTAGAGTAATGATACTTACATAAAAAAAAATTTCACAAAATCTTTACAAAAACCTATATAAGCTATTAAATCAAGTCAAAGAAAGTTATAGTGAGACTTAGACTTAATCCAATGACTTATATGAGCTTTTGTAAGAGTTTTGTAAGAAAGTTTTTTATGCAAGTATCATTATTCTTAAAATTATTTACAAAAGATATATATTTTTCAAGTCAAAAGTCACTTTTTTGGAAAAAATAATAATATTCATAAATTATTCAAAATGACATTTTAATAAGAACAAAAAATATATAAGTAAGTAGTTGTCTCGATGAAAGAGACTTTTCAATAATGTAAAAAAATATTTTTTGTCTTTTAATTTTAAATTTAATTTAATTTTTGTCTTATATTTATATTTTGTTTCATTTTATTCAAAATCAAAACTCAATAATTAATCTCAACCATTATATTTGTAAGTTTTTAAAAAAATTGATACAAAAATAAATCTCAAAATAAAATTCATGGGCGAAAAGGAAAATTTTGTTTTTGCAAAATTTTATGCATCATTATCTATTAACAAGAAACTTGGCACCCTTTTTTTCTTTATTTTAGTGAGTTGAAATTTAGACGATTGAATTGTTTGAAGTCTTAACTGTACTGCTATTGGATCTTTTATGAAAAATATAGCCATTCATAATATTCTACTATTTCAAGGGAAAGTATTTCTCTATATAATTTTAATGCATCATTTTGAATTGTGCAAACTGGTATTAAAATTTTATTTTAAAGCAATCATAATTATATAGTTTTCAAACTCTAAAAGATTGTTAATTTTTTCCTTGTGTCAAGGGCAACCATAAAAGAAGACGCATGTTTAGTTTTCATGTTTTGTCTAAAATAATAACTTGTTATTCTTAATAATACGTTGTGGTTGATGATTTATATTAAGTTTAATTTCTATCTACTATCAGTGTAAAGTTTTTTTTACACTGTCATTCAATCATGTGTTGTCAAATCAATAAAAGAATTAACTATCACAATAACTATTAAAAAAGTCTAACTATTTTAATGATTTGACAACATATAATTAGATGACAGTGTAAAAATAACTTGTTATTCTTAATAATACGTTATGGTTGATGATTTATATTTTAATATAATTAATAGCATAGTCATTGTGTTATATTAAGATTTAAGTTCATCTACTATTTTATACTGTTTATTTTAAACAAATTGACTTTAGATATTAAAAAATCACTAGACCTTAAAATTGTTTATCACTAATTATATCTAATTATATATCATAAGACCATAAAATTGTTTTTTTATAAAATAATTCAATATAATTTTGAGTAACCAAGTATAATTACTTCTAATGTACAAATATTGAAATTCAAAACGAAAATGGTGAATTAAATTTATTAGAGAAAAAAATATCATTTTTTATCCTTTAAACTTTATATATGAAGGAAGTAATTAACATCAATGTTAGACTTGTAAAAAGTGTAATTTTTATATATTTAACAGTTGAATTATAATCATTCATTATATTAATCATTTCAGTCAAAATTTTAAATAATTAAACATCAATAAAAAAGTAATCAAATAATTCTTATTTATATATATTTAAAAAGTACATAATACATTAATCTTAATAAATATCAATAAAATAAAAAACAATATGATTTACATGAATAGAACTTTGAATTCAACCGTAGATTTTGTCATAAAAAATCATTCAATAAGATACAATTCAATGGTAACATATACATTTCAATTATATGAATATATAAATTATTTGATTATATTTTTATTAATATTTTTTTAAAATTTTGCCAAAAAAATATCAACATCATTAATAATTATAATTTCATTGTTGAATAAATAAAAATTACATTTTATAAACAAAATTATTAAATTTCATAAGTGCGTCAAATTCTTTTACTTATTGTTAAGGGATTTTGGACTCATTTGAAATCCCTCACAGATCAAGAACCGTGACAAGAATTATCTTTTCCACTATCTGTCCCATATTTTGCAAAAAAACAAAACAAAACAAAACAAAAAACTTTGAAAAAACATAATCCTTATTTTGTCTATAAATATTATTCCTAATTCCTTGCCACATCTATCCTTATTCTATAAGATATATGGTACTTATAGTGTTTCACTGTTCTTTATGATTTATCAATTATGTTTCTTACAAAGAAAAATGTTTGAGTATCTGAATGATCCTCAACAATAAAGAACATTATTATGGATATTTTTTAAATGGTTTGCGTCGTTAATGTATTGGCACACATAACTCCAAAAAAATAAGGGATTAACAACCCATCATTTATGAAAAATGGCACTTTGAAGAACTTTCAAAGTTACATCAATTTGTATACTACCCTACCCTTACTACTAGGGTTGGAAACATGGCGCAAAGAAGCTTTCAACGAAGATCTTGATGGATTCTTAAGGTAAGAATGCAAAGTTTATTTTTCTAATAGCTTTCTACTACCCTTATTATTAGGGTTAGAAATAAGTAAAATTAGCTCTTCATAATAGTTTGGTTAATTAATAACTCAATAAATTAATTTTTTTAATTCATTTGTTAAATGAGTCGTGTTTAAAGTTTTATATGTTTGACTCATTAATTTATAATATATATTTATAATCATTTTTTTGATAAATAATAATAATAATAATAATAATTTAATTTAATATAAATATTAACATTTGATTTTATTTTTTATTTGATTAAATTATTTTTCAACTAAATATATGTAAAAAAAGACAAATTTTATTGCGTTACAAATTTGAGTCTAACTTATTGAGTATAAGAAATTAAATTTATACAAGATTTAATATTAATTTATTAAATTCGAGTAACTGATTAAGTTAAAGTGAGTCATGCTTAAACTAATAAATTAAATTAAATTTATTATTGAGTTTAATTTTTTATTAAATCAAGTTTAAATTAGACTTAACTCATGGATCAACTTCACTCATTTATAATCCGACATATCACCTCTCTTCTCTCTTCCTCCATTATTCAAATTCTTTTTCTGTAAGCATATATTTAAGTTGTTTAATCAAAATTCTCAAAATTTTGAAAGTAAATCATATTTCATGAATATGATATCTCTCTAGCGTGACATATAGAATATACGTAACAAAGATAGAGTTTTAAATCGTACTATTTATGCTTTCCGGGTAACACTTTTTTTTTGTTGGTAATAATGCTATATTCTTTTAATAACTTTTCATAACATTTTTTTAATTATTTAAAATAAAAAATACTAAATGAAAAAATATTTAATATTCTAAAAACTTAGATAATATTTAATATTTTTTTATTTAAGTAATAAAAAATAGAGAAAAATCAATACTGGGTCGATATCCGCTTTGGTAGAAGATGAAAGGGGGGCTTCTTCTGCTATGGAATCCTTCCCTTCACTCTCTCTCTCCACCTTCTCTTCCTTCTCTCTCCTTCACACTCCACCAAACCACACGCTTCAAGCCACCAATTTCCGCAGCTCTGGAATCCACAGGTACCCAAGAGCTCACAGCTAGAGAGAGAAGGCGTCTCAAAAACGAGAGAAGAGAGAGCAAAAGCACCACCAATTGGAGACAAGAGGTGGAAGAAAGGCTCATCAAGAAGCCCAAGAAGCAGAAAACTTCTTGGACCGATGAGCTCAACCTCGACAACCTCGCCAAATTGGGTCCCCAATGGTGGGTCGTTCGTGTCTCACGTGTCAAGGGTCAGTACACTGCTGAGCTACTAGCTCGCTCACTGGCTAGAAACTTCCCCGACATTGAGTTTAAGGTTGTTTTCATGTTTATCACCGAAATTATTGTTTTGGGTTCTCAGTTTTATAGCAAATTCGACTGCTTTTATGAAAATTGCTTATAGTCTCTGTCTTTGTTTGAATGAAGTTTATAGAGAATGGTTGTGTTAATGGGAATTTATGGCTAATTTGTTTTTTCTGTCTAACTGAAGAAAGTTGTTATCTTTGGAGGGAATTCCTTTTCTATAATCAATTCCAAACAACCCCACCAGCTGATGAGATGAGAAAACAAAATATACTGTGCAATGAATGACAAATGATGTTTCATATAGTGTTTTTTTTTCCCCAATGTGATAGTGTTTGGTTTCAGGTATATGCTCCAGCTGTGCAAGTGAAAAGGAGATTAAAGAATGGTACCTACTCGATTAAACCAAAGCCCTTGTTCCCAGGTTGTATTTTTTTGAGATGTGTACTGAACAAAGAACTGCATGACTTTATAAGAGAGTTTGATGGTATTGGAGGCTTCATTGGTTCTAAGGTTGGAAACACGTAAGTGTCTGGTGTTTGTGTTTAACGTACAGCTACTTAACTGCAGTTATATCAAGGCAAATCAAACAGTCAATATCTTTTGCCATTTAGAATTTTGTTGCCTTATTGCTGTAAAACACTTTATGGATAGTTGAATCTTGTGCAAAGCAAGAAGCATAAAGATAGTTGAGAAGTTGAAGATATGCTTTAATTGATTGGTTATAATAAAGAGCTCTGACCACAATCTAGAAAACTATTTCAGACAAGTAATCATCTGAATGATACTTTCTAGACTGAATTGAAAGTGTTGTAGATATACTTTCTTTGAGGAGGATACAAATTACAAAATAGGATACTGGATTAAGTTATGATGAAATGAGTTACTACTTCGTAACTGTATTTGCTAAGTTTTCAGATGAGTGGTTTTTTTAGCTTTCATATACATGTAACTATTGATTTCAAATCTCAAAAACATATTATACCTAATATCTGTAATGCATATTTTCCCCTAACTTAGCCTAACTGGAAACTCTCAAATCGTTTCACTTTTGCAGAAAGAAGCAGATTAACAAACCAAGGCCAGTATCTGTCGATGATATGGAAGCAGTCTTCAGACAGGCTAAAGAAGAACAACAAAAAACTGACCAAGCATTTGAGGAAGAAGAGAAAAATGCAGTATTGACCTCTGGGATTCCCAATACAGAGTTAGAACCAGATGATGTTTCAAAATCTATTGTTGATTCTAAGCCTAAAAGGCGATCCAGAAGAACTTCTGACCAGCTCACAGTCACAGATGCTTCATCTGCTCGAAGAAAGTATAAGCTCCTTGTTCCAGGTTCAACTGTTCAATTTGTATCTGGAACATTTTCAGGGTTTGCAGGCACCCTTAAAAAGCTGAATCGCAAAACCAAAATGGTGAGTTACTTCCTTAACAAGAATAAATTGACAAAATATTTTTATTAAAAAAAAAGGAAAGAAAGAAAAAAGACATAAACAAGTTTATGTGATGAAAAGTACTGGACTGCCAATATGTAATTTTAAATGGCTGTGAAGGCTGTAAATAATGTGTGAATTAGTGGGGCAAGAAATGCCTTAGTAACCTGAGTTTTTTATTTTATTTTTCTTCTTTCTGTGTATTGACTCAGTTAACCTTCTTCATGCAGGCCACTGTGGTTTTTACTCTATTCGGGAAAGAGAACATAGTAGACATAGATGTCGGTGAAATTGCTCCAGAGACAAACTGATGCCTGCAGGTTCTCTCCCTATATTATTATGAAATGGTATGCTTCACAACTTGTATTCTCTTATCTCTTAGTGTATTATGTGATTGTTATAATCTTTTTTTGTAATTAAAATTCAGTGGCATTGTCTAAATAGTAAGGACTGTCATGATCTTTAGGCTAAATGCACATGGGAGTGTATGGATGTGAGGCAATGGATATTTAGTGAATGATTGTGCATATAATTTAGGGAATGATGCACATAACCCCTTCAAGTTTGGACCTTTGGCAAATAGACTGTCATGTTTCAATCTCGGAAATTTATTGCCAGAAGTTTTGCATTAATTCTATCATTAAAGGAGTTTGACTATCACAATAACTACCTAGGAAGTCAAACTTTTTTAATTATGTGCCAACACATCATTGGACAATAGTGTAAAAACACTTTACGTTGCAGACTTTGCAGTGAATCAAATTTTAACTCATTCTCAAATGTATGAAAATCATCTCCATTTCATGCATCATTTTAAACTGCTATTTTGTCAAATAAACTAGAATCAAAATTTTGATTGCTAGAAGTTATCTCCAAAGGTTTCTGTGGATGTGGAGGACAGTGTTAATTTCTACATCATTACGGTGTAATGAAAGAGAAGAAAACATTAAAATATGATATGACATTTATGTTCACTATGACATTATCAATGTTTTGAAAATTGGACTAGTTATTGAATTGAAAAGGAAAATGGTTCATGATTTAGTGTTTCGACCTCTTAATTTTCATAAGTATATATTTTAATAAATATATTTAACAAATTTATTAAAAATTAACACCTTGTAATATGATAAATGTTTGAAATATTGGAAATTCTAAAAATAATCTGTAAACTATAGGAAGTACTGAAAATAGCGGATATATATTTAATAAATTCATAATTTATAGATGTGTAAATTTTAAGAATACAATTTTTAAATTTTGATTATTTGTATATGACAATTACTTTGAATTTTGAAACTTCTTTTACTCACGTTTTCCCCCAATTTATGTGTATTTTATTTCTAAGTGATAAGTGAAATGTTCTTGTTTTCAATTTCAAAATATGCATTTTTTTTATTATTCGTAGACATTGAAGTATAATAAATATATTAGAATGAAGCCATTGTCCCACTGATTTTCTCAGCGTGTAATTACTAAGTTGCACTTTGAAAACTGTGTTCTATTCCCAGGTTGGCATTTTTGGGCTAAAGCTTCCTTTACCAGGCACTGTGGTTATAAGATGTGAACTGAACCATATCAAAAGCCGGTTCCTGGTTTTCAACTGGTCAAACTGGTCCGGTCTGGTCTGGTTCTTAGAATGCATGCATTACAATCTTCATCTATTGATGCTCAATGATGGCGTTTATGGTCAGCATGTAACTGTCAAATCATCCGATTTTTGAAATCAATGCTGATTTTCTCCAATGGCTTTCCATTCATGAAAGGGAAAGTTATTTTTCTGGATGAAGTTTTCAAGCAAACTATTCAAAACTTTTGTGTATTTTTCTAAACTGAATTTTCATTTATTTTGCTCCTTTGGAAATATAACTTATGTTGGTTGATTATGTAACTATCTATAATATAAGTTCTACGAAGTGTCTGATTACCATTTGGAATTAGTAGAGCTGGGTATAATAGGCTGAAAATTTTGAAAGCAATATTTATAAAGTGCTGTTGGCTAACTGTGCTGTAGGATAGGATGGCTGTATAATTACACATTGTAAAGGTGATATTGAGAATTCTGCATGAATTAGTAAGTGGTGTATAAAAGAAATGTGTAAGCATATCTGAACACAGTGAAATGAAGAACAAAGAAAGTAAGAATGTTTTCTGTTTGAATAGATTTGATCGAACTATTCATAGTAAAAGCTTAATCAATTAAATGAAACCTCTGGAGTAGGCTTAATCTTTAACATGCACCCCCTCACATTATAAGGTTTTTGGGATTAAAATGAGGACAAAAACAGGTCCACCACTTCCTTATATTGAAATTTAATGTGGTTATGACAGCTTCGGCATCATGCCAAGAAACAAATCATCCGAAAGCTTGAACTGTTAAAACTTAAAAGTGAATATTCAAGAATCAAGAGTACATTCTATCTTTAACAAGATGACAGGTAAATCTAAAAGCCACATCACAGTTTTACAATTGTTGGTAACATGCCGTAATCTTTAAATTTGTTCAACTTGTCCCTTTTATGACGCTAGATTCATTTTTATTAGATTTGTTTATGCTATCTGAATCATGAGGGAAGCTCAGCTTTAGGTTGAAGAAGCCCCGTATTTAAAAGCTGGTTTTTATTATTGTTGTCATCATCATTCTGTGTTACTTTTTATCTTGTTGGGTTTAACGGTAATAAAGTTCATTGGAGTTGTGACCCAAAAAGAAGGAAAAGAAAGTTTTATTGAAGCTTTTTATTCATCTGGTAAGCAATACTAGTCTTTCTGGAATGCTTTTAAAGCCGGCAGGCAGGGGAAGCAGTGGCCACTGGCTTCCACTAGGACACAGCTAGTTTAGTGGTCCTACTTCTCAAGTGTTAAGAGCTTTGGCCTTCGGGGTAAATCCCTGTTGTTTGGTTCTGAACTTTATCCTATAGAAATGAAACACAATGCTAACAAAGCACTGCGAAAGCGAAATAACGGAAGGAATAGGGTCAAGTGAGCCAACTCTCTTGGCAACCAGTTGTGTGGTTGTGACCTTTCGGCCATTTGCAATTACACTTTTTTTTTTGGGGGGGTAAGACCATGAGTTATTTTTACACATTTTTGGTGTGAAATTAATCATGGCTTAAGTGTCGGCTTTACGTAGGTCACAATATGATTTTAGTAGGATTCGAACTCTTGCAATGCAGGTAAAATTTGTTCACACACATCTAACTGTTTGCTTTGACAATAGAAGTAGTAGATGTGGATAAGATGCTAAAACCAAAGAGGAAGATTATTATACCAAAAGACCAAGAAGTGAGGGAGATTATTTCATTTCAAGCTTTTGAGAATGGTTATCCCTATTTACTATCTTATTTTGTTCTGGTTTCCATTTTAAACAGCCATTATGTTTAATTTTAACTTTTGAATCTAATTGTTAGTAAAGTGGCATTAATTTGATCTTACCTCCTTGGAATCCAAGTTTACGTATTTAAAACCAAATTTTATATATCAAAGATAAATAATTTGACTAAGTAGGGAAATAGATGCTAATAAGATATCCCCTTGATGCACATGAAATTTAATAGTTGCCATTACATTATCTTTCTTTTTACATCCAGCTCAAAAGCGTGGGGAGTTACATAGAAAAGCATACCTGCAAATAAACCTCTTTTAGAAAGGGTATACGGAGGAATTTTCATTTGACCAAATCAGGCCATTCCTTAGGGGGGCTCAATCATAAGGCTAACACCTAACGGAGAAGAACTGAAAACTAGTAAACAAGAGTCTTTTGACTCTAGTATATTTTTCAATGTGTTGTCTTGAACCCTTAACATTCTCTTGAATAAAGATTCTCTTCACCAATCCACATGGACTATGCTATATGGGAGTGAACTTCTATCATTTAAATCATCATCGCTGGTGGTCCATTACTATTATTTATATTTGTGGCCTTATTAATCTAGCTTGCGTAATTTCATAAGATTCAACATGCTCTGTAGGCTTCCTTAAACTCTTAAGGCTGTTAATTTATCATGAGATGTGATATTTATCTTGATTCTTATGGTGATGTATAATAATGTTTTCCGTGACTCCATAAGCCCCCCCCCCCCCAAAGAAAAAAATGATCTTCATGTGATTTCAACATTCTATGTTATTCCTTATGTGTGCTAATAAGAAAGTAAGAAGAAATTATTATTTGAGAGAGAGAGAGAGAAGAGAGATGATGTTAATGTTCTACCTACGTGCAATCTAACTTAGGTCGGCCATATATATAATTAACATAAACATGCTAACCAACATGACATGAAATTGACGTAAAAACAAATAGGAACAAAGTGACTTAAAGTTTAAACAAACTATATAGTATTCTTACCTTAAAAGGAAAAAAAAAATTAAAACATAGCATCCCTTCATTAAAAGTGACATCTTACTCAAAAAAAAAAAAAGTTTTAATCAAATGCTATGAGATGTGAAATTATGATTCTTAAAATATGCGTAACTAATATTACTCATAAAAATCTTACTACTAATTAATAGTATATTTTTTCTCTACTAATGTGGCATTGAATGTTATCTTAGGAGGGTCGGCAGGAATATTCCATCCAGTTCACGAATCACACCACTTCAATTTGATTGCAATTCAGATTATTCAGTACATTTTTTTTAGATACCATTCATTGACATTATGCTGCAATACACAAAGTCCAGGCCCTACATACCCAAAACATGCTCATTGCTTTCATTTGACATTAATTGCAAACACGTGTCAACACCAACACCCTGTTTGGTTGAGACCATACCTGCAAGGACTTGAAGACAGAGAAAACAAAAGTTAGAGTGATATCTTGGGTAAATTTTAGTTTTAGGCATGGTTTAAAAAGTGATATTTTCAGTAATGTGGTTTAAAAAGTAATATTTATCCTTTGTGGTTTCCCCTCTTATTACGTAATCATCTTGTTATTTTTCTATCCAATTTTAAACGAAAAACATGTGTTAGAGTAGTAAAAATACTACATAAAACAACTTGGAAACTTTTATAGAGGATATGAAATATTCTATTACTAAACAAATAAATGAAAAAAATCAAATTCCACATTAAGAAAAAGATGAATAAATAAATAAATTATTAATAATTTTCTCATGTTATAAATCAACAATGTTTCACTTATAAAAATGAGTGACATGTGCAATCACAATTGAGATTTAACTAGTAACAAATTTTTAAACTCTAACATATGTCTTCCTTTAAAAATTGGATGGAAAAAAAACATATTGAGGTCACGTACTAACAAAGCAAATTACAATACAGTTATTTCGAGTCAAATTATAGGAAGGTAAGCTATAATTTACCATAATAAATTTCCTCTTATTATAAATGAGGATTGAAAACAACAGTTTTAAAGTTCTTAACTTTAAACCTTACATATGATTTTTAAGAATTTAATTCAATATTTTTATTATATAAATTTATATTATCATATAATTACGTATTATTATATTATTAAAATAAGTTGGTTAAATAATAACAACTATTTAAAAGGTGAAATTCTATTAATAATATGATAAAATATGATTAAATGATAATGTAAGTTTTTTTTAATCCAAAGTAACTCAAAATTAAACTAGTTTTTTATCTTTCAAAATTTAATGGAAATTTATTTTAGTGATGTGCATGTACGTAATGATCTTATATTTACTACATCCATGATTATATTATCACAACAAATTTTACAACCAATTTAATTAAAGAGTGTGCCTAAATTGACAAAACAATATATCCAATCCCAAAACCAATAAATAAAAGCTAGATTAATCATACGAAACAATTTTTAGATGCTAAAATTTTGAACTTGAAAAATAAAATACTAAAAATCATCCACCAAACGCTAGAAGAATAGGTAAGTAGTATAATTCCATGTGTCGGGTTAAGGAACAAGACAAGGAAAGCACGCGCAGATTAGTTTTGATGAGCTTCGGCAATGCCAAGTGGGCACGTCGCACCACTCAGTGCACTCACCGCCACTTTCTCCATGTCTAATGCAAACCGAGAAAGTGCCTCGTGGAGTGGAGTGGAGTGGAGGGTATTCATGAGATGAGAGAAAATACATATGGATATGAGCCCCTTTGCAAAGTGGAATTCCAATCTATACACTCTTTTTCTTTCTTGCATTTGGCACTTGTCACCCTCACACAACTTTTCCACATTACCAAGTAAATCAAAAAAATATTTGTCTTTTACCAGAAACAAGGACATGATTATTGATTGATATGAAGCAAATGAGATCCCCTAGATAGAAAAGATAAGTATTGATACCCTATCCCTGTTAAAATTATATTCTATTCATTTTGTTAACATCACTTATGTTTCTCTTATATACACTTTAAACCCTATTCTTGCATCTAAATGAATGACGTATTCTCATAATCTTCCTCTATTGGGAATTCAAATTTTTTTTTTTTTGTGTATATATGTTTTGAGATGTCTTTCAGTGCACAAATTGATAAGTACTACGATGTACATAGGATATGCATCACGATTATTTGCATATACTCAATAAAAAAAACCAATGGTATTTTTAGAAAAATTAAAAATACTGTAACATGCTCAAGGAATTAACTAACAAAGTGAAGTACGAACAATTTAATATATACTTGAATGCTGAAAAGACACCATATATAACATGTATACTCTCATATCATCTGAAGCTAGTTAAAATCAACAAGTCTCTTTTTTCTTTTCCGACTAGAACCCCATGTGTGTATTACATTACATAGAGTGAAAAATTATCAAAGCACTTATAGTTATATACATTAGCCAGCTAGAAAAGGAATGTCTTATGATCTCATGGCATAAAACCAAAAATTAACACATTTACAATCAAGAGAGTGAGCCATAATGATGCCAAAATTTAGAAAAATCAGAAGTATTGCAAAAGGTGATTACTCTAAGGTTGAGAGTTCACGTGAGAAATATTGCAAAAGGAAAGCCTCAAAATGCAAAAAAAAAATGCCTTTATTATATTCCCCTGGTCAGCTGCCACTGAGAGAAAGTGAACCACGAAGTTGCAGAAACCAGTTAGCATATTAAATTTTCACAACCTCCAACCCAACTTCCCCAACATTATTCTTTTTCTTTACTTTCTTCCTCTGCTTTCTCAAACCCTAGACACAGCAATTCCACCTTTGATGCAAATGGGATCAATGCACCAATTCTAGACCCTGACCCCAGAAAGATTCATCTCAAACCCACTTCAATTATGGCACCATTTACCACTTCCCATTACTTCAGAGCCTTAACTTTCGTCATTTTGTTCCTCAAAACCCTAGCTTTTGACCCAATTTCATTGTTTTCTTTTGCGGATTTTGAAAAAGATCCAAAATTTAAGTCCAATGTGGCCCTTTATGGTCATGCAAAGGTTGTCAATGGCAGTTCTGCGATTCATCTTTCTGGTTCTGGGAGTTCAGGCACTGGGAAAGTCATGTACAAGAAACCCATCAAGCTTGTTGAAGGTAAACCAAAGCAATTAATCTCCTTTTCAACTTACTTTGCATTTTCAATCTCCTTGGACAATGGGGATGGTTTGGCTTTTGTTATGGTTCCAAATGATTTTGAAGGTGATGTTTTTGGGAATAGTTCATCTGGGTTTTCTTTTGGATTGAAGAATAGAAATTTTAGAGTTATTGGTGTAGAGTTTAGTACTTCAAGGGATGGTAGAAATGGGGGTTCTACTATTTATAATGTGGCCATTAATGTGGGTAATTCAGTTCCAGCCAAAACAAGTAATACCTCCTCTATCAATTTGGCTCTAAGAAGTGGAGAAAAACTGCATGCTTGGATTGATTATGAAGCAAGTTCAAGGCGCTTAGAAGTCAGATTGAGTCAATATGGTAATTCAAGGCCATCTGATCCATTGCTCTGGCACACAATCGACCTCTCAAATGTGTGGGAAGCGAAAGAAATGTTTGTGGGCTTTAGTCCAGTGAAGGGGAATACTTCTCAAGCATGCTTTCTCTATTCATGGAGGTTTATTCTAAGGCGTTTTCCACATTCAATGCATTCAGAGCCAATGGATCCGAAGGTCCTTGCAAAGAACACTGAAACTCCCATTGTTAAACCAAGGAGTGATTGCTTTTTAAGAGTTCTTGCTGCAATGGTATTTGGTACTGGATGTGGAGCATTGACAGCATTCATTGTGCTTTATTTGTGGACCATCTTCGGTAATAGACGTCCAGTGGTGCCGGAGGAGTATGTTATGCAACCTATAGATTTTGAGTATAGGAAAGTCAAAATCGTTGTGGATAAAAACATCGAAGATGGTAAGAAGTAGATCTTCAGGAGGGAACTAGTTGGACGCTTGTGTTGTAAATTAGTGTTTCTTGTACTTGGTTTTGCTCCATTCTAGTCTGGTAAAGAACTGTCTAATTTAGTTTTTCTTACATTGTCTATTGTTTGAGCAAATTTACTTTTATTTAAAACATGCCGACATTGAAGTTATTAATGTACTGTATGATGTTGCTGACATAGAATTTTTTGTACGAAGATGACCAATAACCACAATCAATCAATATTAAATGGCTCATAATGTAGATTTGTCTTCCTCTGCTTGATACTTATGATATGACATGATCATTCTAAGGGTCTCGAATATGAGGAAAATAAGTTGTGATACATAAAGAACGATTAATATTTAACATTCTAATTACTGGTCTCAGGCTTTTACGGATTGAGGTGTTGCTTGTAGGAGCGGAAACTGGAATTGGAAGCAAAGAAAAAATAACAAGGTCCAGACCGATGATTGATATTTGATGATGGGCACATTGTTTGAAACTCGAGACACTTTTTTTTTTTTTTTTGGCAATAAGGCACATTTTTTTTAAACGTAGTATTATTCTCTTATTAAAATATAATATATATATTATTTTTTATATTTTAGTATTACAAGTGCTTGTAGTGTTTTTTTAATTAAAATATAATATTTTTTATTTTTTATTCATTCGTACCAAAAGTATAAATGATGTGATATTAAAATGTAAAAAATAATATCTATATTATATTTTAATAAAAATAATAATAATACAAACATCAATAAAACTTTATTTAAGTATTCTTTTTTATTACCAATCTACTTAGCTTTCTAGGCCCGGTCCAAGAAAATGAAATTATTCTTGTTATATTACAAAAAAAATTTCTTGATTAACTATTATCTGAAACCGCTGGAAATATGTTCCAAATACTTTAGTAATAGCGCTCATAATGTACCTAAGATTTCCACCTTCGGACGAGAGGAAATGGAGGAAAGCGAGGAGAAGGCAAGGAAAAAGTTATCCATATTTCTTCTCCATCAAAAAATTAATTCTAAAATTCTTCCTCCTCAAATTGACAGGTTGACGGAAGAAGAGGAGGAAATGGATGGATTTACCTTTCCTCCCTCAGAGCTAGCTCTAAAATTCTTAAATTCTGCCTCCTCTCATATTGTAAGGGGGAGGAAATGGTTTCCAGGATTCTTCTTACTTCAACTGTACACTCAAAATCTCCTCCTTCCCCTGCATAAACATTGAAACAAAATTTAATTTCAATCTTAATGTAAAAATTTTTTACACTGTCATTTAATTATATGTTGACAAATCAATAAAAGAGTTAAACTTTCTACGTAATTGTTATAATAATCAAACTCTTTTGATATATATCAGCATATAATTGAATGACAATATAAAAATTTAATTGACAGTATAAAGTATAAAGATTTACACTGTAAATCAAAATTATACTCATCATCAAACAATGGAAACTAATTCCCTCCCCTCCAAACAAATGCTATGGAATTAACTTTCTAGCAATTCATATTTTAAGTTCTGTTTGGCTAATTTTGATCCATTTCTGTGATTACTTTTTGTTACATAATGCTCTCCAATAGAAATTTACTCCCCCTACGATTATGATTTCTGATGGATACAGGCCTTAATCAGTCCTACACCAAAGTGAAATCATCATTTCCAGTTTCTCGACTGCCTTTAAAGTAAATCATATTTGAGCTAGGTTGAGACTTGAGACTTGAGAGTAGTTCAGGGTTGCTGAGCTTTTCTCAGCTGCATTATGTAGTGCAGCTACCGAGGGTGCCAAGCGTTTAAATATCAATCAACAAAATTATATTTGGATCAAAGATGATAATTCAAAGACTACGCTTAAAAATAATAGCAGTTGTTTAAACAGTAATGTCTTTCTTCCCTACCAACGGGTACAATAGAGACAGAAATAAAAACCAGAAATAGTTTATAGAATGGTAATATAAACTAGCGCTAGCCGGAACTATCTATCCCCCACAAAGAGACAATGAACCGGCAACAGGAAGTTGCGGCATGTTATCAATTTTCTTCTAAAAACCACCGCAATACGCCAATATCAAAATCACATATCATGTTGCTGATAGTCTTCCTCTTCCTCTTCATACTCATCCTCATCAGCAGTGGCATCTTGGTACTGCTGATATTCTGATACCAGATCATTCATGTTGCTTTCAGCCTCAGTGAATTCCATCTCATCCATGCCTTCCCCAGTATACCAATGCAAGAAAGCCTTTCTCCTGAACATAGCAGTGAACTGCTCGCTCACCCTACGGAACATTTCCTGAATTGAGGTAGAGTTTCCAATGAACGTTGAGGCCATCTTCAAGCCTGTTGGAGGAATATCACAAACAGTAGATTTGACATTGTTTGGAATCCATTCCACGAAGTAGGAAGAGTTCTTATTTTGAACATTGATCATTTGTTCATCAACCTCCTTAGTGCTCATCTTGCCTCTAAACATAGCTGAGGCAGTGAGGTATCGTCCATGCCTAGGGTCAGCAGCACACATCATGTTCTTTGCATCCCACATTTGCTGTGTGAGCTCTGGCACACTCAGGGCTCTGTATTGCTGAGAACCCCGAGATGTCAGAGGAGCAAACCCCACCATGAAAAAGTGAAGGCGAGGGAAGGGTATGAGATTGACAGCAAGCTTGCGCAGATCAGAGTTCAGCTGACCAGGGAACCTCAAACAACACGTGACACCAGACATTGTTGCTGATATCAAATGGTTCAGATCACCAACTGCACCAGACCAAAACCAACACAGTTAAAATCATCATTCAACATAAGAACAATCATTCTCCAAAAATGAACAGAGTTAAAATCATCATTGAACAAATGAACAATCATTCCCCAAAATTGAAATTTTAATAGAAAGGCAAAAATCAACTATCAATTAACTATCAATTATGAGAATAAAGGGATAGAAACACAATTAACATCATCATTGAACAAATGAACAATCATTCCCCAAAATTGAAAATTTTATAGAAAGGCAAAAATCAACTATCAATTAACTATCAATTATGAGAATAAAGGGATAGAAACACAGTTAACATCATTATTGAACAAATGAACAATCATTCCCTAAAATTGAAAATTTATAGAAAGGTAAAAATCAGCTATCAATTATGAGAATAAAGGGCCAAAAGGGGTGGTGAAAAAAGCTTACAGCTTGGTGTGGTGAGCTTAAGGGTGCGGAAGCAAATGTCATACAAGGCTTCATTGTCAAGCACCATGCATTCATCTGCATTTTCAACGAGCTGATGAACAGATAGAGTAGCATTATAAGGCTCGACAACAGTGTCAGAAACCTTAGGAGAAGGAAAAACCGAAAAAGTAAGCATCATCCTATCTGGGTATTCTTCCCTGATCTTCGAAATCAACAGAGTACCCATTCCAGACCCAGTTCCACCACCCAGAGAATGACACACCTGAAAACCTGCCAAAAAAAACAACACACACACACCCACTTAAAAAATCAGCCACAAAACACTGCAAAACCCACAAAGTTTTCACCTTACAGGGAAAAAAACAAATACCCTGCAAGCAATCACAGTTCTCTGCTTCCTTCCGAACAACATCAAGCACGGAATCAATGAGTTCAGCGCCTTCAGTGTAATGCCCTTTAGCCCAGTTGTTCCCAGCACCGGATTGACCAAAAACGAAGTTGTCCGGTCTGAAAATCTGGCCGTAGGTTCCGGACCGGACGCTGTCCATGGTGCCCGGTTCGAGGTCCATGAGCACTGCCCTGGGCACGTACCTACCGCAACTGGCTTCGTTGTAGTAGACATTGATCCTCTCTAGCTGAAGCTCTGAGTCTCCGTCGTACCTACCGGTTGGGTCTATGCCGTGCTCGGCGCACACAACTTCCCAGAACTTGGCCCCGATCTGGTTGCCGCATTGGCCACCCTGAATGTGAAGGATTTCACGCATCTTGAAAGCGCTCACGAGGTGTTTGAAGAAATGCCGAAGAGAAAGATAAGAGGGAAAACCAATTTGAAAGGTTGTGTGTGTGGGGGTTTTGTGGGGTTGGGTTCTTTTATAGAAAAGTTGGTGCCTTTTTGTTGCAACGGTTGGATTTTGAGGTGAGTTTGAATGGGAGGGATTGATTGGTTTGAGTGAAATGTGAGCTGTGAATTTGGAATTGGAATTGCGTTTTTTTAAATTTCAAATTTTGAAACACAGCTGGATGGTACTATTTTTGTGGTCCCTTTTTAGTTTCTTTGGGGAAAAGGACAGATTCTCTCTCTCTCTCTCTCAAGGATAGAAACTAAGTAGCTGGCATCGATTAGTCAAACGGACAATTTTTTTTTTTAAGATTTAAAACTTTTCCATTTCTTCAAAAATTAAAAAGTTAGTTAATTTAGTGTAATTTTTTTAAAAAAGGAGGTACTTTAATGACAATCTTTTTCTCTAATTTTAAGGGACCGCAGGCTTATTCAAACTAAAAGAGTTTTCTTTTCAAATTTAAACTTTTTACATTGATTAAAAATTATATTATTTATACAGGGAAAATTTAAATTATACATTTATTATTTGTTGGCATGGCAAAATGTTGCCATATGTCTTGATTAGCGGGCCCATATTCCTTCGACCGGTCAATTTCTTTCTATCGTTAGCTATTCGTCTTTTTTTATCTTTTATTTTATGACCACTATTTATTAAAATATTACAAGTTGTCCTGTATTTAATTTTTTTTATAGGTCTTGCTACAATTTTTGTTTGTAGGTGTAATAATGATATAAGTCACCCTACTCTTTTTCCCCCTCTCAAGGGGTGTGTCGAATTTGAATCTTCTTATATATCTTATTAACGCGAGAGATTTATGTTATAAAAATAAAAATAAAAATAAAAGACATAAATTTTATTATAATATGACTTATTAATATTTTGTTTATGGTTTATTATTTTTATTTTTATGTTTTTTTTATAACATGATTTTTTCATCTTGATCTGAGTGTGTCATATTTTAAAAAAATATGCATCTTTTAAATATGTACGTTACATCATAATAATTTTTTATTTATAAATACATTAAATTTATTCTTTAAAAATATATGTGACATTAAATTAATTATTTAATATTATATATTTTAATAAATAAAATAAAATATTAATATAATATCTACATATATTTAGATGACCAAAATTCATATTTATCATAAATTTTTCTAAGCTTATTTATTTTATGAGCAGAGACAATGGGCATCAGTTTACTGTATTTTGCTATGTGTTTATTTAATCCGAACCTACCTTTGGTACATCTTAAAATCATTTTTAATTCACAAAAACATATTTAGATGTGTGTTTTAGAAAATGCACTAAAATTTGGTTTGATACAGAAATCTCATTTGAACAGAAGCTATGTTTTTTATTGAACTGAACTGGCATTAGAAAATTAATGGCTGGCAATAATTCTCTCAACGGTTTTATTTCTTTTGGAAAATGATTTGTGAAGGTGTTTTTCTATTTTAATTTATATATTGATTAATCAAGTATCAAATTAATTTAATTAATAATTTACTTATAATTATCCAATAAAATAATATATGAGAAATGAAAATGTTGATAAGGGTGAAAATAGGCCAGACAATGACCTATCAAGAGCCAACGGCCTAATCTACATTTATCCTAGCTTATTTATCAAGCAATTTGTGCTAAAATTTTTTTAAATAAATTAACTAAATTGATCCAGACCTATGTCTTTCAAAATGTTTATTTGTTTTAACAGACTAATTTATTTATTTATTATTTATATATAATTAAATATTTAATATTTATATACTTTATTTATTTTATACACAATATAATAAATTAGTTAAAAGTTAGATGTATTTGAAACTTATAATCTTGTCTCTTCCAATTAAATACTACTAACTCATTAAAAAGAAAATCTCTAATGAAAAAAGAAGTTATTGTTAATTAAAAGGGGTGTGTAATTTTTTTTTTGGTTGGGTTGCCGATATTTAATTGGGGAGATAAAATTGAATATATGAAAGTAATATAAAAGATTTTAATCCCAAAATCTAATCCAAAGTCATAGTTAATGTGACTTAATATTTTTTTTAAGTGGTCAAGTTGATATTTTTTTAAAAAAATACATGTATCATGGCTCCCCTCAAAGCCAATGAAGAGCCCCCCTGTTTTTATCAAAAATAAAAATAAAAATAAAAATAAAGAGCGCCCCCTGTTTAATGTTTATTTTACAAAAATTGTGTTAAAATTAAGCACAAAATAACTATATTTTACTCTTTCTTTTCATTTTATATTTTTCACTATGTTATATTTTCCTTCATTATAAATATTGGTCATAGCCTTGCAAAAGAATACTTAAACTTGAATAGTACTTGCCAATTTATGTATGGATTATAAGAATGACTATGCTGCTAAATAAAAAAATTAATAATGTATTACATCAACGGTTATTGCTGATCGATAATGTGTTACCCCATGCTGATCCAATTTCTCATATATTATGCCACACGTGCTTTTCTAAATAAAAATAGATGAAGCTAAGAAACAGTGGAGCATATAAAAACTCAAAAGTTTTCATTATATACAAGTTGAAAAATATTTTAATTTTAAAAGTTAGTGGGGCTATAAATATTTCATAGGCAACTAAGTTAAGGTTCCACCGTGCACATACTTAAATTTTTTAGCAACAAAATCCATAAGAAATTTTTTAGTACATTAAAAGTGTAAATAACTAGATAAAAGAGTGAATAAAATGACTCGAGAATTGAACATCCGACATTGTCTTGAACTACAAATTTGTTGATTATAAAAATATTTTTTTCTAAAATTTTGACAATTCAACTTTAACAATCATATAATATTATTTTTAGGCTATTATTTTTAAGAAAGTGAAAAAAGGTTTGTAGAAAAAGAAGAAAAGGAAGAAGTTAGAATATTTCTTCTCATATTCTTACATGAAATTTTGCATACTTTGAAGAAAAATAATTACAAACAATTAGTAGTAGGTCAACAAAAAGAAGAAAGAAAGAAATTTTCCGCCAAATGAAAAAAAAAAAAAAGGGAAAGGAAATAAACTCCAACAGGTAAAAGCATAAAAGCACCAAAAAAAAAAAACTTTTGAGGTCGTGGATAAATGGAGTCCACAAATGCATGGCAGCATGGCAGAATCACCGCCGCATAGTTCCTAGGCAAAACTCCAAGGTTGCTAACCCCTTCTCAAAGAAACACCGCATCAGACAACCTTCGAGAACAATCTCAACTTCTACATATGTCTCTATATATTGGATTGAAGAAGGTCACCTATTCATCTTATCCAAATCGCTTACTGCTATCTCTAAAATCTCAGCTTACCCTTTTTCATTCCCAGTCCGTGATGGGTATGGTATTTGGAAAGATTGGCGTTGAAACACCGAAATATGAAGTGATCAAATCCACCCATGAATACGAAATCCGCAAATATGCACCATCTGTGGTGGCTGAAGTCACATATGACCCATCACAGTTTAAGGGCGATAAAGATGGAGGCTTCATGGTTTTGGCCAACTACATTGGCGCTTTGGGCAACCCCCAGAACAGCAAGCCTGAAAAGATTGCCATGACTGCTCCAGTTATAACAAAGAACACGTGGGGTTCTGGTGAGAAGATTGCTATGACAGCCCCAGTTGTTACCAAGGCTGGTGGTGAAGCTGCGGAGAACAAGTTGGTGACTATGCAGTTTGGTTTGCCTGCCATGTATGGCAAAGCGGAGGAGGCTCCCAAGCCCACTGATGAGAGGGTTGTGATCAGAGAGGAGGGTGAGAGGAAATATGGGGTGGTGAAGTTTGGAGGATTGACAACTGAGGGAGTTGTGAGGGAGAAGGTGGAGAAGCTGAAGATGAGCTTGGAGAGAGATGGGTACAAGGTAATTGGGGATTTCTTGTTGGCCAGGTACAACCCACCATGGACAATACCTATGTTCAGAACAAATGAGGTTATGATCCCAATTGAATGAACATGGGATTGTAATGATAAAGACTTCAGTACTTTCTGTTGTTGGGGCTCCTGTTCTGCTTTTACACTATGTTAATTTTAAGAACTTAGAATATGTTTGTAGTGCCAAATGTCATTAAATTCAATTACACACAATATGATGACAAATAAATGTTTTGATATGCTAGGTTTTTTCTTGATTGCTTATGTTTTGTCATATTCCATTTTATCATGTCTTTCCACTGCGTTACAGAAATCATTTTCCTGAAGTCCAAATTCTGGTGACTTGAATTCCAATTGACATGAGTATGCTGCTAATGGTTAATATTTTTACAATCTCTGTTCCATAGTCTGTAGTCATGCATCACAGGCTTCCATTCGTGTCCTGCATTATCAAACAAAACAAAAGAAATGGCAAATTCAAAGGAAATTGAGAATGAAAATCTAGATACATCCAGTACTGATACAGTACAGCAGATCTGTTCATTATACCCCTGAATTTAATTTTATAGGAGGGGTGAGCTATTCATTAAACATAAATGTCAAAATTTCCATATGATACACACAATAGACTGAACAGAGTATAGTGCTTCAATGTCACACTGTTCAAGTTATCCAGAGAACAGTTTCACTATAATAATGATAATATTGAGAAGAATAAGGGGAAGTCTCAAGAACTGACAGGCGTATATGAGCCCTATCACTTGCCCTTTAAGGGAATTTCTCCTCGGTCCTGTCATTTCTGCCAATGTCCATCCTCTTGGAGCAAGGAACCGATCCTCATTCAATATTGCCAATGCATTTGCAAAGAGCAGAAAACCTTCTAGCAAAGTCCAGAAACCCATCTTCTGCCAGAAATACAAAGGGTGTGCATCTTAGTACCCAGAGAAAAGCTTCACAATTTCCAGTCTATTTATTACAAAAAAATCAGTTAAAGAAATTCAAATATCAATAGGCAATGAAAATCGTCATGCACAACCTAGAGATAGACATTGAAAGTATGTTTTTTCATAATACTGACAAATTTTACTTACAAAATAATGAAACAAATGATAAACACATGTAAGAAGCAATTCCTAATGTCAGTGTCAATAGCGGCTAACAGTCTACCTGGCTTGAACTGCATACAAGGCCAATGCTTTTGCTCCTCACTATATCGATCAAAACCAAACTTATCCAAGTAAATCAGAGCGCAATGCATCTCATATTTGCCTATCCTGACTAGGCTCGGCTAGATGGTTATGCAAACACAAGCTAGTATGACATTCTACACAGAATTAACAATTGTATGTAAAATATTGGAGAAAAGACAAAGAGATCCATATAGACTCCTATCCAAAAGCAAAAATTCAAGGAGTATAGTACATTAATTGCCAACTTACTCATTTTATAAAGAACACAGATAAGTCTGATCAAATGCAAGCTGTTTTTCTTACGTATCACAACTTCCCTCTTTATTTGGAGCAATAATTACAGTGGCGTTAAAATGTTCGTTTTTTAGAAACAAATCACACTTTGAGATGGCCGAAAAAGAGAAAAAAATCACGCCTTCAGATTATTAACTCAAATCACCAATGGAACAACCAAAATTCATATGCACAAATCCATGCAAATTTAGCCAAAATACCAACTCATGAAGAACAATATGGACCGCAAGCAACACAACTCCCAGCCCCACAGGGCCAAAACTTTCAGTATGATGAATTTTGTCTCTCTCACGAAGCTAAAATAGATCCCAGATACAAATGTACAATCCCCATAAGTTTCTTCATTGGCAATCAAAGTGCAAGGATAACAATCAAAATTATTCATCACCGATGCTCATATATCAAACTTTAGTTCCAATAGAACAAGCTGATTTTCCTAGCAATAACTAGACAGTGTCTTAAAAGATCTCTCTTTTTCTCAGAAGCAAACCAGTGAATTATACTCCGAGGTTATCAACTCATAACACTAATAGAACAACCAAAACTCGTATGCACAAATCCATCTAAATTTGACCAAAATACCAACTCACGGAGAACAATAATAGTATCAGCATGGACCATAATATCAGTTAAATGAATTCCATCTCAACTCAACTAAACTAAAATCACCGCAAAAACGATGTCAATTAGTTACAATTTGCTATGGTCATTGAGACAGTACATTAATTAAACTAACATATCATTATTAAGACTCTCAAGAACATTTATACAAGAACGACAACAAACGAAAATACGAAACAAAGGTTGAATTTTTATCAACTTCCTCCACAAGTTGATTCAAATGAAACCAGAACAGACTAATTAAACCAAGACACAAACGAGATGAGTTCTCTCACCTGTTAGGGAAAACAAAACAAAAGCAACCTACGAGGTTTGGAAACTCAGAAACTGAAAAGTGAAAACCCACTCTCTCAAGAAAAAGGAAATTTCGAGAAGCAACTGACGGTTCAGAATGGCCTTTGCCAACGTGGCAGTGGATGTAGCATCCCGCACTGGATCTTTCCTATGACGGGTTCTTATTTTCCCGACCCGATTCCGTTGGTGCGCGATTCAAATACCTGGTGACCCGATAGGGTTCTGCAGAGGGAAGGTAGGTAGCGAAAGCCCAACATGGATAAACCCTTCCATTGATCCAACAATGGCGTCAATTCATCTTCTTTCACCCCTTCCTTCGTTTCGCCACCTTCAAGGTCGAAACTTTCACCCTTCCAATGGCAAAGCCTGGGAAATTCAAACTCATTCCAAATTCACAACATTTCACAAGCAAAAGCTTCACCCAGTCAAAGCCTCCGTCAATGGCGGAAACGGCAACGGAGCCCTTGAATCCCCAAGCCCAAAACGCCGAGGCAGAAAGAAGAAGCCCCCATCTTCTCCCCCTTCTTCAGCTTCGAAAAAATCGAAGCTTTCGAGCAAAACCCAGGTCGAAAATGGCACCTTGGAACCAGAACCCGCCATAGAAACAGCAACGGAGAAGGGTCCATCTTCCACTCCTTCATCTTCCTCAAAAAAATCGAAGCTTTGGAGCAAAACCCAGGTCGAAAATGGGACCTTGGAAGCTGAACCTGCGATGACAGAAGATTACGACGATGAGGTAGATTTTCCGTACGATTACCCGCCATTGATATGCTGCTTTGGCGCGGTGCAGAAGGAGTTCGTGCCTACGGTGCGGGTGCACGATTATCCGATGCACCCGGATATGTATTCGGAGTGGAAGATGCTGCAGTGGAAGCCACCGGAGTTCGTGAGGGCTCCCGGTGGGCCACCGTCGAATGTGGCGGTTGCCCATGTCAGGCTTGGTGGGCGGGCGGCATTTATGGGGAAGGTTGGAAGAGATGATTATGGGGATGAGTTGGTTTTGATGATGAACGAAGAGAAGGTGCAGACCAGGGCTGTGAAGTTTGATTCCAATGTTAAGACTGCTTGTGCTTATATGAAAATCAAGTTTGAGGATGGGAAAATGAGAATGGAGACTGCTAAAGATTCTGCTGAGGATTCCCTACGCAGCTCTGAATTGAACCTTGCTGTTCTCAAAGAGGTACGTAAGAGTTCATGGAACTTGTTGATTTTGATGTAAGGATTCCCTTCTGTTCCTTCTGTTTTCACTCAAACCGACCACATTCTTCATGTTTGTTGTTATAAAACTTGTTGGGCAAGGAAATTTTATCTGTTAGGTGGTAATGTGGTATGATACATTGGCGGCAATTGCAATAATTGTTAGTGTATGTGTTAGACTCTTGTACCTGAATTTGTAGACTTATGACTTCTCTTGTCTGGACTACTGCAGGCTAGGATTTTCCATTTCAATTCAGAAGTTCTAACTTGCCCCTCCATGGAATCGACTCTATTCAGAGCAATTGCATTGTCTAAGAAATTTGGTGGCCTTGTATTTTTTGATTTGAACCTGCCATTACCTCTGTGGAGATCACGTGATGAGACGAGAGAAACAATCAGAAAAGCATGGAATGAAGCAGACATCATTGAAGTTTCAAGAAATGAGCTAGAATTCCTTCTAGATGAAGAATTTTATGAGAGGAAGAGAAATTACCGGCCACAATACTATGCTGAAAATTATGAACAAACCAAGAACCGAAGAGATTATTACCATTATACTACCGAGGAAATCTCACCTTTGTGGCATGATGGACTTAAATTCTTGTTTGTGACTGATGGAACACTTAGAATTCACTACTATACCCCTTCTTTTGATGGGGTTGTGGTTGGAACTGAAGATGTGCTCATAACTCCATTTACATGTGATAGAACTGGCTCTGGTGATGCTGTTGTGGCTGGCATTTTAAGAAAACTAACCACTTGCCCAGAAATGTTTGAAAATCAAGATGTTTTGGAGAGAGAGCTACGCTTTGCTATTGCAGCAGGAATTATAGCACAATGGACTATTGGTGCAGTTAGAGGTTTCCCTACTGAAAGTGCTACACAGAATCTCAAAGAACAAGTTTATGTGCCTTCAATGTGGTGACAAAAATGGTTTGTGTAACTTCAATTGAGCTTAGCTTAGTCTTGAAACATTAGTTGATAGTTCTTGTTTTGATGATTCATTTAGATTTTCTCGTATAGTGTTTCATCTGATATCAGAGCAGGCGGAAGAACACATACTCAAGATCGCACAAATTGTTTGCTTGTTTCCTTTGGCTCCAACTCATGTCATCCAATACCACTTGTCAATGAGCAGGTGGTGGGTGTCAATTGAAAGTTTTGTAGTTGAGAATTGGACTGTACACTATTCTTCTTGTTAATTTGCAGTTTGTGTTACTACTACTCTTCTCTTTCTTCCTCATCGTTCACCTTCAGCTTTAGTTTTATGTATGTGCCATGTGAACATGCCAGAGTCCACGAGTAAATTGTACTGGAGAAATTGTACATTTGTTTTATGTGCTTGGCAATAATTTTTAATGGATAATTGTTCTGTAACATTAAGTAATGCCAACAGAATAGGATTGTTCTGCAGCCAGGGCTGGAAGAAACTGTAATGGATCAAAAGAGGTGGAAATCCAGATAGTAATATTTTCTTACTGCTTGTCTGTATTAAATGTTTATTTGACACTTGGATTCTATCATCAGCTAACCAAACTAAATTGAATCTTTTAAATTTTCTGTTTCTTTCAATTTAGACCAACATAGAGGCATTCTAATAAAAGGTTTAAAGAGGTCCATGCCTTTTACTATTGGTTGATCTCATTGCTAATCCTGATTTGAAGGAGCAAGCAGTCAATGTTTTGAACCACTATGTGGAGATTGACACTCTTGTGCAATGCCTGCTAAGTAACTAGGAGATGATATTCCCCAGTCCAAGTAATATGATTGATCATGGTTCTGCTAAGCTTGTTAAACCTGACTACTCTGCCAACAGTCCAAGTAAACTTTCTTAGTGTGTGTTTGGTTTAGCTTATGGAACCTCAAAATCATGGTTTGGGGAAAAGCATTAAAAGACAAGTTTTTACTCAAATTATAGTTTGAGAGATTTTAAAAGCTAAATCAAACATGTTATTGGTGGTATAGGTACGACTTAGAAATATATTTGGTTAAATTACTTATTTGATTTTTATAGTTTCATTTTAAATTTAATTTGGTCTTTATTGCTTAAAAATGTTTTAAAATGTATTTATAATTTTCAAATAATATAAAATAATTCTTATAAATTTCAAACACTGCAAATTGATTCTTATAATTTCACTTCAAATAAAAAACAAACCTAACTAATGGGGATCGTTTGCATTGATTGAAAATTATAAGGATTTTTTTAAATGATTTTTAACTATAAAAACTAAATTAAATTTTATATGAAACTATAAGACTAAATGAGTAATTTAACTAATATATTTTTTGAGTTTTTGAAATCTCTCTTTTGCCAAGCATCCATTATTCTTTTTTTTCTGGGCCTTAACCAGTTCATTTCCTTGAGGTCATCCTTCCAAAAAGAGCCCACATGATTTCCATTGCTCGCCTTCTATCTTGGAGTAATAGATAATAGGAAGAATCCCACCAAGTTACATGGACCTTTGCATCTATATTATAACCCAAAGAAAAAGGACTACATCCTTAGTTTTTTTTCCTTTCTTTTTTTTTTCCCCTTTAGATGTTTTTTAATTTATCAAAAAAATTTAATTTTAATTCACTGTAAGTGTAAAAAAATTTACATTATTATTCAATTTTGTGTTGATAATTACTAAAAGAGTTTGCCTTCTTACATAGTTGTTGTCAGAGTTAAACTTTCTTTTAATGATGTGATGATATATGATTGAGTAACAGTGTAAAAAAAATTAAATTAATATTAAATCATTATCAAAATAGGTTTTTTATAAGTATCTTTCAAAATGGGTTTTAATTGATCAAATCAAGCACTAAGTTAGCAATTCTTGGATTTGGAGCCCAAATGTCTTCCATTGCCATTTATTTGTTTTAGTGAGTTGCTATAGTAGTTTGATAAAGGATTTAATTTCTATTTATTGTCAGTGTAAAATTTTTTTACACTGTCATTTAATTATGTGCTGATACATCATTAAAAGAGTTAGATTTTCTAAGTAGTTGTGTGATAGTCAAACTCTTTTAATGATTTAACAATGCACGATGGATGATAGTGTAATTAAACTTTACACTAACGGTGGATCAAAATTAAACTCTTTAATAAATTTGGTATTCAGGATAAATTGTCAATTATTTATTAATTATTTATTTTATTATAAATATTTAAAATTCAATTATATACGAACAATAATTAATAAATACATAACAATTTATCCTGTATAAAAAAAAAGATAAGTAGAAAAATAATTCAGTGACAAATTTGGACCTCGTGATAATGATACCATTAGTGCTATTGTGCAACAAACGGTGTTATGCAATAAACGGTTTCACGTAGGTTTGAACACCCCAGTTGGTAGTTGACGTGACAAAATAAGATTCATTTTAAAATAATAATTTTCACGGAGCCTCATTTAATAAATTAAATAAAAAACAAAAGGTTCAAAATGACCCTTTCGTGTCATAGGCTCATAGCAGTAAAAAAATAGTGAGTTCACTTCCCACTATATGCTATAAAATGCTCCTTTCTTTTCAAACATCCTTTCTTAGACCAAGTCATTCTTCTTTTTAAATCTCAAAAAGAATTTAATTTTAATTAAAAAAATTTTCACACTGTCATCTAATTATGTGTTAACACATTATTAAAAGAGTTAAACTTTCTAAATGGTTGTTGTGATAGTCAAACTTTTTTAATGATTTGGCAACACATGATTAGATGACAGTGTAAAGAAACTTTACACTAATAATAAATCAAAATTAAACTCTTCTTAAAATATTAAGGTTACATGGTGAACAGTGGATAACTTGAAGCCTAGCAGTAAAGAGAGAGAGAGAGAGAGAAGGGGGGGGGGGGGATGAAAAAGCAGAAAACATAGTGAGAGCACTTCAAATTGTTGCTTGAACAATGTCAATCTTCATTGCTATTTTACCTTCACTTTCCTCAAGTATAGTTTATGTGTTTGTGAGAACTCACCTAACAATTGATGAAACTTCATATGAGCTCACTGAAGATATTTTCTTTATAGAAATTGGACTAGAACCATGTCAACTTGTCATTTTTCTTTGCTATTTCTCTCCGAATATTGACTTATTACTATTTCACTTCCATTATAGCTTGAAGTCGTCACCGTTCAGCTGATCATGCTTCGTAGAAGTTTACAAAGCCAAAGTGAATGTATGGCTTGACTCACAACTGAATTTTGAGGAAAAATGGAACTTTGGGTGCAAAATATTTTGGGCACTCAAATTTATACATAATGTTCTACAAAAAGCCACCCGGTTGAGATGGGAATTTAGGTAGAGTTCTTAAGATATACCAAAAACCAAAAATGTTCAACAATTTTTTTTTTATATATACAAAATGATGTGGTAATTACTTAGATTTTTATGCATAAACTACGCCTTACCATTTTACAAAAAAGAATTTTAAAAATCTTTGCTCAAGATTTGTCATTAAATTTTACCCAAAAATTGTAGTGTGGAAGTCCTCCCTTGATATGTATAAGTTTAATATGTTGGGTTGCTTTAATATGCTCTTTTCTACTAGTGTGCTTGGACGACTTTCTTTCCTTCTTTGCTTTCCAAACAACGAAAGAGACCATGGCTGGAATTTTTAGTAGTGTATCGCAGACTAATTTGACATAATATATTTTAAGGTAAAACTTCGGAATATGTACTTTTTTTCTTCTTTTTAACATAAGTGCCAAGTGACCAACTATCTCTAATACCAGGAAGTCATACTAATAATTAAGAACCCAAACCCTACGAAAACAAATCGTTTAAATTAAAACGGATCAATTCAAGGCTCTTTCCCCCAAAAAATTAATTTACTCTTCTTTCTTTACTTTCATTATTCTTGTTAATTTTTTCCCTTCATTCATAAGGTATAGATTCAAGAACTGCATCGAAAAAGAAGAGTGCCAACTGCCAAGTCCAAGGTAAAGCGTGAGATGGGGGTTTCCTTTCAATATTTTTCCCTTTCGACTATTATATGCAATTTCAATAGCAAAAAATAGGACAAAAGAATTTCTTAAGTTAAATTTGAGTAGCCTCATAAATAATGGCAAGCCTAATGAAAGGTTGAAAATGTTTTGAGAATTCCAGACTTGCTTGGCATTGCCATCTTTCCCGCTCTGGCCACTACACTTCGAACGGCCTCAAATTCAATCCACCAAGAGTCCTCCTCCTTCTAAAATATATTAATTATTTCTAAGTTAATGGACAGCAACTACCAGAGAGAGAATGAGAGATGATTGATGACCAGAACAATTTTGGCAGATAATGGGTTTTCTTTACGTCTAATTAAATAAACATATGAGGTGACTATGCTCGATCTGACACTTCATCATAGGATTCCCTAAATATATTTGGTGATTAATGTTCAGGTTTTAAAATGGAAAGTAAAGATTATATAACGTGCTTATCGATGTATCACAAGTTAACCATAAATCTTGAATTGAGTTCTAAGAAATTCTTTAGTTTATAAAAAACAATGAATAGATAAATTACTCAAATCTCTTGAATCAAAATAGGATGTGCACCTTGAAAAAGTTTTATTGGTTGCATTTAATAACCCACGAAATTTTGAAAGAATTCTTTCACTTATAAGATCAAGAATGTTATGAATTTATTAATATAAACTTTAAGATAGGGACCTTTCTTAGCTTATCAAACAAGACAATGAATAACAAAAAATAATAATAAATCAACTCAGTTATCAATATTTTATATTTCTACACTCGTAGCCTGCAATACAAAGCAGATCGGTCCAACATAAATATAAAATATAAACAAGATATCTATGGAAACGTATAAAGCTAGATTCCTAATCTGAACTGTATCAAATGTTACATTCAAAATTGCAATGATGCCCCATTAGGCAATTGTCTTTCAAAAAAAAGAATCAATGAATCATATGGTTTAACAGTGTAACTCCCACATCCACAGGGGTATTGCCAAAATGCCAATCTCCCAGTATTAACTAACCTGTGATTTGCCTTTTGATTATACACAAACCTTCTATTCTTACCCTTTTCGTATGCCTAAACTGAAACTCGTAGTTCGAATGAAATGAGAACCTCCAAGGGCCCTTTGATTCTTCAGCAGCCACATCAACAAGGCTGGACAAAGGAAGCACATTCCCACCCCAACCCGAATGAGCTGCCTTTAACTTTTAAGGCAGCGTCATAATGTATGATGAACCCCACTGTTTGGCCTAGACATATACCAAAACTAAGATACTACCTTTGTGATCCAATACCAAATCGATGGTCAAGTTTCAGGCTTGTAATTAGCTCCTGAGACTTGTTACAGACACAACCAGGAAAGGGATTAGCGAAAAAGTTCTCCTCTGTCCTTGGTGACTCTCCAACCTGTCTAAGATAAGGCGCACCTAGCCTATTGGAATGCAAATTTTTCACCTCAGAAGAAAATGCTTCCCAAGACATGGCACCCTCATCCAATTGATCAATCAGTCTAACAAAATTTAATCTGAAATGAAAAGAAACAGATTACATGTTAGTAACATATACAATGCCAAGCCAAAACTTCAAAAAGAATGGAAAAAAATTCATATACTGATATATGTTTTGTGTTCTAACCTGTCAGGATTGATAGTTTTCCTAAATCCTTCAAACCTCCTATGGCCCTGCACTGCCTTGGCCATATTTCCATCATAAGTATAAACAAAGACATCACTTTCCAGGGCCACTATATAATCCAAAGCAGCAAGACGATTTTGATACGGCTTGAAGGGCTCTAGCTCCTCCTCAGTTGCAAGGGTGGAATGAGTAAAGACATTAGGGTACTCTGAGCGAAAGGCTGCCATACTATTGCTACCATATATAGGCCCTGCAACTATGTAGATTGTTGTAGTGGAAGGGTAGCCCATGGCCTTGAGAAAAACAGCTGCCTCTCTCGGTGACATAGGGCATCCCCCTCGCAACCGTCTTTCTACACTATCAATCTCTTTTTCCTTCCAATGCTTGACTTCATACCTCATAACCCTTAGTTCCTCAGCCTCCTCAGCAGTGAGATTATGACTGCAGCCGGTAAAAGCTAGCATGTCTTTCTCATATCTATATCACAAAGAAAGAAAGAAAGTAAGGAAAATGCCTTGGTTTGGCAGTTCATAAGTGAAATACATAAAGATAATTAGGTCCACAACAAGATAATACCTTAAATGAAGGGCAATATATGGTTGATTATTGTTTCTTAGCCTATCAACCAAAGTCCTCCCAAGCTCCTCAATCTCTGTTGTATACCTGAGAGCTTGGTAATTGGCACGACATCTAAGCTTCTGAATAGAGGAAGCAAGGCCATTGTTGGCAAGTCGGGAATCTGTGTGGGTAAATTGTATGACCTTATGTCGCTTCAACAATGAAAGTATCTCTCCTCTGTAGTAACTAGCCTGCAAATGAAGCATCTAAGACACTATTGCACTAAGAAAGAATTGTTTCAATGTTGTCACATAGAACTATTTTCCACACCTTTGACCAGGAAACAGGGGCCTTCAGAAGAGGTTTCACAGTTGCATACTTGACCGGCAAATACTCAATTATCTCAACGTCGTCTTTCAAAATTTTCATGAAGCGCCTCCAGTCAAAAATATCTTTAAAGTCACTGAAATATATTAGGGACATTATATTTTGGAAAAATGGTAACATGAGGAGATAAATTAATGCTAGAAACTAAATTGGAAAATTTACCTTGGATCGGTCCAAAATGAATCATGATCAAGAGAAGGAAGGACAAGGGTGGCATTCATTATCTTTGCCACTGCAACCATATCGCATATCTGCAAGTCAATGAAGGTTCTAAGAATTAGCAAATAGAAATATCATTTAGGAGACTGGGAAAATAAATTCGTATAATCCCATATTTCATTTGATCTTACCCCTGTTCTCATTTGATTCAATCCACCGTTAGCATGAACAAGAAGATAGCCATTTGTCTTTGACTTTGTCCCTAAAAGAAATAAATGCGGAATGACGAATGAGACAAAGTTTGTTTACGTGCAGCAAAGCTTGACAGGAATCAATTGCAATCATACATACTTATTCGATTCCTGGGTCGAGAAACGCATTGGTAATAGTTGTCACTGTTTGGTTTCATCCATATTTCCGGAGTCTATGGAAAAGAAAAGAAACAAAACATGATTAGAGAAATAAAATTAAAAATAAACAGAAAAAATAAAATTGATCAAGCATAGTAACTAAAACTCAAATTAGAGAAATCCAGTAAGCTTATAATATTCCTCGATTACATTTTAGCAGGAACAGCAATTCATTTCCAAGGACAATCTTGAACTCATCAAATTTCAACTATTCAAAATTCATGTAACATAGGCTGCTACATTACAACATGAAAAGCACCAATGAAAACACGTTGAATAACAGGAAGCAAAAAAAAAAAAAAAAACTACTGTTTGTTGTTTTGGTCAGAGCCACCTTCCTAGTACCGAATATTCAATTCAATAGCCGTGTTGCCACCTACTACATGTAACGAGTCAAAATTTGGCAAAGCGTCGAAATTCCAATTAATGGAGACATTACAACAAAAAGCCAATCTTTTAAGTTTAAACACCTATCTATAAACTCCTCACCCCAGAAAACAATAAAATAGCTAGAAATAAAACTATTCACCCAAAACCTCCAAAGCTTAGGTAAAAAAAACTACCACTTTTAACCTTTTCTTGTTGAATTCCATGGGTGTTTGTTTTTATTGTTTAGGATAAAAAGCAAAACGCAAAAGTCGCCAACCCCACCCTTCTGTTGCCTAAACTTATTCTGGTTAACTCTACCGTGATATAGAAAAGCGAAAAGAGGGTAAATTACTAAATTTGATTCCAAAAAAGAAGAGAAAAAAAAGGAATTTTTAAGGGCAACCCAGAGAAGAAAAACAAAAAAGCACTTTCACAGAAACTTGTTTGAGAGGAAAGAGAGAAAGAAAAAAAAAAAAACACAACCCAGTGATTGAAACGAGGGAGAAAGAGAAGAAAAAGCACTTACAGCCAACCTCTCGAGGACACGTTTGGGCATGGAGGTCTCAGTCTCGGTCTCGGTGACAACCCTCTGAGCCGAAGCCCAATCCTCCTTGAACCTCTGCAAGATCAAGTGGCCATTTTCAATGCTCTTCCCATTAACCTCAACGCCACCACCACTCAGCGAAACCTTCACGAAAACCGACATCACCACCATCACAATCAAAAACCCGAAAATCTTCCGACCCATGTTCTTCCCCGACAGGAGCGACTGAACCGCCATGGCGAACCAGAGGAAGAGGTGCTCAATGCGGAGGAAGAAGGACTCGGGCACACAGAAGAGTATGCGGGTGCGTAGCAGGAGATAACGTGTCACGGGGTGAAGGTGGTGGTGGTGCACGTGGTTGTGGTGGTGGGGACCACCGGGGGGAACAGAGCCGTTGGAGATGTCGTCTTGTTCGACCTCGGAAAAATCCGAAAAGCTTGAGGATTGTAGTTTGTCGGTGTCCATGACGATGATGTTGTCAGCGACGCGTCGTCTTGTGGTGGTGGGGCCCGCGGCGACCCTTGGGCTGGTGTTGGAGGAGCTGGTGGTGGGGCCGCCGGAGGACATGGTGGTGGACGGTGCCGGAATGTCAAAACGACGGTGGTGGGTTGGTCAACGAGTTGAGGATGAAGGAAGAGAAGGGTGAAAGAAACAAATAAAAAAAATGGAAGCGGTTATTTTCAGGGGAAAAGGAGAGAAACCCAGGAGAGAAAAAGGAGAGAAAGTGTTTTGTTCTTTGGGAGTCGCTTTTGGTTTGAAAAGGTGTGTGAGAGAGAGAGGGGCTGCGAAATCTAAGGCCAAGCCCTGCGTGGGGAGAAGCAATGTTAATGTGCCGATCTGTGATCTCTGAAATTCTAGTGTTCTTATATCATGCACCTTTGTCTCTTTTCTCTCTCTACATTAATAATTGGGTTGATTTGGCCATCTTGTAATTCATGTGACAAATGGAACTTCCGACATGAGTGGCTGTAATGACTCATTTGCCCTTTTATTTCTTTCTATTTTAGTTCTTGCCTGAGTATTTTTAAAATATTAACTTCGTTCGGAGTGATATTATCCATATCCTAAGTGTTTTTTTTAGGGTTTTAACTTTTGATATTATATCTTTTATATGTTAGATTTAATTTAATTTATTATTAGTGTAAAAAAAATTTTATACTATTATCTAATTATGTGTTAATACATCATTAAAAACTCTTTTAATAATTTAACAATACATAATTAGATGATAGTATAAAAAAAATCACACTGACGATGAATCAAAATTAAACTCTCATAAGTTTTATTTCTTTGTATTTTTAAATTTAATTTCATTAAATTGTGTGAGATATTTTACACAATAAGCGAATTATGTGTTATTATATTATTAAAAAAATTCATATTTTAGATAATTGTTATTATTGTCAGAAAGTTAAATTTAAAATAATTTTTATTATAATTAAATTCATTAAATAGCATGCTAACGCATATATTTTCTTTTTTTAATAATGATCATACTAACTATTCAAATTTTTATCATTTCTATTAACTTATAGAAACACACAGTTCAGTAATGTTAGAAATTTTTTTATAATGAGAGTCAATCCAAATTAATTTTTATTTAAAGACATTGATAGTTTTCCATTATTGGGTGCTCCCTCCGAATTGGGTGTTCTCTACTTTCCTTGCAGTGAAAAAAGGGGCAAATGGTTAGGCAAGGAATTCATCTTTTATCATTAATTCATTTCTAATAACTTACAGAAACAAATAGTTTAATAATAATGTAAGAAAACAGTAATTCGTTATAAATTATAATAGTGGAATGACTTGAAAGACAAAGTAGGATGTGGGTTTTCAACGAAGCAACCTAGGAGATAGGTGTCTTTTCCTTTTTTTTTGAAAAAAAACAATTTGTTAAGGAAATTTTTTGTGCATTAGTTAATCAATTAAAATAAAAATAAAATATTTAATATTTTTTAAAAAAATATTTAATTTTTCTATTAAGTAATAAACAAATTTAGAAAAATATTAAATACTTTTTAATTAATACCCTATACTAATTAGCAATACTTTTTTATTAGGTGATGGCAGTTAAAGTTAATTGGGTCCATTTTTCTTGTTTCGAGTTTGTCATATTTTTTGGGTTAAATTATTTATCTCGTTCTTATTATTTGACATAAAATTTTATTTAGTTTTTATAGTTTAAAATCATTTAAAAAAAGTCTTTATAGTATTCAAATAATGCAAAGTGTTTTTTTTAGGGTTTTAACTTTTGATATCGTAAAAGTTTTTTAACTGCTAAGTTTATGATTACTTAATACTTGACTCATCTTTTATATGTTAGATTTAATTTTTGTTTATTATTAGTGTAAAAAAAATTATATTATTATTTATTTATGTATTAATATATTATTAAAAGAGTTATACTTTTTAAATAGTTGTTATAATAATTAAATTCTTTTAATAATTTGACAATATTTGATTAGATGAAAATGTAAAAACAATTACACTGACAATAGATCAAAATTAAACTCTTATAAGTTTTATTTCTTTGTATTTTAAAATTTAATTTCATTAACTTGAGTGAGATATTTTACACAATAAACTAATTGTATGTTATTATATTATTAAAAAAAATATTCATGTTTTAGATAATTATTATTATTGTCAGAAATTTAAATTTAAAATAATTGTTATCATAATTAAATTCATTAAATAGCATGCTAACGCATATATTTTCTTTTTTAATAATGATCATACCAACTATTCAAATCTTTTATCATTTCTATTAACTTATAAAAACACATAGTTCAGTAATAATGTTAGAAATTTTTTTATTATGAGAGTCAATCCAAATTAATTTTTATTTAAAGACATTGATAGTTTTCCATTATTGGGTTCTCCCTCCGAATTGGGTGTTCTCTACTTTCCTTGCAGTGAAAAAAGGGGCAAATGGTTAGGCAAGGAATTCATCTTTTATCATTAATTCATTTCTAATAACTTACAGAAACAAATAGTTTAATAATAATGTAAGAAAAGTTTTATAATGGAGTCCACAGTAATTCGTTATAAATTATAATAGTGGAATGACTTGAAAGACAAAGTAGGATGTGCTTTTTCAACGAAGCAACCTAGGAGATAGGTGTCTTTTCCTTTTTTTTTTTAAAGAAAAAATTTGTTAAGGAAATTTTTTGTGCATTAGTTAATCAATTAAAATTAAAATAAAATATTTAATATTTTAAAAAATAAAAAAATATTTATTTTTTTATTAAGTAATAAAAGAAATTACAAAAATATTAAATACTTTTTAATTAATACCCTATACTAATTAGCAAGACTTTTTTATTAGGTGATGGCAGTTAAAGTTAATTGGGTCCATTTTTCTTGTTGGCCTTTGTCATACTTTTTTGGTTAAACTATTTATTTGGTTCTTATTATTTCACACAAAATTTTATTTAATCCTCATAGTTTAAAATCATTTTAAAAAAAGTCTTTATAGTTTTTAAATAATACAAAGTGGTTCCTATTAATTAAGTTTATTCTTTTTTTGGAATGAAACTATAAGAGCTTAATAGGTACCTATTTACATTGTTTAAAAATTATAGGACTATTTTACATTATTTGAAAATTATAAAGACCTTTTGAAATAATTTTAAATTGTAAGAATTAAATTAAATTTAGTGTAAAATTATAAGAATTAAGGGAGTAATTTAACCTATTTTTTTAATCTAATTTTTACACAATTTTGTTGTGTTGTTTTAGTAGAAAGAAAAGAAAAGGAAATAGACTTAGGTGGTGTTTGACAACAAATATATAAGTGTAATGAGATTGACTTTTAAATATAAACAATTTGATTATTACTCAAATTATTAAAAAAATGTTTATTTTAATAGAATTTGAGGTAAAATTAGTTGTTAAAAATTCTAACTTAAAAAGTTGATTTTTTTTTTAATCTAACTTTTTTGTGATTCTCTTTCCTTTCTTCTCTCCTCATTTATGTTCATCTTATACTATGTACTGGTTTGAATCACTAAAATCTAGCCAAAAAACCACAAAGTGCTCGTTTAGATTACTTTATATATATATATATATATATATATATATAAAAGATATTTTCGTTTTTAAAAAAGTACTTTGTGCAGTCAACATCATGGGAAGAGTCATGTTTAACCAATCAGCACACAGATTCTTTTCCCAAAAAATATGAATTACATTAATAATTATTTTGGTTTTAGGAAAATATTTTCTTGTTTTGATATTTTATAAAAATAAATAAACAAACAAGATATTTTCATATGATTGTGATAATTCTTTCTTATTTATTTTTATAAATATTTTAAAATTCTCTCATTTAAGAAAATTTAAAAATTTTAAATGTCCAAATGAAAGAAAAAATTATTTTGACTTCTTCCTTTATCCGTTTCCTCCCAAAATGTAGACATTCCTTAGAGGCCCATAGTAATGAAATCTCACATCTACATGTCGTATCAACTATCAAGTGAATAGTCTCTAGTGACTCTATATCACATGGATCTATTTACATTAGATTTTAGAAACTTAATTTTAAAATAATTTGATTTTATAAATTTTATTTTAATCAAAAATAAATTTAAGTGAAGTGATTTTTATTTAAAAATTAATTTTTTTTAAATAAATGTTATTTAGATAACATTAATAAAAATTATTTTTAAATGTATAATTATTAAAAATATATATATATTAAATTAAATTGTTAATAAATTAATATTTAAAAAATTGATTATAAAGAAATTAATGATACAAATTATTGGGTTGATTTAGGCATGTTCTAATTCATGTGACAAATGGAACTTTGGTCACGGGTAAGTGTAATGGCTGATTTGCCCTTCATTTCTTTGTATTTTAGTCCTTGTTCTAGTATTTCTAATATCTTACCGGATTAATCTTGTTCAGGGAATTGATATTGTTCCTTCTTCATAAATATTTTCTTGTGAGTTCAAACTTTTGATATTATAGAAGTTTCTTAATTGTTGAGTTCAAATTTACTTACCACTTGAGTTATCTTTTATGAGTTTCATTTCATTATATTTTTTAGTTTAATTTGATTAACTTGTGAGATATTTTACACAATAGACTAATTATGTGTTATTATATTATTAGAATATTTTATTTTATTTTTTATAGATAATTGTTATTATTGTCAGAAAGTTAAATTTAAAATAAGTTATTATAATTAAATTCATTGAATGGTATTCTAACGCATATTTTTTTTAATGTATAATGATCATACCAAAGTTTGAACTTCAAATCTTCTATAAAATATTCAAATCTTCTACAAAATATTCAAATCTTTTATCATTAATTCATTTATAATAACTTATAGAAACACACAGTTTAATTAATTTATGATAACTTATAGAAAAACACATAGTTTGATAATAATGTAAGAAAAGTTTTATAATTAGAGTCAATCAAAATTAAATTTTATTTAAAGACATTAATTGTTTTCCATTTTTTGGGTGTTCTCTACTTTTGCAGTGAAAAGGGAGCAAATGGTTAGGCAAGGAATTCACTATTTATTTGCGTGGACATAAACGTCAGCACAGTAGTTCGTTATAAATTATAATAATGGAATGACTTGGAAGACAAAGAGCTCATGTAAAAAAAAATTATAGATCTTTTGTAATATATTTTTTTAAAAAAATTATTTTACATTTGGATATAATATTTTTAAATAATAAAAGAATTTGTAAGTTTATTTGTATAAAAAAGACAAAAGAACTATTTTATAACAAAATTACAAAAAATGTAAAGTATCTAAAATGAAAAAAGGTAAAGTTTGCAAGGAGAAAAAATAAAACACATAAGATATATTTTTTTATAATTTTGTTAATAAATTATATTAAAATTCATTTTTTCTTCTCATTTATTTATAAGATGAGAATCAGAAACTTTTAAAAAAAAGTGATAATAAAACTTTTTTTTACTTTTATTTTTTTAAAAAAATTTATCCAACAATACTTAAAAACTTATAATTTTTTTTTACAAGAAAAGATTATTCAAATGCATTCAAAGTAGAATGTGGGTCAATTCAACTAATCAAACTAGGAGATTGGTGTCTTCTCTCTCTCTTGTTAAGTATTTTATTAATGGGTATGTTTACTACATTAGTTAAAGAATTAAAATAAAAAGTATTAAATATAAAATTAAAATATTTAATATCTTAAGAACATAAAAAATATTTAATATTTATTTTATTAAGTAATTAGAGAAATTTATTAAAAATATTAAGTATTTATTAAATAATATTCTTAGAACACTAATTAATAAGGAATTTTTTTTAAGGTGATGGCAGTTAAAATTATTTGGGTGCATTTTTCTAGTTAGCATTCGCCATATTTTTTTCCTTCAATTTTTAGTGACATTGTTTTTTTTTTTGTGTTTTTTAAGTAGAAAGAAAAGAAAAAAAAATAGGTTTAGGTGGTGTTTGCAACAAATATTTAAGTCTAAAGAGTCTAACTTTTAAATATAAACTGTTTTGAATATCACTCAAATTTTAAGAAAGTAGTATATATAAACAAAATTTGAGATAAAAGTAGTTTTTAAAAAGTCCAACTCAAAGTTGGTTTTTTCTAATGCAAATTTTTTTATTTTTTTCCCCTTCTTTCCTCATTTATTTCTCATACAATTTATTCTGTTATAAGAAATTGAGTCAAACTAAGTTTAATTTTGAATAAGTTCATCTTATACTATGGGCTAGTTAGGATGAGTTTTAAAAAAAATTAAAGATATTTTTTAAGAAGTAAAAACTATTTTATATTTGAATACAATATTTGAGAATTTTTTTTATGTTTGAATATATTTTTTATTTTATAAAAATGTCTTTTTTTTATATGCACAATAATGTAGCCAAAATGTATTATTTTTAGTGCTTCAATTTTTAAATTTTTTTTTTATAAAAACCTCATCCTAGCATATTTAAATTTAAAAAAATCATTTTTAAAAGATATTTTTTTATAAGAAAAATACATCCAAACAAGCACTATGTTAAATTACTTTTAGAAAGTTGCAAAACACCCCATTACTGTTAACAAAAGTTAGTTGGAAACAAATATTGTGGTATAGTTTCTGTAATCCTATTGTCAAGTGATTTAGTCTGTGTTCAATATTGTTAACATTAGGCCCAACTCATTAACCTCAAGAAGGCATTTGTTAGATGACTTATCAACGTATCATAACATTAACTCTATGATCCCGAAAATTATTCAAAAATAAGAGGCATGATCAGATGAGAGTAGATCAACTTCCCCTCTCACACTCCATGTATATAAAGAGAGGTTAACCCTAGGTACACAGAGAACTCTAATATACTTAAAGTGATAATTAAGCTTTTTTTTACTTTTATTTTTTAAAAAAAATTCATCTAAATATACTTAAAAATTTATAAAAATGTTTTTTTTAAATAAAAGCTTATTCTTTTTTTTTGGTAAGCAATAAAAGCTTATTCAAATGCATTCAAAGTAGAATGTGGGTCAATTCAACTAACCAAACTAAGAGATAGGTGTCTTCTCTCTCTCTCTTGTTAAGTATTTTATTAATGAGTATGTTTACTATATTAGTTAAAGAATTAAAATAGAAAGTATTAAATATAAAATTAAAATATTTAATATCTTAAGAACATAAAAAATATTTAATATTTACTTCATTAAGTAATTAGAGAAATTTATTAAAAATATTAAGTATTTCTTAAATAATATTCTTAGAGCACTAATTAATAAGGCATTTTTTTAAGGTGATGGCAGTTAAAATTATTTGGGTGCATTTTTCTTGTTAGCGTTTGCCATATTTTTTTCCTTCAATTTTTAGTGACATGGTTTTTTTTTTTTGTGTTTTTTAAGTAGAAAGAAAAGAAAAAAAAATAGGCTTAGGTGGTGTTTGCAACAAATATTTAAGTGTCAAGAGTCTAGCTTTTAAATATAAACTGATTGAATATCACTCAAATTTTAAAAAAGTAGTATTTATCTAAACAAAATTTAAGATAAAACTAGTTTTTAAAAAGTCCAACTCAAAGTTGGTTTTTTCTAATGCAAATTTTTTTATTTTCTTTCCCTTCTTCTTTCCTCATTTATTTCTCATACAATTTATTCTGTTATAAGAAATTGAATCATAATTTTGAATAAGTTCATCCTATACTATGGGCTCGTTAGGATGAGCTTTACAAAAATTAAAGATATTTTTTAAGAAGTAAAAATTATTTTATATTTGGATGCAATATTTGAGAATATTTTTTTTATGTTTGAATATTTTTTTATTTTATAAAAAAGTCTTTTTTTAGAAGCACAATAATCTAGCCAAAATGTACTATTTTTAGTGCTTCAATTTTTTTAATTTTTTTTATAAAAAGCTCATCCTAACATATTTAAATTTAAGAAAATATTTTTAAAAAATATTTTTTTTATAAGAAAAATACATCCAAACAAGCACTATGTTAAATTCCTTTTAGAAAGTTTGCAAAACACCCCGTTACTGTTAACAAAAGTTAGTTGGCAACAAATATTGTGGCATAGTTCCTGTAATCCTCTTGTCAAGTGATTTAGTCTGTGTTCAATATTGTTAACATTAAGACTAACCCATTAAAAGGCATTTGTTGGATGATTTAGTCAACCTATCAGAACATTAATTTCAGGATCTCGAAAATTACTCAAAAATAAGAGGCATAATCAGATCAGAGGAGATCGACTTCCCCTCTCACACTCCATGTATATAAAGATAGGTCAACCCTAGGTACACAGAGAATCCTAATAAACATTTACCCACTTTTACAAAAATTGTCTCAGTGTTAAAGTATCATTGCAGGTACCCATCCTACCGTGGAGACTTTAACAACTCAGAAGCATATTGACGTTGGAGCTCACCCTAAAACATCAAACATTAATAGTCTACAACATCATGGAAAGAGCCATGTTTAACCATATAATCAGCACACAAATTATTTTCCATAAAAAATGAATTACATTAATAATTATTCAGGTTTTATGAAAATATCTTTCTTGTTTTGAAATTTTATATAAATAAATAAACAAACAAGACATTTTTATATGATAGTGAAAAGTGAAAACTCTTTCTTATTTATTTTTATAAATGTTTTAAAATTCTTCCAATTATAAGAAATTTAAATGTCCATACAAGAGAAAAGATTATTTTGATTTCTTCCTTTTTCCGTTTCATCCCAAAAAATGTAAACATTCCTTAAAGCACCATAAGAATGAAAACTCACATCTACATGTCGTATCAAGTGAATAGTCTATACTCTATAGTGATCTCTATTCCACATACAAGCATTTTACAGCCCCAGTCCTAGCAAAGAATGAGACCCTACTTAATGGCTTTAAGTTCAACAATCATAATATTAGAGAAACCTAGTAAACCAAATACAAGAAGTAATAATTTTTTTTTACCAATGAGATTATTATTGAATTACTAATTTGTTACTTATTATGGTAATTTTTATACAAAGCTTTATATGCATTGAACATCAATAGGTTTCTTAAATATCAAACACTAAATGTTTTTTTTTTAAAATATTTTACAACTAAAAATTTGAAGTCAATGGGCTACATGTAGTCTAGATTGACGGTAATCAATTACTTGATCCTTCTGGTAACTATCCTAATTACAAAAACTACTTGAGAAATAACTCCATCTTAGCCTAGCTAGATATTTATATATTGATGGATTAAAACGTGCTTTTAACTTTAAGTTTGACAAGAAAAATTATGGATTAAATTGGTTTATTAATTTTAAGGACTATTAACAATACATATTTAAAAAGAATGATGAATAACAATTCCTGCTAACATAAATAATCATTCGAAATGGTTAATTGAGCATTCTAAGTGGTTCATTAATCTTTTATCTTAAATTTATGTTATTAGCCGTCCTTAAAGTTAATAACCCCTTAAAAATATATATCTATATCATTATAGAAAAGGGATTCACATTAATTTGATGTGCACTTTTTTCTCCTAAAAAATTGAAAATTTAATTTTGTTAGTAATTAAAAATCCAAGACAAAATCATTATTGTAAGTAAATCTCCAAACTTTCACCCATTTTCTACTTTTAAAGAATTCTATTTTTTTTAATAAATCATAGTTTTGAAACTAATTTTATACTGTTTTCAAATTCGAAAAGAAAAGTATCGTTATATAATTAAATAAAATCGATTTTTTTTCTGTACTCACACACTATTTTTAATTCATTTACTACTAGTAGAGCTAGCTTACAAGACACCAATTACAATTTTAAAGACGAAGGCATATTTGAAATAGTGAGTTTAATCCATACACACACGACAGTACCTCAATTCTTAAGATCCGAGTGGGTTTGATATAGTGAAAACAGCCTTCCCATTTTTCTTTCCTCACCTCCCTGCTCCCTCCCAAGTTCTCAGCATCTCCAATGTAACCCAAAAGAAATAATAATATATTAAGAGTAGTTTAGGCTACAAATCAAACATAAACCAAGTTTAGGCGTATAGTTAATGTAGATTGCCTAATTAGTAGTCATGTATCTTAGCAGGGAAATGATTCGAGTTGTGGGTTCAAGCCCATTTGAACTATTTATTATTTTTGTTGCCTTGTGATGAGGAGATTAATTACTTCTTTCCTTCTAGTGAAATTAATTTCTTCTTTAATGAGAGACAAATGAAACCAAATTTCACTTAAGTACAAGCAAGTTATAGGCATTAACTAATTTTCCATCTATATACAGACTCTGCATTTTAACAGGCTAATATTATTTATGGTAGTTTTTACCACTAAAACATAAGATAATGAAAAAGCAAGTAAAATGTAGAGATATGTATGCTTGACAATAAAAAGTTCAACAAGTTAAAAGAAAATAACAAAAGAAAACTGACAAAAGATGGGCAACACACATGCAGTTTTCGGATATAATTGATATATATAGTTAAGTGGACTCTTAACATTGTATGCAATTTACGAAATTCGTTAAGAAACTTAGTTACCTTGCCCTCACGGTTTAAACTGTTTTAATGACATTAATTAGGGTTCAGTTGTGACTGTCTTTGTCTTCTAATTAATCCAAATAGAATTGCACTATTCCCGTTTAGTCCGGTAATTCTTTCTTATACTCAATATCAATATCACATTTTCATCTCAAGCTCAATTGACATGCAATATGTGATTCGCTGTTTTCGTTAAGCTCTGGTTGTGTTTATGTGAGTAGTAATCTTCTCACTTTTTTACATACGTGTCATTAGAACCATATAATCAGCACATCAACCTGGAAGAAATTAGAAGTTTGTTATAACGTATTGCATAATAGGATCTTTTGCTAAGAATGAATTCGAAAGCAATCACGTAGATTTTTTTTTTTATTGTCTAGCCTCGTTTAGGTATAAAACCAAGATTACTTGCCAAAATTATTTTAAAGGAAAATGTTAGATAATCATAATTAATTTGATAGAGTAGGAATCAAAACGAGTTGTTTTTGTTATGAACTTTTAGATTAATGAGTGATTTATACTATTTTGTCTTATCCAATAACCATCTTTAAATTTGAGTAAATTCTAACTAAATTTTATTAAAAATTTTCTAGCTATATAACACTACCCTATTTTAAAAATTGATAATTAACTCATACTTACTTAAAATTGGTATATGCAGGTAGGTAATTGCCAAAGGAATTTGAAGATCAAGTTAATATTGTTCTGTTCAAGAATTGTAACTCAAATGTCATTAAACTTCTTAAAGAAAAAATATATTTGTATAAATTATGGGAAGTATGTATACAATTTGGAATATTAAAAAAAAGTTACAGTATTAATGGCTTAGTGTGTGTTTGAAATAAATTTTATAAACTTAAATTTGAATTAAAATTATTTTTAGAGGTGTATTTATCAAAAAAGATACAAGTTATTTTGAGTTATATTGTTAATAAATTAATATTAATATTTAAAAAGATTAATTATAAAAAAATTGATGTAAAAAAATTTCTTTTAAAAATTAAATTTATTTCAATATTATAAAATAAAAATTACTGAAAATATAATTATAATAGTTTTTAAAAAATCATTAAATTATATTTATATAAATTATTAAAATAATAATATAATATTAAATTATAAAAATATTTATGCCAATATTTTCAAGACACGTTCCAACGACCAAAGTGATCTTGGACTCTTCAAACGCCACCATGAAAGAATGTTGCCTACACTTTATCTTAATTTTTTCTCTTTTTCACCAAATTTTGGTTTTTTGTAATAATAATAATAATAAAAGAATATTGATCTTGGGGTAGTTGAGGCAATTCATGTACAACTAGCTGTTTGGGGTGTGTACTTTTGACATTTGCAGTTTGGAACTTTCCTTGATGCTTGTGCACTCAGACAATGTGAGAGAGAAAGAGATAACGTGTTACCTGTCACTCCATCATTGACCAAAAAACTCAGGCTTTCGAGGAAGGTCATGGACCCCACTTACAGCTTTCTCCTTCTCACTGACATTCCTTCGTTCATGTAATTGGAACGCGTGGCATCTTCCTCGTAACCCCGACACGTCTCACCGTACTACCCGCCGTCACAGATACGTTTCCGTTGAGATCTCATCATAACTTTTTAAGCCGTTTATTTTTTATTTCTCTGTTTCATCATTGTGGTGACGAACACGAAGGAAGGGGAGTATCTGGTGTGATGGATCGGCGCTGTATTGGAAATTTGTTAGGTTGTGCGGTGGCGGTGCCAGCCAATTGGAATGGATTATGGAAGGGACCATACTAGATTAAGTTCAACGCGGAGAATCTGAAACGAATGTAACTACTATTCTTATTATGCCATTGCCACCACGCACGTTCTCTTCATCCTCCGTCCTGCCCTGCGCGTGTGTACACCCATCAACCATCAATAAAGATGAAATAATGGATAAGTAATGAAAGAATTTAATTTTAATAGTTAATCAACTATTAGTGTAATATTTATGTTATATTTTTATTTAATTATGTATTGATATATTATTAAAAAAATTAAATTTTTAAGATAATTGTTATGATAGTCAAATTTTTTTAATAATTTGACAATATATGATTGGATGACAGTGTAAAAAAAACTTTACACTAACTGTAGATTAAAATTAAACTCATAATGAAATTTGTAAAAATTTATACTTATATATTTTTTAGAAGTTATTACGATACTTTAATAAGTATAGTGCTTAAAATAAATTATCAACTATTTATTTAGTATTATTTTTAAAATAAATTTTTAAAAATTTATTAAATATAAATAATAACTAATAAATATTTCATAACTTACCTTAAACACTCAAAAAAAATTGATAAGGATCAAAGTAAGCATCATATTTCTTACAGATTCTGGAATAAGTTATTGAATAATATTTGATGTTATTGTAAGTTTTTTTTTTATTGATATATATTATGCATATACCTTAAAAAAGTATTTTTTCTTATAATTAATATATTTTATTTATTTATACTATTTTATTTTTTAAAATAATAATAATGATATTTTACTCTAATAATATTGATGAGGATGTTAGTGACTAATCTCAAAGGCACAAGGATAGGCCATTGTCTGGAGCAGATTTAGTCTTAATTGATATGAAAATTGGTTTAATAATATCCTTATCTTTGAAAAAAAAACATTAAACTTAAAAATGTGAAACAAGATTTAAGGAGCATTTAGCATTAAGTTTTTAATTTTTTTTATTAATTTAGTACTTATAATATTTACTAAACAAGTTATAAACTTTTAATATTTTGCAATTTTTTTTGTAGCTTTGTTTTATGAAAGGTGTATAACTTTCTTCTTTTTCATAAAAGAATAAACTTATAATTTTTTATACATAAAAGTAACAATTAAATTTATATACTTGTAAACAAAAAAATTATTCTAATGAATGGTATATTAATATATATCTTATCAATACAATGCATTTTTCTTGGTACATATCAATACAATGTATATCCTAAAAAATCTAAGATTTAATTAGTATTCAATAATATACAAAAATGAGTGAACAGAATTAGAAGCCTGTAACTGTAAAGAATTTTATATGCATAAATAATATTTAACATTTAATTTTAATTTATTATTAGTGTAAAAAAATTTATGCTGTGATTTAATCATATTTTGATAATTTATTAAAAGAGTTAGATTTTTTAAGTAATTATTGTGAGAGTTAAATTTTTTTAATAATTTGATAATATTAATAAAAATTAAATTCTAATATTTATATATATTTGGAAAAAACAAAATGAAAAGACGTGACAATGTTATCCTGATATTGAACATATCTATTTATAATATATAATTTTAGGCTCACAAGCTGTGTCACATTAACTAACTTGAGTATTTTCTCTCCACATCATATTTCCTTTCTCTTATCTTTTCGACACCTCAGCAATATCGTTCATATCTCCACCTTCCCCCATTTCTCATCTTCAGCTTCAGTTACTAAACGAATCATTTTCCCTCCCATCAGCTTAACTCTCTCTCCATTATCCTCCATCTTTTCCTTTCTCATTGCAATACCCACCTCCCCATCTCCAGAACTCTCATTCTCCCTCTTCTTTATACTTCGGTTACTGAAATAAAAACTCATAATGATGACATGTGAGACCTTTATTTATTTTCATAGACCAGCGCAATGCATAGAAAACAAAAAAAAATTGCCTACGAGAAGATGGTGCACAACGTAATGGACGCAGCTCGAAAAAGAACTCAGACGCAGGCGATATCATAGTCGTATGAAAAGGAAAAGCAAGAAATGACATTCTTTTTTAACAAAACTACCATTGCCTTCTATTTTCGATCTCACTATAGGTATTATTATATCTGTTTCTTTGTGACCATCTATTGCAATTATTATTATTTTTTCAATTATTATTAATGTTATATCAAATTTTGATTTTATCTGATTCTTTTTCTTATGCTAAAAATCCGTTTTGAGAAAGCGAAAGATAGAAGATTTGGTTCCCCTCTCGCATCGCGAACTCCACGTCGAATCCGGGCCTCGTGAAAAAGCTGTAAGACTTCCATCTTTTTTCAATTTTTTTTGTTTGTTAATTTTTCCACGATTCAAATAATTTGGTGCTTCTAGATCACCTCATCTATGATCATTTGCATCAATAACTGGTAAGGGACTTACTCAGGTCTTTGATTCTAATGTTAGTTTGATGTATCCTTATCATTTGATGCTTGTCTTTTACTGACCCTTAATATTTTTTTTCCTTTTTCCTTTATGCTTGAAGTTGATCAATAAAAATGGGTTTTTGAATTTTTAATAAATTCATTTTGTCGCGAAATATTGGGAGACAGGAGTAAGATAATTGCTAAAATTCATGGTGAGTGCTGGCCTTTCGCCAAAAGAATTCACTATCCCCTTTGTTAACATAGCTTGTGCTTGCAAACCCTCATATTGGGAAGCTGTTATTGTTCATGCTTAGGCTATTAAGCTTGGAATTGGATTTCACGCTTGTGTGCAAAATGCTTTCTTGTCTGTCTATGCTGCTTGTCGGTTGATACAAAAAGCCCGGCAAGTGTTCGACATTATTTCTGATAGTGAAGCTGGTGTCGTGGAATTTGATGATTGCTGAGTATCCTAAAATTGACAGTTGCAACGAAACGATTTCGTTATTTCAATAAATGCAACAACTAGGAGTGGAGCTTGATGTGGTCACCTTGGTTAGCTTGGTTTTTGTTTCATCAAAGCATGGTAATTTGGATATGGGAAGATTTATGAATCTTTATATTGTTATTACTGGAATTGAAATTGATTCGATTGTGATGAATGCCCTCATAGATATGTATGCCAAGTGGGGGAATTTGCAATATGCTAAAAGTGGTTTTGGTGAAATGTTTGACAAAAGTGTAGTTTCATGGACTTGTATAGTTAATGAATATGCTAATCATGGCCTTACTGATTATGCTTTGAAATTTTTTAATTAGATGCCAGTGAAGAATATGGTTTCTTGGAATTCAATAATTTAGTGTCATGTTCAAGAAGGACAATGCACATAAGTTGTGGAACTTTTCCACAGGATGTGTATTTCAGTTACATTCCAAACAAGTGATCAAGCTATTTGCAAAAAAACAAAGGCAGAGGCACAACCACACCCATTACAACCCACAATGAGCTATTACATCCAACAGCAGCAGCCGAATGGAGTTCCACCGCCACAAGGTTTTTCGTCATTGCCTTTCTCTATTATATAAAGAAAGATTCTTGCAGGCTTATCAAAGGTACTTTTATCAGATGATGCATTCCATCATCTTTAAACCATATCATACTTATTAAGTGTATACCCCACTTTTACAAGTGCGAGATGAAATTGAACATCTGTTAGATGACAATGAAGATATGGCCCAATTAAATTTGACAAGGAAGTGGTTGCAGAATCAGCAATTTAAGGCTCATTTGGGAGCCACAACCTCAAATATATAACCTTACTAATACTGCACCTGTTGTTCATCTACTTGGTTCTAACAGAAGTGGAAGTCTTGTGACTAGCAACTTTGGGGATGATAATGATATGAAGGATTTGAAGATGTTGCTTGAGGCATATTTTATGTAATTGGATGGAACTCGTAACAAGATATTGTAAGTGTTCTTTATTGATAATAGTATAACATAGCTATTTTCTTATGACCAAATTCTGGTCAAATCATGTCTGTCAGAAAATCTGGTCAAATCATATCCTTCAAGCTTAGGTTTAATCCCCTCCAGCTAGAAAATTTGGCTTTGACTATCTATCCCATATAAAGAAAATAGATATTAAATATGAAATATAATACTTTATGGTATAAAATGTTAAATTACGTAGAGGGTTACAAATGTTGAATTGGCCAAACTTGTACCCAACAGTACTAGAATGTCGAAACAAATTTGCACTTATTAGAGAACCATGATGTATTATATATGTATTTACTGAGATTTTGTGAGTAAATGAGTCCAATTTATGTATATGCTGCATATCATCTTTTGCAGAAAAGTATGTCTATATCTGAGAAGATATGCCATGGCAGAGCCAGATGAGAATCAACATGAAAAAAGCAAAAAAGAAGAATCCACCTCTTCCTGTTCCTACTAACAAATTTGATTCGATTTAACTTTTTATTACACCATATTAGCCGATATTTTTTCAATTTTGACATGTATACCACCCTTGAAATCAATATCAATCCAACCTGAGCAAACAATTGATCATGATCCAGTTGATCCTCATGATAATTCTACTATCTATGGCATTGTAATTTGAAGAAAATAATTATTTAAGAATCAAGCGAATTTAATATCTAGCCGCGCAGCGCGCCGGTGTACATCTAGTTGGATTAATAAAAGAAGCAAAAGGGATTAATAAAAGAAGCAAAAATGATTGGTGCTCATGTGAAGTTGGAAAGCCGGCGGTAAGTCGTCGTTGAATTTAATTGCAACACATGGCACGCCACGGCCACTGCCACTGCCGAGGCTGATTGCCATACGGAGTGTGTTTCTTCTTAATTTTCATTTTTCATTCTGAAAGAATTGTGAATTCTTATATGACTTTAATTTCGATCCACTTCAGTATTTTATATACGATCATCTAATATTTAATAATACATTATCATATTATTAAAGAGTTTTACTATAATATAATCATTAACAGAAGTATACCATAAAAAATATCGTTGTTTGGGAGACCATATTAAAAAAATGGTTTGCCCATAAAATGCTACATTTTTAAATTAACTCCCCTCAGAATATATGAGACGCTGCTTAACTAAAACTTGATAGTATAAAGGATCCCCCTATCAAGTGTTTATTATCTATATAAAAAACATTTATTTGGACAAAAAAATCATCTTCTTTAATAAAAGCCATGTATTCGTTTGAATTGTCTACCGCGGTGAAAACGACGGTGGTGTCGGCGAAAATGATGGTAATAGTAGTGACAATGGATGATGGAGGTGGTGGCAATTAAATTTTTTCTAGATCAGGGCAAAGAAGGAATCCATTTTTTTTTTATTTAATTAAGTGGCTTCTTATCTTGTCATGTTATGAGATGCACAAGATGATAGAATTGTGTATAAAAATGTGTTAAGGATATGATAGTATTTACTTATACTATGTGTCTTTCTTATCCGATCCACCAAATCTAGCCTTGAAAGTCACTAGGATGTGTCAGTGTGAAGGATTTAAATACTTTGAAGGGAGTGGTAGGTTTAAACTTCATGTCGTTATTGTATAAAAAATGGTCAAATTTGGTTAATAATATAATGATACATAATTAGGTAATATTGTAAAAAATTTTACATTGACATTAAATTAAAATTAAATTTTATAATAAAATTTATTAACTTATTTGATAATTTATAAATTAAAAATATATATGGCTTGATTTTTTTTTCACATAGAAGATTTGAAAAGCTATTGAATCAGACTACACAATATACGTAAAAAAAAGATTAGAAGAAAATATTAGAATTTTTTTAAATATTCTTATTTTTATATGAATGTTATATTTTTATTTTAATTTGAGAACAACTAAATATTTCAAGATAAAATGTAGCAGTTTTAATAATTATTTGTTAAGCAAAAAAATTTATATTTATATACTATTATATAAAACACTGTTTATGAAATTTGAACAAACATTATGTGTCACTCATATATGTATTTTTTTTCTTTCAAATTTTTATTCATTTGATTTCTGTTCCTTTGATGCTGAAATTTTAAATTATTTTTAAACTGAATTTTCAGTTATACTAAATAATTAATTTGATTTTATTTAGGTAATAATTTATCTTATCTCTTTGATAAGTAATGAACTATAATTTTGAATCTTAATTTTGTCTTAAAATTTAAATAATAATTAATTGATCCTTAATATGACTTTTCATTATCCTTTCATTTGAAAAATTATTTTCTGATACAGAATTTTTAGGCAATCTTAATATCTATATCAATAGAAGAACAATCATAAATTATAATTGCATAATTTTCTAAAAAGCAAAATTAATAGATCTAAATGACATACAACTAAAGCAAGAAATTTCTTAATTTTTAAATGGATTATGCACAAATTTTGTTAAAACATAATATGGATAATATTTCCAAATCATACATTTGTTTAGATCTTATTAGATATGCTTTTAAATGTAAAAATTTGTTAATATTTAATTTTTTTAGATCTTAAATACGATAAATATCTTTTTGATAAGTCATATAATGTCTCTTATCTCTTTGGGTAGGTGAAACCGAATTTCAAAAAGAAAAATATATCATATATATAGAGTAATTCTATTTTATATATTTGAAATTTATCTTACCAACAACTCCTTAAAGTTATTAAGAACATTATAAAGTCCATTTTTGAAAAATTATTTTTTAATGTAAAATTTTTAGGCAAGTAGTATTCAGCTCGACGGAAAAAAGAATGATCATAAATCATAATTGCATAATTTTTTGAAATGCAAAATTAATGTGTCTAAATGACATGTAACTAAAGCAAGTAATTTTTTAATTTTTAAATGAGTTAACATAATATAGATAATACTTACAAATATTAGATTTGTTTAGATCCAATCAAATGTGCTTTTGAAGATAAAAATTTGTTAATATTTAATTTTTTTAGGTCTTAAACATGATAAATATCTTCTTGTTAACTCTAATGTCCTTTATCTTTTTGGGTGGGTGGAATCAGATTTTAATTTTTTTTTCATCATATAGTTAAATAAAGTAGTTATATTTCATATCTTTGAAATTTTATAAATCGTAAGAATTTAATAATAATCAAAAGTAATATAAATAGGTTATACAAAGATACAAAGCTTATTCAAAATTCATTGAACTAGCTTTGAACTCTTGCATTTTGATAGTGGTTCCAAATATGTTTTTTTCCCTACTCTTTTTTTTAATTGTTCTTTACATTATTGATTTTAAATTATTATTATAGCAATGTTTTATGCAATAGAATTTTGGGTTCTTTACTTTGTTTTTATTTGGTGTAACTGATTGAATTTGATTTTTTGTTCATTTCAATGCTGCAAGAGTTATCCGGTATGATTTTGTTAATGAGGCTAATGCCAATAATGAGCAGAAAATATATAAGCTTAAAGTAAGAATTTTATGGTTTTATAATCTTATTGGCGAATTTCAAAGGTTAGACATATTTTCTTTGTACAGTTATACCATTCACAATTTTTATTTAATTAACATGTTGATGAAAGAGTTAAAAATGTATTTAGTTACAAATTGACTGGTTCACTTTGGCCCTCTTGTATTAAAATATTGCAGAATTATTGTGTGTGGTCCCATATTAATATTGTAACTTTACAATATTGTTTGACATCGTTGGAGACTAGTAATCAAAGACTTCAAGTAAAAAATATTTTTATAGTTATTACTCTATTTTTTTTAAAATCTTGAGAGACACTAGATATATTAATTATTTAATGCTAAGGTTAATTTTTATGATTTTTAAAATTTTCTTATGATATAATTAATTTAGAAAGTGATTGAACTATTTTTTACATAGATTTTATAAAGAAATTTATGAAAAAATTATTGCAATAAATAACACATTATTATTTAAAAATTTATACACATCTAATTTAACAAATCGTATGGGATAATAAAACTAATTATAACTATAAAAGAAATTATACACCAATTCTGTAAGTTTTTTCCCCCTACTATCTTAAGATGATATTAAGAATATGGAGCCTAGATGAAAATCCACAACGCACAGGGTTTAGGAAAACTTGATTGGTTTGATGGGATGAATGGAAGGAGAATAAAATTGGGATAAATTTCGTTCTTCAACCAACTGGAAAGTAATGCGTATTCTTCTCTTTCTAGTTTCTATACGTATGAAATAGATGGTTAGAATAATATGAGATATGCACAGTTTATATGCTTATACTATAAATGCATATTAATGACATCCTTTGGTAAATACATTATTAGGGTATGAAATCTGGGATTTGTTGGGAAGGTTTCCCAATTAAGTTGCACAACTTAATTAACGGTATTTTAAAAAATAATTATAGTTACTTGAAAATAATCCTCTCTTAACTTTAGAGTATGTTTGAGTAAGTTTTTTTTAGAGAAAAATAATTTTATTAATAGAAAATAATCAAAATATACTTCTAACATAATAAATGACTCTTTGAGTAATTTTTTTAAAAAAAGATAAATTAAAAAAGTTGTTTTGGTAATTTTTTTAGAAGCCACATTTTGAAATTTCTGAAAAAAAAAAAACTCATACAGTGTAAATGAGAAAGAAGAGTAAAAAGAAATTTTCAATAATTATATCTAAACACAAAATAACTTTTATTTTTTATAAAAACTCTACTAAAAAAAACTATATCATAAAAATATTTTTAAAAAATACTTATACAAACGCTCACTTATTTTCGAGTTTTATAGTCTTAATTAAAAAAATTCGAACTTTTGACTATAATTAATGACTAAGCATTGACCTCAATTATTGTCCAATATTATTTAAAGAACGAATGAAAGACGCGTCATAATTAAAGGAAAAACGTGTTTTGAAATGATGTATCACCAACAAATTAAGCAAATCAGAAACTGTCCAGCGTGAATTAAACTCCAAACAGAAAGCAGAATTAATTATAAATTGCCGATGAGAATGTTTTATATGGTATCTTTTATATTATTCTTCATAAATTTTGCATCCAAGTTGGTTTAACAAGCATTGAACAATTTAAATATACATTAAATAAGAAGAAAGTTATCATCAAAATTTCCCCATTAGAGAAAAAGTTGCAGCATGTGGGTCTTTTTTTTTTTTTTGCCTAATGTGTCATGTTTTATTCTTGTTTATAAAATAACATATTTTAAATAATTTAAAATACTGATCAGCCTTGCGAGAACGCTACCCACACAGATATGGTGATGGAAACTACACTAAAGCTGAAAAGCTACATATGAACTTGGAATTTTGTACATATTGAGATAGTTGAAAGAAAACAGAGGGGGTATAGTCTATTATTTAAATAAAATTAATTAACCGTAACATTGTCCTGGTCTACATGAATCAGGCACTTATTTCAAAGATGCAACCCCGTAGCTGTGATATACAAGACCAATAGATAATATGATGAAGTTCATCTGCACACCCCTTGAAGGCTTGAATCCAGAAAACTGCTTCTGCATTATTTACAATCAAAAGAAACAACAGAGAACAAGCAAACATGTGCATAAGGAAAAATATACAACTGCCGAATGGTGTGAGGATGGAAATTTTGGATATTACATTACAACTTCAACCACTCCAAACAGGGACATAAGCCCCAACAATATCTAGATGGGTAATAGTCCTTCAAATACACCTCCCTGCTATATCCTATAATATAGAAGCTGAAGGATCGTCTGCGACGAGCCATGGTGACACGAGTTACTGGCACAACTGAGATAGTATGTCTCTCACATATGATCCTTGCCGTGGCAGGAACAGGAGCTCTCTCAGCAATGACTTCAGAAGAGAACTTGTTGAGAAAGAAAGAATCAGCAAAGAAGGCCGGAGTGCATTGGTAAGCCTGAGTGTTGCACAATTGAACCCCTTTGGATCTGTGGAAAACCTCATCCGGTACTGATGCTGCTCCACTAGTTGCATTTACTTTTCGAGTTGAAAGTGTCTTCCTGTAACAGCATATATATATATATATATATATATATCACAAAAAATGAATCCTAATAAGCATAAGAACATGAAACTGTAGATTATAGAAACACTCCAAATAAATGAAAACTGGAAACTTCTCAAAAGGAAGTTATATAATGGAAGTTGCATAATACTGAAAAATGAATTTTGTGAGTTTACAATATTTAATCTAATATAAAATAATTCTGATGACATATTTCATTCGTGTAAGAGGGATGGAGCAGTAATGCTCTAATTTCTACCAATTCTTGTGCTATTTCCAATGATGTCATTGATTTTCTCCCTTCTATGATCTTTGGCCTTTTGGCTTGAGTGTATAAACTGGGACATCAGCATCGTTATTTCAAACAAGTCCAAACCATCTTAGGAACCTCTACTATATCTTATCTCAATTAGATTTTGTGTGTTGGAAAACAAAGGAACTCATCCCAAAATTCTCAATATTCTGGCTGTAAACTTTGTGCATGTCCTTGCCATGTTAGACAACTCTCTCATCAAACAAAAGTATAAAGCTACCTTCAAGCTTTACTTATCTTGCGTTACCAACATTCAACTTAACATTCGCATCTTCTTAACTCTAATTATCAAGCCACGACTCTCAAAATCCACCATTCCACATCATACAGCAAGTTTTATGCCAAACCTCTGAAATCATCTTTGGCTTTAAGAGCATACTTAAATCACATAAAATGTTATATGCACGTTCCCGGTTACTTCACTTGTTGAGTAATAACACTCTTCAAACATGTTTTTCTAATAATATATAACCTCTACCATGTTTAGAACTCCCATTACACCTTTCTTTTTTTTTTTCCTTTTGAGGAGGAAGTGGGGGATAGAGCAAACAAATGCCAGATATTATCTAGGACAATCAAAATAAGACGGTCAGCACAAGTTTCTGCAGAAAATTTATAAAATCTGCAATATTGTAAAATGTTTTTGCCTTCCTATATGCATAAGACAATCTTGCTACCAAACCCAAAAGCCCTCTGCATATTTATATCAATCTGAATAGCCCAAGGGTAACCTACCAATATGGACACCTTTTGAATGCAGATCACAAGACATATTTACAGACAGGGAATTTGAAGATTACAGTAGCTACCAAACTCCCTCAAATAAGTATTCCTGCTAACACACATGAGCCTTGAAAATTATAGCACTACTAAAGCGACTCCACCAGATAATGCATTATACATAGCTTTATCAAGTTTGAAGAGAATTATTCTAGAGTCTGTTGAAGCATGTTCATTAGGCACCAAAGTTTCATGAATTCTATCCCTCATAATATGCTGGTTATTATAGGTACAAAACTAGGCAATGCATGACCAGGCACTGGCAGATTGACATACCATCTAACAATGGCCACATTGTGCGATAGAAGAGAACCACTTCCATTACAAGTTGCACACTTAATTAGTCCACGAGATCCACAAGTTGCACAAGGAATCTTTCCCTTACCATTACATTTCACGCATCTGCAAGAAAAATATAACTTGAGTAAGTGAATTGCAAGTATAAACTTCTGCGAGTAAGTGAATTACAAGTATAAACTTCTGCCTTGACAGAAAAAGCAATGCATCCTTGACATTTGACTTCAGCTTGAATTCAACATCAAAATTTTGTATTTTTTGTGTTTTCTTCTATGGAAAATATAGCAGTACTATCAATGCTATGAATGACAATTAAGTTTGATCATATGATCATTCTATTAGAGCTTAAACCAGATGTATCATAGCTTCATCTACTCTCCATATGAGCAAATAAAGTACTCACAATGTGTCAGAACCATCTTTATGAGCAATCAAACCCCTTCCATAACAAGCAGAGCACTGAGTCATTTGATCTTCCTTATAACATCCAGGTTCTTGGTCTGCATTGCATGTAGCACAGACTATACCTCCTCGTCCTGCACAAACTGTAAATAGTTTCCAGGATTTTGTTAGGAGAGGTAAAAAGTAGTAAGAAAAATAGCGGTATATACACATACAACTTTGATCTTAAACTTTGGAGATGCAAATACAGAATCCTTACGTGTACATTTCTCAATAGTTTCAGAATGAGGAATCTTTTCCCTCACTTCTTTGTAAGGTACAAATAGAACAGGGAACTGAGACCTTAGATCCAATTCCCAAATACCTAGTTCACGCCCATTATCCTTTCCATCAATACTGCCACCAACATATGGCTCTGTCTCTTTTATGGTCTCTCTTTCCTCTATAAACGTATCCAGAGTACCTATATAAACATTACAGTCTTCCACTGCATGAATCTTCCATGTTCGAGCAGGAAAGCTACCCCAACAGCAACGATGACCAACATGATCAATGAGCAACTCTCGTATCTCTACTTCATCCAAGATTTCCCTAAAAGTGGGTCATCCAGTCAACAAGATTCTTTGCCAAAAAAGTGCTGCAATATTGAACTTGAAATCCACATTATAATTTTTTGATTTAAAAATAAAAAAGGCATACAGTTTGGAGACAGCTGATGTGTGGATGATGCTTTTCAATTAAACATGTATAATATGCCCTACCGAAAAATGCACTGCTAATAAGTCAAGCCCCGCCCCCTATTCATGGTAACAAGACAGTCTAATACTTCATTGAACCCAAACATGATCAAATGTTTCTCTTGATCAACCCTGCCAATTTCTCTCTCCCTCAAACCTGTTTGAGCTAGTGCTATTTTCTATCCAAAATGATTGGACATCTTTCTGCCTAAAATATCATCTTCTGTACCATCCATACACCCACAGAGCTCAAAGATTTTACTCTACATAAGGTGAAATATCAAACCCACACAGAAAGGAAGACCAGAATGAAAGAAGGATGAGACGATGAGGAATGAGCCAAGTAGATATATTGATTGAAGATAACACATGCTAATGCAGCTATTGAGATATATGTCTCAAGAATTTGGCACTTTCATTGAATGTGCGTCTTAGAAAGTATAATAAGTACCGATGAAAAATCAAATGATGAAATATAAATTAATGACTCCAGACCCAAAATATTATAGCTTTTCATCGATGGTTGTAAATATGCACTTTAAATTCTATAATGAGTTTTTGATTTCCAGCATCTAATCTCTGCCACAATAAAGATTGAATTGTTGTAGAATGTAGAATAAAACCACAACTGTTAATTCTTTTCTTTTCAGACAATAAATAAACCCACATAATTAAATAGCATCGTTCACAGCCTAGTTTCAATAAGACAAGTTAAGTGAAATGCATTTTAAAGGTTCATCGATTTAATTATACCTCTGGAATTCAGCTCTGGTTCCACCATAATGGCCTCCATATCCACCTTGATAAACAATAGCTTGCTCTGCAACAAATAATGTACTTAACATCCAGGTTTATATACATAGGCAAATGAGTCTTTTGTAATAAACTTAGACAAGAAAATCCAGCAAGTTGTGGTCTCTCTTTGCCTCATAATTATAAAACACATTGCTAAAGAAAAATAAAACAAATTCCCCAACTTAAGCTCAAATGTTTCCACAACAATTGTTACTTTGCAACCTCAAATTTTTCCAACCTTCAATTGCAAAAGCAGGAATGAACACTTCCATGAATTAGTATGGGTAATGAAAATCATAACAACATCAAATCCAATCATGACAAAACAAGATCACACACCTGTAGGATAGGGGTGGGGTGAGCCAACCAAAGCTCCATGAAGGGAAGGGGGATAGTAACCCGAAGAAGAAGTAGCTGCAGATCGTATTTCATCGACGCTCACTTCATTACCGGCCAACGAAGTTCGACCCATGTACTGATATGAGCTCCATTTTCCACTCTCCTTATCAACCGATACACCCCTTTGTTCTGTCAAATTCAATCACAAAAAATAACAGAAACCCAGAATCAAAAAACAGGAGAACATTCAAAATCAAAGTTAAAGATTAAAACTTCGAGGGAAAATCTTGTCGGGGCAAGCGTTGAATTGTACCCGACAGCAGAGGCTCCTCCATGTGAGAGTGAGACAGCAAAGAGACAGGTTATGGAATATGCTTTATATGTATTGCCTTACCTTTGCCAATAAGGAAGTAGAATTGTCGTTATAAGTCAAATGGTAATATAATCATTGATCTCAAACCAAACCATAGGAATACCCATAACTTAGTTAATAAGTAAGTCTGAGTTTAATACTTGTTGAAATTTTTTATAATGTCAAAGGTTCAATTTCAAAAGCATTTGTGAGAAAAAATAATTTTAATTTCTCAAAAAAAATTTAATCTCATACATTGTGACTAAAAAGGTGTGGGAATACCTAAATAAGAAAAAAAAAAAAAAAAGACAGACCAAAGGAATGCTGTTTAGTTCTTGCTACATCAAACGGCAAGGCACACATTTAGTTTTACCTTTAGGTAGTTGAGACTTTTAAAGCCAACAAAATTTTACATTAACCTTCAATTGATTACTAGAAGATCAGCCAAAATCCAATGCCTTGTAGCATCTCCTAGAAATTAAATTTTTGGGGAGGCGTTGAGGTTGAGATAGGGGGAGAATGTGATCCAGAAAGTGAGTTTTTGTGACGATGGCTTTTACTTCATTGCGTCACATTTTTCCTTAAACAAAATGTATAAAATTTAAAACTTACATAATAATTATATGAAAAGTTTACGAAATTTAGCAACTGTATTTATATTTATATAAATTAATAATTTATAAAAAACAAAAACTCTCACATAATGGTAAAAAAAAAAAAAAAGGAGGTATGATATGAAAGCAAAACCTTACTTTTTTTTGGGTCCATTTTGGCTGAGAAAATGGCTTGTTCTTTAGTAAAATTCCACTAAACTTGATTTTCATTATAAAATGCTAATCACCCATCTGCGGATTGCATTTGAATCTCCAACATTTCAATCAATAATAACTTATATGGCTAAGATTCTGCACCTTAGCCATATAATTATTATTGATGCAAACATAAATATTACGTACGTTATATGTTTCAGCAGAATCAGCACATATCAAAAGATGCAAAACGTTATTAATTTCATCATGCATCAGGCGGGTTCTGTTTTTTCAGTTTTGTCCACTACAGTACGTTATGGTGTTAATGAATCAACTCTTGCAGGAAAGCACACCTCGCATTGTGAGGATAGGAGATAATCCTGGCTGCCTCTATGCTGATACATGTTGCTGATATTTTAGACATCATATCATACAAAATAAGGTCTGAAATCCATTTGCTTACACTAGTTAACTATGTGTAATTTGATACTTTCCATCAAATCATTACAAAATTATACTCCTCTAATCCTCTTCATGTATAAAGCATAGGGTCTTCTATCAATGACTCAATGACATTTTATAGGACTTGGCTTTTGTTAGGTTTATTGTCCAATAAAAGAAGGCATGTTGTTTTCGCCAAGTTGATAAGCCATGCCACTTACAGTTTTTGCCTAAAAACAATCTTCCTCTCCAATAATTAGAGAGCATACCTTTATGGTTTTAGTTTACTTTATCTGAATGCATCTCAGACATGCAAATGTAAATAGCAAGAACATAAGGACATTTGGGGTTGAGATATTCAAAGCATCATGATGATTTTGACGACCTTTTAATGGCCACCGAACAAGAAGAATATAAGCGGCATGCTGACAACACAGAAAAACCAATTTCAGGGCATAGATGGAATCTTAGTTCAACGAATGTTTCTATCTGAAAAATCTACCCTATGCATTTTAAATGTATGCTATAATCAAGTATCCAGTTTAATAATTTCTAAGAACTAGATTGATGCTTTCAACAAAACAATTTGAAATCTCTGCTACATTGACATCCACGATGCTAATCTTCCAAAATTACCGGGCTAAAAATACTTCAGCAGTTCAACCGTAAATCTTAATCCAACAAAAATGAACCCAATTCACTTATCACACAAAAATGGCTAAATCGAGAAACAAGTTGAAATTCTAGGATTAAAATGAAATAATATTTGCCGCAGAAGAGAGACAAATAGATGGAGAAAAAGAGAGATTGCAAGGCGAAGCCCATTAATATATAATTACATCATTACCGTTTTACATATGCTACATTAATAGTCAAATTTTGAGCTCTCCATTCTAGAGTGAAGGTGAGGACAACAGAACAAGGGGAATTGAATTGTATGGTTACTGATTTTGCCTATACTAAAAAACTTTAAACAGATATTTGTAAAACAGCAGAAAATGATATGTAAATGTTAACAGATGATACACGATGAAGAATGATAGCAATAACAAGAAGCAAAGGTGCTGCTTTGCTTGTATTCAGTAGCAAGGACCATATAAAAAAGAAGATATTCAATAGCAAAGGCAAAGGGTGTGTTTTCGTATTTATTATTGGTTTGTGTCACTAGAAAGACGAGATATATCTAAATACACACACAATATTGGCTTTTGACAGCATCTGCTTGATGCATGTCTAAAAATATGTGATGGAATGGATATAATTATAAAGGATGTGTTCAAGAACCAAATCAATATTAATTATTTTAAATATATAGTTAAGAAGTGTTTCAGAACTTAAGCAAGTCCATAAAACTGAAGAGAAGAGCCTAAAACTAGTTAAGTAGTAGTAATAGGTAAAGGCAAACCACAAAGTATTCATATTACAACTACGGTCTAAGATCTTTTTGGCTGTTGTTCAAAACACATTATGGTATGGTGGGCAATGGCATGCTCAAACTGCAAGTGGTCGGGAATTTAGGTTTCTGGTTTAGGCTCCTTTAAAAGAGCATCAAGCCGACTAGTTTGTGTATACTTTGATGTCAAAGTTGTTTCTTGTTTTGGCACATTCAAAAAGTCTTCCAGTCCGCTAGTCAGGGTAAACTTTGATGTCAAGGAAGCTCCCAGGAGGCTCAAAGCCTGCACCACAAGGGGAGAAGTAAATGAGAAATAGGTATCTCTCTTCAGCCTAGGGGAAGAGAGATTAGGGGGAGAGGCGGGGAGATTAAAGAGGTTGAAATGTTAAAGAAAAAAATTGGTAAATTCAGTAATAATAGCCACCTTACCTCTGCCTCACTAATGCTTATCACCTTCACTTCAAGATCGTCAAGGGGAAGGCTTAATTCTTTCAAATAGGAAAGGCAAGAATTAGCAGACAGAGGTATCACTTTTAGATCATCTCCTACAGCATATAATGCTGGTCTCTTCACAAATCCCACAACACCTTCTTTCGATCTGTTGGGAGATCTTGGGTCCAGTGCTGTCAAGACTCTTACCTTTGCAATTGATCGCTTCGACTTGGAAATTACTCCGCCCTGTCTGGTCTCTTCTTTTGTTACATTTTGATAACCATATCCAACAGCCACCTTCACTTCCGTTAATATCCCTGTACCATAATAATAGTTAGGAGGTTTTGCATCAACATCAGGAATGTTGAGAGGCTGATTTAGACAACCAAATTGTGGTGCTACACCAGGATTAAGTAATACAGCGCGTGAATCTGTACACCATGAAGAGTCCAAGGTCTCCACACTCTTGTATAAGTTATCAACACATCCAACAAAAGAGTTGCCACCCAAAAGCTTTACAATGAATCCCAATGGCATGGTGAGGAAGCTAAACATAAAGTCAACAAAATCCTCCTTGGCTTCTGCAAAGATTATCTTGTTTTGGGACTTACTTCGCACTAGCTTAACATCCATTTTACTGTCACTGGTGGCAGGCCTTACTCGAACTGCTGATGCAAACTGGTTCAGTGGGTTATCTTTCTTCTTGGAGTTACTTGCCAAAATTGTATTAGTCAGGGGCTCATGGGAGGTTAAGGTATACTTGAGCAGGTTCAAAATCTATAATTCAAAGGAATAAAAGGGAAACAAAGGGAAGGGAAGGAAGTTTTAGTCGAGATAACAAACAAACCACACAACTATAACTTTTTTTAAAAAAAATTAATAAAAATCTTTCACTAATAACATGGAAATATAAGATGTCAAACTAAACCAAACAATAACAATAACAGTATAAATAGAGACCTACGAAGTAACCCACCGTAACATTAACCTAAGAACCAGCCAAAATTGAGAATACTAATTAACTAATGTTGGCTTATCACCTTTCATTTTTAATATTAATTTTTTTTGGTGAAATTGAAAAGTTAAGGTGGGAGGGAAGGCTACCCATTCCAAGGCCAAGGCATGCCACAAACCTCACCGGGGCTTAACGTGACGCTTATAGATCACCTACCATGGGGGATTGCTGGAGTCAGAAATTGAACCTAAGCCTTTGAAGCAAAGTACTTTGATCTTTACCAACTAAATAAAGCCCATTGGCTCATCACCCTTCTAGTACACCAAACAATTTAGAGTAAACACTTATTTTGGTTCTCCAAAGATATATGACATCATATTCATCCTTCAAATACATCAAATTTGATATATAAATACATAAAATTGATCCTCCAAAGATATATGCAACTTCAAATTAGTTTTTTAATGTCACATTTTTGCCATCAAATTGGTCCTTGGAATGACATCAAATTGGTAGGACGAAACTGATGGCATGAATTATCATTCAAGGACCAATTTCATGTTGCTGATCAATAAACAACCAATGTAATGTCACGTATGTACGTATGTCTTTGAAGAACCAAATTTAAGATTTAACAAATTAACAACAGAGACAAATTTATAGCTCCTAAATTTAAGATCGAATGCGAGCATAAAAAAGTAAAACAAAAATTGATGTTATAAGGGTATGGAAATGGTGGACATATATAAACATCATCCCACAAAATAGAGTTTATAACACCATTACCTCCTGCTTGCCAATGTTCTGGGTCACTTCCTCTAGCTGAGTCAAGTCTGTGTAGCCCAGTTGGATTAGCAGCTGCATGGAGGTCACCAAAGAACTTGGCACAATCTTTAGATCATCAAAGACCAGAAACATTGACCCATTTTCTTGCACAAAAACCCCACCTTTGTCTTCTACAATATTCCCCTGGCCCTTGGAATCCAAATTATGTGGCTGCATGTTAATGGATTTTCCGCAGGTGCAATCCAGGTTCGGAAAAGTGGTAAACTTGTTACAAGAATCGCACACAAGAAGCTTTGTTGTGGGCTCTGTGTCATCCACATTCATGAACAGCTTCAAGCACAGTGCTTCGCAAGGATTTCGGGGACACAGCAACATGTGCTTGCAGACAGCATTCCAGAGATCGTTTGGACTGAGATTTTGGACGCTTTGGTAGAGGTTGTTGATGCTGCCAACGTGTGCTGGCTCCGAGAGTTCCTCGTTGCCCACAAGGCGAATGATGGTGCCAAGTGGAAGAGAGAGGAAGCTGAAGAGAGTGTCCACGAAGTCCTTGGTTGCTTCCACAGCAACAACTTTGTTGCTTTCTTTGTCGACCAAAATTTTGAGGGGAATGGTTGGTTCTTGTTGTTGTTGTTGTTGGGAAGCCATGGCATGGCAGAACCCAAAGTGGTGTTGTGTTGTGCAAATGATCAGACTTTGGAAAGTGGAATTGGGAAAGTCGCCATACAAACACTATTTATATGCAACGCTCTTGAAATTTTGAAATCTTCGAAACGAAGAAACTAGAAAGAGAGTAAAAAAAAAAAAAGGCACTTGTTATGTTTTTTTTTGGTAAAGTAGAAACAAAGGGACTTGTCGAATATAAAAAGTATTATGCTTTTAAAAAAAATTAATTGTCGGTCAGGATAAAAAGTATTATGTTTTTTAAAAAAATTAATCATGGTCAGTTTTATAAAATAAGTTAAACAGTTTAATTTGATTTTGATTTATTTTAATTAATTTAAAATAAAATGACCATAAATTCGATTATGAAAATAAATTATAATCGTTTAAGTTTATTCTTCAAATTGATTGAACAATATAACAACATTAGTATGGATCCTTAAAACAAAATTTTTGAATACCAAAATAATTTCTTAATAAAAATTGTGTTAGTAATCTCATCAATAATGTATTATATTCTTTGAATTACTATCTAAAAAAATGAATTCATTTTTACTTTATTGTTGACAATAATATTAGTTTAAAAATAGGATTGGATTATTGGTACTCTTAATTACATATTCGCATTTAATATTGTACTTTTAGTTATAATCTGTAGGAGTAAAATGTAAAAAAATTTCAACAAAGGAAGCAATTAAGGAATACACGTTTTTTTTTTTTTTTTTGATCTGGAAGAAAGCAACAAAAACACAACAAAGAAGAAAAGGAAACTAATGCCTTATCCTCACAACTCCCATAGCATCAGCCAAGACAAAAGCAGAAAGTTGATGTGGGCATACATCCCAGGTTCTGAACTCATCATCAGAGGAAGCACCATGTTTGGCAAGCCAATCAGCACATTCATTACCTTCTCTCAAAGTATGCTTGAAAGCCAAGTCCCAAGGATAATTAAGGAAGGATCTGATATGATTAACAACAGGGGCATACGAATGCAGAGAAGGAACTCCATCAGACACTAATTGAAGAGCTAATTGAGAGTCACTCTCACGCACAAGAGACCTGTAGCCCTCTTTCCAAGCAACTTTAAGACCATTAGCAATAGCAAACAGCTCTGCATTCACATTAGTTGTAATACCACAGCTGCCAGAAAAGCCAAACATCCATTCTCCTTGATTATTTCTAATAAGCCCACCATAACCTAACCTGCCAGGATTCCCAAGGCTACTCCCACCAACATTAAGCTTGAACAAGTGATCAAAGGAGGAGACCAACAGACTTCTCTTGTTGCATTCCTCTTCATCTCAGAGCCGAAGGTTTTGGAAATTAAGTCCATGAGAGAATGAATATTATTGAGGGTATACCAAATTTCCCATCTGTGATCAGAAAAAATCTCAGCATTCCTAGCCTTCCATATAAACCAGCATGTGACCACAAAACAGGAGCCATTTCGATCAGTTGCATAGTATTTAAATCAGTCATAACAGTTAAGAGAGAAAAAATGCTGATTCTGAGCGAAGTTTAATAAATTCCAGATCCTCCTAGCATAAGTGGTGTCACGAAGAGTATGAATCCAAGTTTCATTATCCAAGCCACATCTTTGACAGGCAACATCATGGGAAATATGATGATCAAACCTGAATTTATTTGTAGGAAGACTACCATGCATAACTAGCCAAAGGAAATGTCTCAGATTCTCTGGCAGCTTTATTTTCCAAATCCAGGACCAAGAATCCATATTATCATTCAAAGGATCAGAGATAAGCCAGTGATAAGCACTCTTTGCAGTATAATGGTCTGAACTAGTTCCTCCCCATATCAAAACATCATTTGAATTGGCTTCAGTAAAAATGCTTCTAATCTTCATCTGGACTTCCAAAGGAATAAGAGTAGCCAATCTCTCAAAGTGACAGACACCATTAGATAGAATATCCTTTAATTGTAACTGAGAATCCTGGATATTAACAAAAGGGACTAAGTCACATAAACGACCCTCATCCAGCCAGCCACTTTTGATACCATAAGGAAACCTGACCATTCCCAATTCTGAATTTAAAACCATCATGCAGATGCTTAGCTACTTTAACAATACTCCAGCTGTAGGACACATCATTTCCAGAAGAAACCTGAAAAATGGTGGTATCAGTAAGGTATTTATCAGCTAGCAATTTGACCCATAGCTTGTCAGGATTATGCAGAATGTCCTCTAGCTCTATGAATACCAAGACCCCCTTTGTATTTTGGCTGAGCCACAATGTTCCAATTCACCCAATGACAGGAATTACCACCCCAGATGAACTTCCTCAAGCAAGCATCAATATTATCACAAATTCCATCAGGAAGCCATAAATTCTGCATAATAGAAATAGGCATTGATGAAATAACTGAGTTTGCTAGTGTTGTGATTATACCACTTAGTCAATACCAAGCAACCACAGCAAGCACACATATGCGGAAATAGAAAGGTTATGCAGAAACCAATCCAAGAAATACAAAGTAACAAAATTAAGGAAGATTAAAGAGGAGTAAAGAGAAATAACACACAAGATTTACCCTGGTTCAGCCAATATAGCCTACATCCAGCATTAGAGATCATCCACTAAGATTAGAACAAGATTACAAGTGATTTGGATCAAGCTTACCAATAACAATAACCTCCCATCAAGCTTTACAAACTCTCCACTCTCTTGAACTCTTCCTACCTTAACAATCCCACACTCTCAATGGTGTTTCCTCTCAAGATAACCCTATTTTGATGTCTCTCACAAGTTTGTCTCGTCCTCTGCCTCCCTTTGAAAGTTTAACCTATTGTTTTATTGAACCAGAAAACAGAATTTATATAGCAGATGTCCGCGCCGCGGCATGGCTTCTTCGCGCCGCGGCGCCCAACCTTCGGGACCCTGACAGTAAACTTAGCCGAAGCTTCAGCGCCGCGGCGTGGACTATTCCATGCCGGGGCGTGGATCCATGCCGCAGCGTGCACTAAGCCATGCAGCGGCGTGGCCCTGCTGCAGCTTCCAAACTAGTTTTCAAGATTTGTTCAATATCTCAAATCACCTATGAGACATCCTCACAGTTAGGAATGCACGTATGATTGACTCAACTAAAATCATAAATGAGGGGATTTCAATAAAATCCCTTGTATGGAACTCAAGATTGAAACAATCAACAGCTAAGATCATCATTCAAGGATTTTTTTTAGAACCAATCAAGATTATCGATTAAGGATTTGTGATAGAATCAATAAAGAATATGAGATACGAAAATTAAGAGATTGCAATTGAAAAAAATAAATAAATGTAATTTGGATCATACTTGTACATTAAGCTAAATATTACAATTTTCAATGGATAGAATTTACATCTAACAATTATGCGGCAATTTGGATTTTTGACGACTATGGTTCAACCTGGTTTTTAACTCCTTTATTAAGTGTTTAGAAATTTATAGATTTTTTAAATTTAAACCTATTTGTACTAAACTCAAATCCTATAATACAAAAAATATTTAATATTGATTTAAATGAATGGATATGTTGATAGTTTGAGTTTTTGTAGGATTATAGTAATGAAGGAAATGCCAACTGAGAGTAGTTTCAGTTCATAGGGATCCAAGCAGTTGGTAGAAATCTCTATCAAGTATCAGGCCCTTGACATGCCCTGATTTTAAAATGGAGTAACCTCTTCTCTTGCTTAGCTTTATTTAACCAAAAACTTAAAAAGAGTAATAAGGAAAAAGCGCCATTATGCCACTGGCCTAATGGTCACTTGCTTAGTTAGGTGTTCCCCTTGTCCAGAACCAGAAGAAAACTGTATCGGTCACCCAATGAAAAAAATAAACCAGATGTGTTTAATAGAGTTTTGCATCCATCGACTTGCAGTGTATGACTGCTGCACCAATGTTGCTGAGCAATAATGCAGAATTGTATGTGAATTCTATGAATTTCAATTTCAACATCGGTTGTAATTGTATAGCTCAAGTAATAATAGTTGCACACCATTTGGTGCCCGTCTTTATAATAGTGCTGGTTCATGTTCTCTGCTGCTTTTAGTGGGTAAACACATGATACTTTATAGGGTCCTTAGCCAGAATTCTTCATTTATCTTATGAGCAATATTCAAAGAAGATTTTGTTGTCCTAATATCACTTAGAGAGTTACAAACAGATCACTTCCAGCTTAGAACAAGGGAGCTTAAAAATCACATGACCATCCAATTCACTCAAATAGTCAAATTAACGTACTTGGCACTTGGCACAGATTTCAGAAATCAAAATATTGCAGGGTTGCTCTATTATTCAGCCCATTATCAACAACTAGAAAAAGTTCAAGCTTTCGCTTCCTTTGGCTTCTTCAGGAGGTAGAATAGGCCTTCTGTCAAAGCAGCTTTTGATGTCAAAGAAGCCCCCAACAGGTTTAGTGCCTGACAATGTAGAGATAATGAATGCCATCACTTATTAGATTTTAGAGGGTAAAATGGAAGTATGGCACAGAGTTTTTCAAAGCCAATCGTTAGACCAAAACTAATTCTCAGTAAATTCAGGGATAGTCATTAAATTTTCTAGTATCAAAATTTACAACAGAAAATAAAATTAGTCAAGGGTGGATTGTTACCTCTGTCTCCCCAATGCTCACCACATGCTCCTCTAAATCATCCAAAGGGACATTCAAATTTTGCAGAAATGAAATGCTAGAAGCTTTTGCTAGTGGTGTCACTTGCAGATCATCCCATACAACAAATAATGATGGCCTCCTCACAAAGCCCACAGCAGGTTCTTTTGTGCCATCAGGAGATCTTGGGTCAAAAAGTTTCATGACTCCTGGATTTTGTACTAGATTTTTCTTCTTTGAAATCACTCCATTACCGATGACATAGCAGATATTATTTTTAATTACTCCTGTACCATACCAGTAACTAGGAGTGTCTTCTTCACAAAGCTGTATCGGCTGCCTCCTGCAACCAAATTGGGGAGCCACTCGTAGATTCAGTAAGGGAGTGCTTGATGACCTTGTGAACCATAATGAATTGAAATCCTCTACACTTTTGTACAAGTTATCCATACATCCCAGAGAAGAATTGCCATCGAAAATCTTTAGAATAGATCCAAGAGGTGTTGTGAGGAAGCTGAATAGAAAATCAACAAAATCTCCCTCAGCTTCAGCATAAAGTATCTTGGCCTTTGATTTTCTCAATGTTATCTTAAGGTTTATAACAGAATTAAAAACCCAGGGTTCATTTTTTGGTCCAAGTTTTGGGGGGAGAGTGTACATCCGCTTAGATTCTCCATTTGCCAAGAATACATCACTGAGAGGAGATTTGGAGGTTAATGCTTGCTTTAGTAAGTCCAAAATCTAAAAAGAAAAACAAAGGTATAAGCATATTATTCATCAAACAAGGAAATTTTCATACTACTCTCTGAAACTTGCTGTACAGATCTTGCCCATACACAAGTTAAAAAGCTAATTAAGGAACTTAAGGAAGGTTATCAGCCTCATCATACAAACATAAATGACAAATGCGAGTCCTAAAAATGTTTTTCAGTTCAGTATGAACTTTCTATCACAAAATAATCATTTTAATCCACTAAATTGGAGTATTTTTTATTAACTCACACCTATACAAATTCATAAACAACTTTTATGTGCAAGTCCACAAGTAAAATGAATTAAAAGCAAGATTACCTCCTTCAAGCCAACCTTTGGGGACATTTCTGTCAGCTTGTTGAAGTCTCTGTAGCCAAGTTGAACGAGTTGCTGAACAGTGTTGCCAGGAGAACTTTGAAGCACCTTTAAATCATCAAAGATCAAGTACGTGGTTGCCCCCTCAACAAAAACACCATTCCCATGAGTCTCTTCACCAGAATCTACCTGCAGCTTCATTTCTTTGTCCATTAATTTCCCACAGAAGCAACTCGTCTCTTCAAAAGTACTCAACAACCAATCACTCCCCCTGCGACAGCTGCTACACATGAAATACTTTGTGGGCTCTGTATCATCCACCTTCAACTTCAGATTCTGGCAAAGGGCTTCACATGGGTTGCGAGGACAAAGTAGCATTTGCTTGCAGATACCATTCCAGAAAACCTCAGCATTAAAACTTTCCACGCTCTTGTACAGATTGTTGATGCAACCAATCTCTGCTGGTTGATGCAGTTGCTTCTTGGACACAAGCCGAATGATAGTTCCCAAAGGAAGGGTCAGGAAACTAAAGAGAATATCTATGAAGTCTCCACTTGCTTCAGCCACAACTACACGGTTTCTTTCTTTGTCCACCAAAAGTCTCAAAGGGAACGTTGGTTCTTGCTCGGAAGCCATACAAAACCACAGAAAAACAAGGGAAGAAATCGGCAGGTTTAGTGCAAATTCTGATATCTCTAATGCGTTGTTGCTTTGGATATGCCATCTCATATTCCTCATGTGTTATTAAGTAGTGTTGTGTTTGCAGTTGGAATAGTGGAAACTGGAAAGAGAGGAAGGAAATGAGGGCGAAGTTTCCTTAATTGTCAGCCAGCATTATTGGGATACATTCACTGTTTTTGTTGTTGTTTGCGATAAAAAAGAGAGAGCCTTATTTCTTGTATGGATGTTGAAATAGTGAACTGCAGATTACCTTCTCATTTGTTTCCACATGGACTTATCTATGACGTGAAAGTGACTAAAGCCTTAGGGAAGCTTGCATTGAATTACCATGGTAGTTCAAAGAAGTTTGGAAGTGGAGCACTGTGATAACACAAATGTTTGATAAGATTGATTCAGATATGCTGCTCTTTTAATTTCTTTTTGTTCTTGTAAGTACGATAAGATAGTATTGTTCCTTCCACTGGAAAAAAGGAAAGTGTTGTTGCTGCCGAAAGGACTGAGAAACTTCTCTCCTTCTCAGTAGTCAACTTCACTATTTGAAGTCTAGCTGATATGCGACCACTAATAAAACATATATATGGGAATAAGATTTCTCATCAATTTCCAATACAAGAATAAGGTCATAAGGAGTAGATTATTTTCCACCTTCAAGGTAGGGATGGAGACATGAATTGTAATTTCCATCTAATTCAATTTCCCTATAGTCATTTTCACATAAAAAGTATATATAATAATAATTTGTCCATAGATCCTCATATAAATAACCACGTAAGTTTTCACCATACATATTATTACATCTATATTATAATATCAAAATCGAATTTTTGGTGTTTAATCATTTTCTGTTATGTATAAGTATTATTTTAAAATATAAAAATTGTAATGAATAAAATATTTATTATATTTTAAAAAATAAATTAACAAATAGGTTCTTATATAACTATTTAAATTTTAAATATACTTGTGCCTAGTGACTAATTAATCTTATAGCATACATGCAACATGGTTCTAGCTTTTATAATAAATGCTGGTTGATAAATAATAGTATTTATTTTTGTTTAAACAAGGGGAAGTTTTGTGTATCAAATGTTCAATGTTAAAGGTGACAAAAACAACCAACAAGGTTGGTTCAGTAGGTAAGATTTGAAGCATTTTGTTTGAAAGGCTTAGGTTTGATTTTTGCTACCACCAATCTTCCTTATTAGATGATCTCTACTTACTAGATTTGGATCTTTTAAAATGAATGGTATACTTTACAGAGTAAAGTATAAAAATGTAACCGTTGATGAAAAAATAAAAGGTTTATGATTTTAGAAAATACAAGCACCTGCATAATAGATCATGAAAATGTGATAATCCATTTCTTTGATTTTCTCATTAGCAATTATAATTTTATATTTTACTCTCTAAACTGCAATTATCATTTTAGAGGATCCAAATTTAAATGTATCACTATAAACCCTCGCTAAAGCTGGTGGGATGCCTTAACCTTGGAATGTAGCTGCCTTTCCTCCCCTAAACTTCATTTAAAAAAAAGTTGACAAAATCATTGATTATCTCTTTTAGTTAATAATTATCACTTTATTTATTCATAAATACTTTACAAAAAGTATCTTGACGATGATTTAATTAGTTAACATTAAATAACATTATTATCATTTCATGGAACATGAAGTGGTACAAAAGTAGTTAAACTAAATGTATTATCTAGATTTTATAGAAAATCATATTCTAGAATAAAAATGATTTTATGTTAAAATAAATCAATAATATAAATTATTGATTAGAAAACACTGATTTATTGGCGGAAGAGCCTTTGCTCAAGTGCATTAAGTTTTGGTTTTTTGGAAGCTACTTGATCCTGATATCAAATCCTACTAAAATCATTTTGCCTCCACTTTAGCTTACTCTCTTCCTTTTCACACTAAGTCTTAAACGTCCTTTATAATAAAACAAAAAAAATGACTTATTGATATCAAAATTGTGATTTTTAAGCTGTTTGTGTTATGTAATTAATTATTTCATTTTGCACCACCTTATAACGAATAAAAATTCTTAAGGTTTAAATTTATTTTTACTTAATGGCAAATTTTTTTTATTTTTACTTTAGATTTGAGAATAATAACTTAGGCTAATGTCAAGTTTGATACGAATTCAATGGAAGGAATGACTAATCTAGTATGGCACAATTGATTCTCTAATTCTTATTTATACAAGTAATTTTGCTAAACTAAATAGCTACTTGAATTTCTTAATTAATAGTAATTAAATAATTCCTATCAATGTTATTGTTTGAGGTTGAAATTCATATAGAGCATTATATCTTATGGAATTGAAAATTTAAAATTCAATTTATAGTTTCCCTAAACCCTTATAGTAGGGAATCTATTTAATAAAAGAGCTTAATTCTTATCTACCGTAATGCAAACCTTTTATATTATTATTATTATTATTATTATTATTATTATTATTATTCAATCAATCATTAGTTGTTATTAGTTGAACCGGTACTTATCATGCATTCATTAGTTGTTATTAGTTGAATCGGTACTTGTTATGCATTCATTAGTTGTTATTTATATTTAATAGACTTTTAAACATTTATTGTGAAACTAACAATCAATAAATGATTGATAACTCACCCTGGGTACCAAATCCATCAAGATGCCATAGCAACTCCCTTGCTCATATAATTTAAAATAGTTTAATTTATCATATATTTGTTATCATAGTTAAATTTTTTTAATAATATAACAATACATGATTGTATGATAGAGTAAATTTTTTACACTTACAATTAATTAAATTTAAATTCTTTAACAAAATATAAAAATTATATGTGTAATCCTATTGATATTCGGTTTGATAGGATTAGGATTAGAGAAGGAAATATATTTAATAAAATATTAAAGGATTTAATTTTAATCCACTGTTAGTGTAAAGTTTCTTTACATTGTCATTCATGTACTAACACATTATTAAAAGTGTTAGATTTTCAAAGTAATTATTGTGATAGTCAAACTCTTTTAATAATTTGGCAATACATGATTTAATAATAGTGTAAAAAAACTTTACACTGACAGTGGATCAAAATTAAACTCAATATTAAAAAGAGATATTCATAAAAGTTTAATGTTGATCAAATGTCTATCTAATTGTTATGATAGGATAATATGATAATGAACTATGATATGGCAATACATGATTTGCTGTTTGATGAATTGCCCACTAATATATAACAACCTACTACCTTAATATCTCCAACACAGATTGCTAGCAGAAACCAATTCCATACTCATCCGTCTCCCAAACCCTTCACAACCCAGAATATCCATCAAGCACATGAAGAACTTTCTCCATCACATGAAGCTAAAGCCCCACCTAACACTACCATCAAACCAAGCCTTGTAACCTTGTTCACCGCATCCATCATCATCTACTGCATGTCTGCAACGCAGAGAATCCCAAAGATCTCAATCACCAAAACAATGTCTCCAAAGAACTACATAGGCTCCTCGAAGAACTTCACTTTGTTCTCTACGGTGATTCTGAGGCCGAAGCTGACCCAAAAGCGTGCTCTGAAACAACCCTCGAGTTCTTCAACGACAAGCACAGCACTAGCAACCCCTTTCGTCTTCTGCTCAAGTGCTTCGCAGATCTAGAATGGGAGTCCATGACGCTGGCTTCCCAAATCGTCATAAACCTGATGGGACAGCACCTTCCTTGCAGTTCTCATCTCATCGCTGCAGATTTCTGGGAAGAAAACATGGACCTGGTGGACTTCTTGGCCAGCAACATGTTTGATCTCGTCGAGACCAGCAGCTACGTCGCTTTGTTGTATGGGGTTATGCCCAGGGAGTGCTTGCTACGAAGTCGAATAGCGAAAGTTTTAAATTGCGGTTGCGGTCGCGGTCGTGTTGCGGCTGTTGCGGTCGATGCAGGCAAATATCGGCCGATACGGACCGCAATTGCAGGGTGTCGCAGTTGCGGTAGCTGCCGCAACTGAGATGTCGCGGCCGCATCACGTGATGCGGCCCGTGATTTAAAACACCGCGAATAGCGACCAAAGCATGTGTTAGCCTTAGGCTCCCATCACTGCATGAAGAAGTTTCTTGAATACGTGACATTAAGGATTTAAATAGCGTCGCGGTTGCGTTAAGCTTTTGCGGTTATGGGCGTTCTAAATGCTGTGATGTAATTTGCAGTCATTTGCGGTATGAATTTTTTTTTTATTTTTATACAAATTATATTAAAATTATCTATGTTATTATTACAATATTTAATAACTTATAATTTATATTTTTTTCATCAATGAGAGCTATCCAAAAATAATAAATTAATTGGTAATGTTTAAATATAATAAATTAGTAGCATACTCATATTTTTAACAAAATTCATATATAGTGGGCTGACATAGGTGGATAGTTAAAACAACTTCGTATATATGTGTGTATGTGAATTAGACACAATTTCAAATATAAAATATATAATTAAAACTTAAATGTTGTAACATGTAGTTCAAGTTAATTCTTAAAATTTATTAATTTTAAGAAGTCAATTAACAATTAATTTAAATTTAAATCTTTAAAAAAATTTAAATTATTTTTCCAAAAATTTGTACCACAAATTTTTCCTCTGTCTCAAGTTTCAATTTTAATTTTTCGAGAACCTTATCATTCTCAATTTTTTCTTCTTTCCCTTCTTTTTAAATTTTGTCTCTCACTAATATGAGCCCAAAATTTTCCTCCTCTCCCTCACCTTTCTTTTTTCTTTCCCCTTCTCCCTTACGACCTCACCAGTTAATGCACTCACAGCCACACACTCATTTTTTTTTTCTTTCCCCTTCACCCTTTCTCTCTCACGACCTAACCACATCTCACACTCACACTCATTGAAAGCACAAACACCCACTCTCCACAACACTCATTGAAAGCACAAACACCCACTCTCCACAGCCACACCTCACAGGCCACCACTCACCACACCCACTCCACAACACGAGCATGCCTCACCTTCACCTCACCACAGTACCTCTGCCATTCTCCCCTCTCTAAAATTTCACTCACACACACAAACATGATATTAAGTTTGATTGAGAAAGAATCTGGCATAATGTTACTGCTGAGATGACGATCTGGAGGTGATGTGACAGTGGGGGCTCCAAATCAAGAGGAGAAATGAATCTAAAGAGGTTAGAATTTATTTTTGTACTGAAAAAAAAATGAAAAGGAACACTGTTGTGGCCAAAACGGTGTTCCATCTCTTCTGTTGTGCCCGCAACACCATTTTGTTGTTGTCATTTTCCGCGACTGTTTGTTGCGGCTGCATCACTTGATACGGTCCGAGATTTCAATCCTTGGACATTACCAAACTATACCTACCCAGCGCACGTAGCCGACACATTGGATTTGTTATTAACAAGGCACAAATCATATGTGGCTGATTTTTTTAGCAGAAACTACGAATGGTTCTCTATGGACTTCAATTCAAAGCTACTTGTGTCAAGCAATCAACTCACCAAGTCTTGGGCCCTGACGCTGTTGAGACATATGTTGTGGGACAGAAAGAACCGCAGTGTGATGGTACGTTACTTTAGCAACGTTGAGAACTTGAAGCTTCTGATGAATACCTGGAGGGATACCTGGAGGGATACCTGGAAGGATAGCAAGTGTGTACAGTTGAAGGTCTTTCATGTGTTCAAGTTGTTTGTGGCGAATCCAGAGAAGCCTAAGGGAGTCATTGACATACTAAGGTTGAACAAGGCAAAGATTCTGCAGTTCATGGATGGGTTGAAACCAAGTCACGAAGATCAACAATTTGTTAAGGACAAGGCTCGGGTTATCAAAGAAATCAGTGATCTGAAAGAAGTTAATTGTAAACCCATCTCCTTGGAAGGACAACTCCGTAGATTTACAATTAATGTAGCTTGAAAAATTAATTTGATTTTGTGTTGTATAAGTTACTATTCATTCTTGACTCTTGTGCATATGAATATATGATTCAATTAATGCACTTTTTGTTGTCTATTTTTGATTAACAGACAAATATCCCTAAATAGTTTGTATGTTTAGAATGTGTATTACAAGTAAAACTTTGAAGGCACAATCTTGTCAAGCAAAGTCTGTTTCAACATTTTTAATAAATAAATTAGCTTAACAAATAATTATAATGTGAGTAATTTGGTATTTTTATCAGAAGATTCATTGCAAGAATTTTGCCAATTAGTTACAGAAAATTTCATAAATTAACCATAAAATTTTCCAAACATCGCTAATTCGCGATGAAATAATTTTGTAGCTAATTTGTGATTAAAATAAACTAGCTATGAAATTTCGTAGCTAATTTGTAGCAAAAATTTTTAAAAAATATTTTCAATTCCCTTGTTATTTAACTAAAGTAAATTCGTAGTTAATCTGTAACTAATTTTTAAATTTTTTTTATTGTATCATTAATCTCAATTAATCTGTAGCTAAATTTTAGCAAAATCCTAACTAATTCGTAATTAATTCCTAGCTAATCCATAATTAATTTACCATTCCTTACCAATTAGTAACAAATTTCTTTTTTTTATTTTGGGAATTTAGTGAGGGAATGAATTTCCCTTAGTTACGGATTATCGAGAAAAAAATTCCATAATTAATTTGTGAAATTCTTATAGTGATTAACACAGTTTTTATTTTCATTTGTATAAAAGATGTTTGTGCGATTAATGTAATTTTAATTTTTAGAATAAAAAATTAGTTTGTTAAATTTTTAAGTAGTGGTTTTGAAATGTTACGTTATTGTTTTTAAAGCTAATGTGGAAATCTTATAAACATACATAGTTGCAATTTAGTATTGTTTTATCCTATCATTACCTAGTGAAAATAGTAATTCGTGATTGACTTTCTTTTTCGTCTCAATATCCATTTCAATTAGAGACGAAATATATTAAAAAAAAGTAATATAAAGTAGTTAAATTAATATTATATAGAATCAATCATAACCGTTGATTTCGATTCCCGATTTTGTAAAATGCTAATTGTTACTAAAGCTGTTCCTACAATTTTTTACTAATGATGTAGCATCTTTTTATTTTATTTTATAATTCAGATAGAAGTTGACCGTGGTGCATGTGTGGATGAGAATGTGGTTTCCAAATTTCCAGAACGTGTTTTCTTAGCTCATTCGTAGATTTCATAAAAGAAATCTTTCCGATAATATAGCAGCACTCAATGATTTTACATGAAAATTATATTTTTGAATTAAGATTATTTATATTAAAATATATTACTACCACAAAATTTTGATTTATTGGTCAATGATTGAGTTTGATGTAATGTTAATCTCGAAGGTTCAGTCCTTCACAATACTACATTTCTCCTCACTTATTCATGTGCTTGTGTGTCCAATATATTCATATAAAAAACTAGATATTTAAACCGTTTGTGTCATGAAATTATTTTATTATCCACCATCGGATGCCATATTATGCTTTAGTAGCTATATATGTTTCTGTACAGACTATACTAATGTATTTATAATTGAAAATTAAACCGATGACACTTATGGATCAAAATATATGTTTATTCTAAACATTTTCTATTTCCGGTATAATTTTTAAATTCTAAAAGTATTTTTTATATCATCCACTTCCATCAACAGTGAATTATTCTTTCACGCGTGGCTTTTTTCTTGTTTTACTTCAACACCGTTTTTTTTCTTCTCTCATCTCTTAAATAAAAAGAATGAAGCGTAGCCGTGCAGTTGACTCTTAATTGCACCATATTAATTTGTCCAAGTAATGTGAAAACTTTGGCACACTATCGCTCCAAATAGGCTTTATTTTTATTTTTATTTTTAAATGTTTGGCAACAGAGCACTTGAATTCTTGAGTTCTTCCTTTGTCTCTCGTCTGCAATTGCAAGGAAAAATGAAAGGACAACCAAATCCGAGGTTAAAGTATTCTTTGGACATGGGTAAAGAGAAGAAAAGGAGGGGAAGAGAAGGAAAAAATGACCATAATTTTTGTTTAGATAATTTTTAATAAGAGAAAAGGAGAGAGAATGAGGGGTATGGGTGCTCGAGGTTTGAATTGATTCGGTTTTGAGAAGAAACATCATCCGAACCAAACTAATCGATTTTTTTATATTGATAACCAATTTTTTTTTTAATTGGAGAATCGAAACAATTGCAATTTGTTTGGTTTGGTTCGGTCTAATTGATTTTTGAATAAACATTTTTTCTTAAAAAAATTCATACACAACTTCACTTTGTTCTTTTTATGGACCAATTAAAAAAAGTTGGTATAAAATCCTAATAAAAACATCATTACATAATTATAAATAATAAATTGGCCTAAAAATATTTATAAAAATAACAAGAAATTTAAATATAATCATTTATAAGTATGTAAATTATAAAAAATATATAGATAATTATATGAGTTTGATTTGGTTTGGTTTGATTTGATTTTTATGAAATCGAACCAAACTAATCGGTTTGGTTCAGTTATGAACACTCCTAAGGAAGAAAGTGTTCCTTCTTCTTCCCACTCAAAGTCTAAAAATTGTTCCCTCTCAAATTGGGGGGTAAGGAGGTGGAATTGATCCAATTATAATTAAATGTGTATTAAATTACAATTATACCCTAGATTTGTGTTATAAGGTTAGCAACATGAGGATTATATTGAAAATTTAATTCTAAAATTTATCATTTCCTGATACTTTAATTATAACATCCAAACAAGGGGAAATGATTTCTTCTTATTTTATTTACTTAAACATCCAAATAAGGATAGGGGAATCCCTTTCCATCCCTTCCATTTCCACCATTTTTCCTCCCCCAAACATAGCATAAAAGCCAAATATCTGTTTAAAAGAAAACTTAATTTTCTTCAACAAGGAGGGAAGCCAGGCTCGTTTAGGCGTGCGCAGGGGTGAGTCAAAATTACTTGTGTTTAAACGAGTTATAAATTAACCAGTTTGATTTGTCTCACATTAACTCGCAAGTTTAAACGGGCTGACCTGCGAAATTATTTTATATATATATATTTGTAAATTCTAAAATAAATTTAAATTTAATAATCTCAAATTAAATATTACATTATATAGATATAATATTTAATACTTTTATCTCATCTAAAAAGTTAAGGTCATGTTTGAAATTAATTAAAAATGGAATTGATTTGATTTGAATTGAATTGATTTGATTTAAAAATCAAATTTTATATTTGGAACTCATTATAAAAATTAGATTTGAATTGATTTAGAAATCAATTCTTATGTTTGGAACTCATTAAAAAGGAATTAATTTGATTTGATTTTATTATTTTACTTTTTTAATCTTATATTATTGTGAATGATATTGTTAGATTAGTGAAGTAAAACAAAAAAGTTAATAAGGATAAAATAGTCAATCTAAATAATTAAATTTAAAAGCAAATCAAATCCACAAAAATCCAACCAAATTTGCATGAGTTTCTAAATACACACAACTTAAATCAAAAAGATTTCAAAATCAAATCAATTCCTATTTTTAAACATTCCAAACACAAAATTTGATTTGTAAATCAAATCAAATCCCACTTTTTATCATTCCAAACATACTTTAAGAGAAAATTTAAACAAATAAATTATATAAACTTATGGAGATTAACAAATGTGTTTATATGTAAGTTGTGCCATTGTTAGCCTATATAATACGTGTATTTTGCACTGTTGCTTAAGAAAATAATATTTAATTAACTTTTAAAATTTAAAATTGAATTTATTTTGTATAAATAAATTGAAACTTAAAAAAATAAAATAAAATAATATGGACGACCTACAGGCCTCGCGGATTGATCCGTTTAATTTGTAGGTTAAATTAGTCAATTTAAAATTACATATATTTTTACGGGTCATTAATTTTAAAATTTAATTCACATAATTTATGTGAATAAATAAAATTATAAAAATAAACAAACTGACTCCACAAGCTTAATTCATTTTGATGGCGTATCAACATTTATACCATCTCTATTTTCAATAGCTCTATCTTCTTCTTTTTTGTTGATAATGATAGCTCTATCTTTTACCCAAAAGATGTACATTGTTATTTCAATTTTAAATCACCCTCAATTAGAATAGTTTGATATCTTCGTGTGACTTAAAATTCGATTCAAAATTGCAATGGCCCCAACCTCTTAAAAAATTTCAACTAGCCAATATCAACAAATAGACGTTAGGCCTTAAAAAATCATTTGTTGTTTAGCCCATGGAGGCTTGTATTTTTATTTTTTATTGAGGATGTTATAGTGTGTGTTTGAATTAGTTGTGAAAACTAAATTATGTAAAAAATTAATTATAAGCTCATTTGTTACATATTAAAAGAAAATTGATTTTGACTTTTAATAATTTAAAAATTATTTTTTAGAGATTTTAAAGAAAAACAGAAGCTATTTTGTGTTTGTTTACAATTATAAAAATTATTTTTAAATTAGAGTAGCTTCTTTTTCTTTTTTATCGCAAGAGATTTTTTTTCAAAAGCTAATAAAAGTAACTTTTCACTTTAACCATAAAAATGATTTTTTTAAACAAATGAATTTTTTAATAAGCTTAAACAAATACAATCAAAATCATTAAAAATGATTTTATGCTTAAAAAAAGTGATTTTTTCATCAAATAATCCATAACAAACGGGCTCATGTGTATAATCGATTTTTAAGAAAATTAATTATAAAAAAATTAAGTTACGTTCGGATATATTAATTCATAAGTAATTTTAAAATAAAGCATTTTGTTTGGATTGAATATAAAAAATCACTTTTATGTATTTAATTATAAAAAAAGATATGAAATGATTGAAAAAGTTATTTAGTTGTAGGCAAAGAAGTATTTCTCTCCTAAAGTTTTTGAAATAATCTGTTTTTGAAATAATGCTAAATGAAAAAAAAGCTTTTGTAGTATAAAAAATAATCAACAAATTTTTCTAATAAAATCTAAACATGTTAATTTTTTTAAAAACAATTTTATAGATATAAAAAATTATTATTCCAAATAATTAAACCAACGCCAACACACTCTTAAATTAAAATTATAAATTTTACCATAATATATATGCTTAAGAAATGATAATATGTTAGAAATTTTAATTTTGGATGAAATATTTTTTGTATATTAATTTTTTATCGTGATTGTGTAGCTTAAATTAAAAATATAAACTTTGTTTTTAATTTATCTATTAACGGGTAAAAATTCAAAGTGTTAGTCTATCATAAATTGAGAAATTACTTAAAGTAATTACTTGAAAAACTATCTTTGTGGGAGCCAGCTTTAATACATGAGAAATGATAAATTCTCTTCAAAAATTAATTTAATAATCCTTCTAATTATTTTAAAAAATACTTAAAAATATTTTTATCTTTTCTTTCTTCCTTAAATAATTAAAAAAAATTATTATGCTAATTCTTTAGAATAATTTAAATTTTTTCTAAATGCATAATATATAGGTGATCTCCAAAATAATTACCACTAATTTTTTTCCCAAAAGACAAAATAACTGAAATAAGTAAATAAATAAAAGATAAAATAAAAAAAATAAAAAAGTGAAGCACGTGATTAGCGCAGCGATGCACACAAAGCTCGTTTCACTATTTGTTGTCGCCCGTTCTGTGCATTTCCGTGACCGTCACTCGTCGTCTGTCTGGTGTTAACAGCACCAGATCTCTCTTCGAATTCCAAAGGCAACGCTTCACATTCCGATTTGGTACTCTCTCTCTCTCTCTCTCTTCTCTTTCTCTCTCTTCCAACCGCTTTCATTCTGCTCCCAATTTCTGGGTCTCTTTGCAATTTGCATCACTGCGTTTTCGCTGTGTGTGTCTTAATTGCATGCGTTTTTTCTGCATCTGGGTTTTGTTTTTGCTACCCCCCCTAGGTAACTAACCTTGCATCGCTTTTCATTTTTAACCATGTTTTGTTTTATTTTAACAAGATTGAATTTTTAGTGGCAAAATTGGTACTAATACTGCGCATTAGCACTGTGCTTAGCTCAATTAGTTGCAAAGTCCTCGATTATCTGTTGAATTTGATTGCATTGTGTCAAGATTTGTGATTAACTATTGATATTACCCTATCAGATAATCAGAAGATATGCACTAGTAGTGTTACTGTTGATGCCCAATTTACTGGTTTTGTTCTTCTTTTTTTATTGGGTTAAGGTAATATGATTGGGAGAGTTTTTATGTGGTGTGGGGTTTCTTTTCTGATTTATATTAATTAACAGATAATGAAGATTGTACTGAATAATTTTGGTTGTATTCAGATGTCTAAAGATAATGATGTGGAAAATCCTACTAACCTCAAGGTTCAAAAAGGTCTGAATGCCACTGTCCCTTCTAGTGATGATAACCAAGGAAAATGGTACAGTGCACTTCTCCAACATATTTCAGTCTATGGTGTTGCTGCTGGATATTGCTTATCTGCGTCTTTGCTTTCGATCATCAACAAATGGGCTGTCATGAAATTTCCTTACCCAGGGGCACTAACTGCTTTACAGTACTTTACAAGTGCAGCTGGGGTCTTCATTTGTGGACGGTTCAAGTTCTTTGAGCATGACCCTCTTGACCTGTTGACCATGTGGCGGTTTCTACCTGCAGCTATAATTTTTTATCTATCACTTTTCACCAACAGTGAGCTGCTCCTCCATGCCAATGTTGACACTTTCATTGTATTCCGATCGGTTGTTCCCATTTTTGTTGCAGTAGGGGAGACACTCTTCTTGCACCAGCCATGGCCGTCCATGAAGACATGGGCCTCACTAGCTACCATCTTCGCAGGAAGTGTGCTTTATGTTGTTACAGATTATCAGTTCACATTCATGGCTTACAGCTGGGCTCTAGCATACTTGGTCAGCATGAGCATAGATTTTGTTTACATAAAGCATGTAGTTATGACCATTGGTTTGAACACGTGGGGTCTTGTGCTGTACAACAATCTTGAGGCTCTTCTACTTTTTCCACTGGAACTGCTAATAATGGGTGAGCTGAAGAAGATTAAGCATGAAATCTCTGATGAGTCTGATTGGTACTCTTTCCAAGTAGTTTTGCCTGTGGGATTGTCGTGTTTGTTTGGTCTATCAATCTCTTTCTTCGGATTTTCTTGCCGCAGGGCAATTTCTGCGACAGGATTTACTGTTCTTGGTATAGTGAACAAGTTGTTGACAGTTGTGATTAATTTAGTAATATGGGACAAGCATTCGACGTGGGTGGGTACAGTGGGACTTTTGATTTGTATGCTAGGTGGGATTATGTATCAGCAATCAACAAGCAAACCGAAAGCTGCAAAAGAAGTAACTGCACAGGAAAATGAGGAGGAACAACAGAAGTTGCTTGAAATGCAAACCAATTCAGAGACCAGCATCAATGATAATGAAGTTAATAAATCAAGGGAGGAAAACTGAGATTATTTTCATGTAGGACAAATTCCATATTTCCTTTTAAGTGTATCTTTGTTTCACAGGTATCTGATATAAGTTATTCTCTCAATTTTCATAACCGTTAATCCAGAATTCTTTTTCAATGCTATCTCCATGAATGGCAAGCTCATTGGCGTTCCAGTACGCAGGGTTTTATTTACTTTTAAATGGTTGTTATGTTTAAGAAAAAACTAATAATTTAGTCTTTGATAGATAAAACATTTCTCAATTCGGTCTGTTTACTTTTTAAGTTTTTCAACTGAATCATTATATATTTCAATTCTCAATTTGTTCTTTTTTTGCTCTGGATGTTTCAAATTCAGACCATGGAAGAACCATAATATTATTCTCTCTCCAATCATTTGTTTCTCTCAGTCTGTTTTTCTTCTCAGGGATCTAAAATACTTACTTGCATGACTGTATTAATGAACCATCTCCATGAATGTAAATTTATTTGACAGGGATCTGACAATATTATTTCTTCAAGGAAAATTCTAGATTTCTGCTAATTTATTAGTAGCACCCTTGACCGGTTGGTAGTATAATCATATGTTGGATGAATCTGGATGCAGAATTTAGTGTTCCATCATATTGTCTATTGGGCAGCAGTACCACTAATTAGGGTTTCGATAGTGATGTTCAGTTCAGAATATTATCCCATAATTGTTAATGCCAAAAGAATCCATGTTCTTCTTTCAGAACTAATCAACTGAGCTGGGAAAAGCAGAGCAAACTTGGTTTCACCATGAATGACATGCTCCATGGCATTCCAGTACATTGATATTTATTTGCTCTGTAATGGGAATCAATAATCTAAGAACCTTCCCTTTTCAGGGTCATTTCTTCCTGCAATGCCTTGTTTCCCTTTACTGAGTGTACATGTTTCATGCCCATTTTAGGGTTCTGCTTTAGGATCAGATTTTGGAAAGTAAACTTAAAAGGGATAAAGACCAGTTTGTCCCGCTTGGACACATATACGCCCCACTTAGTTCTTATACGCAATCAATTCAAGATCAGTTCATAAGGTAGTCATGTCACGATGTCAATGCATTTGGCATATTTTAATACAGCCAAAACTCCTAGATTACCCTTGCAGCTATGGGAGCAAATTATGTGTCTTTGTAAGGGAGGGGATTGGGAAGAGTAGAAGACTGAGAAAATCTTTCTCTTCACAGCAAGCTTTCTCTCACCCCCCCCCCCCAATAGTTCTCAACTCTGGTGTCACCTTCAACTTTTCATTTCCGGTGCAGCGGTAAGAAGATTTTTCTCCAATGGGTTTCATCTGTTATTTATTTTTTATTTTTTCCATTTTCATTCTCTTACAATTGTATGCTAGTGGTTGCATAAAAGCTTACTTATGCTGGTTTTGTTGAGTAGATGTCTTTTGTTTTATAAAAGAAGAAAAACATATATTATCTTTTGTTGAGTAGCACCCATTGATGAAAAGATAACAGAGTCTCGTCTAAGATGGTTTGGTCATGTGAGGAGAAGACCAATAAAAGCTCTGGTGACAAGAATTGATAAGTTGGATGATAGTCTCTTAAAGAGAGGTAGTGGTAGACCACTGACAACACTAAAAGATATCATTAAAAAAGATTTTGAAATCAATGGTTTATCTGAAAGTATGGTTTATGACAGAGCACAATGGCGTCGTTTGATCCATGTAGCCGACCCCACCTAGTGGGAAAAGGCTTTTGTTGTTGTTGTTGTTGTAAATAATGCTAAACTATCAGAAGACTTGAGTGAATTATTGTTCATTCTATCCTATTAGACATTTGAATTCTATGTTGCTAAAACTATAAATTTTGACAGTGAGAAGTATATTCAGGACACTAGACCAATAATAGATAAGTAAGACATGCCCAATAATAATTTGAAAAGCATTTTCTCACTTCCTTAAAAATCTGTTATTTGTTTTTATCGTGACTTTTTTTCATTTTTATTTGGTGCCATTCTAAGTGTCATACTTATCATTGAGGCCATCATGCATGTCTCTGGATTCTTTTTTATGTATATCTGCTTTCTGTAGTCCTGTATTTTAAATTTTACTTGTATGTGAAGAAGTAGAAGCATTAAATAAGAGGTTACCCTTTCAATATGCCTCTTCTACTGTTGAACTCCAAATATGGGTATTATAGTTTGATAGCTGTAGTGGACATTAGACTTTTGGTTAAAGAGTGACTTCTATTCCAACTAAGATTTTTAAATTCCTTGTACTTGGCTTTGTCTTCTAAAGATTGGGATAGAGACTTTAGCTCATGGTCTGTAATGTTAAGATACTGGAACATCAATAAGATCTCTCTATAAAGAGATTTGCCTGTGCCAATGGCATTTGAAATCATGAAAGAGCTAAATAGGACCTTTTGTCTAAAAGTAAATTTTACTTGTTATTCTGTTGATCTTAGAGTTGGGCTTTAGCTGTGCTTCTTTGGCCTTAATGAGTTTATGAAAATTTTCAACCAATACAGAGTCCAAAAGGAAAGAATCACTATTTAGTTTTTCTTGCTGTGAAACTAATAATTTGATTCAGAACCAAATTAAAGAAAGATCGATGCATGCAATTCAGTGGTTCTTCAGACTTCAGCTTCAGTCAATGATGTAAAACACTATTAAGTAGCTCCTTGAGATTTATGCTAATGATTGTAGGTCTAATTATGAAACCTTAAAACCTTGTTGAAAAGTGAAAACACTTATTGTTTTTAGTTTTTAAATATGGCCAAGAAAAATATGGATCTGGTTAGATGATCTCAGTTGTTTGGGATCAAGCCTGAGTTATGTACAAATGTCAATGTGTTGTCTACTCCAACTATCGAGAAGAAAAGGATTGAAACATGAGAAAAAAAAAGACAGAAATGTTTAGCTTGGCAACACCTACGCTCCACTGGATTCGTGTACAACAAGACTTCCAAATTAATTCATACGGTTTCTTGTCACCGTATTCTCCAATATTTTAACACATTGGAAATTCCTGATAAGACCTAGGTATCCCAAGTTGGGGCAAACAAATTGAGGCAAGCTCAAGGTATGTTGTCCCTCTCTCCCTTTCTTTAAGCTACATGGAACCTCAAATTAGTTTTTGAGGCAAAATGGAAAAGAAGTTGATGGTGCATTTGGTGTTTGAGTGGCATATCATCTCTTAACTTTTTACCCTTTGGGATAAGTTGTTAAAAAAGGTGATGATTCTTGAGTTTATGCTTACATTGAATGAATATTTTTATCTATATTGCTATTTATCTTCATTTGCATTTAATTGTTGTTTCTGATGACAATATAGTTGCAAGCTCTGCACTTTGGAGAAGGGAGCAACCAATCTAAATGAGAGATAATGTGGGCAGTGATAAGATAAGAAGGGCAGTTTTAATAACTGCAGAGCTGATTTGTTTTGATGATCTTGTGGGTGGGGGAATGGATTCTCATATAGTTAAAACAATAGTTAATAATATAAGAATATATCCACCTTCTTATTCAAATGGGTTATGGATCCTATGTTCCTATGAAGTTAGTTTTAAACACTTAGCTGCAATTCTTTCTTTTTTTTACTTTGGTGATTTTTATTCTCCTTCCAATCTAATGTATAGGGCATCTTGGCTATAAGAGGTAAAGGTGAACTAACAGATCCTTTGGGTGGCATACAACCTAGTTCTTAAACCATTATACCTTTAGTGCTGTACATCTAAGTAAACTAGTGATTTTGTGCCTTGAAAATATAGAATGTTCGAGTGGTGCGATGGAATTGACAGATTAATGATAAGAAAATATTCTGAATCAAAATTTTGGAAATGCTTCTAGTTCAGTTTCATGTTTGTCACTTTCTTTTCAAATGTTTATTAGAAATCTATGGGACATTGTCGGTATATTAATGCACAATGACTCTAGTATTTAAAGGTTTATGAAGTAGGAAAGCACTTCCCACGATTTGATGTTATTTACAGAGCGTTTTTTAATTATTATCAAGCTTAAAGTTCTGTGAATTTTAAAAATTATATTGACATGATATTTTGAGGTATTGGAAAAGTAGCCTTTGCTTTAGCAGATACTTCTCATTTATTTGATTTCATTTGAGTTACTTTGTAAGTTTGTATTGGAGTTTGAAGTAGCTGCTTCATTAGATGTAGACTATGCTATTTCATCCAGCATTGCTGACCATCTCAGATCAACTTCTCTTGCCATCAGTTATGCAGGTCTTCTCGATTAGCAACTTTACTCATATAGCAAGTTTATGATTGTGCATAAAAAAGAATTATGTTTTTCATATAGATTGATTACCAAAAATCACATTAAATTTATTGGCGCCCTGATTGATAGTATTGGAGTTATTTTTGTTATAATTTTTTTTTATTCAATCACGGAAGTTGTTCACAAAGTCAGCTTAACTAAGACTTCATTGGATCTTTTCATTAACATATCAGAATTATCGGTATCAAATCTTATCTTGATGAACCCTTGAATTATAGAGAGGAAAAAAATTACTCTATTCTCAAGTTAACTCAAATATTAGTATTAAATTGTAATTGTTTGTTATAAATTAATTTAATGCGGTTTAAAAAATTTAATATATATGAAAAACATAATTCTTTTTAATGAATAAATATAGAAGTTTAAAAAGAAAATTGATGCTTAAAATTTGAAATTTTTTACTTTTTGTCCTTTAAATTTACTTAAGTTTTATTTTTTTCTCACAAAATTTTCACATTATTTTAAAACTTATCAAATTCATTCCAACTACTTATTAAAAAAAACATCATAGTTGGATAAAACCAATTGTGTACTTGTATTCATGTAAAATGTCATGTTAGTAATTTAGTAGTGTGGATAAATTTAGTAGATTTAAAAAAAATAAAAAAAATGAAATATAATTATAGAACGAAAGTAAAATTTAGAATAAAATTAAGAAATTAAAAACATATTTTTAGCATGTGTATTATTAGTGAAGATGTGACCCACCTCACATTCTCTCCTATAATCTGTCCGGGGCGTTCTTTTATGAATAATTATGTATTTTCAATAATGAATTAGTTTAATAATGTTCATAATTATTTTAAAAATAAAATATTAAATGATTTTTAAAATTTTAAGATATTAAATATTTTTACTTTTTTATTTAATATTTTATATTTTGAATAAAAAAAAGAGAATAATTTTTGAATTTTTAAGATATGAAATACATTTATTTTTTTATTTAATATTTAATATTTTAAATAACTGACGAGAGAATATTAAGAAGATATAACATTATTTATTTCATATTAAAACGAAACTAGAACAATTCAGAATGGTCCTCTATTACAGTTTTCATATGTAGATAAGTGTTAAAGTCGGATCAGACAATGAGTCGAAAATACTTCTGGTTTAGGTTCAACCGATTTAACTATTTGGTCGAACTAAATGATGTCATAATTACATATTAAATAAACAAATAAAAAAATATACATATGTATGACTCATAACACATATTATCAATAATAAAATATATAATAAGGTTTTGGGGTTTTAATTATTAAGCCTTATATTACTTTTAGTTGAGTAGCTAAATGATTGAGAAATTAAAAAAAAAAAAAGAAAGAGAGGGGCGATTCAACTAAGTTTTGTCCGATTTTGATCATTTTATCCAATTTTTACTGGTTCAACTCAATCCAATTATAAATTTAATTCTGATATTCAACCATAACCGGGTAAGCATCAATTCACCATCCGACTGGCTTCGGTCCGGACATCATTGGTACATTGTATTTATCCGGGAATTGGAATGAAAGCACCCAGCGCGGAAGACGAAAAGCCCAATCCTCTGATATATTTACCCTGACTTGCATGATTATGGTCTCCTCTACTCTTATACTAATATGGAAAATAATATTTACACATTTTTTTGAATTTTTTTTATAGTTGGCTAATAATGAGTAATTTTTTAATATAATATATTATTTAGTTAATGAATTTCAATAATTGATTACTTATAGACTTGATTAATGATAAATAAATTCTTAATTAATTTAGTATATCGTTTAATTAATAGATTATTAGTTTGTAAATAATTAATTATTAAAACTTATTAACCAAATAATATATTGTATTAATTAAAAATTTACTTATCGTTAACTAAGTGTAAAAATAATATAAAGTTTTGGTGTGCAAATATTATTATTACAATAATAATGCATTCAATATGCTTTTTGTGTTGTTTTGTTTTCCACTTACTGCATGCTTTCCTCCGATATCTCCTAAACCAATCCCCTTTTCTTCAGCAAGCAGCAACTTTCATTATTTTTTATGACCTACTTGTTCCCCCTAGTGATTTGGATACCATCTTGATGAATCTTGGAAATGCAAGTGAAGTCATGGACTTGGTTGTGAATGCTAGTCAGAAGGAGGTTAGTATTATTACACATGCAAACTTTATTGTCAAAGTCTGAAGTGTCAGAAATATCAAATTTTATATATTTATTTACTCATATATTCTACCCATTTTATATTTCAATTTTAATTCTTGTTATATTTTTAATAGGTAATCGATCTTCTCAAGTGTTCGTTGTGTTCGAATACACCACGGACAGACCTGTTCTTACGGAAGAAAACCTTAGAGAACTGCCAAGTGAAATTTCCATTCATGTTAAGATTAAGTAAGGAACTGCTGGTCAATGAAGGTAGGAAGATGATGATAATGATGATGGTCAAAGGGCAAAATATTTATGGACTTGCTATTCAGTTTTTTAACTTCACCTCTAGGAGCAGCAGAACATGTTTTAGGAGGTTTAGTTTGGATTTGGTTGCCATTGATTTTTTGTACACAAGTGTAGGTGCAGGTTTAGAAGCAGTATGATATTTCAAAACATTGGAACTGAAGAACATGTTCATAAAACCACTAATTGTACCACAATTTAAGATTGATAACCAGATTTTGCCAATCGTTGAAGTGTGCTCTTCAATACTCATGTTACAGTAACCTATTTGGTATATGGTGTCTAACTGCTGCACGAGAATTTAGTTGGAATTTCATGGGTGAAGTTTATTCGTCATCTCTGACCTTGTTGGACCCCAAGACCTCATCCTGTACAAGTCCTGTGAGCGATTTGTCAAGGGACCATCAATGTTCATGGTGACAGATGATTTGGTCGTGACACCATTTTCATCCTCATCTGTTGTTTTATTTCTCAATAAATTAGAAATTCCTGCAAGTAATCTGTGGAGGTAATGGACATCAATATTGGTGTGAAAGAGGTACTAAAGCTTATACAATATTCTTTTAATGTGTTTCTTCAATATTGTTTTTGTTCTCTAGTTTTGGGTGAAACAGTACAGTGTCACAACTGATTCTATTACGTTGTTACCACGGGGTATGGTCATCCTAAAAGCTTCAATGGTCTCATCGACGGCAGTGAAGAAAACCAAATTTGTTTTATAAATTTCTAATCTCACAAAGAATCAAAGTATAATACTACTAATGTTTAAATTATGGTTGCAATTAGATAAAGAATTTAAGTGTAAAAAAATTTTACACCGTCATCTAATAATGCATTATCATATCATTAAAAGAGTTAAATTTTCTAGATAGTTATATGATAATCAAACTCCTTTATTAGTTTATTTACACATGATTGAATGACTCTATAAAAAAAAATTTATACTAATAATGAATTAAAATTAAACCCTTAAATAAAAGCTTCATTGTTATTGCTGGGATTAAAAAAATGTAAATAAATGTTATCATTAGAAAATTGCAAGAACCAAAGTGAACCCCAATTATTGAGATTTTTTTGGTAAATAGCAAAACATACCTTGGATGAGTAATATTAAGAACCACACAGACACTATTAGTATACATGGTATGTTTATAATCTTCCCATGTCCACCTACCGAAGAAGTTATTAGTTCAAATTAATGAAACCTACTATAATGACAACTGAATAGATAATTCTAAGTCATTACAAGTGCGTTTGGTTTATCTCTTGTTTTCATTTTTAGTTAAATATATTTTTATTATAATTATAAAAATATTATTTATTTTATTTTATTTTCTGTTTTTATAATTTTGTAAAAAAAATAATAAAAAAATATTTTTTTTATTTTTATCATATTCTTCACAATATTTTAAAAATAAAAATAAAATAATATTTTTATAATTATAACAAAAATATATTTAACTAAAAATAAAAATAAAAAATAAACTAAATATGTTCTAAACGCTTCATTCCATCCTGAACCAAATGTAGTATAATTTGTCATACAGGAGTGTGAGGATGTAAGTACATACATACGATAACTCTAACATAGTGTTTGGTTGGAGGGAAATGGAGGGGAGGGGAGGAATTATTTTAAATTTTATGTGTTTGGTTTAATTTTTTGGAAGGGAGTGGAGGGGAGGGGAGGGAAACAAAATCTCTCTTAAGCCAATTTTAACTCACCTCCAAAAGTGGGGGGATTTGGAGGTTTGGAGGATTTGGAGGGGAGAGAATATATGTTAAAAAATAGACTAAAATATCCCTAAATTAAATGTTACATTAAATGTTATAATTGTGTAAAAAGGTAAATTTATACTTTCCCTCAATTAAAATCTCTCCCCTCTCCTCCTCTAACCAAACATACATAAAATTAAACTCCTTTCTTTCCTTTTCACTCCCCTCCCCTTCCTTTCATTAAAATCTCTTCCCTCTCCTCTCCTCCTTTGAATTAAAGAGATCATAAAAGAAAATAAGACGTATAACAGGTCATACACTTTTTAAAAAAGAAAAAGGAAAAACAGTAACAGTATTGTTGACGCAACAAAAGCACTATAAATAATTACAATTAATGGTTGATGTTTTTTATTCGAGGAATGACTATTTATTAAATAACAGGCAAGGATTAATTGTAATGTTTTGTACAATTTTTTTGTGAGTTTGTAACTTTATTTTGAAATTAGATACTAACAATAAAATTGGATCTATAACAATTTCTAAATTACTAAAAGCAAATTTGGCTAATGTGCCTGATATCTCAATTCTTTGGACTTTATTTTATGAATAAATAAAGGCACTTCTTGTAAAATACGATTGTGTGATTAATTTTTTTATTTTTTTGTAATTACAAATTACCCACTTCAACTTTACACCTTTGGAAGTTTTCCCTTGAAAGTTTATCTTAACAATTTACAAGCTTAAACTTTAAATATTTAGCAATTCACTATTTCTCTAATTACTTCATATTGTTAACAAAAAACATCTCAATGGTTCATTTTTCCCCCTCTTCATTCGGTTGAAGTAAAAATATTGATGGTTGTATATTACATCTAATTTTTCTCTCCTATTAAAATGGATTAAGGTCATAATTTTATAAATATTATCAGTTTGGATAGTTTCTGTCATTAGCGTGAATGTCAATTTCATTAAATAAATATGATTGTTGAGTATTTAAAAAATTATTTTTAATATATAAAATAAGCAAGTTATCATTGGCATCAACCTTTGACACCTGCCTGATTAAGGTTATTTTGATAATAATAATAAAAATATGCCAGTGATAGTTGATTATACTAAGGCTATTTCGAGAGGGAAAAAATGCCAACAATGTACATGTTGTAGGCATTGAATATTATAATTTTTTCCTCCTCTATGGTAGTGTTTAGTTATGCTTGTGGTTAACATTATTAAGGAAGAATGATCAAAACAATGACTTGCTAAATGTTTAAAGTTTCAGGAAATAATCTGCAAGAAATTTAAAATTGGACTTTTTTTTATATAAAAAATTTAATTGGACAAATATAAGGCACACAAATAAGTTTTATTTTCAAATGAAAATATCATTGAAGTTTGTACATAAGATAAAATTTTGAGTAATGAGATATCATCCGAATGAAGGATACTTAATTTACACAAAAAAGAAGAAGAAAGTATAGAGATGACATCTGCCGGTGAGAATTTAGGTGATGTTATTAGTTATTTATTACTGATATCCCACCAAAGTTTGTGACTCTCAAAAGGGCTTTACCCATTCATGGTGGGCACCTTCTTGTCTACTTGCCAAGGAATGCATGTGCTAACGAGTAACACGGCTCATTTGCATTGATGGAGATTCTTCAACGCTGGAAGACAACTGCGAATCTTACCCTCACTCTCTCAGCTTTGCAAGTTGCAAATAAGTCAATGTATTTTTTTTTTTTTGTGCAAATGTCATTGTTGCTAAATTTGATAACCATGAAAAGATAATGCTACGTAGCAAAAGATTTAGCCAGTATTTATCAAGATTTAAAAGTGATTGTTAAATAAGTGTTAGAAACCAAGTCCCACATCGGTGGGAGCAAGGAATGAGGCTCCTCATGGAGCTTATATAAGGAGCCTCAAGGGGATGATTTTATATATCCCAAAATTTTCTCTTCCTCTCTTGTATATTTTTTTTTATTCTTTGTGAGGTTGTTCTCTCTTAGTATTTAGAGAGAGGTGTTGTAATTTCTTCTCATAGTGAAATTCTTCTAGTCTTGCCCCGTGGTTTTTCCCTTTATTCATTGAGGGTTTTTCACGTTAAATATTGTGTGTTCAGTTCCTCTTTTCTCATCTCTTATTTTACTTGTGAGGCACTATTCCCGTCACTCTGATACCTAACAATAAGTTCTTTATTCAAAAATTAATAACAATGTCAACTCATTATTTTTTTTTTTAAGAAATTGTCTACTATTTTCCATATTATTTTAGCGAAACAAGAGAAATGAATATCTTAAATTAGCTATCAACATAAATATATTAATATATTATTAAAAGAATTTAACTTATCCTTTAGTTATATTATAATTAAATTATTTTAATAATATAATCATTCATAATTACATAATAATATAAAAATTTTACATTAACAATATCAAAATTAAACTTCATATATGAATCTATATAAAAAAGAAGTTAATTATCCTACACAAACTGCGGAACATAATAATACAAAAAATATACTTCTCTAGCTTTTGTACTAGTAAATTATTTTAATCTTATTTAAATTTAACATATATTAACTCTAGAACGAGGCTAAGTATATTCAACTAAACAAGCACAATCTCCACATCTAATCTAAAAATGAGAATGTCCAAATTGTGATTTGCATAGGCATAAACTAGTTGACTAATTCCTAAGCATAATCTCAGGTATGTCGAATAAAACTAAAACCATGCCGGCGTTAATATAAATTCAGCCACATGTTCTTGTGATTAACTTAAGGCCGGCAATATTAATTAGCATTAATTACTTGTCACCTTCTAATTGGAACTGTGGTATTAGCCAAAAGTGTTCCTATGCTTCTCCAACACCCATTAATTTGTAATGTCTGCTAATCCTTCAAATATAGTAACTGACATTACAATAAATAGATATAAATACTTACATCTACCATTTTTGCTTGTTACCCAGGCGAAAAAAGGATTATAATAATGTAAAATTCAAATATTTCCAAAAAGAAAACTTTTCTATATTAAAGATGAAATATATTGTGAAACCAGTAATTAATAAATTATTGATAACTCACTTTGGATACTAAATTTATTTCATAGATAGATAACTAATATATATTTTATTCAAAACTAATAAAAATACGCCAAAAAATTAAAAAAGAAAAACTGAGTACAATTAAGGGATAATTATAATTAGAAAATTTTAAATATTATTTTAATAAAATGTAATTTCTAATTATTTAAAAAAATTATTTTAATAGTTTGATATATTTAAGGAAAACTGTATATTTATATGGCATGCGAAATTTAAGGTTGTTTCTAATAACATAACATAGTAACAGTCCCATTCTGAAACCAACCTTTCAAACCTTTGCAAAACGTGCACCAAAACCAAATGGTGATTTCAGTTCCGAGCTCAGAAAATGAGTGCGGACCCACAAATCACCATTGGTGTGAATCCCTTCTCTGCATGCATTTGGGATGAACGGTACCTTCCATCAATCACTGCTCTCTCTGTTCTAACCACTACATTACCTTAAAAGCTTCTGTTTTTCTCTCTCTCTTTCTCTGTAAGAAATTCTCAGCAAAAAAAAAATAGCATTTTGCAGAAACCCATTGAGACCCAGAACAGAAGATGATGAACCCGATCCCATGGTCAACCATTGGGGTGGTGATTGCTTGGTATAGCTCTAACATTGGGGTGCTCCTTCTGAACAAGTACTTGCTCAGCAATTATGGGTTCAAATACCCTGTTTTCCTCACCATGTGTCACATGATGGTGTGTTCTGTTTTCAGCTATGTTGCCATTTCAGTGATGGACATAGTCCCTTTGCAGAGCATACAGTCCAAGAATCAGTTTGGGAAAATTTGTGGGCTGAGCGTTGTTTTCTGTTTCTCGGTTGTTTGTGGAAATATGTCACTCAAGTACATTCCAGTGTCTTTTAACCAGGCAATTGGAGCCACCACCCCTTTCTTCACAGCAGTTTTTGCGTATGCTATGAGTAGAAAAAGAGAGGCTTGGGTTACTTATGGCACCCTCTTGCCTGTTGTTGCAGGGGTCATCATAGCTAGTGAGGTAAATATTTCCATCTTTCATCTTTTGGACTTTGAATCAATATAGATGACGAAAACTTCAGTAACAGTGGGAGAAAAATGACCCATTTTTTGTCAGTGATGCTATTACTAAATTGGGACCGAGAACATGTGAATTTTTCCCTGTATTGTGTTTATGCATATATGCCTAGATTATCATGTTTTCAGAGCTATGTAGTTTTATGTTTGGGAGAGGACAAAGGATGGAGGGAGATTTCTATCCACTTATTTAAATGTTTAAGTAAAAAAATAAGAAAAAATTTATTCTCTTTATTTGAGAATTAAAATTAAAATAAATAAAAGTTATAAATTTTAAAATTAAATTTCTAACATAATCTTTATAGCAGTAATCCTGTAACATAAATACAGGAATATATATGTAATTTAATACATATTTAATTAAAAATAAATTATTACCCCTTCTTTACATCCAACTTGAGAGGCGATAATTTTTGTGGGAACTCAACCAATTTTGCCTTAAGTTGGCAACAAGGGATGCTGCCTAATCGTGAATTAACAATTTCTTTTTCACCAAAAAAACAAAAACAAAAATAAGTTTCCACGTGTATGCAGCTAATGTAGAGATTTTCCTTTTTTTTAACCCCTTTGCATACAGCAGCTAAATTATGTGTTGTTAAAGCAATTTGCTTGTGGAAATTGATAGAGATTACAAATAATAGCAAGAACCCAATAGGACAAGGCGACAAGCTTCTGGTGTCTCGAGTTAGACATGCCATGCTTGCATAAAATTAGGAGAATATAGGGAAATCAAGATATTGAAGTTAATCCCCGCTCCCAAAAGAATCCCTTTCAAAACCCTTTCATTAAATTTCCTTAGATTGGGGTGTATGGAAAAGTATTAGAGTAACACATTTCTATTTTTCCTGTTCCTTTATTTGAGCATAACAAGCAAATGGAAAATCATCTTTTATCCTCTTATTTCCTTTCCCATCCCTTTTCTCTTTTACTATTTCCTTTCATTTTCCCCCTAACTCCCAAACAGTTTTAAGCTTTGCTAGTAGCATTTTTCATCACCTATACATCTTATGATGAGAAATTTAGTCTTGACATTTTTTGTTTTGAGAAGTTTAGATATTTATAGTTTGTTTCAATGCATGGCTTAGTCGGAACTGAGCTTATTTCAATTATCATGTCTTTGAATTTATATGCATAACCAGAGTGATTGAATTGAGAAACTTTGGTACTTTCCCTCAGGGCATTTAGAGATAGCCCAAGACATGGCTATACAATGTAGGTGGGAAAGTTAACAAACCAAAACACATTAACTGGCTGGCTCACTGCTTCAACCTTCAGGTGACAATGCTAGGTAAGATAGATACGCTAAGACTGTTTGTCTGGCTAGGAAAGATCTAGTCCAGTAGTCAGTGCAGTGAGGGGGAAATGTTTAGTTGCCATTTCGTGAATATTCAGGGGAATGCAAACTTAATATGTTGACTCTTGAGCTTATTATTAGTACAGGAATAACACAACTTGCTTCATATGTGACAGTCCACATTAGCCCCTTATTTCCTACTTCAATTGCTTTCACCTGTTTTCTTTTTCTGATTTCCTAATCTTAACTGTTCTAATGTTCCTTTTGTTCTTTAAATTCAGCCTGTCAAAACAATTGCTTGCATTTCTTATTTTCTATTCTCTCCCAAGAGTCAAGTTGTTTATCCCCTATCTCACATGTAAAATTTTTACTGCAGGGTGAACCAAGTTTTCATATGTTTGGATTTCTAATCTGTGTTTCATCGACTGCTGCCAGAGCATTTAAATCGGTGCTTCAAGATATTTTATTGTCCTCGGACGGGTAATGATCCTATCTGTTTTGTCCTTAATATTGCAAGATAATTGAACTAAAGAAATTGTAAGCTCTTAATGCCACTCAATCCTACGTCTACTTCCCTTGTAAACCTAATTAAAATAACGTTGATGGTTTCCAGAGAAAAGTTGAATTCTATGAACCTGCTGCTTTATATGGCACCTATAGCAATGGTGGTCTTACTTCCTGCAACATTGTTGATGGAGGAAAAAGTGATTTGGATCACAATAGATCTTGCCAGAAAGGATATCAGAATTATCTGGTATCTTCTCTTCAGTTCTTCTCTTGCATATTTTGTGAACTTGACCAATTTTTTGGTGACAAAGCATACGGGTGCACTGACTCTTCAGGTATGTTCTAATACCATAGATCCGATTTATGCTTTTTGAGGCATACTATTATCCATTTGCCAATTTTTATCAGATATACATTCCATATGGGAATAACTTGACAAATTAACAACTTATTTTAACTTATTTCATGCATTTCATATATTAAATTGTAAGGGGAGCAAAATTAAATGATGTAAGTAAACACTTCTCAAAAAGTTCTGTTGGTGATGGTTTTACAATCCAGGGAATAGATGTTTTCTTGGTATTTGGATGAACCACTAGAATTTAACTTCCAGTTTATTAATACTTTACTCAAAGCACCTTATGACATATCTGTGGTCTAAATCGATGATGAATGCAATTTGTCAAATATTTACAGGTTTTAGGAAATGCAAAGGGGGCAGTTGCTGTGGTGGTCTCAATTTTGATATTCAAAAATCCTATTTCAATGATAGGAATGCTTGGCTATGCACTCACTGTCATTGGAGTTATCCTGTACGGTGAAACCAAGAAGAGGTATATTTGAACTTGAAACTAGTAAAATTAATAAGATTACCAATCAAAGCAGAGTCTGTTATTTACTACAAGCGAGAGGACCATCAACTTCTGCAAAATATGAGCTTGCAGCAACCACGTTACTGTACTAGGAAAAGGAAAAAAAAATCACCTATTTCAACCATTCCAAGCAATGTGGGAATAGGCATATTCCCCATGAAACCCTTTGGATGTGGACTTGAGCTTCATGCCTAGTAAGTCATTTTCAATTTGCTTTGCTTTCTTCAATCACTGCAACTGCTTCTTATATACATTTAATAAAACGAACTCCAATAGCTCAGCGGAGAAGCCATTGGACAAGTTGCAGTATTATTTATGAAAATCTATGTACTTCCAAAAGAAAGAACATCATTTGCCAAAAACAGAAAAATTTATCTTTACCGAAAAACCTTGTAGCGTTTGGTTAGCAAATATCTGTTGAGAAGGGTCATTACATGTAGCTATTCATAGATTTATTATTGTTTCTGTTACATTTATTACCTCCATTAATTTTATACATAGCACCAAATAAAGAAAATGAAAATCCACACTGATATCATCATACAATGATAATTTACTTGACACAAGCTTAAATACATTATTACTAGTAAGTGACTTATGACTTTAAGAGGCGGTTAAATGTTTGAATTTGGTGAGATGTGATTGTAAGGAAGGCTAATAACGTAATCGCTCGATAATTTAAAAGGGATTAATTTCACACTCAAAAGTTGTAAAGATATTTCTAGTACAAAAAAAAAAAAACCTAAATACATTAGTCAAATGCTCAATTAATTCATACATGATAATTTACTTGACACATGCCAAATCTCTCTTTTCTTCTACCCAATGTCAAACTTTATCTTCCACACCACTTCTACAGTCACTGTACATCATTTATATCAACCTTACTACACAATATAAAATTGTTTTGCCTAATTTCAAAATCTACTTGTAAAGATTGAGACTAATTATGGAAAATGACGAAATATTGTAATCCACATGTATATTAGAATTTATTTTTATCCTTTTATTTTATTTTGGCGACAATCCTTCTTATTTGTTAAAAAGTAAAAGTTAAGATATAAATGTGTTTCCACGTTACGAATTGATGACTGGAGCAGAGAAGCAACTAGCCTTTCAGAATATTGATGTGCGTTACTACTCCCTGGCCATTGCCTCCTTGCAAGTGGTCCATGTGGATGCCACGTTCTTTGCCCTGCAGCTCCTATTTGTTTCTTTTGCTACAACAAATCCTAGCTACTTCTCTCATTGCTGCATTTTGTTTTTTGTTTTTTTTCCCTAACATGTAAAGATCCATCATGTTCCACTCTTTGAGGGTATATCTCTGGGGAGCTTAGTTCTAGTGATAGCAGGATCAAATCCTCCAAACGTGATTAAAAAATTTAGTTAGTTAATGTCATTACTTTTGAGGAAAACTTTAATCATAAAAAGAATACTTGAATAACCGTTGAAATATAGCTCAATTGATATCTCTTTTAACTTTTACTAAAAGGTTATGGTAATGTGATGGGGGTTTGATCTATTTCATTTTTATTTTTTATTTTTCCTTAAATCTAATATGACATTCTGAGAATTAAAAAATATGTTTGAATAATGAAATAACCACTATTTACACAGATATTATGCGCTTACTATCCCTACCATTTATTTTCTTGCCCTTACTCTCTATCACAACGTACTTAGATAAGCAAATAAGGAAAATGATAAGTATCTGAGTGTATCCCTGTTCATCTCCAAAACAAGCAAAAGAAATGATAAATGAATGTTTTGTTTTAAGAACTTTACCAAAAATGTAGGATCAATTAAAACTTAAATTCAGCTCAATAATAATAAAATATATAGTATTAATATGGATCAATTGAACTTATACGATGTAATGTGTATAAATATTAAAAAGAATGTGTATTTTAAAAATGCGCAAATACATAGTGTGACCAATCACAAGACACAAAAGTGGTAGTAATTCCAAAGGTGGAGGATAATGATTGGACACCGATGGCAACTTTCATGAAAAATTCTTATAAACCCTGAAGTAATATACTCAACCATTTAGAGTCAGTTTACTTTATATTTAACTTGAATTGATTTTAAAAGAATCAATATTGTAAGAATCGATTTAAAAACATTAATTTATATTAAAAAATTATATTTTAAAAACTAATTTAAAAGTTAAGTTTATTTAGATAGTAAAAAACAATTTGACTTTTAGAGATAAAATTATATAAAAAAATACATGAAATTAATTTTAATAACAATTAGAGTGAGTAAAACAAATTTAAATGAAGGTACTCTCGTAATTGGATGTTGGTGTTTGAACAGTTACAAACTGAAAAGGATGAAAAACAAATTTGCTACAGAACACAGATGGAATCAATTCCGTTCAGTCACAACATCATCATGTCCAATTTCAGTAGGTTAAGTAAATAAACATGTCAAGTTATGTTGAAATTGAAATTTTTTTTAGTAATTAAAGATTTGAGAGGAAAAGAAATTGCCTCATTTCAAAATAAGGTCATACTATAAGCCTTAACTATAGTTTATAGTGATACATACGATTAAAATTTAGTTTTATAAAAATAAATGTCTTTAGAAAAGGTAGAAATCTAAATCAAACAATCACTTAAATTTTATTATACAATATTATAAAATTATAATCACTTAAATCTTAGTAATTAAGAATTTCTGCAATATGGAAGCAATATAGGAATAACAATTAAAGGCAATAAAAAGAAAATAACCCAAAAAGCAATAAACAAAGCCAAAAAAAAGGAAAATAATTTGGTGGAGCAACCAAAGAAGAAAGAAAGTGAATCCATTAGAGAGAGAGAGCAGCTAAGCAGAGGTGGAAGGGGAAGGGACCCAAATTGCGCACGCAAGCAAGCTTCGGTTCCTTTCCTAACACATTCCAAAATCTATCATTTTTGTTTGTTCTTTGTTTCTCTTCCTCTCAACTCAAATCATGGTGGCTGATGCAAAGTCCAAATCCGATATCTCCTTCGCTGGCACTTTCGCCATCAGTGCTTTCTCTGCATGTTTCGCCGAGGTATTCCACTCTGCCTCTTTCTTCAAAAATTCCTATCTGGGTTTCTTTTTTTATTATATGGGGATTCTCTTTTCTGGGTAATAGGATGATCGTGTATAAGAAGATCAAGACCCATCATTTTTTTTTATTTTTTATTTTGTATATTGCTTTTGGGTAGTGATGGATCTGATTTGCACTGTAACTAACTCCTTGGAGTTTGTTTGCTGGATTTCCTAGCTCTGAGTGCTTTGCTTCTTCTTTTGTTGTAAGTGTAACAAACCATGCATGGTAGAGCACAAAATAGGATGATCAAGTGACTTCAGAATTCAGTTGATTTTTTGGGGTGGTGGTCTAACTTTGTTTACTGATATATATTATATAATTTTCAAGTGGGTTGGCTCCATTTGTGTGTAACCAGTCTTATTCTTCATTAGTCAATGGTCACTCAGGAGGTTGTTGTTTTTACTGCTCTGATGTGATCAAAGGCATGTACTTTCCGGATTGTTCTTCTATGCTTGATGATTTGTATTGTGCATCATGGAATTGGATTGCTGTGTGACAAAATGCTTGACTTGAGAATCTGGGTGAAGATGTCTATGCCATATGTAGATTCACCTGTTTATGTGTTTGAAGAACTTCGACTGCGCTGAAGAATTGAATAAAGTCCACGTTATTTCCTATGTGAAACAGCTTTTGCATTATGGAGGTTTATTCAGCAACAATATTCATTAAATATGTTGATTTTGGTCCTAGTTGATATCTTTGGAGATTGATTCGGCTTGTTATATATTTATTACTGATTTCTTATTCTGTTTCCCATGTTTTGTTCACTTGTGTGTTATCATACTGTTTTTATAAGTACTCAATTCTTGCTCAAATTTATCATTAAGTTCTTGTAATTGAAATAGGTGTGTACTATTCCTTTGGACACTGCCAAAGTTAGGCTTCAGCTTCAAAAACAAGCTGTAGCTGGCGATGTAGTGACCTTACCTAAATATAAGGGTATGCTGGGAACAGTTGCAACCATTGCCAGGGAAGAAGGTCTTTCAGCACTCTGGAAGGGCATTGTGCCAGGGCTACATCGTCAATGTTTGTATGGGGGTTTAAGAATTGGGTTGTATGAGCCTGTAAGTTTTGAATCTGGTCACCAAAACTACTTCATTTATTTTAGTTCTTATCTATTGCGTGCTTATGCTATCTGATGGTGTAAATAACACGGTTTTTTAACAGGTTAAGACTTTCTATGTGGGGAGTGACCATGTTGGAGATGTTCCGTTGTCAAAGAAAATTCTTGCTGCGTTTACAACTGGTAAAACCCAATGCTGGACATTATGAGAATGATTTGTCTATATGCATTATATGAGTTTCTTTCCAAATCTTTGGGTTTTTTTTTTACTTTTTTGCTGGCAGGAACTTGTGTTATTCCTGTCTATATACTTGATGCAAATAACTCTAATAGTGACCCCCTTTAATTTGTCTTATCAACAGGCGCTGTGGCAATTACAGTGGCAAATCCGACCGATCTTGTCAAAGTTAGACTTCAAGCCGAAGGAAAATTACCTCCAGGTGTTCCCAGGCGCTACTCTGGATCTTTAAATGCTTATTCAACAATTGTGAGACAGGTCTGTGCATTTGAGCTGATATGAGTTATGAAAGAGAAAGATTTATTTGGTTTATTTTAGTTCATAATTATTTTTGTTTAAACCTGCATCTAACACACAGGAAGGAGTTGGGGCTCTTTGGACTGGGCTTGGCCCCAATGTAGCAAGAAATGCTATCATCAACGCTGCTGAACTAGCCAGCTATGATCAAGTGAAACAGGTAATGTAAAAGTTACTGGAGGCTTGCATTTTGGATAAAACTTTCATTTTTCCTCCTCTTTTATATTTTTAAATAACTACTTCTTTCTTAATGCAGACAATTTTGAAAATTCCAGGCTTCACTGACAATGTTGTAACTCATCTCCTTGCTGGTCTAGGGGCAGGGTTTTTTGCTGTCTGTATTGGCTCCCCAGTCGATGTGGTAGTTGTTTTTGCACTTTTTTATTGCCTCAGTGTTTTATATGTAGTGTGTTAATAATTGTTTTACAATTTGATATGAATGGGATGACTAGAAAATGGTAGAATTAGTAAACATGTATAGCTTAATAAGAATTTCTCTTTGACAGCTGGTCTTTTTAAGGTCCATTGGGGTGAATGTTTATAAGAAATTTGTTTGGTTTCTTTTTTTGTTTGGTTGCCAAGTGATCAAGTGAGCTTCTTACTTATGCAGTCTTGCCATTCCACTAATTCTGTTGTTCTATCTTCCTTTTGATGTATATGCAGGTTAAGTCAAGAATGATGGGAGATTCTAGCTACAAAAGTACCCTTGATTGTTTTATCAAAACATTAAAGAATGATGTATGGTTGCTTTCCAGTTACTATTTTGCTCTCTTATGAACATCTTACCACCGTTTTGCTTTAGTTACAAAATTTAATTGTATGTGGATCCATAGTTCTTGAGATGGGAGAATAAAATTCTTCTCAGTATTTGATCATATCTAATTGTAGGTAGTGGGGGACTGGTGTTTGTTAAATATAGTCCATATACACTCAAACTAAATTGATTAGTTTCGTTGTAATGTAACATAATTTGCCTTTTCCTTTTCCTTTTTCTTTTTTTGTTGTTTTTTTCTTTGGGGGGGGGGGGGAGAGCAGGAATTATCCGAGAAAAATTCTTTCAATATCATTGCATCTATGTACTTGTCAAGAAAAGAGGCATTCACATAGCTTCTCTCTCCGTCTATTAGCTTTGAATTTAGTCAAACAAGGAACTACATTGTCAATGGATATCATTTATCATAACTGATTGGTTTTGTAATGTGATGTTTTTCAGGGACCTTTCGCCTTTTATAAGGGGTTCATCCCAAATTTTGGACGGCTAGGATCGTGGAATGTGATCATGTTTCTAACCCTAGAACAGGTACAAGTTGAATACTCTGTGCTAGGTTTCCGGTCTTCATTCCTTTTCATGGCATCCTATCTCATGGAGTCTTGGTTTATTTTTATAGCCTACATGTTTGTTTTGGTAGAGATGAGAAAACCTCATATTTGCAAAAGCACTATTTCTGTATTTAATATCAAGATGCTTAGATATTGATAATGGTGATGGGGCAAGTTGGTTGAGTAGCATTTTGGCAAACTCTTCCCTGCTTCATTTAAGATAAAACCCTTCTCAGAATCCACTTTTTAACCTTTTGCAGGGCAAATTAGCTACCCTCTCTATTTCAGTTCTTCAATCCTCACACCTGCCTTGCCCTTCCCTTTCGTTTTCTATAATTATTCAATAATGGTTATGCGTCAATATGTAATAGATACATTAAGAAATATGCTATATTAACACTTTTTTCTTCTTCATATAATTGTATATCTAAAATTGTTATTATAAATGTCTACAAGCAGCATGACAAGTGGGCATTCCCATTCCTGTAACAGGCTGTGTTTTATCTCATTGTTCCTGCCATCTTTGAACTAGGGACCTATTGGTTGGTAAAAATTCACCAAACCAAGAAGTCACTAGGAAAACTGGTGTAACAGGCTATGCTTGTATAACCTGTTCCTGTTCTACTATCTGTTAGTTTTCCCTCCTTTCCAATTTACCAATCCCGTTGCTAGCCGTAGTCCTTGCATCAGTGAAACTTATCAAGCATGGGTGTTGATTGATTCTGTTCTTGCATGCATTCCCAAAAACCCATTTAACTTTAAACTGTTAAATTTGTGTTTGCTTGCTCATTTGTATCTTTTTTCTCGTGACAGACTAAAAAGTTCGTCAAAAGTTTACAGTCATCCTGAGCTCGACCAACTACCAGGGGGATTTTCTGAGGGGACTCAGCTGCAAATGCAGTGGAAATTGTAGAAAATAAAGGTCCTTTTTCCTTCATTTTGCTAACTGGCATGTTGTAAAACATTTTTTTAGGGAGGAAAAAAATGAAAGTAAAATAAATGGGAATATGTTTATTCATATATAATAGCATTTAACATTGCGATCCATTTTGTGGGATTGCATGCTGTTTCCATGTAATTCTCTTTAAATTTTATTACGAGCTGAGCTTTGGGCATGAGACTTATTTTCAAATTAGATGGGGTTCACCAACAAGGTCTGGCACAGTTGGTAGGTAGCTGGGTCCTTTAACTATGTTGTCTTGAACTAGGCCGTGTGTACGGAGAAGGCTTTGTTAGGAGAGATTGTACCCACTTCGGATATTTTTCCGACTCAAAAGGGATAAGCCTCTAGTTGTGGATTGAAGGATACTCTTGGTTTTCATAAAAAAAATAAAAATTAGATGGGGTTCAAGCCTCAAAAGCCAATGTAAACCATTATAAATTTAAACACAGCCTAGCCCTTGATCAAGTCCAATTCTGTTTTATAACAACAGAATATATTATTGCTCCCTGTCACTAATATGAGTAATATCTAAATTGAAATCAGATTCGTGAAATTGATGCATTAAGCTTGTTCTAGAAAGTATGATGGTAATCCGATGTTAGAAGATGTAAGAAGGCAGAAGCAATAACGTTTTATAATCATTTGAAAAATTGATTATCCTTTGGTTGATTGGTTTCAAGTCAAAACATTAGTTCAATTAACAATCTGCTTGTCTAATGGAAAATGTCTCTGAAAATGAAAATTTTCTTTAAGTACAGGGCTTTGCAGTCAATAATGAATATATGGTGCATTCATCCCTGCATGACTATATTGAGTCAAGGATGATAGGCCAATGCCTTCCTTGACCCCTGCATATCATCTATCATTGGTGAGAGCAATTATTCATTTAAGTCAACCGTTTGGATATTGCTTTTTTTTTCTTAATGAAAAAATCTTTTTAAAAAATAAATCCTTTTGTTATATTTTAGTTTATTTGAATGAGTTTTTTTTTTAAAAAAAAAAAAGCTAAAGTAAATTTTGGTGTTTCTAGAAAAGAATTTTTTTATGACATAAAAAAATTGTTCAAACTTAAAAGAAAATCTTTTTAAACATTATATTCAAACATAAAAATATGTTTTACTATAAAAAGATAAGATTTTTTTCCTTTTAAAGTTCATACAAACTGCCCTTAGTTGCATGATTATTGTCTGTTATGCTTCTTGTTGTAAACGTGTCTCTTTAAGATCATATCGACATGTGATAAACACAATATTAAGGGCAAATACGTAAGTAAATTTAAAATATAAAGAAGTTTTAAGGAGTAAAAATCTAAAACACGGTGATATATCATGATCCGGCTCAAAATCAAATATTGTACATACCAATAACTTTTTGAGGTATTTAAGTCGCTATTTCTTTGATTCGGCTCAAAAGTAAATATTGTTCATACCAATAATTTTTTGAGGTATTTCATTCTCTTCTTTTAAGTCATTATTACCTTATTGCAACACTTTCTAATATGCATATCACAAATGAGGTGACTCAAGTGGTAAGCAAACTTGAATTTAAATGTTGAGAAGCTTTTATAACGTGAGGGGTTTGAATCTGTAAGAAAGTGGAAAGAGGCATTCTTAATACCCCGAATGCAAGAGCGGCACATAATGTAACTCAAAGGGGTTATGGGCCCTTCTCAAAAAATTTTCTTTAACAATTTACATGTATTGTTTTGTTTTGTTTTGTTTTTTCAAGAATTCCCAAACTATTAATTTCAACCTATCTAACCCCGACAATGTTCAAACGTGATTAGTTTTAAACTTAAAAAGTGTGGACATGTGAGGATACTTGGACAAGTACAAAAAAAACTCTAAGCAAAGTTAATAACTTGGATGCAAGATTTCGATGTTAAGCCACCAAAAATAATGGTCATATAACGAATAGAAAAATGAAAACAAACGTAATCAATAATCTTACCACTCTTCAAGGGTCATTAACGATTTTTGGGTATCTGAGGCCGTAATTTTTTTTCTTGATTCAAATTGTCTATTGAAAAATGAAATGCGAAGCCAGAATATACTATTAGGCAATGAGTGTTTGAAGGGGGTTAATACTAAGACAATGGTTACTATAAAATATCTGCCAATGGAATTATGGAAACCAATCAAACCATGAATATGATTAGAGAATTGAACTTTTCAATGTCGCGGTGAAATGTTTTAAGATTTGATATATTATCAATATAAATAAGTATTTATACTGTGAATGAGTTTGTAACTCAATTGACACCAATTTATTTTTAAAATTAGCATACGATAATGTTGTACTTTATTTTTTAAAATGTACCCTTCATTTTAGAACATTCTTTTCCCACCTCCTATACTAAAAATAATAATTACACTATCATTATTTTTATATAACAATTGTATTAAAATAATTTATATAATCTGTACGTATTTAAACAGTTACACTATCACTACGTTCAACTCGTTTGTTACCTTTGGTAATTCTGAGTGCAAGGTAATAAAGAATATCAAAATTTGATGGCAAAATAACAAAAAATAGAAAAAGATTATTACACTATAACTTCAACCAAACAGATGAAATTATAGAGCACATATGTGGTTTCTTACTCTGTGATCCAAATAATACCTCTAACTTGAAATGCCATGAACAAAGACCTCCAGCTCACAAATGCAATAAATAAATTATTTGTCCTTTAAATATGACCATTTATGGCACAACACAACGTTACTTCACATGCGGCATTCCAGGTCATCTAAACCTTTCGAAAGAGAATAAACATTTACGGGATGTTTGGTTAATGAATTATTTTTTTATTTATGAAAAAATTAAGATTTAATTTCTATTTATTGTTAATGTAAAGTTTTTTTATACTGTCATCCAATCATATGTTGTTAAATCATTAAAATAGTTAGACTTTCTAGGTAGTTGTTGTGATAGTCAACTCTTTTACTGATTTGGCAACACATGATTGGATGACAGTGTAAAGAAACTTTACACTGACAGTTGATAGAAATTAAACTCAAAAATTTATATGAGAATGTTGAATTTTTATGAGTTTAATTTTGATCTACCGTCAGTGTAAAGTTTTTTTTTATACTGTCATCCAATCATGTGTTGCTAAATCATTAAAAGAGTTTGATTATCACACCAATCACATGGAAAGTCTAACTCTTTTAATGATGTGTCAGCACATGATTAGATGACAGTGTAAAAAAACTTTATATTGATAGTGAATTGAAATTAAATTCTTTTTATATTTAGTTCAAGTTTTGAAAAAATATTTTTATTTAAAAATATTTTTTGTCTAACATTTTCATGCTTTTATTTTCAAGCGAGTAGGTGGGTTTAGAATATTCTTATGGTATAGGAATATTTTTTTTGTAAAATGTCTAAAATACCTATCATTCTATTGTCATGTCATTAACCAATTACCGTTATGTCATTGTCGGCAACCACCACCGACTACCATTCGCGGAGGTCAATCACTGAAATCCAGTCACCCCCGTCACCACTAGCAATTAACGTTGGCCGGCGACTTTGGCCACTGTGTTAGTCATAGAAATTTGACACCTCCTATCGCTGGCAGTGGTTGATAGTAGCCAATGACTTCGGCAACTGCGCTAGTCACTAGAATCTAACAGTTGATGGTGGGCGGCAACTTCAACCATCGCATTGGTCATCGGAATCTAGTCACCTATGCCTTCATCGCCGGTTGACGATGGCTAATGACTTTGGCAACCACACTATTTACCAGCATCAGGTCATTGCTTGCCATTGCCGACAACTTCGGCCACTATACTGGTTATTGGAATCCAACCACCCATCATCGTTGTTGGCAATTAATAGTCACTGACTTAGATTATCACTAGCCCGTCAGCGGTTGAAGTCATTTTTGAAAATGTTTTTGGTTAACTAAATATACCAATCATCATTCTTGAAAATGTCATTCCTGAGATGTTAATTTTAAGAAAACCAATCGCCTCCTTAGATAATCATTCTATTTTGTTTTTTATTCCAATCCCAATAACGTGATGGCTATGAAAGAATACCACGCGTATTGTTTCCTTTTATTTATTAGATTAGATTGATTCTTGGTTTTATTTTATTACAAAGATTAGATTGATTCTGGGAATTTGATTTGAAAAATTCTTCTGAGCCGAAAACGTTAAAGTAGATGCCAACTGCCAAGTGCATTCTGCTAGAACTCAGTGCATCAATTAAATTAAGAAGTTACTTTGTATATATGTTCAAAAGAACTATTATTAGTAGGTGTACAAATAAAACTACTTACATTCAATTAACTAGTATCATAGAGTAATAAATTTTATAAGCACTTTAAGATTAGGGCAAAACTGACGCCCGAGCGAAAATCATTCTCATACTCAAATAATATAGGAATACTTCATGGTCTTACTAAAATAAAGAGTAATAAACTTTACACAACTTTTTCCTCATAAACAATTACAATATACTAAGTGGGTGTATTTAAGTTTAAGTGTTTAACCAACTCCACCCAAATTCAATTTTAATGGGACTGGATAAATTCAGACATGTTATTCGGCAGTGTTTGAGGAAAAAAACTTATGCAAGTATTATTATTCCCTAGAAAAATTTTACATAGACAACTTTTAAAGAAAGAAAAAATAATTAGTGTGCTAGATTGTAGAGTTGAATGTGAATTAATATAGAAAAGTATTAATCATGCGAGTCTCGCACAAATCTACAGATAATTCTAATAATAGCTGCACCTATATTTCATGTACAAATACTTGCAAACAACACATTTTATTTGGTGGTTCTAGGTAGCCGCACCTATATCTTTTCTTGGTTAACCTAAGAAGAAATTCTTAAATACTTTTAGAGGAGTACATGCTCCAGTTTAACTCAAGAGGTCCTTCATTATGTACCAAAAACAAAAGGTCCATCATTGAAGATGGAAAATGCAAAAGGAAGAAACTATTTTTAAGGGGGAAAAGGATCACTATCGTCCCCCACACCCACAATCACAATCTCACCGACGACCCTGTAAAACATTTTAGAAGAGTAACAAAAGAAATTATCAAAATGAATGTGAAATAAAACTCAGCATAGCTTTTTCTTCTCCAAAATCCAATTTTGGCATCTGCTGACATATTCCTCATTTATTTTCACATACAATTGGCATAATTTGCGGTAGCCCTTCAAGACATATCTATCTATGTAATCTTCATATCTTTCATAGAGTGCTGGTACAGTAAGAACAATAAAGAGACCTGCCACATAACAAAACCACAACAACAAATTCATCTTTATTAATTTGCTACTTCATTTTCAAAAACTGGAGAATGATTGATTCTGAGTCTAATTTGATCAAATGAAGCTCAGAGACTTACTGGTATATGCCAGGGTAAGGAAATCAGTCAAGCCACCAACAAAAGAAATTAACCAGAGGTATGCAGCTACTTTGAGAAACAGCCTGGAGTCCTTACCCAGGACAATATCTTGAGAAACTGAAAACAGATCATTAACACGAGTGCGGATAAAAGTTGCCACTTCATTCACTATTTCCTCTGATAGATGCAACTGTGGTAGAGGTGGAGCAGGTCTGTCAAAAGAAAAAATCAAAATTTAAACTGATTTTATAAATTTTGTTGATAAACTGTAAAACATTAACCACGATATATGATGAACCCAAAAATTATGGATTCAAATTACTGAACCTGGCAAGTTAAGAATGATGAGAGCTAGTATTATTAAGTGTCAAAACTACAACATCTTTTTCAAGTGAAGGTATCTGAAAGCAACACTTTCCCCAAAAGCTTAAAGCATATAGAACCGTCATAGACTTTCAAATGACTGACTAGATTACATATTTCATCAAGCCAACTCGTCCATAGGCCAATGTATTGTGAATGGTCTTTTTAGTTTAAGGGCTATTGTTTTTACAGGTCTTGAGATACAAACAAGATATCTATCCTTCTTCACAGTACCAAAATGAACTGTGTAAATAAATTGATGTAAGATCAGGACACTTAAAGACTCAGCATCGCATCTTCTGCCTTACAGACTGATTATCAACACTGAAGACAAGGCTCAATTTCACCAGTGTACTGGTCAAAGGTTTAATGTTGCACCTTTCGATCACCCAGCATCCACAATATTGCAACAAAATTTACAAGGGAGAATACATTCTTATACAAAAGTCTCATATTGGGTCAAAACTTGTAACTGCGACTATAGACGATGATTTATTAATCAAATAAATAACAAAATCTCCCTCAAGAGCAACACCAAAATTCAGGGTAGTCATGAATGATAATTAAATAAATAGACTTCAAGGGGCATTAGAACAGTTCTTCATATTTCATAAAACTAAAGCAGCTAAGAATGTATAATTAAGCATCTACCTCTACAAACTCCATTCCATTATACATGTTGCACAGAATTCTACTACTAAATCATGCGAGCATTGATCTTTAAAAGAATAGCCTATAAGCCATATAAATCGAAAAATAATTACTAAAAAGAGAGGAATAACAATTCTAGATCAGAACAAACGAACTGAATTTGAAGTATCAATGGTCTATAAAGATTTCGACATATTCCAATACACTTCAGAGTTCTAAACAGCACACAGAAAGAAGATCCAAGTCAAGTATATTCAAAGAAATATAATTTCTGTGAGTATTACCTATTGAGAATTGCTGCTGATTTGGCCCAAAGGAAAAGGATAACAATGAGGAGGAGGAGAACATTAGAAACAAGCGACAAAAGAGTATAACCAGATCTTTCAAAGACGATCCAAGCAGCTAGTGTAACCAACAATATCCCCACAGTTAGATTCTTCCGCCTCCATAGTATCAAATCTGCAACTGCATTGAAGCATGGCATTGATTCAAGAACAGATTCAAGGTCAAGGATCAATTCATTCTTTTCTTTTCTTTTGGTTTTCTTCTCTTTTTTCCTATGAGTACAGGAAAAAATGAAAACAATAGATACAGGCACACCCCATATAGCTATTTCACTGTTAAATAGTACTGACTACTGAATGATCATAAATAAATACCATAGAGATAAAAAGAAAAGATTGTGATATTGGTTAAAAGAAATTATTAAGTAGAAACAGTTACCAATAAAGTTGAGAAATTTAAGCAAAACTATGAGATAATGGCATACCCAGACCACCTCCAAGGATCTCATGAAGAGTTCTTTGCCTGTTGAACAATCGATCAGATGAAGCCATTTTGGGAAGAAACAGAAGACAGGAACTTGAATCCAGCAAGGGATCTCTCTCACCAAAAAGCAGAGAGCTTTGAGATGATCCACAGAAAAGGAAAAGCACTGAACTATGTTGAACTTTTATAGTTTCATTTACCTTCCCTTTATTATTATTTTTCCTTTTATTCAGCCAGTGGACCCTGAATTATATATTCTAGGGATGGCTGTTGAAAGCTGGGGCTGGATGTCTCAGTTTCCAGCCTAAAAGTGTGGTGCCATTTTTTACTTTTCAGTCTCTCTTGCCAACCCACAGGCCAGTCCTCCACTCCTACCACACGGCAAGACTAAGGAGCTAACAAAAAAACAAAGTCTATGCTTAATCTCGTATTGCCCTGTTGGCTGCCTTCCCTTGTTTTTAACTTTTTATCATCCTTGTAGACGGGGCACCCAATGTCATTTTAAAGTTTCTTTTATCTTTGATCCTTCTACTGTTATTTTGCAGTAAGTAACGGAAAGCATATTTGCACCAATTTAGTTAATAATAAATAAATTTATAATTAATATAGTATATCATTTGATTAATAAATTTAATAATCAATTATCATCTTTAATTAAGTTTAAAAATAATATAAAATTTATGACTAATGAATATCATTATTATGTAACTAATGCAAAGAGTTACTGTTATCTCATATCATTTTCTTGTGGGACTGGACTAGAACTTTTCAACCACCTAATGGCTAAGTGAGTATGGTGTACTAAGAAAAGCGAGTATCTGATCATGCCACTTCAACACTCCACGTTCTCTCTTTGCATTACTTGCACCAAAATAACAGTAGAAGGAAGATAACAGTAACTTTTCAAGATAAAAGAACACTTTGAAATGACATTGGGTGCCCCCGTCTACAAGGATGGCTTTAAACCAGGGAAGGCAGCCAATTTGGAGAGAGGGGGGGGGATGAATTTAAATTTCATCGGTTGTAACTGTAAAATTTTTGATATTGTCATCAAATAAAAGACTTATATTTTTTTGGGTAATTATTATAATAATTAAATTCTTTTAATAACTTGAAAATACGTAATTAGATTACAATTAATCAAAATTAAACTCAAATGATATTTACTCATTGAACTACATACCTTCTACACCCACATGTTTATCATTGATTAATGTAAAATATTGTGTAATGTAAGTGATACTCAATAATAAAATAATACATACTGTTATTCTTTTAAAACTACTAAAATGAATATAAATTTGTATCAAACTGAAATCAAAATTTGTGCCGTATAACAGTGTTGCACCGGCTCAGCAAAATAATAATATTGCAGCATAGAATTTGCCTCTCATTATCATCTTCCACTTCTACAATCCAGTAATTAACCTGTATTCATTAAATTATAAAAATTGACTTGCAATCAACGTTTTTTCCTTTAATCAACATTAATTTGCATTTTCCACATTTTACATCATCTAACGAGGGGGAAAAAACCAAAACGGGAAAGGGAAAAAAGAAAAACTTTAGGTAAGAAATAGACATGCAAAGTCTTCTGCTGCGCCGACCCCAACCGAAAGCTCGTATCAATGAAAGATACATGATATCAATCAAGTAAATGACTTCATTTTTAATATCACTAGAACCACAGAAATTTTGGTTGTGGTTGCTTTGTCTTTTTTCTTACGTACAGATGGCTGCTTTGGTCCTACTAGTTAATTGGATAAATATGTCATCCTTTGTCCTTGCTTGTTTTTTGTTCTTCATCAAATCTTAGGAAAACACTATTGCGAACCATAACAAGGAACACAACCAGCATTTCTTTTTTAAATTGACATTCTTGTAGAAAAGTGATCTAGAAATCAAGAGCCTAATAACACAGTCCATTTGTAGAAGGGAAAAAAAGAGTCAATTAGTCAAGAGTTCCCATGACCCCCGTAAGCAACTTCTATATTAGTACCAGCATACAACATTGTCAAAACTCGGTAACTATCACAATCACATGGAAATACTGAAAAGTTTTATAAAACATTGTCAAAACTTGGTAATCTCATAATCAGATAGATATGCTGAAGGGTTTTCCTTACAGTTTATACCTCATGCAATTAAATTGAGAACGTGTATACTGCACATCACCATAACTTTTAAGCCAATGATGTATGTTTCGACCACCTAAACTGGTATGGATTATTGTCCTCAATTGCAAAAACAAATTAGGAGGAAATAAGAGTACACTCTTAGACAGTTTTTTCTTTGTTATTCTGGTTTTCATCTTGAGGGTTACCACCTACAGCAAATGCCAATTCTTGGCTGTTTTGATCATTTAGAATAGAACCAGCTTCTGTAGCTGCCTCATGTTTGCTGCTTTGATCGTCTAGAGAGGTACTAGCTTCAATGATTGCCCCTTGTTTGTTGCTTTGATCATTTACAGGGGCAGTTTCAGTGGTTGCCACTTGTTTACTACTTTGGTTCTCATTTTGAGGAGTACTGGTTTCAGAATTGGCCACATATGTAGACGAATCCATCAGGCTAGCTGCTATTGCAGCCTTCAGATCCTCATCTTCCATGTCTGAAAGCATTTCTCCTTCCCCGCGTGAAAGAAACTGATTGTAATGTTGTTGGCTCTCATCAATTCTCTGGTGTGGAGCTTGTACTGTGTTGCAAGATTTAGTTATCCTCTCAGCATCTTCAGGTGATAGCCACTGCCCAAAACCATTAGAAGCTTCAGATGAAGATATGAGGAACTCTTTTGGAAAATTTCCTCTCACCAGGAATATGCTCCACCCAAAGCCTTTCAAAGAGTCTAGATAGGCTGAGAGGTAAAACTTGGACAGGTGCTGTGGGGCTGCATAGAGACTGTCAAAATTATACCACTCCCCATTCACTTTACGGATACAAAACCAATGGTCTTGCAAATGACAAATAAAAGCATTTTCTAGTTCAGGATCAATCTGGGCAGGCTCAGCAACTGGAGAGTCAAGGGGGATAACTTGTAGATCCCACACTTCCAGAGCCCTTTGTAAAACCTACAGAAAAGGCCTTGCACAATTAAGTAAATCATAAAATTGCAATGGATGCAAGTCCTGATTTGGCTGCCCAAAATAAAGATTTGAATTACGGAATAAACAATTCACTAAACAAAAACCAACTACTTTTAACAATATTACTTTTCCCAATGACTAGACAACATGCAAAAAAATAGTTTTAACTACAAATGATAGATGAAAATATACAAAACAGTAGCAGAACTTGGATTTTGAGTAAGGGGGCAAACATTGAATGAAATCCAGAGACTGAATAATGCATATATAATATATCAAAGAATAGAATTTTAAAAAAGTAAATTAGAAACCCAATGTTTAAAAAGTTGAAACAACTAAATTATTTATTTGGTAAACTGAAAAATTAAATAATAAACCAGCAGAACTACTAAAATGACAATAAGCTTCATCAACCCTAAACATATGTATTTAAATCATGAGCCAGTTTCCAAAGAGATAGGCAAACCCAACCACAAATTCATATCATTTGCCAACACGATCATGATTCTGCAAAGCTCCTCAATCAACCTGAAAATTCTCCCAGTTTCACCTTTTCTCCTGTTGGGAAACAACCCCATCAAGTCTTTTGTTGTTCAAAAAGACTCCACAAATCAAACAGTTCTTGACTGTAATCTTTGCCACCAGCAACATTGTTATTTGTTAACTTATTCTGCAGCAACTATGTACCATGCAACCTAACTTAAGCATGGTTTCGACATAGGTCTTATCATTATAAAGGCTCCAGCAGCCAAATCAACCAAACCCTACAGATTAATCAACTTGCAAATGCAACCTAAATGTATGGGGCGCATGGAGGGGTGGGTGGATTACAAGAGTGAAAAATACAGGCCGTGCTGCAGTTTAAATCTGACTAGCTTACACCCATTCTCTGCTTAGAATTTTAACCAAAGGTAATACCAAAGACATCTGAAGTTCTGTCTCAATACAAAGTGCATGGGCAAAATAGCATTAAGAAACCAGTATACAAATTTTGTCTAAATCATATCTAGTTTGCTGTGCTAATTACATAGTGAAAAGAGGTGTCAAAATGGGCCGAGCCTCCAAATAGCCCGACAAAAAGCGTGGACTGGGCTGAGAAAATCTCAGCCCGAACCTACTATGGGCCGACCCAGCCCAGCCTGAAAATAGGTTGGCCCGATGCGGGCCTGCCCGCAATGGGCCAGGCCGGTCAGCTGGCCCGACTATGTGAAATGTCATTTTTTTGTTATATATTTAATTTTGTTATTTTTTATTCATATCTTTACTTGACTAGCTTTATTTGGATTTTAAAAAAAAAGAATCAAATTTAGTGAGTACATCTAAGCCTTTCTTTTTTCTCCACTTGAAATATGATGTTAACTTGTGCTAGTTCATTGAATTGATTAATTTATGGTTCAAGCGATGCTTCATGAATATATCGTAAATCGTTTATGTCAAAAACAATATAGTAAATCTTTACTGTTTATGTTAAATTGTTAATGACACTTAATATAATATGTTATATTTATATCTAATTTACGTCTATGATTTTTGTGGTCTTTGATTGATTTTTAAGTTTAATTTATTAATAACTTATTATTATAGATATAAAAAAAGTAAAGAAAGACCAAAAAAAAAAAAAATTGAGCCCATGGGCTGGCTATTTGCTGGCCCGCACTCACCGTGGGCCGACCCGAAATAAGCTTGGCCCGATTCAGGCCGGGCCGGGATAAATTGACACCTCTAAATTAGTGATATACTAGAGCAAAGGAATACAACTAAAACCAAATTTTTGTAAGGGATTACAGTCACAAAGAAAATTGAGGAAGGACTGAGACTGAAATGTACAAACAACAGGCTCCAAAAGGGCTTGTAATTCAAACACATGCACAAAATTTCAGTGCACCCTATTTCTCAATCAATTTGGTTTAGAAAGAAGCATTTTCTAGATGAGTAATGCTACACAGCCAGAAAATTTTGACAGAATTCAGCCAGAATTTTGTCAAGATTCAAGGATGGTTGTTGGATAAGTCAAAGCGGTAGGGACCACTCATCCATCCAAGAGTGCATAACAATGCCAACTCATTCTGTCAAAAATTCTGGCTATCTAGTATTTTCCTTTCTAGGTTGGTACAAGATTTAATCAACATAAAGATTATTGGACCATGCATTGCATGTTAAGAAAAACAAACCATTGTCATTCATACATGCAATAAGGGTGAACATAATGGGCTCCCTGGTGAATCAATGTGCAAGCAGTAATTATTTAAGTAGGGAAATTTTTTTAATTAAACAATTGAATTTGAAACATGTATCACTCCCCCCCCCCCCTTCTCTTCTCACTGTCATTCATACATGCAATACACATGTAAATGGAACGGACTTCAACATACATACCAGTTCATAATAGGTACAAAGGAAATATTCAATCAGTCAAACTAAACTTACAAGTTGCAACACAAAGTGCAAGGTCATTCCACACCACACAAGCTGTGCGAAAATCAAGCTCTATATATCACTAAATACAAAGATCATAATAACCATTTATAAAGTGTATGTCCTTATAAGTCAACTCCAGCTAATCAAAACAAACATTTGCACTAGTGCAATGCAAGGTTGTATTGAAGGGCTAAAGAGGGGGATGGAATCATCAAAGTATTTTTTTTCTTTTTGCAAAAAAAAGAAAGGAAAAATAAAAAACAAACTTTAGAATTATTTCTATTTAATTCAAACCCAATACCCAGGCAACTACAACTCCATATTGAAAAGAACATAGAGCACATTCATAGCATCAAAATCCAATTGTTTCAAGAATCACTTCTAATTTCTAAGTCACAATTACTAGTAACAATTATCTCAAAAGAACTGTCACAAAAGAAAGGTAGTAGTACCTATAACACATTCTGATGATATAATACATTCCTAAACCCAACCCTTTACTAACGAAGATACGTCTTTGTGGCCTTCATCGAAACTATTAGCCTCGTTTGATCGCATGGACTTGTTTACAACTACTAAAAACCCAATAAACAAAGCTTAAGCTTAAAAGAACAAAATAGAATTTGGCTAATTTCACACACACACACACACACAAATTAAAAAAAAAAATGGCCATTATTTTGCATACAATGCGAGGCTAAAATAGATTGCCCAAAAGCGTTTCTCATTGGTTCCACTTAAATTCCGAAGAAATGAGGAAAGAGGTAGAGAAAAAAATCCATTTTTAAATTAAAAATCTCAAATTGAAACAAAAGGGGTGGTGGGAATTGAACCAAGGAACCAAACCAACCAACCTGGATACTGAAATCACCGTCCAAGGAAACATTATGGGACTCCTCGGAGAGGAAATCGCCGGCGGAGACACCGCCACCGCCAGCGGCACCGCCTTGGAGCATCATCTGACGCTCCTTGCGATCCAGATCGGAAGCGAGAGCGGCCAAATCGAATTCGGAGAAGAAAGGACCCTGGAGAACGGTGTTGACGCAATGCACAGCGCACAGCTTCGACTCTTGTACCTCGTGGTACAACATCCCACCGTTGCTCGCTCCTTCCATCGTCGAATTTGAACTTCCGATTCCAAACTCTTACCTCTCGCTCGCGGAGAACGAAACCCACATCAAAACCCTAACAAAGAATCTCTGTTTGATTTTGTGGGATTTGGTTGAAAGAGAAGAGAGAAAGAGAGAAGGGAGAAGAAAAGAATCAAACAGAACGGAATAATAATATAATCATAATAAAAAAATATTAAATATCGGATTTGGGTCCTTTTTGGTGTTTGTTAGGCTATTGCAGCCTTTGCTTGTGCTTGGATGTAATGGAATTATGATATGATATGATATGGTGATATATGTGTCAGCGTGTGACACTGCCACGTATTATTTAAATGGAAAAATGAAATAAGATATGCATATCAAAATTACAAGATGAAATGAAATGCATTTACATTCGAAGGCATTTCATTCACAAAAACTAAATGGGCAGTTTCAAGTTTCAACTTCCAAGCTCTTTTGTCTTATTTTTTTAGTTTTAAGTTTAATTTATTATCAGTATAATTTTTTTATATTATTAAAAAATTAGATTTTTAAAATAATTTTTGTGATAATAATAATAATAATAATATCAAATTTGATTTATTTTTTGTGTTTGTTAGGTTATCGCAGCCTTTGCCTTTGCTTGAATGTAATGTAATTAGGATATGATATAATATATGTTTTGGCGTGTGACACTGCTGCATATTATTATTTTTGGACAATTGAATAAATGAAATAAGATGTATATCAAAATTACAAGATAAAATGAAATGGAATACATTTACACTCAAAGTCATTCCATTCACAAAAATTAGATGCATGTTTGTTTTACAATTTGAAGAAATATAAATGCACATTTGTAAGAAAAATAAAAGAAATTCTACTTCAACAAAACGTGTATTGGGAGACATGCAAATATATGTTGGCATTGAATAAAATCTTATACAAACAAGTCTTAGATAGGTAACTTCAACTTCCAAGCTCTTCTAACTTTTTTTTTTCTTTTTGGATGGAAGGGGTTTGGGTGTTTAGATGATGTTTTTCTCACTTCGGCTTTATATGTTAACAAAAACAAAATTAAAAGAGTCCAGAGAAAGATAATTCTTAACCCGAATGTATCTTTAGTTTCATATTCTGATATTCTCTAGACCCTCATACATAATAAATAAATAAATAAATAAAATTATTGCAAAGTCTAGTTTAGAATCTACAAGACTTTGCTCTATGTTTCCCATTTGTCTTAGTAGGAAATTCTAGATTTCTCAAGCCATGTACGATGGAAATTTTCGTTCTAGCCAAAAAGAAAAGAAGATTTTATTCAGATTACTTTGGTAGGAAATAATACATGGCAAAATTGCCTCACTCACCTCTACTCAGGATCCATGGGTGCCCTGCAGACAAACCAAATAATAATATCAAAATTCAAAAAGTCCTCATAAAGTAATGGTAAAATTCAAGTTTTGTGCAGATGGCGATTAGGTTGAAATCATATGATAGAGAGAAGGATGAGGGAGCGTGAGTTTCTTTGGGCTGAGGTTTGGATGGGGGAGATGTTTTTAATAAAGAGGGAGCTCAGAAAAAATGGAGGAAGTAAGAAAAAAGGATGCCATTTTATTTTTGTATTTAACTAAGAAAGTTAAGCACAGAATGATTTGCCTTGTCATATGCTCTACGTAATCAAAGGTTTGCCACGTTAAATATCATGTAGGCAAATCATGTTAGTTAATTGACAGAATCAGACTTGAGGAGAACATTGATACGTTACGAAGGAAAGAAAAACAAATAAAACTTGAGGCCTAGAGGGAGAAAAGTGAAATTCGAAAATAATTTAAGAGAGAAATGGTATAATTTTGTCTTCAATGTTAATATAAATTAGTCTATGTTTGTCACGTCAGATGTCATATAGAAGAAATCTGATAATAGATTAACAGAAGTTATGAATTAAGAAAATGTTACTACACTTTAAAAAACAATGAACTATTTTTTATAAAATAAAATTTCAGAAACGAAAGTGAAACTTAATAATAAATCATGAGGAAAAAAATGTGATTTTACCAGAACAAATAATTCTACACATACAACAGGTTTTATAATTTAAACCAATTGTACTTATATATGGCCACATATGTAGTTGTAAGTTTTTCTAGTTTTTTCTGTATCTATTTTTCGTAGCAATGAGAGTTGGTTAGAAGGAACACTGCTATTTAGTACGAAAAACCATTCTACGAAAGATTACGAATTACGTGGCAGCATTAGTATAACCATCACTTCCTGAAATTCAGTACTCCAGTGTGAAATTCACTTCCTGAATACAGCATCACGTGATTTTTCTAAACCATCAACGGTTAATATTCATTCATAGAAATGTTTTCGTAACATTCAGCATTTCCCATTAGTTAAAGAGTCAAATTGAAAAAGAAAAAAGGAGAAAAAAAAAAGGAAAGAAAAGAAAGGAAGCATTGCCATATCTGGAGGTTTGACTATAAGTAGAAGGAATGAAGTTTTTCATCACAGCCCACTGTAGTGGTTCTGTATACTGTCAACCCGGAAAAGAATGACAAATGTAACAATTCACAATTTTACTATAATGTGTTCCACGTCAAAATCATTTTTGAGATTCTAAATTTCAAATCAATACCATTACAAAATGGCATCTGAATCTCCTACTCATTTTCTTTCTTTCTTTTTCTCTCTTCATCCATGCAGTTCCTCATACCAGAAGATCATAATGGTTCTTACCACTGTACAGTAGCCTCACAACTTTCCTGGGTTTCCAATTTCTAGAACCCTTTTTAAATTCACTTCCATACTCTGCAATGGGAATGAAGCCAGATCCCCAACCACTCCCTCTATGCTGCATTTAGTTTACAGAGAGACAATAGGATATGTTAGTAGACAAATTGTACAACATTACAACATACAGATAAAAGTATACACTCCTATATGAGCCTGCACAGGGAGTTTTAAAATTAGGTGCAAAATACAAACATTACTTGGCTTAATTAAGGTTTATAATTATCAAGCCAATTCTGTGAGTTTGCTGAAATAATTAAATACAACAAAAACATTTAAACAATTAAAAGTCTCATATTCAAAATGGACTTGGAGAAATTTTTTTTACAAAAATAAAAAATAAAAAATTAGCAAACTTGAGAAAGAAGGATCTATCTGTAAAAGACTGGTCTGAGGAAGCCCTCAATCAGTCAGGTTACAATATCATGTTACAAGCATCTTCCGAAAAGTTAATTCTAAGCCATGGACTAAAATTGTATAAATTTCAGCCTCTTTGGAAGCCCAAGGCCAGGTTAAGAATGTCCAATGACACAAATTGGTCAAATAGCGCTCTAATTATGATCCACCATATGTTGATAAGATTTTCATAATGCTCCTTACTTTGCTTGAGTGCTATCCTTAAGTCTTGTGAATTTAGGGATCCTAGTCTGATAGGATTAGTATGTCTTGCTTTTGCCCATACTTTCGCATTTAATTTTCATATTTACTGTACTGTAGACATGAGTCACATGAAAAAAGTCAATGACAATTTGAATGCTTGAAGACTTATCAGTTTCCTTCTTTCTCTCCTCCCTCCGCTTTTCCCATTTTAGGGTACTCATCATGTATGTTCACACGGGGACTGTTCAAAGCCATATAATACAACAGTCCTTAAAGCTCTTTCCTTATGTTTTCTTATAACACTAATCAATATTCAATAACTGGCTTCTTACCATCAAAACACTAACTTTCTTTGATTTTGCTTCACAAAACCTACATAGCTTATATAACACACTTTAATTTTGCTGCTGCCCCGAATGTTCAGCAGGCATGTCTGTTTAAAATGCAGCTATCCTTTTAAGTTTTAACTTCTAAAATCTCAAACTTTCCAATTGCTAAACCCTAAACCCTTTTTTCTTCAAAGCCTAGACTTTGAAATAAACTACTTAGTAACCCTCAATACTACCTCAAATCCATAGTAGAAGGGCTGTTTAAGTCCATCCAATGTTAGCTACTTATAATCATACTTGCATTTCCCCATCTCTTTTTATATCCCTCAAGTAGCATCTTATTCAGCCATTCCTCTATCATCTGCAAATGACTGAGCACTCCCAGTTAATATCTATTAGATGCACAGAATTTGACTCAGTATAACACCACATCTAACATTAAGCAGCTATATTACTTCCCATAATGATACTATCTTTTACCACCTGATATTATCAAATCTACATCAAATCCTTAATAAGTTCTAACCCATTCATAATAAATCAGCATAGACTCCATATAAGAATCATTCTGTAAGCAGATACAGGACAGATTATCATTACAAATGCACTAAATATTCCAATTCACCTCTCTGTCCATATTTTATTTCCAAATTTGTAGGACTTATAACCAATTGATCCCAAATTTTCTCATAAATGGATTATAGCAATAAAGAAGTTATCATTATCTATCTGTAGTGCTGTATTTTTCATACACGTAAAATTTGATAAGTAAGGTAACCTGCCTTGAAGCAAGTACAGCATGACTAAAAATCAGTGGAAGGTGGGGAGCACACAAATTACAAGTTCTTCCTTCCCAAGTAAAGAGATAAATATCAACCTAATAAGAACCTGACAAGTTGTGGAAGGCATACCTCATGCTCTGGTATGTAAACTATAATTGGCTGCTTACATAACTTCGACAGTACCTGCCAGAATATGGTCATTGGTCAGTATCTAAATTTTCGATTGAAAGGTTTGTGCAATCACTGAGAACATAGGGCCTAAACCAATCAAAAAGTATGATCAACTCAGTTAAAGAAGTGATGGTGAACAGTGTTTAAAGGTCCCAATGGGAGTATTTCTCAAAAGCGCCAACTAAATAAGTATCATAATATCACTTATCTCTAAGGTTCAATATCAAAATAGAAAGATATGATATTAACTCATTTTAATTGGTAGATGATGAGTCAAATTTCCCTATCCCTCACTAATATAAATTTTTTATAGGTTCCAGACTTGCAGTCCCTGATTAAACCACCAGCTCCAGTTGCAATCACATCTGAGGTAAAACTATATGATTAATCTAGTGCACATCAGTCATTGATGCCAAAACAATACAATGCACTTCAATATCCTGAAATCTTTCTTCACTGGGTCTTTTAACTTTCTGTTAGACAGGCGGAGTTAACCAGTGAGAGGCCCCGGGTCATGAGGGTGTACGATCGGAAGAAACTAGGGAAGCCCAAGGAGACTAGTGATTGTAACTATAATTCTGTTAGTACTGTTAGTTAGACCAACAGTTAGTCCGTTAGTCAGGGGAGGGACCCAAACTATAAATAAGACAGCAGCAATTGTAATAGGCACTTTTGCTTAATTTCTCATTCGACTGATTCTTTCAGTGAGAAGGGGAGTGCCCCTTGTATCTCAATTCTTGTATTTTTTTTCCCTAATACTGAGCAATATTCGTATCAATACCAGAATCTACCCCATTCTTGACGATCTTTCTTAAATCGTAGTCCGCAAGTATCTTGGATCCCTAACACTTTCACATTAATTCAAAGCCATTCAACTGTTATCTTTTGTATAGTTTTTTGTTAATGTGGAAACAAACAATCAATTTATCCATGCTGTGAGATCAGACAGAACAGAACCTAACCAAATTTGCCATATTAACAAACTTGTAAATTAATATGACATATAAAGACATGTAAATGATATTGAAATTATTATAAAACGTTTTAAGACCCATTAAGAAGAATTTAATTCAAAACTGATATAAACTTCAAAATACAAAATGTATTTAAGCCTTAAGCCTATGTTTGTTTTGAGAGAAATAGACAAGAGAGAGTTAGAGAAGAGAGAAAGAGAAGAGAAATGACACATCTCTCTTGTTTGGTTAGAGGAGAGATAGAGAAGAGAAAAACAAAATTTGTGGGCCCCATAACTTTTTCATTTCTTCCCTAAAGTGAGAAGAAATGAAAAAGAAATGAGTAAAGGTATAATATTTACCTATTTTACCATTCTTCTTGTTGTTTTATAAATAAATAAATAGGAACAAATATGTATTTATAACAAAATTTAATTTTCTTTCTTTCCTATTTCTCTCATAATTCTCTCAATTCAAACAACTTAAAAATCTACTCATTTTCTACTCTACTTATCTCCTCCCTACTTCTTTCCACTCTACTTGTCTCCTCCCTATTTCTTTCCTAATCCAAACAGTTGAATGACAGAATTGAGATGTGAGAATTTGAATGTTGCTTCTCTATATTCAAGTCGTACAATGACTCTTTGAGAGTCTGATTATATAGCCTACTTATACAAGACATAATCATCATAAGATAACGTATACAATGGAGATAATATATACTAAGCTAGTGGATATCTAAAGTAGGAGACAATGAGAATATCTACACCTAGCAGATAGCACTGAGGCAACGAAGCACTCAGTGCATTCTGCATTCATTGAATCTCAACACTCCCCCTCAAGGTATATGCATATGTCATAGGCACTGCTTGTCACATATGTATTTTATCCTTGGACCCCTGAGTGATTTGGTGAGTATGTCTCACAAATTTGATCATTGGAGTTTACAAATGTCGTGGTGATTTCTCCGTATATAACCTTTTCACGAGATAAAGTGACAATCGATCTCGATGTGTTTGGTTCGCTCGTGGAAGACAGATTGGAGGCAATATGCAAGGCACGATTATCACATATAAGACTCATGAGCCCAATCTTGCTGCACTTCAACTCGTAGAGATTAGTTGCTTTAGCCAAATGAGCTCACATGTAGCAAGGGCTATAGCTCTATATTCTGCTTCTGCAATTGATCTAGCTACAACACTTTGCTTCTTACTTTTCCATGCAATGAGGTTGCCTCCAATGAGGACACAATAGCCTGAGGTTGGCTCTATCACTGGGGCAAACCACCTAATCTGCATACTGTAAGCAATTATGTCAGTGTGGCCTCTACTTTGATAAATTAGTCCTCTCCCAGGAGAACTTTTAATGTATCTAAGGATCCGAACTACTGCATCCCAATGACTTTTACGAGGAGAATTGAGGAATTGACTCACAACACTGACAGCGAAGGAGATGTCAGATCTGGTAATAGTGAGATAATTCAGTTTTCCAACTAATCTTCGATATCTTCCTGGATCTGAATATGGCTCCCCCTGATTTGGCATAAGCTTAACATTGGGATCCATAGGTGTGTCAGTCATTTTACAATCTAGCATGTTAATTTCCTCTGAGATATAGCAATTCCTGAATCAGACTGAGCAACTTCAATTCCTAGAAAATATCGTAATCGTCCCAAGTCTTTGATGTCAAATTGTTGAGATAGATGCTGCTTGAGACTTGTAATGCCATCATGATCATCTCCTGTAATGACAATGTCATCTACATATACAACAAGATAAATGTCTTTGTCACAAAGGAAGAGCATTTATAAAAGACAGAGTGATCTGCTTCACTGCGAATCATGCCAAAATGTTGGAGAGCTGTACTGAATTTCCCAAACCATGCCCGAGGACTCTGCTTGAGACCATATAAGGCTTTGTGTAACCTGCAAACAAAGCTACGAGACTCCCCCTAAGCAACAAAACCAGGTGGTTGCTCCATATAAACTTCCTCAGTCAAATCACCATGGAGGAAAGCATTTTTAATGTCCAACTGATGTAGGGGCCATCGACGCATTGCTGCCATGGCTAAGAAAAGACGAACCGAAGTCATTTTGGCAACAGGAGAGAAAGTGTCACCATAATCGAGCCCAAAGATCTGAGTATATCCTTTAGCAACTAAACGCGCTTTTAGGCGATCAATGTTACCATCTCGGTCCGACTTGATAGTAAATACCCAACGGCAATCGTGGATTTGCCATGGGGGTCGGGTACAAGAGTCCATGTGGTATTGGATTCTAAGGTCAGTCATCTCATCAATCATAGCTGCCTCCATCCTCGGATGAGAGAGTGCTTCTCGTACATTGTTAGGAATAGACACAGAGGAAATGGCAGAGGACAAAAGAATAATGGGAAGGAGATATACCTTGATAACTTAAGAAGTTATAGATAGGATAAGGATTGCAGATGGAACGTGTACCTTTACGAAGGGCGATAGGTAAGCTCGGTAGGAGACTTAGGAGGATCCAGCCAATGTAGATCAATTGGAGTGGAGATGAATCACCGGCCCGTTTGTGCACACCATCTCGCAATGTCGGATGAGGACAACGCCTGGTAGGTAATAATAGGTCGGGAGAAGGAGAGAGAGAGACACAAGTGGAGTAGGGTCCGGACAATAGCTCCGGGATAGACATAGGAAGAGGTAATACCGAGAAATGGGCATTGGTGTTACGTGTAGGAGGTGAAATAAAGGGTATCCTCAAATAAGGTAACATCAAGATATGTAGAAACGATGACTAGTGGGAGAATAACATTTGTATCCTTTTTGAACATGAGTAACCAAGAAAGATACATTTGACAAAGACGGCAGACAACTTGTCAAGACCTGGTGTGAGATCATGAACAAAACATGTAGAACCAAATACCCGTGGGGGAACATTAAACAATGGTTTCTCTGGGAACAAGATGAAAAATGGTATTTTGTTATTCAAAACAAATGATGGCATCCGATTTATTAAGAAACCAGCAGTGAGAACAGCATCACCCCAAAATTTTAAAGGTGCTTTGGCATGTAACAAATGAGTACGTGCGGTTTCTATAATATGACGGTGTTTTCTTTCAGCAATGCCATTTTGTTGGGGTGTGTGTGGACAAGAAGATTGGTGAATCATGCCATGAGAGTTCATAAACTCGATTAAAGGATGCGTAAAAATATTCTTTGGCATTATCAACTGCGTAAAATATGAATGGAATGTCCAAATTGGGTTTCAATCTCTTTGTAAAAATGCCGAAAAATAGCTTGATAGTTCGTAACGATCTTTCATTAAAAATATCCAAGTACATCTTGAGAAATCATCAATGAAAGTAACAAAATACCTATGCCCTAAGATAGAGCCATTCGGCTAGGACCCCATATGTCGAATGAACGAGACCAAATGGAGTGGTTGTCCTGACGAGGATTCCTTGTTGGAAAAGAAGCTTCGCATATGTTTGCTAAGCCGACATGGCTCACACTTTAAAGATCGTAAGTGAGACGGATTGGGGACCATTTTCTTTAATTTATTGAGACCTGGGATGACCAAGACGATGCTGGAAGGAGATATGGGGACTCAACAATGGTGCAAGCAATCAAGATGGTGGCTGAAAATAGTAAAGGCCATGTGATTCGTGATCCAGGCCAATCGTCTGTCTCGTATTCCGGTCCTGGATGAAAAAAGAATTATTAGTAAAAGTGATGGAGCAATTAAGGTTACGAGTGAGTTGACTAACAGAGACTAAGTTAAAGGGACAATCAGGTATAAAGAGAACAGAATTTAGAGAGAGTGATGGAAGAGGGGTGGCTTGACCAATGCCAGTGGCTTTTGTCTTGGAGCCATTAGCAAGAGTAATATAATGTGGTATTTTTAGGGTCGTGTTATAGTAGAGAAAAGAGAAGGATTACCGATATATGATCGAAGCACCGTAATCCAAAAGCCAAGATCCAATAGGCAATGACTGTGGAGAGACAAACCGTAGATTTACCAAGATGGCTACCGCATGGTCGAAGATTGGCCTTGTTGGACTCCTTTAAGTCACAGATATTCCTTGAATTCAGCGTCGGATAAGACATTCTCGATTATCATTCCAAGTCCTTTCAAGATCGAGGTTGCATGTATGTCATACGGGCTGATTTCTCAGGGAATCCAACGGAGAATAACATTTGTCTTTGGTACGCACTCCATGTGATTACAAGATGAACATTGTGGACGACATTGCCAAAGCTACGACCTCCTCACCACCTCGGGCACCACGACCTCGGCCACCACGATTGGTGGTGTTGGAGAAAAAGGCAGATGATTCTCGAGCACGAAAAGAACTAGTTCCGGTCATAGTTTCTGAGGGGGGAACTCGTAAGAGGCGATCCATAAGGTTTTCTACTGTGGGAACGCTAGGATTAGTCAGAATTTGGTTCCGAACAGATTCAAGGTCTTTGTGGAGACCGTGAAGAACAAACACCATGCACATGTTATCCACCTTGTTTTCCATATCATTACTAGTCAGTAGCACCTTGACTTCATCAATAAGTGGGTGAGCTTTGGTCAAATATCCCTGGGAGATCATTATTCGCCATTTGAAGTGTAGCCAAGTTGTGTACCACATCATACGAGGCGTTGATATCATTGGAATAAACATCGCGGGCTTTCTTCCATATGTCATAACATGTTTTGTAAGTGCGAAAATGCACCAACAACTTTGGGGTCAATTGTTTGCCATAAGAGAGAAACTAGCCGATAGTCTCGCCTTCTTCCATTGATCTTGATCTCATATTAACATTCTGCAGCTTTTTGAGTCAAGTGATCAGATAGGCCTTGCCCCAAGAACCAGATTTCCACAGCATTTTGCCAATCCATGTAGTTCTTCCCATTGAGCTTCTCTGAGGTTATAGACGGACTCCCAGAGAAAACAAAGGAAAGTGGAGTTTTGCTTTGTGAAGATGGATTAGGAGCACCAGAGGTTGTACCAGACGTTGCTACGGAAGCCTCGTGTGTGGAAGCCATTTGATGAAGTTGAGTGACTGAAATTTGGTAAAGGTGATGACCAAAAAAAAAACGATTGGTAAAATAACCAAAGTCTCAATTTAGTTTGAAACTAATGAGGTAAGATATCTATTCTTTGAAATTGCAGATATCAAGATCAGAAAGGCGGCGCACGTGGTCGAGTGGGGGCGCGTGGGCTCACGCGCGGACAAAAAGTGGCCGGTTGAAGGAGAAAACCGCCGATCTGTAGACTGGGACTGGCGGTGAGAATATTGGAGATCGGTAGGATCTCGGCGTGGACTTCACGCGCAGTCGGCCGCAGTCTCAGTGGCTACAAGTGGGGACTGGGCCGAGAGCCGGCTCTGGCCGGTAGACGGCTCGTCGGCACTCTCTGAAGCTGTGGCCGGAGTTTGAGGTCCGGTGGTGGTCGGAAAGGCTACTGGGTAGCCTCCACAGTAGCTCGGACAGTGATATTTTGAAGGAAATCAGGCCCACGGACAGTAAGCTCTGATACCAAGTTGAATGACAGAATTGAGATGTGAGAATTTGAATGTTGCTTCTCTATATTCAAGTCGTACAATGACTCTTTGAGAGTCTGATTATATAGCCTACTTATACAAGACATAATCATCATAAGATAACGTATACAATGGAGATAATATATACTAAGCTAGTGGATATCTAAAGTAGGAGACAATGAGAATATCTACACCTAGCAGATAGCACTGAGGCAACGAAGCACTCAGTGCATTCTGCATTCATTGAATCTCAACACAAACAAAGCCTAAAAGATTAAAGAGGAAAGAAAGCAAAGCTTGCAGGATTTAAGAAGTAAGCATAGAGAAAGTATTAACCAGTAGCTCTGATTCTCCTCCCCAGAAATCAGGTCGCACAATCCGTTGGCAGTAACTGCAAAATAACACATTTAATCATGCCACTAAGTACAAATTAAACAAAATACTGCAAGATCTCAATTTGTTTTTCTGTTAATGCTTCCATAACTTGCAAAAAGTTAAACATACCGTTTTAGAGACTCATCAACTGTGATGGCAATCAGGGCTTCTTCATATAAATTGCGTTCTCCATCATTTTCACATATAGCCTCTTTCACAGCCATTCTTAATTCATCTGGGATATCATGGGCAAAGTAAACATTGACAAGAAAAAAAAGAAGAGAAAGAAATAGGGAAAGAGGAAAGTTACGAGGCATGAAAAGAAAGGGAGAACAAGAAAAGAAGATAAGCAGCTCAGCTTAATATCAGAACAGGCCAAAACTGTTATACCCAAGCTTTGTGTTACGTAATGAACATTCTGTTATTGAAAGCAACAAAAAAAGGGTATCTGTATCCATGTCCTACTGCCTGTATCAGGCATCAGCATACCTGCATTTTCTCTCTCCTCACGTAGGTTAACAGCAATTCCCTTATTGTAAGCCATTCCTTTGACCTAATTTCATTGAACAGAATGTTACCTCTAAAATAAATACGAACAATTTGCCATGATGGAAGCTCAAAAAAATGAAAGGACTTGGCAACTTAAAGTTAACTTATTTATATGGACCTAAAGAATGCACTATTGCAACTTATACAAATAAAGGAAAATAAAGGCCTTGTTTCTTAAAACACTTTCCTGGCTTATTGATTATTCACTATCAAACTTTTCTAGACCAATTTATTCAAGAGTAGTGCCATCCAAAGACCTTCCTGATCTCAAGGCTAACTATATCATTCTGCACTACTCTACACAGATAATTTAGACAGAAGTTATCAATTCTCACACGAGTCAATTATCCGTGCTTAAAAATAGCAGTACAGTAGTTAGTTACCAAGTTAAAATTAAATAACTGGAAAGGTCATGACCAAAAGGATTAGATTCCAATTTGGCAGTTTCAAGTCTCAATCAAAAGAATCCATAACCAGCAACCCCAAAATTAATATGAATAGTCCAGGTACCACTGTCTAAGTTACTTTGTTTTTCAAAGACTCCCTTCTCTCAAGTCTTTCATTCCTTTTCTTCCTGATTGCCAGAGCAGCCAGCATATTGAAGTTTGTACTTTTCTGAGGCTTGATTTCAAATGATTGATGTCATCTACCAAACTCCATATTTTAAATCCAATGACCATGAATTTTTTCAACAAGATTTGTTTTATTTCTTAGTAATACCCACAAGCATTATCAGAAATCTCAATTCACAAAATGCAACTTGACCATTTTTTACTTAGCTAGTTAGCCGGGTTCTTATTTTTACTTCTTTCAGTTTTCAGGCAAAGAACACAGTCTCAACTCTAGACAGTTTGCTAAGAAGGTAAGTCACAATGTAACATCACATTATACCCTAGGTCTTGAAAATATTCAAGAGTTAAGAAATAATAAAATATATATATATAAAGAAAAAAACAAACAAAAGATTTAATAAATCCAATCGACATGTACATTCCACTAACAAGAAACCAAAAAAGTGATTAAAACAAATGGCAATGAAAATGATACCAATGCACGAAACAGACACCTTCCATCCCCTGTAACCTTCTCAACTGAAAAACGCTCAAGTTTCTTCATTGCTGGTGATTGTCCACCACTGTGAAGACATAGTGGGGGCAAGCAAACTCATCAAAATTCTAAACCATTAAGAAAAGAGTTTAAATTTAATCCACTTGATAAAGATACAAATGCTTAAAAATATATTTTTAAAAAAAAAAAAAAACCAATAGCTAATATCAGTGAACTTATTAAGCTTTTGAATTTTATCTTACCATTCCTTACACACTCAATGTTATCAACGATATCTGTAATTCTCAAACCCCCATAAGGATAAGTTCATGAAATTTAACATATAAATTTTCAGTGGCTAAGGATTTGAGGCAAAGAGAGATACTCATTTTCGTTCTCCAAAAAAAAAAGAAAGAAAAGAAAGAAAAGAAAAAGGAAAAGGATAACTCACAAGGATGAACCAATTCTAGCAAAAAAGCGAGTGCTATAATCTCCAAATAAGCTTGTGTTCCGGTTAGGAGGAGCAGCAACTGAACGAACTGGGGAAGAAACAAGCTCAAATTTTGCAGCCCCATTTCTGAGCTGCTCAAGAATAACTTCTGGGGGGCACAAAACAAATTGAATAACAGTTAAAAGGGTGTTCATACTTATGGCAGCGGTTCTCAATTGTAGGCTCTCTGTTTGTTTGTTTGTTTGCTGAGAAAGTGACAGAAAACGAAGAATATAGAAGAGGCAATTGAGAGATGAAGAAGCTTGCAAAAGAGACTTGTGAGATTACCATTGAAAAGCTTGTCTGCCATGAAATCTGACAAGTTGCAACGGGAAACTGAAGACGGAGAAGGAGATAATAAGAGCGTTGGATTTTGTTCACAAACAAGGGGAGAGACAAGTACAAAAGGCTAATTGGTTGTTTGTGCTATATTATAGTGTAATAATACATTTTAAAACAAAATATTGTTGTTAAAATAATGGATTTTAGAAAAATTAATGTTAAAAAGAATTGATTCAATATTTAAAAAATTGGTTTAAGAAAGTTGATTTTAATTGGATGATGATGTAAGGTCAAAAAAGACATAATATAATTTTATATATTATTTTTGTTTTGAAATTCACTAATTATTCTCATTTAGTCTTGTTTCTTTTAGAATTAATTCCTGTAAAAGTTATCACATACTGCTTCTAAAAAAATCAATTCATGTTGGAAAAAATTGAATGAGAAGTCAAACAAGATCTTTGTTGAAGGTTGCAAAGTTTACAAACACCTATTTAAAAGATTTGAAAATCTAAAACAAATGGAACCTAAATTTTATATCATTACTATTTAATTTTTAAATAAAATTATAATTCAATTACCCAAAACTTTAAGGACTTGTACAATTTAATAATTTTCTGAGTAATGTTACATAGTCTGAATTTTTTTTTAAAATTTGTCAAAATTTAATGGTGATTGTTTGATTGGTTAAAATAGTAGCACCATTCATATATTTAAAAGTATAATATTATAAATCATTCTGTCAAAAAATTTATTGTTAAAATAATGGATTTTAGAAAAATTAATGTTAAAAAGAATTTATTCATATTTAAAAGTAATATTTTAAAAATTGATTTAAGAAAGTTATTTTAGTTGAATGATGAAAACTCTAAAGACAAAAAAGACATAATATTAGTTTTCATATTATTTTTGTTTTGAAATTCAGTTATTATTCTCATTGAGTCTTGTTTCTTTTAGAATTAATTCCTGTAAAAGCTATCACGTAGTGCTTAAAAAAAATCAATTCATGATGGAAAAAATTGAATGAGAAGCTAAACAACATCTTTAATATGTTGAGGGTTGCAAAGTTTGCAAGCACCCATTTAGAAGATTTGAAAATCTAAAACAAATGGACCCTAAACTCTATATCATTAATATTGAATTTTTAAATAAAATTGTTATTCAATTACCCAAAACTTTATGGATTTGTACAACTTAATAATTTTATGAGTAACGTTACATAGTCAGATTTTTTTTCTAGAATTTGTCAAAATTTAATGGTAATTGTTTAATAAGTTAAAATAATAGGACCATTTATACATTTAAGAGTATAATAATATCAACTCATTTTATCAAAAAAATTTGACAAAAAAATTATATCTATCTAGTATTTTCCTAATTTTATTTGTAGATTATAATTTTAATTAATTTAATTATAAATTATTATTTATATTTAATTTTATTTCAAATTTAATTATTATATTTAAATTTAAAATATTTTAAACATTAAAAAAATTAAATACACTAAAAAATACTTATCTTCAGTATTCAAACAAAAACATATTATAAGCAATAAATTTTAAATTTCTAAAAAAAATACATTTTCTTGTTTAGATCCTCTATTTTTTTCTTTTAAGTGAACAAAAAAGTTTAGGGAGATGAGACACTTTATTTATGGGGCAAACCATCAATTTTAGTGAAGATTTATAATAAAATTATAAATCATTTATCAATAAAAAATTTTAAATTTGAACTCAAAATATACAGTGCTAGGTTATTTTGTCTAAATATATATCCCATTAAAACCATAAAAAGCATTTATTAACTCAGCACGTGGCTTAAGGCCATGAAAAAGGCTCAGAATATCATCCTACCCTTTCAGCTTTTGATATATAAGGAAAAACTCCTTCAGAAATAAAATCTATTCTCCCTCTTTAAAAGATATTATTTTTACATAAATTAATTTAAATTTCGAAGTGTCTTTACTGAAACATAAGCTTGGAGACCCATTAGAGCAACCGGAACGAAAGGTAGACCATGTAAGCCAACGACATTCGCTACATCCTCTATTTAAAACACACCCTAATATAGATTCTCGTGATTTAGAGATTCATACATACTGTAAGGAAAATGTTTTTATTCCAACTAAGATAATACGAAAAGGCCATGTGATGTGACTGTAGATTGTATTCCCCACCAAGACAGGAGCACAATTGATACAGAAATTTTCACAAGCAAAAGACACGAATAGTTAACCAGTGAAAATGAAGAATCAAAGAGGCAAATGAAGAAAAAGAATAGAGAGTGAAACGCTGAGGTTTAACTCTTATTTTAGTGAATTTAAATTTATAAAAAGGAGATAATAAGCTATCTCAGATTTGCATAACCTTTCATAAAAAAAAATAAAAACAGAGAGAAATATTTGAGATATTTTTATGTTATTGAAAATTTTCATAATAGTGTTAATAGAAAAATTAATAAATATAAGAAGATTCAAAAGTGTTTAATAAATACAAAATAAACTTAACCAAGTCTTTTTTCCCCTAAGATGTGAAATTTTTTATCGTATCGTCATACTACTAAAATATTCAATACCCCATCTCCCAAAAGAAAAATAAGAGACAGAACGTCAGATAGGAGTCATATTACTTTTTATTATAGTAAATATTATTAACTGTAATTTGATGATTAATAAAATTTTAATATAGAATTCAATAAGAGAAATGATACATATACATACATTTTATTTCACATATTTCTATTTATTTAAGTTTTTTAATGTTAAAAAAGGAGAGGAGAGAGAGAGAGAGAATAGAAATATGTAAAATATGTGAGATAAAATATATGTGCATATGTTATTTCTCGTTCAATAATTCATAATGTAAACGATATCATAAAATACTTTGGTTTAATCAAAGACAAGGTGCATATTAGGACAGATGGTTAGACAGTTAAGTTGCCATATCTCTTGTTGGCAGTGCTGCTAAAAAATGTGGCTATATTCCTGTTTACTACATGGTCTACTTTGAAGTTTAAACTCCCTACCTTGCTTTGCGATGATATTTAGTAAAGTATGCAGAGGTTTTGGTGGAACTCTTCACATGGAGAGATGAAGTTAGAAAAGCTTGTGCTCACCAAAAGACGAAGGTAGCCTAGCTAGGCTTAAAGACTTGGAAGCTTTCAGCCTCACGATGCTAGCCAAAACAGGGATGGAGGCTTATTCAACCAAATGGTTCTATCTTCTACCACTTATTCGATGATAAATATTTTTCACATACCAATTTCTTGAAAGTTCCTAGACCTAATGACTGCCCTTGGGTTTGGAGGAGCTTGATAGAAGGTAGGAAGATACTTGTCGGTGCTATAAGATGGTCGATTGGTACTCATGACTTTGGAGTTTCATATTTGAAGATTCTTTGTTTCCTGGTGTTCCTCAGATCATCCCTGTTTCTTAATCCATATGAAACTGGAATTGTGATGGTTTTTCAGCTTATAGACTGATCAATTACTGCCTAATGGAAAAAAGAGCTAGTGTTTATCCTCTTTGATTTGGATATTGCAAAAACAATAGTTGAACTTCCAATTGTTGGGGGTAGTATTATTGGACTGTCTACCATGAATTAGACATGGTTTAGTTCAATAATTACCATGAATTAGACATGATTTAGTTCAATAATTGAATTCATGATCAGATTACTTTGAACTTGTTAAAATCTAATTAAACCAGCTTATTTAACTGGTTGAACTGACCGACTATTAAAAATTTTCAAAAAAAAATAATCACTCAATATTTTATATTTCATAAATGTTTTTATATATTTCATATTATTGCATGTGAATTTTTTTGATGACATTGTTCGTTTAGCCAGCTGATTTAAATAATTAAACTTGAACCAATTTAAATAGTTAGACTTAAACTGAAAATCTCACAAATTTATTGTCTAGTTCGATTTTAAATACATTAGTTCAAGACACAGACAAAGTGATGAGTGTTGGAACCAAAGACGAATTTGAGTATCTGATGTTGAAACCAAAATTGTTCAATGAAATTAAACCCCTCATGATTTTAAAGATAACAATAAATATTAAATTAAATGAGAACAAATAAGCTTTGATTAAGCTTATAAACTTTTTGTTTAAAATAAGAAAAGTCCAAAGTATAACTTTTGAACAAATTTATGTTAAACTTTTTGGACCCAAGACAAGCTTTGATAAGGACAAAATCTCTCTTTACAATGTGTGCCCAATACAATTTATATTATTATATTAGATTGTCCACTGTGTTTTGTCTCTGTTGTTTGTTCTTAAACAATTTTATCCAAAGTAATTTAAAAACAAACAAAACAAAGTGTATTAACTACTAATGTGATCTCTGACACAAGCTTAACTTTCAAAGAATCAACTTTGTATGTTGGAGTTGACACACTTAACAACTATAAGAACTAACAAATAAGGAACTTTCTGTGTGCTCAAAAGAGTCGGAACGAAGATATCAAATTCTTTACAAATGTTGATAACCAAGTCACTTTTCAAAAAGAGATCAACACATTATTAACATTGTGTATTTAATGTTATTCATAAAAGTAATAAATATTGTCATTGGACGAAAAAACTTATAAAGACTACTTTAAGTGTTCACTGCCTATAAATACAAATGTCTTTGAAAAAGAAGAAAATAGATTCACGACAAGAGAACAAGACAATATCTCAAAGCTTTAATATGTTTTATTAGTTTACTCTTGTATAGAGTTTTTACTTGAGTATATTTATTTATCCTCACTCTGTGTGAGTTAAAACTCAAGTGTTGTCAAAACACCCTTTATCAATTCGTTGGTAAGCTTGAAGATGCTGTATATAAAAAAAATACTTGTTGGTTAAAACCTAAAGAGGTTTCATAATACTTGGTTGTAGTCTGAAGATATGCTGAGAAGAATACTTGTAAAATTTAAAAGTTTAGTAAAAAAATCCTTCAAGTAGAAGGGACGGAACGTAGTTTTCAGGTTGCGAGAGTGAACCGGTATAAATATTTGGTATAAGCTTTTTTTTTCTTTCTCATTGTGAACTTTTTTTTACAACTAACTCTGGGCTTGTCATCATTGTTCTTAACAAACCTTTCTCTCAAAATATAAGTTTTTAAATTACATTCAAAGATTTTTAAAAAAAACTCCATTTGCGTCTAACGGACTGTAAAGAATTTACTTTTTGTCAATTCTCACTTACAATTCATCAATGCTTTTATTCAAATAATTGTTTTAAGAAACTTTTTTTCAAAATATTAAGAAATACAATTCAACCTCCCTTCTTATATTTTATTTAGTTATTTTAATGAGAAGGTAGTTTGAAATGAGTTTATAAATAATACTAAGAGTATTGGTTCCAAAATTGGCATGAACTAGCTATGCCAAAGCATTTTGAAAAGATACTTGGAAATAAACCATTCCTCTAAAGTTAAAAATTTTATGTGGAAGATGTTCAATAACATTCTCGCTACTCATGCAAATTGGCTATAACATCATAAAGATAAATCATTCACATTGACTTGATGTATTTAGATATATTAACTCTCATTAGTGTTAACCCAAATTTTAAATATGTGTAATCAAAACATAAAGCATATCACCTTTATTCTTAGGCCAACTCTTTATGGTATATTTGGATGAATGAGGTTGGAGGAGAAAGAAAAAGAGAGGTAATTTTTCATTTTAAATAAATATTCTCTTTATTTTAATTTTTTGTTAAATAAAACGAATAAAATGAGAGATTATCATGTAATATTTTAATTTTTTTTATTTATTCTTATCAATATTTTATAATTATCTCAATTTTTAAATAAAAAAATACTATTTTCATTCCTTTGTCTTCAAACTCTTACATTTAAAGATACTCTCACCTTTACATTTTTGGTAAAGATTAATTTTTCTTAAAAACAATTTGTTTTTATTTTTTTATAAAAGTTGTTTTCATTGTTTGGGTAATGGCATGCTTGGTTAAAGTTAATGAAATTAATTATAATTAAGGATTATTTCTTCATACACTAAAAAATATTTTTTTTGAAAACTTATTTTTTGAGCATTATGTTTAAAACCTCACTTGATTATTTTATAGCTATTGGAGATAAAGACCATTTTACTCTTAATTAAATAATTTTTTAAATTATTTTATGTATCTTTTAGTAATTTAATACATAAAGTAATTTTTTTATGTAATTTAAATAAAATTTTATTTCTTAAAATCGATTATAAATTAACATATCTAAATATAAATTAATTTTTTTCATAATAAATTTTCTTAAAAATCAATTATACATATAATTAATTTTTAATATAATTTTTTTCACGAATGATTTAAACAGACATTAAATAACTGCTTATTTAGAATTCTAATTTCAATTCTATTTTTGTTTAGAATTGAAATTAATAAGAATATTAATTTTTATGTTTAGAACAAGTAAAAAATTGAGACTTTAAAGTTATAATTTTGAACTAAACTGAAAATTTTTTATTTGAATAAATTTTTAAAAATTTATAAAGATATAATAAATAAATTTAAATTAATAAATAATAATTTAAAATTATAAAAAATTTTAATAGTGTATCCTAACATTCGCAATCAAGATAATTAAAATTAAAAAATTTAATTTCAATTTCAAAACTTAATTTCAAGCTTAATTTGATGCGCCAAACATACCTAAAGAATTACTGTGCATAAATTTTCTTTTTGTCAAATTGAGGAATTCAGAGTTGGGTTAAAATAAATAAATTGTTCACTGAGAAGAGCAATATCGAGAGAGAGGAGTAAATTTTAACGGCCAAACCCAAAAAAGCTGCCCCATTAATAAAACACAAAACCAGACTGCATAAGAAGTATCGCCCCCTTTGCCTTTGCCTCCCTTCACTGACGATCTCCACGAAGCAAACCATGCTCCCTTTCTCTCTCTTTCCTTAAGAGTTAAGACCCCTCTCTCTCTCTCTCTCTCAGATTGGAGATCTCCAACTTCTCACTTGCTTACCGGTAATTTTCCTGGGAAACTCCTCGTTTCCTTCCCCACTTTCCCGAGAAAAATGCAGATTTTCCCAATCTCTGCATGTGGAGTTCGCTTTCCTCACTATGGGGGAGCTTGTTTTATGATTTTGAAGTGATTCATAAATGCTTCTTTTGTTTCTGGGAATTTTGAGTTCCTAAAAGGGATTGTGAAAATGAAGCTCAGTTAAGTTGATGGATTCATCAAAATTATCTTTTTTTTTTCTTTCCTTTTTATGAAGATAACGGTTTTCTTTTTCTTATTCGCTTTCTGGGTTTTGGTGATTTTGTCTCGTTTTTCACAAAGTTTCAGTCTTTATGAATAGATATATCATCATTGCCATTAACGTTATTCTGGGTTCTTCTGTTTTGCTTCTAACGTTACAGTTTAAGGATTTGTGGGATCTAATTGAAGAATTTCTGCTGAGGAATCAAAGCAGAGGTGATATGGCTTCTTCAACTCTTGCTGGAGCTTCGGCTTCTGATCTTCTCCGGAGTTCAACCAACGGATTCAGTGGTGTCCCTTTGAAAATCTTAGGAAGGGTGCGGTTGGGTTTGAAAACAAGGGATTTTACAGTTGCTGCTAAGCTCAGGAAGGTGAAGAAGCATGAATATCCCTGGCCCAGTGACCCTGATCCCAATGTGAAAGGTGGGGTGCTAACTCATCTCTCAGAGTTCAAGCCACTGAAAGAGAAGCCAAAGCCTGTCACTTTGGACTTCGAAAGGCCCCTTGTTGAACTGCAAAAGAAGATCATCGATGTAATTTCTAATTTACTGTGTGGAATGAATGGATGGATGCCCTTTGTTCATTTTAGTGAGGATTAGTTGTAACTTGTAAGTATGTGACTCATCATGGTTGTGCTATTGTTGCTTGAAAACAGGTGCGCAAGATGGCGAACGAAACTGGTCTGGACTTCAGTGATCAGATTGTCTTATTGGAGACCAAGTATCAGCAGGTTTTGATTGTCATAAACGTTATTCTTGAGAAAACTGGATTACTTAAATGAGCTGATAGTTCTACAAAAGCTGATGATTAGTAGATTGAATTATGTGCTCAATCTCATATATTTAAGTGCTCGCATAAAACTGATTATTAGTAGATTTGGTTACCTACTTATATTTGCCCCTTCACCTTCGTTTTTCTTTAATCATCACGGTGCTCTTTGATTGTCACTTGCAAGTGTGAATGGAGAATATTTTATGCCATACTGGTTTAGTTTTGTCCTAGATGAATTCATTAAGCGTAACACTTATTCATTTTGGCAAACCCCTTGTTGCAAATCCTAAATTCCCTTTTGTTTCTTAGTTGCTTATCTCATATCTTTGTTTCTGAAATACGGGTTTGACTGTTTGAGCAATTGGATTTGTTTTCTGCTTCTCTTCTGCTTAAATTCAATGAAGGGGATGAGGTTTTTCTTTATTTTAAAGTGACCATTAGTAAAAGTCTCATGCTTTCAACCGCTCCCATTGTTATTTCAGGCTTTAAAGGATCTCTATACGCATCTGACTCCTATACAGCGGGTCAACATTGCACGGCACCCTAACAGGCCTACTTTCCTTGATCATGTCTTTAGCATAACTGAAAAGGTCTACTACATATTATCATATTTTTTTTTTTGTAATTTTATATGTAAATTATTGCATGGCTTTGGGTACATGTTTTAATTCATTTATTGTTGTTGAACCACTTATTTTAGCAGAAGTCTGACATTTCCTCATGTTGCAGTTTGTGGAACTCCATGGTGATCGGGCAGGTTATGATGATCCTGCTATTGTTACTGGCATAGGGACCATAGATGGTAGAAGATACATGTTCATTGGTCACCAAAAGGGTAGAAATACTAAAGAAAACATTCAGCGTAACTTTGGGATGCCAACTCCCCATGGGTATGCCTAGCACTAGAAACTCTGTAATTAATATCGAGAGACTGACTAGATTTAAGATGGGATAATAACTCTGTTGAACTTATTTGCTTAAGTTTAGGGACTGTCAATTTTCTATGCATCCGACACTGATGGTAAATTTTCAATTCAATCAGTTACAGGAAGGCTCTTCGTATGATGTATTATGCAGATCATCATGGGTTCCCAATAGTTACTTTCATTGATACGCCTGGGGCATATGCTGACCTGAAATCAGAGGAACTAGGTCAAGTATGTAGCTAATTATGCTTTAAGATTCTACATTGGCTCTCTTTTATTAGTAGGTTAATCTATTTGATTGCTTTCCATGAATGCAGGGTGAAGCCATTGCTCACAATTTGAGGACCATGTTTGGTCTGAAGGTGCCAATTGTGTCTATAGTTATTGGAGAAGGTGGTTCTGGTGGTGCCCTTGCCATTGGTTGTGCTAATAAATTACTTATGCTTGAAAATGCAGTTTTCTATGTTGCCAGGTGATTTAGTTTTTCACTCCATACTTTGGGAATTTTATAATATTGCAATAACTTTTTCAATTATGTGCCTCTTCTTCATGTTAGATGAATCTTGTAGAGTTTGTTTATAATAATGTTTACTTTGCAAATTATCTGTTGTTGAAGGTTGCAATTATATTCTATTCATAACTTCATATCAAAATAGATTCTTACTTCAGAACCGTGTTGAACCTGATTTAATGTTATGCCAGTTGCCAATTATATGAATGCTTCCAATTATTTTGTAATATGGTTATAATGGGATAATGATTCTGGTAAATTTCTGTTAGGTTCTCCTTCGAGCTGATATAACCCCTTTTTTTTTTGTATTTTCTTTCCTTCTTCCTTTTTGGTTCCCTCTTTCTGTTGTAGGAGGATTCCGTGTCCCCCTTCTTTGTACTATTCTTTCTTTTATTAAAAAGGAAAAAAGTTCTTTTAAGATATGATTTGGCTTTAGCCTCCAGTTGGCATCCACATAATAGTCTTTAGCCAAGTACTTTTGTACACCTGAGGTCATAATCATAAGGACTACAAAACTCACAAATCCTGCCAAATTGATTATAGCATTATCTGGATTGATGCATCTTGAATAATACAATCTACAATACTTTTCTCCTCTTTCAACATAGGAAAATGCAGCTCAGTTTTTTCTCTCTATCTGCACTAAGTAATTTCTGGAGAGATAAACCACATGATAGAAAACAGAGAATACAGCCAGAGTAAATATAGTTCATGTTACAATTGGGGGTCTGGAGATTGCAGAATTGGAAATAGCTTATATGTCCCAAACTTTTCTGTCAAAGGACTATTACAAATTAAATAAATGTAACCTCTATGATCTGCTGGCAGTTTTAATTCTCATACAGTAATCTTGTAAATTTTTACTTGATAGGACTATTGATACAGTGATGAACATAAATTAAGCATCTGCAATCTTGGTCTATTGCTTGTGATGCTGCAATAAATAACTTCTGTGATTTTCTCAGGGTAGTCAATAGCGGGCATAGCGGCATAGCGGCGCGGAACAGCCCTTGGCCGCCACAGAATGCCCGTTGCGTTGCGGTTCAGTGTCGCGCGCAATAGCGGCGGCGATTCTGAACAGAGCACAAATCTCTGTTTTACCCCAACCAAAACGCCATCTTTCCACTGTTTGGGCTTTTTTTCATGTCTTTTCCCTCTTTCGCACATTAGGAATACATTTTAGGGCTGCCCATGCCCCATCGGCAGCATCTCTTTTCTTTCGCACACCAGAAGCACATCCACATTATTGGTGCTTGTAAGTTTTTTTTCCCTAATTGACAATGACTAAGATGAATGATGAATGTGTCCTTGAGTTGAGTATCAATTATGTATGTATTACAAATTTATGACTCTCTTACATTATATCCGCTATCTTCGGTGTAGCGGCCGCTTCGCGATCCGCTATACCGGAATAGCATTTTTGGGGGTGGCCGCTACGCGCCGCGTTCCGCCATTGACTACCTTGGATTTTCTAAATATATATTATGTTAGCCGCAAAATAGTTGAGTCTCCTTTTAATAATAAACTATTCAACCGTATTGAGAACTGATTTTCCCATATATTATCCCCTTTGTGCAAAAGAAAATCACATATACCACAAAATAATGCTAAATGATAGTTATTTATCATGTATTACCTGGAAGCAATGAAAAATTGCTATGTGGTCTATTCTTTGGCTTTGACTATTGAGATGCTAGGCCTTAATCCTGCCAAAGGAAGAGAGATATTTTTTCTATTTTATCATGCTAGTCTCTTGACAGGAGCTCACACGTGTGCCAAGAGGCGCTTTTATATTGTTAAATTCTTTGTTCTTTTCAATTTTATATTCGTGAGCCTTCACCTAACAACTTAAGCTTTTAGGAGAGTTGTTCCTTGCCATGGTATCAGAGTGGTTCCATCCACTGTGACCTGTGTGTATGTTTCTGCTGTATTGATTTCATGGAACTCATTTCCTCTGTTTTCTCTGAGTTCTCAAGTCAGAATTGTTACTCTCCACAAATTGCCGCTGTATTGGTATTACTGTTTTATTGAGGTGCTAGTGATTTTTGTGGTCTGTTTTATTTGAATATTAGTGTTTGTTGTTTCTTTGTTTTTCTGTCAAGGGTTTGGGGATCTAAGACTTTGGGCTCTAGCAGAGACCCTGCTTGTTTTACTGGGTGGTATGAGATCGATCCAATGTTCAGAGATCACTTTTGGGGTCGAGGGGATCATTGAGGAGAAAGGTCGAAGACTTTTAGGTGCTATCAGCTAAGAACGTTGCCAAGGTTTTGTGATTCAGGGGGAGTGCTAGTTGCCTAAGTTCTTTGGTTGATATAGGCTGAGTTGTTTTAGCTTTTGATGTTCTTTGATTTGTGTTTGTGGCCTTATTTGTAACAAGTTGAGAGCTTAGTAAGCTCCAGCTTGAGGGGGAGTGTTGGAATAGTGGTCGAGCACATTTAGCATATGTTAGAATACTAGTCAACACTCAACACTATAGTTAATAGGCTAGCACATTTAACACATGTTAATTGTATAGTCAAACGTCATTATTGTAGTTTGGTTATTTCCTAGGCTTGTATAGGCCATTAATAAGTCCTTTGAGTAGTCCTAGGATGATTGTAATCACCCTATAAATAGGGTGTGGTGTTCAGCCTAGTAACACACAATTGATACAATATATACACACTTTCTCCCTAATATTTTCTCTTTCAACATGTTAGAATAGTAGTCTAGCACATTTAGCACATGTTAGAATACTAGTCCACATTAGTTAATAGGCTAGCATATTTAGCACATGTTAATTGTGTAGTCAAACATCATTATTATAGTTTAGTTATTTCCTAGGCTTGTATAGGCCATTAATAAATCCTTTGAGTGGTTCTAGGATGATTATAATCACCCTATAAACACGGCATGGAGTGGTCACCCCCAAAAACACTGTAGCGGCATTGCGGATCTTAGAGCGGCCGCTACAACGAATATAGCGGCTATAATAAAAAACTCTAAAATTTTGTAAAACATACATAATTAATAATTCTAATAATTTTAAAACTTAATACCATAAACAAATAAGTAATTAACGAATTTTCAATACTCAAAATTTAAGACACATTTATCAATTATCTTAGTCAAAGTACTATGAAAAACTTAAGTACCAATAATAAAAGTCTAATAAGCATAACTAAATTAGAAAAAAGACACTTATTACCATAAAAAAAGAACAGTAGTGTCAATTACTAAACCAAAATGACAGTGATGTAAATTACTAAAAGAAAAGGGTAATTATGTTTTTTTTTCCTTTTTGAAAGAGCTGTCTACTTGGAAGATTAGGAAAAAAAATAAGAGAGAACATGAAGAGGCACCGTGTTTACAGAGGAACATGAAGATGCACCATGCAAAATAGAAGAACACAAAGAGATACCATGGGAGAAGGACAGGGTCTGCCATTGAAAAGGATGAAGCTCCTCTGTTCTGCCGTTCGAAAACAGAGGTGCTAGCAAGCTGGGTGATGGGTCACGTGAGGCTGCGAAATCCCTGATTTGGTGTGAAGGCGCGAGCTGCAACTCCCTGATTTGGTGGAACCAGGTGAGTTTAAGGTGAGGTAAAGCAGAGGTTTTCAGTTTCTGTTTAGTATAACAGCTGCTTTGCCCAACATTCAGCCGCTATAGCAGCGCGAAACACTGAGTCACTTAAACTCCCCGCTCCCAGTGTTTGGTGGCGGACAGGCTTTGTTTCATGCCGCTCCCCCACTATGGTGGCCGCAATGAGCGCCATTGACTACTCTGTCTATAAATAGGGTGTGGTGTTCAGCCTAGTAACACAAAATTGATACAATTTATATACACAATTTTCTCCCTAATTCTCTCACTTTCTACATGTGATCAAAGCCTCTAGACAAAGTGATTAGGAGTTCGATCCTTTCCGCCTCCATTCTTCTAACTAAATAAAGTTGAATTTCAGCACAAGGTAGAGTGGGCATGTGCATTGGCCATGCTTCAAGCCCAAACAGTTCTTGAGTGAGGAGGTGTGTTAAAGATATAAAACTGTTCATGAGCCTTCACCTAGTAGCTTAAACTTTTAGGAGAGTTGGTCCTTGACAATATCCAAATCTTTTATTTCCATGATATAGAAAAAAAATGCTTGGACGCAATTGAGTTTCTTTCCAATTCTTCATTAAATGTATAAATTGTTTTCAAAAGTGGGGAAAAAATGGGTTTTGAAAAGTTTCTTGAATTTTACGTATTTTGTCTAAATAAAAAATCCATATGGTTGGTTGTATTAAAACCGTCCATAGCTTTAACCAAAATTGAGTTCACCTAAACCATTTAAGTGGTGAACAAAATTGATTTCATATTAACTACATCAAAATTAACCACTTACGAGTTTTTGATTGAGTAGATCAAAGATAGAATATATAAAGTTTTATTGAACAACAGCTAGACCCACAATGTTGTGCTAGGTGGTAAATTGCAATCATGAGCAAATAATGAAGGTTACAAAATGAGGATGTTGCAATGGATAAATGGCATCTAGGAAGCACAAATACTTCAATATGTCTACCGTACTCATGTCGGATAGGTACCTGTATCGGATGCCATACTAGATACTCCTTATACACCATCGGATACAGTTAACCTACTTCCTATAATTTTTTTTTTAATTTTAAAAATTTTGTGCCAATATGGGTGGAATATTATGAAAATTTGATAAATGCTAGTCTTATAGTGTCTGTTAATGACTAATACTGAAAATAAAAACTATTTTTTCCAGTTTTCTCCTTTAATCATGGAATGGTCCAACTGTTATTTTTTTATTTATGATGCATTATAATGGTGTTATATGTTTTTTTTTTTAATGTTTTATAAGATTATATATACAATTTTTTCATATATATGTTATGTCGTATCTTGCTGCACTCGTATCCTAATTTTTTAAAAAATAACGCGTGTCATACTGGTGTCATATCCGATACCTATACCTGTATCCGTGCATCATAGGTGTGCATACCAAGATGTATAAGATCAGGAATGAGATCACTAGGGAGAATGATCATTTGGTCCCTATGGAGGAGAAAATGTTGGAAAACCATTTAAGATAGTTTAGGCATGGATGACAATGACCTCCACAGGTCCCAGTAAGAAGATGTGAAATTAAAGCTGATGCACTTTTAAAAAAGAGTAGATGGACACCAAGAAAAGATATGGTGAGAATATTAAGAAGGATTTAAGTTATATGGGGCTCCATGAATATATGATACATGAGTGAGCACAATGGCATGCTAGAATCCATGTAGTTGACCCTACATAGTGGGAATAATGCTTGGTTGTTACTGTATATAAATTGTAAAGTGGTTAAAGTGGACTCGAATTTAGTTAGCTATACTTAAATTTGGTTTAAGTTTAGGGTTTCATCAAAATAACCCACCATATATATATATATATATATATAGGGCATATCTAGTGAGAGGAGTGGTTTATTGTGAGAGTGAGAAGAACAAATCTTGATCATTAGATCATCCATGTATGGTCAAGATTAGATGTTACTTAAAGGTCACATGACCACTTAAAAAAGTCACATGACTTTATGTTTTAATCTTGACCATACATGGATGATCCAATGGTCAAGATTTGCTCCTCTCACTCTCACAATAAACCACTCGTCTCATTAGATATGCCCCCATAATATATATATATATATATATATATAGGGGACTGCTAGCATCCTCCCACCTCTTTTTTTGCAGGTGGAGGTTATGAAGCTCCATCTTTTTCTTTTGGACAAAAAGACCAAGCTCTTTCTTTACTAAATGACTTAGTTTTATGGGTACTTTAGTAATTTAATATTTATTTAAAAAAAGAAATTGGCAAACTCAATCTGACTTTTCTCTTTCTCCAACTCACTCATTTCTTCATTAATCCCAACTCTCACTCGTTTCTTTATTAATTTCTCATCCAAGCATTTGAAAATAGCTCTCATGTCCACATGGGTGGGGTCTAAAAGCTTTCATTTGTATCCGAAGATTTGACACTAACAAGATATGAAGTTGTGCTCTTGATCTTTGTGATTGTGATGCTGCAAATTGTCGGTCGTTAAAACACATGAGAGCATGATGGGTCTTTTACTTGGAGACAGCGCAGGAGACCAGGAAGCAGGAACCTGAAACTCATTTTTCACCATCTTTAATCTTCTTCTTCACATCTCAGTCTCACCCAGTGTTTGCATAGATTTTGTTGTTTTTATTTTATTTGTAGCTTGAATCCATCGCTTTTAACAAAATGTTGAATTAACAAAGGGGTCATTTAAAGAAATTACCTTTCCAGTGCCTAGTGGACCGTATAGCAGCAACCCTCTTGGCCACTGGAAGCAAACCCGGAAATGAGTTTGGTGAGAAAAGTGAAGAGGGAATATGGTGAGTGTTTTGAGAGCTTGAAGAGCTTCAGCATTGCCACCAATGAGAAATTAACAAAGAAATGAGTGAGAACTGGGATTAACGAAGAAATGAGTAGGAGTTTGGAGAAAGAGAAAGTCTGATTGAATTTGTCTTTTTTTTAAAGTAGATATTAAATTACTAAAATAATCCTAAAACTAAGTTATTTAGTAAAGGAGTTTGGTCTTTTTGTCCCAAAAAAAAAAGGTGGAGCTTGCTAATCTCCACCTGCAAAAAAAGAAGTGGGAGGATGTTAGCAGGCCCCTTATATATATGATTGACTAGTGTTCTTGTTAATTGTTTTACTAATTGAAAAAGTCTATGTTCTGATCTGTTCTGCTGGTTTGGTTTCTATTTTTGTCATGGTGTAGTCCAGAGGCATGCGCAGCAATCTTGTGGAAGAGTGCTAAAGCTTCTCCAAAGGTTTATTCAACACTAGCACTTGACTCTATCATTATATAGTAACATATATAGTGCTAATTATTTTCTTCTTTTTTTGGTCCATTGAAGGCTGCTGAAAAACTGAAGATTACAGCCTCTGAGTTGTGCAGATTGCAAATTGCAGATGGTGTTATCCCTGTAATAATCCTATTAATTATGCCTTTTGCTCTTAAATTTCTTTCCTTTTGTTGCCATGCTCCCATTATTTATGTGTTTTTCTTTATTTATATATGGAATATGCCATCTTACTGGTTTAATATAGGCCATAAGTATTTCACAGTGGAAGCAACTTCTCAAATTTCAAATTTATCTTCGATTCTGAATTTGAAGTCCATAACAATTGACCCAGATAATCATTCATTATCTGGGGATTTTCAAACCTAGTAACTCCTGCTTTAATTTGCTCTCATTTTGTATGTTTTTTATATATAATATAGACAGATAGATAGGTAGATAACAATATTCTATATGGAATCTAAGTAGAATTTCATTTCTTGTTTTCAATAGGAACCACTTGGTGGTGCACATGCTGATCCATCTTGGACCTCACAACAGATAAAATTTGCAATCAATGAAACCATGGATGTAAGTTTTAGGGGCAGCGAGTTTTCTACTGAAATCAAATATGTTGAAGAATATATTAATTTTGGACTTTGGCTTGTCCATTGTGTAGGAGCTCACTAAGATGAAAACAGAAGACCTACTAAGACACCGCATGCTTAAGTTCAGAAAGATTGGTGGGTTCCAAGAAGGAGTTCCTATAGATCCTAAGAGGAAAGTCAGCATGAAGAAGAAGGATGTACCTATTGCCAAGAAGATTCCAGATGCTGAATTAGAGGGTGAGGTTGAGAAACTGAAGCAGCAAATTTTGAAAGCTAAGGAATCCTCTGCTCAGCCTCCAGAGAAAAATCTGGATGAGATGATACAGAAACTGAAAAAGGAGGTTGATCAAGAATTCTTAGAGGCTGGGAAAGCTATGGGCTTGACAGACAGGTTTCTGAAGCTACGGGAGGAAATTTCAAAAGCAAATATAGATAACCAACTTGTTCATCCAACGCTGAAGGATAAGATAGAAAAGCTAAAGATGGAGTTTGACCAGGGTTTGTCAGCAGCTCCCAATTATGGCAGGCTGCAGAATAAGCTTGACATGTTGAAAGAATTATCTGAAGTAAAGTTTCTGACAGATAGTAACAAGAAGGCTGCCACGTTGAAGCAAGAATTCGAGACAAAATTTGAAGATGTCATTAATAATCCTAGTATAAAGGAAAAATATGAGGCATTGAAGGCTGAAGTTGAAGGTTCTGGTGTTTCCTCAGCAAGTAAATTGGATGATGAGTTGAAGACGAAAATAATTGAGTTTAAGAAAGAGATAGAGTTGCAGCTAGCTAATGCTCTGAAGTCAGTGGGCTTAGATGTTGAGGTTGTAAACGCCAAGGCACAAGATGGCCAGTTTGATTCAAAGATTGAAGAACTGAACAAAGATATCAATAAGGAAATTGAAATTGCCGTAAACTCTTCAGATCTTAAGAGCCAGATAGAGCTATTGAAAATGGTGGTTGCTATGGCTGGAAAGACACCTGATTTGGCATCAAAAAGTAGAATTGCTGCTTTGGAACAACAAATTAAGCGGAGCCTTGCAGAGGCCATTGATAATCCTAGCTTAAAGGAGAAGTATGAAAATCTAACATCTAATGTTTCCAGCAATAGTGAATTCTCTAGAGAATTAGATGGAAGTTTGAAAAGGGAAGATCCATCAGGAGACAGTCCCGCCAATGACAAGTTGAGAGTGGAAGTTGGTGCAAAGCGCACCTTTTCTTAATGTGAGTTCATCTAATCTAATTACACAAAATATTGTTTTGTCAACATGTGTTTAGAATCATTGAGGCATTCAATATAGCATTTTATCTGTAGAGTTCCCCATTGAAAGTGGTATTTCCCGTTAAAAGTAAATTGCATGACTGGAGATGGTTTTCTGTGATTCTGGATTAAGAATGTACACGGAATAAATGAGATTAGCTTTATAACTATTTTAATATTGTGGAAATTTACTTTATCTTTCATTTTGATTTTTTCCCTTAATTACATTGTGACGTATGTATCAGCCTGCTCATGATATGGTGCTGGTGAAGATGGTGCTGACTTGAGATATGTGAATGAAATAGTGGAAACTGAACAAGTGTCTTCCTGATAGTATGCTAATATCTTCAGCTCTACTTCATCTAGCATCATGGCCATCTTTTGTTAGAGACAAGTTTTGGGATTTAGAGGTACAAAAGGGTGATACCATGTGAATTGTGTCTGATATTTCTCTGCCATCTTCCTATAGAAGGTCCCAGAAGGGGGAATAAAGTGAACGCCATTTTGTATTTGTTAATGTTCCAGATAACTTTAGAATAATTTACTTTATCTGCTTCTTTTTTCCTTTCTTTTTCGATTTGTTCTATAATTTTTTTCTTATACTTAAAATAAATAATTTCTACCTTAATAAACTTAGATATTAGATGAACACTGTGTAGATTGGTGAGTTTCAGGAAACCTAATAATATGAATTTGTAGTATTATAATAGCTTATTTGCAAGAATTGTTGCGCCCTACTTTATATATCTGCCTAAAAATTGCAGTAGTTAATCTTGTGAAATCGACTAGTTATCTGTTTATGTTTTAAAATTTTATTTACCAAATCACTTTTAATTAAATTTTTAAATTCTCTTAAAATATTATCAATATATATTTTTTGGTACAAAGAATTATCAATATATGCCCTGTTAGAAAGTAAAACTCTACTTTCGTATGTTAAACTTCTTTTTATACAAAGTGTCAACTAATTAATTCTCTCGTCTTGCGTAGGGTCTTCTGATTTGCCATGAAAATAATTGAAGAGAGTGAAATCGCATCTTTTTCTTCCTTTGGATTGTCAAATCACGAAGCATAATGAAATGTTCAATTTCCTCGAAATACAATATTCAGTTACAGTAAAAAAAAATTAAGAAATGTGAGCAATAAAACAGTTATTATTTTTGTAATAACAAAATTAAATTTATTATTAAGTTTTGTTCTAAAGTAATGTACATTCATATTAAACATGTATGATATACATAAAAAAATTATTTCCTCATAAGAAACTTATAACATTAAAAATTTTATGAAAAAGAAAAATAAGTCTCTGCAGTCACTACTTATTATAAATTAAAATAATAATTAGGTGGATAAATTTGCATTTTATGACTTGGTATAATAATTTAAAAATAAATTTTTACTCTAAAAGTAAAAGACACATGGAGGTAAAGAGAGAATTTTAAAATAAAGGCTACATCAATTTAAAAAAAAAGTGACATTTTGGGTATAAACTTGGATGGGTATATAACATATTAAATAACCCGGCAAAGAAATGAGATGATTTAATAGTGTAGAAAATCATTTTTCTTTTCTGTACTAAAAATATTTGAGAATATAAAAGAGTGTCATACTCGACTTCAATAAAAGGTACAATACATTTAATTTTAAAACTAAGACATTTTTATTTAAATATCTTGAATTTTTTAATTTTTGAATTATGCCTGTTTAGACTGTTTTATATATGGTGGCAACAAAAAAATATGTTAGAAACAGGAAAGGAGTGAGGAGAAAGAGAGAAAGACATACAAGACAGTTGTATGATAGAAATAAAAAATAAATAAAAATGATATGCTTCTAAAACATAATAATATAAGAAATATTAAAAGTTAGAAGACCTACGCCAATAATTCATTGATCTTATCGAGTCGTTCAAGTATTTTTTTGGTACATAGTCATTCAAGTATTTGAAATAAATAAATATTTACTTGTACCACTCAAGCCCATAGAATATTTGTTTTCTCAGCTATAAAATGAATCGTAATCAGTGGTTAATGACAGATCGAAGCTGTTATTTCAAAAAATTTCCCATGAAAAACTCTCTCTCTCTCTCATAAAAAAATGATGTACTGTAGAAGTACTTGTTATATGAAAATCTTTAATTTGTTTTTTGGATCTTGTGTTATTGTAGAAAACCAACTTAATTTTATAAATAATTGAGTAAATACTTAATTTAATTATTTAAAGATACCCACGACATTAAGTTGATCCTCTAAAGATTTTTAACATTAATTTAGTCACTCAATATTTAAAATTGACATTAATTTAGTCTTTCTGTGACCGTCCATCTTTACACCATTATAATTCATTCGAGGTGTTACATTATTATCCTTGTTGAACTATTTATCCTACATGACAAATTTGTGTTGTGGTGGGTGAGTGACTGAGAGAGTGAGTTGAGTGAAGGGCTTCCTACTTCCCTATTATTTCTGCATCACCTCAAATCAAATCAAGTCATCATCAACATTTCCATAGAAATAGGTCCTAAACTTCCTCAAACTCTCGAATCACTGCTCACAACCAGACCTGCTTCTGACCTTCCTCAAGCCAACATCACTATGAGCTCACCTCTGCTCTCAATCCTAAAACTCCTAAAATGTCAACTCAACTGCTAGTAACCCAAATTTCTCCCCAAGAGTAACCCAAACAAAACTCACGACCTTTATGTTCCTTCATCCCATATATCAAAAACCATAATCAACTCACTCTCAAACACTGATCAGTACCATAAAATTCAGTAATTACTGTTGTTCACATCACCTTATCGTCCCAATAACTTTCTCCTCTAAATCACTTCACCTACACGTACGCTTAATTTTCATGCCTGGAGCACATTTTCATGCAGACCCAACACAATCCACCCAAAACCATGCACATGAGACCAACCGGTGCCTCAAACACCCATATGACCACATCAACTTGAAGTTAATCCTGTGTTTTTCGCATTTGAAATGCTAAAGAACTAGAATCCCCCAAATATCATCATGTCTTGACCAAAGGCACAACATTCGGTTTGGTTCCCAGCACCCACGTAAACGTCATCATGCCTTGACCAAACCTCCTACACCATCACACTCTCTATTAGATTATACTTTGGGATTTCAGGTAGTTTTGGTCTCTATGATTTTAAATTTAGGGATTTAGGAAGAAGAATCACTTCTTATCACTCTCTCTCAATCACTCACCCATCTCAGTATCATTTTCTCACGTAAGATAGCCATTTGTGTAATAAATAGTCCAACAAGGATGATAATATGCCACGTAGAAAGGATGATAATATGCCACGTAGGAGGGATTATAATGCTATTAGGACCAACAATCATAAAAGAACTAAATTGATGTTCATTTTAAATATTAAGAGACCAAATTCATTAATGTCCAAAATATTTAAAGAACTGACATGATATCTCTTGTATTTTTAGAGGGTAAAATTGAATATTTACCTTCAATATATATTTTTTGGCCATTAAATAATTTCTTATGAAACTTAGAATCAAAATGAGTCAATTCATATATACCTTGACGTTAAAGAAATCTAAATACTTAGACAAGTCTCATTTTTTTTAAGAAAAAAAACCTTTTCATTAGTGCATGCATTAATTAGCTGCTGGACATCAATCATGGTGGTAAAATGGCAATCAAGATAAATACTTTTGTCTCCCTTCTCTTGTTAGTAGGTCATCAAAGCGTTGAATCACTGACAAAGTGGCAGGGTGGGAACAAAAGAAAAACTTCTATCATCAACCAAAAAGGAAGTGTTATTAAAACTTCAAAGTAATGGCTTCAGCTATTCTCACATAATATGCAATTTCTTGTTTAAACTTCCTAGATGGCTATGCTCAGAGATTCATCAAGTTATGCAAAGATTCTGGTGGGGAAACATTACTCAAACTCAAGGAAAGAGTACTCTTTGGAAAAGTTAGTTGTACCTCCCCACGGAGTGGCTTAAGCTTTAAAGACCTTTATGTTTTCATTTTAGTTCTGCTAGCTAAGTAGGGATGACATCTTAATACATGTAGAAATTCCCTTTTCTATAACTATAAGCTTTCCAAATTAAGGAAAATATTTTCCACACTCCATTTTACAAGCTGACATTAGTCCACATTGCTCTTGGGCTTGGAGAAGGATTTTAGCAAAAAAATTATTCAATAAAGCTAAATGGAAAATTGGTGATGGGATGCATTCTGGACGAGCCTTGGGTTTTCTAATATTCCTAAGAAACAATCCCTTTCTATATGCACTACTTGATCACTCTTTTGGCTTGGTCTCTCAACTCATGATACCCGTAACAAAGACTTGGAATTTTATTAATCAAATCATTGTTGCTGAAATTGCTAAGTATAAAAGACTCCAGTCAACGAAGGTTAGGAGAAAATAATATGGAGTTACCATTGCACAGGCAAGTGGAGTCTTGTTATAATTATCTTTCGAGCAGGTTTTTTCAATATGGAGTTTGGTTGAATATCACCACGGTACTCAAGAGGTATTTGGAACGAAATGTAGAAATTAAAAGTGCTCAATAAGATCACGATTTTCCTATGAGAACTTTTCCAAAATATCTTCCCTAGAAGAGATAATCTTGCTAAGAAGGAATTGAATATCGAATGGATGGAACTTGTCCAATGTGTAATCCTTCTTTCATGCCCAAAGGCTGCAGCAATTTGGTTTCTCTCTCCTCTTGCCATCAGGCCTACATTCATACAGCACACAATATAGGCTGGTGGTGGAATAAATTCTCTGCTATGGTTGGTGGTATAATGGGTGAAACCAGTGAACATGAGCTAATAGCCTAATAGCAATTTTGCGATGGTACTTGTGGAAAACCATATAACTAACAAGTTTTTGTACTCATTTCATTTGATATATAAACTTTTTATGACGATCATTTAGCCAGTTCTATTGTGTATAGGAAAATTTAGAATTTAGTTTAAAACATCAATAAAAAAATTAAAGTTTATGTAAAAATATTTAACTAAATACGTCACTTTTTGTAACGTTGGGAAGTTGGCATAAAATTTTGTTTTGATTACACATTCACTTGCCAAGTGTGCACATCTCAACCCTCCAAACGTTTATAGGGATTATATTATCATTTTAACTGGCACAAACGTTTACCTTCCCACAATCAATATCCTTTGGTCTTTGTAAGAATTGAAACTATAGAAAGTTAGGAGGTAGATTTTGTCATATTATTTTTAATTTTAACGTGGTCAAAATGATGATATAATTACCTCCACCATTTTTTTTTGAACCGAATGACCTCCACTATTAGACATTGACTTTCTTATATTGAAATTTGAAAGTGAATTGTAGCTAGAATCACTATAATAAGTTGTTGAAAAAGCCTTTCACGGATGAAAGGTCAAATTAATCTCTCTTATTTATTGACATCAGTTTTGGCAATTTTCCAACTAGCTGATTTGGAGAACGCAGCGTAATTAATGGTCTTGGACTTCTTTTAATGCTTTTTAAGTTATTATTTGTGGAAAGTCATTATTTTAGTATTTATTATTTTTTTTTAAGGTATTATTATTTAGGGTGAATTATTTAACATTCATTAGTTGTTATTTATATTTAATAAACTTTTTAGCATTTATTATGAAACTAACAGTTAATAAATGATTGACGACTCATCTTAAATATTAAATCCAGCATAATATCATAACAACTACCTTTGTTGGAATCTATCTCTTGTAGATATGGCATCATTTAGGTATAGAATTATTCATTAGTTTTTCCATGTCCGCTAATTCCCCCATTATTTTTTTTAATTCATTTTTTTAAAAGTTTTTTATGCCATAATTTTAACAAAATTGGTTAGTGGCTAGTTTATGCTAGTTTTTTTTAAAAGAATAAATGTTTATTTTTGTCTATATACATGTCCTAAAGTTGGCCTTTCAAATTTTTTTGGGTTAAGAAAAATAGTAGTAAATATAAGTTAATATTATCGATTAGGATGTCAATAACATATGAAATCTAGGGCATGGCATATAAAAGTACACCTAAATGATTGCCTTCTAAGTACTCACTTAAAAGATTTTTCTCTATGAATACTATTCACCTATAGCCTCTCGGCATCAGGAGATCTCTTTGGAGAGGGTTGACGACCAAGTGAGACTATCATATAAAGGGAGCTTCGAATTTATATACTTGAAAAGTGTAGAGCCTTATCCAGAATCCTTGAGTCAGTTGAGCTAATACACATTGGTTTCTTCATTTATAAATAAATCAAATTAATTATTCAATATCAATTTATATCATTACATTAGTCCTTAAAGTGATAACAAATTAGTCTTTAAAAGAACAAAACAGATGACATTAATTATCATTAAATGACCAATTTAATATCGTCAATAAATAAAAGACTAATGTGATGATATATATATTTTTGCTACTAAAATAGACATTTACTCTATTTCTTAATAAAATATGCTTAATAATTATATATGAATGTCCCACTTTATAAGAATTTATATATGAACTTTTGTTTTATCTTTCTATGTAATATTTCTAAAATAATTAATTGATTTTTTTATTTTCTTTATATCTTTTTTTTAAAAAAATGCGCACTCTCACAATAATAAGTAGAAGGTATATCACACTCTTTGAAGGGATGTTTGATGTGTGTGTGTTTGTTTTTTTGTTGAAGTTTATAAAATTTCACATGATTACTTTATAGTTATACATAAGGTTTTCAAATTAATTGAATGTTAAACTTAACCATGAATTAGTTATAAAATTAGAAAAATATTATCATAATTATTTTTTATAATTTTATAATTTTTTATCTTGAAAAATTATATATATATATATATATATTTATATAATCTTTGATTTATATTATTATAATGTCATAATTTAGTATTGGTGTTTGGCCTTTTCTTATTACACAATCTTCATCATAAATTGTAAAGAGATAATTAGCGGATGTATTTATTTTGTTCTCTTTTTTATTTTACGAAGTAAAAATAAATAAAGTAAATCAACAAATAGGTGACTATCTAATCATTTCAATAAAATAAATAAACAAACACATAATGAATGTTAATACATTAGTCATTATTATCATTAATTAATTACTAGCCTATCATATATATATATATATAAGTATGTATATATATATATATATATATATATATATATATATAAGTATGTATGTATATATATATATATATTATCAATAAATTATTCATAAAAGATTAAAGTTCATAAGGAGAGTATATTCTTATTGAATTTCTATGTTTGTTTAATATGAGACATAACATTATATACCTTTTAAAAGGGGTATCTCAATACAAACAACAATTGTTATGAGTTAAACTTATGAATAGAATAAATCTTAAAAGACTAACCTTTAAAAGAAAGACTTATAACTTAAATATTACATTAAGTTGAACATAAGATATAACACATTGCATACCAAAATCTAAGAGAAAATAATCTATACTAAAAATTAATAATTTAATTGAATAAATAAGCATAAGAATCCTAATTACTTCACATAAAAACTAAAATTTCTTCTTTATATTAAATGTATCAATTTGTCAATTTAAAACTTTTGCAGATTACAGACATTGCATCACCTAAAGTTGTCTTTCAATATCCATGTCTCTATCATGTTTGTCATGATTAACTCTAGTCATCTCAAACTTGTTTTTTTTTTCCTTAAAAAAAACTTGTACCAAAATATTTATCCTAAATAATGTGAAAATCTAATTTTATATTACTTCATCATGAATTAAATAAAGATCCATTATAAAAATAAAATAAAATTATTTACAATTAAAAATAATTTTTTAAAAATTTGATTAATAAATATAAAAGTGCTAGTTTAAATTATTACATTATTTAAAAATAAATATTGCAACGTGCAACATTATTTATCCATTTTTCTTCCCTTCTCTTTGTCACAATTGTTATTACACATTCACTTGACAGTGTCCAGTTATCCACATCTCAACCGTCCAAAGAAATTATTTATTAATTTTTTAAATATGTATTCATTTTTAATTATTTAAATATTAACATTGGTCATGGGACGTCATCGATCGAATTTCACATCACTGAAGAAACTCTCAAATCTCAAACTCAAAACTTAAAAAACCCATTTCCAAAATATATAACCTTAATTTCTGTAAAAAAATATATATATAGCCTTAATTAATTAATTCACTCCATAATTTATTTATCTTTGATTATTATTATCTATAATCTATAATTAATAAAATCGCTTCCTTGGAATCGCGTATTTCTTCGTCTACGCCCTCTTCCTGCGTTGCTCTCTCTCTCTCTCTCTCTCTCTCTCTCTCTCTGTGCCTTCCTTCATTCATTAATAAAATAAAGCAACAACAACCCTCACTTCTCTCTCTCTAACCCAACTTTCTCTCTCTAGGGTTTCGACATGAACTCTCAGTGACGCTGCTCACCACAATTCTAGGGTTCATCTTCTCTTTCGTGCGAATTTCGGTTGATTGCATAACAGAGAGAGAGAGAGAGAGAGAGAGAGCTTCCCTCACTCATTTGTCATCGAGCGAGTTTCGATTTTGCACTCTCACACAAGAATCGTTCTCGTCGTCGATTTCGTTCCGTTTTGCCTGCTGCTGAGGTTTGCAACTCTTCTGCGCTCTAGCTCTCGCTTGTCCCGTGTTCCAGTTTTGGTAATTCGAAGCTTCGGGTGGGTTCCTCGGAGAATTTTGATGTGAATTTTGCATTGATTCTGCTAACGTGTTGCTACTTGGAGCTGGGAGAATGTGAGAGAAAGAGATGCGAAGTGGGATTTTTTTTCTTTTGGCAAATTGGGTAATTGGAGTGAGAGAAAAGGCTTGAATTTCATCTGGGTCAATTCTGTTTTCTTAGGAGGATCGAGTAGTTGATTTCTCTGCTCCGATTTTATTAATTTCGACGATAGCTTAAGCATTTTGTGGTTGAAGATGGTGATAAAAATATTTGGCTATTTTGAGAATTTGTTGGTTTAATAGGATTGCTATTTGAATGGTGCAGGCAAAAGAGTTGTAATTTCTGACAAGCTAAGGTAATTGTGGTGTATTGGGATTATACCAATGTTGCTTGATGCTTAATGATAGTTGCTATGGACTTGAATGCCTCGCCGGTCCCGGAGGAAGATGAAGATACTTTTGAGGGACATGTCCAGGAGTTTACTGCACCAGAAGAACGCATAGAAACTTCAGTTGATATAGCACGCCGGGTACCCTTTCCTCTTTTCTAATCTTTTTCTCCCTTTATACAATGTCATGGAGTCTATGTTGGCTATGGTGCTTGGTGGTTGGTGCCCTGGACTGCTATGATGGTAGTTTCTCATTTATTGGGATGAACCTGTGAAGTTCTATTCAATATAGAGGATTTTCATATATTTTATTTTTTAAAAGAACTAGGGGTAAACTGATACTTCAAAAGACCTGGATGGGCAATCAGTACAAAAGACTCCTAGATTTCGGTCTTGATACTTTCTTTGTTTTTGGGTATGAACTGATGCTTCCTGATATGAACATTCTAATGCTTGAATGGCTCGATGTGTGACTATAACATAGACTGTTTGTGAACTATTATTTGCACAATCTCATGATCAATTACCCTTTTGTTTCACTGGTATGATGATTTTGAGCGTTTGATGGTAATGATGAACAGCTTCCGTCACATTTAGTGGAATCGGGATTCTAGTTAATTTAGAAATCTCTTTCTTTTGTTGCCTTAATTGCCTGCTATGTGAATTTTCTATATATAATGACTCGATCTATTGAAGGAATTATTGTCACTTTCTGGGCTGTTGTTTGCCTACCTATACCTTCCTGGTTTAATGAGAAAAATTCATTTAATTGACTAGTTCATTAGCCACGGCTATGCATAAATTTCATTCTGAGCATAAGATTCTTCATTAAAGTTCCACCTAAGAGGATAAAATGTTGGGTTCTGTGTTAAATCTATCTACTGATCTTGAAATGGGTTCAATACCCAAAGATCCAAAACTGAAAGTTCAGACCCCAATCATTCCCCCTAGCGCTTAACATGTCTGTATTTATCGCTCCTCCAAAGCTGGATACAAATTGTAAATTTGGAAGCTATCATATCCTGACATTGCACAAGATCAATTATATATTTTTTAATTTTTTAAGAGTTGTTGGGAAGGAATTAAATCCATATATCCTGCTGTAAGAGGGAACTATGTCAATACTACAGCAGCATCAGTAAATGCTTCTAATGAATACCCTATTTTTCTAAAGTTCATGTATTCATGTAAATCCATGCACTTGCACATTTGCAGGAGCCCATTTTGATTCTTCCTTTTAACTTGAGAGTATAAGTTTTTTAGTAGTTGAGCATTTATCTGGCTTGTTATTTGAATGAGTTGATGGTGGAAATTGCTTTAAATACTTCATTTAACTGTCCTGCAATGTAAAAGGAAAAGTATGATTTATGTTTAAAGATGAATTTAGTGCATCCAAATTTTACTGCCGTCTGCCGACTTTTAAATGATACATAGTATCTAAGTCAAGCAAATTATGATTTGCGATTTTTGAAGATGCTTAGACACTTTTTTGAACCACATTCAACACAATTCAATGATCTAGGAGTTTTCAGAAGTTCGTCTTAAGTTTTGAATAGCAAGAATATTTTCACTCTATCTCTCTCCCTCTCTCTTCCCATTCCCTCACATAATGACAGTTAATTGGCAGATAGAGTTTGATATCTATTTTGGAAAACAGTAGAAGAAAAGAAAAAACTACAATCCCAAAAATTGTCTCTTTGCTATGTGAATTTTTAATCAAAACTGGTTGGAGTCTTGACAAGAATTCTTATCCATCCAATCATATATATGACGCATGTTCCGCTGATTCTTTGGGCTTCATAAGTATGCAAAATGTATTTTACCTTTACATGTATTTTCATTAACACAAGTCCTGAGTTACTGCTTCTTTTTAGGAGCGTGAAGAAAGAAGGAGACGATTGAAGAGAGAGCGTTCAGATGACAGACCTGTGCATGTATCACAGTCACCTGGATATGATCAGCTGTTTAATACTAAGACCCTTAAATCATATGATAAAAGTAGGCTTCCTCCGGGTAAGGGTTTCTTTCCCTGGTCCACTTGCTGCCTTGCCAGTGGTAATTAGTGATGGGATTTCATTCATATTTCTTCCCTGCAATTTAATATATTCACATAATGCTATTGTTCCCTGCAATATTAATTTCAGATATTTTTTAATACATGGATATACTTGTAACCTTTGTTTTTGGTAAATAAATTTGACTAAATATTTAATTAAAAGTTTTACGTAGTTTATGAGTAACCTTTGTTTTTGGTAAATAAATTTGACTAAATATTTAATTAAAAGTTTTACGTAGTTTATGAGTTTTTTTTTGTGGGGCGGGGGGGGGGGTGTGGGTTGAGTGATACGAATGAGTACATGATATTATAGGATTTTTTATTTATGAAATGCAGATGAATAGCTATTTTATAATTTGCTTCAGTCATTTTTGAGATTATTAGAATATATTTTATGTGACAAATTAAGATGGTTGTACATGTAAGTGAAAAAATAAGCATGTATTATCATTTTATTCTTTACATGCAGGGTGGTTGGATTGCCCTTCATTTGGCCAGGAAATTTGTTGCATGATACCTTCTAAGGTTCCACTTGGTGAATCGTTCAATGACTGCATTGCTCCTGGTAAAAGATACTCATTTAAACAAGTGATACATCAACAGAGAGTTTTAGGGAGAAAAGTAAGTAGAATTTATTCAAAAAATGTAATGTTTTATTTAGATTTTACTCTGTTTCTTCTGCCTCTGTGTCAATAAATTTTAATTTTAAGAGCAGGAGTAATCTAAATGAAAGGAATTTGTAGATTTTAGCAAACAAGGAAAAAGGATCCCTTATCTAATTGTTTACTCAATTACAATCTTTTCTGCTTGTCCTCAGCAGCCCAATCTAAAGAAATTGAATGCTCTATTTTGTACTTAAAGAGTTTATGCTTAATTTTTTACTGCCTTTTTACATTTTATTCTCTTGGTTTGCAGCTTGGTCTGGTGATTGATCTGACAAATACTTCTCGATACTATCCAGTGTCAGATTTAAAGAAAGAGGGTATCAAGCATGTTAAGGTTTGTACTGGCCAAAATTTTCTCATCAACTCAAAGTTTCGTAATTTTGTCTTTAAAACTGTGACACCTCTTTCTTGTCCTTACATTTGAAGATCATTGTTGTGGTTTAGATTCAATGCAAGGGGCGTGATTCTGTACCTGATAATTTATCTGTGAATCAGTTTGTCTATGAGGTTTGTTTCTTTCTTAAACATCTTTGTAGTCTTCCCAAGTTTTTTAGAAGAATTTGGCATGTATTTTCTGTTTATAGTGTAGACAAGCATTTCGTTCTTTACTTGAGTGGTTATCTTTATTACCTCAGCAACATGCTCCAGAAGTGGGGTTTCCTAATACTTTCAAAACTATTTGATGTATTGAATTCATATTTCCTTTTACAAAAATTATTTTGAAAGAAGTATTCCGTAGATTAGTTCATAGCAGAAGCTAAATGAAAGCTAAAGTTGATCCTAGCGAATTTAATTGGTATACCATATGGACTTTTCTTTTCTTTTAAATTATCATTAGGTTTTAATTAATTAATAATTGATTGGTTTTGTATCTTTATAATAAATAGTTATTTATTCTTTTAACATTTTTATATTTTTATGCACATGTGATTTTTTGCTCCTCGCCTTTGTCCGCGTGTCTATGTACAAGTAAAGTTTTGAAAATAATAAAAATACAAACCTGTGAATGCATTGTCCTTTTTGCAGAATAAAAGATACTTACTCCTGTCTTGTTAGAGTAGCAGAATTTTGCTCACTAGTTTTTAACCATGTGATTATTTACATTTCCAGGTTACACAATTTCTATCTCGTCAAAAACTCTCAAAAAAGTATATACTTGTTCATTGTACACATGGGCATAATCGTACAGGATACATGATCATCCATTACCTAATGCGTGCTATGCCAATTTCTGTTACTCAGGTCAGTTATGGAGTTACCTTATAATTGTATCTCTCTCTCTCTCTCTCTCTCTCTCTCTCTCTCTCTCTCTCTCTCTGTGTTAAATATGTTGCTTAATTCACCAAGAAAAAAAATGTTGCTTAAGTTCAGTTTTTATACTTTTGATTTGCCTATTCTGCAGGCAATAAAAATATTTTCTGACGCACGCCCTCCAGGAATCTACAAACCTGATTACATTGATGCATTGTACACATTTTATCATGAGAAAAAGCCTGAAATGGTAGTTTGTCCTCCTACTCCGGAGTGGAAGAGAGCTTCTGAATTTGATCTCAATGGTGAAGCAGTGCCAGACGATGATGATGATGGAGTACCAGGCTCTCCTTTGCATGTATGGATAATATACAAAGTGAATTTTGATATTTTGGCTTTTACTATTATCTCATACTATATATGTCTTGTTGATCTTCTGGTGTGTTTTCTTGTAAGTCCTATTTTTATTTTCTTACTGATTCTCATTCTCCTATTGAGAAGCCCATTAGAAAATCTTAACTTCCCTCTTTAGGTCAAGTCCTTTGTCTGGCTGTACTTTAGGACTATACAAATGACATGTTGCAGATTTGTGGGCTTCATGTAGCTATTTCCCCATATATTTGTGTTATGTGCTGCTTGAGTTCAGAAATTTCTACATTATTGGGTGGCTACTTTCCTTTGGAATAAGTTGTTTGGTATGCTGGATGAATATTGGGTGTGCCCCTTCACTTTGAAACAGTTTCCTTTGGTTTGTTTTAAAGGTTTGGAAAGAAACAAGGAGACCAAAAATTTGGTGGCAGTGTGCTGTTTTTGCTGTTTTTGGGCTTACTTGGTTGGAGTTGAATGCCTGCATTTTTAAGAGCCTTTCTCTGACCCTAGATTTGCTTTGGGAGAGGGTTGTGTGTGCAGCTTCTCTTTGGTGTTTTTCTCATGGCTGTTTCAAGGGAGTTTTCATTTCTGATATGCAGAGAGATTGTGCAGCCTTGTTGCATTCTTAACTCTTTAATTTTCCTCCTTGTTCTTTTCTTTGTTTTGGAGGATATCTTATCATCCTCCTAGTTGTACTTCTTCTCTAATAAATTCTTTTTGTATAAAAAATACACAATGGGTCTAGAAAAATCATGGATTTTCCAAAAAAGTCATTTGCCACTCCTTCCACCTCTTCATTTTTTTCTCATGTCCATTTTCACTCCTACCAAGTGCACCATAACTGTAGCAGAGCAGGTAAATGTGTCACTGAAGAAAACTACTGCTGTGCTCTTTTTTATGTCTGTCAATAAGAGTTTTACTGTGGTGTCTGTTTGTTTTAAATTTGGATCTGTCTAGATTACCTTGTGGTATCTTATTACATTCCTGAACCTTCTTGTTAATTAGTTTGATACTTCAGGTTCTTGTTTGTCTAATGGTAATATACTAATATTCATATAGAAGTTTTGGACTCAGCCATGTGGCATGTTTTAAATCTTGACATCTTCCAATTCTCTCAGGAGAACCATGAGATGGACACAACAATGACAAATGATGATGTTTTGGGAGATGAGATACCTAATGATCAGCAAGATGCATTCCGACAGTTCTGTTATCAATCACTTAAATTGGGTGTTGGGGTAAGCCTTTTAAATGGTTGTTTCCATGTGTGAATTTATTGTTTAGATTTCCTTTTTGTTAAGAACTCAGTTTTGGAATTAGGATGTTTCAGTTTTAATAACTTCACTGCATCTTTCCTCTTTATTCAATTACATTGCAATAAAGGAATTGATGGCATGTATTCTGCTAGTTCGAACTCTATCATTTGGTCCTGTGTCTTGTTTGTCACATTGTTGGGCTATTGTGCTTGTCATTGTGTGCTTGGACACATATCATAATATGTTTACAAAATGTTGTTATTATATAAGTATCTTTTGTTTTAGAGGTTTTGCTTTTTTTTTTTTGGGTTAAAAAATGTTATTTTGAGCCAGGATGTTGTCATTCCTGGTTACTTTACTGGGTCTTTTCATATGTGCTCGTATTTTTGTGTTTATCATTCAAGATAAGCTTGGTTACTTATTCATATATGACATGTTTGTTGCTATGAACTTGTTACATATTGTTGATTTAAGGGTCATTAAGAGTGTAAGACATTTTTCATTTGAATAATTTGTGGAATATTTGTGTCTGAAAAGCTCATTATAGTTTCATGATGCTCTTGTTCTGCAATCTTTCCTTTTTTATGCAGGGCTGACAATTTTTGAATTGGGAATTATTAAATTTTGCATGTTCATGAAATAAATCAGATGCAGTATATTCTTGTTGAATTCTGTGTTCAATTTGGTTTTATATGTGTAAACCTAAGCTATTGATAACATGGATTCCTTCAAAGGCTGTTACCAGTATCGTCTTTGTTTCTCCCACTTTTATTTTTGATGATTTACCTGCTTCATGTCCCTCTTATGCTTGTCATAGCCATTTTACTAATTCTTAGCATGCAGGGCAGAGGACACACACAATTTCCAGGTTCACACCCAGTTTCTCTTAACAGGTCTTACTTATCTGAGCCATTAACATATTGTTGTGATATGTTGTATTAATTAAGCATTAAACTTGGGGCTGCTATTTCTTTTGCTACTATACGTTTATTTGTTGTGCTGTTATGCCTTGACTCACCATATGATTGTGCATGGTGGTTAGCATTGGGTTGCTTATGTGTGCATTTTCTTTTTGTCCATCCTTTTTATTTAATTTCTATGAAAACAATTAATGCTTGTCACTTAGGATAATCTGTAAAATTAATTCTGCCCATGGATTTTATCCAGAGATTAGTTTTTATAAGTTTGCCCTTTATTTATAGCCTGGCATTTATCTTCTTGTATTGCTAACTAGTCTTATGCCCTATCTCTTAGTTGCATATAAAAAGGCACAGGAATGGTTTCTTAAATGCCTCCATATTCTCTACCAGAAAATTAAAGCCATCATCTTTATATAACCTTTTCTGTATCATTAGTCCACATTCCTTACATTCATTATAGCTGCAATTGCAAACCCTTGCTCCAATTGCCAGATCCCATGAGGCAACATAAGATTCTAATATCCTACACTTTAAATCTGTAGTCATTTTACAATACTTTCTTTGCTATTTTACTTTTGCTTTTATTTTTTCATTTTTTTGGGAAAAGGGGGGGGGGTGGCAGCAGGGAATCTGTCATTTGTATTCACTTAAAATGAATCAGGGTCTGCATAGAAGGAGGTTTGGATAATGGAGAGTCTATAAATATATATCACCAAATTCTTGTTGCTTATTTTTTTTATAATTATACCAAATTACCAATTAGTGTGAATCTTTTACCATACTCTATTAAAAACTAAATCTCCAAAGTTGTGATTTATTTATACACTTCCTTAGTTTTTTGTAAATTTAGTAATTGTAATTGTTGATTGCAGGAGTTATTTTCAAGAAATTGTTACGTAGTAATGTGTCCTTTTTATCTGTATAATATATATTAAATTTGATAACGTTGGTGTGCAGGGATAATTTGCAGTTGTTACGACAGCGTTATTATTATGCAACATGGAAAGCTGATGGTACACGATATATGATGCTAATAACAATGGATGGGTGTTACTTGATTGATAGAAATTTCAATTTTCGAAGGGTCCAAATGAGGTTTCCTTGCAGGGGTACAAATGATGTACGTGTGCTACTTTATATTGGAAGTTTCTGATAATGGTTGTTAGAGCAGTTTTAACTTAATTGTTAGATTTAGCACGTGTAAATATCATCATCAACTGTAATTATGATTCTTGCTGTAAATTGGCTAGTGATTAGGCTGTATGTTAGCTACTGACCGGCTCTAATTAGCTCCTTGATTGATTGTAATTATACCATAAATAAGAGATCAGTGTGCAGCCTAGAGACACAATTTCTCTCGGAACAATTTCAATATTAATGATGCACAAACTGATATTTTTATATCTTTGGCTTGTAAGGGTTTGGCTGAGAAGACCCACCACTTTACATTACTTGATGGTGAGATGATTATTGATACATTGCCAGATTCACAGAAGCAGGAGAGGAGATACCTTATATATGACCTGATGGCAATCAACCAAGTATCAGTAATAGAGGTTCGGTTTATATGTAATAGCACAAAATAATACTGGATGATCTCATTTTAGTTTTGACTAGTATTGGTTCATATATTGGGGATAGGAAAATCACTTGTAGTTATATCTTTAATTTGTTTTGAACAGTTGAAAAATACTAAAATTGTAATGCAGCTCAACTCCTTTCTTAATTTCAAGATTATGTGGCAGACTATATGATTTGTCATTGTCATTTGAGAACCCAGCAGATGAATTTCATTGATGTCACTACATTGTCTCACTCCGTACATATTTTAGCGAGCATAACAGCACTTTCTTGTGTTGTAATATTGCAATTGTTTTTCTTTCTTTCTCTTCTCTTCAATTTAGTTTCTTTTTCTAGAAAAAAAATGTAGCAATTGTTTCTGTAGCAGCTTCAAGGTGTCAATATGCTTTATTTTTTCACCTTTCCTTTTTAATTTTCCTTCTATTTTTTTTTTCTGGGGTTTGGGTAAGAGTTGAAGAGAATTATGTATCTTCTACACCAGATAAAAAGATGACTTAAACATGTTGTCTTTTTTATATTTACTTTGTTATTTTGTTTGCATGTACTTTGTTAGTTATTCAGCTTTCTTGTCAACGTATCTGATCTTGTACTCTTGTTGGCTATATATTACAAGATTATGAAACCAGGGATTTAGTCATTTAGATGAGTCAGGCATATTTTAGCAAATTATGGTTTTGTAAAATCTTCTCCCCACCCCTTGAATTTTGAGTTGTCTTTTCATTGCAATTTGATATTGGAAGAATCCTGTAGAGCTTCATTGGTTTAAAGATGAATTTATATCTGCAACTAGCAATCTGTCCTTAGGTGTTACTGCCAGGAATTTGCTTTATAAGTGGGATCAACAGGAAACATTAGTTAAATACTGCCTAACATTAAGAGAAAACCATCTTCATATTCTGTTGACTAAGCTATTATATTGGTTGTGAGGAATATTATGTCTTATTTGCTAGGGTGTCTAGTTCCTTTTGGGTTCATCACAACATCACCTATGAGTGACCATTATTTGAAACCTCTGTATAGATCCATGAAAGTCTGATAAGTATTTGGTTGCAGTCTTGAATTCCTATTTTTGTTTTTCTTATGGTAGAACAAAGAGCAGGTGTATTTGCTGTTAATCTCCTTTGTTGTCAAGAGTTAATTTATCTAAATGATGCTGTGGTGAACATTGGAGTCAGATTTTCTTAAAATATGTTGGTGGAATGTTCTCAAATTGATTCAACATTGATTACCAGATGAATCATAATTTGAAATGTTTGAATAGATTTTCTTCTAAATTATTTGTATCCTATATATTATGTGTTTTCTTTCTTATGTTTGTTGATTCTTTGATACAAAGTGTACCTAGCTGTGTATGATTAATAGCTCAAACTTGGTGCAGCGACCTTTCTATGAACGGTGGAAGATGCTTGAGAAAGAAGTGATTGAACCCAGGAATCAGGAACGTCATAGTATATACCAGAGCAGAAATCCTTACTATAGATATGACCTGGAACCCTTCAGGGTGTGTATCTAACCTTGAATTGAGCATAGTTTAATTAATTTTCCCCCAAGGTGGATTGGCTATTAATATACTTGAATTGTTGTTTAGGTGAGGAGGAAAGACTTTTGGTTGCTTTCTACTGTCACAAAGCTTTTAAAGGAATTCATTCCAAGACTCTCGCATGCGGCAGATGGTCTCATATTTCAGGTGGGTTTGGATCACTTTCAGTATACTAAACACGAGAATGAGATTCCCTCTTCTGACATATTGAATAACTTGCTTCTGGCTCAATGCCAAGCTGACAAGTTGCCTTTTTTGATCATGGCATGGCGTGGTTTTGCTTTTTAGGATCTTTGCTTTTGATTCCATTGATCATCTCATTCATTGGGATCTACTTAGCACATACCACAACATATTCAGCATGAGAATGAATATCTTTGTGGCTGATATAGTGAACCTGATGTGATGGTTTAGTAAAAGATTTGGGAAGGAAGTGAAAGGAAGAGGACCAATGTACCTAGACTAGCTCATAGTCCAGGTACATTGGTCCATTTCTTTCGTTTCTTTCCAAATCCTTGTTACCGATCATAGTGTTTTCTTCTTCTTATTGGATTGATCGGAGGTTGTTACTGACTTTTGTTTTTTGTTTTTTGGTATTACTGACTATTAATTGCTAGGGTTGGGACGATCCTTATATACCACGCACTCATGAAGGCCTCTTGAAGTGGAAATATCCTGAGATGAATTCAGTTGATTTTCTTTTTGAGGTTGTATCATCACCTTAATACATATGATGTTGCGTTATTATTCTTGATGTCTCTTGCTTTACTTATCCTTGGTCTTTTATAGTATGTTGTTGATGTAGCCAACTAATTTGTAGCTGCTTGTGTTGACAGATTGATGGTGATCGTCAGCTACTTTTTCTCAATGAACGAGGAAAGAAGAAACACATGGAAGGGAATAGAGTTGCATTCAGAGGTCAGACAGATTTTTATTTCATTATATCTGTCCAACTCATTCTGTTCTGATATTATTTTCATTCATGCTTCATTGTTTTTTATAAGAACATTACGCTTCTTCGTAGAATAGGAAATCTATAAAGTAAAGTCATGGCTTTATTTGTTTCTGAGTGTGGCGCATGTTCATATGCCAATTTAATGTTTAGATTGGTGATTTTCATATCACCGTAACCAATATCTAGCACCCAATTTGTTTGTGTGTTGTGTTTATGTTATTAATTTTGCAGCTTCTAGTCTGTCTTATTCTTTTTAATTGCGTTAATTGCAATTGCTTACTGAAAATTTAAAATCTGCAGATGGTTCAGATCCCTCACTTTATTCTGGAAAGATCATAGAGTGTTCTTGGGATTCTGATGAACAGGAATGGGTATGCATGCGGGTCAGGGTAGATAAATCAACACCAAATGAGTTTAATACTTACAAGAAGGTCCTATGCTAACTCCTTTTATTTTTTAATTTCCCCCGTCTCTCAATCTGTGCTTGACTTCAGCCATTTGCTTAATTATTACAGGTGATGCGAAGTATAAGAGACAACATCACACAGGAAGTCTTGTTGAATGAAATATATGAGATAATTCGCCTTCCCATGTATGCCGATAGGATAAGAATTGATAGTAAAGCCCATCAGCATACTAATATGGCACGGCGAAGGTGATAGGTGGTTAGATCAGGGACTCATGCCTTCAATTTTTTCACTGGTGGGAGAATCAGATGTTGGAAGTGTATGGCATCAGATGAATATAAGATCAAATGTATCCACTGATGTTTGCCTCTGGGATTAATTTGAAACGTATTGGATTTGGCTAATTATTTGGCCATCATCCTAAAGTTGATCATATTATGTGATTAGTTAGGCCTTGCGGTAATTACTGCTGTGCTGCTGAGTTGTATGATGCAGTTAGTACAGCTCAAATTCCGGCCTGAATCCATTTTCTGTGGTTGTCCAGATCAAGAGAGTTAGGTTTAGGATCGCAATGTATATTATCAATTTTCTTTTTAAGTAGTGATTATATGTTGTTCAAAGGGTAGCTGTTTCTTAGGGTCAAGTTCCATTACATTTGTCAGAATATTCCCTGTATGTGAATATTAATTTGGGAAGTACTAACAAGCCTTCCGTTCTCTCCCATGTTCTTCGTTAGATGTGGAAGTTATCATGCATTTTGCCCCCTCATCAGCGCCTGAGTCAAATTGTTCATAGCATATTTGATGGTGGTCCCTCAGTGCAATTAATGCTAGCATGAGCTTAACAAGTCACTACTGCTCATTCTTCTCTATCATGTTGCTCTTGAAAAATACCAAATATGGTACTGTCCCAGAAGGGTGTGGAGGGAGGCAACTGTGTTTTAAAATGTTTGGCAGGGGTGAAAATATGAATAGGGTTCAGAAAAATGGGCGTGGAAAAGAAGCCAATGCCCATTAACAAGCCCCCCCTTTTCATAATAAGTTGAAAATATTTCCAGTTTTTTCATATGCTATAACTTCCATTCAAAAGTAAGTATGAAATCCCTTTTAAGCCTGAATGTAACTTCCTACAATCCTATTTCCTGGTTTGCAAGAAAGATAACAAACTTATCGTAAACCTGTGAAGTTTTTTCTGAAAAATGGTGCATTTACGTAACCAAAAAAAATGGTTACCTAGAGTATTAGATTAGGGTGAGTATGCAATTTCTCCTTTCTTCTATTATTTTTAATAACCCATTCATTTAACCCTAATTTCATAGTTATAGTCAAGGATAAATTAATAAATTTAATGGTCTTTACAATCATAAGTTACACAAAATCATTTCATGGGCGTATTCGTTCTAATTTACGAATAATATGATCGACAAAAACTAATAAGATAATAGATTATGTAAAATGTGTCAAAAATAATACTTTACAATAATGTACAAAATTAAAAAATAGATCTAGGTAGGTAAGTGCAATTTCTACATAAAATATATTGGGATAAAGAAAATGAAAAAAAATACAAAATTTGTTTAATTACTTTTTGTTAGTACATGGTCTGTTAAATTGAATTCTTACAATATAGCTTTATGTACTAAATAAACAAGGGTTGTTACGGTACTCGAACATAAAATACGTTATTAATTATTTATTAACTATTAATTTTATAATAAATATTTAAAAGTTTATTAAATTTAATAAATATTTAAAAATTTATTAAATTTAATAAATATTTAATAATTTACCTTCAACACCTCTACCTTAAAAAAAAAAAAAAAGTTACAAGACGATTGTAGTACCCACTCCATCCAAGGAACTGCACTGAAACTCCAAACACCAAGCATCGGCAGCAGCAGCAGCCAACCATCACCTAACACAGCGTTGGCGAACTCTTCATCGTTCTTCATCCCATTTTCCCTTCAACTCTCTCTTCTCTTCTCTTCTCTTCTCTTCACAAATCGCACACAAGAAAACCTGCTACTGCAACCGAGCTAGCTAGGGTTTCATACACTCTTAACAATTCAACAATTCTTTCTATGGGATACTGATACATTCTGTCGCTCAATCATTTTTTTCCCCCAAATTGATCTGTGATTGTTTGAACTTTTCTTGGGAAAATCTCTTCGATCCAAATACCAGGAAAGATCATATGAAACCCCCGTTGACGAAGGTTTTTCTGCTCTCTCTGGTTTTCTGCACTTGCTTCAGTTTCGTTCTCTCCGAGGATTCCAAGAAGAATGCGTTTCGGGAGCGAGAAGCCACCGACGACTCCCTCGGCTACCCCGAAATGTACGACCAATGTCCTTCTTTTGATTCTCGTTCATTCTTAATTACTGCTTTTTTTAGTTAATAGAATGGGTTTGGTGTTCAGTTCTGTGATTTGATAAAATGGGTTTTCATTACATTTCTCTCTCTCTCTTCCTTTTGATTTTTGTTTTCTCTTATGGCTATGGTTAGAGATGAGGATGCTCTAGTGAATACACAATGCCCTAAGAATTTGGAGCTAAGATGGCAAACGGAAGTTAGTTCCAGTATATATGCAACTCCCTTGGTTGCTGATATTAACAGGTAAATTGTTATCAACTCTGTTTATCAAGTGATTGTTCATGTAATCCACTGTGTGACTTTCATTTTGTATCGTATTTGTGCTATTCTTTTGCATTTGTCATCTAATTATGATGTGGGTACACTGGTTCATTTCATTAATGTCTGGATTGTGTGCTGGAGCTGTGTTCTTAGCTTAATCTTACACTTTACTTGAATCAAAATGCCTGCTTTTTGTTTTACAGTGATGGGAAGCTTGATATAGTGGTTCCTTCTTTTGTTCACTACCTTGAAGTTCTAGAAGGTTCTGATGGGGACAAAATGCCAGGTAAAAGATCATGGGATGTTTTCTTATCATGATAGGCTTTACATCAATGATATGCTAGAGCTTGCAAGATATATCAAGGATAAGATATGTATGTCGTCCCCTGATGATGTTTATCCTATATTACTTGTGTTGTGGCTAAATTAAGGTTGGTTCTATTTGATAATATGGAGGTAGGCTCGAGATTAGCAGGGATTTAGCCTATGACAGAATAGAATTGAATGTATAGGATCTACGTTTAGCAAGCCATACGAAAAGGAACAAGAATAAATTAGTTAAGATAAATACTAACAGGTCTTCTATAACCATAGAGAAGCAAATGATTCCAAAGCAGTTACTTATCCAAAACATGTCATGAATTTTTATCCTGATCACTGCATTTGGCCTGTGCCTATTTTGCACCACTTATGGGCTCTGATGTAGCAACTTTAGCTCATTTAACACTGTACTTGAGCTATACGCTGTGTTCCTTACGGTAACAACCTACCTATCATTAGCAAACTTGTATTGTTGATTCATGTCATAGAAGATTCAACAAAGTTTTACGTTGGCTGCCGACTGCCTAACGCAACCCTCCTCTTTTATCCGGGTTTGAGACTGGCTGTGTTAAGTTTGGCAAAAAAGTTTGACGTAGCCACATAGGCAGAGTTCCTCTTGGTACTGAAAATAACGATAAAAAATGGTTAAATGGATTTGACCTAGCATATCTGTAACACTAGTAACTTGTTAATAAGGCCTACCAATCTCCAAGGCTGCTTAAGAAATGATAAGAAATTATATTGCTATGAAAGAGGTGGTATGGAGTGCATACTGAAGAGGATCAATGTAAATGCGTTTTTCAGACTTATCTAAATGATTGCAGATGCTTAGGTAGGATCAAGGGTTGTCATTATTCTTGTTCTAGATTACCTGATGTTTGATTTGAGTTTTATCCAAAATAATCTTCTGAATGGTTTTTAGGTTGGCCTGCTTTCCACCAATCAACTGTGCATGCTAGTCCTCTTCTATATGATATAGACAAAGATGGGGTGAGAGAAATAGCTTTGGCAACCTACAATGGTGAAGTGCTGTTTTTCAGGTGACTGGTTTTTCTATATTTCCCAAAATTTCCTTCCATTTACAAATTACCCATTGCTTGAGTTACCTTCAACAAGGTTGTAATAGTTATCATTTTTAGGGTTTCCGGCTATATGATGTCAGATAAGCTGGAGGTCCCTCGAAGGAGAATGCGCAAAGATTGGTATGTGGGTTTGAATTCTGACCCAGTGGACCGTTCCCATCCGGATGTTCAGGATGACCAAATTGTCCAAGAAGCAACTATAATGAAATCTCGGTCTCGTAAGTTTTTGCTATGCTCACTGCTCAGATCATTGTTGTGTATGGATTAGAGCTCCTCATATTTCCATTATCTTCCTAATTAAGCAGCTTTGAGCAGAGGGTTCAATCATTGTGTATAATTTTGGGCTTCATATGCTTGTGAAATGTACATATATTTCTAAAATTAATTTTATCTGTGGGTAATGATTCGCCTTGTAGAAGTGAATGGAAGTAGGCAAGAAGTCAACTCTTCAGCTGCCACATCAACAGAAAGTCACCTCGGCACAGAAAATGTGTCCAATCCAGAGCCAGAAAAGAAAATCAATGGAAGTCAAATAGAGGAGAATATTAAGATGCCTACAATTGCTGATAATTCCTCTGTGAATGCTGGGTCTATGGAAACTGTTAATGCAGATAATAAAACCATCACTGGGAGACGTCTGCTGGAAGATAACAACTCCAGAGGAGCAGAGCAAGGTGGTTCTGAATCCAAAGATAATAAGGAGGGTATTCATGCTGCAACTGTGGAAAATGACGAGGGCCTGGAAGCAGATGCTGATTCGTCTTTTGAGTTATTCCGGAATAGTGATGAGCTGGCTGATGAGTATAGTTATGATTATGATGATTATGTGGATGAATCAATGTGGGGAGATGAAGAATGGACTGAAGATAAACATGAGAAATTAGAGGACTTTGTGAACGTTGACTCACACATCTTGTGCACTCCTGTGAGTTCCTGCTTTACCTTTTTTAATATATTTTATTATTTCTACAAGTCCTAGAAAACAAGTATAAACAAAACAATGGCTCTTCAATGTATTCTTTTTCTTGTCTTTGCCAGGTCATTGCAGACATTGACAATGATGGTGTATCAGAAATGGTTGTTGCTGTTTCTTATTTCTTTGACCATGAGTGAGTCTGCTGCTAGACTTGTATTTTCAAATTTCAATTATACTTTTGTTTGCTTTCTGTTATTGTGACAATTATGTGATTGAAATTCATGGTTAAATAAATAGGTTGCTAGCTGTACGGCTTTTCTATTGTCATTCAAGTATGTGCATCCTAGTTAACAATTTTTTATTATTTAGGAAGGTGAACCATCATCTTAGTAGTTCTTTAGTTGGTTATCAGTCCTTTTGTAAATTATTTAGAAAGCCAACATCTTTTGACACCTAAGAGGCCCTAAATGTGTATCAATGTTGAATTAAGGTGACAAATTAAGAATAGTTGAAAGAAAGCTCCCTAAATGCTTCAGTTTTACTTATAGAGCAAGAAATTTAGTAAAGATGGAGTTCGACACAATCTGTATGGACAGACAATAGATAATGTGGATGAAATAAGGTTTCTTTATTGTGGATGGCACCCAATTCTGTGAAGAGGATGTACTTTCTTCCCTTGGCGGATGTTTACACTATCAGACAGCTAACAATGAAAGATGTATTATTATTATTATTATTGACCTTTATCATATCTGAAAGATGTATTAGAATTATTAAGACTGTCTTTCTGTTTATGTATAGCCACAATTAGATACAAGATGACATTGTGGACAAAGGAATGGTATTATAAAAGTATAAAACAAAGGAAAGTAACTATGATAAAGATGATATTGTTTTGTCAACTTATTCCTTCAGATATGATAAAAGTCACATGCAAGGAAGCAGTGATAATAACCATTAAATCTGCCTTTTGTTTTGTACGTTGATGCAAAATTAATTTGTATATAACTACAGCTATGTGCATGCACAAAAGGTGACTTTTACTAATTGGGAAATTGGAGGTGTAATGTGTTACCAGTGAATGCTTTTAATCATATTTGCTGCAAAAAGAATGTTCACGAAACTTTGCAGATTTCTTCTTTTTGATTTATTTTATCATAAATGACTAGCAAATTGGTGAGACTACATTAATTATTGAGAGATATCTAGCCAGCATTCTATTTTATTTAAGCTAAATTCATTTAATCATCTTTGTGCTTCATTTATTGGGCTGCTAGCCTGGGAATTCTTGTTATTTTTTACTAAACAAGTTTTTGAGAAGTTGTTGGAGCATTAATCTTTTTTACTGTTTCCATAGCAAGCAATGCAATATGGTTTCTGACAATGACTGAAGAATGAGATAATTGATTTTCTTATATTGGTATAATCAGCACCTACAAAGGACTATTTGTTAATTTACTGGTCTGTCAGTAATTAGCCACCTTTTAAGCTGACAGGTATTATGACAACCAGGAGCATATGAAAGAACTGGGTGATATTGACATTGGGAAATATGTAGCCGGTGCTATTGTTGTTTTCAATCTGGATACAAAACAAGTTAAGTGGACTGCAGATCTTGATCTGAGTACAGATACTGCAAACTTCCGAGCCTACATATATTCTTCCCCAACTGTTGTAGATTTGGATGGTGATGGGAATCTGGACATTCTTGTTGGAACTTCTTTTGGCCTGTTCTATGTGTTGGATCATCATGGTAATGTTTGGAGACTGCTTACCTAGTATTTCTCTTAACACAAGTTAAAAATGTTTGTTCATGCGTCCATGTTATCTTCATTGATTTTCTCTTGGATTTTAGTATATTATTGATTATTGATGTTACTTTATTTCCTCTGTAAACATTTCTAGTAGAATCATTTATTTGTTCATCCCTTGAAAGATGTCATGTCTAATTTTTAGAGACCTTTTTTTCCCCTTCTTTCTGCTTTGTTTTATTGCAGTTTCCGAGTGATGCCTAACGTTGCAAGGTTTCATGTTTCGTGTCTGATATCTTAAGATTGGGGACTGTTGTGCAAGAAATATGCTTTATGTTCAATTTCATGGGTTGCAAGATATTCTTTTAGCAGTTCCCTTATTTGTTAGTCTGAAGCTTTGGAATCAAAGGGTTTTCGGTTAAGTAGGATTAAGAGTATAGGAATGAAACTCTTTTTTTCCCTTTTTTCTTTTTTTGAGAGAAGGGAGTGCAAGTTTAGTAAGACGCAAGTTAGCAATGTTTTGGAGGTGAAAATTGGGGATCACATTATACCACAAGTTGTATGGTAGGTATCTTGGATCCATCTTACAAAGTGATGGGGATGTCACACGTAGGAATTCAAGCTGGGTGGATGAAATGGAGAAATGTTTTAGGTGTAATTTGTGGTGCAAGGTGCCTATCAAATTCAAAGGAAAATTCTATCGGAACCGGACAGCTATAAGACTAGTGATACTCTATGGTAGTGAATGTGCATGCCAAAAAGAGCAAAAAATAAGTGGAGTGGAGATGAGAATGTTGAGGTGGATGGGTGGACATCTATGATGCATGGATACGGATACGGGTATCGGATACGACACCGGTACGATACAGGAATACGTCATTTCTTTAAAAAGTAAGATACGGGTGCGGCAGAATTCGACATAATATATATATCAAAGATGGAGAAAATAGTTGAGTCATTCCATGATTAAGGAAGAAAAATGGAGAAAATACCTTTTATTTTCAGCATTAGTCATTACAAACACAATAGAATACTATAATTTATCAAATTCTTATGATATCCCACCTATATTGGCACAAAAATTCAAAAATAAAAAATAAAAAATATAGGAAATATGCTTTGACAGAGTATTTGGAGTATCCGGTATCGGATACCGGTTTCCGATACGGGTGCGTATCCGACACGGGTACGGCATATGTTTTGAAGTATCGGTGCTTCCTAGGTGGACATACAAGAAAGGATAAGATTAGGAACAAATGTATCTGGGAGAAAGTTAGAGTAGCACCTTTTGAGGAGAGGATGATGGAAACTCATCTAAGGTTGGCCTGGTCTTGTGAGTAGAAGACCAATAGAGGCTCCAGTGAGAAAAGTGAATCAAATGGAAGATAGTCCGATTAAAAGGGGTAAAAGAAGACCTTAAGAAAACTTTGGGAGAAACCATTAAAAAGTCCTTAACCTAAATGGTTTTACTGAAAATCTGGTTTTTGATGGAGCCCAATGCCTTTGCTTGATCCATGTAGCTGACCCCACCTAGTGGGATAAGGATTGGTTGTTGTTTTATATGGATAAGAGTAATCAAAGAGTCTTGATTTTGGCCCTAGCAAAAATTGAAGTTTATAAATATATGTAGTTGTACTCGGGCAAATGTTAGAGTTTAAAGTTTTGAGACTCAAATAATGAGAACTGGAGTTTAAGAATGCATGTGCTTCCCTTTTCTCCTCCTTATCCTCTTTCTGATGCTACAGTGTTAGTGGATACTGTTTACAACCAAAGGAGCAGCTCCACAAGTTATTGATTTACTGTTTTCCAACTCTAAGCAACTATCCTCTGTTACCCAATCAAAGCTTAATGCCAGCAAAACATTTTCTTGGATTGTTGTTCATGAAAACCCTAACACGTTGTCCACCTTACATCCCTAATAATTCCTTGTTGTCTTGACTCTTGAGATTCTAGAATCAATTCCAATTATTGCATCAACCGTTTCGCTTTTAGGATCTCTATCTTATACCCTATTACTTAAATATAGAACCCTGGAACCTAAAGTAGACCACATCATAGTAGATAAAAACGATAAATTTGTCCCATGTGTTTTTCCTACTGCCTTTCCCCCAATGTGTGGGGCCAAAATCAGGAAAGAAATTTAGTCCGAGATGAGTTGCCTATTATTTATACACTGCACAGCTGCGAGGTGCCTTTGGTGTAGACTTTTTCAGTATTCTTAGTGAATATTGAGTCTGTCCTGCCAACCTGGAGCTTTTTATGCTTTATAATTTGAGGGGCTTCTGAGAGATGTAAGGAAGGCAAGGTTCTTGGGCTTTGTGCAGTGTTTGTAATTATTTGTTCAATTGTTACTATAACTGGAGAGGGATGCCAGAATCTTCAAGACAAATTTTTCTTGTTGCTGCTTCTATGGGATAAAGTTGCTCTTTTGGTCTCAATTTGTGTTATAACCAGATGCACAGCAGAGAACAAGTAGTAGAGAAATCGACACAGAATTTAACGTTGTTCAACCTACAACCAACCGTAGACTTATGTCCACGGGTAAAATAGAGAGAAAATTCTCCATGATATGATCAATGAAGATTACAAGGAGTAGCCGCTCAACACTCAAACTCTAATCCCAATACACCCAATCGCTCACTGAAAGATATTGTGTTGACCTAACTACTAAATTTGCAATATATATTGTCTTGCAATATATATTGTCGGGTCGGGTTAGGTCACATGTCAGGTAAAGTCCAAAACTAAATACAAGCCGTTTATAACAATTTGGTTCTCAGCTTATGATTTTCAAAAGGGGTAAGTCATTCTGATATTTAGAGGGTTGGAGAGCTTTTTTTTTTGCTGCATTTTTTTTTTACATCTTTGAAGGTTTCATACCTTCTTTTTTACCTTTAGAGGATGTTCATTCTCTGCCTTTGTATTATTTTGATTCTTTTCTATTGAAATCTTTTAATCTCACCCCCCCCCCCCCCAACACACACATATATGTAACTTCAACCTGTTCAATTCAAGTTCCCTATTTGGATTTGCTACTAGCATGGGAATATTTTTTTCAGACTTAAACCTAGACTAATTGCTTCTAGCAGAAGTATTTTCTTCAAGTTGCATCTTGAAGAAAGCTTCAACTCACTGGAACATGTTTTCTTTGTGCATCATTCCATTTGCTTTTTTGAATTCTTTTTGCCTTCAAATTGATTGGTCGTGTTAAAGCAACATGTATACATAAATATTTTGTTTTTGGATGCTAATAGTTGCATTTCTCAAATAGGCAAGGTTAGAGAAAAGTTCCCTCTTGAAATGGCTGAGATTCAAGGGGCTGTTGTTGCAGCTGACATTAATGACGATGGAAAAATTGAGCTAGTTACTGCTGATACACATGGCAATGTTGTTGCATGGACTCCAAAAGGAGATTTAATATGGGAAAAACATCTGAAGAGTCTTATTCCACAGGTAAATTGCTATCTCAATCTTCCTTTGCATGTCAATGAATGTAGCATGATTGCATGCATTATGTGATGTCAGTACAGAATCTTGGTTACGGAGCAATCAGTGTCTATGGTATAGGATTTTCAAATTGGTTTGGGTTGATGGGATAATTAACAGAATGGACGTAGACTGTAATTAAACAGGTAAAGAGGAAGAATCTTTGACTTTTATAGAAGAAAGTAGAGTGTTGAAATTATATGGTTTAGGTAGGGAAAGAGTAAAAGAGAAAAGAAATACAAATGAATAATATGAGATTGGATTGATTTGATGTGTTGTAAAATACAAAGCACTAACTCCTATTTATACTAATAATTAGGTCAAGTACTAGTGTAGTAGTACTAGTACAAGCCCAATCCCACTACGACAATAAGACTCCTAACCCTAATTAAAAAAGGAAACAAATCAAGAAATATAATGAAATTAGGAAACAACTCTTAAGATTGCTTCTTAAATTAGAGGACTAATTGATTCCACAAAATATTTTAAAGATCTTCTGAAGATATACTAAGATATTCTAAAGATACCCTAAAATACTTTGAAGATATTCTGAGATATTCTAACACTCCCCCTCAAGCTAAAGCTTACTAAGCTTTAAGCTTGTTACAAATAACAAACCTAGCCAAGAACAAAGCAACTCATATAAGAAATAAGACAAAATAGACCCAAGCCAAACAACAAGTTATCAAACAGGATGAGTCATGAGATGCACAGTCAAACAACCCCTTGGAGAGGTGAAATCAAGGCACAAGGGGTGAATTAGACAAGAGAAAGGCCACAATCGTCTTTGTTGAAGTCTATGCCTGAAAAGGTGCACAAGGAATGAGAACACTACTTGAATATGAGCATCATTGGTTACTGCAGTGCGTGAGAATGGAGGTAAGCAGCAAGAACTCGCCGAAATTGAGGCACGATGGAGGAAGAGGCTGCAAGCATTAGGTCACAGCATAGGCAGACACCATTAAGCAGTGGGCAGCAAGTGTTGAAAGAGTGCACACATATAAGATGTTGGATCTGGATGAACAGGGGCTGGATGGTCGGAGAGAGATCGCCAATGTACGAAACAAATTTGAAGACAGAAAGAAGCGTCGTCGCGAGAAGATTGTTGGATGTGGCACACTAAAAGAAACTAATCAAAAAAATAATGTGAGCTCCATAAATGATAGTTCAAAAGACAACACAGGGATGCTGGAGACTGGAGAGACAATATATGATATGAGCGCTGCTAGAAAGATAACTCAACAAGACGGTTAAAGTGACGCAAAGCCAGAAGAGTTGGTTGGAAAGTTGCATGGCCAAGGAGGAAGAGACATCGTTGGAAAGACACACAGCGTCATGGCCAAGGAGGAAGAGACATCGTTGGAAAGACACATAGCAGAAATTTCTTAACAAGCAATCATGACTTACAACAAGGCTCAAATTTCTCCAAGTTCATCAATAATAGCATTTGGAAGCTTCAAATGGTAGGAAAATTCAAGAGAGCCAAAAATATGAAAATTGAAACTAAGGCGGATGTGAATCGCAGCCAATAGAGAATTCATCACCGGTATGACTCATCGGTGAGATAGGAGAAATTACCATTGGTATGATTTCTCGACGGGAAGAGAAGCCGATATGATTCGTCGGCAATAATAGATGTCACCACCGTAATGAGAAATAAGATTCTGATAACCAAAATTGACGCACGACAAATGAAAAGTAAGAGAGATATGAGACAGAGACATAATCAGAGAGAAGTTCCATATTTTATGACACCCGGCAACGGAATAATGACGGGACTAGGTCACGGAGGATGATACCGCTCTAATACCATGTTAAAATTTGGGTTTGGGCCTAACTCAACCCCAAATGCTAGCTCAAGGAGTAAGGGTTGCCCCCCACTTATAAACATTATTCAGGCCATATCACTATCCAATGTGGGACTCTCAACACACTCCCCTCACGCCTAGGACTGGACATCTGGAGCATGAAGTTTGCAGGACTGGACATCTGCGGGTGGCCCAACGGATCTCGGATAGGCTTTGATACCATTTTAGAAATTATATGGTTTAGGTAGGGAAATAGTAAAAGAGAAAAGAAATACAAATGAATGATATGAGATTGGATTGATTTGATATGTTGTAAAATACAAAGCACTAACCCCTATTTAAACTAATAATTAGGTCAAGTACTAGTGTAGTAATACTAGTACAAGCCCAATCTCACTAAGACAATAAGATTCCTAACCCTAATTAAAAAAGGAAACAAATCAGGAAACATAATGAAATTAAGAAACAACTCATAAGATTGCTTCTTCAATTAGAGGACTAATTGATTTCACAATATATTTTAAAGATCTTCTGAAGATATGCTAAGATATTCTAAAGATACCCTAAAATACTCTAAAGATATTCTGAGATATTCTAACATAGAGGAAAGTGACCCTTGCGCTCTAGTTCCAAAGTGGTTGGCTGGCTGGCTTCCTTTGGAGCAAATTGTACAACAATAACAAAAGCCTTTTCCCACTAGGTGGGGTTGGCTACATTGATCAAATGATGCCATTGTGCCCTTCAAAAATCATATTTTTGGAAAGACCATTTAGGTCAATATCATTTTTAATGGTTTTGTTTAGAATTTTCCTTGGTCTTCTTCTACCTCTGTTTATCAGGCTATCCTCCATATGTTCAACTCTTCTTATTGGGGCTTCTATTGGTCTTCACCTCACATGACAAAACCATCTTAGGCGAGATTTTGTCATCTTTTTCATCAATAGGTGCTACTTTAACTTTATCTCGAATACATTCATTCATAATCCTATCTTTTCTTGTTTGTCCGCTCTTTCATCGAAACATTCTCATTTCTGCAATCCTTAACTTATTCTCATGTTGACACTTTACCGTAACATTCAATACCATGAAGCATTGCTAGTCTTGTAGCAGCTTGGTTGAATTTTCCTTTGAGCTTAAGACGCACCTTGCGATCACAAATAATGCCTTAATGATCCTCTGAGCTACATATCTTGGAATCTCTTTGTCACTTTGTATGATAGATCCAAGATACTTAAACCATGAGACTTGTGGTATGGTATGATCCCCAAATTTCACCTCTAAGTCAGTGCTAGCTCGCGGCTTGCTGAACTTGTATTCCATATACTTTGTTTTACTTCTACTTAACCGAAAACCATGTGATTCCAAAATTTCTATCCATAACTCTAGTTTATCATTTATTTCCTCTCTCAAATCTTCCATTAGGACTATATTATCTGCAAAAAGCATGCATTAAGGAACTAGATCCTGGATGTGCTAAGTACATCTAAAGCCAAGGTAAAAAGATAAGGACTCAAAAGTCGACCCTTGGTGTAATCTTATTGTTATAGAAAATCTTCTGAGACCCCACTCTATGTTCTCACACTAGTTTTAACCCCATTATACGTATCTTTGATAACTTGAATATTAGTAACACTAACACCTTTCTTCTTCGGATCTTTACATAGGACTTTTCTTGGCACCCTATCATAAGCCTTTTTTAGGTCAATGAAAACGATGTGTAGGTCTTTTTATTTCCTTTGGTTCCTCTCCATCAAACCTCGTAGAAGGTATATTGCCTCCATGGTTGACCTCCCTGGCATAAAACCAAACTAGTTCTCTGAAATGTGAGTCTCTTGTCTTAATCTCCATTCAATTACTCTTTCCCTCAGTTTCATAGTGTGGCTCATGAGCTTAATCCCTCTATAGGTAGTACAATTTTGTATATCTCTTTTGTTCTTATGAATAGGGATCAAAGTGCTTCTCCTCCCTTCATTCAACATTTTCTTAGACCTCGTTATCTCATTAAACAATTTAGTAAGCCAGGTTATACCTTTCTCCCCTAGATCTTTCCAAACTTAAATGGGAATATCATCTGATCCAATTGTTTTACCATTATCCATCCTCTTTACCTTAAATTCCCGAATTCTATGATAAAGGGTATAATTTTGGTCATCCTCGGTAGTGTTTACAATCTCGGAGTACGTTATTGTTGCATGTCCTTCATTAAATAACTTGTGAAAATAACTCTTCCATCTTTCCTTGATATCTTGCTACTTAACCAAGACTTTATCTTCTTCGTTCTTAATGCATTTCACTTTATCTAAGTCTCTTGTTTTCCTTTCTCTACCTTTAGCAAGCCTATAAATATGTTTCCCCCCCTTTTTTGTACCTAAAGATTGGTATAGTCCCCCGCAAGCCTTAGCTTTTGCCTCGTTAACCGCCTTCCTAGCATCTTTCTTAGCTACTTTATATTTTTTCCGGTTCTCATCATTTTTACGTAGGTGCAAAGCCTTAGCACTCTCTTTTAACTTTTAACCTTCTCTTAACACTTGCTTCCCACCACCATGATTCTGTCTTTAGGTCCGCTTTGGAGCAAATTGTAAATATTTAAAATCTCTAAGTGCTAGGGCGGTGGGCTAGGGTAGAAGACTAGAAGTCTTAGGTTCAGTCTTTGTAAACTTAAAATGTCCCTTAATAACATTGAATCCTGATCCTTAAATGAGTTAAAATCATTACTGCTGCCCAGGCTAAAGGAATCCTGAAGGGCCAAAAGAACCTTAATCTTTAAGGATTGGTATAATAATATATTATAATTGATTAAATTGAAGCCATATGTGCTTTGGAGGCCCAAAGGCACTTCATTGGGTCCAAAGGAATTTCTACTTAATAGTCAACTTGTTTTGTTTCAAATGTCCTGGCTTTTCTTTATGCTTTCTGTTTGGTTGAGTTGGGATTTAATCCTTTGAGTTTTATGTCATCTGTACCTATGTTATTAGGATTGTTATACGGCCTTTTAGACCTTGCATGATGCTCCTATTTCTCTCTCTCTCTCTTCTTTTTGTCTACTGAAGGTTTACTTTCTTAAAATTTCCACATGTTCCGGAACCTTTATGATTGACAGACTTCTGATTTGTTCTCTTAGCTGCGCACTCTGGCTTCCTTTTATTATTCTGATAAAATATTCTTGATGCTGGTATGTGGACCATAGATTTTTCAATATTTTTTTTTCTTGTAATTCCTTTCTCGTTTGTAATCCTCCTCAAAAATCATATTGACTAATTATTTTTTGAAGGTTAAAAGTTCCCACGAAGGGAAAGGATTTTTTTGAACTTTGACTCAAAAAGATTAACACTAGTGATTTGTTAATGGTGCATAGGCCTCATAAATCTCTGCCTATGTCGTGCTTTGTTGCTAATCTTTACATAGCCGGTCCCAAGCCTGGATAAATGAGTAGGGTTGTGTTAGGCAATCAACAGCCAATGTAAAACTTTGTTGAATCCTTATGGCATGGATTCATGATTTTGATTGTGTTACTGCTAGGTCGTTACCCATAAGTAACATTCTGTATGGACAGAGCACAATAAAAAAAAAGAGAGATCACAGCAGCGTCGTTTGATCCATGTTGCTGACTCCACTTAGTCGAAAAAGGCTTTTGTTGTTGTTGCATAGGCCTCATAAAGCCCTTTCTCCTGATATTTAGTATGTGCATTGTGCCGTAAAAAATTATGAAATAAAAAGAAAGGCTGCTATTTTTGCATCTTCAAACAACTGGAGACTGTTAACACATGATGGAAGGTTACAGATAAATTTTGCCATGGCAACAACTTCAATGTTTTGAAATAAGGCTACTACTCAATCAAATTAGAGCAAGGGCTATTGTCATTTTTGAGTGATTTGTTCTAGATAATTTTTACCTTTTGTAGCACATCTGGATTTTAATACTATAATTTGATAATTATTATAATTTAGAGATTTTGCAAACATCAGGGGTATTTTCTCAGATGGAATGGAACTCAGTCAGTATGTGAGCGTCAAGTTTGGGAGTCTTACACTCTTACTTCAGATAATATATTGTATAAATTTATTGGGAAAGTTTGGAAAAGCAAGACTGTCATAGGAAGTTATAAATTGGGAGAATTAGATTTGGGGACCAAGAGATTGAATTTATTGCATTGAAGGACCAATTTGGTCATTGAAGTAAATAGTTTGGCTATCGTGTTATGGTCCTTCAAAGTAAAAAGCATCTTCAATGACAGAACTTTTTGAACCGATTAGCTAAAATGATCTTTACAAAATATGTTTTCTTGCAGGTGTTTAAACATAATTCTCCCTCATATGCAAGTGTCATTTTAAAACATATTTGGCCTAATGCAATTTTAAGTTGGGGTTGCTGGTAATAACTAATAATTACATCGAAATGCTTTTTTTATTTTCTTTATTGCTTAATCCTTTTTCTTTTTCATTTCTTACTCCATTTAAAAACTGTGGACCCAATTTGATTCCTTCCATTTAGACTTCAAATTCTCCATGAAATCTGACATTCTACTCTATGAAACAAAACAAGAACAATGAAGGGAGTGCTTAAACACCACTGGTACTGTCTGGGAGTAGTCCTTCAACTTGTAATTGATTTGCTAAAGTGTAACATTTCTGAACTAATTGTAGCTACATGTTGTAGCATGCATTCCTTTGTATCCCTGCACCAAACCCATAGCTTCCACATATTTCTCACTGTATGAGCAACCATTTAGCTGATTCCCTTGTGTCTAACATTTGATTGATAATGTCACCTGATTTCATGTTCCTCAGGGCCCAACCGTTGGTGATGTTGATGGGGATGGCCGTACTGAGCTTGTGGTGCCAACGATATCTGGGAAGATTCATGTTCTTGATGGCAAGGATGGGTCATCTATTGGGCGGTATCCATATCAAACTCATGGAAGAGTGATGAATCAAGTTCTTCTACTTGATTTAAGCAAACATAAGGAGAAAAAGAAGGGATTGACTATTGTTACCACATCATTTGATGGTTATTTGTACCTCATTGATGGACCTACAGGCTGTGCTGATGTTGTTGACATTGGTGAAACTTCGTAAGAGATTCTCTAACACTGTCATGAAATGCTTTCTTTCTCATTTTCCAGAAGTCATACAAATGTGAGTCGTTTTTTGTTACAGATATAGCATGGTATTGGCAGACAATGTAGATGGTGGGGACGATCTTGATCTAATTGTCACAACTATGAATGGCAATGTCTTTTGCTTCTCAACTCCCTCTCCTCATCATCCTCTCAAGGCAGGATATATTTGAAATTTGATCATTGAAACTGTTTTTCATTTTTGTTACTTAGTTGCTTTATACCATATTTCAGGCTTGGAGATTGCCTAATCAAGGAAGAAATAATGTTGCAAATCGGTACAATCGCGAAGGTATCTATGTTACTCATCCTTCTAGGGCATTCCGTGATGAGGAAGGCAAGAGCTTTTGGATGGAAATTGAGATTGTAGATAATTACAGATATCCATCTGGGCATCAAGGACCATACAATGTAACAGTAAGTTCTCAACCAAATTTAGTTATTTAGAGCACTGTTTCTCTGTGGAGCACTAAGTTTATATGTCATTCTCCTTTCATGCTGTGTAAATTCGTCAGACAACCTTGCTAGTTCCTGGTAATTACCAAGGAGAGAGAATGATAAAGCAGAACCAGATCTATTATCAACACGGTAAACATCGTATTAAGCTGCCAACTGTGGGAGTAAGGACCACAGGAACGGTTTTGGTTGAGATGGTTGACAGGAATGGATTATATTTCTCTGATGATTTCTCCCTTACATTCCATATGCACTACTATAAACTGTTGAAGTGGCTTCTTGTCCTTCCAATGCTTGGGATGTTTGGCGTACTTGTCATCCTTCGCCCACAAGGCTCAATGCCATTGCCATCATTTTCAAGGAACACGGATTAGTGATGATTACTTTGTATCCTAAGGCATCAGTGAGTGCAGGGAATGTGAATAATTTTTATGTCAAATTGAGTCGAATCTTTTACTGTGTATGCCTTGGTGCTGCGGTGGGCTTTGATCACCTAGTTAATGCAAATCTTTGACCGGCTAAAGTATTTGTCCAGCTAAATTAAGTTTAGGTTTGGTTCAGAGATAGTTGAAGATTGCAACACTGAATGAGATCTGGATATTGGGTTTTTGCCCTGAATCTTGTAGTTGGTACTGAAATGTTTTACTGGACTAGATTTTTTTTAGCATCATTATAACAGAATAGATATTTTTAATTAACACATTTTTGTTCTTGCTTTTCCAGTTTTCTTGAATCTCTGCGCCCATTTGTTTTAAGCTCAAAGTTCGGATGTGGAAGTGATCAAATAAAATAGTAAATGATGATTTGCATTTCTTGGTATTATTTTGTTTTTTTGGTAATGCATGAGGGGCCAGAATACGACCCCTAAGAAACAAGGACAACACGAGGCATGAAGGCACCAGTTATGTCTTCCATTACAATGCAACCACACCCAAGAGATGGAGAATTAAACTGGTGCAAACCTATGGGAAGGTTATGGGAATAATTAGCAAGCCAATCAGCCACCCTGTTTCTTTCACGATAACTGAGTAACAGGTTCTTGGTATTATTTATGATATCATAGATTGGCGGGAGTTGTAATGCGATCTGGATGGGTTTGGTACTCAAGGTAAGTTGTTAATCATTTAGTGACTGTTGGTTTCACAATAAATGCTAAAGAGTCTATTAAATATAAATAATAATTAATGAATGTTAGACAACTCACTCTGAGTACCAGTATTTTGAAAAAAAAGATGGGTACCGGAGTAATACCTGAGATTGACATTACTTGCTTTGGGACAAAACTATATGCAACTTTATGTTGATCACGTGATTCTTTTTGTTTCTTTTTCTTTTTTTGTGAAAAAAAAGAAGGCTGAATTAGGAAACATGTAAAGGTATTGGAGAGCTTTTTTTGTTTTGGCTTAACAAAATTTTAGGGATGAGGGGAGGTTACTTCCTTCATGACATGTCTCCATGAGAGCAATGAGAGCTTACGGAGGTCATATTTACATATTGCCTACTAATGAGGATATCTGGTATCAAGGATGTAACATATATTTTACAATCGAATTTGATCCTTACCAACTGAATTAAATATCCATTGGTGGATAAGAGAGCTTTTTATTTGAATTTCCTTGTATGTGTTATTTGCGGAAAATGATATGATGTTTCAAAGGAAGGGATATGTTTATGGTTTTGGCGATACAATATATTCATACATCTTATATAAAGTTTAGAGGAAAACTCTTGAACTATAATTTATAATTATAAATATCATAATACATAGTATTTTATATGGACCAAGTGCCTAGATTTATAGTTCTTGTTTCATAGATCTGGCATCTAGATTATATGGCTATAGTGCACTGTTTTAGAAAAATAATCATGCACTAGTCAGTTTTATAAATTAATTTCTAACATCTCTTTTTATTTTGAAGGTTCTACGTGTTTAAGTTTGCTTCGGAAGCGAAGATACTTATCTTGTGAAATTGATTTTTGTAAATATGTATGTCATCTGATTCTCAGTCTTGCAAAACTTAGCTTAATCTCTTCTTTAACATTCTTTCTAATGAAATGAAATCTAACATTAATTATCTTGCTTCATATATGTTAGAATACTAGGCCCAATTAGCATTACGGCCCATTAATTCTTAATTCTTGTATATATACATATACCCTTGTAATATTAAAGAGAGAAGATATATAATTCATTTTTACTCTCCATATTTTACATGGTATCATAAGCCTCAGGTTCCTGACACCGTTCATTTTCTGGCGACTTTCTTTTTCTGGCGAACCTCACTCTCTCTTTCCGGCGACATCTCCGATGGTCCTTCTCCGACGTGCGTCTCATCTCTTCACCTCCGGCACCACCATGTTTGCCGCGCCAAGCGAGTCTGGCGTCCAAACCGCACCTCCATCGGAGCCCCGACGGTCCGCCACTTGCCGTCCAACCTCCACCACCGTTTTTCGATTTTTTGTAGATCTACGCCGCTATAGTGATCATCTGTCGCCAACTCCACCACCGTTGGACTCCTCTCATCAACGCGAGTCTAACCATCTAGTCTGTCGCCACCGCCGAACAAGATGCGCCACCGATGCATTGCCGGAAATTTCACGTTACTGCTCACTTATTTTATTGCGAGGACTTCATTTTACTATTATTTTCTTCTAATTCCAGCTTGGAAATCACCTATTTGGATATTCAAACATGTCTAATTCATTTTCTTCTAGTTTGGGTGGCTCCTCTACCTTCACATCCACTCCAGCCATTGCAACAGAAAAGTTACTGGGTTCCTCTAACTATATCTCATGGTCCAAGGCTGTTGAGAAATGGTGTACTTGATGGAGACTAAGGAAGCTTAAGTGGAAGCCCAATGGGCCCAAGGCCCAAAGATACACTGCAAGGACTTGGAGGACCAATGACAAGGACAAGAGCTAAGAAGGCTAAGGAGAATTTGGATAAAGAAGTCAACTATTTTCTCTCACTCAAGCCCATTCCAGAAGAAGAAGCACTCAAGATGGTCCAAATGAACAAAGTTGATGAAGGGCCCAATGTGGGGGCATGATTTCTTCTTAGAAATTTTATTTAATTATGTATTTGAACCCTTTTAATCTTTTCAGTTTTCATTCTTATTTTCTTTTTGGGATATTTTGTAATAAGGGCCTATTGTTTGGGCTTAATTAAGTGCATAGCATAACTAGGGATAGATGCTGCCTTCTAATTGGGCTTGGGCCACTTTTGTGCTAGGATTAGGGTTAAAAAGGTGCTAGCTTCGCCTCCTTTTAGTTAGACCTAGCCGCCAACTCAATCCCTATAAATAGGTTTGTATTTGCATTTGTTAATTTTGAATTTCGTAATACAATTACACTCCTTTGTGAGTTTTTGAGAGCTTTGTTCTCTTGGGGTTCTTGGGTGAACATCTTGGTTCTTATCAAAGGTTTCCTTACCTTGTGGAATCTTCGCTTGACTTTATCACTTCCCAAGAGTGTGGCGTCTTCTTCCTACCATCCCTTATCTTTTCCATCTTTTACATTTACTTGTTCGCGAGCATTCACTCGCATCTCCCAGATCACTTCGCATCAAGCATGTTCATGTAATTGCACTGTTCATCCTTCATCTTTAATTCTTTTTTAAACAATAAATCAACTCAAGGACGATCCGTAAAAACAATATGTATCCAACTTGGATCATATCAGTACTGGACAGGGGGTAAAGAATCACCTCACTACTAAGATTGAAGATGTTAAGGTGGAAGAGAAGGAAAAATGGGAGCAAATCGATGCTTTGCTGTGTACCTTGTTATGGCAATCTATTGACTCATCTCTTCACAGCATCTACACCAACTTTGACACTTGTTATGAGTTGTGGACTCAAGCCAAATCTCTGTATACCAACGACATTCAGCGTTTGTATTCTGTTGTTGATAGATTGATCAACCTTGTCAATGCGGTACTACTATTAACGAATTTGTTGGGCGATGTCTTCCAACAAGGTCGAGTTCAATACTCTTCTACCCGTTGGAAAAAGCGTTAGTCAAGATCTTGCTCAAAGAGATAAGTTCTTTATGGTGTGTACCGGGTCGCACCGAGTTCCGATCTTGCATCCGTGAAAGACCAAATCCTTGCAGTCCAAATGTCCCTACTTTGGATGAGGTTTTCTCGACTTCTTCAGTATTACCTCTCTATCTCGCCGGTCCTGTTACACCGCATTTCGGCCTTGGTTTCGGCCAATGCCCAGCGTAGTCCCAAGGAGGAACAAGGTAGTGATCATCGAGGAGGTAATAGGGCATCTCGTCCCTAGATGTACTCATTGTCATAGATGGGGGCATACTAAGGAGAGATGCTTCAAGTTGCACTGGCCGTCCTCTTCGGGCTAACTTTGCCCACAATGAGGACCACCGCTGAACAACCACGAGACCATCTAGTGCAAGTCTATCACCCTTACCGGGACCGATTATGATGATTATTTGAGGTATCGAGTATCACAAATCATCTTCATCATCATTTGTTGCTCATCCCGATAATTCCTTTGCTGTGTCCCATTCTTCTATGGAACCATGGGTTCTTGACTACGTGCCTCCGATCACATCTCGTGGTAATTCTCTCTTGCTTTCTCCATATTACTTATTCCAACTCTTTTACCTTCTATTACTATAGCTAATGGCTCTAACTTGATTGCTACCGCAATAGGTAATGCACAACCCTTACCTCTTGTTCCTTTAAACTCTGTTCTATATGCTCCTAAATGTCCATTTAATCTTGTTTCTATTAGTCGTTTGACGTGCACCTTAAATTGCACAATCACATTTTCTCATAATTCTGTTTCTATTCGGGATCGCAAGACGATGACGAGGTGATTGGCGCGAGGACATGAGTCACGAGTGGTCTCAGGATATCTTTCATCACCATCGGGTTGCATGCATCTTTGTTACATTTCATCTCCGTGAGCTTCTCCATAATCGTTTGGGACATCCAAGTCTTTCTAAGCTTCAAAATGGTTCCTAGTCTTCCTCTTTATTGAGTCTTAATTGTGAGTCGTGTCGCCAGGTAAACACTCTAAAGTGTCTTTTCCTAAGCGTGTCAATAATCGTAAAGCGTCCCTTTTGCTTTAGTTCACTGCGATATTTGGGGTCCTAGTCGTGTTGTCTCTTTATCTCGGATTTCAAGATTTTTGTAACCTTCATTGATGACTATTCTCGTTGTACTTGGTTATATTTAATGAAAAGTCGATCACAAGTTTTACTTATTTTTGAGAACTTTTGTCTTTGAAATTAAAAATCAATTTCATACAAATATTCAAGTACTTAAGTGATAATGCACTGAAGTACTTTTCCATGGCCTTCACTCAATTCATGTCTTCTCAAGGGAATTATACATCGTCCTCATGTGCTTATATACCTCAACGTAATGGGGTTATTTGAACGCAAGAATAGACATCGATTGAGACAACTCGCACCCTTTTACTCCATCATAATGTTCCCATCCGCTTTTGGGGGGGATCATCATGTCGTCTTGTCGTTACCTTATTAATCGTATGTCATCTTCTGTTTTACAACACAAGTCTCCTTATTCCATACTTTTTCCTAACCAAACACCATACCCCCTTAGTCCACGCACTTTTGGGTGTGTTTGCTTTGTTCATAATATGACACCTGGAAAGGATAAGTTGTCAGCCAAGTCAATCAAATGTATATTTCTTGGGTATTCTCGTGTTCAGAAGGGTTACAAATGCTACTCTCTAGATACTAACAAGTATTACCTTTCTGCTGATGTCACCTTCTTTGAGTCTTCCCCTTTTTATCTTTCATCCTCCTCCACTACATCTAAATCCATGACTGAGGTTCTACCACTTCCATAAATCCCTCCTTTATTGCCACTTGACTCCAACAACCTTGGAGAACCTATTGCGCCTGATCCTCCTACAGCAGAGGTCCAACATACCCGACCCTCATATGTTTATCATCGCAGATATCGCACTACTGGTGATGATTCTCCAACAGTCCCTACTGACTCATCTCCTACTCCAGCACCTTCTCCTATTGCTGATCAATCTCCTAGTGAAGATCTTCCTATTGCCATTAGACAAGGTATTCGTTCCACTTGTAATCCTTATCCTATTTATAACTTTCTTAGTTACCATCGCTTGTCCACTCCATATTGTGCTTTTGTATCCTCCTTGTCTGCTGTCTCTATTCCTAACTCTACCAGGGAAGCTCTTTCACATCCAGGATAGCGACAAGCAATGATGGATGAGATATGTCCGCACTTCATACTAATGGTACTTGGGAGTTGGTCCCTCTCCCTACAGGCAAAACTCCTGTAGCGTGTCATTGGATTTACACTGTTAAAGTTGGCCCTGATGGTCAAGTTGATCGCCTTAAGGCCCGCCTTGTTGCTAAAGGGTACACTCAAGTTTATGGCCAAGATTATACAGATACATTCTCTCCTGTTACCAAGATGTCCTCTGTTCGTTTATTTTTGGCTATGGCTGCCATCCGTTCATGGCCCTTATTTCAGCTTGATATTAAAAATGCCTTTCTTCATGGTGAGCTTGATGAGGAGATTTATATGGAGCAACCACCTGGTTTTGTTGCACAGGGGGAGTGTAATCTGGTTTGTAAACTTCACAGTTCTCTTTATGGTTTGAAGCAATCCCCTCGTGCTTGGTTTGGAAAGTTTAGCACTGTTATTTTGGAATTTGGAATGTTTCGTTGTGATTCTGATCATACAATCTTTTATAGGCATAATTCACAGGGAAAGTGCATCTATTTGGTAGTTTATGTTGATGATATTGTCATAACAGGAGATGATCAGGATGGCATTGAAAAGCTAAAGAAACACTTATTTCATCACTTTCAGACCAAAGACTTGGGCTTACTTAAATATTTTCTAGGTATTGAAGTGGCGTCACCCAATCTAATTGTGGTGGGGTTGCTTCTCAAAGGAAGTATATATTGGATATTCTTGAGGAGACTGGTATGTCAGACTGCAAACCTGTTGACTCTCCTATGGATCCTAATGTTAAACTTCTTCCTGGTCAAGGAGAGCCATTGACTGATCCAGGTAGATATCGAAGACTAGTTGGTAAGCTGAATTATCTCACTATCACTCGTCGTGATATTTCATTTGTTTGCTTCAAGCAGTAAGCCAATTTCTTCTGGATCTCCCCTGTGATAGTCATTGGGATGCAGCTATCCGTATTTTGAGATATGTAAAAAGAACTCCTGGTCAAAGTCTATTATATGAAAATAAAGGTCATTCCCAGGTGATTGGTTACTCAGATGCTGATTGGGCTGGATCTCCTGTTGATAGACGTTCTACCTCAGGATATTGTGTTCTTGTAGGAGGTAACCTTGTCTCCTGGAAAAGTAAGAAGCAAGATCTAGTGCTGAGGCTGAGTATCATGCCATGGCCTTGGTTACATGTGAGCTTATCTGGATCCAACAACTAATTCATGAGTTGAAATTTGCAGAAGTCTCTCAGATGAAGTTGTTTTGTGATAATCAAGCTGCTCTTCATATTGCTTCCAACCCTAAGGTTTTCATGAGAGGACTAAACATATTGAAGTGGATTGTCATTTCATTAGAGAAAAAGTTCTGTCTGGTTGTATTGCCACTGATTATGTTCGTTCTAATGATCAATTAGCTGATATTCTCACTAAGTCCCTTAGAGGGCCTCGAATTGAGTTTATTTGTAACAAGCTTGGTGCATATAATTTATATGCTCCAGTTTGAGGGGGAGTGTTAGAATACTAGGCCCAATTAGCATTAAGGCCCATTAGTTCTTAATTCTTGTATATATACATATACCTTGTAATATTAAAGAGAGAATATATACAATTCATTTTTACTCTCCATATTTTACAATATCCTTCAAAGTTTTTAACCAAACAACCTCATATTGTAACAACATGCGAAGTTCTTTTGAGAGAATTTTGAGGGATATAAAATGAGACGAAGGCTCTCCGTTACAATCTTTTATGAGAATATATCTACCACCGCTACGACAGAATTCAATTTTTCACAATTACACAAAACACATTGAACTCGGATTTCACATTATTAAAGAGAATGTTGAAGAAGAGATTGGCCTCGGGTTTTGTAAGACTAAAGACCAAATGGCATATAGTTTTACAAGACCTTTTTCACAAGACAAGTTCTTCATTAGACTAAGTTTTCTAATCTACCTTCCTCTTAGAGTCCTATAGCTTATATTCTAAATACATATACTTTATTTCCATATTTCACAAGTTAAGTTCTCATCTTTGATAGTTTAAAATTATGACTACTGAAGTACTCAAATGAAACCTTTTTTTTCCCCATCATTTCCCAACATCTTTGGGAAATTGTAGATGATGGCCATGAAGAACAACAACAACCGCAACCAATGATTTTGTAAGGGAATCAATTGAAGTAATACAAATAGTAAAGAAATATGCAAGAGCTTTGATACCCATTGCGGGAAAATTTTATAATCTTGTTTGTTTTAAATTATTGTCAACGCAAACGGGCGTTGAGAGCAAGTAATATAACACAATATTTTGGTAAATGTATCTCGGCGTTAGTGCCTAAAGGCGAAGCAAACTGGCCTTTATTCTATGAGAGGAAGGAACATGTCTTTAATCTTTAGTCATACAAGGGACTCATGCATTTACTTATATAGAGCTCCTAGAGAACTCTAAAATCATAACATACATAGTCATAAATATTTTAAATATACAGTGGCTTATTTCATGGATTTAGTATCTAGATTAATGGTCAGTGTTTTATAGATCCAGTACCTAGATTTTTAGGTGTAGTACCTTGTTTTATGGAAATACATTCATAAACTAGAAGTTTCATGATTAATTTCTGACTGCATTTTCTTTGTAACTTTCTATACGGAGGATATCTTATATTCTCCTTTTCTTTTTCTTTGTACTGGTTTGCTCTTCCATTTTTTTTAATAAAATTTCTGCTTTTACACCCCCTTCCCCCCCCCCCCCCTCTCTCCCAAAAAAGAAAAAAAACATTTGCGCTTACTATGCCTAGAAAGCAGGCTGAAAATAAGTCGTTCATTTTTCAGTTCCTGAGAATCCTTTTGGTATGTAACTTGTGCATGGCACGGTGTTTAATAATCAGTCAAGTAAAATCAACCCTAGGTTCAATTTTTCCTTTGGACAAAGCTAATATTTAGCTGCTGCTCTTGCTTTGCTCCTTTAGTGGCCTAAATATCATATTTTCATATTCTTGTATGTCAACTGATTTTTTAAACGTTTTGGACTGAAACAAGATGGGAGAAGGACAGTGCAACTCCATGCTTCCTTTTGTCTCTTGCTCCATGTACCCTTGTTGACTTGTTGGGTATCACTATCATAGTTGTAACTATTTATGACTAGATGAGAAGTGACTCAACTAATAGGATTGAAATGCATTGACTCAAAGATTTTGTATTTCATTCTTATTTACTATTATAAAGCCTTGAAATGGAGAGACTCTTACGTACTTTGAGAGCAATACACTAATCCACTAAAATCGTAACAAATGACACAACATAATAATATATATCATTAGATTAAATATAAAATATTATATAATAAAATTTAAGTTACATTTGGACTATTAAGAGTATTACTCTACTCAAGAGTTTCTCTTTGAAATGGGACAACCTCCCCTCCCTTAAATTTCAATTTGTATACCAAAAAAAAAAAACTACTTATGACCATACAGTTCTAAAAATCAAAGCATAAAGCATCTGTGCAATGTATAGCATTCTAGACATAAAATCTAGCTCCGGCGTTTTTTTAATGACTAAAACTTTCTCTCTGGCATTCTGGTCTGTGAAAACTGTTGATTTAACATTTAGTTTATATAATATGATTATGTAAATGGTTTTATAATTTCATATATTACTTGTCTCGGTTGAATTCTACTACAAAAGTTTTGGGACTTGAAATTTGCTTTTAATAGTCTTGTTCTTCTTAATTCGATGGTTGAATCACCTTCAAAACAAAATTGACCTCTTCACTTATTTTATCTAGCACAAGTGTACAAAACAAGTATTATAAATCCTTTTAAGAATTCTTATAATCATGATTTGATTTAAAAAATATTCTAAAACAATTTCCAGATAATTCTTATATGTTTTATAGACATTCTGATATTCTTTCTTTCTCATTAAAATTTTATCTATTGCCTATAAATTTGCCACTAGACAAGTTTGCTAATCATATCCATAAGCAAAATTTGCTGGGAAACTCAGATGATAACAGAAAGTGTTTATTGAATTGAGACACAAATAATTTCTAGCAAGTAGCAACTAATGTTTCAACTTTCAAAGTACTTGTACATCATGTACATACCAAGACATATCACTAGATTAAATGCGGTATCCCAGATCTGTGAAGTCCACCTCACTGGTGTCCTGTACACTTCATAGTATTATTTTTGAACATTGCATAGCCTTCTCATCAAAGATTGGAAGCCAATCACAAAGCACCATCTTCTCCACTGAAGACTTAGAATGAATGCATCTGCACTTCCATGTTTCCTGTACCGGTGTTGGTCTGGGACACTTCAAATTTCAAAATCATTCAAATTTCAAAATCATAAATTGATACCTGCACACATATTGCCCATATAAGAACAAAATGGAGTCACTCCTCTACAACTTCCTATAAGCCTCATAACAAGCTATAATCTTATGGACAATCTAAACAAACTGAATTAGAGCCTGCAGAAGCTCAAAATTCTAGGTAGAAAACATATAACTTCAAAAAGAGATTTTTCCTAGACAAATTTAGAAAAAACATGAACAGAGCAACAAACTCCTCGTCAAAAAAAGAGATGAAATATTATTTGCTGCAAAACAAAAAGCCACATTAAATCTATGTAAATATTTATAACCTTTAAGCACAAAAGTAGAACTCAATCAATGGTGAAACTGAACAATTGATTGCACTTAACCAATTCCAAAAGATTCATTGAATGAACACTGACAGTGAAGAATATCATATCTACTGTCTTGTTTCAGCAAAAGATCCAACTGTATTATTTTATAGATGATTTCTTTGATAGGAAAACAAATTTTATTAGAGAAGAAAAATTACAAAGAAGAAGTGGAGGATAAGATCCTCTGAACAGATAAAATAATAAACAAATAAAGGTTATTGCAGAATAGCTCTCCAATCCCTCAGCATATTGGTCAGGGAAATTCCCTAAAAGAAACAGTGGGAAGAACACCAAAGAGAGATCATAAAATAATCCTAATCCATAAAATATTTCAAGGCAACAAATCTATTTCATAGATGATTAAAATATTAAATGGAAATTTAGCAGCTCTATTGCATGTTTTGTTCAATTAGATGTTGAAGTTTTCAAAATGAAGTATAATAAAACAAATATTTTGTCTTCTGCCAGACGATTCAAATTGAGTGTTCTGTCCAACCTTTCAAGGTCATTGTGAAAGACAAAACTTTAGGTTTGTTTGATAGAAGAAAGGCATACTTTAGCATCAAGGAAATGCACTAAGGAACCTGTAAAATCCGAACCTTCGTTTTGAGAGATTTAAAGCTGAAACCTAGTATCCTTTCTGAATCTCTAGGGTCAACCAAACAAAGTTCTAGATGAAATGAAAAGGCATAAAAAGGAATCTTCATAGGATAATGACATTTGTAATGTTGAAGCAAAGATAAGTCTATTATCGTCGCATATCATCTTTTAGCAATATTTTCAAGGTTATGATGGTCGCCACAATCCAATGGAATTAGCTCCCAGATTCTTTTATTAAAGAATGTAACACATTGCTGGGATATACAGTTTTTTCATAAATTTCTAATACGCAATTATGCTGCTTCTATAATTTTTTGTAGTACATTGTCTACTTGGGAAGTTTTATTGCATCTGATTTTCAGGGGTTGTTGGCATTATCAACACATTTTCAACATCTATGTACCTGAACACAGGGCACAAGTTAAACCACATTCTTTTAATTCTCTTTAGCTCATGGGTTTATTCAGCTATGATGTTTTACCAAAATCATTCAATCCAGCAAGTTACAGTATCAAACACACACACACACACACACACAAATTGGGTTCATTCAGCAATAATATTTTAGCAAAACCATCCAAACTCAATCAAGTAAATGACAAAAATATTGCCACCCACACAGTACACAAATAAGTTATTAGTGCAAATAAAAATTATTATAAAAAAAAGGACATAAAAAGTTCAGATGCAAAAAAACTCACCTCAAGCTACAAGCTTGCATAGAAATCAAAACACTTGCAGCACAGGTCTCTTCCCAAGCCTTTTGATCTCTCTATCCATTTTCCCAGTAAGCATAAACCCAAACATCTTGAAATCACATAAGAGAGACCAAAAGGGGTGTCCAAAAGTGGGCGGAAAATTCCCTTCGACGAACAAATGACTGTACAAGGCACAGCCATAGGCAGAGAAAGGCACAAAGAACAAGAACCACCAGCTGAAGAAAAGGGAGCAGAGCAAGAAGAGAATGCTGAACAGTGTTCCCACGAAGTGCCATCGCCTTGTGGATGGCTTCGAATGTTGGTTCATGTAAAAAGCCCAGAAATCTTCCAAGCTCCTGAAATTCATGACTTTCCAGAAACCCAATATGAAAATTGTGAGGTGGGTGTGAATTTGAAGGGATTTAGATCAAAAAAGGTTTCTGGGTACTGTTGAAATCAAGGATTGGGAATCAAAGTTGGAATCTTGATGTGGGATGTTGTCGTATTGATGAGAACTGAGAAGTGAGACTTGAAGGTCAAGCGTTCTGATCTTTTTTGTCTGAACAAGGTTTTGTTTTGTTTGCCCATTGGTTTGTTTGTTTGGCTTGTTTTGTATCGTTTAGAAAATGAGTTGTTATGTTATCTCAGGTTAGGGTAATTGGAATGTAACTCTTATTTTTAAAATAAATCTTTTGTAAATTTATTAAATGAGTTTAATTTTGATCTATTATCAGTATAAAGTTGTTTTATATTGTTATCTAATCATGTATTGTTAAATCATTAAAAGAGTGACTATTATAACAACTTACTCAAAAGTCAAACACTTTTAATGATGTGTTAGTATATGATTAGATGACAGCGTAAATTTTTTTTATATTAATAGTGAATTAAAATTAAATATTTATTAAATATAAATAATAATTAATAAATATTAAATAATTTACCTTAAGTATTGATACTTTAAAAAAAAATACAGGTATTATAGTAATATTAATTTTATTTTTCTAGATTTGTGAAAAGATATAATTGTTTTTTGGTTGATTAAGTTTTTTGCTTTTCGTCTTTTAATTTCGTCTCAAGCTTTTATATATATATATATATATAGGTAATGCTAAATCCTTGTAAATACTTTATTTAAGATTTTCCTAATTATTTTAAAAAGAAAATATTAAATGAAAATTAAAAGTATTAATATTTTTGGCATTAAAAATTGAGTTTAATTTTGATCTACCGTTAGTGTAAAGTTTTTTTATACTGTCATCTAATTATGTGTTGCCAAATCATTAAAAGAATTTGACTATCACAACAACCACCTAAAAAGTCTAACTCTTTTAATGATGTGTCAACACATGATTGAATGACAGTGTAAAGAAACTTTATATTGATAGTAGATTGAAATTAAATTCTTAAAAATTTATTTAATAATTTTTTCATTTGATAATTAAGATTTATAGGCTAATTCTTTAAGAAGATTTAAAAAAATTCAATTGTTAGAATTTTGTCATATGTTTTTCAAAATTAGAGTAGTTTTTTTTTCTTTATTTGTGATTATGTCAATTATTAACGAAAAATGCTAAGGTGGTGATTATGTGACAAATCTAATGTTATTAAACATAGTTTGGACTGCTCATTGAACAAGTTTCTTGAGCGATCAAAGTCGGTCCTGCCTAATAAATAAGTCCCCTGAACAATTAAAATCAATCATTAATACGGATCGTGTTATCACATAATATGAACATGATCGAACAAACCGTATGCTTTGGTCGACTTGGCCCAATTATTAACTCAATTGAGAATCAATGTAATGTAAGAATAAATTTTAAAAAGCAAAACAAAATACATAAAAAAAAATAAAGTTAAAAAGTGATCGTTTTATCTTAGTGCAAAAATTATCCATATTTACTATCATTCATTTATCAACTTTTTACTAGTTCAACTGCACATGAAGAAATTCAAAATTCAAAATTCAACCTTTAATTAACAATAAACATCAAATTCAAAATTTAAGAACACATAAGTCTCCTTTTTCAAACTCAAACATCTAGGATGCTTAACAAGTAGGGTCAATTTGCAAAAACTTGCATAATCTAATCCAACCAAACTCATAAATAGTGAGTTGGTTAAGTTTGTTGAGTTGGTTAAGTTTGTTGGTTGAGTCGTGCCCAAGACCACCAACTCACATAAGATGAATTTATTCGCGTGTCGGACTTTCCTTACCCATATAGAATCAATCTAACCTAATTCTTTATTATTATTTTTTATGAAACAATGTCATTTTGAGATTTATTCTACTTAAATTGTATAAAAAGAAGAGATATAATGAAATGATGTTGTTTCACTTATCACAAAAATATAGAAAAGGATTAAGTAAAATGATTGTTTCACTTATAAAAAAAATTGACAGATATAATAAAACACGAAATAAACCCAACTCAACTTGCAAGTCTAACCCAAGTTGAGTATATTCTTGGAGTTTTTTTTTTTCTCTAAACTTCATTTGACCCAAATCACTAACTAATTTATGAGTGAGTTAAGTCTAAAAATACCTAAAATCAAACTCAATTAAACCTAACCCATAAACACCCTACAAACATCTACTACACATATAGAGGAGGAAAACAACCCAAAATTTGGGAGACAAAGTTTTTATTATTGTGCTTATGGGATTAGTTCAAGCGTCAATTTTTCCGTTGTCACAACCTTTATTACCTTTATTTAGAATAAGCAAAATGGGTAAACTAATAAGAGCAAAATTATCAATTTAAGTAATTTAAAATAAACTAAAATCAAATATATATATATATATAATTAATACAACTTAACTTAAAAGATATTTTAAAATAAAATCAATTCCTATTTTACTACTTTTCAAATAATTTTTTTTATTCATAAATCAAATTAATTATCAAAATTTGTGTTCAAAACCTACTCTAAGTCTATCACGTTGGTGTATGTGTGCGCGCGTGCGCTTTTTAAATAAACGGTTGTAGGCATTATAGAAGCTCCAGTACTATATGTCGCTAATCACACAACATTCCGGATACTCGTCTCCTATCGTGCACCCTAAGTTTTTTGGTTCTTATTATGTTGCCACCCATATTTTGGGTTCCAATTGGTCGCTGCTCTTGAAATTTTTCCTTTGCATATGATAAAGGTTTGGGATGGAATGATAGAGTTAGTGGAATTAGGAGCCAAGCTAGCTCGGAAAGTGAAGCATGAACTTGGTCAAGGCAACAAACATACAATCAAAGGAGTTCAGTCAATTTTGCATCAGTTTGAGAGGGAAATCGAACCCAACTTGACTGCTATATGAAGCTTACTTGTCCTTGTCTATATCTTGGAATTAAGAGTCAAACTGATTCTAACAGAGACCAAATTCCTAGAAGATAAAATTAGTAAAGAAAAAAAGAAGATAAAATTAGTGTTTAGTGTTTTGGTCCGGATTAGCAAGATGTTCCATTATTGAGTGACTTGGTACGGTCGTCTTCTTGAGCTACTGTTGAAAGTGATATTCAAAATTCTGTACTTTCAATTTTGTAATGCCACCGACCAATCTCAAGCCATGTGCAGGAAAAGATAATAAGCTGCATAAATCCAGAAGGCTTATGGTGCCCAATTTCTCTTGAGGAAGACTATGAATGACATTCTGATAGGAGTTGCTATAGTAGTATGGTTTCTTTAGAGGTATTAATCCTCAATAACTTATTAATTGCTCATAATAAATGTTTGAAGTCAAATCACTAAAAAAAATGTATAAAGTTTCACTAAGTCTAATTATCAATTAATAAATATTTAAAAATTAAAGAAGATATTAATACCTGAGAGTTGTTATAGTACTCTGATCGGTTTGGTACCTAAAGTGAATTGTCAATCATTTATTGACAGTTGGTTTCACAATAAATGTTTAAAAGTCTATTAAATATAAATAATAATTAATAAATGTTTGATAACTCACCTTGGATACCGGTACTCTGAAAAAAAAAATGAGTATCAGAGTAATTCCCTTATTACCTAAAAAAACCTTGGGTGCCTAAGTGATTCTCTCTCCCTGCAGAGATTAAGGGTCCGTTTGTATTAACTTTTTTAAAAGTAGAAGTGTTTTTTTAAAGTAATAAAAGTACTTTTTTAGAAGTTAAAGAGTTTAAGTTTTTTTAAAAAATACTTCATGTATAACAAAAAAGCACATGAAGTGTTTTTTTTAAAAGCTTGAACTCTTTAGCTTATAAAAAAAGTACTTTTATTACTTGAAAAAAACACTTCTACTCAAAAAAAAGCTAATACGAATGGGCCCGAGTAGGGAGCACCAGGGTGTTGTGTGATTGGCCATAGAGAATAGAAGCCTTCATAATTCCTACAACCGCACTTTTATCTGACAGTTAATATGTAGCCATGTGAGATTGTGCACCCTAGCTGTGTGAATGCATCGCAGACTTGGCCATACACACATAATAGCAAATTATTAGCTAGCACAATATAAATTATTAATTCATATAAGAGATCGAGATGCAAAAACTAATGTGAAAGTGAAGGTAGCACATAACACACCTCTTATACAAAAGGTGGTTTAATGAAAGAGAAACATTACTTTAACATTTGGCACGAAAGATGTGCAAAATCTGAATCACACAGCAATGAGTAAGATGGTTTAATACAAATCTATATGGATTCAGAGATATTTTACAGATATAAAAGATATTTTAAAACTCTAATTGTGCAAATAACACTAATATTAACATTAATTTATACAATAAAACTCATATCAACCATGCACATATAATGTTAGAAGTGAATTTCAGAAATAGGTTAGAGGTGTGAACATCCAACAAACTATCATAACCTCACAGTAGCTAATTTCTAGTCACACCTTATGTTGATCCCTGTATATATACTTTAATTTACTTGTACACTTTTTTGAATCTCACACTAATCTAAGCATAATGACAAACAAAATTACTAAGGAAAATTTATAGAAAAGAATTTTTTTTGACAAAAATATTAATAGTTATTGTTGAAAGTATATGATAGAAAAGAGAAGAGACTCTAAATAATTGATATATATGAGATGGATATGATGTGTTGATATACAAACCCTAACACTTATTTATACTAATTGTGTTAAGTTAAATTTTATTGTAATAGAACTGGTACAAGCCAGTCCAAATAAGGCTTTTTAAGTTTTAACATAACAAGACTAATACATGAATAACCCTAACAATGTAACATTTATTTATTCCTTCATAGAAATTTTTTAACCCATGAGTACTTCTTTTCGTATTATCCCAATGAGTTTATTTATCACTCACCATTTGAGTGACCGATGTTTAAAAATGTTCTTGCCATTTCTGAAAGTGCAAGATAGGAGGAACCATCCTCAGACCAAGCTCTTTCTTCTTTGTGCATGAGTTCCTTAACCCTATAATATACCTCATTGCATATATCCTTCTTTGTCCTCCTTATTCATTATCTTCCCTATTGCTTTTGCCATCTCCTCCCTCCAAACAAAGTTAGCAGACAGTGGCACCTCTACTCGAATAGAGATGCCAACCTCCTCCCCTAGCATTGCAGGCTTGCAGCATTCATCCTTTGCTCTGCATTCTGCAAAGTGTGGCCATCCAACCATTGGCACCCCGCATGAAAAACTATCTAACACTGAGTTCCATCCACAGTGAGACAAACCCTCCAACACATGGGTGCTTCAAAATATCCAATTTTGGTGCCCAGTCTATGACCAGAATCCCCATGGTTCGTATTCCGTAGAGTTCAAGAATTTGATGGTTGAAATTTAGAGACACGATCAGTTTGAGCTTCCTCCTCAGCTGCTGTGAGATAATGGTCTACGCCAGCTTTTGTGGCAGGTGGGCGTATAGTCCAAACAATTTTTTTCTCACTTAGCTCCAAATTTATTAGCATATTGACAAAACAAGTCAATGAAGTTTCTGTCGTAACATCGCTTGAAGACTTGTTTGAATCTTTTTTAAACTCTCTCTGAAATCAAAACGTACAGCGCCAGTGAGGAGCTTGAAATGAAACTAGCACCTCCTCTTGTTCTTTGACCACAAAGTTTATTTCCAGAGAAAGTGTTCTACAAGCTATGGAACATGTAAATATCTGGTATTTGTTGGGGAATACATTTTACCTTTGGGACTGGCAAAGTGGTGAGCTGGTGACAATTAAAGCTTCAAGCAGTTCCATCTTGTTCTACTGTCTCAACTCGAGTGTTCGTTTCTCCTCAGATACAAAATTTACTGTTACTGCTGGGAAAAAGCACTTGATATTCAGGGCACTTGGATCATCTAGAAGGATTCAACTAAATGGAGGGCGGACTTTTATTAAGCAATGCTGAGTCCACATAATGACATTGTTCATCGAGGCTTTTCATAAGTATAAATGTACCAGCATCATCCGATCCGTAGTACTGACAACACCTGTCTACTTGATATATTTTCTTTAGAATTTTCTTCATGCACTCTGACTCTTTAATTGATGCTTTATGTGTTTTGATACTACACAATGGTATTTGAAAGGCCTGTTATTTACTAGGAAAAGTAACACCATGAATGACTTTGCTCAAATATTTGCTGCTTCAAATGCCAACAGTAGGACCTCAAGAATTCAGCACAAAGTTAAGCAGATTCAATATGTGAATTAACCAGATGCGCCCCATCAAATAAAATTCAGTTAACAATGGCAGTGAATCCAGTGATCAAAAGGATGGTTGTCTTAGAAGGAGTGAACTGGGAGAAACCTTAACTGCAAGTAAGGCAGCTTTAGGTAGCTTGGATGCAGCAGCTGAGAGTGCAGTGCAGTTATTTTCAAAATTAGAAATTAAGGGCTCTGGTGAAGAGGTTTCGGGAGGATCTGGAGCCTACATTTTCGAAATGAAGCAGCTGAGCTACTTCCACCAATTGTTGAGCAAGTTAATGCAGTTGCTAGATTGGTGCAATGGGGGAAGAATGATTTGTATGCAAATATACTAGGTGTTTCAGAATTTGATCAATTTCTTGGAAGATTTGCTTATCAGACAAAATTGTTGAAATACCGAAGGAATATACCAGCATTGGTTAATTATATTTCATTTATTTTGCCCCTCCTCATGAATAAAATGTTCCTTCCCTTAACATGTCTACATTCTACTTCAATTTGATATGAGAACTACCGAAGTGGAAACAATCATGATGAATTGCCTTGCTCCCTTTTCAAATTAAATGAATTCTATGTGTCCCACTGTATTGGGGCAAGTTAGGTCGTCAGATTATATCCAACATTTACTTGAAGGTGTCACCTTCTTCAATATAATGATTGAGATAGCAAAGTCCAACAATTAGTCAGATTTTTGAGATGTTAACGTACCTATATATCTTCTGATGCAACATTTTTACTCAAAAATGTGCAGGGGATCAATGACGGAGGTAGCCCGAGTCTTCCCTTTGTCAAGGTTCAGCATTGACATGTTCCCCCTCCCCCAACACAAAAGAAAAAGGCGTGCACACTTTGAATGCAGTTGATGAAGTTTTATTGTAGTCTTGCAATAGCAATTAGTGGATTTGCCATTCGTTCCCATTCCCAACAATTCATTGAGGCCTTCTCTTGCTTCAGTTTTTCAAAATTTCTTATTGCTCTTATTCATTCCAATTATCGGAAATCACAATTTTATCAAGACTTCCCTTGAAAAAAGAATGTATGTATCATGAATCGAGCTAAACTGCTAATGCCAGTATATTTTCCTGCCTTGTCTTAAGGGCTCTTTTTCTTGTTTGGGTCCTGCAAAATTTCAAAAGGTTCAGGGGACTCTTTAGCACCTCCTGGAGGATCAAATATCGAACTTGGGCCATTCTAGTTGTAGTAATTAACTAATTAATTAATTAACCAGAGACAGGCTCTGTTAGCTTGATTACAACCCAAGTCCAATAACAAGAAATAATTTGCAATACAACTATATACAAATGTTGCAATAAGAGTGAGGGATCAACATGCTCAGTTCTTTCTATCTTATTCTCCTTTTATTAGTATACATGCTCTATATTACAAATTGTTTCATTTGTAATTTGTTCATCCCGTGCCAGACGTTTATATGTTTCATATTTTATATTTTGTTGCAGATGTATAGTATATATTGTTTTCTACTTGCCAGCGTTTGTTTTATTTTATGATACTATGGATTTGTACAAAAACCATTCAAATTTTTTAGCCTTATATTCTAGAGAGGCCGGGGTGGAACTAAACAATATTTAGGTAAGGCTACACATTAAGAAATGACAGATTTACTTTTTATAAGGTGTTATCTAAAGAATTAGATGTACTATATAAGAGGATTTTTTTACCCTTTGACTGTAATTTTTTTTTTTTTTTTTGTAGTCCAATCCATCCACGTATGGATTACAACGACGGATAGCTCTTTTTTAAAAAAAATAATAAATCTCACCTGAAGATAAGTAGATCTGAGACCTCCACTTTAATTTCTTTTAGTTTGACTAATGAGGTGATATTGAGACAAAAAAAAATTGATAAAACAACATCTAGCATTACTTTACTTGATTCTGCATTCTATTATCACGTTATTGATCCGAAAAGTTGTTATAACTTACTAAGTTGACTGGCTCAGTCAATCTCCCTTTGTTAAACCATAGTTAGTTTTGCTCAATAGGCTTTTACGAGCAGCTCATTCTTGACTTGAATTGATGCCTGAATCGTTTTGGAATCTGGACAACAATCTCAATCAGCTCATCGATCCTAATAATTGTTGGGGTCAGCAAGGGGAGCCTGTATTGTTAGGGAGATCTCTTCAATGGACTTATTAAGGAACAATACTAGTGGACCTAACACCACGTCTCAACTTAAAACTTTAAAGTATTAAGTTCATGGGTCCTTCCACTTATATATTCCTCACTTAGTCAATTCCTTGTCGACGTGGAACTTCTTTTATCCACATTTCACTTGCACTTGAATTCCCAACAATCTCCCTCCTAAGTGTGAGTCCTTACATGGGTTCACTTCTCCTCACGTGGAAGCTTTTTTCGAGTATTGCACTGTCTAACCAAGCCTGTTTCCATCACCTTAACCGACCCACGTCTCCACCAACGTGTTATCACCCGTTTGTCATCTTGAATGAGCCACGTCTCCACCAACGTGTTACAGCCCGTCCGTCACCTTGACCGAGCCATGTATCTACCAACGTGTTACCACTCTTCACCTGGACTTTTTTTTGTGTAAATACTCGTCCTAGCTGATCCGAACCATCGGCTCTGATACCACTTGTTGGATCAAACGCTTACCGCTAGGTCAAAAGCTATAGCTGGTAGTCAGGACAACTTTTTCTACCTAAGCCCATTAACAAGTGCCACAATTCAATCTGACTCCGATCCTACTTGGGCCTTGCCAAGGCAGAATGCTGGCCCACAACTAACAATCCCCCTCCCAACACCTGCCTCCAATAGTCCGTGCCTTTTCAGGAGTCGAACTTGTGACCTTGGTAATGGGCTTAAGTAGAAAAAATTGCGCCCTGACTACCAGCTATAGCTTTTAACCTAGTGGTAAGCGCTTGATCCAACAAGTGGTACTAAAACTGATGGTTTGGATCAGCTAAGACGAGTATTGGAGAGACGGTGGTTATACTAAAAGAAAGTCTAAATGAAGAGTGGTAACACATTGGTAGATACGTGGCTCGGTCAAGGTGACGGACAAGCGGTAACACGTTGGAGACATGACTCTAATTAAAAGCGGGCTTGGTAAAATGTGTTATTGGTTAGACCATGAAATATTTGAAAAAGGTTTCTGTGTGATGAGGAGTGAACCTATTTAAGGACTCACACTTGAGGGGGAAATTGTTAGGAATTTAAGTGCGAGTGGGATATAGGTGAAAGAAGTTCTACATTAACAATGAATGGACTAAGTGATGAACATATAAGTGGAATGACCCATGAACTTAATATCTTAAAGTTTTTGGTTGAGACGTGGTGTCAGATCCACTAATATTGTTCCTCGGTAAGTCCATTGAAAAGATCTCCCTAACATTACAGGCTCCTTCGGCTAACCCCAACAATAATTTCTACAACCGAGAGGAGTGACTTTGCTTGTTGGACTTAGCTTCAAAAGGCATAGTCCACCTAATGCCTAGATAAATAACATGTATTATATATATATATATATATATATATATATATATGAATTTTGGTAGTTAAGTAAAAGTTTTTCCTTTTTTGTTCTGATAAAGCCACTTCAATAATTATGTAAAGTTATAAATACATAAGCTATATAAGTATATAAAATATTCTAAATTCCATACCAAATTGTTATTTCAATTACATGATATATGACACAAAGTTCATGAATAACTCAAGTCTCAAGATTACAAGCAGTTCAAGCTTAATTTTAGCAGGCCTCCCTAGCTCTTTTTTTATATGTTACAGGTTATATTCCTTCATGTGGGAACACTCTTTAATGTAAATCCTTTCAAGCACATCTTCATCAGTCTCCCCACTTTATCATTGAAAAGAAAAAGTGGCAGAAAGAAAAAGAAAAGACCATCTTTTCTCTTTCCTATCCTTTCATACAATTTGAATACAAAACTAAAATGTAGGTATACTCCCCATCTCAGCGCCTGATCCTTTGTTTTTCTTATCTTTCTCTCTCACTCTCTTGCCTTTTCAAGATCTGCAGTGAATAATGTTTCTCTTCTACACTTATAATAATAACTGCACCAATCTATACTGGAATATTTTGTAAATCCCTAGGAATGTATCCCTAGATATCTCCCTCCGGTATGCTTCTCTGCCCCCTTTGTCTTGCTTTAGTAACATGCCAAGCTTTAAATTCTCCATTGGGATTCCTTCACTCTATACTGTAGAATTATATATCATCTCTCAAGGCTATGATAGGTATGAACTCGTGGGTTCAAGGATTAGGACTTTTGTCTCATGAGAGGCCTACCTCGTGTGACCTAATTGGCCAAAAAATGCGCAATCGTGGCCATTTCAGACACTGCCTTAAGGACCATATATAGGGGTTAAGGAAATTGTATAGAACCTATTAATTAGAGAGGAGGATGAATCTCCAACTTCAATCAAATCAAACGGTTTAAAGACCGTTCACTTGAGACCATTGAGTTAGATGGATTCCATGGGGCGTGATTAGCGGCAAAAAAGTGGGTTTATTTTCTATTATGTTACACATGCATTGAAAACTTTTCCTGTTATACATGATTAAGAAAAGCATTATTGTGGTTTTCATATATATTATCAAGCAAATGTTGCCAAAATAATGCATCGGGAGCAAAATGGCAAAATGTGAACGAAGTTTTGCACAGACATATTGGGTCCAAGATGGAGGCTTTGTTTAAAGTGGTCTATAATTCTCATCTCTGCATTGGTTGTTTATTCACAAAGATAAAAGCCTCTGATTTATATGTGATGTATATGTTTGTGGGGTAAAGGACTCTCAATGAGATTGTCCTTTTGCATCAAATTTTCCTTTGTAATGATGAGGTTTCTTGCTTTTCCTTCCTTTTCCGTTCATTTTACACATTTAGGCATGGACTTGTACAGCGATTTCGTTTTTTTGTTTTGTTGTCCAAGAAAATATCCTCAAAATGAGAAAATAATTATTCCAATTAGAACCGTGTAACCAAGAAGAATAACTTTTTTTTATGCAAATGGTTTGTGTTATTATGGACAATAATTACCCAAACGTATACTTAGACAACATTATTGGATATAATGGCCTCGGCAAAGATTAGTGGAATCTATGGATTGGATGCGCACGTCTATATGTACACTATTCCATTGATTGGCAAGATAGCTGTTATCAATTCCAAAATAATCTATGATTTTTTAAGAAAGGAGAGCTAATTTACAGCCCTAGATATGTCACTATAATCATGGTTAAGGAAAATAGGCTTAATAACATTGAGTTTACAGAATGCCATATATAAATAAGCAATTTACAGTTAATCTTTACATTACTACTCCCTTATATGGGGCCAACTCATTTCACTCTTAAAACTTATGGTAAGTCAAGAGTTCTTCACGCATTATCAATCACGTGGTTATATATTGTAAGGTTCAAAAGTCTAACTGGCTCAAGATTATTATTAGATCAAATTATGTGACTTAAAATATTAATTTAAGTTGTCCAAGAAGTAAATTCTTAATGCTCATTATCTAATCCCTCTATCCATCCAATATGAGACTTGGGCTATCACAATTCCTAACCTACTCAAATGCTTAGCATTCTCGTCCAATCAACGGTCCATAGCATAAGATCTCCACCAGGTGACGTGAGATAACTCACACTTCTGAGTGATTGTTGCTCTCATACCATTTTGTAACGCCTTTAATTCAATTAATTAGCCTAATACGGCAGCTAAGACAACTGCTAAATGGAATCATATGGCCTAAAAGGCTAACCTAAGTTGTATGAGTAATAAGTGCTTGGTACTTGTATACTTACGTGAGTTACATCCAATGTTGAACTCGGGGGTATCGCATATATAGCTTTAGAAGAAAATCTCGTTTTAACCAAAAATGAGAGTTTAATTAAAGCAAGAAGAGAGTTACTTTTTGTTTTGTAACATATACACATGGAAAAATAACTATGACTCATATATGTCTACGAAGACATTCTTGTATAAACAATACTAAGGATTTATTTGGGTTAGATTATAATATAATTGATGTTAAAAATTTTTTATAAATTAAATTTATTTAGATATTATTTTTAAATTTTTAGTGAGTCTCATTTGTTAAAATAAATTTTATACTGTTAATACTTACTTGTAGGGTTTTTTTTTCTTTAAAAAATCGTATATTGAATCTCACCTCAAAATTAATTTTATTCGCCATAAACCTATCTTAAATTACTTCCTTGAAAATTGATAGTCCAACAAAATTTTACTTTTGCAAAATCCAAACTAAACGTGCATTTATACAGGCATAGCCATTGTGGTTTGAGCCAAAAATACGGGTCATATATAATCTGTTATATAGCTCAAATATAATCCTAATGGAAGTGCCTAAGATAGGCGGTTGAGAAACATGGCCAGAGTAGAGAAACTTAATTTACAAGAGTGATATATATATATATATATATATAGTTCTAAAAATACAATTAATTATATAACTAATCATAATTAAATAATTGATCATTAACTAATTTATCAATTAATCATATGTGGTAATATAGGCATTGGGCATAAATTTTAGACCATGTTAATTATATGATATATTTATTGTCTTTTTAGGAAAGACACCGTAAGAAATAATAAATCTGAAACAACGTTAGATTTTAATTAAACTTGTCCTCGAAAATCTTCACATTGATTTACATATGGCTGATTTTTAAAAGCCATTATTAGAAAAAGAAAAAAAAAGGTTAATTATTAAGCAAATAGTAGAAGTTAACATGAAATGGTAAACCAAACCTTGGCACTCAATCGGTTACTAGGGGTGTTCATAATCGAACCAAACCGATCAAAACCGAAAAAATCGAACCGAAAAACCGAAAATCGAACAAAACCGATTAATTTTGGTTTTGTTTTATGAAAACCGATTGGTTTGATTCGGTTTTCGGTTTTCATTTATGAAACCGAACCAAACCAAACCAAACCGAATTCATATAATTATTTATATATTTTTTATAATTTACATACTTATAAATAATTATATTTAAATTTTTGGTTGTTTCTATAAATATTTTAGGCCTATTTATTGTTTATAATTATGTAATGATGTTTTTATTAAGATTTTATACCAACTTTTTTTAATTGGTCCATAACAAGAACAAAATGATGATATGTATGAATTTTTTTCTAAAAAAAATGTTTAGTGAAAAACCGATTGGACCGAACCGAACCAAACCGATTGTAATTGGTTCGGTTCGATTCAGTTCTCCAATTTTAAAAAAATCGATTGGTTTGGTTCGGATGATTTTTTCCCCCAAAATCGAACCAATCCAAACCGCGAACACCCCTATCGATTACGTATAGCCTAGGTTTCTAACATCATTATACTTATGTATGATCAATGTTGTGGCATTAATTAAAGTACCATATTACCATGGTAATTTTGTCATTATTTTGGTATTATTAACGTTCTGACACTTTGTTAATTTCCATTTTCTAGAAAAACGTTAAATATTGAAAACAGTGAGAATTTCAGTTGTCCTTTTCAATTAGAAAATGACAAAATCTGAAAAAAATTAAGGGAATGCTAATTCGCAATGCATAAAAGCTGTGGGAAGGGGACACAACCATTAGTCTGCTACCGAATCTTCAGTTCCTCACTAAAGAACAGAAAACAAATTTAAAAAATTTGCCCCTCCAAATCACGAAGTGTTATCTTCCTATAATCTTTGTTTGCATGCTTGAATACTACTAATCAGACCCTTTCCATGTCACACAACAAAAACTGGCACACCCCATGTCCCTATAAACTGCAAACCTTCAATGGTACCCTCCAATATATGGCTCACAAATGCACATAAAATGATCATATTACTTTAACGTAAGATGCTGCTACCTCATGCTAGTATATCACATTTGTTTAACTGGCATCAGTATTTGGAGTTGGCAGTATACTGTTCAATAATATTATATTTTCTGCTATGCGTTTTATATTTTCACTCTCATCAATCATATATATTCTTCAACAGATATTGCTCGGAAGGTCCTGTGATATGAGAGATTATGTGTATAGTTGTATACCACAAATGAGTGAGAAATAAAAATAACAATGATTGATTTGAGGACAGATCATTAATTGTCAAAGTAGTCTCCTGCATATAAATTTTGGGAGACGCCACTTTGGTAGACTTCGAAGTTTGAATAGAGTTCAAATCGATCTGAAGAGACAATAAAACACAAATGTGCACCCCATTGAAAAAGTTTATATGTTGAAAACAATGGCTCTGTCTTCTATGTTTCTTAGTGGAAGATAGAGAAGTGGCTATAAAGAGATCAAAGAAAACTGAGTCACAGCATACTTTTGCCTCAAAATATATATTAATTATATATCTATCTCTCTCACCAAGCATATAATACAACACATGCATGTCGTATCCACTTTGGATATGGGAATTATCAGATTCCGGAAAACCAACCAAATTAATTAGCTAATTAGGCCTAGAAAGACAACTCAAAACCCAATCCTAGTGTCATAGTGAGGGAAAGACAATTCTTTGTGTGGAAAAGGAAAAGGTAAAGGAGAGAGGACAGGAGAACACTTTACGCCACATTCCACACGCACCAAGCAAGATATCATATACTCTCTAATCCGATCACCATACAATATGGAATCTATGGATACGTTAATTAGCTATACAATCTGTTCACTATACAATCTGACCACAATGTCAGAATACTCTTTCTGCCAACACAATTACTTAAAAAAAAAAACTGTTAGCTCTTTATTTTATTATTAATTTTTTTTTAAATCTATATTTTTTTAATGTAATTTAATGATCTTATATACATGAAAAATTATATACATTTAGATTTTTGTTTTGAATTAATTTTCAAAAGAATTAATGTTAAAAGGTTTAATTTTAAAATTGAGAGTTTGTTAGTTATTATAAAAAATTATTTTTTAAGTATAATTGTAGATATATTTTTAATAAAATCATATTTTGATTTGTTAAAATTATTTTATAATATTAATTGTGGGAATTTTTTGAAAAAACTACTAGATCTTGTCTCAAAATCCTTTTTTTTAATGAAGAATGAGTTCTCACATAATTTTACATAAATTGATTCTCACAATAAGAATTAAATATAAAAAATTTAACTAAATACTCTTAAAAGGGTAATTCTATAGAGAAGTAGAATTTTAAAGAGGTTAGGATGGTAGAATTATTTTTATTATAGTTTAATTGTTGAGTAAAAAATTAAGATGTTAATTTCAATATGTATATTATAGTGGAAAAACTTAACATTTTTAAAGTTTACCACTGTAGACTTCTTAAATTGTTGTTAACACCGTTTACACTTGCAGAATTTATACTAAACAAGGAGTTGCTACATGCACATATACAAGACTTTCTTTTCTGACCACAATCTGCACTTATAAGTCTCTCCGTGGCCACCGTCATATTCATTGGATAAATTAATTATGGGGCATTCGTGTGAGAGGTGAGGGGTTCACCACTTGCTTGGGGAGCTAGCATGATATTATTATATTAATTAATGAGAGCCCGTGATCTGCAACTGAAAGGAACGAACTACGGCCACTTTAAAGTTCACTAAAAAAAAATTTAGATGGAGGAAATTATATATATAAATAAATATAATTATTAATGTTAAAGCATAATCACATATCTTCTTATTTATGATATTTTTTAAATTAAATGTCTATTTTAGTCCTTCAAAAACATACTTGACATCATATTGATTCTCTATTTATAAATACATTAAATTGATCATCTAAAAATATTTAAGACATCAAATTGATCATTCAATATTATATTTTTGTCATTAAATAAATCTTTAAAATGACATTAAATTAACCTTTAAAAAATAAAATTAATGACATTAATTATCATTAAAATATTAATTTAATCTCGCCAGGGTAGCACGGGTAGCTTAATGGGCTTAGAGGCCTAAAGCTAAATATTAAAATGATACTTTTCTAATTAAAATTTATGAAAAACAATTATTAGAATTTTATTCTTCCTACTTTTTGAGATGTAAAATTCCTTATTAAACTTTTATAATCAAGTTCTTTTAATATTTTTTTTCTAATTGATAATATAGTCAATGTATTTAATTTTTCTTATGATATTGTTAATCTTAAATTAGATTTTATTAATTTTAGTTTTGAAAAACTTCCTTTTGCTAAAGTAACACTTACGGGAATTGATAATGTCTTTCTAAAAGCAATATGTCAATTTGAAAAAGAATTGAATTTTATTATATGATTAAGTCAATTATACTATTATCTTTCATTTGTATAATTTTTTTAAAAAAAATAGCTCTTGAAATAAATTCAAACCATCAATATCACAATAATGGTTATATTTTAAGGAATTAAGACAATAGTTTTTAAAAAAGTGAATATTATAAAAAAAATTAAGAAAGATAGTTGTTTTATGTGTAGGAAAAAATAGCTTTTGATGCTCAATAATACATATGATAGTTAGTTTATTGAAAATGGAAGCAATAGTTGAGAATTAATAGCATTGTTGCATTGGGAAGTGCGAAAAAATATAATTTATTGGGCACTTTAGGAAATATATCATTTTATTAATTATCTTAAATTTTGTATATTTTTAATTAAAAAAATGAGATAAATAGCTGTTAGTTAAGAATTAATAAATAAGTGAAAAGTGAAAAAATTAAAAATTTATTAAGTATTTAATTTTAGAAGTGAAAGAATATATAAATATTTTATGAAATATATTATCTTTTTTATAATTGTTAATGTATTTAATATATTATTATAAAATTATGAAATTTATGAAAAGTTAAGGCCTAAATCAAGGGCTTTAGAAGCTTGACCCTCTAGTTTGCCTGAATGTTGTTAATAAATAAATAATTAATGTAATATTGTATATATTTTTAAATGATTAAAATACATATTTATTCTTTTGTTTTTTACATCTGCCGCCTAAACATATGTCCATCTCTAACAAAAGAAAGATTGGAATCGATTCGATAAAATAAAACGAATTCATATTTTTCAAAATTAAACGCATAGGTTTAATCTCGTTGAGGTGTCCAATAGACAAACCACCTTACACTAAAAAGTAAGAATTTATAGTTAATAGGTAAGTTTCTAAAGTTATTATAAAATAACAAAAGCATAGCTACTTCATCTTTTTTTTTTTTAAAAGGAGCATAGCTACTTCATCTTAAAATCTAGAAATTTGTAGTTTTGTGTGATTTTTAAATTATTTTACTTATTATTTTAAAATAAAAATAACATATGTAATTGTCAATAATGTAATATATAATCTGATATTATTATATTATTTAAAATGAAAATTATTTTAAAAAGTTATGACACTATTTTTATTTATAAAAATTATAAACAAAAATAAAAAATTTATTTAAAAAATAATATTTGTAGAACTTATGTCACATTAATGATTAGTCAATCATTCATAATATTTTTGGTATTGAACTCAACATTTAATTATAAGAATTACATATGCATTTTTTTATTTTAAAAAACACATCATTCTGTAATAAATAATATATAAAAAGAATGGACATAAATAGGATAATTTGTTTATTTAATAACCTTCTTGACGACGAGCTCAAGGACCCTTTCTGTTTGTTTGAAGAGTAATTACGCATATCTTCTCTACTATTGATGCTTTGCGTGAGATTTGGATAATTTTAACAACTGTTAACTGTTTTCCAAAAGTGGAGAAAGTGAGTTAGGAAAGCTCGAAGGTAATTTAATATCTCCTATGACATCTGAAGAAACGTTGATTATATATATGAAAGTGTCATATACTTAAATTTAAATTTTATTAATTTTGGGTCAAGTTATAAATATTTCTTGTTAATCTTTTTATCTCACCCTAAATCGCTTTTATATCTTTTTATATTTAGAAAAGTGTAAATGACTTCTCTTAGATTGAGTTAGGAAGTTAAATATAAGTAGAAAATAATATTAATATTAATACTTACACATATTTATTTTCAAAAAATAAAAATTAGCTCTTGATATTTTTCTATCAACTAAAAAAATCAAGAGAAAATATTAAAAGTAAATAAAATATAAATTATTATATGAAGAATTTATACGAATTATATATGTGTAATTAATTCATAAAATCCTCCTATTAATTTCTTATTCATATTACTTCTATAGCAATATTATCTTTTCATTAAAAATGATTTTAACATAAATTTTTTTGCTTAGTATAAAGGATATATAATTTTATTTGTTAAAAAATTATAACAATCATCAAAATATATCATGCCCAATCATCAATATTGCAGGAAAATTTTCTGTAGCTTTCTGTTGATTTGCATTTAGTAGAACAAAGTTATTGCGGTCCTGTTTTATATTATTTTTTCATTTTAAGATTAAGTACAATATCAAAGAAAAAAACAAAAACATCTGCAATCACAGTGGCTGCTTAGGATACAGTAGAATTTAAAATGGCTATATATAGACAAGTGTGTATCTAAATCCAAATCTCAGAAATTATATAGAAATGTCCGATGAGGGCTAAATTAATGAATATTAGTACATCGCTCTGTGAATTTCAAAGAAAATTTTTAATTTTTTGTATTTAATGTTTGTATTTATTATATTTATCTTATTTTTATTTTATAATTTTTATAAATAAAATTTTAATATTATATTTTATGCATATTTATTTATTTATCAAATAAAATATTGTTTTAATAAACAAGAATTTTTTAAAGTAGTAGTAAAATATGAAAAAACAAATACTTATATATATATAACATCATTAAAAAATATTTCAAATTTAGAAAATTTCGGTTAAGCATATAATAATCTATAAAATTTGGCCGACATTTGATTTCTGTTTTTAGATAATAATAAAATATTCATATTATTTTTCATATTTGAAGTGAATAAAATATTTACAGTCGTCAAATAGACATTCCTTCAAGTATGTTATAGACAATGACAAAATTCTCTTTCTCCTGTTATTTTGTTGCGTGACAATAATTATATCCTCATAGAGTTTATATCAAATTAAAATTGAAAATATTATACCCTAAAAATATGATTTAAAAATCTATCCTTATATTTTTCATTTTCTTTATGTCTCTTCTTAGTTTTTCTTCTCTTTTCTTTTCTTATTTTTGCTCTAATTTTATGTATGCTTTCCTGTTTCAATGAATTAATTTGTAATTTTTACATTTGTTACATAAACTTTCCAACATTCTTATGTCATTGGGGTTTTACAGTATAACTAAGTTAAAATAGTATTATTACAATATGTTTTATAATTTAAAGAATAATCTGAATTTTTTTTTAATGACTGACTTCACTTCGTAATTGTTTAGTGTTTACTGTTAGGTAATTGTTTATAATTTAAAGTAAAATTCATATTAATTTTTTTTTAAAAAAAGACAAAGAAATTTGAAAACAACAGTGGACATTGTCATCTAATCTCCACCTTTACGGAAAATTCTGCGAGTAATACTTTTATTAATTTTGTAATTATTAAATTTGATTTAAATTTTGTTATATAATATTTATTTTTTAAATTTAATCTAACAACATGTCTTTAGAGAAATAACCATTTCTCCGCCCACCCCTTATTCTTTCTTTAGTATCTCTCCGAGCGAGTGTCTTTCTTTCTCTCCTATTAAAACCTCATTGAATTTGACGATCATGCTAAATTTTGCGAATTAGCGGCACTAGTCTCATTCCCTTTCTTTCTCTCTACACATCCTTTTCATATTCTTTCTCTTAATTCACCTAGAATACTTTCTTCTCATTTTAGCTCTATAAAATTCGTACTCACCGAACAGTAATTATCACTTTAGCAGTTAACACAAAAATTATTAAGTGTGTGTTTAATTTAACTTTTAAAATTTTAAAATTATGATTTGAACAAAAATATTAAAAAATAAACTTTTATCAAAATCACTATTTAAGAATTTTTAAAAACTAAACCATGCTATAAGAGCTTCAATTATTAGAAATGAAGTCAGAGGTAAAAAGAGAAAGTCGAGAGGAAGAGAGAGAAACGAAGAGAGCTGAATGGAACTATGAAATTTGCATTTAAAATTTTAGAACGTGCTTTAGACAACGAAAATGGAAAACAAGATAGTAAACATTTGGTTTTTTTTTGTTTTTATTTTTAATTAAATATATTTTTATTATAATTATAAAAATATTATTACTTTTAAAACTTGTTGCTTTAACAATTTTTTTTAGGTTGTGTTTAGAATCAATTAAAGTAAAAATAAATTGATTTGATTTAAAAATTAATTCTATATTTAAAACTCATTTCAAAAATTATATTTGAATTAATTTAAAAATTAATTTTTATGTTTGAAACTCATGAAAAAAAAGAATTGATTTTAATTTATTTATTATTTTAATTTTTTTACCCTTATATCACTGTAAATGATATTATTAGGTTACTTAAGTAAAATAGACAATCTAAATAATTAAATTTAAAATCAAATTAAATCCTATCATATTTAATAGAATTTTTAAATCTAAACCAATAAAATTCTTGGAATTTAAAAAATAAATTATTTTTTATTTTTTAACATTCCAAATATAAAATTTGATTATAATTTACAAATCAAATCAAATCTCACGTTTTTACATTGCAAACACACTCTTACAAGATAATATAAAACTTTTATAATTATAATAAAAACATATCTAATTGAAAATAAAAACATAAAATAAACTAAACACAGTCTAAGAAAATGATGTGAGAAAAAATATCAACCAAAGCAGGAGGAGACTAAATTTAGCCTAGAAAAATTGGGCCGGGGATGAATTGAAATCAAGAATTACCATGTGACACTAAAAGCAATCCCCTTATTATAAGATAATAGATAAGAATGGATAAGGACTCCTACTGAAGATCAAGACAAAGGTGAGCAATGCCCCAACAGAAAGGGCATTCTTCAAGTCGACTCTGAATAAAGTTTTTCAGTTTTTGTAGGCATGCTATGCACCGTCAAAAGCAAATCTGTTTTACGTAAACTTCCTTGCAATTTAGATAGCAAGACACACATTGGCTTAATGGCTAGAGCTTGGAGTAAAAACTCTTGCTTTAATAGGTAAACTATATATATGACATGGCAATGCATATGCAGAAGCAATTTTGCTTCATCAAGGTTTATTTTAATCCATTTTTCTAGCATAATTCACAGGAGACCGAGACAGATGAAGCAATACAGTCAATTTGTATTTTTCCGTATTTAAATACTCCTTTTTTAATTTAAAAAATGTTAGACAGCGATTATCTTATATTGAGTGTGAGTATAAACAATTTTAATTATTTTTAAAAATAAGAATATGACAGGATCGTTCAATTTTAAATGAAAAATGAATGCCACAATACTTTTATCTTCTATTATAGTTAATATGATTTTTATGTAAATGAAAAATGAATGCCCTGCAGTCACTATTTTTATTGGCTTATTTTGTATTAAAAATCAAAATATTAATTAGATTGATAAGTTTTGTATTTTATGGACTAGTCCACTAATTTAGAAATGAATTTTTATTCTATAAGTAAAAGATACACATAGGTAAAATGATAAATGAGTTTTATGTGTTTGTAGTGGAGGGTTCGAATCTCACTAAAAGTACCTTATGGCTAATGTCATGCTATCAGACGTTCAAGCTAAAATTAGTCTCACACTTTGTGGAAGATCAATAAAGAGAAAATTTAAAAAGAAGTTTGCAATAAATTTACATCAGTGAAAAAGGTAATTTTTTGGAGTAAACTTAGATGAGTGTACATCATATTACAACTCAAGGCAAAGGATTGAGAAGGTTTGATAGTCATAGTATAAAATCATTTTTCCTTTCTTTGTTGAAAAGATTAACACTGATTTAATCACAGATGAATTTTATGTTTGGGGATTAGGGAGAGCCTGCAAAGTCGAAAAGATCTCTTTTATAAACTTATCGAGAAAGTATACCAGTGAACTTGACACCACGTCTTAACTAAAAATCTTAAGGTATTAGGTTTAAGGGTTTTTCCACTTATATGTTCTTCACTTTATTCATTTCTTACTAATGTAGGACTTTTTTCCCACACTACACTCACATTTGAATTCTCAATAATCTTCTCATCAAATGTGAGTCCTTACACATATTCACTCTCCCTTGAGTGGAAGCATTTTTTCGAGTATTTCATAATTTAACCAAGAGCACATTCTACTAAGCCCGCTTCCAAGAGCAATGTCTCCACTAACATATGACTGTCCGTCTCCTTGATCGAGTCACGTCTCCACCATATTACCGCTAGTTCGTCACTTTGACCGAGCCACATCTCTTCACCCACATCATACTCACACTTGAATTCCCAACAATCTCCTCTTCAAAAGAGCACATTCTGTCAAGCTCGCTTCCAAGAGTAATGTCTCTACTAGGGCCATCAAAACGGGCCAAACTTATCGGGTCAGTCGGTTTACTCGCATAAATTATGCAAGTTGGACTTCAAAATTAGTGACTCGTAAAAACGCAAAGTAATTTTGGATCGACTTGTTTAACCTGCAAGTTAAATGGGCCAACCCACAGGGTTTGCAGCCATCTTGCATGATTTTATTTTTTAATAAATTTTAATTTATTTGTAAAAAAAAATAATTTAAAAATTAATTAAACAATATTTTCTCAAGTAAAAGTACAAAATGTATGTAATATATAGGTTAGCAGTGGCACAACCCACACACAAACACATTCTTTGTTTGAATTCTCCCTTAATCTTTTAAATGAGATTGAAGTATCCAATACCATGTCTATATAATGTAATATTTGATTTGAGATTATTAAAATTAAATTTTTTTATTTATTTCAAAATTTACAAGTAAAAAAAAGTTTGATGTAAGGTGGGTCGGGTTGGCTAATTTGCAACATGTTTAAATGCAAGCAATTTTGACCCTTCTTGTTTAACCAGCGGCCAGTTGCAGGAAGGCCTAAACGGGTCGGGTTAGCCTGTTTAACAACCCTAGTCTCCACCAACATATAACTGTTCGTCTGTCACCTTAATCGAGTCACGTCTCTACTGTGTTACTACTCATCCATCATTTTGACCGAGCCATATTTCTATTAACATGTTACTGCTTGTATGTCACCTTGACCTAGCTACGTCTCCACTAACAAGTTACCGCTCTTTATCTGAGTGTACATCTTCAATGCTCCACAACACGGGTTAGACCATACCCGTTTTCCACCAGGAGCTACACCTTACCACTCCACTTGAGCCTGAACCATCAACTCTAATACCACTTGTTGGAGGGTCAGGGAGAGCCCACAATGCTGGAGATATCTCGTAAATAAACTTACCAAGAAACTACACTGGTGTACTTGACACCACGTCTTAACCAAAAACTTTAAGGTAATAGGTTCATGAGTCTTTCTACTTATATGTTCTTCACTTTATTCATTTCTAACTAATATGGGACACTTCATCTACATCACACAAATACTTAAATTTCCAACATTTTATAATACAAAAGAGCATCATACTCAACTATGATAAGGCTACGAGACATTTAATTTTTTTATTTAAATATCTTAAATTTTATAATTTTAGCCCCCTCAAAAATTAATTCTTGAGTTTATCTCTCTCCTTAACACAAATTTGTACAGACATGCTCTTATGTATGGGATAACACCGTGGTACTACTATATTTTTTTCAAATGAAAAATGTCTTAGTGTGTATTTGGTTTATCTTTTAAAATCTCAAAATTATGGTTTGAGCAAAAATATCAAGAGACAAGTTTTTATTCAAACTATAATTTAAAAAATTCTAAAAGTTAAACAAAACATGCTAGTAGTCCTCACATTATAAAAGTTGGGCACTTAGAGCTTGTCAAACCCAACTTTTTTATTTTATTGTAAATATACGTTTTTTTTAGATGGGGTGAAATTAAATATGCCTATAATAGAGTTTTATCAACTTTAATTAACTGGTAATAAATTAAATAACGGGAAATTTTGGTCAATATTCGTTGGCATATCGTATTCTCACTTTCTTTAGGCAGCTTTTGTTTTTTAAAACAATTATTTAATAATGACTATTTAAATTAAAGTACGACGATAAGAATTAAAATTAAATAATTACTAATATTAAAACTTTTAAAATTATTATTAAGTTTATAAATTATTATGTGAGTAATTAACTATAGGAGGAGGAAGAGGACTAGCGAGAGCATGACTCGTAAGTAACTCTCAAGATTCCTTTTTTAAAAGTTTAACAATTTTTTTTAAAATTTATGTAATTATTTTTTACCCCTACAAAAACAGTAAAATTAATCTTTATCTGGACAAGATAAAAAATTTAGTTCCACTACTACTGTCACCATAAAAGTGGAATAATTATTTTTAAGAGATTATTTAGTCCGTCAGATAATAGCTGTTCTAACGAGTCTAATTACTATTATTTAATCTTTCTGATAAATTATGTTGACATTCTTTCAATAAAATTATATCAATATTTTTTATAGCATTAAATATTATGATAACCTCTTATATTTTAAATTTTTATGAGACAAGTATTCCTTTGTATCTTAAATAAACAATTTTTTCATAATATTATATTAATAATTTAACTTAGTCCTTCCATTAATTAATTAAAAGTTTTGATAACGCGTGCCTTAAGAGTATTTGTTAAAGATATTAACACAAAAAATATTAAATAAAGAGTTTAATTTTAATCCACTATTAGTGTAAAAAAACTTTATATTATCATCTAATAAAGATGTCATTAAAGGAGTTAGATTTTGTAAGTAATTGTTGTGATAGTCAAATTTCTTTATTAATTTTTCTACACATGATTGGATGATAGTGTAAAATTTCTTTACACTGACAATAAATTAAAATTAAATCCTTAAATAAAAAATATAAGCATTTAATATCATGAAAATTCAAAAATAATTTAATACTTTCTTTTTTAAATAATTAAAAATATTTATTAAAAATATTAAATGCTTCCTAACCAAATGTAACAAAACCTTTATTAAATAGGGTTACAACCCCCAAACAAAAATGTTAGCATAGTCATATGGTGTGTCCACATGTCCAATAGCCGTTTAACACTAGTTCTACTTACTATCATATTAAGAGAAATGATAGTTACACATATTTTTCGTTCTCTCACATACGCTAAAGTGAAGACTAGTTTAGGTGACATTAACTGATTCAGCAATTGAATAATTAATTAATAAATGCTTAATCAACAAATGTAAAGTATCATGAGGCTCTTATTCTATTCTGATCAATTTCCTAAAATTTCACGGAAGGAGACTTCATGGTTTGTCCTAACCTTAGCAACTCTACTAGTCTTTCCTTTACCCAAACTTCCATTATCTCAAGGCAACTCCAAATTGACTAGTCCATGCTTATTCTCCCTACATGCCAAATACACTTGAACATTCTTTTCAGTATTCATATTAATATCCTCCAAGGCCACAAACTGGGAACTCGAATAGCTAGAAGTTAGTTAAGACATTCGGAGTTTACCTTGGAAACTTCATAGTTGACCAAAGTCCTACATTTTTAAAATTGGAGAAATTTAAGATAAATATATTATATAAATAAATCTTTGAGAATTAGGATAAAATATCACCTCAGAAAAAATAGCTTACGACTATTAAGTGATCAATTTAAGAAGGACGATAGCTTTAGCCATTTCGTTCTTCAGTCACGTTAAATATTGTCGTGCTTTATTGTGATGTTTATAAGCATCACCTAGCTATTTTGACATTCTCGTTACCCTTTTCTGGCATATCTTTTTCTTTTGATGTTGTCTCACTTGTGGTTTCCATCGAAATCTTAGCCATCCAAAAAAGTTTCTAGCAACCATGATAACAATATAAAAAAAAAGGACAAATTTAATATAGGTATAGATTTTTATATTGAATTGAAATCTTACCCAGTTACTCTTACCACTTGGACACACTTTTCCCCCCTTATTCTTATATAGCTTAGACACGTGGCATAATTAGAATCTAAAATTTAGGAACAAACAGTTCATCACGTTTATAAAGTGATTAATTAATTAATTATTAAACACATTTATCTGTTGTGATCTTGTTATCTAATAAATAGAATTGGATGATAAAAATTTAATTATAATAATAACTTTTTAAGAGGTTAAATTCTTTAAACGATGTGATAATACTAAGTCATCATATACCTAACAAAAATTAATCTCATATTAAGAGACTATGATGACGAGAGACAAAAAAATTATAATAATATATTTTTTAATATTAACAATGCTTAGGTTCTCAAACAATCCATACTGTACTTGTGCCTAAACTATAGTTGGTAATAATTATTTTGATTATTATGTTTATATTTTAAATTAATGAATATTCATAATAATTAAATATTAAATATTTTTTATATAATGTAATCAGATATTCGAAATATTCGATATTATTATCATTCCTAGCATAAAGGTACGGCCCTGTACTACTGGGCCTGTAGCTTATAAGTTATAACTTATAACCATATATGATATAAGAGGGATTTCAAGTGAGAGGAGTGATTTATTGTGAGAGTGAGAGGAGCAAATCTTGACTATTGGATTATCTATGTATAGTCAAGATTAAAACATAAAGTCATGTGACTTTTTTAAGTGATCATGTGACTTTTAAGTAACATCTAATCTTGACTATACATTGATGATCCAATGGTTAAAATTTACTCCTCTTACTCTCACAATAAACCACTCCTCTCATTAGATATGTCCCTGTACTTAATTCACCTCGTTTAATTCACAAGTACTATGTTATGGCCAACATTGTTGTTGCAAGCATCGGGCGTAACTAGAATATAAATATTGAAGGGATAAAATAAGGATAAAATAAAAACATTAAAAAAATTCAATTTAAATTTTATTTAAAAAATAATTAAAACTTAAGAAGAATTTTTTTAATTTTAAAAAGTTCATCGGCCACTCCCTCTCATGCTTAAATAGTTCGCCCCTGTATGCAGTAATCACTCCCAGGTTCAAACTTAACTGTGGCAATTTTTCCCACACAGCACCCGCTCCCTCCCAACAGCCATCCTTGATTATGTAATAAACAAATGTTAATTATAAATTACTTTTTTTAGTTAAAAATTGTAAAATGTAGGTGAATAAATAGTGATAAAAGTTAGGTTTTTGTTAGCTCACGGTTAGCATAAGTAAAACTAATTTGCATTAATTGAAATTGGAGACAATTTGTGGATTTGTTTAGAGATTTACATGGTTATATTAGATTAATAACTAATTTTCTAACATATTGGCGTAAGAGAAAATTTAGACAATGAAAGTTTAGGTCAGTTAATGTTAGAATGTTAATGGAAACAATTAGGTAGGAAATTTGCTTATGCCAAAAGTTGACATGGATGAGTTTGCCGTTTGGGAAACTAGAGTTTTTATGGATAAAGCAGGTTTCCCTTTTGAAGTTGATGGATGGATGAGCTTGTGGCCTTTCACATTTATGCTTTGAGGGATTCCATTTTTGTCTTTTGGGTGTGGGACTTGGTTCATTAATTTGTCTAGTCTTTATAATAGTCTTCTACGTACCCTTTCACGCCAAATGTAAAAAGGCAAACCACACTAAAGCCAATCCCTGCCTTATGTCCCATTCTTCAACCCACATAAGGCAAAACATCTTTGACAAAGGCAGGGACACAAATACAACCAAAACTATGGCAGTTTCTCCAAATGCTTTGTAGTTCCCCAAACACAAAGAAATCAACAAACGACACCGTTTTTAGGAAGATCTCTCACCTCTCTACGTTTCATTTATTTATTTATTTTAAATTTTTAGGTTATTCTCTGAGGTGGGGCTAGTTATGTACCCTTGTGTGTTGGGCCACTGATGAAGCAGTTTGTTTGCTTACGAAGTTGAGCCAACTAGGAAAACCACGTAAGGATTTTGTTGCTGTTTGTGTTTGGAGAAAAAGAAAGCCGAAAAACAGAAAGGAAACTTGAAACAGGAAAAAGAAAAAGCGGAAAGGAAAGTAAAAGACAGAGGGGGAAAAATAAAAGAAAAAGAAAAGAGAAGAAAGAGAAAGAAAGCAAGAAAGCGAAATGTGAGAAAGGGAAGAGGGGGGAAAACAGGCAGAAGAAGCCCCTTTCTTTCTCTCTCTCTCTAGAAACCTCATTGTGATGGCGTGATTTACTTTTACTTTTTCTCGCGACAGGAATCTTTGAAAATCCAAAGCATCCCCATGAAACCAAAAGAAAACGAAAAAAACAATTACGATGAAGAAAAAAAGAAAAAAAACAACTTTAATAACTAGGAAATATAAAGAGAAGGAAAGGCATGTGCAATGTGGAGAGAGGGTGCTCTGTTCTTGTTTTGTTAATAATGTTTGGCTAATGACACACCTAGTTAGTGCCACTACGAAAATAGTGGTGTCACCATAGTGGTGTTGGAACTTGGTGGGAATTGGAGAAAAGACAGAGATTGCCTTGATTTGGTTAGGCCTATTGATAAGATTGCCGTATATTAGCACTTTGCTGGTACTATGATAGTCCTTCGGTGCCAACAATGGTGGTCTTTTACTCTTTTTATGACTCTGTGTGTTCGTGCACTCAGTGACACAGCAATCTTAAAATGAATCATCTTGTTATTATAAATTTGAAATCAATCTCATACTTTTAGAAGGATGGGAAAATTATGAGGTGATAAATAAGATGGTAATATGGAGGATAAATAAGAGCACAACTAGTCCAAAACTTATGAGGTAAAGTGTTAAGTTCGAAATAATTTTCACTCCCATTATCCTAGTTACAAAATTTAATTTGACTACCCTTTGTAAAAAAAAAACTCTTAATTACTATTTACTATGTATATTTTCTTAAAAAACATGTAGCTATGCGAGTCTTCTTTTGAATTTTGACATTCTCCTCGTGGGGCTTGTTTCTTTAGGTCTCAGTATATTTTTCTTTATTAATTGATGTTTGCAATAAATGTTTAGGATACAACCAGTAATCGATAAATATTCGATACTTTATTAAAATAAAATACTTACAAAATATAAATACCGTAATAACTTCTCTTAAAAAGTAATAATGAACCATTTGAACATGGGAATTAAAGTATCACTTTCCAATTGCATGAGCGATTCATAAAGTTCTATCAAACTTTGGATGCCAATTTTGTTTACTAGTTTTATAGTGACACCAGATGTGCCAACTTGTGATAGTGAAAATTTGCAAAAAATGCAAATTTAATTCGAAAAAGCAATTCATAAAGTGAATAACTTCCTTTAGGTTCTATTGTAGTTAATTGGATAAATTATCACATTTAAGTGTGTCAATAGCAAACAAGGGAAATAAAATAATGAAACTTAAAAGACAAATAAGAAAGTACGAAAGAAAATGAACCAAAGTAAATTGCAATAAAAACCTAGGAAAGGAAAAGAAGTTTAATAAATCACTTGAAGAATTGGTCAATCCAAACACATGATGAGAGGATGTGTTAAGATTTGCAAGCCCTAAAACAATGCCTTACATGTAGTATTCATAGATTTACTACATAATCATCTACTACTTAACACCTGTTTACGTGTCTATTATTATGTCAACACGTTTACAAAGCAAATTACTAAAATACTTGAAAGATTAATGCTGCTTTCAACCACCTTCCTTCATAACTGTTCGCAATTGCTCTCTTCAAACTAGTGATTAACTTCATTTCCTTTCAAATTAAACTTCATTTACTTTAGTATCGTCAACGTCACCCGTATCTTTCTTCGACAATTTTAGCATTGTTGATAAAACTTCCTTTCTGTCTATATCATTTCTTCTTGACAATATTTTTAAAATGCGTTATTTTTGGTACGAAGAAGGTCCTCTGTTGAAACCTAACCAAGGAATAAGTGAAAGGGGATCTGGGTGCGCGGGATCAAACTCGCGTCCAGCGTGAAGGGAAGGAAGCACATGGAGAAGCAAGATGACTACCCAAGTGTCCATTTTCAAAATGTTATGAGAATACTTGTTTGATTAATAGAAAAACAAAAATATTTAAATGGGAGTTGATATGGTATCATTATAAATTTAATATTTAAAATAAATTATTAATTATTTATTAACTGTTAATTTTGTAATAAATATTTTAATTCATTCAAGATCAATAAGTTATCCGAAAAAACAAAAAGCAAAATTAGAAAAAGAAAAACATGCTATACCAAAGACAGTCCCCATCACCACAGAAAATGACAACCTCTCAGTGTTATTTTCTGTAAATAGAGACAACTGCGTAGCACGAAAGAGTCTTCTCGCAAGGGAGTGCCCCATAGAACGCCACAGTCCACAGTCCACACTCAAAGGTAAAGGCACAACGGAAAGGAACCAAAGAGAGGAGAAAAAGGAGGTAAAAAAAAGAAGAGAAGAAGAATTTAATGAGACATCTCTTGTGGAGTGTTTGGGAAAATCCAAACTCGTATATTAATAAATATTATACCCTGCATTAAGATTTAGGATTGCATATTTCTTAAATGTTTTCCCCTTCTTTCCTTGGAGGACTTTCTCTCTCATTTTCTCGCTGTCCGTTGGGAACCAAACAGTTCATTCCCGCAACACTCTCTCTCACTACTCTCAAGTCTCAACTCACAAACACTCTTTCTCTTTCTTTCTCTGTCATAGACACACACACACACAGAGACAAAGCACACACACGCACTCATATCTCTGATTCGCACCAAAGCTTCTTCTCCCCGTAACATGAGCAGAGTGCAAAGCACCACACACCATTTCCGGTTATGAATCCCACCACAGCGCCACCACCACTACCGCCACCAGCACCAGCACCAGCACCAGCAGCACCGCCATTGTTACCACCGCAACCGCCATTGCAGCCCAACCGACCCACCACCTCCTGCCACCGTCACCCAGAAGAGAACTTCACCGGCTTCTGCCCCTCATGCCTCTGCGAACGCCTCGCCGTACTCGATCCCAACTCTTCCACCGCACCTTCCTCTTCCTCCGCCGCCCGCAAACCACCCACTTCCTCCACCGCCGCCGCCGCACTTAAAGCCATTTTCAGACCCTCCGCCGCTGCCTTCTCCTCCTCCTCCGGACGCGGCAACAAGCCACCCACATCGTCTTCTTCTTCGTCGTCCTTCTTCCCGGAGCTCCGCCGCACCAAGTCCTTCTCCGCTTCCAAAAACGAAGGCTTCTCTGGGGTCTTCGAGCCCCAAAGGAAGTCTTGCGACGTCAGAGTCCGAAGCACTCTCTGGAACCTCTTCAGCCAGGACAACGAGCGCAAAACAGGCAACAAGGAAGCTTCACGGGTTGGTGGTGGTAGCAGTGCTGTTGCTGAGGTTTTTGAGGTGGATACAAGGAATATAGCATCTTCATCCAGTGTTCAGGGACCCGTTCTTGAGTCAAAGGAAGAAGAAGAGGAAGAGAAGGTTGAGGAGGAAGAGGAAGAAGACGAGATAAGGGTGGTGTTGGAGGAGGAAGAACCCAATGTGGGTAATGTGATTGAGGAGGAAGGGGTTGAGGAAATTGTGGAGGAAGAGGAGTTTGAGGAAGGAGTTGAAGAAGAGTTGAAGAGCATGAAGGACCACATAGATCTCGATTCGCAAGCCAAGAAGACTTCAGGAAGAGATTTGAAGGAAATTGCAGGGAGTTTCTGGTCTGCTGCTTCGGTTTTCAGCAAGAAATTGCAGAAATGGAGGCAGAAGCAGAAGATGAAGAAACGCAGGAACGGTGGAGGTTCTGCCACGTTGCCGGTGGAGAAGCCAATCGGGAGACAATTCAGGGAGACACAGTCCGAGATCGCCGATTACGGGTTCGGAAGGCGATCCTGCGACACGGATCCGAGGTTCTCGCTGGATGCCGGACGCATGTCGTTTGAGGATGCTCGGTACTCTTTCGACGAGCCTCGTGCTTCCTGGGATGGTTACTTGATGGGAAGAACGTTTCCGAGGATGCCCACGATGTTGTCTGTGGTGGAAGATGCACCTGTTCAGGTGCAGGTTCTTAGGACTGATACACAAATCCCAGTTGAAGAACCCATGAATTCGATCCACGAGGAGGGCACAGTTCCTGGTGGATCAGCACAAACCAGAGAGTATTACTCGGATTCGTCTTCTAGAAGGAGAAAGAGCTTTGATAGGTCTAATTCCATAAGGAAAACTGCTGCTGCGGTTGTGGCTGAGATGGATGAGTTGAAGGCTGTTTCAAGTGCCAATTCCAATGCCAATGCTAAGGTGACTCCTGCTGCTAGTGCTGATTACGTTCATGGGGCGAAAATGGTTTTTGCTGATAGAGATTTGAGGGATTCGAATTCGAATTCTTTGAGAGATGATTGTTCGGAGACATTTGAAATGGGTTTTAGAGATAGTGCTTCTGTGATTGGGAATGGGGACCGGAAAGGGTCTAAGAAGTCTTCTAGCCGGTGGAGCAAGGCCTGGAACATTTGGGGTTTGATCCACCGGCGAGGTGGTAACAAAGATGAGGATGAGGATAGGTATAGTAGACCCAATGGGGTTGAGCGTTCTTACTCTGAATCATGGCATGATTTGAGAGGGGATCGCAATGGAGATGTTAGAGGTGCTGCTTTGAATCGCAAGGTGTTCAGAAGCAATAGCAGTGTGAGTTGGAGGAATGCTCAAAGCATAGGTGGGTCATTTGGTACTCTGAGGAACAATGCTGTTCAGGCGAATGGGAATGGAAAGAAGGCTAGGGATGAGTTTGTTTTGGAACGGAACAGGAGTGCTAGGTACTCTCCTAACAACATTGACAATGGTCTCTTACGGTTCTACTTGACTCCCATGAGAGGTAGCCGGAGAAATGGGTCCGGGAAAAGTAGGTCCAATCAGGCACATTCTATTGCAAGAAGCGTACTTCGATTGTATTAACATGGACGGTTCATAAGGTGTTTTTTTTTTGGGTTTGATGTTGTTCATTTTGCTGCATTTGTTGTGTAAACCACACATGCCTATGTATTCTTGATGGTTGGTTGGATAAAGCATCCTGCGTTTTTCTTTTACAGTGAGTAGCATGCTTCTTCAATTTACCTTAATAACAAGAATTTTCAGTGTTTCTTTTACTCTAAAAATATGCTGCTGTTAATGACTTGAATCTTTTCCTTCAACCCCCTTGTTATTTTCTTTTATTGCCTGAAAAAGGCTGGGACATATGGCTAGATTTATGGCGCTACTGAAAATATGCTTTGCCTTTGGACACGATATGGTTTCTTTTTCTGTCTTTATGCTGCAAAAGTTTGGCTGATTGGTGTAAGGTTGGAAGGCTTATAATTTGGGAGCATTTTAACTTGAATTTTTGGCATGTTATATATTCCTGCAAAAGTGGTAACAAGGTGGGCTCAGGCCACCTGGTCTTGCTGCTTGTCATAAGTTGTAGTTTTGAGTACAACACGATAGCTGTGGACGAGTGCTTTTTCCCTTGACATCAATTAATCAAACTTTATTACATGTGACTTACTCCAGACCATGGTCCCCATAAAACATCACCTTAGCTTTGTCATATCAATATATCTATTATGTCCACTAGAGGCTGCTGTGACTAGAAGGAAATTTTAGAGCTTTGAAAATTTATGCAGTAAAGAGTTCTACTGAGCTTCGACTTCATAAAGGTGGATTGAGCTCCTTCGGGCATTTCTATAGTACTGTTGCAAACGTCTTTCTACGGTATTGTGATTTGTTAGTTTTAAGACTGTTTGGACATTGAAACCATTATGACTTTTGAGAAGTTGCAATATTTTCATTGATGTGCACAGCGACCTCAATGTGATTGTTATTTGGTTCTAGTGATCAAGGAAATCGATGGACCTTAAGACACGCTTGCATAGTTGCATTTGGGTTACCAAGACACCGAACAAAGTGTGTGGACATAAGGAGGGTGTTAACAGAGTAACAAGAACAAGACAACAGTAAAAGAATACATAGGAATAAGAGTGCAGAAGGCTGGCCCTCCGTGTTTGTAAAAGAAGAACAATTTTGCAGATTTTGTGTGGGAGCTACTGATTGACTTGAAACTAGAGGAATATTGTTGCCACTGGCATGTTAGGTCAACGTCATCTGAAGCTTGATAGTTGATATGTTTTGCCTCGATGTAAAGATTTATTTGGTATAGAAAGTATAGCAGGTGCTTGCCTCCTTTGTTCTTTTATTCCTAAAATATTGTTATCAAGCTCTCCCTGTGTAATTATTCACTGTACTTCTGCTGCAATATTTTCTCCATATTTATGCCCTAAAGCCTTGTCCTGATAACGAGGAATTTCCAGAGTCCAGTTTTGAGTTACTCAGGATTTTGCCTATGCAATGAAAAATGTTTCTTTGCATGCTTGCCTGTGCTTGTGAGATTATCAACTAGTCATAGATCGAAGACAGTAGGATGTGAGAAAAGCCCAAATTTAATAACCACTATTCTTTAGAGCTTGAACAGTTGAGATTCTGTGGGATTTTTCAATAGTATTAGAATATTATTACTTGGGACTTTCTTTTCTGTACATGCACAGATTGAGGTAAGCAGATTTTGGTTGGCCCAAAACAATTTTCCCAAGTAAGAGAATTGGCGACCTTCGAGAACTACAGTGAAAGGCAAATGATGCGCAATATATGGGTCGGTCTCTACTAAACAATTGCATAAATGAGATTGTGTTTAATTTTAATTTATTGTTACACTTTCACTTAATTATGTATTATTAATTTATTGAAAAAGTTTGATTATTATAATAATTATTTTAAAAGTTTAATATTTTTAATGATGTGTCAGTACATAATTGAATGACAATGTAAAAAAACTTTACAGTAACACAGTAAATTAAAATTAAAACCAATGAGATTTGTCGGTCCAGCTTCATAATTCATCCTCTGCGTTATGTTTATTTATCTCAATTTGTCAATGTTGTCATGTGTTAACTATCTCAGTTTTAATGCGTCTTCTCATGTAAATATAAAATGAACTTCAAATATGATTTTTTTTAATATTTTAATATAGTAATGAAAGTAAAGACTAAACTTTAAGGCTATTTTATAAGTTAAGGAATTAATTTCCAAAAGATTGAACTCTTAAGTGCTAGTCTATCCAGGCTTCAGATTTTCTTATTTCCAGTCTTTTCACCTCCGAAGTCTTTATTATAATTTATAAGGAAAATGATAGTTACAGATACCATACTTTAATTTGGTGCCTAATTTGACATGTTATATTTTTTAAATTGCTTTTAAAATAATTAATTTTCAAAAATGATAGCTAAAAAATAGTTATTCTATTGTAAAGATAGATTATATTTTGATATTTTAGTTATTTATAACTTTTAACGAAATTGTTTTATAATAGAATAATCACAATTTTTGTTTGTAGTTTTTGTCTGTTCTAAAAAGTGGTTAAATGAAGGACACTTTAAAAAATAACATTAAAAGAATATTTCTCTTTCTTATATTGGTATTGAAGCAAAGTATTACTTGTGCAATTTAATAATCCTCATAAAATAAGTGCATTTCGGTGAACTCTCTTACAAAAAGAGTAATCAGTAATTACAAATAATAATTTTTCTGAGATATTGTAAAATACAATATTTAAAATTAAAATACTTAAAGTCTTATATTAATACCGTTACTAATAATATGATATTATTAAATTTAGGGTTAAACTCAATTTTCACTTTTATGGTACTGGTTTGGGGCAATGTCATTTTGTCATTCTATGATTTCAACTTTGTTACTTTTCCGTTATTTGTAGATGTATATTATTTCTCTCGATATATGTATTTGTTCTATACTAAAAGTTTTCACTCTAATACTTCAGAGGGTAGTATTCTGTCTATATATTTTTTTGTTTATCTTTTTTCTTTGTAATAATAATTTTCTAAATATCATGCCTAAGATATTTTTGTATTTCACATGATAATATAATTAGGATTATTTAAGGCAAGCAGATATCATATATGTAGACATGGTTTGAGAAGTTAGTGCTCTCATAACTGGTTTTCAAAATTAGTGTTTCGTAGCAACTAGCAAGTGAGGTCTTTTTTGTTGAGTGAAGTGAACCTAGCAAGCTGAGAAAAGCACTGACCAAGAAGTCCAAAAAGAAGCACTTTAAACTCTATGAAGCTCAAATCCCATCGGCTAGACCGAAATTAGAAGCTCATGATTGTTCCACAACATATAAGATCATTATATGTCCCACTGGGATATTGAAGGAATAAAATCCATCCCATTTCAATTACCAAGTCTTAGATTTGTGTTTTCTCCCTTTTTAATACAATTTGTAAAGCTCCATTATCACCGAGTTTGCCACAAAAGTCAAAAAGCGAGGAGGGACACATCTCTACATGTTGCTCCCATGGAGAAGATAAGAGATAAAGAAGGCAAATTATGGAAAAAAGAGGCTCATGACCTAATGGCATGCCTAACTTGACTAGGTTGAAAGGCAATTGTCAGCGGTTTTACACTCATCTCTCCACCAGCAAAACTTGTTCACAGTGGCACAATTTGTTTTAATTATAGTTTGTTTCAATTAATACCAACTTACTGGTAGACTCCAAGAGTGTAAATCCAGCATGGGAAAAACATATAATATACTTGTTTATTGAACTAGTCAAAACTCTTGAAATTTGTTGTTTAGCAATAACTCAGCTAAACTAATATTATACCAACTTAAAAAATTAATGAGTATGCAAGAGTTTAAGTTCAAAACTTGATAACTGCTATTTTAATATTTATTCCATTCTTAACCAAGTAACTGTCAGTAGCAAATGGGCTGACTATTTCTCTCATAATGGAGCTTTTTATAGTAAATACAACTAATGTAATATAACAAATTTGTTTTAAAAAATTCTGAAAGTTTTTTCAACTACAATAATTCTTGCAAACGTGAGTACTTTTGTGATAATGTGATTTTTAATATTTTTTTTTAAATTATTTGAGGGCTTTCCATTGTAAGGCTGAAAGGCTCTCTAGCTGAAGGCATTAATATAAAGTGCTCATAGTTATCGGAAGGCTTCTTTTGGTTTCCTCGCTTTTCCTTAATTTGGGCCTTTTCTTGGGGGCTTCACCATGAGAATAAGAGATCCTTAAGCACTCCCTTAAGATAATCAACACTGCATGACCTTTGCCACACTTAAAGATAGAGTGGTGTTGTCTGTAACCAACTATTAATTGACATTAAATCGCAAGCCTCAAACCTCCAAGGATGGCCAATGTTGTTGTGTCAAGGTTATGCACATACTCAAAGGTAGCTTTTCTTTAACCTTCAGAACTATCAAGATTCAAGACAATTCCTTCTAACTCAGGTACTGTTTCTAGGATTCTTGCATTCCTTATTTCTCAAGCTTAGAAAAGGAAAGCAGTACACATGCCTATCCTCAGAGAAATCGGGTTTCATGTGTTTTTTTCTGCTTCGGATGACTGATAAAATATCCATTTTTCAAGACACCTTCCTTTAAGCAGCAACTGCTTACAATTTCATACACTATAGTACATGCCTTAAAAAAATTTCACTGTACAGTGTACATATCCATTAGCTAGCTACACTGTTAATATCCCATGCAAATTGAGGAAAGAATTTTTCATGGAACTATATTCATTTCAACCTGCAACCTATACTCCTACAACTCCAATCTCCTGAAAGATTTGAAGGCTAATGAGATGAGGAAGAGGTTGCTGCAGAGGAAGTCGGTTTGTCCAAATGTTGCAACTTACAATGTTATCATCAATGGGCTGTGCAAATGTGGCAAGTTCAATGAGAGTTTGGAGATATGGGACAGGAAGAGGGAAAATAAAAGAAAGCATGATCCGTTTACTTGTAGTTCTCTGATTCATGAATTCAGTGAGGCAGGGAGGGAATTTGGATAGATCCAAAAGAGTTTATAAGGAGATGGTTGAGATTTGAGTTGCGGGAAGAGATGGGAAAGTATGCTTCTAGAAATATAAGGAGTTATAACATATTTATCAAGGGATTGCTTGAAAACAGGAAGGTGGAAGAAGCAGTATCCCTATGGTAGTCTTGCCTCACACAGCCTGTAGTGCAGATTCAACTACTTACGGAATATTTATTCATGGTTTGTGTAAGAATGGGTACCTAAATAAGGCTTTACGGACATTGGAAGAGGCTGAACATATGTGTAGGATGCATTTGCATACTCCTGAATGATAAAAGCATTATGCAAAGAAGGAAGATGAGTTGAAGTGGCTGGAGTTGTCAATCTCATGGATAAGGGTGGCTGTAAATTGAACCCACATGTCTGCAATGCACTGATTGACGAGTTTATCAAACATTCCAAACTTGACCATACTACTCAATTCTTTGGGGAAATAAGCATTAAATTAAAGGTTGCTTTCCAACTGTTGGGTAGAGCAGAAAGATATCGTGAGGCGTGTCGTTGCATGAAGGAAATGCTGGAGATAGGGTGAAAAACAGATATTATCACATACGTCGTGTTGATTATCAAAGCAAGAAGATTGACATTGCCCTTATCCCTTAGGTTGTGACATCAGCTTCAGGACATGGGCTTTAAGCCTGATATTACTATGTACAACATTGTAATCCATGGACTTTGTTCTTCTGACAAAGCGGCATAAAGTGGCATATGCTCTGCACTTCTATTCAATGACGCTAACGAGGAACTGGGTTAATCTTGTAACCCACAGTACAATTATGGAAGGTTTTGACAAAGTTGGGGACTGTGAAAAAGTATCATCCATTTGGGCTCTCATCTCAGAAGATGGCTTGCAACCAGATAACATCTCGTATAATATTAATCTTATGGGGCTTTGCTCTTGTGGTAGATTAATGTGCAATTGGGGTTTGGATGATACTTTGGTGCGTGAAGTTCTGCCAACTGCCATTACTTGGAATATACTAGTTAAAGCAAAGATTATTTATGGGGCTTCAACTTGATGCTTTTGCGCTATAAATAGTTTGAAGTAATTTTTCAGCTCCTACTTTTTCTTCCTGCTTGTTGAGTACATCAGCTAAAGGCATTTTGTTAATTTAAGAGCAATTTCTTGGGTTTCCCCCACCAAAAAATGGAGTAGAACTGTAGTAGTATGTTTGGGACTTTTGGTGTGAGCCCAAGTAGAGTGCTCAATTGTGTTGTGCGCAGTCCAGTTTGCCTTGAGGGAATCAGAGTGCCTACAGTTACCTCCATGGCTATTCCTGCTGACTCCTGAGGCCCTTCCTCTTAAATGGATGCATTGCACACCCGTATCTACAGCCCCCTATTACACCTATTTCTTACTTAGACAAAAGGAAAAAAAAAATTCTTATAGATGTTTTTATTGTCTTATGCTCGGATTTCAATATCCTGATCCTTCATGCTGAATTGGGCCAGAAAGTTCCCCCAAAAGACTTGATGAACTAGTCAGTTGTGCTTCTGCAATTCTTGGTTCAAGTGCTGGCACCCAGCAGGCATGGCGATGATTCCTGCCTTTTTTAAGATGAGGTTCACGTTAGCTATAGTTCATGGAGCTATGATACTGATTGCAGAGGCTGTTTAAAATTGTGATGTCAAAGGGTCAGGTGGGATTTAGAATTTAACTTTACCTTTAAGAAGGTGAGTCCTCCAATTTTAACATCACCAAACTGTGTTATACTAGTAATTGGTTTTAGTTACTTCAGACATACGGCTTAGTTTTGGTCCATGTTGCTCTTCTTATTCAAGATTAGTGTTTGTGTTATGCATACACTTCCATGAAAAAAAAAAACCATAATGGTTTCTACTTAGCTTGAAGAGGGTTTGGAATTTCTGTGTGGGTTAATGGAAAAATATGCAGGGTCGTGTTTTGATTTGTGGGATAGTTATCTGCCTCAGGCGGTACCCGAATTGGTTGTTTACTTTTGGGAGCTGGATGTTTGGGGCAGAAATGACTAAACTTCTCTTCTCCATGCAGTACACCAGTTTGTCAAGCAGTAAAGAAGGAATTTGACCTTGACTTTGTACAGTTTCTCATTACTTGTTTATATGATAGAAGATTTAGAGATACGGTGTGCTTCTAAATATACATTTGTAATAGCTATGATGATGATGATGAGAAAGCTATATTTTTTTTTCTCTATCAACATAAGATTAAAATTTAAAGAAATTCTGCATCATTACATGGTAACTTAGTTACCCAAATTCTGGTGATTGTAGTGATATCACCAGTCGAAAGGTGCTTGATGTATCAGGCCCAAGTCGAAAGCTCTCACTTGGGGTTATTGCATATCGCGCAATACCCATTTACAATATTTTTTTCCCCAAAAATTTGCAGTGAATCAAAGTAAAAGATGAACTTGAGTACTTTTCCTCTTCATTGTTCGTCTTTGTCCTTGTTTCTGATGACATTGTTCTGTTCGTAGATGAACTGAGAAAATAAAGCAACAAGAATAGCTCCTAGAACTGCAACTTTTCTCCAATCAGTTGAGGATGAGGCAATAGAATCAACTATTCCAAAGGTCAGCAGGCCAATGAAGAAGAGGTAAATATTTTTCCTGGTTTTGCTACCAGCTTTTTCATTGGTTACATCTTTGATCTTTTGCTCCTCCTCCTTGGCTTTTGCTTTATCAACAGGTGCCTTCTGCCCGAGGTTCTTAAAGAATAGCCCTTCGTTTCGGTCCTCCTCCATTTCACCTTCAAGCTCCACTAGTTTGTTTTCACTCTCCTGAATATCTACACTGTTAAGTTCAGTAGATTCCTCGAATGCTAGCATCTGGCTCTCTATGTTTGCTGTTATCTGTTAATCACAAATGAATATAAAAATGGTCATTATTGAAATTATTTTTTTTCTTTTACTTGAATATTCTCCTTCATGGTGTGCATGATTTACATGGTTAACTCAAAAGTTGAAGCATACTCTGGCACCAGCTTCATCTAATCCTTTGAGGGCATCTTCACCAATCTTGTCGAACTCAGCTTTGGCTTCTTCACCAAATTGAGTTAAATATGCAGACCTCTCATCCAGATAATCCGTAAGTCGAACTTTTTGAGCTTGAAGCATGGCCATTTGGGCTAGCAGCTCTTGGTTTTGAGCATCTCCTTCAGGTTGTGGAGCCTGGGAATCAGACTCATTGGACTTGCAGAAGCACAAGATAGTACTTCTTGTGTTGGAGAGTCTCGTGTTGTGGAGAGTATACTTGGTATTGGTAGGAATGAAGGAAGGATGAATGGCTTTCAGGGCAATCATCTTTTCACAATTGGGGAAGTTTGTATTTGCAAGGGAAAAAGGGAGAAAGGGAAGCGGGGGAGAAAGGGGGCACAGCAGAAACAAATTCAAGAGTATTGGCTGGAAGTATTTTGAACCTCTCGTTTCTCTGTACATTATCTGTTGTAAACAAGGATGAGGATATTTTTGTAACAAATATAAAAGGATAAGGATACTTGGCACTTTGTCTTTGCTCCAAAGCATGCACTACTACTTTTGAGTTTTGACTCGAAAGGGGATTAGCCTGATTTATTTAACGGAGAAATATAATAAAAATGAAAAGAGAAGAAAAAAAAAGAAGAGTATGTAATAAAAATGAAAAGAAAAGAATGAAACGGAGAATTCGAAGAATTATTGTTAGATATTATTTGAGGGAAAAGAAGATATATATAAATATTATTTTATTAAAATAAATATAAAAAAATATAAAATTATTTTATTATTATTCATTTAATAAAATAAGTAAAATTAATAAAGTGAGAATTTGATTTTTTTCTTTAGTTAAATTCTTTAGATTGATAGTAAAATTATAAAAAGGAAGGAAATTGAATGAGATAATAAACAATGTCATTATTTAAATGTTTGGAAAAGAAATTGAAAGAAATAAGCTGGAGTAATAAAAAAAACTAAGAGAAAGGAGAGAAGAAAACAAACTACAACTAAAAGGAGTTTAGTGACAAAAGCATTTTAGAGTTGAAACTTGAAAGCCTGATACGTTTGAACTCACGGCAGACGACTTTTTTTTTTTTCTGGGTACATGGTTTAATTGGAGTTATTGAATGTCTCACCATTAAAATGAAGCCTAGAAAAATCTATGTAGAAGACCCCAAGGAAGAAGGGAGGGGTAGAGGGAATGTATCATAAGCCTCAATATCTTTTACCATCTGAGCCGCCGCAAACATAACTTTTATTGGAGCATTTACTGCCAATTATAATTCACAATTGTTGGGTTCCCCGGTTTTAACCGGTCAACCAGTACATCAAGTTTGATAGTGGGATCCCGCATTCCCGCTACCATTGGATGGTGGAATTGGTTTTTAAAACCTTGATCACTTGATGTATTCCAGGGGAAAATATACCAAAAAAATCTTGGGTGTCATCTTTTTTGGGAGTGATATCTTGGGTGTCATCTTTAGTTAAAAGGTGGAACCATAAAAATTTGTAAAATACTAAAAATTACCGGAAAGTTTTATTTTTAACAAAATATAACTTTATTTCCTTTACAGTTTTTATTTTGTCCCTCAAATTTTTACGTAAAAAATTATTAATTGTTGATATTGCAATAAGAGAGAATTATAGCATTACTTAAAAACCTTAATTTTTTTACTTCGCGTAAGAAAGTACTGAGAAGGTATTATAATTATCTTTGATACTGTGAAATACTTTTTTGAGTTTGTCTCAGTTTTTCTCTCTCTATTAGAAGATTTTTCTTGTTAGAAGTTTGTGTCTGGGGATAGAAATATTAGGAAAAAAAAATACTTGCACACAAACTATGTAAAATATATGTATAATTTAAATTATTTAAAAAAAGTTACAATAAAATCAAGGTATTATTGAATGATTTGTGAAAGAGTATGTGAGGAGTTTGTGAAAGTAAATTTGTATAAGTATAATTAGGTTATATATAGATAAATAACTTATAAAAGTATTTATTTATTTAAATCTTATTTAATAAGTTTTACTATCATAAGTATTGTCTAAAATAAGTTAAATAATATTTTGATAAATACTTTGAGAAATACTTTTCATAAATCTTTTGCAATAAGTATCATGCATTTAAAGGATATACTATGAATTGTATTAATTTCTTAAAGTTAATTTTGTTAAAAATATTATAAAAACAATTAGCATCTATATTATTTTTAGCTTTTGAAAAGACTTATTTTCATAAGTATAAATTTTTGACATGAGAAAATAAGTTAAAATAACATAGAAATTTCATAATATATTTTAATAAGTTCAATTGATCCAAACAAAATAAAAATATTTTATAAGCATTTATTTTTTATAATCTATGCTTTGCATATATTCAATAATATTGTGCTGTTTAAGTTAAAAAAAAATTAACCTTTGCTTCTTCTTCTTCTCTTTGCATAAAAAAAAGTAAATTTTATTAAATCTTATTTAATTCTCACTAGTGAAATCAATTCATCCTCACGCACATCCACATTCAACTGAATAGGTCCTCGTCGCCCACCGTTGAAACCGCGTAGCGTATAGCACATAAAAAATTTCACGAAATTCTACGAGGCTGAATAGATAATGAATTTCACGTACTAGTGGGTGATACAAACTGGTGGGAAAACGCAACATGTAGGGAATATGTTTTAAAAAATCGGTTTTTTGATAAAATATTTTGAAAATTTTATTATTTAGGTATAAAAGTCATCAAAGTCTTAACCAAATTGCATTTAATAATTAATAATTTTTTAACTTAATTACTAGCATTTTTCTGATCTGCAAGATACTATAATTTTTCATCAAAATATTTTGAAGAAAGATGTTAGTATACTGTTCTCCTTTATAAGACGAGTTAGGCTTATAGTATGCAGGACTTGTAATTAAGTCAACAAGGTTTTTGCCTCATCATCCAGTTTCTTCTGCACCAAATTCCTTTCATCTAATTGATGTCTTCCTTCAGTTCATCGTCCAGAAACCAGGAATCCAAATCAAGATCTAATCCCAATCCAAAACGGATCTATGATGTTTTTTTGAGTTTCTATGGCAAAGACACTCGTGCATCTTTTACTTCACATCTATATACCGCTCTTAGAAAATCAGGACTTGAGGTTTATGCGGATTACTCGATTCTAAAGGGAGACCAGATCTCAGCCTCAGTACTGCAAGCAATCGAAGGGTCAAGAATTTCTGTCATTGTCGTCTCAAGAAATTATGCTGATTCAAGATGGTGTCTACAAGAGCTAGAGAAAATAATGGATTGTCGCAGAAACATGGGTCAGGTGGTTCTGCCTCTGTTCTTTGGTGTAGATCCCTTAGAAGTACGTAATCAGAGAGGTATGTTTGGAAAAACTTTTGAAAATCTAATACGAAGAATCTCAATGGAGAAAGACAAGGAGATGAGTTTGAGGGCAGCGCTGCGCGAAGCTGGTAGCATTGCAGGATTTGTCTTGATGGATTCCAGGTAATTTAAATGTTAGATTTTGCTTCTTTTTTTTTTTTTTTGTTAAATTCAATGTGCAAGCACATCTGCACATGCAAACCCTTGCATGCATGTGGAACAACAATTCTTGTATGTTTAAATATGTGACCTAATAGTTGACACCGTGTAGTTTCAATTCAAAGCCGGTAATTTGAATTTGGATCATCTCCTTTTCCTCATGAACAAAAGTGGATCCTATTATGATAGAGAAAGCACTTTATATTATATATGGTCCACCAGTTTTATACAAAAAGCACTTTATATATATCTTTCTTTCTCATATAATGACCCTCTTTTGTTGGTTTACTGATAGTTACACATAATTATACTCTGGCATGCATCTAAGTAAACTATTGCATAACACCTTCAGCCCCATTGTAACATTTTTGTGAACAGCTCAGATTTTAATATTCGTGCAACTATAATTTTCTCATGCAGATTTTCCACTCTTCTTTTGATACATGTACATGTTTTGTATATATTTTATAGGAACGAAAGTGAGGATATCAAGAATGTTGTTGAACATGTCACTCGTTTGCTAGACAGGACAGACTTGTTCATTGCTGATCATCCAGTGGGATTAGAATCTCGTGTGCAAGATGTTATTAAACTATTAAACTACCAAAAATCAAAAGATGTTCTACTACTAGGGATATGGGGAATGGGGGGAATTGGTAAATCAACCATTGCCAAAGTCATTTATAATAAAATCGGTCGCAATTTTGAAGGGATGAGCTTCCTCCAAAATATCAGGGATGTTTGGGAGCAAGTTACTAGCCGTGTTTCTTTACAAGAACAGCTTGTTTCTGATATCTACAAAACAGAAATAATAAGGATACATAGCATTGAATCTGGAAAAATGATATTAAAGGAAAGACTTTGCCATAAAAGGGTACTTGTTGTACTTGACGATGTGAATAAATTGTTGCAGCTGAATGCTTTGTCCGGAGGTCGAGAATGGTTTGGTCCAGGGAGTTTGATAATCATCACGACAAGATATAAGCGTCTACTTAGTGTGGTTGGAGTTGATCATGTATATAGAATGAAAGAAATGGATTATAGCGAATCTATTGAGCTTTTTAGTTTGCATGCATTCAAGCAAGCAAGTCCTAGAGAAGATTTTGCTGGACTTTCTAGAAATGTAGTTGATTATTCAGGGGGATTGCCACTAGCTCTTGTAGTCCTTGGGTCCGAATTGTTTGGAAGGGGGGTAACGGAGTGGGAGAGTGTATTGGATAGACTCAAAAGAACTCCCCATCCTTTAGTACAGAAGCAGCTAAAAATAAGCTTCGATGGTTTAAATGATGATACAGTGAAAGACATATTCCTTGATGTATCTTGTTTCTTTATTGGGATGGACCGAAATGATGTAATACAGACATTAAATGGATTTGGACGTTTCGGAGAAATTGGAATAAGTATCCTTGAAGAGCAAAGCCTTGTAACCGTTGACGAGATGAACAAGCTTGGAATGCATGTTTTGCTGCTAGATATGGGAAGAGAAATCATTCGTGAGCGATCACGAATGGAGCCTGGGGTACGTAGTAGGTTATGGTTTCATGAGGATGTGCTTGATGTGTTATTTAATGTATGGTTTTTGTTTTCAAAATATCTGACGCCAAAGGAAGCAAAATGAGCATTAATGAATCAGCTGTTAACATTCATTTGGTTTCGTAATTATCACAAGAATTTTGAAAATTAGTTTGGTTGTGAATTGTTTTGTGCTTACTGGATCCTAGTCATTGCTAGCTTGTTTCGTTACAAGATTTTTAGTTACCACGCATATCTCTAAGCTATGCATATTTATTTTTTTGTTTCAGCCAAGGAGCTACGATGCGTTCTTGAGTTTCAGAGGAGAAGATACTCGTTCATCATTCACTTCACTTCTCTATACCTCTCTTCAAAATGCCGGAATTTATGTTTTCATGGTAGATGATGACCTTAGAAGGGGACACCAGATCACAACCTCACTACTGCACGCAATCGGAGGGTCTATAATTTCTGTCATTGTATTCTCAAGAAATTATGCCAATTCAAGATGGTGTCTGCAAGAGCTGGAGAACATAATGGAGTGTCACAGAACCACGGGTCAGTTGATTGTGCCTGTGTTCTATGATGTAGATCCCTCAGAAGTACGTCATCAGATAGGTATGTTTGGAGAAGCTTTCGAAGATCTTCTAAAAGGAATCTCAGTGGAGAAAGACAAGGAGTTGAGTTGGAGGACAGCGCTCCATGAAGCTGGTGGCATTTCAGGGCTTGTCGTCATAGATTCCAAGTAATTTAATTTCTGCTTCTTTTATATATATATATATATATATATATATATATATACATGCTATATGATACGAAAGGCCATTATACGAAAACTTAGGAATGCCTAAACATAATATAAAAAATTAAAAAAAATGATCAACATGTTCTATCCCCACTACTACACACACTCACCCCTACATTTCAGCCTCCAAGTCATAACATAATATAAAAAGTTTTTAAAAAAATTGGTCAACAGGTTCTACCCCCACGACCACACACATTCACCCTGCATTTAATTTCAGCCTCCAAGTCATTCGTATGCGTTTTTACGAAGACCATTCCGTATAAATTAGCATTCGTTGATTGTCATGCCTTTGAAACTCTTCAACCTTGGTGTGGCAATTGTCATATTTTTTTTGGGTACACGTCATACATTTTTTAAATAATTATAATTTTTATAATAAAATAATCACTATTATAAAAAATATGATTGTTTTATTGTAAAATCGCGTTATTAAAATTTGTCAGTATCAATCAAAATTAAATAATGATAACTTATTATAAAATAAGCACATCGTCATCTTTACCCAAAACAAAAATGATGATTATGTTTATGGTCGTTGCTTCATTTCAATTTTATTGTATTTTAGATATAAATAATCTGCAGTTGTTCAAAAGGAAGATTTTGAGAAAAAATATAAAAGGACAAATAAACCAAATAGGCATTTGATAATGAACATTTGACACCCTTTCGGTATACACCATTTAGCAATTATGATTTTCCTTAAATTTTTCGTTTTGTTAAGTTTAATTGAACAAATGAATACAAAATTGTGCTTTTCAATAGGATTTATTTAGGCATATCAAATTGGAGTTTTTGTTTTGTTTATAACTTTATATAGGTGGTTTTTTGGAAACCCAAGAAAGAGGAAGGAAAAAAAGCAACGAGGGAAAGAATTGAACTCACGGCTTAAAATATATCCACCCTAAATACCATAGTTATTTGTTTAAAACTAGAATAAATTATACTCTAATATCGTTGAAATTGGATAAAGTGACAGTAAATTATAAAATTAATCATAAATTACACTTCACTCTATTTCTTTTACTAACTACTCAAAAAGTTTAAAAAAATCACTTATTATTAGTTATTAATAACTTCTATATATCACAATCATTTTTTAAAACTTAATCTTATGATTTCTTATATATGAAACCAAGTTTTAGCGTCTTTTTTTGGTTACAAAGTTTTAGCTTTTTAATATAAAGTGAAACGGATCTAATTTGACAAATGTTATAAAAATGAGTATAATTCATATAAGTATTTATTTTTTTTCATTATGTTTTCTTTGTTGAGTTCTCTAGGATCAAATGCTTCAAACATGCAAAGATCATACTTCAAATTATTTTGTCTATGCATCACAATGATTACCCTAATATATAAGTAGTTGCTGACAGAAATATATATATATATATATTTATTTATTTATTTATGTGCGTGAGTATTTACGGAGATCCCGTGAGATGGCACGTAGGGTGCACAAGACTTGATTCGGCTCCGCCCAAGTTGCTTGGGATAGGTTGAATGTGATTTTAATGATTTAAATATTATTATTTAGTAAATCTAAATCCACTTATTTCAACTAATACCATGTATTCCTTAAAGAAAAACTAATACCGTGTATACTATATTACATATTTAGATGATTTTAAACTCAAGCCATAAAATAAAAAAAACACATAAGCAATATATTACATATTTTGTATTTTAAAATTAAGGGCATTTTGACCAAGGGAATTGACCTAATGGTTAAAGAGAAGTGTTTTCTAGTTTGATGACTTAGGCTCAAATTTTAGGACAACACTTAATGAAATTAATTAATTTTTTTAAATATACTAAGCCGATGTAGTGGTGTGTCCTTAAGATTGTCTAAGAATGGGCTTAGTTTTAATTGACATAAAAGTTGGCCTAAAAATATTCTTATAATACAAATGAAAAAAAAAAAAACTAAGGATGTTTTTATATTTATTTAGTAGCTACATGCTAGGATGAGGATCTTCATCCAAGTTCCATCCTCGTTTATTAAACATAAATAATTTTTTCTCTATCCTTGCCCGATGAGAATTGTCTCCAAATCTGCCCTGTCGCGGGAGAATTCCCGCAGCTACCCACTTAAACTTATATTTTTGTCATTACTATTAGCAACAACGTATAATGAAAATATATATCTTATATTTTTGTACTTTTTTGTGCTCAAGTAATATAGAAATTTCTTCTGAAAACTTTACCTGTTACTTATGCGTATAATTTTGTAACATTAAAAATGCTTGATTTTCAAAAAAATTTACTGTCTGAGTCAACTAACAGATTCAAAATGTTCACTACATTGACTTAAAGATCCCTTAAACTTAAAAGATGTTTAAATGACCCCATCCTTTATGTTAAGAGCAAGAATATATAAAGCCGGCATTTTTCTCCCCTGAAATTTTAATAAACCTTCATTCAAATTTTGTTTCAAGCTCAACTAGCCAGAAAAGGAATTCATGCGGACCTCAGAAAATTAAAGCCCATCACATGTTTCATTCAATTTCTATCTTGATGTATTTTTTTATACATATATAAATCAATTTGTAATAAGGTAATTATGTTAATGACGAGGGGTTTGGATTGATTACAGAAAGTTATAGATTCTAACTTCCGTGTTGTTATTGCAAAAAAAATAAAAAAAAAATACTTTTAATGAGTAAAATTTATTTATCTTTGTTTAGATGGAATTATTATCTTGTGATTAATGTATAGGGAATTGACACTGGATCTTTGACCAAAAGAAGGAAGACAAAAAATAGAAATACTGCCTCTTCTTTTGATATATGCACATGTTGATGCTTATATAATCTTATGCACCTTATCTTTGGTTTATATTTTATAGGAACAAAATTGAGGATATCATGAATGTTGTTGAACATATAAATCGTTTGCTAGATAGCTTGTTCGTTGCTGATCATCCAGTGGGAGTACAATCTCGTGTGCGAGATGTGATTAAACTATTAAACTATCAAAAATCAAAAGATGTTCAACTACTAGGGATGTGGGGAATGGGAGGAATTGGTAAAACAGCCATTGCCAAAGCCGTTTATAATCAAATTGGTCGCAATTTTGAGAGGAGGAGCTTCATCACAAATATCAAGGAAGTTTGGGAGCAAGATACTAGGCATGTTTCTTTACAAGAACGACTTCTTTCGGATATCTACAAAACAACGACAATAAGGATACATAGCATTGAATCAGGAAAATTGATATTAAAGGAAAGACTTTGCCATAAAAGGGTACTTGTTGTACTTGACGATGTGAATAAATTGGAGCAGCTGAATGCTTTGTCTGGAAGTCGTGAATGGTTTGGTCCAGGGAGTTTGATAATCATCACGACAAGAGATAAGCGTCTACTTAGTGTGCTTGGAGTTGATCATGTATATAGAATGAAAGAAATGGACTATAATGAATCTGTTGAGCTTTTTAGTTTGCATGCATTCAAGCAAAAAAGTCCTAGAGAAGATTTTGCTGGACTTTCTAGAAATGTAGTTGATTATTCAGGGGGATTGCCACTAGCTCTTGTAGTGCTTGGGTCCGAATTGTTTGGAAGAGGGATAACGGAATGGGTGAGTGTATTGGATAGACTTAGAAGAACTCCCCATCCTGTAGTACAGAAGCAGCTAAAAATAAGTTTCGATGGTTTAAATGATTATACAGAGAAAGACATATTCCTTGATATAGTTTGTTTCTTTATTGGGATGGACCGAAATGATGTAATACAGACATTAAATGGCTTTGGACGTTTCGCAAAAATTGGAATAAGTGTCCTTGAAGAGCGAAGCCTTGTAACCGTTGACGATATGAACAAGCTTGGAATGCATGTTTTGCTGCAAGACATGGGAGGAGAAATCATTCGTGAGCGTTCACGAACGGAGCCTGGGGTATGTAGTAGGTTATGGTTTCATAAGGATGTGCTTGACGTATCATTAGTGTAGTATGGTTTTTGTTTCTTAAATATCTAACGCCAAAGGAAGCAAATTGAGCATTAATGAATCAGTTGTTAACATTCATTTGGTTTCTATCACAAGGACTTTGAAAATTAGTTTTGTTGTGAATCGTTTTGTGCTTCTTGGGTCCTATTATCAAATTTTGGGTTTTAAACCTTATAGTTGTTGTCAGTTGCATTACAAGATTTCTGGCTACCATATATCTAAGCTATGCATATTTATTTTTTTGTTTCAGCCAAGGAGCTTCGATGTGTTCTTGAGTTTCAGAGGCGAAGATACTCGTGCGTCATTCACTTCACATCTCTATAACTCTCTTGAAAATGCTGGAATTTATGTTTTCAGGGACGATGACGCGCTTCAAAGGGGAGACCGCATCTCAATCTCACTTCTACAAGCAATCGGAAGGTCTATAATTTCTGTCATTATTTTGTCAAGAAATTATGCTAATTCAAGATGGTGCCTGCAAGAGCTGGAGAAAATAATGGAGTGTCGCAGAACCATGGGTCAGGTGGTTGTACCAGTTTTTTATGCTGTAGAGCCCTCTGAAGTACGTAATCAGACGGGAATGTTTGGAGAAGCTTTTGAAGATGTTTTAGAAACCATCTCTGTGCAGGAAGACAAGGTACTGAGTTGGAGGACAGCACTCCATGATGTTGGTGGCATCTCAGGGTTTGTCGTCATAGATTCCAGGTATTTTAATTTGAGAAATGATACTTATAAAATTTATTCTCACAAACCCTTTACAAACTTTAAAGAAAACTCATTTAGACTCTTTAGAAAAAGTTATAGTTGGAACTAAACTTGGTACAATTATAAGCATGAGACTTTGTGAGGGTTTTGTGAAAAATTTGTTCGTGTAAATATCATTTTTCATTTAATTTCTGTTTTTTATTTAATTTGTTTGTGCAAGTATTATATAATAAGCAAATATCTATCTTTTCCAAAAAAAAAAGAGTTTAATTTTGATCTATTGTTAGTGTAAAGCTTTTTTACACTGTCATCAAATCATGTATTGTCACATTATTAAAAGAGTTTGACTATCACAACAACTACCTAGAAAGTTTAACTATTTTAATGATGTGTCAATATATAATTGGATAATAATGTAAAGAAACTTTATACTGACATTAGATTAAAATTAAATAAAAAAAGCATGATTATGTTTATGGTTGTTATTAATTACTTTATTAGAATTGTTTTGTAGTTGTTCAACAGCAAGATTTTGAGAAAGATATAAAAGGAATGAAACCAAATATGAATATAATGAACATATTAAACCCTTAAGGGTATGGTGCACCATTTATCACTTATGATTTTCCTTAAATTTTTCTCTTTGTTAAGTTTAATTAAATTGTGCTTTTTAATAGGATTTATTTAGGCATATCAAAATGGAATTGTTTTTTTTTATGAGTGGTTTTTTTTGTGAGTGTGTGTGTGTACATTAAGGATATCATTTGACTACCTTTGACATTAACTAAAATTAAGTCATTTTAATTGAGTGTTTTTAATAGTGTAATCCTCACATTTATTTAAAAATATGAATTAATTAATTTCTCAAGTACTAACTCAAGATTCAAACTCAAATTAATAATCAAGTCAGAGAACACACGATTTTAACTATTAGACAAACTCCCTTATATTTAATATAGGTGATTGTGGAAACCCGAGAAAAAGGTTAAAAAAAAAAAAGGAATGATCAGGACAATAAACGAGCCACGACATACAATATATCACCATAAATAATATCATATTTATTAGATTGAAAAAACTAATAACAATGTGTACTTTATTCCTCAAGTAAATATATAAATTTCTTCTTAAGACTTAACTAGTCACTAATGCTTATAATATATAGTGTAACATTGAACATGTTTTCTTTTTTAAAAAAAATTACTATCTGAGTCAACTAACAAATTCAAAACTTTTACTTCAGTTTACATACATTGACTTAAAAGATCCTTTAAGGTGTTTAATTGACTCTATCCTTTAACCCAATTATAAGGTTGATCTAGTAGTTAATGATGTGTGCTTCCTACATTAATTATTTAAGTTTAAAGAGATTACTTTGGTATTTATTTATTTTTAGTATTAATATACAGAATAAGTTATCAAGCATTCATTCGTTGATGTTTATATTTAATTAACTTTTAAATATTTATTCTAAAATTAACAATTAATAAATTATTGACAATTCATTTTAATTACTGTACCTATTAAAATACCATAACAATTTTTAAAGTTTAAAACTTGGGCCAACACATAAGGAAATTAATTTTTTTAAATATATGTAAGATTGTGCCTTAAAATAGTCCAATAAGAAAATAGTCTCAATTTACATGCATGAAGCCTAATCCAAAAGTACCCTTACCATATTACTTTAAAAAACGACACCATCCTTTATGTTAAGAGCAAAAATAAAGCGGGCATCCTTTTCTGAAAATTTAATAAACCTTTTGTTTAAAAATTGTTTCATGCTCAACTGGTCAGAAAAAGAATATATTTCATGCGGACCTCATAAAAGCCTATTACATGTTTCATGCTATTTCTGTCTTGATGCATTTTTTTAAAACAAAAATCTACTTTTAATAAAGTTTTAAAATTTATTTATCTTGGTTTAGATGAAAATATCTTTCGGTTGATTTTTGGGAATTAACACTGGACCAGTTACCAAGAGAGGGAAGAAAAAAATAGAAAAAATGCTGTGAAAACATTTACACACATTTCACAAATAATAACTTTGCTGTGACGACCTATAATTTGTTAAACCAGACCGTGTGATTACGTAAAACTAATTTCACACTCATATTACAAATAATATTAGATTACTCTTAGTAGTTGAAACTATATCTAGGAATTTTATGCATACAACAAGTGTTTGAAAATTGGCAGATTTAAATTTACCCTATTTTTATTATGTCAAAACCTTAATACCCTTAATTTCATAAGTGGCTCAATGTAATGTTTGTCTATGAGTAATGTTACTTACATACATTTTACACTCAGACACTTCCTTGTAAGCTCAGTTCCTTTGTAAGTATTTTTTTAATGGTTCTAGTTTTGTACAAACCCTTCCATGCAAAAATGGAAGATCGAATCATTAATTTATTGTTTGTTTAAATATGTGACATGATATGGTTCACACATGTAATTTCAATGCAAAGCTGCTATTTCTTGCAATGTTGTTAGTTCACTCAAAAAGAATATAAGAAATGATACTTACACATAATTTTCGTCTCATATATCTCACATCTCACTTTATCTCTATTTTCTCTCTCCCTCTTTCTCCTCTCTCTTTTCTTCTCTCCCTTTGTAACATTAAAAAACATAGATAAAGTGAGGTATGTGAGATGAAGTATATCTGTAAGTATAATTACTCGAGACATAGTAGTTGCATATATTTATACTCACGCTTTTATGTAAGTTATTGGAGAACACTTTCATTGCAATGCAACTTTTGGTAAATAGTTGAGAATTTGAACATACACTCACATATATGTGCAACTATCATTTTTTCACTCAAAATTCCCCCTCCTCTTTTGATACATGCACATGTTGGAGAATGCTTATATAATCAATTATGCACCTTATCTCTAGTTCATATTTTATAGGAACGAAAGTGAGGATATCAAGAATATTGTTGAAGATGTTACTCGTTTGCTAGACAGGACAGAATTGTTCATTGCTGACCATCCAGTGGGAGTAGAATCTCGTGTGCAAGATATGATTCAACTATTAAACAACCAACAATCAAGAGATGTTATACTACTAGGGATATGGGGAATGGGAGGAATTGGTAAAACAACCATTGCCAAAGCCATTTATAATCAAATTGGTCGCAATTTTGAGGGTAGGAGCTTCCTCCTAAATATCAGGGAAGTTTGGGGGCAAGATAATGGCCAAGTTTGTTTACAAAACAGGCTTCTTTCTGATATCTACAAAACAACAAAAATAAAGATACATAGCATCGAATCAGGAAAAATTATATTAAAGGAAAGACTTCGTCAGAAAAGGGTATTTCTTGTACTTGACGATGTGAATAAACTAGAGCAACTGAAAGCTTTGTCAGGAAGTCGTGAATGGTTTGGTCCAGGGAGTAGTATAATTATTACAACAAGAGATGTGCATCTGCTTAGAGTGCTTAAAGTTGACCCTATTTGTAGAATGAAAGAAATGGACGAAAGTGAATCTGTTGAGCTTTTTAGTTGGCATGCATTCAATCAAGCAAGTCCTAGAGAAGAGTTTGCTGAACATTCTAGAAATGTAGTTGCATATTCTGGGGGATTGCCACTAGCTCTTGAAGTTCTTGGGTCCTATTTGTCTGTAAAGGGGATAACAGAGTGGAATGGTGTATTGGAGAAACTCATAAGAATTCCCAACGATCAAGTACAGAAGAAGCTAAGAATAAGCTTTGATGGTTTAAGTGATGATACAGAGAAAGAAATATTCCTTGATATAGCTTGTTTCTTTATTGGGATGGACCGAAGTGATGTAATACAGATATTAAATGGCTGTGGACTTTTCACAGAAAGTGGAATAAGTGTACTTGTAGAGCGATGCCTTGTAACCGTTGACAATAAGAACAAGCTTGGAATGCATGATTTGCTGCGAGACATGGGAAGAGAAATCGTTCGCGAAAAATTACCAAAGGAGCCTGGGAAGCGTAGTAGGTTATGGCATCGAGAGGAAGTGATTGATGTATTATCAAAACATACTGTAAGAACTTAATGTGTGGTTTTTATTTTAAAATATCTAACGGCACAGGACTTAAAATGAACATTAATGAATCAATTGTTAAAATACATTTGGTTTATTAATTATCATGAGAACTTTGAAAGTTAGTTTGGTTGTGAATCTTTTCGTTCTTCCTGCAGGCTCCTAGTAACAAGTTATGGGTTTCAAACCTTATAGTTGTAGTCAATTGCAAGAAAAGATTTTTAGCTACCGTATGTCTAAACTATGCACTTTTTTTTTTCTGTCCATTATATTTCACAGGGAACAGAAGCTGTTGAAGGACTGGCTTTGAAGTTCCCAAGGATTAATACAAGTTCCACAAAGGCATTCGAGAAGATGAAGAAACTCAGATTGCTTCAACTTGCTGGTGTACAACTTGTTGGAAATTTCGAATATCTTTCAAGAGATCTTAGATGGCTGTGTTGGCATGGATTTCCTTTGAGACACACACCTAAAAACTGTTATCAAGGAAGTTTAGTTGCCATTGAGTTAAAATACAGCAATCTCAATATACTGTGGAAGGAGGCCCAGGTACAAATTCTGAGTTTAATTTTTTGCCTTTCCTGAGTTTTTTTCACTTATCTTATTTTTGGATGCAATAAATATAAATTGAGCATCTCAGATATTACTATTATTTTATAAGTTCTAGGTTAAGCTAGCATTGCTTTTAGAATTTCATAAACTTGTTGGATTTTTAGGATGCCAAACATGTAAATGTTTCACAAGCTCAAGTTAAAAAACTATAAAATGAATTCTATAAAAAAGAAAAGAAAAGAAAATTATATAATGAATTACACAAAGTTACACTTTTCATCTTGGTTTTTTTCAGTCTTTCTAACATTGCAAGTGCTTTTAGTACAGGTTTGCTAAATATTCAAGTTTTGAAGCATTTAATTATTTATTGCTATAGTACATTAACTTTTCTAACTTTTGAAAGTAAGATTACTAATTTTATTAAAAACTGAAGTTAGAGTACCTAAAAAGATGTATTTTGCTTATATATTTAATATGCAACTCACATGAAAGCTCTTTCGGTTAGAGCAGACAAAGCATATGATCGACCAGCTAAATTTTGTGCCAAAAATTTAATTTAATAGAAAGAAGTGGGAGGTGAGGATTGTACTCTTGACTATTTGATCAAAGAATATCTAATATCAAATTACTATACCTATCATCCCAAAATTTTGAAATTTAAACTATCAGATAAAGCTTCATATATGTTTTTTAATAATATAATTCTCTATCATTAATTATTGAAGGGGCCTTTGGTGGAAGATTTTTAAAGCAAAAGAAATACTAAACCAAAAGAAAAAACAAAAGCAATACTAAACCAAAAGAAAAAAAACAAAAGCAATACTAAACCAATATATATGATACTTTCCAGTCTCAAGGTTAGTGAGGAATATTTTAATTGTTTCCGGCTTCTTCTCTAATTTATGCCTTGAAAATTTCTTTTCTTGCAGTTGCTGGAGAAGCTGAAAATTCTCAATCTCAGTCACTCTCTTAACTTGAGAGAAACCCCAGACTTTTCAAACTTGCCTAATCTTGAGAAGTTAATACTCAAAGATTGTCCAAGTTTGTCTTCGGTTTCCCATACCATTGGACATCTCAATGAACTACTTCTAATAAATTTGAAAGACTGTACAAGCCTTCGTAAGCTTCCAAGAAGCATCTATAAGTTGAAATCTCTGAAATGTCTCATTCTTTCTGGATGTTCAATGATTGACAAGTTGGAAGAGGACTTGGAACAGATGGAATCTTTGACAACCCTGATTGCGGATAAGAGTGCTATAACAAGAGTGCCCTTTTCAGTAGTAAAATCAAAAAGTATTGGATATATTTCTTTGTGTGGCTATGAAGGATTCTCACGTGATGTGTTTCCTTCTCTCATTTGGTCTTGGATGTCTCCAACAAATAGTATATCATCACTAGTTCAAACATATACGGGCATGTCATCTCTTGTTTCCTTAGACGTATCAAATAGTAGTTTCCCTGTTCTATCATCTATTCTCAAAGACCTTCAGAAGCTTCAACGTCTTTGGGTGGAGTGCGACTCAGAACATCAACTAAATCGAAATGTAGAAAGAATTTTGGATACCTTAATTGCCACAAATTGTAAGGAATTGGAAGCAATGCCAACTACATCACAAGTCTCAAATATCAAAACGTCTGCATTAATTGATTGTCGCAGTCAAGTTCACATATCGGGATCAAAAAATTCCTTGAATTCTCTTTTAATTCAAATGGGAATGAACTGCCAAGTCACCAGTATTCTTAGAGAGAGCATTTTACAGGTATGTCTCTCTCTTGCGTCTATCTATTTTAAAATTTTTATGTAGAAGAGGCTTTAGTGGGCCTGGGCCAGAAAGCCCTCCTATTTTATGGGCTGGTCAATTCCTGGCCCAACCCATCCCACATGGGCTAGCGCCAGCCCACCATATATTACAAAAAAATTGATAATAATTTCTTTTTAAAATACCTTAAATCCATAAATTAGACAAAGCCCCATATTTAAATATACTGTTATATTAATAAATGTTAGTTTCAGAGGCACACAAGTACACAACATTAAAATAGCAAAGATTGCATTACATAAACTAGTCAAATAGAGTCAAGTAAAAGAGACATTCAACCATAAAATAGCAAATAAAAAGTTTAGACAATCAAACTACAAAGTTTTAGACTTTTAGGTGAAGTGGGCGGGCTGGCCTGTAGGTTAACCCATGTGAGCTAGGGCTTTTTTCGGGCCGGGCCGAAAAGCCATTAGTCAAATTTTGTTGCTGAAGTGGCGGCACAAGTCCACCCCACATGTAAGAATTGGTGGGTCATTCTATAGTCTTCGGCCAACAGCTTTAACTACAAATCATTCACCGCTCAAATTATAGAGGTGTTTAACAATCATTATTTTTAGTTTTTCAATTCAAGATATATTTTTTCATTCTACATACTTATTCAACATCGACACTAATATGTAACTACAATATGGAATTTTGTGGACTAAATGTATGAGTTTAATTTTGATCTACTTTTAGTGTGAAAATTTTTATACTATTATTCAATCTATTCATCTTGACAAATTATTAAGAGTTTAATTTTTTAAGTAGTAGTTGTTTGAATCAAATTCTTTTAATGATATGATAAAACATAATTGAGTAAAGGTGCAAAAAACCTTTACACTTATTGTGAATTAAACTAAAACCTAAATGTATTTATCAATGGAAATTTTATTTTATAAAAATCAAACTTTCATATTAACAAATTATCAAATTAATTAATAACATAAAGACCTCTAACCTGTTGTTTCACCAAAAACAACATAAATGCATTCAAATGTAGAGTAAATATCCATTTTAATTATTCAAATATATAAGCATCATCATGTTAGTTTTCTATTTATAAATATTAAAATGGTCTTCAAATGCTTTATGACATAAATTTCATTCTTACTGAATTTGATGTTATAAATAAACATTAGATAATTATTTTGATGTATTTATAAATAGAGGACTAACTTAATGACACTTATATTTTTTTATGATCAAAATAGACATTTACTCTCAAAATATATAACATATTATATGTAATATCTAAGTTTTACATATATTTTTCATAAAAATGAAAAAATAGTGATAATATATATAAAGCAATCCAACACACTTGTATATTAGATATTAGCACTTAGGAAACACCTAGCAATCCATTAATCTATAGTATAGAAGAAGAAAAAGAAATCCATGAATCTAAATTTTGCTATAGTTAGCACTAGTGACATCATTCGTATATACTTTGTTCAATCCAAAGTGTTACAATCTTTAACGTGCACATTTTAGTGAGTGATATAATTTGAGTTATTATTACGATATATAATTATCCCAAAGGAAATGGAAACGTTCTTTCTTTCATTTTTGTTTTCTAGGTATGTGATTCTTAAGTTATATTAGCAGTCTCTTTTTTTAAGCAATTCAAACAAATATTTTTATGTCCAACTTAACAAATTTATAAGAATTTAATTTTGTACAGTTGACCAACAAATTTAAACCTCAGTTTATCTATCTAATATATATAGGTTTTTTTTTTTATAGTACTACAGCGAGCCCCAAATAAAATTGCAAAAAATTATAATAGGAATCATAATATTTAGTTTTCTCATCTTAATTTTTTTTAAAAAGAATTATCATAATTATATCATTATCTTGTTTTGTTTTCTAATTTATTTATTTTTTAAAATAAAGGTCTTATTATTTGATTTAAAATTATTATTTTAAACACTACCCACTATTTTTTCCTTAAGTTATCATAAGATTATAATTCTAATTTACGAGAAAATAAGTAATGATATCTTATAAGGAAATTGCTAAATAATTTACAGTACCAGTATATTGTTAAATAATTTTTTTGAGCGTATGTTCATTGTACAGAAATTGCCTACCAATGGACCTGGTTTGCTCCCCGGTGACAATTATCCAGATTGGTTAACCTTCAATGGTAAAGGTTCTTCTGTAATTTTCGAAGTCCCTCAAGTGAATGGGCGTAACTTGAAGACAATGATGTCCATTGTTTATTATTCTTCCCCAGACAACATAACCTCAAAAGGTCTTCAAAATGTGTTGATCATAAATCGCACAAAAAACACCATTCATGTCTATAGGCGAGATGCACTAACCTCCTTTGAAGATGACGAGTGGCAGAGCGTAATATCAAATATAGAACCTGGTAACAAAGTGGAGGTTGTTGTTGCTTTTGGGAATGGATTCACTGTGGAGAAGACAGCAGTATATCTCATATATGATGAACTGATTGACGAAAAAATGAAGCACTGCCATGCACCAGATAATAATGTTGTTGTTTCTGGTCGTGATGAAATTGTAAGTGATAATAGTTTAAATATACATATTTTTTCATAAAAAATTGTTTCCTTTGAACCTGATATTATTATTATTATTTTCATAATAATTGTAAGTGATAATTTGTTTCCTTTGAACTTAACTAATTTCGTTCCTGAGTTTCTCTTTCTCTTTGTTTCTGAGTTTAGAGAATTCGTAGACCCTTCACCCTTCGTTCTCTTCTGATCTCGCCACCGTTTTGGTTCGGTCTTGCTGCCGTTCTGATTTGGTCTCGCCGCCGATTTGACTAGGGAAGAAGATAACCTCATTTCAAGGTACAAACCCATCATCTCTCTGCTGCTTCTTTTAAGTGGAAATTTCTGATCTGGATTTCCTCTTTGCTTTTAAATTTAACAGAGAGATGAACGTACACTTTAAGCACTTGGCCCTTCTAAAGGCAAACACTGGTTAGCGCCTCTGGTGGGCTTTGAAATTGGTTCGTTAGACACATACATATTTTTTAGACACTGATCGTCACATTTGAAGTACTTCAAATCATTGACTGACCAATTATACACCAGTTTAACAGTCATTATCTTTACATTTTGTTTGAAAAAAAAAATTCGAGATGTATTCTTTCATTTCACATACATTTTAAACATTGACAATAATTTTAATTTGTATTTGTAATATGGAAATTCTCCGATTAAATATGTCTACTACAATAATTTTAATTGATAAAAATTAAGCTTTCACATCAACAATTCTTCCAAAATTGGTGAGTACAGTTCATTGTCGCTCTGGCACTCTCACTGCCCCCGCTATTGCACCGATTCCAACTTCACTTTTATATTTGCTCACCGATTCCATTTTGTTCATATTTGTCTTTCAGTTGATTTGTGAGTTCGGTTGATTATGCTGCACCATTTTCATATTCCAAGTATACCTCTGATTTGAGTTGGATCTCAACGCATTACCTTCTGCTTAGTTAGTTTGCAATTCCTTGATCCGTTTTTCTGTTTTTCTATGAGCATTTGTATTCAAGGCATTTGCAAATTTTCAATGCATTCGGTTTCTTTGCTGCTCAATTTGTAATTAGTGTTAATAGGTGAGGTGATTCTCTGTTTTCTAACAGGATTTTTGAGCCAGAACACATTTCAAGCACCGCTTTCTTCTCTCTTGTTCCCTTTGAATTTTCTCTAGTCTTTCTGGGAAACTCATATCCTTGTAGAATTGATGTCTGGTTTGTATAATCATATTTTCTCACATGCAACCGTAAGGGCCAATTCACCAAAAATAAACATGAGAAGCAATTTTTATGTTGATAGGTACGTAGGGGGTGATTCTTCTTCTGCTATTATTGTGAAAGTTTTGATTTTTCAGTAACCTATATATGTATACGTATATTTATGGTGTCAGAACTTCAATTAACTTCGGTGTATGTTCTTGTTTACGTTTCTTCTAGTCAGTACTTAACGGGGCTGCTAGCAGAACACTAGAAGCTTGGACCTTTCATGCAAGTCCTACCCTTGTGTAGCAGACTCTTGAATCAAGGTTGGCTTATTCTAAATCTGTATATTCAATGTTTCTGTTGTTGTGAATTTCCTCCTCTTATAGTTCTATTCATTTCAATTGTTCTCACCTCTTATTTCATGTGAATTGGGCCTAGTCATAAACACAGTTTTTCTGGTTACTTGGGCTAGTATCTCATTCTTCTTTTGACTTGAGGGTTATTATCTCCTTTAAAATGCACTGAATTGTCAATTTATGATCTTCTTGCCTGATTGAAATATAGTAGGATTTCATTTCAGTTTACCGGTTAATGCTTAGCTCTGTCATAGCAAATAATTGCTTAAGGAATTAGGAGTCTAAACATATATTGTCAAATAAAATACAAGTGACCGGATTAGTCTCCTATTTGTGTGGCAAAAGCAAACTTCTATATGGTTCTATAGAATTCTTATTTGTTGATAAATTCATGAAAAGGCAACATCTTAGGTTGGTAAGTTTTGGATAACCAAAAAGAAAGAAAGAACAAAATGCAGGGGGGAAAATATTTGTGAGATTTGCATTGGTTTCCTTAATCTGTGTTTTAAAACAGATTTGCTACAACTTGATTTCTTTTTATTATGTACCAGTTCCTCTTCAGTTGAGGTTTCACCGTTCCCCTAATTTTCTGTTTCTCCTTTGGTCTTTCATTTCCCTGTTTAGCTCTAGTTTTATTTACTAAGAGGCTAGGTTCATCATATATCAGAGGTTAGCTGGAGCACAGGGACCAAACGTGGATTGGAAAACAACACCAGTTGTCCCAAGTTCTCACATTGTGAAGAGGATATTGCGCTTGGATATTCCTAATGATACCTATCCAAATGTAAGATATGTAAAATAATTTAATGCATTTTGATATAACTTTATACATTTTCATATCATGTTCCGATAGTTTTATATTCTATTGACCTTTGAGTCACTAAGGCTAGCTTAATTTTCAGTTCAATTTTGTTGGGCGGCTTCTTGGCCCTAGGGGTAATTCACTGAAGCAAGTGGACGCTTCCACAGGTTGCTGTGTATTTATCAGAGGGAAAGGTTCAATAAAAGACCTAGACAAGGTATCATCTCTTCCTTAGTGGATTATCCTGCAACTCCTTAGAACCTAATTTAATGTCATATAACTGTTAAAGTTCCTCCTCCTTTCAATTTGTTGACACATTTTTTATTTTTGCTTTCACAACATTTATTGTTTGTAACTGTTAACTTCACTCTCCCTTTTATAATCACAAGGAAGAGTTGTTAAGGGGAAGGCGAGGCTATGAGCACCTGAATGATCCGCTACACAATTTGATTGAGGCTGAACTACCAGTCAATGTTGTTGATATAAGGCTGAGGCAAGCACTGGAAATCATAGAAGAGCTACTTAAACCCGCGGTATCTCTTTTTAATTTTGTTGCTGAACTCAGAATATACTAGTTGATGAGATTTTTTTTTCTACTTTTTCCCTTGACACATGGTCGATTAATACTGGCAAGGTCCATTTTGTATTACCAGAATACTGGCTAACGTTGAAATGCAATATTGTACTCAGGAGCATGACTTAACGTCTGGACTCGTACATAAATGGCATTTATGCAGAGCTGTTGACTCTGATCTAGGTAACTTCATTTATAAGTCCCACCTGTGCTGTTTTTAACTTTTTCCTATATCCATATTATATCAATTTTCTTCTATAAAGTATTTTATTATGTTATTTGAATAAATGCAACTTTGTCTGACTTTTAATGATGGAATTTCATTTCATTGCTTTTATATTTGATTCTTTTGGAGAGAAAAATATGTGGTTTATTGACATGGTTTATTTGAGTACAGACAATCATTCAATTCATTTTTTTTCAGAGTTAAACATGCATTATCGTAATTATGAGCTGCAATTTGTTTGGCCTATTGTGTGCCTTCTTCTGCTTTCCTTCCTTTTTTATTTCCTGTTCTGCTTGTTCTACTTTTTTCAGAATCTAATTGAGATGGATGTCCAGGTGCTATTGTTCCTTATTTGGGGATTCATCTGTTGCAAGGTCAGTAGCATTTTCTCTTTACAAAATTTCTCCTTAACTCCACTGTGGGATCCTTATAACTGATGAAATTGAGGCAGTATCCCCTAAACTTCATCTTATTGGCCGCATGTGAAAATTGCAGAAGCTTGTGCTGCATATTCGTGGTGTTCGATTACAAAATAAGCCGTTGACATATTAGGCCCATTTAGTACTTGACTCGTTTCTTTACTTGTCATCTTGAGAATATTTCACAGTAGTCTAGTCCCATTTACATGCCACTTGTGGGGTAGCCAATATTCTTGCCTATACATAGTAATTGTAATCCCATTTATGTGCACAAACGTTTAATTCATTTGCATAATTACCCTCGTTTCTGACAGATCATAGTACCCAGTACTCTGCAGTTATCAGCAATGATGATGCAGATGTTAATTATCAGTCCTGTCCTTTCTTTGATTTCAGCCATGGTGAGTGAGGAGCTATTGTATTGATTCATCTTCCTCAACTTTCATCAATGCTAGGTACAAACTTGACGTTGAGGGTAAATTTATTTTTGTGTCATAAGCTTACAAATTAGCATCTTAGCATCGCTGCTCTCTCAACATATAGGTAAATTTGAATGGCTGGTGCTCCATCTTCATTGTACTTTCACAGGAAATCTTAAAGGCATGCTTTGTTTGCACAATTTTTTTATTCTATTTGGGTCTCTTATGAAGTGGTCCACCCTGCAAGATAGTGTTTATTGCTCATTAGCTCACATGTCATTGTTATTAATGTTGTTTTTATTTTAGATGCTCCCTGCAATTCTCTTTGTGAAAGCAAACAATGCAGTCTCACCAAATTCGTTTCATCTAATCGATGTCTTTCTCCAATTTCGGAAGCCACAATTCTTCAGCACCTCATATGCTGCGGCCCAAAAGAGGCCAAATAGAGAGTACCATATTGGAGAGATTAATAAGGAGTTTATCATCAACGGAAAAATGGATCTACGACGTGTTCTTGAGTTTCAGAGGCTAAGACGCTGGTGCATCGTTCGTTTCCCATCTCTATACCTCTCTCAGAAATGCCGGAGTTCATGTTTTCAGGGACGACGACGAACTTCCAAGGGGAGATCGGATCTCAACCTCACTGCTGCGAGCAATCGAAGGATCTAGAATTTCAGTCATGGTTTTCTCAAGAAATTATGCTGATTCAAGATGGTGTCTGCAAGAGCTGCAGAAAATAATGGAGTGTCGCAGAACCACGGGTCAGGTGGTTTTGCCATTGTTTTATGATGTAGATCCCTCCGAAGTTCGTCATCAGACTGGTATGTTTGGAGAAGCTTTTGAAGATCTTATAAAAAGAAATCTCAGCGGAGAAATACAATGTGCAGAGTTGGAGGAGAGAGCTCCGTGAAGCTGGTGGCATTTCAGGGTTTGTCGTCATAGATTCCAGGCATCAATTGTCAGATTTTGCATGTTTTGGAAGGGCATTATTTTATACTCATATATATTTTTTAATGTATAAATATTTAAGGTGAATTGTTTAATATTAGTTATTTTTTATATTTAATAAATTTTTAAATATTTATTATAAAACCAACAATTAATAAATAATTAACAACTCACCTTATATGCCAATCCTATAACAACTCCCGTTTTGAAATTCTTTAATCTTCAGGCCTTTTAATACTTGGTTTGTTACTTTCTCTGTCTCTTGCAATTCTCCGTATAGGTTTTTTTCCTAAATCTTAATTTATTTAATATTTTTTAATATTTAATTATGTATTATCAAATTATTAAAATAATTTGACTATGATAACAACTTAAAAAATTTAACTTATTTAATAATGTGCCAACATATGATTAGATAACAATATAAATAAACTTTTCATTATCAATGAATTAAAATTAAACTCACTAAATATTGTCTCTAAAAACAAATTTGATGAAATTCACAGTAATAATATCATAAAAACTTAAATAATTTTCTGGTATTATAAAACAAATAATTAATTGACTCCATTTGAGCATCAAAATGATACAAAAAGGACAAATGACTTGATAGTTTGTGTTAGAACGTGCTACACATTTATGGAGACCCAGAATTTTGGCTTTACAAAATCAACAATTACGGCCACAAAAATCAACAAATGAACAATTATGTGTGCTTCAGGTGGCTAATTGAGTTTTATGTAACCAGATTTCACTTATAATATAGGAACATGAAATCTACTAAAACACTTTGTGACAAAGCTAAGTTGACGCTTGAACAATAATAAGTCTCATATTTAAAGAATGTAAGAACAGTTCATAATCTTACAAAAACAACATCAAATAACGCTGAAAAATTAAAGAAGCTTCTACATGGATAGTTTTATCAAGTAAATGGCGATAGAAGGAAGACTTAGCAGCTAGTTGAACCAAATATATAATTTTGAAAAATTTAGACTTTTTTAGAGGCATTATTTATTAGAAATTTAAGTGTAAATGAAATATGGGTAAAAAATTTCACATTAGTAAGAAATTGACAAAGTGAAAAACATACAAGTGGAATGACTTATAAGTCTAATACTTTAAATTTTTGAGTTGAGACATGGTATCAGGTCTACTAGTGTGATTCATCAATAAGTCTATTGAAGAGATCTCCTCAATTTTGCAAGCTCCCCTTAACCCCAAACAAGTAGTATCAAAGCCGATAGTTTGAATCAGTTAGGACGAGTATTGAAAAGACGCTAGTTGCACAAAAATTCAAGTGGCGTGGTAAGGCGTGGCTCATGTGGAAAAAGGGTTTGGCCCAACTTGTGTTGTGGAGTATTGTAAGACGCACACTCAGGTGAATAGAGGTAACACGTTGGTGGAGACGTGACTCAGTCAATGTAATAGAAGGACTGTAACACGATGGAGACGTGACTATTGAAAGTGGGCTTAGTGGAATATGCTATTGGTTAGACCATGAAATACTTGAAAAATGCTTCTACTTGAGGAGGAGTGAATCTGTGTAAGGACTGACACTTGAGGGGGAGATTGTTGGAAATTCAGGACTATTAAGATGTGAGCTCTCCCTGACCCCGAACAAGTAGTATCAGAGTCGATAGTTTGAATCCGTTAGGACGAGTATTGAAAAAACGCTAGTGGCACAAAAGTCCAGGTGGTGTGGTAAGATGTGGCTCATATGGAAAAAGGTTCAAGGAGGAGTGAATCTGTGTAAGGACTGACACTTGAGGCGGAGATTGTTGGAAATTCAGGACTGTTAAGATGTGAGCTCTCCCTAACCCCAAACAAGTGGTATCAGAGTCGATAGATTGAATCCGTTAGGACAAATATTGAAAAGACGCTAGTTGCACAAAAGTCCAGGTGGTGTGGTAAGGTGTGGCTCATATGGAAAAAGGTTCGACCTAACTTGTGTTCTGAAGCATTGTAAGACGAACACTCAGGTGAATAGAGGTAACACGTTGGTGGAGACGTGGCTTAGTCAATGTAGCAGACGGGCCGTAACCCAATGGAGACGTGGCTATTGGAAGCGGGCTTAGTAGAATATAGTATTGGTTAGATCGTGAAATAATAAAAAAAGCCTTTTGCTTGAAGAAGAGTGAACCCGTGTAAGGACTGACACTTAAGGAAAAGATTGTTAAAAATTCAAGACTGTTAAAACATGGTGTCAGATCCACTAATATAATTCCTCCTTAAATCTATTAAAAAAATCTCCCCAATATCAAGAGTTCTTCCCCCAACATTACTAAGGTGGTTAGCAAAGGCTATAAATAGCCATACATGCATTGTATTGGAGTGTATGGTTGAGGGAGAGATGAAAATATTACAAAACTATACTTTCTACCCTTCAACCCACTAAATATTTTTTCTACGACTATCAATCGCGAAATTATTCAACGTTGTTCCTCACCTTTTCGAATATCCAACAATTGGTATTGATGTTACGTTCGGTCATATATTAGGCGTAACTCAATAATCTTTAATCTATCTGTTGCAACAAACCAAGCCTACTAATTATTAATGCTAGTCACCTTCGGACCAAAATAAATGTCTATAGCTTCCACAATTTCTATTCCATCAGCCGCCAAGATCAGCAAGGTCTTAAAGACCAGCAAGATAGCCGAGGCCAGCAACAAGAAGAAGAAAGAAGCAGAAGTCCTTCAATGTGGACACTCAAGCATCAAGACGAAGCTGTCACCACACAAAAATTAAGCTAGGTAGCGATGTTGGAATCGTTGAAAAAGTGTGAATGAAAAAAAGTCTTCCATCGAATAAGAAGATAAGATTAGACAAAGTTAAAAACATATAAATGAAAAAACTTATAAACATAATATTTAAAAGTTGAGTTAAAATGTAATATCAAACTTTCTAGTATGATTGTTTTTATAAGTCTATTAAAAAAATATCTCCACTAATGTGAGCTCCCCTGTAACTATGATTTAAAAACACTCGTATTTTGATAAAATATTTTGAGAACTTTGTTACTGGTCAAAAAGTTTGCATTAAAGGCATCCTCGGCATCAATGACGCTAACGTGTCTTTTTGTTTATTTACCAAAAAAAAGTGTCTTTTTGTTTATTATTTTGTTTCACAATCAAGCCGCAAGGGAAATTCTGATAAAATGTGGCTTTTGCCATTCCAACTTATTCAATGGGAGATTTCTAGTGTGTAATGGAGTATTGATATTTTATAAAAATTATTTAAGATAACTAGTTATTGGTTATTTTAAGTTTAAGGCTTTACGTTTTTAATTTTATGCTTTAGTCCATGTTAAAATTTACAATTTAATTCATGTTAGGTTAAATTATTATTTTTTAAATAATGATTTCGTTAAATGTAATCATTTTTTAAATAACCATTAAATTAATTTATTGAAAATATGTACCAGATTTTAACTACATGAAAAAATAATTTTAGTTTTAAATTTTTAAATTGAATTTTGATTTCTTCATGACCATATTAATAAAATTTATGTATAAAGAAATATTATTAGTAAATAATAATTTATGATGGATTGGAAATTTAATATTTTTTTGAAAATGTTTGTTATTTCATTTGCATAATTATTTCAATATTGATTTAATATTTGTCATATATATATATATATTATTTTAGCAAATTATTAAATAAAAGGAATTACAATCTTAACATTTGACCAAATGTTTACACAAATTAAATTATTTCCACTAAACCCAAATAAACATAATAAACTAAACCTAGCTCTCCGCAAACATTTTGGTTTTCTTTAGGGAAAGAGTCTTAAACCCTAAACTATGTAATATAATATAGTGTAATACATTTTAATATGTTGATGTTAGATAAAAAAATTAAGGCACCCATTTGGTGTTAATATGTATTTTATTATGTGTATGTTAGGAATTTGATGGTAATTTTGTGTTAATTAGTCAAACAGATAGGAAATTGATAATGAAAAAGCATTTGACTCTTGGAAAAACATTATCTGATTACTTTCATCCTAAAATAAGTTAATAGGATTATATTGTAGTGTAAAAAATATATATTTAAACAATCAAATCTAAAGCCAAATCAAATTCAAAATCTAACTTCAACATTAGTTAATTTTAGAGTAAATATTTAAATTAGTCCTTTAAATATACACGAGATATCATATTAGTCATCTAATTTTTTTTACATCAAAATATTCCTCAAATATTATTTTTTAACATTAAAGTGGTCATTTAATGTCATTTTTGACATTAAATTAGTCCCTCAAAATGAACTAAAAAAGACCAATTTGATTTCAAAAATAATTAAAAGACTAAATTAATGTCTCATGTATTTTTAAAAAACTAAATTAAGTATTTACTCTTAATTTTATATATAATTAAAATTAATTATATTTTAATACATGACGAGTTAGAATTAATTTTTGTTAAACATTTTATTAGCATGTCCTAGAATTAATTTTTTAATTATATTTTTAATACTATGCAATTAATTTTATTTATAAATATTTTAATATCATGACGAAATTAATTTATTATTAAAATATTTCTAAGAATTATGATTTTTTAAAAAATATTTTCATAGCATGGCAGGTTCCGTCATAGAATTAGTTTTTGTTAAGCATATTTTAATAATATTTCAATATCATGGCGGAACTCATCTATTTAATTTTATTTAAAAATATTTTAATAAGAATCAATTTTGTATTAAAATATTCTTAAGAATTATGATATTTGAAAAAAAAAATGAATACATCATGAATTGCCAACCGTCATGGAATAATTTTTTAAAAAAATATTTTTAATTCCAATGCATGATTCCATGGAATAGTTTTTTTAAAAATATTTTAATACCATGGAATTAATTATTTTAATATCCTTCTAAAATGATTTTTGCATTTATATTTTTTCTCATGAAAGATTACGCCCTAAAAAATAAATATATGCCAAGGGCCCTAAAAAATAAAAAACTTAAATGCTAAAGAATTTTTTGCAAAGTTGATATAACCTCTTCAATGGATAAACTGATTCACTCTTGACTATTTGATTAATTTATGAATTTTATTATTTATAATCAATAGATGATATTTATTGGTATATCAATGTACCCATTGTTTTAAGGTATATATTAGATATCACTAAATCAAAGTACATGGTGCATCTTAAAAAATAAAATGTAAATAATAACTATTCATGAGAAAATTTTGAGTGGTTTCTAATAAATTTATAATTATTTATTTAAGTTTTTTTAATTGTATTCTATTAAAATTAAAATTTTTATTGTTTTAATTAATAATTATCATCATGCTAACATGGGTCATATTATTTATGGGGATTTATTTTTTTCATATCATTATTTTAATGAATAGTCAAATATTTATTAATTATTGGTTATATTTTTTTTTGTCTTTATCCGAATATCCACACACCCTTGAGGTATAAGGCTAATTTCATTCGAGATATTTATGTTGTCTATCTCCGTAAATACTTTCGTGCGAACTCAAACTCTTCCTGCGAACTCAACTATTAAGTTCAAGTTTATTTACTACTTGATCAATTAGCCCTTACAGGTAGTTGTTAGTTATATTTAATAAACTTTAAATATTTATATTAAAAAAATAATAACAAATAAATATTTAATAATTAATAAAGAGTTTAATTTTTAAAAATAAAAATAAAAAAGAAACTTAAGTACCACAACAACTTTCGTTGTTTAGTAAGCAATGAAAAAAGCAAATGGCTGCTGAAAATTAGTATGTATTTTTTTTTTTTATCATATAAGAGTAGAAACAACCATAACCATTAAAAAAGAAAAAATTAAAACAGCTAGTGCGCCATTTTCATATATAAACAAGCATAAATGTATCGCTATGAATCAATTGCATGTGCGCATGAATGGGGCAAATAGCCAAATTGTCATAAATATTAGGCAAAAGTTTTCTCTTTTATTGTAAGATATTGCTGGTTCCGATGCATTCTATTTTCTTCTCAATTCAATTTTTTTCTTTTAAAATAAAAGAACTTACATGTCAGGTTCAAATGTTGGGTATCAAAAACCAAAATAGAGTCATGGACATAGTGACAAAACATAAAGTATCTAGTATACACTATGTAGACTTTAGACATAAAGTATCTAAACTCGCTATTTCCTAAGAAGAAAGCGGGTATTATACTATTATTCCCCTTCATAATACGAATTCCTTTTGACCTTATCATCCAGTTTCTTCTTCACCTGCAGAGTCACCCAATTCCTTTCATCGAATTCATCTATGTCTTCCTTCGGTTCCTCGTCCAGAAACCAGGAATCCGAATCCAGATCCAAGCCCAATCCAAATTGGATCTACGATGTGTTCTTGAGTTTCAAACGCGAAGACACTCTTGCATCGTTCACTTCACTTCTTTGTACCTCTCTTCAAAATGCCGGAATTTATGTTTTCAAGGACCATGACGGGCTTCAAAAGGGAGACAGAATCTCAACCTCACTTTTGCAAGCAATCGAAAGGTCTAGAATTTCTGTCATTGTTTTCTCAAGAAATTATGCTAATTCAAGATGGTGTTTGCAAGAGCTGCAGAAAATAATGGAGTGTTGCAGAACCAAAGGTCAGTTGGTTCTGCCAGTGTTCTATGGTGTAGATCCCTCCGAAGTACGTCATCAGATAGGTCTATTTGGAAAAGCTTTTGAAGTACTTATAAAAAGAATCTCAGTGGAGAAAGACAAGGTGTTGAGTTGGAGGACAGCCCTCCGTGAAGCTGGTGGCATTTCAGGGTTGGTCGTCAAAGATTCCAGGTAATTTAATTGTCAAATTTTGCATGCTTTGAAATTCTTCGATCTTCATGGCCTTTTAATACTTGTTTAGTTGATTTGTGGCTTTCTCTATCTCTTGAAATTTCCCAGATAGGTTTTATTTCCTAATCCATTTGGTATCTAATCCTACCTTAAAAGTTATCCAAAATAACTAAATATGTCTCTAAACGTAATTTTTGTGAATCTCACAGTAATATCATAAGAGCAAAAATATAATTTTAATTGACTCCATTTGATATACTGATATAGTTATTCTGTAGTTGTTCAAAAGGAAGATTTCGAGAAAAATGAAAAATGACTAATGAAACTAAATAGGAATACTATGCACATCTGACACCTTTAAAAGTACTATGCCATTTAGAACTTAGAAATTACTTTCTTTAAATTTTTGGTTCTGTTACCATGTCACGTTTAATTAATAATAAAAGAAATTAGGCTTTTTATAGGATTTATTTATGCATATTAAATTGGACTCTTTTTGTTATATAGGAGCTTTTAGAAACCTAAGAAAGGGAAAAAGAAAGGAGATGGAACAGTAACCCAATTCATGACATCAAACACATCACATTAAATACTACAGTTATTGAATTGAACCCAATAATAAATTGCAATTTTATCTACAATTAATATAGAATTTTTTTTCTGAAAACTTAACAAGTCACCTATGCACATGGTTGTCAAACTCATGAGTTTACGTAAACTCGTGGAGGCCTCGCAAACTCAACTCGTAAACTCGACTCGTGAACTCGTAAGAATTTACTTGCTTCAATAATAATATTAAAAAAAATATCATAGACCTAAACATAATGAAATAGCATATCCATAATCAACATTCTACATTCCAACTCCACAACAAAGCAACCAAAGGTAATAAAGTATGATAGTACAAATTAAAAGCATTCATAAATAAGCAAGTCATAAGTTCATAATGTTAATTCTTAAAACAACTTAAGTCAACAATCCAAATCAAGATCTTCAAAATTCAAATCCTCCATCACCACCATCATCTTCAATCTCATCATCTTCATCTTCATCTTCTTCATCAAGTGCTTCCTCATCAGATGAACAAGATTCTTCACCAATAGCATCAAAGACCACATTCTCAACTTCTATATTCACATTGTTTGAACTTCCAATGAGTTCAACATTACTTACTTCATCAAGATCTTGGCTAAGCCTAGGAATAAGATTATCCCTAAGAGGTTGAACAACCTCTTCTTCATTAGAATCATGCCCTTTATCAGTTATCCATTCATCATCAGAACGGATATCATCAAAGGGAATAATAGGATTTCTTCTTATTTGTTTACTTTTCAGCTTCAAGTTGTACATCACATAAACCAAGTCATTCATCTTTTTCTGGTGTAAGTGATTTCTTCTCTTTGTATGAACCTAAACAAAACAAAAAGTCCAAAGTTTCATGATTATCTTATACTACTAATTCTTAACCAAGTAAATTAGAAATTAAAAAAAAATAAGCTACTCAATTACCATTTCAAATGCACTCCAATTACGCTCACATCCAGAAGAGCTACAAGTCAAGCTAAGAACACGAATAGCAAATCTCTTTAATTCTGGACAACCATCACCATAGAAGTCCCACCACTCTGCAAGAGCCATATTTTGCCTATTATCTCTAGCAGTATCAAGACCAAACAGCCCTCTAACATAATGAAATTCAGCAAGCTGCATACTAATCTTGTTTCTTTCTGCCGAGTCAGCTATCAATTTTCCCATGCAATTATACAATCCTTGTTTAACCTCAGCATCATCTCTAAAATTAGGGCCATAATGGTAGTGAGGATTGAGATAATAAGCAGCTGCATGTAAGGGCCTATGAAGCTGGCCTTCCCACCTCTCATCAATAATCTGCCAAATAGGTTCATAGCTACAAATACCAAATATAAATTATCAATGCTTATTAATTTTCTCTATTAGAAACAAAAAGATAATTGCATTGTAATTGCAAGTGAATTTTACCTTTTCTTAACATTTTTGAAGTTGCTTTTTATCTTTCACTTGGCACAATCCATCCCTTCATATATGAAACCCATGGCTGGTCTTTCATCTGAATCAACCATGCGAAGAACTGTAATGAGAGGAGCAGCAGCCTTGAGACATGTTGTTATGTTCTTCCATAGTCGACTATCCAAAGCCATGTTTTGTATTTTTTTCCCATCATTTGTAGGTGCAAACTTACTTGATTTCCAATCATCAGAACTAAACAGGCTCATCAATGCTACCTTGTTATCAAGAAGACAAGATAGAGTTAAGTATGCGGTGGCAAATCTAGTCACACCTGGCCTAATCAAGTCTTTCCCTTTAGTAAAATTCTTCAACATGCTAATGAGCATTGTTCTTGAGTAGATGTAGGTGGTGATCTTTCTCCCATTCTTTATGGTTACTTGATGCACCTTAATCTTTTTTTCAAAGTCCTCCAATATCAAATCAATACAGTAGGCGCATACATGGAGTCCAATACAATTGCTTCCGTGTCAACATCAACCTCTCTCCAGTGCTTGTAGTTTGAAGCATTATCATTAACTACTTGGACAACATTTTCCTCTCCCTACATAAGCAACAACATCATCCAACATCTTAAAAACTTTTTCGTTGTTTTAGATATGTCGTAAGTGTCCAATGAGTAGAGAAAAACTGTCCCCTTGGGACTATTAACCAAAAAAGTTACAAATTGATCGCCTTTTTTATCTCATTCATCCATCAGACATGATTGAACAACCGGTTCTCTTCCACTCCTCCCTAAACTCTTGAAGCATTGCATCAACCTGAGCCACTGATTGTTTCAAATGTTTTTCTCTAATCTCATGATAAGAGGGAGGTTTATAACCAATCCTATATCTTCCAATCATCTCACACATTTTTGCAAACTCCACATTTTTAACACAATTAAAGGGAATGGCACTTGTGTAAAAGAATCGGGCAACTTGTTGATCAACTTGTTCCTTATACTCCTTCTTCATCATTTGGTTGATTGTTGATTGAGTAGTGCTTCCAACCCCACTACTACTTCTTCCTTTTGTACCAAAATTCATTTTTTTTGTGCCTCATCCTCTTCATTACCATCCTCAAAATCACTAGTTTTTTTTTTTCTTTCGAGATGCTACTTTAGCCTCGGCAATAACTTTTATCATTAGAGTCTTAACTTCTTCAGGTACACTAACACAAGGCTCTGAATCTTCTCTAGTACCAGCTAGATGGTGCTTGAATCTAAAAACTCCTCCACTAATAATTTTTGCACAATAATTACATTTTACTTTTCTAGCATTGCCTTGAACATCTTTCCCATGTTTCCACCCAATATCAGTCCTATTTCCTGGAGCATTTTTTATAGTTTTAGAAGCAACTTTGTTGCTTGTGGCACCTGAACCACCCACATCAGACATTCTGGAATAACAAGATAAGAAAAAAAAATTCCACTTATAAGCTAAATAAAAAAATAACAAGAAAGGAAAATAGGAAGAAGGCATTTATTCTTTTTGAAGGAACCTGTTGGCTACAGAGGAGGAACGAAGGCTGGACTGAGGACGAAACAAAGACTGAAGTCACTGAATGAAGGCTAGACTGAGGACGAGCAAAGGTTGAACGAAACAGAGGAGGAAGAAGGTTGAACGCACACTCAGCCAACAACTGAACTTCAAACGAAACTTGGTGGTGGCGGCGATGGCCAACGACTGAGACTCGAAGCGATCAACAGCAGCGACGCCCAACGACGGAGACTCGAAGTGAGCAGCAGCAGCAGCGATGGCCAACGACGGAGTTGCGAGCTGCAGCGATGGCCAACGACGGAGTTGCGAGCTGCAGCAATGGCTAACGACGGAGTTGCGAGCTGCAGCGATGGGTTCGATCCCTAAGAAGTGGGTTGCGAGCTGCTGTCTACTGTGGTTTTTAGGTGAGGCAAAACGGTGAGTTTTGCTTTTTTCTTCAGCAAAGCTGAACTCGCAAAATCGGTGGTGAAATCGCGAGTTCACCGATTTCACTCCGATTTCACCGATCCCACGCGAGTTTACAGGGCAGCGAGTTTCCACCCGATTTGACTCGATTTGGATGGTAAGCTCGTAAAATCGAATCGGACGATTTTACGAGTTAAAACTCGATTTTGATTACCATGCCTATGCATATAATTTACTAACATTAAAAATGTTTGATTTAAAAAAAAAATTACTAGCTAAAGATCCCTTAAAGGTTCATATCTATGAAATTCTAAATCAATACTTTAAATGACCACATCCTTTATACACACTTTACACTCACACTCTTTTGACCTTTAGAGCAAGGTAAGTTCCTTTGTAATTTTTTCTAAACGGTCCTAATTCGGCACAAACTTTTGCATGCATGTGGAAGAATAATGCTTGTTTGCTCAAATATGTATGACATAACTTTTGACACCTGTAGTTTGAATCAAATTTGCTAATTTGAGTTTGAATCCTCTCCTTACACAAATTTTAGTGTGAAGGGACCACCCTGATTCTTGCCATGTTGTTAGTTTACTCCAAAGAGTAATGATAGTTGAACATATTCATAAGCACATGCTTATGTAAACTATTGGATACCACTTTCAGCCTCATTGTAACATTTTGTAAACACTGCATATTTTACATTTACACTCAAATATATGTGCAACTATCATTTTCTCACCCAAATTTCCCCCTCTTCTTTTGATGTATGTACATGTTGGAGAATGCTTATATAATCGATTATGCACCTTATCTCTGGTCCATATTTTATAGGATCGGAAGTGAGGATATCAAGAATGCTATTGAACATGTTATTTGTTTACTAGACGGGCGTTTGCTAGATGGGACAGACTTGTTTGTTGCTGAACATCCAGTTGGCGTAGAATCTCGAGTGCAAGATGTGCTTAAACTAATAAACTACCAAAAATCAAGAGATGGTTTACTAATAGGGATATGGGGAATGGGAGGAATTGGTAAAACAACCATTGCCAAAGTCATTTATAATCAAATTGGTCGCAGTTTTGAGGGGAGGAGCTTCCTCTCAAATATCAGGGAAGTTTGGGAGCAAGATACTAGCCATGTTTCTTTACAGGAGCGGCTTCTATCTGATATTTATAAAACAACGATAATAAGGATACAAAGCATTGAATCAGGAAAACTGATATTAAAGGAAAGACTTTGCCATAAAAGGGTACTTCTAGTACTTGATGATGTGAATAAATTGGACCAGCTAAATGCTTTGTCTGGAAGTGGTGAATGGTTTGGTCCAGGGAGTATAATAATCATCACGACAAGAGATAAGCATCTACTTAGTGTGCTTGGAGTTGACCATGTCTATAGAATGAAAGAGATGGACTATAATGAATCTGTTGAGCTTTTTAGTTGGCATGCATTCAAGCAAGCAAGTCCTATACAGGGATATGCTAGAGTTTCTAGAAACATAGTTGCTTATTCTGGGGGATTGCCATTAGCTCTTGAAGTCCTTGGGTCTGAATTGTTTGGAAGGGGAATAACAGAGTGGGAGGATGTATTAGATAGACTCAAAAGAATTCCCCATCCTATAGTACAGAAGCAACTAAAAATAAGCTTCGATGGTTTAAATAATGATGGAGAGAAAGACATATTCCTTGATATAGCTTGTCACTTTATTGGGATGGACCGAATTGATGTAATACAGACACTAAATGGCTTTGCAAGTTTCACAGAAACTATATTAAGTGTCCTTATAGAGCGAAGCCTTGTAACCGTTGACGAGAAGAACAAGCTTGGAATGCATGTTTTGCTGCAAAACATGGGAAGAGAAATCATTCGTGAGCGATCACAAAGGGAGCCTGGGGTGCGTAGTAGGTTATGGTTTCTATGGTTTTTGTTTTTAATATATTTAATGTCAAAGGAAGCAAAATGAACATTAATGAATCAGTATTCAGTTAACATTCATTTGGTAACTTATGTTTCATTATTACATAAGAACTTTGAAAATTGGATTGATTGTGAATCGTTTTGTGCTTCCTGGATCCTAGTAACAAATTGTGGGTTTCAAACGTCTTAGTTGTTGTCAGTTGCATTACAAGATTTTTAGCTACCATATTTCTAAGCTATGCATTTTTGTTTGTGTTTCAGCCAAGGATCTACGATGTGCTCTTGAGTTTCAGAGGGGATGACACTCGTGCATCATTCACTTCACATCTCTATACCTCTCTTCAAAATTCCGGAATTTATGTTTTTAGGGACGACGACGAGATTCCAAGGGGTGATCAGATCTCATTCTCACTGCTGCATGCAATCAGACAGTCTATGATTTCTGTCATTGTTTTGTCAAGAAATTATGCTAATTCAAGATGGTGCCTGCAAGAGCTAGAGAACATAATGGAGTGTCGCAGAACCATAGGTCAGATGGTTGTGCCAGTGTTCTATGGTGTAGACCCCTCAGAAGTACGTAATCAGACAGGTATGTTTGGAGAAGTTTTTGAAGAACTTATAAAAAAAATCTCAGTGGAGAAAGACAAGGTGATGAGCTGGAGGACAGCGCTCCGTGAAGTTGGTGGCATCGCTGGGTTTGTTGTCATAGATTCAAGGTAATTTAATTTCTCTTTTTTGTTGTTTAATCCTTTTTTTTTAGAATTGTTCGTTGATTGTCATGCCTTAAAATTCTTCATTCCTCGTGGCAATTGTCATACTTTTTTTTTAAAAAATTCATACATATTTTAAATATTTTTTGTATAATAAAATAATCACTATTATAAAAAATGGTTACTTTATTATAAAATTACATTAATAAGCCTTGTGAGTATCACTCAAAACTAAATAATGATAACATGTTATGTTATAAAATAAGCACATTGCAATTTTTGCCCCCCAAAAAAGAATGAGGATTATCTTTACTGTCGCTACTTCATTACAATTTTACAATTTTTATTGTGTTTTTGAGAAGACCAAAAATGGACTAATGAAACCAAAGAGGAATATAATGAACACTTAACACTCTTAAGGGATCAGGTTTTTTGAGTGGTTTTTTAATACATGCACATGTTGGAATGCTTATATAATCGATTATGCACCTTATTTCTTGTTCATATTTTTCTTATTCATATTTTATAGGAACGAAAGTGAGGAAATCAAGAATGTTGTTGAACATGTTACTCGTTTGCTAGACAGGACAGACTTGTTCGTTGCTGAGCATCCAGTGGGAGTAGAATCTCGTGTGCAAGATGTGATTCAACTATTTAACAAGGAAAAATCGAAAGATGTTCTACTACTAGGGATATGTGGAATGGGAGGAATTGGTAAAACAACCATTGCCAAAGCCATTTATAATCAAATTGGTCGCAATTTTGAGGGAAGGAGCTTCCTCCTAAATATCAGGGAAGTTTGGGAGCAAGATAATGGCCAAGTTTCTTTACAAGAGCGGCTTCTTTATGATATCTACAAAACAACAAAAATAAAGATACATAGCATTGAATCAGGAAAAATGATATTAAAGGAAAAGCTTTGCCAGAAAAAGGTACTTCTTGTACTTGATGATGTGAATAAATTGGACCAACTAAATGCTTTGTGTGGAAGTCGTGAATGGTTTGGTCGAGGGAGTAGAATAATCATCACAACGAGAGATGAGCATCAACTTAGAGTGCGTAGAGTTGAGCATGTATGTAGAATGAAAGAAATGGACGAAAGTGAATCTGTTGAGCTTTTTAGTTGGCATGCATTCAGGCAAGAAAGTCCTACTGAAGATTTTGTTGGACTTTCTAGAAATGTAATTGCTTATTCTGGGGGATTGCCACTAGCTCTTGAAGTCCTTGGGTCCTATTTGATTGATAGGGGGACGACAGAGTGGAAGAGTGTATTGGAGAAACTCAAAAGAATTCCCAATGATCAAGTACAGAAAAAGCTAAGAATAAGCTTCGATGGTTTAAGTGATGATACAGAGAAAAATATATTTCTTGATATAGCTTGTTTCTTTATTGGGAGGGACCGAAATGATGCAATACAGATATTAAATGGCTGTGGACTTTTTGCAGAAATTGGAATAAGTGTCCTTGTAGAGCGAAGCCTTGTAACCGTTGACAATAAGAACAAGCTTGGAATGCATGATTTGCTGCGAGACATGGGAAGAGAAATCATTCGAGAGGAATCACCGGATGAGCCTGAGGAGCGTAGTAGGTTATGGCTTCGTGAGGATGTGCTTGATGTATTATCAAAAGATACTGTAAGAACTTCATGCATGGATTTTGTTTTTAAAAAATCTAACGCTAAAGGAAGCAGAATGGGCATTGATGAATCAGTTGTTGACATTCATTTTGGATTCTTAATTATCACAGTAACTATGAAAATTAGTTTGGTTGTGAATCGTCCTTTGTGGATCCTAGTAACAAATTATGGGTTTCAAACCTCATATATAATTGTAATCAGTTGCACTACAAGATTTTTAGCTACCATATATCTAAGCTATTCATTTTTATTTTTCTGTTCATTTTATTTCACAGGGAACAAAAGCTGTTAAGGGACTGGCTTTGAAGTTACCAAGAATCAATACAATTTATTTGAATACCAAAGCATTTAAGAAGATGAATAGACTCAGATTGCTTCAACTTGCTGGTGTACAACTCGATGGAGATTTTAAATATCTTTCAAGAGATCTTAGATGGCTTTGTTGGCATGGATTTCCTTTAACATGTTCACCTGCAAACTTTCATCAAGGAAGTTTAGTTGCCATCGAGTTAAAATATAGCAATCTCAAAGTAGTGTGGAAGGAGGCCCAGGTATAAATTCTGAGTTGAATCTTTTGCCTTTCATTTCTTGTTTTCACTAATCTTATATTTGGATGCAATAAATTTGAATTAAATGTCTCATATAGTACTTCAATTTATTATACAATGCTTTTAGAAAGAGGTTATGCGATGCTTTTAGAATTTGTAAGCTTGTTGGAGAATTATGATGCCAAAAGTATGTATATGTTTTCACAAATTAAACAAAACAAATTATAATGAATTCTATATATAAAAAAAAAGTCAAGTATTATACAATGAAGCACTCAATGACACACTTTTCATCTAGGTTTACTTTCTTTCACTCTTTCTAAAGTTTACAAAATATTCAAGATTTGAAGCATTTTATATGTTGTCATAAAACATTACTTTTTCTAACTTATAAAATTAAGATTAACTAATTTTCTTAAGAACTTAAGTTTTAAAATTAAGATTATGAATTTTCTTAAGTTAAAGCATATGACCCGCTAAATTTTGTGCTAAAACTAATAAAGAGAAGTGGGAGATAAGGATTGTACTCTTCACTATATGATCAAAGAAGATCTAATATCAAATCACAAAACCTATCATCCCAAAATTTTAAACTCTCGGGAGAAGGCTCATAAATGTCTTTTAATAATTTCTTTAACATTATATATATAACCGGCCTTTGGTGGAAGATTTTGAAAACAAAATCAATACCAAACCAATATAAATGATAATTTCTAGTCTAAAGGTTATTGACAAATTGTCATTGTTTCCATCTATTTTTCCAAGCTTAACTTCTCTAATTTTTCTCTCGAAAATTTCTTTTATTGCAGATGCTGGAGAACCTAAAAACTCTCAATCTTAGTCATTCTCATTACCTGACACAAACCCCTGACTTTTCAAAGCTGCCTAATCTTGAAAAGCTAGTACTCAAAGATTGTCCAAGTTTGTCTGAGGTTTCCCATACCATTGGGCATCTCAATAAACTTCTTCTGATAAATTTGAAAGACTGTACAAGCCTTCATAACCTTCCAAGAAGCATCTATAAGTTGAAATCTCTGAAAACTCTCATTCTTTCTGGATGTTCAATGATTGACAAGTTGGAAGAGGACTTGGAACAGATGGAATCTTTGACAACCCTGATTGCGGATAAGACAGCAATAACACAAGTGCCCTTTTCTGTGGTAAGATCAAAAAGCATTGGATATATATCTTTGTGCGGCTATGAAGGATTCTCACGTGATGTGTTTCCTTCTCTCATTTGGTCTTGGATGTCACCAACAAATAATCTCTCATCCCTAGTTCAAACATCTGCGGGCGTGTCATCTCTTGTTTCCTTAGATGTCCCAAATAGTAGTTCCCAATCCCATGGCCTATCATCTATTTTAAGCGACCTTCCAAAGCTTCGAATTCTTTGTGTGGAGTGCGGCTCAGAACTTCAACTAACTGGAGATGTAGCTAGAATTTTGGATACCTTAAATGCCACAAATTGTAAGGAATTGGAAGCAACGCCAACTACACCACAAGTCTCAAATATCAAAACTTCTGCATTAATTGATTGTGGCAGTCAAATTCAGATTCCAGGATCAGAAGATTCCTTGAATTCTCTTTTAATTCATATGGGATTGAACTGCCTAGTCACCAATATTCTCAGAGATAGCATTTTACAGGTCTCTCTGTCTCTCTCTATCTTAAATTTTATATAGATATATAAAGAGAGAATATATTATAACTCTATTAAAAACTGGTAAATAATTTATTATTGCCTTTTTTTTATATTTTAATTATTTAGAATATCAGTTTAAATGTGAATTCTGGCATATAAGTCTAGAACTATTATATAAATACAAATATGTATTAATGTTCTTCTATTTGGAAATTAGGTTTATATTTGATACATTGTAAAGTGTCTATAATTATTTGCTACCCTATATATCGGTATAAAATTACATGATTAAAATAATGAAATTGTTAACATATTACTTTTTAAATATTCTTTCAGACACATACAGATTTTTCACGTATTAGTCATTGACCGCTTAATTTACTTTTTAAATTCGAGAATGCATTCTTTCATTGTACATACTTTTTTGTTACATTGACAATAATTAGTATGTGTAAAATGAAAATGCATCAATTAAATTTATTTTCTAATCAAATTTTTATTTACAAAAATGGTTAAATTAATTTATAGGTCCTTATATTATTTGAGAATTTTTAATTAGGTCCTTATATTTTAAAAGTTTGTAATTTAGTCTATATAATTTTAAGAATTTCTAATTGTGTCCCTGTCGTTAGAAACTTATAACGATGCTCTAATGATAGAATGAATTCAGGGATTCAATTACAAAATTTTGAAACTATATGAGCCAAATTACAAACTTTTTAGGTCCCTATAGTTTAAAAAAAAATTAATTAGGTCCCTGAATTTAGGTTACCGTTAGCAATTTCTAATGGTGCTCTGACAGCAAGGACCCAATTAGAAAATTTATAAGAACTTAATTACAAACTTTTAAAATATAAGGATCTAATTGAAAATTCTTAAATAATATACGGACTTACAAATTATATAATTTAACCCAAAAAAATTAAACTTTGATATCAACATTTTTATTGAGACCTCTATCTCGTGGTTTCAGCAAGAAGAACGTAGATGCTTACAAATATGTAATATATTGTATGCAATATATAAGTTTAAGTTACATTTTTCAATGTAAAACCTTTATTATACCATCATGTAATCATATAAATGTCGTCAAGTCATTGCCTTAGATAGTTGCTACTATAGTTAAACTCTTCTAGTAATATATCAATATCTGATTAAATGATAGTGTAAAAAGTTTTAAATTAAAATATATATTTGGTCCCTATAGTTTTCATTTATTTTTAATTTGTCCCTAATTTTTTTTCTTATAAATGAGTCATTGTACTTCCAGATGTTATCAAAGTGGCCCCTATCAATACTTAGTGTTTTAACTTTGTGAAACAAGATGCTTAGGTGGCATAACCCTGTCATTAGTATGCCATTAGTATCATATAGAGACTAAATTTGAAATAAGAAAAAATTGTAGAGACTAAATTAAAAACAACATAAAGTACTACGGGGACAAGATATGAAAAATAGTTTTGAAATTTCTTTAAGCTCAATCATTTTTCTTTTCCATTCTACGTGATAGGTAATTGTACATGCCGCAAGCATTGTCCTAAGCACAGTCCCACCATTATAGTTTTTCATGTTAGAATACAAGTGCCTCACGCATGTCTTGTTCTCCGCATTTTCCAGTAGCATCTCAATAGTTGAAATTACTCCTTGACCATAAATAAACCATAATCTATAATTTTACTCACCTATCTTTTTGTTAATATCACTCCACAACAATCCTCTTCTTGTACATCCTCATTTACTCTTTGTCATCTTTGCTTATGAATTTCCCATATTTTATGGTACCCAATTCTCAGCATATGTTACTACTTACATGATCATTTGCCCGTCATCCCGTGTTTGGCCATGTCTTTCACTATTAGCATTCATCAATTGTCTCAACATTACATTCCTTATTTCACTTAAAATTAATTTGACTAAGGCCCCGTTTGGAGAAACTTATATACAGTTTATTTTGGCTTATATACTACAATAAGTGCTTATAAAATATTTTTATTCTGTTTGGATGAGCTTATTAAAACAGCTTATGAAACCCCTATAAATTGTTTTGGGCTTATTTTCATAAGCTAAAACTTTATGCTTATGAAAATAAGCTTTTGTGAAAGCTAAAAATACCTTAAGTACCAGTTGTTTTTATAATAATTTTTGACAAAATTAACCTTAAGGGATTGACATAATTCATAACATATCCCTCAAATGCTCGATATTTATTTCAAAGAGTTTATGAAAAGCATTTCTCAAAATGTTTATCCAAATGACGTTTATGACAATAGAACTTATTAAATAAGCTCTACTCTAATAAGTACTTATATAAGCTATTTATCCAAACGGAACTTAAGTTAGCTTAGGTATTCTAGCTTTGGTGTTATCAACATTGCATACTTTATTATTTGAGCTCTTCAGTTGACCACCTATATATTTCATAGTCCTTAAGAATATACAATAAACCCTAACATACTTCACATTATTGTATTTTAAGAATTATCTGTTGGTATATGTAGACAATAAACACATTATATATTTGGTCTTTATAGTTTTCTCTTGTTTTTAATTTAGTTCATATAATTTTTTCTTAATTTTAATTTTGTCACTATACTAATGACATAGACAAAAACCATACCACCTAAACATCACTTTACCATGTAAGCTTCTTGTTTCATGGAGTTATAACACCATGTAATGATAGGGACCATTTTGATAACGTCTAAAAGTATGAAGACTTGTTTACTAGGAAAAAATATCAGGAACAAAATTAAAAATAAGTGTAAACTATAGAGACCAAATATATTTTAACCAAAATTTTACTAACAATTAGATCAAAATTAAATATTATAAATTTTAATATGTTTCATAAAATGTAAAAATAATGATAAGGTTAATGATAAGAACGAATCCAACACATTTGTATTATATAGTAACTCTTAGGAAATACGTATCAGCCATTAATCTATCATGTCGAATAAGAATAAGAAACCATTAATCAAATTTTTTGTTTAGTTAGCACTATAAAAAACTGTTACAATCTTCAAAGTGCTCATTTAAGTGAGTGGTATAATTTGAGTTATTATGACGATTCAATTATCACAATTAAATTGGAAACCTTTTTTGCTTTTTCTTTTTTCCTTTATGAAATTTCTAAGTTATATAAAGCAAAAAAATTTAGTGAAAAGTCGAATTTACTCCCTTCAACTTTAAGTAATGTGTAGTTTAATTCTGAAACTTCAAAAACGTTCAAAATGATCATCAAACTTTTGATCGTGTGTGAAGTGGTCTTCTAGACTGACGTACATCCAAAGTCTGATAGAGAAAGTCACTCTCTACTCATGTGTATAGTTTGAGAGTGTAATTAAATGACCACCTGCTCATCACGTAGCCATCTTGTTCCTCCTTCTCACCCTCTAAAACCATGACCCACATTTCAAATAATGAAACCCATATGCAATTGAGTTCTTTGAACCATGACCTAGACGAAATTGAGAAAGACAAAGAGCAGGGAAACTCATATGTGAAATACCTTGATTCCCTTTTGTCCATGAAGTTTGAAGCTGACAAGGAGTGTCACAATTGCAAATCTGCATAATCACACTAACGCTCGACGAGCTCTCTACAGACCCAATATCACACATTTTTGCAGCACTCAAACCATCTAGTTTGCCCTTCTCAATCTCTCTCTCTCTCGTCTTCCTCAATCCATTGCCTCTCTCTCGTCCTCCTCAGTCCGTCCCCACTCTAGGGTTTTTGAAAAATCGACATTGTAGAGGGTGAGAAGGAGGAACGAGATGATCACCTGATGTACGTGCACATTGTCACTTACCCCTCCCAAAACTACACACGAGTGAAAGGTGACTTTATCTATCAGATTTTGGATAGACATCAGTTTGGATGACTATTTCGCACACAATTGGAAGTTTGAGGATCTTTTTGCTTGTTTTTAAAGTTTCAACATTAAATTGTACACCACCTAAAGTGGAAGGGGATAAATTAGATTTTTCCTATATTTTTATACAGAAACTAACAAATTTATAAGAATAACAACAAATTCAAACTTCTGTGTGTGTGTTTATATGTATATATACATATATGGGTAGGGAATAGGGATCAACTTATTTTAAAAGTATGTCTTGTAAATTTACATCATTGAATTTTTTTTACAAAATGTTAATTTTATCAATCTAATTGTTGAATCATGTGATATTATATATCATAGGAATCATGCATACCAAATTTAAGATAATTTAGACATTTATAAGTATCTAACCTAAAAATTTACATTTAATTATATTTTGAAAAACATATTATACATTAAAATAAAGTAATGACGTGAAGTACTAATTAATTTTAAATTTTATAAAATTTTATAAGCTTGATATCTATCTCATGAGAACTTTAAACTCAATAGCTAGACTGACAAAACTCAACATTTATAAAAAAGTGAATCCCCATATATATATATATATATATATATATATAAAATAGAAATCATAATAAATTAATTTTTACATCCTAACTATTCTCAAGAGTATCATCATAATTATATTATTATCTTAATTTTTTAATTGATTTTTTTCAAAAGTTTTTAAATTAAATTTTACCTCTTAATAAAAATATAGGGAGACAATTCTCAAAATTTATGTATATACATATAAGACTCTTTTTAAAAAAAAAAATACAATTCAATATTTTTTCTTTAAGTTATCTTCAGATTGGAATTTTAATTTAAAAGAAAATAAGTAAATCTCTTATAAGGAAATAAATATCTCTTTAATTGTGAAATAAATTATAATTAAGGCAGTAAAGTAGTATTAATATACTGTTAAATGATTTTTTTAGCGTTTGTTCATTGTGCAGAAATTGACTACCAGTGGGCCTGTTGATTGTTTGCTCCCCGGAGACAATCATCCATATTGGTTAACCTTCAATTGCGAAGGTTCTTCTGTAATTTTCGAAGTCCCTCAAGTGAATGGGCGTAACTTGAAGAGAATGGCATTGTGCATTGTCTGTTCTTCTCCAGACAACATAACATCAGAAGTTCTTAAAAATATCTTGATCATAAATTACACAAAGAGCACCATTCAGGTCTGTAAAGGAGATACAGTAACCTCCTTTGAAGATGAGGAGTGGCAGAGCATAATATCAACTCTGGAACCTGGTAACAAAGTGGAGGTTCTTGTTGTTGTTTTTGGGCATGGATTCGTTGTGAAGAAGACAGCAGTTTATCTCATATATGAGGAACCAATTGATGAAAAAATTGAGCACTGGTGTGCACCGGATAAGAATGTCATTGTTTCTGGTGGTGATGGAAATCTATGCACTGTCAGGTGGATCTCTCCTCAAGTGGGGTCCACGGATGAGTTTAAACAAAAAGAAAAAAAGAAGAAAACTTGAGTAAAGATGAAAAACGGTGAAAGAATGGCTTGGTCAAAATTAATTCTGATGGTACCTGCAAACCTTCTATTGGTGCTGCTGGTTGTGGTGGATTGATCAGAGATGGTTTGGAGCAGTGGATTAAAGGTTTTACCCGTAGATTGGGGGCTACTAGTGCTCTGGTTGCTGAAGGTTGGGGTGCTTGGGAAGGTCTAAATTAGCTTGGGGTCTTGGTTTCAGAAGAGTCCAGCTTGAGCTTGATTCTAAAGTTCTGATCTTAATACTTCCAAGGGGAAGATATGGGTAACCTGGATACAAGACAACTGATCAAGCAAAATAGCAAATGAAAAGTATGCTTAAGTGGAATTGACAGGTGGAAATCAGCCATATTTTCAGAGAAGCCAATCAATATGCTGACAAACTTGCCAATCTCAGTCTGCTTCAAGAAGGGTTGATCTATGTTTGGGAAATGCCTCCTAATGACGTTAGGGATCTGCTGCTCAATGTTGTTAAGGGAGCTCTTACTCGGGAGTGACTTCTGTTTAACTTTTCTTTCTTTTGGGTATTGGTCCCGTTATCTCACAATAAATGCATTTATTGGCTAATGAATAATGATTATATTTAATAAACTTTCAAACAGTGAAACCAAAAAAGTATAAGGTTTAGGCAGGTTATTCAGAATTGGGAGTATTCTGATGAGTAGAATTTCCCCCAAAGAAGCTACTGAAATGCAGGGGAGGACGGTCTTGCATTGAATGGCTAAATGCAGGGGACCAAAATACTAGGTAATTTTTCACACAACCACATTCTAGAAGGTAGCGTAAGAAGATTAAAGTTTAATTCTCAGTAAAGTTTACACTATCATATTTGTTATCATAATTGAATTATTTTAATAATTGGACAATATTATAAAAATATTTTATTTTGACTTTGAATCAAAATTAAATCTTACAAAATTATAAGACATAGGTTATGATTTTCTAGAGGAGAATCTAGCATGGTCAAGAATTTAAACGATTCTACCAAGAGATATTTACTACTTCGGAGAGTCAAATCTGGTAGGTGTTTTTCAGTATACTGAAACGCTATTGAGTGAGGATGACAAGAAGGTATTGTGTCCATTAATAGATGGTGAAGTAAAGTATGCAGCCTTTCAGCTTGGCGTCCCTAAAAGCAGCCGGTATAGTATGGATGGTTTTCCTGGGCTGTTTTACCAGAAATACTGGAGTATTATAGGGAAGACAATAACTTCTCTAGCCATGGAATTTGTTAACCCAGGACAAACGATAAGGAGCTCAATAAAACAAATTTGTTCCTAATCCTGAAGGTAGGCAACCATAAAATTATTTGCCAATATCAAATAATGAACTTGCGCAACTTTGATTTCAAAATAATGGCCAAAGTTTTAGCTAACAGATTAAATATTGTGCTTCATACCATCATATCAAAAGGTCAGAGTGCCTTTGTACCAGTAAGGATAATCCATAATAATGTACTTCTGGCCCATGAGATATTGCATCATTTGAAGATGAAGAAATCATGAAGGAAAAGTGAGTTTATGTTAAAAATTTACATGAACAAAAGCTTACTTCAAGCTTGAATGGAATTTCCTTGACAGTTGAAACTACTATACTAAAATTGGGGTTTGAATCCAAGTCGGTTAAGCGCATAATTTATTGCGTTAACTCTTTTGAATACACTTTATGTTTAGCTGGAAAACCCACAGGAAGAGTTATTCCAACTCGAGGACTAAGACAGGAGAACATTTATCTCCTTATCTGTTTATTCTAGCAGTAGAAGCTCTTTCAAGGAGAATTCAGGTATCTGGAGCAAGAAGTCTTTTATAGGCATAAAAATTGTTAAAAATAGCCCGGTGGTAACTCGTCTATTCTTCGTATATGATGCTTGTTCTTTTTACAGTCTCTGAATGATGAGAACTTTAGATGAACACTGGAGCGTGTCAGGATAGAAGGCCAATCTAGATAAGTCTAGTATAATTTTTCCTACAAATTCATCAAGGAACATTTCGATTTATCAAATATCCTGCTTCAAATTTTCCAAGAAATTATTTGAGAATATTCAATATGCCATTGCTTGCATATGGTGGGGGTAGAAGAAGGATCGGAAAGGATTTGGATGCTAAACTGCATAGTAGATCTTAAAAAATAAAGTCCAAGGGTCAGTTTAATACACCCTTAAAAATGGAAGAGAAATTTAGTAATGTTTTTTATGCAATTTGTTTTCAGTTGTTTAACCTGCGCGTTGAGCAGTTCTTGCATGTTTAATGTGTTTAAAGTTTTTTTTTAATACTATATTGATTTTTTTTTTCTGATAAAGTATTTCAATTTATCAAATTAAATTGCATTAACTAATTAATAATTTTTTAACTTAATTACTACCATCCCCATGTTTCCAGTTTAAAGCAGTTGTCTGGTCTGACTACAAGATACTTGAAAAAAGTGTTGAGTACTTAAAATACATCCTCGACATCGAGCAGCACGATAACCGTAAAAAAAATTAATAATAAAGCATCTAGTGCATCGTTGTGTCATATATAAACAAGCATAAATATCACTATTCCAATCCAATTGCATGTGCTCTGGGTCAAATAGCCAAAACAGTCATAAACATAGACACATTTTTTCTTTTTTTCTTTTTTCAAGATGTTGCTAGTTCAAATGCATTTTCAATTTTCTTCTCTCTTTTTTTTTTCTTTCAAAATAGAAGAACTTTCATTACATGTCATTATGTAGGTTCCAATGTGCAGTGTCATACAGAAAAAATAGAGTCATCGTGATAAAATAGATAAAATATTACGTATGGAGACTTAATTTGTATTATATAACGTGTACGCAGGACTTGTAAGTCAAAAGGTTTTGGCCTCATCATCCAGTTTCTTCTCCGCCTGCAGAGTCACCCAATTCCTTTCATCTAATCCATGTCTTCCTTCAGTTCTTTGCCCGGAAACCCGGAATCCAAATTCAGAACTAAACCCAATCCAACAGGGATCTACGATGTGTTCTTGAGTTTCAGAGGCGAAGACACTCGTATATCTTTTACTTCAGATCTCTATACCGCTCTTGAAAATGCTGGAGTTAATGTTTTCAGAGACGGTGACGACTACGAGCTTAGAAGTGGAGAGCAGATCTTATTGCAAGCAATCGAAGGGTCCAGAATTTCTATCATCGTCTTCTCAAGAAATTATGCTAATTCAAGATGGTGTTTGATAGAGCTAGAGAAAATAATGGAGTGTCGCAGAACCATAGGTCAGGTGATTGTGCCAGTGTTCTATTGTGTAGATCCATCAGAAGTACGTCGTCAGACAGGTGTTTTTGGAGAGGCTTTTGAAACTCTTACAAAAAGAATATCAATGAAGGAAGACAAGGTGTTCAGGTGCAAGACAGCGCTCCGTGAAGCTGCGGAGATTGAAGGGATTGTCGTGAGAGATTCCAGGTAATTTAAATGTCAAATTTTGCATACTTTGAAATTCTTCAATCGTCATTCGTCATGACCTTTTAATACTTGGTTTGTAGCTTTCTCTATCTCTTGAAATTTCCCAGATATGTTTTCTTTCCTAATCCAATAGTCTATACTCCTATCTTAAAGTTATCCAAAATAACTAAATATGTCACTAAATGTAATTTTTGTGAAACTTACAGTAATATCATAAAAACTAAAATATAATTTTAATTGACTCCATTTGATATAATGATATAGTTATTCTGTAGTTGTTCAAAAGGAAGATTTCAAGAAAAATGAAAAATGACTAATCAAACCAAATAGGAATATAATGCACGTCTGCAACCTTAAAAAGCACGGTGTACCATTTAACAGTTAGAAATGACTTTCTTTAATTTTTTTTTTGTTCTGTTATCATGTTAAGTTTAATAAAAAAAAAATTAGGCTTTTAATAGGATTTATTTAGGCATATCAAATTGAACTCTTTTTGTTATATATATAGGAGCTTTTAGAAACCTGAGAAAGGGGAAGAGAAAGCAGCTGGAACAATAATCCAATTCATGACATCAAGCGCATCACAATAAACACTACAGTTACTGAATTGAACCCAATAATAAATTGGACTTTTGTATACAATTAATATCGATTTTTTTTTTCTGAAAACCTAACAAGTCACCTATGCATATAATTGACAAACATTAAAAATGTTTGATTTAAAAAAATTTACTAGCTAAATGAATTAACACATTCAAAATTTTCGCTTTACATACATTGACTTAAAGATTCCTATAAGGTTAATATATCTCAAATTCTAAATCAATGGTTTTAAATGATATATAATATAAGTTCTAATTGAGCCTTGTGTATAACCTAATCTTGAAATGTGACAACCTTTATTCTCCTAAACTTTATCTTACCAAAAAAATAAAAGAATGACCTCATCCTTTGTACACGCACAAGTGTTGTCAAAATCATATTGGACTAGATGATTTGATCGGTTTGATCATGAACTAAATATTTAGTTGATTATGGTTTAATATCATAATTGTATTCACAGTCATACTATTTTGTGTTGGTTAAAATTTGGTGGAACCAGTCAGTTTTAACTGGTTGAACTTTATAACCATTAAACATAAATTAAAAAAAAAAACTCAATGTTTTATCACATTTCATAAAATTTATTATCTATTTCATATTGTTATGTGTCAAATATTTTTATGACGTTATCTGATTCAACCAACCAATTTAAATAGTTGAATTAAAAGTCTCGCTAGCTCACTATCTAGTCTGATTTTAACAATATTAAAACACACTTTACACTCGTACCCTTTTAGCCTTTTGTGTAAGGAAAGATCCTAGTATATAATTTTTTTCTAAACAGTCTTAATTTTGCACAAACCCTTGCATGCATGTGAAATTAATTCTTCTTTGATTAAATATGTGACATAATACTTGACACATGTAGTTTCAACTCAAAGTTAATCATTCAAATTTTGATCGTCTCTTTTTTCTCATAAACAGTTAATTATCTTGTTATGAGAGATAAATACACAAATTTTATTATGGGGGGACCACCCTTGCTTATATTATAGTCCCTAGTTTCATTCAAAAGCACTTATATCTTTCTTTATTATAACAGGACCCTCTCCTCTTATTGAGCAAAATGAGAGAATCGATATCTGCTAATGCTTGTCATGTTGTTTTGCTCCAAATAATGATAGATAATGATAGTTGCATATACTTATACTCGCATGCTTGTAAGTACACTATTGGATAACACTTTCAGCCCCATTGTAACATTTTGTAAAAAGTTCAGATTTTATATATGCACTCACATATATGTGCAATTATCATTTTCTCACTCAAATTTCCCCCCTCTTCTTTTGATATACATGTACATGTTGGAGAATGCTTATATAATCGATTATGCACCTTATCTCTGGTTCATATTTTATAGGAACAAAAGTGAGGATATCAAGAATGTTGTTGATAGTGTTACTCGTTTATTGAACAAGACAGACTTGTTCGTTGCTGACCATATAGTGGGAGTAGAATCTCGTGTACAAGATGTGATTCATCTATTAAACTACCAAAAATCAAAAGATGTTCTACTACTAGGGATATGTGGAATGGGAGGAATTGGTAAAACAACCATTGCCAAAGCCATTTATAATCAAATTGGTCGCGATTTTGAGGGTAGGAGCTTCCTCGTAAATATCAGGGGATTTTGGGAGCAAGATAATGGCCAAGTTTCTTTACAAGAACAGCTTCTTTGTGATATCTACAAAACAAAAAAAATAAAGATACAAAGCATTGAATCAGGAAAAATGATATTAGCGAATAGGCTTGTATATAAAAGGATCCTTCTTGTACTAGACGATGTGGATAAATTGGACCAACTGAATGCTGTGTGTGGAAGTCGTCAATGGTTTGGTCCAGGGAGTAGAATAATCATCACGACAAGAGATGAGCATCTACTTAGTGTGCATGGAGCTGACCATATATATAGAATGAAAGAAATGGACAACAGTGAATCTGTTGAGCTTTTTAGTTGGCATGCTTTCAGGCAAGCATGTCCTAAAGAAGATTTTGCTGGACTTTCTAGAGATATAGTTGCTTATTCTGGGGGATTGCCACTTGCTCTTGCAGTCCTTGGCTCCAAACTGATTGGAAAGGGGATAACAGAGTGGCAGATTGTATTGGATGAACTCAAAAGAATTCCCAATCGTGAAGTACATAAGCAACTAAAAAGAAGCTTCGATGGTTTAGATGATATAGAGAAATTAATATTCCTTGATATAGCTTGTTTCTATATTGGGATGGACCGAAATGATGTCATACATATATTAAATGGATGTGGACTGTTGGCAGAAATTGGAATAAGAGTCCTTGAAAAGCGAAGCCTTGTAACCGTTGACAATGAGAACAAGCTTGGAATGCATGATTTGCTGCGAGACATGGGAAGAGAAATCATTCGGGAGGAATCACGAATTGAGCCTGGGGTGCGTAGTAGGTTATCGTTTCATGAAGATGTGCTTGATTTATTATTAATTTATGGTTTTCGTTTTTGAAATATTTAAAGCCAAAGGAAGCAAAATGAACATTAATGAATATGTTGTTCACATTCATTTGGCTTCTTAATTATCACTAGAACTTTGAAAATTAGTTTGGTTGTGAATCGTTTTGTGCTTCCTGGATCCTAGTAACAAATTATATATGGGTTTCAAACATCATAAATGTTGTGGATCAGTTGCATAAAAAGATGTTTAGCTACTATATATCTAAGTTATGCATTTTTATTTTTCTTTTTCAGGCAAGGATTTACGATGTCTTCTTGAGCTTCAGAGGCGAAGACACTCGTGTGTCATTCACTTCACATCTCTATACCTCTCTTGAAAATGCCGGAATTTATTCTTTCAGGGACGATGAGGCACTTCCAAGGGGAGAACGGATCTCAATGTCACTGCTGAAAGCAATTGGAGAGTCTAGAATTTCTGTCATTGTTTTCTCAAGAAATTATTGTAATTCAAGATGGTGTCTGCAAGAGCTAGAGAACATAATGGAGTGTCGCAGAACCATGGGTCAGGTGGTTCTACCAGTGTTCTATGGTGTAGATCCCTCAGAAGTACGTAATCAGACAGGTATGTTTGGAGAAGCTTTTCAAGTTCTTTTAAAAAGAATCTCAGTGGAGGCAGACAAGGTGTTGAGTTGGAAGACAGTGCTCCATGAAGTTGGTGGCATCTCAGGGGTTGTCGTCATAAACTCCAGGTAATTTTTTTTTTTCTTAGAATTGTTCGTTGATTATCATGTCTGGAAATTCTTCAATCTTCGTGGCAATTGTCATACAGTTTTTAAATAATTAAACTTTATAACAAAATAATCACTATTACAAAAAATTAATTGTTTTATTATAAAATTGCGTTAATAAAATTTGTGAGTACCACTCAAAATTAAATAATGATAACTTAATATAAGTAGAACATCGCCATCTTATGTACGAAAAAATAAAAAGGAACATCGCCATCTTTACCAAAAACAAACTGATGATAGTGTTTGTGGACGTTAGTTCATTATAACTTTGCTGTGTTTTAGATATAGTTATTCTGTAGATGTTCAAAAAGTTTGAAAAAAATATTAAAGGACTAATGAAACCAAATAGGAATAAAATGAACATTTGACACCTCGTAAGGTTACGACGTAGTTTTTAGCACTAATGATTTTCCTTAAATTTTTCGTTTTGTTGAGTTTAATTAAACAAATGATTAAAAAATTGTGATTTTAATAGGATTTATTTAGGCATATCAAATTGGACTTTTTTTTCTTGTTATAAAGGTGGTTTTGGAAACCCGAGAAACAGGAATGAAAAAAATAATGGGAACAAGAATTGAAACCAAGACATAAAATATATCATCATAAATACCAGAGTTATTAGATTGAAACTAATAACTACTTTTTTGCTCAAGTAATATAGAAATTTCTTCTCAAGACTTAACTAGTCACTTATGCACCAACAAGTCTTAGATGTAAGCGAGTTACATTCTTAAACTGATGACACAAGTTTAAACTTTGAAGTAAAAGCTTTTTAGGAGGTTTTCTTAATCGCAACAATGTTCGAAGAAAAGTATTCTTAAAGATAAGAAACTAAAAAAATAAAAAATAAAAAATAAAATGAAAAAAGAGTTTAATTTTAATCTACCGTTAGTGTAAAAAAATTTTACACTACCATCCAATCATGTGTTGCTAAATCATTAAAAGAGTTTGACTATCACAACAACTATCTAGAAAGTGTAACTCTTTTAATAATGTGTCAGCACATGATTGGATGACACTGTAAAAAAACTTTATACTAACAGTAGATTAAAATTAAATTCATGAAAAAAACTAGTCACTTATGCAAATAATTGTGCAACATTAAAAATGTTTGATTTTGAATTTTTTTATCTAACTCAATTAACACATGTAAATTTTTTACTCTACAAATATTGACTTAGAGATTTTTTTTGAAATTTTGGTTTTTGATATAATACAATAGCGTCTTTTATTCATGGAGCCGACCCTACTAAGTGATAAAAGACTTATATTGTTGTAACTTAAAAGTCTGTTAAAGGTATTTAAAAGGACCTGATCCTTTTCTTCTTTTTTTTTTTTGGTAGATCCTTATCCTTTATGTTAAGAGCAAGAATAAAGCCGGAATTCTTTTCTCAAATTTTAATAAACCTTTATTTGAAATTTGTTTCATGCTCAAATGGCCAGAAAAATAATCTATCTTATGCAACCTCAGAAAAGGCCATTACATGTTTCATTCTAGCTATTTATATCTTAATGCATTTTTTAAAATATAAATCCACTTTTAATAACGTGTAAAATTTATTTATCTTGGTTTAGATTGAAATTATCTTTTGATTGATGTTTAGGTAATTAACACTGGACCTTTTACCATGAGAAGGAAGAAAATAAATAAATAGAAATACTGCCTACATGAGAATCTGTTACACACATTTCACAAATAACAATTGGATTTAATTTTTTTAGAATAAGGGGTACACTTTAAAATGTAAATTAAATATAACGGTTTAAAATTTTATAAAATACTAATATTTGTATAACAAATTATGTATATGTAAGAATCTATTCTCTTGATTTTTTTATCAACAAGTATTATTGATTTGCACTCTATTCTCTAAAGTATATTCCTCACTTTAAAGAATTCAAATTCATAATAACTTAGCTACGATCTATAATTTGTTAAACCAAACCATATGTTTACGGTAAAACTAATTTCACACATAATACAAATAACATTAGATTACTTTTGGAAGTTGGAACTATATCTAGGAATTTTATGCATACAAGTAGTTTTTTGAAAAGTATGTGTCGCAAGCGGTAACACAAAATAATCTTGCGATACTTTTCTCGAAGATAGTGTATTTATATTATATTTAAGTATTTTGAAATGTTTAAAAGCTCACATCGGAAGTCAACACCAAACAAACAACAATCACAAACAAAATAAAACCAAAATATGCAGCTACTGTGCTTTGAACTTGGATCTCTGAAATACTATTTACTCTTAAAACTTTGTACATGTCTATTATCAGGTCGAAGAACACTATTTGACCAATCTATAGCTCCTTATAACTATAAGGACACTTGCTTATTGTTGGGCTAAATAGGCAGATTTAAATTTACCTTACTATGTCAAAACATTAATACCCTAATTTCATAATTTGCTCAAGGTAATGATTGCTACGAGTAATGTTACTTACATACATTTTACGCTCAACCACTTCTGTGTAAGCTTAGTTCGGCTTTTTTATCTACTAGGTGCAAATGGGAATGAAAATTCCCATCATAGTGCAGCTTCAAGATTAATTTTCAAACAGGTGTAGAATTTACAGTGAGTCGTGATCATAAATCACGACTTAAAGTTATTTTTTTTTCTTCAAAGTCGTAGCTTTGGGTCACGACTTATGACATATTCTTTTTTTAAAAAATTTAATTACGTAAGTCAAGTTTACTGGAAGACAATGCAGATTCTTAGTTTCTTTCAGAGTTTTTTTTTTCCGGTTCACCACCCTTCTTGATCTGCACGTATGGGAGCTTCACGTAAGTTGTTTATTAATTACTACACCTCTAGCTTAAGTTCAGATTTAATTAAGCCAAACCATGCACACCACATTCAACATGGGAATGTAAGAATGGCTCCTCATCTAGAAGGTTGTGGCAGAGTTGAGGGCAAAGGTGAAGGAAAATGTAAACGGGAAGAAGATCAGCATTGTGGAAGTGAAGAGGGTCGTCAACCAAATTGTACCCCCTAGTACTGAGTACCGACTAGTGACTAGCTACTGGTCATTCTTTAATATTTGAAGGATGTGTGTTTGGACATGGCAGAAGGAAAGGCACGGGAGTAAGGTGCATGAAACATTTTCATGACTTGACTCAAATCAATATTCCAAGGGGAAATCGGTCATTTCCCCTACGCCACACCATGCCACCAATCACAACCGTCTAGATGAGGAGCCATTCTTACGTACCCATGTTGCATGTGGTGTGCATGTTTTGGCTTAATGTACAAATCTGAACTCAAGCCGGAGGTGTAGTAACTAGTAATAAACAACTTATACCCATACTTGCAAACCAAGAAGGGTGGTGAACGAAAAAAAAAAACACTAAAAGAAACTAGGAATTTGCATTGTTTTTCAGTAAACTATAGGTAGTGGCTGAAGGCCACGACTTACGTAATTAAATTTAAAAAAAAAAGAATAGGGGAAAGGACATTTTAGGTCATTTTGGCAAAACTAATACAAATTTGGTTCGTTTTAAAATTTAACCAAGTATCCAACTACATTAACCAATAATTTACATATGGTTAAGCATGTATCAAGTATCAAAATAAAGATAAATTATTGGTTAACCGTATGTAAATTATTGGTTAATGTAGTTAATTTTCAAAACAAACCAAATTGACATTATCTTTACCAAGCTGCACTAAAAAGTCATTTTCCCAAAAGAATATGTCATAAGTTGTGGCCTTGAGCCACGACTTTGATGGGCAAAAAATTAACCACAAGTCGTAATTAATAACTACGACTTACTATAAGTCATGATTTATGATCAAGATTCACTGTAGATTCTACACCTATTTGAGAATTAATCTCATAAGTGCGCTATGACGGAAATTTTCATTCCCATTTGCACCTAATAGATAAAAAAGTCGCCAAGTTCCTTTGTACCTTTTCTAATGGTCTTAATTATGCACAAACCCTTGCGTGCATGTGGAAGAATCATTTCTTGTTTGTTTAAATATGTGACATGATATAGTTGACACTTATCATTTCAATTCAAAGCTGATATTTCTTGCGATGTTGCTAGTTCACTCAAAAGAATAATGATAGTTGCATATATTTATATTGACAAGCTTTTATGTAAGCCATTGGAGAACACTATCAGTGCCATTGCAATGCAACTTTTTGTAAATAGTTGAGATTTTGCACATACACTCACATATATGTTCAACTATAACTATTTTCACTTAAAATTTCCCCTCTTCTTTTGATACATGCACATGTTGGAGAATGCCTATATAATCGATTATGCATCTTATCTCTGGTTCATACTTTATAGGAACGAAAGTGATGATATCAAGAATGTTGTTGAACATGTTACTCATTTGCTAGACAGGACAGACTTGTTCATTGCTGAGCATCAAGTGGGAGTGAAATCTCGTGTGCAAGATGTGATTGAATTATTAAACAACCAACCATCAAAGGATGTTCAAATATTAGGGATATGTGGAATGGGAGGAATTGGTAAAACAACCATTGCCAAAGCCATTTATAATCAAATTGGTCGCGATTTTGAGGGTAGGAGCTTCCTCCTAAATATCAGGGAAGTTTGGGAGCAAGATAAAGGCCAAGTTTCTTTACAAGAACGGCTTCTTTCTGATATCTACAAAACAACGAAATTAAAGATACATAGCATTGAATCAGGAAAAATGATATTAGAGGATAGACTTGTCCATAAAAGGATACTTCTTGTACTTGACGATGTGGATGAATTGGACCAACTGAATGCTTTGTGTGGAAGTCGTGAATGGTTTGGTCGAGGGAGTAGAATAATTATCACAACAAGAGATGAGCATCTACTTAGAGTGCTTAAAGTTGACCCCGTATGTAGAATGAGAAAAATGGATAAAAGTGAATCTATTGAGCTTTTTAGTTGGCATGCATTCAAGCAAGCGAGTCCTAGAGAAGAGTTTGTTGAACTTTCTACAAATGTAGTTGCTTATTCTGGGGGATTGCCACTAGCTCTTGAAGTTCTTGGGTCCTACTTATATGAAAGGCAGAGAACAAGGTGGAATAATGTATTGGAGAAACTCAAAAGAATTCCTAATGATAAAATACAAAAGAAGCTAAAAATAAGTTTCGATGGTTTAAGTGATGATACAGAGAAAGAAATATTCCTTGATATAGCTTGTTTCTTTATTGGGATGGACCGAAATGATGTAATACAGATATTAAATGGCTGTGGGCTTTTCGCTGAGATTGGAATAAGTGTCCTTTTAGAGCGAAGCCTTGTAACCGTTGACAATAAGAACAAGCTTGGCATGCATGATTTGCTGCGAGACATGGGAAGAGAAATCGTTCGTGAGAAATTACCAAAGGAGCCTGAGAAGCGTAGTAGGTTATGGCATCAAGAGGAAGTGATTGATGTATTATCAAAAAACACTGTAAGAACGAAAAATCTGGATTTTATTTTGAAAATCTCTAACGCCAAAGGTCTTAAAATGAACATTAATGAATCAGTTGTTAACATGCATTTGGTTTATTAATTATCACAAGAACTTTGAAAATTAGTTTGGTTGTGAACGTTTTGTGCTTCCTGGCTCCTAGTAACAAGTTATGGGTTTCAAACCTCATAGTTGTAGTCAATTGCATTACAAGATTTTTATCTACCATATAGCTAAGCTAAGCAATTTTTTTTTTTAATATCTGTCCATTTTACTTCACAGGGAACAGAAGCTGTTGAGAGACTAACTTTGAAGTTTCCTAGGATTAATACAATTTCTTTATGTACAAAGGCATTTGAGAAGATGAAGAAACTCAGATTGCTTCAACTTGCTGGTGTAGAACTTGTTGGAAATTTTGAATATCTTTCAAGAGATCTTAGATGGCTGTGTTGGCATGGATTTCCTTTGAGACACACACCTACAAATTGTTATCAAGAAAGTTTAGTTGCCATTGAGCTAGAATACAGCAATCTCAAACTAGTGTGGAAGGAGACTCAGGTATAAATTCTGAGTTTTATTTTTTGCCTTTCACGAGTTGTTTTCACTTGTCTTATTTTTGGATGCAATAAATTTAAATTAAGTATCTCATATATTACTATTATTTTATAAATTGTAGATTAAGCCATTCTTTTAGAATTTTATATGGTTAACTGTTGGATTTTTAGGATGCCAAAAATATGAAAATGTTTCACAAGCTCAACTAAAAAACTATAAAATGAATTCTATAAAAAGAAAAGAAAAGAAAACTATATAATTAATGAAGCACTCAAAGTTACACTTTAAATATTGGTTTCTTTCAGTCCTTCTAACATTGCAAGAGCTTTTAGTAAAAGTTTAACCAAGATTTTAAATCGTGATTGTGGCAGTTTGGTTGCAGCTGAGATCATATTGTGGTTGATGCGCCCATTGCGAGCTTATGCGGTATGTAATTACGGAGTGTTGTGATTACATCACCTAGATTTAAAACCTTAGGTTTACCAAATATTCGAGTTTTCAAGCATTTAATTATTTATTGTTGTGGTACATTACTTTTTCTTACTTTTAAAATTAAGATTACATTTTGTTTTAAACTTAATTTGATAGGAGAATATATTGAAAAAAAATTGTTTATATCTTGAGTATGCAACTCATGAAAGCTCTTTGGATTAGAGCAGACAAAGCATATGATTGGCTAAAATTTGTGCCGAAACTTTAATTTAATAGAAAGAAGTGAGAGCTAAGAATTAAACTCTTGACTATTTGATAAAAGGAGATCTAACATCAAATCACGAAACCTATCATCCCAAAATTTTATCGGAGAAGACTCATAAATGTCTTTTAATAATTTCTCTATCATTATATATAGATGGAGCCTTAACATCAAAGCATATGATCCCAACTAAATTTTGTGGTAAAACTTTGATTTAATAGAAAGAAGTAAGAGGTAAAGATTGAACTATTGACTATTGGTGAAAGGAGATCTAACATCAAATCGCTAAGCCTATCATCCCAAAATTTTATTGGAAAAGACTCATAAATGTCTTTTAATAATTTCTCTATCATTATATATAGAAGGAGCCTTTAAATGATACTTTCCTGTCTCATGGTTATGAGGAATTGTAATTGTTTCCATTTTTTTTAATAAGCTTCTTCTCTAATTTATGTCTTGAAAATTTATTTTCTTGCAGTTGCTGGAGAAGCTGAAAATTCTCAATCTTAGTCATTCTCATTACTTGAGACAAACCCCAGACTTTTCAAACTTGCCTAATCTTGAAAAGTTAATACTCAAAGATTGTCCAAGTTTGTCTTCGGTTTCCCATACCATTGGACATCTCAATGAACTTCTTCTGATAAATTTGAAAGACTGTACAGGCCTTCGTAACCTTCCAAGAAGCATCTATAAGTTGAAATCTCTAAAAACTCTCATTCTTTCTGGATGTTCAATGATTGACAAGTTGGAAGAGGACTTGGAACAGATGGAATCTTTGACAACCCTGATTGCGGATAAGACTGCTATAACAAAAGTGCCCTTTTCAGTAGTAAGATCAAAAAGCATTGGATATATTTCTATGTGTGGCTATGAAGGATTCTCACGTGATGTGTTTCCTTCTCTCATTTGGTCTTGGATGTCTCCAACAAATAATATCTCATCCCTAATTGAAACATCTGCGGGCAGGTCATCTCTTGGTTCCTTAGATGAACCAAATAGTAGTTTCCATGGTCTATCATCTATTCTCAAAGACCTTCAGAAGCTTCAACGTCTTTGGGTGGAGTGCGGCTCAGAACTTCAATTAAATCGAGATGTAGCAAGAATTTTGGATACCTTAAAGGCCACAAATTGTAAGGAATTGGAAGCAACGCCAACTACATCACAAGTCTCAAATATCAAAACTTCTGCATTAATTGATTGTCGCAGTCAAGTTCACATTTCGGGGTCAAAAAATTCCTTGAATTCTCTTTTTATTCAAATGGGAATGAACTGCCAAGTCACCAATACTCTTAGAGAGAGAATTTTACAGGTTTGTCTCTCTCTTGCGCCTTTCTATTTTTTTGGTTATATTTAGAAGATATATAAAGAGAAAATAATATATATATATATATATACACACACACATTGCATTATTTTTAGCTAGTTTAATTATTTAGAATATCAATTTCTTTTTTTCTCGTCCGTAGAGGTTTGGATTGGCCAAGGCAAAGTTTTATACCTAGACGGAATCGATCCTGCTATCAACAAGTTGATCCCCTAAGTGTCCTAGTGTTCCACCACTAGGCTAAGAGCACTTGGTTTAGAATATCAATTAAATGTGAAGTTTGACATATAAATTTTGAACTGTTATAGAAATTGAGATTAAATATGTATCAATGTTCTATTTAGAAATAGATATGAGTATATTTTATACGTTGTACGAGTATGGAATTATTTACAATTTGTTTAAAATTATACAGATATAATTCTCAAACTTTATTTACATACATACAAGTGTCTTATTATTTGATTTAAAATTATATTACTATCCACTATTTTTTCCTTTAAGTTATCACAAGATTAGAATTTTAATTTATGAATTTTTGTATTAATATTAATATATAAATTATATATTCTTTATATTAATAAAAATGGATTATAAGGAGAAAAAAAATGTCTTTAATTATTAAATAAGTTATAGTTTCAATATATTGTTAAATAATTTTTTTGAGCATATATGTTCATTGTACAGAAATTGCCTCCCATTGGGCCTGGTTTGCTCCCCGGTGACAATTATCCTGATTGGTTAACCTTCAACCACGAAGGTTCTTCAGTAATTTTCGATGTCCCTCAAACGAATGGGCGTAACTTGAAGACAATGATGTGCATTGTCTATTATTCTTCCCCAGACAACATAACATCAGAAGGCCTAAAAAATGTGTTGATCATAAACCGCACAAAGAACACCATTCAGGTCTATAAGAAAGATGCACTAACCTCCTTTAAAGATGAGCAGTGGAATCTAGAACCTGGTAACAAAGTAGAGTTTGTTGTTGTTTTTGGATACGGATTCATTGTGAAGAAGATAGCAATATATCTCATATATGATGAACCGATTGACAAAAAAATGGAACACTGCCATGCACCGGATAAGAATGTTATTGTTTCTGGTGGTGATACAAATGTAAGTGGTATATATGGTTTAAATATGTCATAGACCAACTCTCCCAATAGCTGGGTAGACAATGATTTATATCTCTAACAAAATTTCTATATTTTTTAATAATTTTTTTCTTCATATTATGACACAAGTAGGATTGAAGAATTAAATTGGAATGTTATGTTTATCTGCTTAAACTGTAAACCCGTTGTGTCAGCATATCTGTTACTTCTTAAAAATTAAACCACTACGATTTAGATTAAACGTGTTGAAGTTTGAACTTTAATATTATTATTTTTCTAGCCCGTTATTTCGTTCCTGAGTGTCACTTTCTCTTTGTTTGAGTTTAGAGATTTTGTAGATCCTTCAGACTTCCTTCTCTTCTGATGTCGCCACCATTCTGGTTTGGTCTCGCTGCTGTTCTGATTTGGTCTCGCCGCGGTTCTGACAAGCGACGAAGTTAACTGCATTTCGAGGTACGAACCCACCTCTGCTGCCTCCTCAAACATTTGTATGTTCATGTTGAGAATCAATAGTTTCCATTTAAGCTTTCCTAGAAGAAGTGCCCATCAACAAAAAGATTTTGCTTTCCTAGTTTCAAGTGGGATTTTCTGTTCTGGTTTTTGGTTTTTCCTCTTTGCTTCTAAATTTCAAAGAGATGCACACTTTAAGCACTTGACCCTCTAAAGGCATGCAACCGCTGGGTAGTGCCTCTCGTGGGCTTTGAAATTGGTTCTTCGATCCGAGAAGGAGACTGGGAATGAAGTTGGGTCCTGATTTTTCCATTCCTCATAGTATAAGTATTGGTGTCTTTCAATGTTCAGGTAAAGCAACACTTTTATCGACAAAAAAAACAAAAACACTTCTAACAATGATGATGAGGTAAAGCAAAAGTTGATAAAAAGAAAAAAAAGAAAAGCTTTTTAGCTGCTTTTTCCAGAAGGTTGAATTTGAGGCTTTTGAAAAAAGCTTCTTCAGGTAGATGAGAGAGAAGGTGTTGGTTGGTAACCAGTCTTCGAGCGCCGTGACAGTTAGTATGTGACAGTTAGTGTTTTTCCTATTTTAGTTTTCTTTCAAATCTTGAGAATATAATAATTTTAGTAAATTTTGATGATGTTTTGGGAGAATTGAGTTAGGGGTTTTGTTAATGGTTATGGATTAGCAATGTTTAATCTGGGTAATTTGTCCGCCACGAGCTTGATTTCCACTTGCTGCTGTTGTAGGCCAATTTAAGGGGATTTGTTCTCTTAAGTTTTTTGGGGTCATGCTAGCTTCTGCTGGAACTCATTTTTGCTGTTGTAGGCCAATTTATGGGAATGTTGGCCTCTTATTTCTTATTTTGTATCTTCCTAGAAATGATAAGCTGGTGAAGATTGATGGAAACTTGATAATCTATTCTGTCTTGGCTAGTGAGAAAGCTATGACATCTCAAATTGCTCAGACAAAGAAGGACAAGAGAGAAATTGGTTTTGCTATTTCTAAAGATTGGGATTCTGCGTTGGCTATTCCTGGAGTTTGAAGCAATAGAGGCCAGCATCCTCACATGACATATTTTAAGTAGCAGGCCTTAAATAAGGTTGATTAACTGTACTGAGTTGAAATTTTTGTTCAGCTTTGTAAATTTTACCGTGTGTGAAATCCTGGTTGGCATAAAGCAGGTTTCAAGTACAAAGTCTGGTTGTTCTTGTGATACTCTAGTGTGCATTGAGTGGTTATGTTTTGCATAAATTGTAAATGATGCTGCATAGGTTTATTTTATCATGTGGGCTTGTCTTTCTGTTTGATGCAGTGTGCGATGCTTCAATGCCAGTCGAAATTAGTCTTGCTCAAATTCTGGTTTATTTTTCTTGTTTGCATGGTTGGCTGCTAGCATCTGTATTGGCATTTTTATATGTGTAGTTCAAGTTGATAAACAATAGGTTGACTTTTCAGCAGAAGATTTAGAATTCTACATGTCCAGAATATGCGTTGGAAATTTTCAATGGGAGTATGGAGGTTGCTAATACAGACTACGAGCTGGAAACCATTAGTTTCACGGTGAAGAATGCGATGTTCTCGGTCACAAAATTGTAGCTAGCTACTTGATGGTACTAAAGGTCTTGTCAGAAATTGTTTAATTTGTGGAAATATTTGTATAGCCCACAGACAATGTTCCCCTTTAGGATGTCTCGTATATGTGTGTGTAGAATCAAAGATATACAGAACGTCTGTAACCAATTTTGGTAAAACCCTGACCAATTTTTCCTAGTAATGGGGGAACAGTGTAAAGACATTTGCAATGTAAAAAATGGATGAGTATGCGTCTTATCTCCTTTAACATGGAAAATGATAAGCCCAAATAACGGTCTATTAGAAAATGCCCTTGTTTCTCGTTATGACTAATTATAAACAATAATTTTAGTTTCATTGGAGTTTTTTGAAGTTGATGATTAGACTAATATCACAATAAAAAATAATGAAAACAGTAGTAAATATAAAAACATAAACTTAGATTATATAGTCATTTTATATAATGTTTATGATATTTTTATTAAAAATATAAAACAAGCTGTTTTCTTCTTTTTTTCTAAATAAAATTAATTACCGGTGTATTAAAAAAAATTCATTTTCAGGGGTTATATTACTATTAAAAATATTGATAATGACTAATATTCTCTTCCTTTACTATTGTCTTTAATACATATAAATTAGTCAAACAAAGATTTATTTTAAAAAAATGGTAAATGTTTATATATCTGATGTATTTTTTTATTAAGTAATATTATTTAGTTAGTTTATTTTTTATAATAAATATGAAAATTGTTAATTATTTAAAAAATTAACATTTATTAAAAAAAAGTACTTTTTATCCAAACAATTATATTTTAAAGTGCTTTTTTATGTCCTTTTTTTGTAATTTTGTAAAAAATAAAATTACTTTTATATTTTTACATTCAAACAATTTAAAAGTGCTTTTAAACTAAAAATTAATTTTTGATAACTTTATCCAATTTCAAAATTACTTTTGATTTTCATAAAAGCTTTATAAAAAAAATTATTTAAAAAAACTCTTCTTTTAAAAACTTATCCAAACACATCTATACTCTAAATTTAAATTTGTGCCTTTTATATACTAAAGAAGAGTCATGTTGGAGACTTGAATAATTGTTTGTCGTTGTGGGTATCTGATAATTAAAGGGTGACTTGACTAATAGTTTGTAGCTGTGAGTATCTAATAATTAAATATCATGATAAATTGCATATATACAGTAGGGTGGAGATGGCTAGTGGTTTGCATAAACAAACTTATTGCTTACAAGAAGGCCAATTAAGCCCACCAGCATTAGAGTTAATTTGTTGGGTTAATGGAATAAAAGGCTTGCTGACGGAGAGTGAAATTACCAAACGGTGCGCACATTTAAGGGAAGAATTGAAAACCTAAAAATGACTTAATCTATAAATTTAATAGAAGCAGCACAAGAGAGCTATGACGAAGGGCAGAACCAAGCGCACAGAGGAGAAGCAGCATGTTGGTCACGGGGTAAAGTTTAGTGAGTTATTATCTTATTATTTCAGTGTACTTAAATTTTTACATTGAAGGCGTGATGAAATCCAACATTTAAGAAACTTAATATTTCTTATTTTTATTTGTCTATCAATAATATTAATTTCCTATTGACTAAATTATTAAGAACTCATTTCACCTATGGCTATTGTGCAATTTACTCCTTTAGACTATAATATGTTATAATTTACCTCCCTAAACTAAACTTACAACATCCTGCAATCTCAGCCTTTTGTCAAATCTCCATCCAATTTCTTTTCCTTCCCATGATTTGCTTTCTGATACTGCAAAATATTGCCATCAAATTGCTTGTTTGGCTCTTTCAACGCAGCAATTTCAAACACAAGAACAAGACCGAATTCTAAAGGTATAGTTTGATTCAGACAATAAAAACCATAATCAACCCACAGATCTCAACAAACTACGAAGTTCATAAAATTATTTATGCATTTTTAAATAGTAATAACTAATTCTCTAGACGTTACTTGCAATTGCAAGTGTACAAATTTATAAATCCAATATATGAAATCTGTAAATTTGTTTCATCATAAAAGATAAAGCAAAGTTTCATATATTTGTTAACATTAGTTACAAAATTTTCAACATGCATTATAATTAAATAGCCTGCCAATATATTATTTTTTTAAGAGTTTAATTTTGATTCACTATTATTATTAAACTTTTTTACACTATTACCTAATTATATGTTGTCACATTATTAATAGTTTTTAACACATTAAGGCTTTGTTTGGATTATGAGAGAAATAGAGTAGAAAGAAATAAGAAGAGAAATAGAGTAAAAAATGTAGATTTTTAAGTTGTTTGGATTAAGAGAATTAGGAGAGAAATAGGAAAGAAAGAAAATTAAATTTTGTTGTAAATACATATTTGCCCCCATTTATTTATTTATAAAATAACATAAAGAATGGTATATTAGTCAAATTTTCATCTTTACTCATTTCTTCTCTATTTCTTCTCACTTTAGGAGAGAAATGAAAAAGGTGTGAGATCCACCACTTTTTTTTTCTTTCTTCTCTATTTCTCTTCTAACCAAACAAGATAATTTTTCCATTTCTCTTCTATTTCTCTCTTCTTTAATTCTCTCTTTTCCATTTCTCTCATATCAAACATAGGCTAAGTAGTTATTATTATAATTAAACCCTTTTAATCATATAACAATATATAATTCAATAATGATAATGAATTTTTCTTTTTGCAGTAACGGTATTAAAATTAAATTATTATTTTTTAACTATCGACCAATAGGCCTTTTTTGTAAATTTCACGTATCTTATTCATTAGGCCTCATCATTTATAGATATTTTGGTTCTAGGAGCGAATTAAAGTTCAATTTTGGGCTGCGGCCCTCTTGTTATACCCAAAAAAAAATTCCAATTTGAGGTGAAGAGGCTTTCTTGGCCCCAGGAACGGAGAATCATCAGGAGTGAAGTGAACCAAATTCCCCAAAAGATTTCCACCTTTATGGCTGGATTTAATCTCAAAGAGGAGCAGTAAATATAGAAAATTCCAAGGAACCAAGAACAGAACAACCTTTTAATCCAAAACACACCAAATAGCATCTTTACAAATAAATATCTACTAGAAATATGCAAATGGCAAGATCCAAATGGACCAAAAGAACAATAGCAAATTACAATTTTGGAGCAAATAAAGTTGTGAAACTTCATGCCAACATCTCAATGAGTATTTCCAGTCACCTTTTTGTATGTGTACCTCTTTGCAATCCAGAGAAATACAAGGAAGTTGAGCAAGCTAAGAATGGTCAGAAGCCAGTAGAAGTAGTCAAGATGTCCCCTATTCATATTGTCAGGAATCCAACCAAGCCTCCCGTGGCTTGTGGTGACTTTTGTTACAATAGTAACAAGCAGAGTGCTCACGTAATTTCCCAAGGCATTAGTTGTGAGTGAAAGAGCTGCACCCAGGCTTCTCATAGCATCAGGTGCCTGACCATAAAAGAACTCCATCTGACCAATGTTAGTAAAAACTTCAGCACATCCTATAAGAAAATACTGGGGCACTTGCCAGAAGATTGACATGGGGATGGTTTCAAGATCATAGTAGTTGTTTTTCCGGACCATGTCAAGGCGAACAACCTCTAAAATCCCAGCAACAATCATAGAGAAAATGGAAATGACAAGGCCAATGCCTATTCGTTGAAGTTGTGTGAATCCTCGTTCATTGCCAGTGAATTTTCTTGCATATGGGACAATGATGCGATCATACACTGGAGCCCAGAAGATGACACTGAGAGTGTCGAAAAGGGAGAGGGATGCTGATGGAATTTTGAAGTGAGGGCCAATGTGCTGGTCCATTGTGTTGCCTTGTAAAACAAACATGGTGTTCATTTGACTGTATACGGTTGCAAAGGCAATTAGTGATGCCCAAACTGGGAGCAAACGAATTACGGACTTGAGCTCCTCAACTTGTGTTACAGTGCAGAGCCTCCATGGATTTGGCAAATCCTTAATGTGGTCAGATTCAGTCTCAACTGCTGCCTTATCCAAACACCTGGAATCAACAATGTTTTTTAAATTAGGGAAAACATAAGAATATAAACCAAACTTTAAAATGTATGGACAAATAGCAGATGCTTTATAAAGAAGTCTACAATATGAAAAGGAGATGCTTGCAACTACCTTTAATTGCCTAATCTGGCCTATATCCTTTATATTGAATATAAGTTACTAGTCAATTATCATAAAGAAATAAGGACAAAAAAGTACTTTTCACTTGACTATAAATATCTGTATCATACACTTAAATCAGAATAGCATAAGAAGATTTCATTTACACCACTGACGTTTACAAAAATAAATGCAAACATGGCTTTAATAACTCACTTTAATTCATTTGTGTGATCAAGTTTGCGGCTCCCTTTGATGTTAGATTCTGCATCTGCAGTCTCATGAAGAAGAGACTTATCATCTGGCACTCGTAGACTAGATTTCCTAGAGGCTGCAACTATAACTTGACAAATCCTTGTAAGGGGACTGCCTCCAGGTATTTGAAGTCTGTATAGCCGACTACCACCAAAGAAAAATATAATTGCAATGACCATTGCAACTGCAGGGACTCCAAAACCCCAGCCCCAGCCCACATTCATTTGTATCCAAACTAACACTGAGGAAGCAATGAGTGCACCAATATTAATTGAGAAGTAAAACCAATTGAAGAAAGAGCTCTTCTTTTTCCTCTCAGCGTCATCATTTTCATCAAATTGGTCAGCACCAAAAGATGAGACACATGGTTTGATACCACCAGTTCCAAGAGCAATCAAGTAGAGTGCTATAAAGCAAGCTGCAGTTTGTCCCGATGTTGGATGGCAACCATTAGCATCACATGAAGGCTTTAGTCCAGGTGCAGTAGCAGAGAACGTTAAAAGTGCCATTCCCTGCAAAGTAAATAAACATCCACCATTAACAGGGTTTACCCTCCTATTAGTTTATCCTTTTATTCCTCATAAAAAGGTTCTGAAACGCAGTTTTAAGTATAACTTGAATTGAAATTGCTTCAAAATTTAAAATGAAATAAATTATGTAAAAAAATAATAAGATGAAACTAAGCTGATATTAATACCATATTGTTGTCAAAATATAATGAAACTGACCACATTGTTCTCAGTTGAGTTAAAAGCAACACAATTATGAAAGTAATTCAGTTAACTTGACAACTCAAAAAGAAAAAGGGAAAAATAGAAACTAACATATATTTTACACTGACATTTTGGATTATGCTTGTAAGAGAGTAATATAATAAGTGAAAACAGACAATATTAACAAACAAAAAAAAATGCTTTATTGGCTAACCAAAATATTGATCCTTGTTGGCTAGGAACCTCATAGATATGAACTCAGAAAGATATGAACACATATCATGTACTTCAACAAACAAGAAAGATTTCTCTTAAGCTGAACTTACAATGACATAGATAGTTGAGAAACTGGCAATTGTCCAGTATCTTCCCAAGTATGAATCAGCTAAAAAGGCTCCAAGCAATGGTGTGAGGTAGCATGTCCCTGACCAGGTTGTGACATTATTTGCAGCAGTTGCATTTCCTTGGTTGAAACGCTCCTGGAGATAGTTCACTAGGTTTGTACTCATGCCATAGTATGCCAATCTTTCACAACATTCATTTCCTGCCACAAATCTTTTCAAAGTCAGAATTCTTAGGGACATCAAATTCAAATACAGGAACGTGTATCAGAGATGGTATGGAAGTTTACTTAAGTAAAGACTCTACAAAAGAAAGAACAAAAAGAATCCAATACCAAGAATAAAGCGGCATGCTTTCCAATTTCCAGTCTTTTTCTTGTTGGCAGGTTTTCTGTTAATGTCGATTGTCCCATCTTCTGTATATAAGCCATCTTCGGCCACATCATGTGTTTTTATGTCATCTGCCATGGTATCGCTGCAGATTTCCTATTTGCTGGTTCTTGTTCTCTTTGTTACCCTTGTTCAAAGACTCAGTTACCAACAAAGGTCAGTTTGTAGGTTTCTGAAAATAAACAAATAGCTAATCAGAGATACAACTTAAATCAGAGGCAGCAAGACACACAGGAAAATTAAGCAAGTTGCTATCATTGATTTCATATTACAAAATAAATGCTTAATTTGAAAGTTTACTTATAAAGTAGGAATTGGGGAGGGAGGGGCAAAGCAATGAATTTATGATCTCATGAAGCCCAGCTACAAATCTTGGAAAACATGTATGATGCCAACATTGTGATTTTACCATTTGTGGGACTTATCATGTTAATTACGTAATAATCAAAATCATAATAGAATTAACGTAGCACTACAGGAGTACAACAGAGAAGCGTTTAACCATGAGTTGCCAAACCCCATCAATTTGATATTGCTTTCGTTTGGGAAAAAACAAAAAAAGGAAATACAAAAGTATTCAGAGATACAAAACCAGCAATGGAATTAAACAATTCCAAATGGAATTTCACATCTGGCTATAATTCGCAATCACAGGAACATTATATAGTGTAATGAGAATGATCCCCTTAATTTCAAACTTCAATTAATATTGGTATGTTGAAACAATTTGAGATATTATAAACCCAACAAAAAAAAAATATCTTGATGCAGAATGCGTGTAATGATATCACAAGCACCCAAAACACAAACCAACCACATGATAGCAACACCTAACAGAAACAACAGATACCCATATATGTGGAATCCACAAGTCACTTTCTCAATATAACAAAAACACTGTACAAAAGAGAGAGAGAGATAGCACGAAAAGCATACAAAATTTTTGACCAAAAGCTTGCTTTGCGGTGGTGGACTTTTGGCGTCAAGTGACAAAAAAAAATTCTCTTTTGCCATGAGTAAAATGGTAGAATAAGTTGTGGGAATCGCTCAAACAATATTAAGATTATTGGGACACATGATTATTCAATATATATAAATAAAAAAAACAGACAAATTGGAGACAATTTTAAGCAAAACAGGTCTCAGAATAACGTCATGTAGACATTGTTTGTGGAACATACTCATAAATAAAAATAAAAATAAAAAATTTAGATTGCAAAGAATAAAACCAAAATATGAATATAATATCTGCACTTGCAAAGAGAAACACAGAATTCATTAGCGCAGCCTATTCAAGAAACCCACCAAACCAAACTCTGAGATGATGAGAAAAGAAGAATAAGAACCTGTGAACAGTGCATGCAAATGCAGATAACCCAGAACCAGGGACAGTGACAGAAACCATGAAAGTTGAGGCTTTCTTACACAAGAGGAGAGAAGGGGAAAAGGGTGTACCCTGTTTTGGTGTTTGATGGCGATGGCGATGGTGATGGTGATGGTGATGGTGTTGGGATTGGAACCTTATTTATTGTGAGTAAATGTGCAATGCCATTACAAAAATAAATAAAAATAAAAATGTGCGATGCCGAATGTGAACAAAACTAGGAAACATAGGCCCTTAACACTAACAGGGATCTTACCGTCACACAGGAGAAGAAGCACAGAGGAATATGAATAAGATTGTTTCCTTCTGTCCTCTGATTCTCTCCTGTGATCCTACGTACCTGCTACCTTCTTCTTTGCCTTGTTTTTTTTGCTGTTATATATAGGCGGAAAAAATATATATGGTTTTGCTACTATACCCTTTAATTCAAAATAATTAATGATAGGCACTAAAAAAATGACCATCTCTTTCTTGTGACACATTTCTTTTTTTGGATTTTTATTTATTTATTTAGTGATGAAATTATGTGTTATAAGTTTTTTAAAAAAGAAGAAAAACAATATATAGGTGAAATTATGGGCTATATATACTACTTGCAAGAAATGGTATAGCTTTGCCTTTGAGAACTATTTGAATTGTTATATTTCATTATCAAAGTTATAATATCATTCATTATTATAATAAAATAGAAATAAATTATCTTCTTCATATTTTCTTTTCTTTATCTATAATTTATTAAAATAAATTTTAAATTTTTTATAGTCTCATTTTTTATTTACTTAACTAAGCATATTTTTAATTTTTTTTAAAATGAGAGTAGAAAATAACAATAAAATAATATGAAATGAAATGACAAGATATGATGTTACTATCGTTTACAGAAATTACTAACCAAAGCAGATACAATTAGAGATCATGTCATAACGTAACATTACTTGAGCATTCTTTTTGAGGCACGAAGACAATTTAATTTATTTTATGAATAAGACAATTTAATTATTTGTTTTAGTTTTCATAGTGTCCCCACAAGCTATAACACTATAAGATTAATTTCACTCGTGCATGGTCGTAATTAAGAAGTCCTTTCACTCTAAAGATTAATTAGGAAGTCCTCTTAATCTAAATATTGAACTTGTATCCTCACATTAAAAGTGAGCCTCATTTACCATTACACTTAACATTTGTTGGTATAAAATAATTTAATTATAATATAGTAGTATATTAGAAAACAGAAAGCAGGTCAATTAATTCTTAACGTTGGCAACAATTTCATCAATTTAGGTTACGCACGTAAATTAAAGAAAGGAGATTTAATTAAATAGATTCGGGGCCAAAAATTTCCAAAAAGAGGAGGAAGAGCAAGTTAAGAATGAAGGAGAAAATTGGGATTTCCACATAATTTACAATATAGTTATTTTTTAAAAAATATATATTTGTTTTTGCCAAAAGAACAAAAACATGTAAATTTTGTACCATCTAATAAAAAATACAAAATTGTTTAAAATTTTGTATCTGGACAATTCTGTTGGCTCTATTGTATAGAGATCAAATTATGGGCAAAATGCAAAGGAAAATGAAATTCCTAAAGAATAGGGTTTCCAAATCAGCTGAGAATTAGACATTTTACAAATTTCAAGGGAAGTATTTAATTTTAGAACATTTAGGAAGAAAGAAAATGGGGAAAAATAGCCATGACCAGTAATTATTAATCAACGCCAGGTTGTATAATTGTTGAAGTCAACAGTGGAAAGCTTTGGAGCTGGAGCGTGAATGAAAATTTCAGTGATTAATTGAATTCGAATAAATGAATTTGAATTGAATCTTTTGATTTTTGTGAATGGCTAATGGCATACGCGCTTTTCAGCGATGTTGTTTGGGAAAATAACCAGAACAATCGGCTTGGGAAATTTTTTTCTGTTTGTTTAAAAATTTAATTAATTTAATTAATATTTTATATATGATTAATTAATAATTTATTTTTATTTTAATATTTTATATATGATTAAATAATAATTTATTTTTATTTTAATATTTTATATATAATTAATTATATATAAATTATTAATTTAATTAATTTTTAAAACAAACCAAATAAAAAAAAATTCCAAACCGACGCTAGTCATTGTTTTGGCGAGGCAAAACCAAAAATCTCTTTCACAGCCGATTCTATCGTTTTTTCATTGGAACAAGAACATTCAGTTTTAAAATCACGTGTATAATTAGCGCAGGAATCGTCCGTTTTGTTTTTTGTTTTGCTAACTAAGAAATTTGCCTTTGGCTACATTGAAATCTATTTATGTATATACTATTTATGTATATACTATTATATAAAATATAATTTATAAAATTTGAATAAATATCACGTTTTTTATGTGTTTTTTTTTTAATTTTTACTCATTTAATTCATGGTCTTTTAATAATAAAATTTTAGTTTATTTTTATACTAATTTTTCAGTTATATTAGATAATTTATTTTATTTTATTTAGGTAATAATTTATCTTATCTCTTTAATAAGTAATGAAATATAATTTTAAATATTATTTTTATTTTAAAATTTAAATAATAATTAATGGATCTTTAATATGACTATCTTATTATCTTATCATTTGAAAAATTATTTTTTAATATAGAATTTTTAGGCAATCTAATATCTGTTTCAATAGAAGAATAACCATAAATTATAATTTAATAATTTTCTAAAAAGTGAAACTAATGAGTCCAAATGGCATACAACTAAAGCAAGCAATTTCTTAATTTTTAAATTGATTATCCACATATTTTTTTTAAAACATAATATGGATAATATCACCAAATTGTAGATTTATTTAGATCTTATTAGATATGCTTTTGAATATAAAACATAGTTTATGAAATTTGGATAAATGTCAAGTATCACTCATGTATGTGTCTTTTTCTTCCAAATTTTTACTCATTTGCTTCCTATTCCTTTGATGCTGAAATTTTAAATTATTTTTATACTAATTTTTTAGTTATACTAAATAATTAATTTGACTTTGTTTAGGTAATAATTTATCTTATCTCTTTAATAAGTAATAAAATACAATTTTGAATCATATTTTTATCTTAAAATTTAAATAATAACTAATTGATCCTTAATATAATTCTTTCATTATCCAACCATTTAAAAAATTATTTTCTGATGCGGAATTTTTATGCAATCTTAGTATCCATCTTAGTGGAAGAACTACCATAAATTATAATTGCATAATTTTTTAAAAGAAACAATTACGGAGTTTAAATGACATGCAATTAAAGTAAGCAATTTCTTAATTTTTAAATATATTATTCACAGATTTTTTTTAAATATAATATGAATAATACTTCCCAATCGTAGATTTGTTTAAATCTTATTGAATATACTTTTGAATATAAAACATAGTTTATAAAATTTGCACAAATGTCAAGTGTCACTCATTTATGTATTTTTTTCCTTCTAAATTCTACTCATTTGATTCTTGCACTTTTGATGATGAAATTTTAAATTATTTTTATACTTTTCAGTTATAATAAATAATTAATTTGATTTTGTTCAGATAATAATTTATCTTGTCTCTTTAATAAATAATGAAATACAATTTTGAATCTTATTTTTATCTTAAAATTTAAATAACAACTAATTGATCATTGATATAACTCTCTCATTATCCTACCATTTGAAAAATTATTTTCCAATGTAGAATTTTTAGACAATCTTAGTATCTATTTCAACATAAGAATGATCATAAATTATAATTGTATATTTTTCTAAAAAGAAAAATTAGTTTATCAAAATGACATGCAACTAAAGTAAGTAATTTCTTAATTTTTAAATGGATTATCTACAATTTTTTTTAAACATAACATGGATAGTACCTCTAAATCGTAAATTTATTTAGATCTTATTAGATATGCTTTTGAATATAAAAATTTGTTAATATTTAATTCTTTTATATCTTAAATATGATAAATATTTTTTGATAAGTTATATATTGTCTCTAATATCTTTGGGTAAGTGAACTCGAACTTTTGTAAAAACAATTCACCATATAAATATAGTAATTCTGTTTCATATGTTTTAAATTTATTATACCAACTTCTTTCCAAAACTATTAAAAACATCATAAAGCCCAATTTTGAAAAATGATTTCTAATACATAATTTTTAGGTGAATAATATCTAGCTCAACGAAAGAACGACTATAAATCATAATTGTATAATTTTTCAAAAAGTAAAATTAATGGGTCTAAATGACATGCAACTAAAGCAAACAATTTCCTAATTTTTAAATGAGTTAACATAATATGAATAATACCTCCAATTCTTAGATTTGTTTAGATCTAATTAAATATGCTTTTGAATATAAGAATTTGTTGATATTTAATATTTTTAAATCTTAAATATGATAAATTTCTTTTTGTTAAGTCATATAATGTCTCTTACCTCAGGGTGAAATCAAATTTAATTTTTTTTTCATCAGATAGCTAGATAGAGTAATTATATTTTATATATTTGAAATTTTAAAAATCATAAGAATTTAATAACAGTCAAAAGCAGTATAAATAAAATATACAAAGATACAAAACCTATTCAAATTTCATTGAACTTGCTTTGAGCTTTTGCATTTTGATAGTAGTTCTAAATGTGTTTTTCTCTACCATTTCCTTGTTGTTCTTTACATTATTGGTTTTATGTTATTATTATGATAATACTTTATGCGATGAAATTTTGGGTTCTATATAATATTTTGGATTCTTTACTTTATTTTTATTTGATGTGACTAATTGAATTTGATTTTGTTTTTACATTTTAGTGATGCAATGACTGCTCGATATGATTTTGTTAATGAAATCAATGTCAATAATCATCATAACATATACAAGCTAAAAGTAAAAATTTTATGGTTCTATAGTCTTATTAGCAAATTTTAAAGGTTAGACACATTTCATTTGAAAAGTTATACCATTCACATTTTTTATTTAATTAACATGATTAAAAAATTAAAATTGTATTTAGTTACAAACTAAATGATTTTGTTTGGCTCTTATATATTAAAAATACTGTAAAATCATTGCGCATGGTCCAATGTTATAAAGTTGTTGGACATCGTGAAAAACTAGCAATTAAAGACCTCAAGTGAAAAATAATTTTATAGTGATTACTTCCTTTTTTTAAAAATCTCGAGAGGCATTAGATATGTTAATTATTTCATATTAAGGTTAATTTTTATGAATTTTATAATTTTTTTATAATATAATTAATTTAAGAAGTGATTGAATTATTTTTTCATAGAACTTAAAAGGAACTTATGTAAAAAGTATTGTAATAAATAATACATTATTATTTAAAAATCTATACACATTAAATTTTACAAACTCGTATATTGCACGTGGTAATAAAACTAGTTATTTGTAAACTAAACAATTTTAATTTACGAAGTGTGAATTTAGAATAGTTTAGGAATTATTAATTTGAGGACAGTTAACAATATATATTCAAATAAAAAGATCAATAATCATTCCTGTAAATATAAAATCATTTGGGATGATCTATTCATCTTAAATTTGTGTTATTAGCAGTTCTTAAAATTAGTAATCTTAATAGGAACCGCTCTGGTTGGGAGACAAAAAAAACCTTTGTGTTCTAAGTTAGCGATTATGAATTAGTTTTACAAAGAGCTCAAAAGACTTAACTTGTGAGGATACTGTAAGACATCACTCTGCCCAAAGAGCTAATTAAGGAGGTTGATAAAAAAAATTAAATAGTTTAACTACGATAACAAATTGAGAAACCGTTTATGAGTTGAGTTGAATTGAGTTAAAACATGTGTTATTTGTATCAAACCAAACTGAATTGCTGATTGTGAAGTTGCTATGCTTCAACCACATTACAATATTTATAGTCAAATCAATTTAAACTAATCAAATTAGACAAAATAAGTCAAAATTAATTAAATTGATTGGTTAAACTGACTAATCATTATTTTTTTTAAAGGAAACTCAATTTTTTTTACATTTTATAAATGCTTTCATAAAATTCATGTTATTATGTGTAAATTATTTTTATTCAATCAACTGATATAACTAATTAAATCGGTTGAACTTAAATTGAAAATGTTGTAAATTCAATCTTCAATCTGATATTAACAATATTGACTATTTTTTAATCCAACTCCCTCATAAAGCAATTGGTTGGATTTAGAAAAAATTTCACTCACGTGTACCCAAACAATGACGTTGGGGTTCGTCAATTGAACAAAAAAAAAAGTGACTATATTAAACATTCGAAAGAAAAATCTTGTCAACAAAATATGCTTAAATAATTCAAACTCAATATAAATAATGCAAGAAAACATCCATAAAAAATATCTAGTCATTTATAATTATAATTTGTAAATCATCCCGATCCCATTCTCAGATTCATAAAATCTGATAATAATTTTTCAACACATAAGATGAAATACAAAAAGCAATTAAATCATGCATAACATAAGTCGGTGGAGAGGATAGAACCAGAAAATTTTAGGTATGGCTACTAAGTACACACTTACTCACATACACATTGTAAATTTTGAAAGGAAAAAAAAAGTGGACGGGTGGGGGGAAATATTCTATTTGGGGAGCTTGCTTAAAATTTTTCACATTATAATAATAATAAAATGTATAAATGCTTTTGGTAACTTACTTGCCAACTGTTACATATATATATATTTTGTCTATGTTACATTTACTATCTTAAATCATATTTTTTTACACACTTTTTTGTCAATTAAATTGAATATCAATAACCAACAAGAGATTAATTAAAGTGATAAATGACTTCAATCTTAAGTGTCAAATTAAAAGTTTAATTCTTAAAATGACCGTTATTGAGGATATAGAGATACTTATGGTTAAAATCAAAAATTGATTATCAATAAAAAGTTTTAAAAATAATTTTAATTTCTCACTCCTCTTGCTGAAAGCATAATTATTCCTTTCTTATATAGCATGACTAACTAGAAAAGTTATGTCAAATAGAAAACATGTGGAAACTTGTATGTTATTATTATTATTATTATTATTATTATTATTATTTGCGTTGATATATTATACATTTATGCTCCCCCGTCATAGGGGATAGGATCATTGCATGATACTTCTTTATATAACTAAATTAATTATTAAAAAATAAACGCTTAACATGAATTCAGTCATATAGAGATGCAGTTTTGCTATATAACTTTCAAATGATAGGAAATAGTAAGTTATCAATAAACAATCAGCATTAAAAAAAAACCCAAGAAGAAACAAACAATGGGACCCATAATTCCTTAAATTATTCTAAGAAACTCTCAACCAATAGACATGAGCCATTTGGTTTTACTAACACTATGTAGGATACAAAACAAAAAATGCAATCTTAATTGCTAATATCCATTGATTTCATGCGTAGCTGACAAGGTACATTCAGTCTACGCTAGAATTTTCCATGAATGTTATATTAGCTTGGTACCACTGCTTTCTTGTATGAGTACCACCTAGCCACCAGAAGATAAACTCCCAAATTCAACACACTTAACGAAGCCAACAGCCAGAAAAAATAGTGAAGCTGACCATAATTCAAGTTGTCTGGTATCCAACCAGTTCCGCCATGCCTAGTGCTCACATCCGTCACGATGTTCACAAGCATAGTACTCAAATAATTTCCCAGAGCAGCTGTTGAAAGAGACAGAGCAGAACAAAGACTCCTCATTGCATCAGGGGCTTGTTCATAGAAGAACTCCAACTGCCCAATAAATGTGAAAACCTCAGCACATCCTATAATGAAGTACTGAGGCACTTGCCAAAATATTGACATGGGCATGTGCTTGAGATTGTAGTAGTTGTGCTTCCTCACTTCCCTTAGTCTCAGAAGCTCCAATGTCCCAGCAACCAACATTGCAAAGATGGAGATTACAAGACCTATTGCTATTCTTTGCAGCTGGGTGAAACCATTCTTGTGTCCTGTGATCTTTCTGGCAAAGGGGACGATCAAGCGATCATAAACTGGAACCCAGAATATGACACTGACCGTGTCAAATAGCGAAAGTGAAGCAGATGGAATTTCAAATGAGCTGCTCATGTGAAGGTCCATTGTGTTGCCTTGAAGCACAAACAAAGTCCCCATTTGGCTGTACACAGCAGAGAAGATTATGCCAGTGGCCCATATGGGAAGCAATCTTAGAATGGATTTGAGTTCTTCAACCTGAGTCACAGTGCAGAGTCTGCAAGCATTCACTGTACCTTTTATTCTATCTGACGGGGTCACCACAGCGGCCTTATCAAAGAAACTGAATTGGGAGAGGAAAAAAAAACTAGTTAATGGAAATATTTCCTTTTGCTTTGGGGAAAATTCAACCACTTGTGATTTGGATTAAATTCACATACACTTGTAGCTTCTTCAGTCATATACTATACACATTTATTTTTCACTATTACCAACTTTCATTCTAGTTGCTTCAAAAAAGAAAAAAAATTCATTCTAGTAAATAAGACCACTTGAAGGTAAAGTTCCATTTATCCATTAGTTATTGTATATATTTATATATATTAGTGATCCTGTATTTTCATCAGGCATGGTAAGTAGTTGTTGACAATTTACCTGCGCTGTTTTGTATGGTCAAGTTTTCGACTGCCTATGACAGCAGATTCCTCATCTCTAGTCTCATACAGAAGAGACTTGTCAATTGGTACCTGAACCTGGAATTTTCTGAAGGATGCAACTTGGCAAATACGAGTTAGAGGACTCCCTCCAGGCCTCTGGTTTCTATACAGCCGTGTACCTGAGAAGAAACTCACAACTGCAATTGCCATGGCTACTGCTGGTATTCCAAATCCCCAAGCCCAACCCACATTAGTTTGGATCCAAACAAGAACAGAAGAAGCGACAAGTGCTCCAATGTTGATTGAAAAATAAAACCAATTGAAGAAAGAGCTCTTCTTTTTCTTTTCAGCCTCATCTGAGTCATCAAATTGATCAGCACCAAAGGATGACACACAAGGCTTTATCCCTCCTGTCCCTAAAGCTATTAAATAAAGTCCTGCAAAGAAAACTGCAGTTTGCAGCCCTGTAGGATGACAAGCATTTTTTGCATCACACTGTGGTTTTAGTCCACTAACAGATGCAGATAATGTCAAAATTGTCATGCCCTGCACAATGGTAAGATATATCTGATAAATTCATCTAAGGAATTCAAAGCAGAACTCAGAATTTGAAAGTTTTAGTTTTGACAACCATACTTACAAAGACATATATAATTGAGAAGCAAGCAATTGTCCAATATCTTCCTAAGTATGCATCAGCTAGAAAAGCTCCAAGCAATGGTGTTACGTAGCATGTGCCTGACCAATTTGTGACATTATTGACTGCCACAACGTTGCGCTGGTTTAGCTGGAATTTGAGATAATTAACAAGATTTGTGTTGATGCCATAATAAGCCAATCTCTCACAGCATTCGTTTCCTTTTTAAAAGAAACAAGTTTGTGTTAGCCATTTCAACACAATTATAGGTAGCAACCGTAGCATAATATTACAAACTGGAAGATGGGTACCAAGAATGTAGGGACAAGCTTTCCATGTTCCTGTTTTCTTCTTCACTGCAGGATTATTTCGAAAATCTGTGGTTCCATCCTTGGTATAGATATCATCTTCTGCCATTGCCTGCATCATGTAGAAGAAGATGGTACTATGAAGAGGTTGATACACATATTTCACTCTATTGAGCTGAGGATGATACCCTTGTCTCTGCTCCTTCCTCCTTGACAAGAATGGACCCCATAAATACTAGTGCAAGGTAAAACTTGCAGCAGGCAAGTAGTAAATCAAGGATATGCATAAATTGTTCATGGCACATCTTTCGAACCAAAAATTGAATGTTCATTGGCACAAGTTGCGTCTTTGGGAGGGGAAAGGAAAGACGAAGGTAATTTTTTATTTATAAATTAAAATTATTATAAAATGTTTATAAAAAAGTAAAATATTATTATAAATTTTTATGATAATCTCTTATTTTATTTTTCAAATTTTATAAATTTCTCAAATAAATAAAATACTTACTTAGAATAAAAATTATTCCTTATCTTCGTTTTTCTCTAAACTCCTTCGTCAATACATAGCCTTGGGTGCTAGATAATAAGGTAGGGAGTGGATATCAAGAAGTAATAATTTAAGAATGTGCTTATATAACAGTGAAAAAAAAATATGTTAAAAATCGATTATGTGTATAATTAATTTTAAAAAAAATTAATTATGAAAAAATTAATTTATGTTTAAATGTTAGTTCACAATTGATTTTAAAATAAAAATTTTTGTTTGGATTGTATAAAAAGAATCGCTTTATGAATTAAATTATCAAAAGATATATGAAATGATTAAAAAAATTATTTAGTTGAGAACAAAAGAATATTTATCTACTAAAACTTTTAAAATAAACTAAAATCACCCTATCAAAACTTTAAAATAAAAAAAATTTTAAAAAAATTATTTTTAGTTAATGAAAAAATAATCTTAACTTATAATTAATTTTACATATTTTTTTAAAAAAAGACAAAGTTTAGATAAAATAGATTTTAATTAAAAAAAATTATTTAAAAATAATAATCTTTCCAAAACATACTCTAAGACTTTAAAGTCAGTCTAAAAAATTAAATTCAAAGTAAATAATAATAAGAGTTAGTTATTTTTTTCTTGAGTATTAAAATCGCAATGACTTATAAAATATTTATTAGTTATTAATTTTTATAAATAAAAAAAGTATTTAAGAATTTCCTAAATATAATTCACGATGAATAAATATTTCACAACATGCCCAACAGTTCTTCCCAATTACAGCATGTACCGCTGTAGAAGAATCCAATGCAGTATAGCTCTTAGCGGATACAAATCCGAATGGAAGAATATAATTTAGTGGGATTTGTAAAAAAAAATTATTTTAGTTTGTGAATTAAATAAATTTTATTAATAATTTGTTTACAATTAATTATATATTAAGTAGTAAAATAAAAATAAATTATTAATTAATTATATATACATTATTAATTAAATTAATTTAATGACTAAATTAAAATAAAATATTTTTTTATGCAAGCTAGAATAATACGTCATTCTCCCCCTCCGAAACTCATATCTTTGTTGGCACGCGTTCTTAGGAAGTTGAATTAAAGGGCCCACTTGATGCTCTTCAAATGTTTTCTTCATTAATTAAGCATATTTAATACATTTTTAAATATTTTCATATTTGTTATTAATGGTATCATTACTAATCATTTTATATTTTATATAAATTATAATAATATTATTAATTTTGATATATTATCAGTATAATTGTTATATTATTATTTGATTATATATTAACATATTATTTAAAAAATTTACAATAATAAAAATTATTTAAAAATTAAATTCTTTTAATAATAAAATAATACATATATTTAAATAGTAGTATAAAAATATTTTACATTGAAAAAAATTAAAATTAAATTCATAATGTGATGCAACAATTTTAGATTTCCATTTATTTTTATTTAACCATTTTTCCGAAACTCCGTGTGTTTGACAACTTTCAACCTAGTTTAGTGTGCCTCCTTCTTATTTTTATTTAATTAAAGGGAGTTTTTTATTTTAATTTTAATGGCAATAAGATGTTGAAAAACAGCATTAATGAACGAGACATTTTATATCAATTATATGATTTTAAATTTCACCTATTATCAATATAATTTTATTTATATTATTATTTAATATATATTATCATATTTTTAAAAAATTGAATTATATTAATAATTATTTTAATAATATAATAATACATAATTCAATGACTTAATAACTAATGAAAATTATGGTCTTGGCAAGCTAGGTGTGCGAGTACAAAGCTGCAAACAATCAGAGAAAACTGCTTCTTTTGCGAAAGACTCTTGGCAGATGAATATTCACGAAATTAATTGATCAATCATTGGGAAATTAGTTTTGAAATCAGTGCTAATCTCACTTTGGGGGATTACTCTGATTTTTTTCTTGGATATCGATACATGAATTGTAAAGTATTTATTATTCTTTCCGTTTTAAAATTTTGGTTGTTTAAAATTTTGACACAGAAGTTAATAAATAATTAATTGAAATAAATTTAGACTAAAATGTCATTAATTATTATTTTTGTCACTAATTATTTTTTAAATTATCATAATATTTATTAATCTCAACTACTTCAAAACAGCACATCTAAACCTTTCCATCATGTATTTATTAGTGTCTTTTTAATGATTGGTGTCATTTTAATGTAAGTATCACTTTTCAATGTAAATTCCACTATAGCTACCTAATAAACATAAAATATAATTAATGTATGCTTTTAATTAATCTAAGGGTATAGTGGGAAAAAATGCTTAATTATTTATTGGATTTCTAAAACAATCGAAGTTTTGGGACAAAAATCAAATGTTAAAACAATCGAAGTTTTGGAACGGAAGGAGTAGTTATTATTTATATTTAATAGACTTTCAAATATATATTATGAAATTAACAATTAATAAATAATTGACAACTCACCTTGTGATATGTTAGTAAATGATACTAAACCCATCAAGATATCATAACAACTTTTCACATTGAGATATTCTACTGTTACATTAATTGTGAGAGAAAATATTTGGAATATTTATTAGGAAGAGAGTTCTAGTTGGGTGCAAGGAGCATTTTAGGTTATGTTAACTCTGCTTAAGGGATTTGGCGTGATCATTATCTGTGACTAGCTTGTAAATGTCACACTAGTGAATCAAAGAACACTCAAAATTTCATTAAAATTCTCAATAGATGACTGTTGATCGGACATAGGACATAGATCATACTTCACAAGTGGTTATTGTAATAAATAAACACAAATAAACTGAAAATAAACTCATTTAAACCGGGCTGCAAAAGAACCAGTATAAAAACGAGTGTGGCTCTTCTTCTCTCTCTCTCTACTTGTTATTTATGCTTACTATTTCGTTTGCCTGCTGTTGTTTCTTATTAGTTACAGAGACTACAGCAAACAGATTGAAGCTTATTTTGCCCTCTATTTTTGACTGTGTACTAGAGTCCCTTTGTGCCTAATCGCTTAATTACAGACAATGCTTTAGTTGCTTATGAGGTTTCTTATTACACGAGGAAGTAAACAAGAGGGAGGAAAGGGCATTTAGCCCTTAAGCTGGATATGTCTAAAGCTTATGATAGAGAGGATGACCTTTACTGGTAGCAGTATTATGTCATATGGAATTTCCTATAGATGAGTTTCTCTCAGTATGAGGTGTGTTAATTCAGTTTGTTTTTCCCTGCTAATTAATGGTGAGAGCCAAAGGAAGTCTTAATGTGCTTAATGCCTCAAAGAAAGCTCCGCCAAGGGGATCCTTTTCCCAATATAGCAATATTTGTTTACTTTTTGTGCAGATGCAGAGGTGTTCTCAGCTTTGATCCAAAGGGAGAAATTATGTATAACTATTCATGGCATTAATATAGCTCGTGGATCTCCCCCAATTTCTCACCTTTTTTATTTTTTGCTGATGATAGTATATTATTGTTTTGTAGAACAACAAAACAAGAGATAATTTGTATTAAACATACTCTTCCTGGTTATAACTAAGCTTTTGGGCAATGAATAAATTTGGACAAATCAAAGCTCTCTTTTAGCCTAATTGTGGCAACAGTACACACAGATCAAATCAACCAGTAGATGGGCATTAAGGCGGTTAAGAGCCATGAACAATATCTTGGACTACCATCTACAGAATGAAGATTCATTGATGTCCACTGTACTAAAAGCAAAATATTTCCCATGAGTTTCACTATATAGTTTGCTGTTTCCATTTTAACACCAATTCTTAAAGCCAGGAGTGGGCTATTGGTGAGGAGTTTGGATAGTTTGCCTGAGGAGGTTCAAATCTGGTATAAAAAAAATCTTAATACTCCAAAAAAATTATTGTTTAAAATTTTTGGGGAACGTGTGTGGTTCTGCATCTGGCTAAATCTGCCTATCATTTTATCATCCAAATTCCAAAGTGAACAAGCTGATATATGAACAAGTTGGGATAATGTATTGGGTAACAGCTTCTCTGGTCATGGGAATCAGAGTGCTAGCTCCAGTTCTGCACTGTAATTCAACTATTACTGCAAGAGTTAGCAAGATGGGTAGCCACGGTCCACAATATTGAGCAAGTATGTTCAAGGAATGAAAATAAGAAACATTTCGAAATATAAATAGCATTTTAAGTATATATATAGCTAATAAAGTGGAGAAGATTGGGGTGAGTTGAGTTTTAGATAAAGTTTAAATCTATATCCATTTAATTAAAGTAGAATCCTACATAATCTTGCGTATTACTATAATACTCATATCTTTTTCTTGGATACCGATACGTAAGGTAAATTGTTAAGTATTCATTAGTTGTTATTTATATTTTATAAACTTTCAAACATTTATTGTGAAATAAACAGACAATGAATGGTTGACAACTCAGCTTGAATATCAAAACCATCAAAGTACCATAACAACTCCTCATATTCTTTCACATGCTCATAGGTGCAAATGTGAACTTTTACAAATAATTTTGATGTGGATATCTAACCTTTCCTAAATGGATGCATTGGTTTGTGATAGTTGATATTTCAGTTCTTAATATAATATTCAAAATATTTTTAATACTTCTATGAATTTATGTCACCTATCTACTAATTATAATTATAATTTGAAATAAACAAATTATAGTTTTAATTTAAGGCATACAATCATGACAAAATAAAATGTACACAATTTTAAAAAGAGTTTAAATTTGATTCCCTGTTTGTATAATTTTTTTTACACTATCATCTTATGATATATTGACACATCATTAAAAAAAATTTGACTTCCAAAGTAATTGTTGTAATAGTCAAACATTTTCAATGATTTGGCTAAACTTGATTAAATGATAGTACAAAGAAGTTTTACAGTAACAGTGAATCAAAATTAAATCCTCTAAAAATTGTATTTCCTCAAAGTAAATATGATAAGATATTGTCTTAACATGTCATTGCAATAAAATTCAAAATTTTAATTTACAAAATAATAATTATAAATATTAATATTGCAACGTGAAGGTAAATGACTAGTTTTAATATATTAGAACATCTTTTCAACTTTCTTCTATTTTAAATTTTTTTCTCTATGCATCTAGTTCATGGCTGGAATATGATCCAATCTGATAGGATAGATTTAGATTAGACAATTAATCATTGGGGCTCTCAAGTTAAAATAAAGAATGAAAGACAGAGAAGATAAAACGTTCAAGCTTGTCAATTGAGTTGCAATTTGCCTCTTTCATCCACCCCTTCCTTCCAAGGGGGAAAAAAATTCAATTAGGTGTCAGATAACAAAGTATTCCACTGGCATTCATTCAACTCTATTTATTCTAGAAAATATGATTATTTAGTTGCAATAGATTATACTAGTATAATTTAGTTTTAAATTGCTATGAACCAAATTGAACCTCTATTTTTTTTTCTTCACTTTTCTTAATTAAGGTAATGGTGTAATCAATACCTTATATATTTGAACACCTTAAGAGGGAGGGATCAGAACAATATGGATTAAATAAAAGAAAAGAAAAGATGTCTTTCTCCATCTGTTGATTTTCTTTGGTTTAAAGTTATACTTTAGCCCTAATCTATCTCAGATGTGTAAAGATTAAAAAGTACCACCTTCGCACCATCAATCATCATCAACAAACTGCACGATGTAAACTCATTTCTAATCAAGTTGACCGTAAACCTAAAACTTACAATTATCTGGTTTCATTAATATTAAGCTTTTTAAGGTTTTAACTAGTCACATTTTTTTTTAGGTAGATATTAACTAGTCACATATGTGTTAGTCTGTTACCTACCCAAAGAGAGCGAGATCTAGAGAGATATGGGAAAAAAAGGCAGATGGAACAGAGAAGAGGCCGGAAGGTGACAGAGTTGTTACTTACCCAACGTTGGTTTGATCTTGGCTTTCAAAGTAATCATGATGCACACCCTCTATGGGCTGCTATCTGATAAATGACCTGAAAGCCATTTCTCAACCATATTTTATTTTGTGAGCGAAGCATCATATCAAGCAGCTTCTAGTTCCTTACCCTCTCCCTTTATGCTACATATTTTACTGAAAATTTGTATTTTGCTATCCATATATGTAGACAGAGATCAATATAATTATGAACAGCTCAATCAGTACACTTGTCATTCATTAATAGTCTAAAGATTGAGATTATGTCTTATTTCATGAATGTGGCACTTACAAACCACTGATAGTATCCATATTTTTTCTACACTTTCACCGAAACAGTGATTTAATAAGCAGCTATTGTATGCTAAACAATAGGCACAGTACTCTCTATATTGAACTTCTAATAACACTAATAGAATCCTATGCTAAGTGCATTACTCTTTAGATTCTATTAAGCTACATAGGAGAAAATAAAGAAAAATAAGAAAAAAAAATCTAAACTTGAAATTAATAATAATAATAATAAAGAGAAATAAAAATCATGTAAGTTCATTAATTTCTGCAAATTGGTTGGAGCTGCAGGTAAAAGGCTGTTTCAGCCCCAAAATGATGAATTTGATTCTGCATCTGCAACTAGTTTACTATACTTTAATTGGTTAACTTTCTAGACTAATGCTTACTTTGTGGGGGACAGAGAAATATGTAGAAGTCAGAATACAACCAATCGGCTTATATCAAAGAAGTAATTATCAGACAAAAGTTTCTAATTAAGGAGGTTAATAACTTCAATTCCAAAATACATGGATCCCCATTATATACAACTTTATGTAACATGCAAGATATCATGAGAAAACCTGGTTTTTGTCTTTTTACCCCCACTAAGTCTTAATTTCCAAGAATGCCTCCATCACTCACCTAACCAAGTTAAAACGACGTGCTGGCAATGCCTGGTTGAGCCTATATAAGTGTGCGTTGGCTAGTCATTCATGAATGCAACATAAGGACAGAAGTTGTACGAAAAATTAACATAGCAGCAAAGAGAGAGGGAAGAGAGGAGACTGAGTGAGTGAAATGGATTCTTGGGTTCGACTGCTACTTCTCATTGCTTGCATTCTTCCAGCTTTGGTCGAGTGCAGAGTGAGGCACTACAAATTCCATGTAAGTAAACCGTTCCTTCTTGGCCTTGTGGGGTACATTGTGTTATGCATTTTAGAGAGTGAGAACTTGAACAATAGCGTTATATACAAATGCATGCAATTTATGCTTTATTCAGCTATCTTTTTCATCAATGCGAGATTTTGGTAGAGTTAACTTCATTTTTCTATTAAACTTAGAACAATTAATGATGTGACAATTGCTTTTTATGTTAAGTCATTGGTGCAATTATGTTTTTTGACTTCTTTTTGGCATAATGGGAAGTGCCAAAACTTTTAAAACTCTCTCTATCCAAATTGCAAATTTATGATTCTCCCAAATTATTTAAGCTAAGCTAGAATACCAAAAATAAAGGATTTTTTTTAAGTGTGTCCTTGGTGCAGCTAAACCATTATGGACTTGAACGAGAGACCTCGCTTTTAAAGGAAATCTTCGCACCTACGGTATAACTAATTGGGAGAGAATCAATAAATTATTTTTCCATAGTTGAATGGCAACCACAATATCATATTTTCTAAAACATTACAATTACATGAGTTATCGGTATCTTTTTCTAGGTATGTGCACATAGTGTGCAGGCATCATTAGAGTGATCATAATTATTAGTTTTCAAGCTTTAATTTTCACCTAATTAAATTTAATCCTTAGTGGAAGAGGTTAATTTTGTTTCAAAGCAGAACATAATGTGTATCTTTAGAATTGTAGTGACCTCCTAAGCAGCATCTAAAGATGGTTAGTCAGTCACATCTTGCAACCACAAGCACGCTCTATAAAAAGTTTCCTCGAAGCAAATGGTACAAGGGGCTAAGGCTAATTTTGGTTATGGGTGCAGGTGGTGACCAAGAATACCACTAGATTATGTTCAAGCAAATCCATAATCACCATTAATGGGAAGTTCCCGGGACCCACTCTTTACGCCAGGGAAGATGATACAGTGCTTGTCAAAGTCGTCAACCAAGTCAACCACAACGTTACCATCCACTGGTGAGACGTCAAATACTTCATTTTATTTGCTTCAAGTTGCAGAAAGTATTGATATAAAAATAAGTAAAACAATGTGCTTACCATCTTGCCAGGCATGGTGTCAGGCAACTGCTAACCGGTTGGGCAGACGGACCTGCATATATCACACAGTGTCCAATCCAACCAGGGCATACCTATGTGTACAACTTCACCATTACAGGGCAAAGAGGAACACTTCTTTGGCATGCACATGTTAACTGGCTAAGGTCAACTGTCCATGGTGCCTTAGTTATCTTGCCAAAGCGGGGTGTGCCTTATCCTTTCCCAAAGCCAGATGATGAATTGGTTGTGGTATTAGGTGAGCCAAAACAACACCCTTCAGATTTTCCTATTAACTGATTTGTTAATTGGTCCTCCATAGAATTGGAATTCAAATAAAAATTCATTATGGTGATGAATTGTAGGAGAATGGTGGAAATCTGATACTGAAGCTGTTATCAATGAAGCTCTCAACTCAGGATTGGCACCAAATGTCTCAGATGCTCATACCATTAATGGCCTTCCAGGGACAGTGGCCAATTGTTCCACACAAGGTATTTTCTACTACTTATCTCTTCCTCTGCCTTCTTGTAAGTGCTAACTAATCTTGTTTATTTTCTTTTTTTGGGAATATATGTAGACGTTTACAACCTGCCTGTGGAAAGCGGCAAGACCTACTTGCTGAGAATTATCAATGCTGCACTCAATGAGGAGCTCTTCTTCAAAATTGCTGGCCATAAGCTCACTGTGGTAGAAGTTGATGCCACATATGTAAAGCCCTTCAAGATTGAAACAATTGTGATAGCCCCTGGACAAACCACCAATGCCCTTTTAACTGCTGACCAAAAATCTGGCAAGTACTTGGTAGCAGCTTCTCCTTTCATGGATGCTCCAGTAGCTGTGGACAACTTGACTGCTACAGCTACATTGCACTACACTGGCACTCTTGCCAGTACCCCTACAGTTCTCGCCACCCCTCCTCCACAAAATGCTACCCAAGTTGCTAACAACTTCATTAACTCTCTTAAAGGCCTTAATTCAAAAAAATACCCAGTCAATGTCCCATTAACAGTTGATCATTCACTTTTCTTCACTATTGGGTTGGGGATTAACCCATGCCCATCTTGCAAAGCTGGGAATGGGAGCAGAGCCGTGGCTGCTGTTAATAATGTGACATTTGTTATGCCAACCACTGCCTTACTTCAGGCACATTATTTCAACATCAATGGTGTGTTCACCACAGATTTCCCTGCCAAGCCACCTCATGTGTTCAACTACTCAGGGGCTGGACCAGCTAATTTGCAGACCACAAATGGCACAAAGCTTTACAGGCTACCATTCAACGCCACGGTTCAGCTTGTTATGCAAGATACCGGGATCATTGCACCTGAGAATCATCCAGTTCATCTTCATGGGTTCAATTTCTTTGTTGTTGGTAGAGGATTAGGAAATTACAATCCCAAAACGGATCCAAAAAACTTTAGCCTTGTTGATCCTGTTGAAAGGAACACAATTGGAGTACCATCTGGAGGGTGGACTGCAATTAGATTCAGAGCAGATAATCCAGGTACAAATTCTTAATCTCATATATAACATGGACTAGAGTAACTATGGTATACCCTTAGAAATGAAGTAAAAAATTTAGAGTTGAGTTTTTCATGCAATTTTTAATATAAAACTCATCCCTTAATTTTTCACCCTCATTTTTAAATGTGTACGTACCAAACTGACCCTTGTACTCAAATATTTTCTGGGTCTATAGGATTAGTCTTCAATCTCTTTTAAAGTTTGTTTCATTCCTTGTATTTGACAGGAGTTTGGTTCTTGCACTGCCATTTGGAGGTGCATACAACATGGGGGCTAAAGATGGCCTTTTTGGTGGACAATGGCAAAGGACCTAAACAATCATTGATACAACCACCTAAAGATCTTCCAAAATGCTGATACCCCAGTCATCAATTAATTATACATATACAAAGGGAAGGCCTTCCAATTCGAAAGAAGCTTTGGAGGGATACAGAGAAGCCAGGCAAAAGAAGAGAGTGAATGAAAACAGAGGGTTATTTAATAAGCGAGCACCCGAAATTTTTATTTTTATTTTTAGTTTTTTGAGCAAATGGGAGAACTTGTTCAAGTATGTTTAATAAAATGGAGCTAGTATTATGGTTTTACTTATACAAACACAGATTTTTAAGAGACACTACATATGTATCGGAACCAATAAGTGTACGCTTTAGTTGTTTAATGAAAATTCAAAGGTTATTTACTTCATTAAATTGCTTATCAGCTAGGTTGCATAGATACAGCCTCTAATTAGCCTTTTATATTTGAAAGGTTGAAGTTGTTGTGCATCTCATTGAGTAACAAATCAAAAAAACTTAGAAGGAAAACATTACGCTTTGCATGGACCGTCTTGTACTTAAGACATATTAAGCTATATTTAAACGTACTCGATTGTAAAATTTTTAAAAAAATTACTTACTAGGTACATATTCATGAGTACCCAATAAGTACAAGTACCAGATACGTATTCGGTACAGACTACAGCGATATAAAAGTACTAATAAATCATAGTTTATCAGTTTGGATGATTTTATCATTTCAGAATTGCTTGCATTAGGAATATATATGTCATTTTAAAAAAAGAATGTTGAGATTTATGTTATTTGAAATTGAAAACATTACTAACTATGAGGTGTGGTTCATTTCATAAATTAAATTTTATGTGAGTGGATTTTACTTTCACACTTAAAAGATATATAAATACCTTGTGGCATTATCAAAATTAATTAAAATCATTGCTGATTGAAAGGAATAAGAGAAAACACAAAGCTGAAAGAAAAAAATAGAAGAAGAAAAGAAAGAAGCACGTGGTTGCTGCCTTCCTGGCGAAAATAACAAGAGAAGAGGACAATGAAGGCGTGATGCGACGTGTGTGGTTAAAATGGAATAAGGAAAAAAGTAAATGCATAATTTTTAATTTCATAAATTAAACTCATCATAAGTTAATGATGATCATCATTACTTCAGAAGAAGGACAACAAACTATTTACCAAACTAAGAAAGGGCAACAAACTCATGTTTTTGACAATAATAGCTTTTTGGTCAACAAATACTGCTTTTTGTTGGACCAAGAACCATGTCAACTTTACAAGGAATTGAAGAGTAGCGTGGGCCCAAAGCACAAAAAGAGGGAAGGATGTGCAAACCATTGCAGACCTGATGGAAAGAAAGGACACGAGCGAGGGTAGCTGTGGGAAATAGATGTGTTCTAGTGAAAATCATCACTAGCACGATTCCAAACTGTCATTTATTTGGATACCAAGAAACTGTAACAGAGAAGGGCATAGTGTGGCTGAACTTCTAAAAAAGTCCTTTTACAGCCACGTTGGTCAGAGACATGTCTTATATTCTTATGCACTTTATCTTTTGATTTCCCTTTTAAATATTTCTTGAACCAACTAATTACTAGACACAACGGATGTTATCTTTCAATCGTTGAGCAAACTGACTGTTGTATCGTCATGTAGTGTTGTATTGAGCTTGTCTGTTTGTGAAAGCGAGGTTGAGTGTGCGCTTGTGACCATGCTCTTGACCATACTCATCTTCACTTTCTAGAACATGCTCTCGATCAAGCTTTTACTTTTTGCCTTTTAGAAATCTTGAAATACTTCAATATGAGTAGGCTTCTAAGCACTCTGAGGCCTAGTCCAGAAGAACATGTAGTAGTGGCTGTTGCAAACTTGAATTGTCCAAGTTGTTTCCAAGTAACTGCATAAAATCACTTTCTAAAGGAAATTTTCACAGCCCACGAGCCATTGGCTTAAGTGATATTTGAACATTTGAGGTATAGAAAGTGTGATCTCTTCCCCTCCCCCAATGTTCTCCCATCTCGTCTAGGCACTTAGAGACATGGAGGGGCATAGTAAAAGACGAAATGCTTCGAGGAGTTGAAAGTAAGCGTAGATTTCCAAATAGGTCAACCTTTCAAATTGCTGTTGAATCCATGGGCAGGCAAGAGACAACCTGGCGAATTGAAACATCTTAGTAGTCAGAGAAAAAGAAAGCAAAAGTAATTTTTGTAGTAATGGCGAGCGAAATGAAAGTAGCCTAAATTGCAAAAAAGGGGTTGTGGGAGAACTATACAAGCGTCGTGCTACTAGGCGAACTAGTGGAGTGCTGCATCCTAGATGGCGAGAGTCCAGTAGCTGAAAGTATCACTAGCTTACACTCTGACTGCTTCCCGTGGGCCTCCTATAGGGTTCCTCGAGGCCCATTTCAACGGTAGAATCCTCCTAAGAATTGAAAAAAAAAATTTCCACAAGATAAGATTCAAGTGAGTTAATAATGAATATATGAATTGTTGTTAATCATCAAAACTAAGCTTAAAAGCAATGAGAGATTTAGAGCTTACAACATGTTTATTGTATTAAATTTAATTAAAAAAACGATTTGGATAGGGAGAAAAATTGAATAGCGGAGAAAGGAAAACCCTCTAAATATCTTGATAAGTTGGACTTTTTGGCTTAGCCTTTAAGAGCATGTTTGGGAAAGATTAATTCTTTCTCAAAAAAGTTTTTTTTAAATAAAAAGCTGTTTTATCTAAAATCTATCTTGTTGGTTTAAAGTGTGTAAAATTAATTATAAGTTAAGATTATTTTTCTATAACTAAAAATAACTTTTTTAAAAAAATTGTTATTTTAAGCTTTTTATTATTTGATTTTAGATTATTTTAAAAGTTTTAAGAGAGAAATACTTATTTGCCCTCAATCAAATAAATTTTTCAATCATTTCATACATTTTTTTATAATATAATACATAAAAATAATTTTTTATACAATTCAAAAAAAACTTTTTATCATAAAATCGATTATAAATTAACATATCCAAACATAAATTACTTTTTTCATAATCTATTTTCTTAAAAATTAATTATACATATAATCAATTTTTTACATAATCTTTTTTTCACAACTAATCTAAATACGTACTAAATATGCCGACTTCAAGTTTAGCACCTTAGGCCAGTCGGGTAAGGCCCAATAATTCCATGGGCTATGAAGCCGAAGCCCTCGAGTAGCTCTAGTTGGAACTTAATTAGGACCTAAGGCTAAGTTTTACTACTACTACTACTATTATTTGAGAAAGCTGAATGAAATTCATTCAAAGTTCAAACAATGAGGTCAAGGTACTTATAACACAAAGTTAAAAACAGAGGTATAAAATTACAACACTACAAATCTTTTATTAAAGTAAGAAGCAAGTGTAAGTGCAACTCTAGACCCAGTGGCCATCGAATAAACATCTTTGACGATAGATATTAACACTGTATATGCTGCAATAATCAAAGAGTAATTAATTAACCGGTTACTTATCATAGTAGATCCATTACTTTTACAAAGGATAAATATCCTATGGGAAAGATATAGCACAAAACCAAAACATCCATGGAGGAAAAACACATCAAAAGATTAGAATCTGCCTTAGATTAAAAAAATATATATACGAAAAAGAATCAAACTCTTCCAATCATGGAATGTAGTAGAGGGTACCTGGGGGAGCCATATTCTAGGTGGGGCAATTACTCATGCTTTCTTTTCTTGATCCCAACGGTAGAATGAAGTATTGACCAAATTGGAACTCAAATTGAGTTCTCATTTCTGAATTCACCATGAGCAAGTATATTGTTTGTTTTTTAAACTAATTGATGTGGCACGTTTATTATTTCTGTTATTTGTGAAGTTCGAAGTTTGAACTCACCATGAGTAAGTATATTTTTTTGGATTTTTTTTCTTAAAAACATGAGTCTCATCTTATAAAAGAGAAGGATATAAACTAAAGGATAAATAGACCCATACATTAGTAACGGTGGATACCTGCTCTCATAAATAACATAATACTGCACTCTCTTTCTTAATGAAAAGGAGAGGATATCCATTTTTTTGTTGTTGTGTTGAGTTACTAGTTGTCTTGAAACCAAACAACGGCTTGTGGGCATGGAGAAGTGGAGTCTATAGGTAGTAGGAATACTCTGTAAGTATAAATCTTTGTAATTGCATGCCCCCTCTAATTATTTATGTCAAAACATTTGCTGGGAAGTTTGCGCTGGAGTAGCAGATGCTGCAAACTAATGCAATCAGAGGAGAGTGATATAAAAGTTGACAGCGCCAAAGTGGTCTTCATGTCTGCTGTGCTGCACACTCTGGAATCTTTTATTATATTAGATGAAACTCAGCCTCCACAAAAAATGTTTAAAAAATAAATAAATAAGAAACTCAACGAGAAAGGGAATCGAAACTTCAGTCACTTGTGTTGAGTATTGACACTCCTCAGTCCTCCATTAAAATGACAAGACGAAATAACAGTTGCAGCAAAAACTTTTCTGTGATATTTTATACTTTGAAAAAGTTCTCCACTTAGTATTGCTGAGTATTAACGTCTGTGTTGATAGAAGCATTTTTGTCTCTTTGATCAAACAAACAAGAAGAAAGAAAGCAACTTTCTCTCACTTCCTCTGTTTTCTTTTGGTTTGTTTTCCCTTTACATGAATCATGATAAAAGCTTCTTTAATAAAAATCGCTGTCGGCAATCTGGAGAGCCACTGAACTGGGCATAAAATAATGATAATATTGGTTCCATTTCCTTGATATTCTTTTTAATTTTCCCTTTGTGTGTGTGTGTTTGTGGCAACTGCTGACATAGAATTCAGAAAAATAAGAAAAATAAAAATTCTGCAGTGTGTCTATAACCTTTAAAATAAAAGAATTTAATTTTAAATTAATAAAATTTTCATAAAACATATAAAATTATTAATATTAATTTAAGAATTCAACTTACTTAAGATCATGTTGTAAATATGGTTTTTAATAATTTATATATCTCCTTACTTTTACTTGTGAATTATCTTTGAGTGAGATTTATGGGCGTAATTAAAATTTTGGTTTGTGAGAAACTAATAAGAGGATTTAATTGCATTTTGTTAAGTTATTGTGAGAATTGATGGTTATAAATTTTTAGAAATTAATATGGATTTTGTGAGTTATTTGATGCAGCATAGTATTTACCTGTGTTAGGATGCGCTTACCAACAAGAATTTGTTTACAAGTTGCTTGATTGATCCTCAAACTGTTGGATTGAATCTGAACCATATATAGAAAAGATTCTTTATACTCGAATTCAAATTAGTGCTCAAGAAAAAGAGTCAAGTTGGCATTGCAATAGTAATTCACCATTGCACCATAGACAGTTTGCTATTTTGTTTTGCTTTTAAACATGATACAATTTGAGTAAAGTTATATTTACGCAATCTTGTGAGCTTAGCTCGCCTGGCACCCTCTTCAAGGGTTGTCTTAAGTCTCATCTTAGTAGGGGGTCTTAAGTCTCACCTTAGTAGTGGGGTCTCCACAACTCAAGCAAGGTCAAGTACCCATAAAAAAAAAGTTATACATACGCAATGAGAGACTTGGTTTTGTTGATGTGATGAGGCTGACCCTAATCCACTCATAAATCTTCAAACTAATAAAGTACTCAATTTTTTATATCACTAATAAGAAAATGTGGCAAGGCCATCGTGCTTAGTATTGAACCTGACACCTTCCCAGCATACTGCAAGATTTAAGCTTGGTTGGCAAAGGTAAAAGACCTGAAGAGGCTCACACTGAAATACAGAGTAGGAAAAACTTATGCAGAAAAAACAGTTTAGGTTATACCAAGAAAAAAAGTTAATATTCATGGATTCACCCAAGAATTGACATCTAAATGATAATAACATTTATAAACTGGGGAAACTTGTAAGGACCATAGACGGGCACCTCAGCTCTATATCTCAAACAAGAGCTTCCCTTATGTAGGTATCTCAAAAGCGGATTGAGACAGGGAGATCCCCTTTCCCATTATATGTTTATATTATGCTCAAATGTACTATCATGTCTACTTGTGCAGGCAGAAAGAGCTTCGACCGTACACAATTGATGTATGCAGATGATATCATCAAGTTTTTTGAAGCCAACTCTTTGGTTACCTTGTAATAGGATGAATCAACTACGCAATGCATTAGTTGGGATACTATCATGTAAGGGAAGCCAAAGAAAATATACTAAACCATTGACCTCAATGATCCACCGTCAATTGTAGCTACTATCCAAATTGGCATGTTTATGCAAAATCGAATCGAAACCCATACTTAATTAGCTGTATAAGCGCCACTGATGTAACCCTTCCAACAGTACTACTATCCATAAGAGTGCCATAGAAACAAAATGAATATTCCTGGACAAGCTTTTAACGTAATCGGATAAAATATTTGTCAACAATTCCAATCTCTAAGCACCTTACTAATAATAACATCACATTCACAAATGTGCAACATAGTATAATCAAAATGGAATCAACTTGCTGAGAAACAGGACCAAAGCCTGGCTAGATATTGTTGCATAAGTAGATAGGGATATACCAGATCCCACTCGCATATAGAACCATCCTGAAGAGAAGGAAGGTTCTTTTATAGGAGATAATAGAGAAGGAACACTCAACACTTGGATGAAACTCACTTTAATTGATTTGCTTGGCTTACATTGTTAGAGATATAAAACCAATCTTGGGGCACCTTTAAGCTTTTAGGAGAATTGGTCATTAACATGGTATCAGAACTTCTATAGTTAAATAGTCAGGAATTTGATCTTTGTCATTTTCATTTTTTTAAATAAAATTGAATTTTAACACGAGGTATGACTCACACTTCAAGCTCAAAAGTCTATTACATGAGAGAATGTGTTAAAGATATAAAACTAATCTTGAGTATTCATCAATCTTGGTCCTTGACATACATGAATTGCACAAATACAAGATTATTTAGGTGCACATGATACTCATTGACATCCATTACAATAAACATCCAAAATATTTAATGCACCAATTAACAAGTACATGCATGGCAACTATGAACCAACATATAGAAGAATGTGGTACATGAATAGTAAATGATAAAGTGTATCAAGTTTAATTTTCCAACATCTTTAAGACAGATCTCCAGACATATTAATCATGGTCTCAAGGCACAGCATGCAAAATCATCAGAATTAGTCAAGTATTTATGAGAAAGAACCTTGTCCCCATAGCTTGTCTTCCTGTTGAGCAATCTGCCAAATTAATGTACTCACAGTGTAGCATTATAACAAGGGCAACTTCTACAGGAAAGTTTACCGGCAAAGCGACGTTTCAGATTATTATTTTTTTCCAATTCACTAGAAGAATACCCCCTTTTTTTTTTATGAAAACTAGAAGAATACCCTTACAAGAACCTTTGCTGTCCCAAATAAATATCCTAACCATAATCGAAGTGATTACAAACTATTTGGGGAACCCACGTAATCTGCATAGGAATGGTGAGGTTTTTTAGGTATTTCACCTTTTTGATTTAACATATTTAAAAATCAGACCCTTAGGTGCATTTCAAAATTTCTTATAGCTTTTAAAAGGCACCAGAAGAAGCATTATCAAAAAAGTTTTACTATAGAAAAATTTGCAGTTTTTTTTGTTGAAAATTAAGCATCAAATCCAAAAGCCAAATATTCAAAGCAATGAAAGCTATGTTTTTTTATTTTTATTTTTTAGAATTTTATGGGGCTCAACACTTTTTAGGAGCATGTTATTAATTATCCAATCTGTTTGATAAATCATATGCAGACACATGGCATTGACTTGCTCTCTTGATGGAGCTGACTTTACTTTTTTTTGTTTTTGGTACAAGACTTTACTTTTACTAGGGACAACTCTCTTTCAACTTCGGTTAAATTTTTTTGGCATGCCTCTGCCACAGTTAGAACCACATGAATTAACACAGTTGAAGTTTGCCACCGAAAGCACACCCGAAAAATGTGACTGATGCTATAAAGATAGATGTGCCCTCAATAAAGTGTAATCAAGAGACAATAACCATCTACGCAATAAGTCAAGATCACGTATCAGCCTCTAATTTACCAAATAACTTAGAGCTAGCAGAGTATGATCCTAAAAATTACAAAGCACTATATGAACCTCTTTTCTTTTTTTTCCGAATTGATAGCTATGTTATTGTGGGATTCAAATGTTCTGTTCTATTTTCCTATCTTCAATCATTTTTTTAATAAAATATTGTCAACTAAGTAAAAAAAAATTGTTATATACTAATTAAGTTATTACCAAGATATATGTGTACTTTTTTGTCTAGTTAAAAAGAAAAATATTAAGAGAACAGGATTATAAATAAAAAAGAGAAGATAGAAAATTAATTCTATTATTGTGATGCGGACAGGCCATATTAAAGCAATGTCATTCCTTTATATATATAGATATATATATATATATATCTATATAGATATATATATATATATAGATATATATCTATATAGATATATATCTATATAGATATATAGATATATCTATATAGATATATAGATATATATCTATATATATATATATATATATATATTTATATATATTGTAAGAATATTTTTAAATAACTTTTTACGAGACTAAATTATTCTTCAAGCATTAAGGGTGCATCCCTTGCATTAACATGTGTATTTAATATAATTAAATTTCTTAAATACTGATTCAATATTTGAACTTGAATAATCAAAATAAAAAATATACTTCCACTAAGCCAACCTTGAGTTGATATGTATGAAATGTTAATTAATTTGAATGATAACCGACTTTGTTCGACATTAATCATGATGATATGATCAACTGACCCAAGAGATTTGTGGTTAATAAACAAATAAGTTAACAAAGAGCATGACTAAAGATATTTTACAACTTTTGGTCATGATCACAACTAAAATAATTCAACTTTTTTAAACTGTAGCTAGAAAAGCTTTTATTGATAATCTTTAAATTAAAATTATAAAATGTTCTGATTTCATATGTTAAGATTAGAAAGCTCCGATCTAACCTTACTGTATACGCTTCACGCTGTTCCAGTTGAATGTTTTCAGTTGTTTGATAATGATACATCTGCAAAGCTTGCCCAGACTTGTTTGAGCTTTGTTATATTTTGGAATCAATATCAATTGCATTGAATAGAGTTGAATTACAAGCAAACAAAACTGGACATAGCATATCACCAAAAAAAAATTAAAAAAAAACTGGACATAGCATATTTGCACACGTATCCTTGTGTGGAAAATAGAGATACAAATACATTACGTACGACAAATATGTTTGACTTGAATTTTCTTTATTCGTACGTAAGATTATTTAGCAATACCATAATTTGATTATGGAAAGCCATAGCATTGAGTAAATTTTAATTTCCCCTTAATTATTCTTCTTAATTAATTTTGTTATATATATAATTTAAAATATTATGATGAACACAAATACATTTCTCGTATACTATACATTACTATTACGTACTATGACACTGTGAGTTACTTGATAAAAATTAAACCTCTCTTATCTTGTAAATTAGTGATTCTAAATCTAATACTTTTCAAAATTATTGTTGTTGATTGTGATTCTCTTAAGAATTAGGTCTTAAGAAGTACATATACTTCAAAATATCTATGGTATCCATGTTGGATAGTAGCCGTATTAAATATTATATTAGGTACTCTTCATACATTATTAAAACTGTTAGCTTACATTTTATATTTTTAAATTTTTGTGTCAATATAAGTGAAATATTATATGAATTTAATAAATATTAATTTTATATTATGCTTATAATAACAATTTTTTGACCATTTTATTTCAGATTTTAAAACTAATTATTAAAATACTTTATTTTTCAAATTAATTACTTATATATTTTGGTTTTTGCCAGGCTGATTTTTTTTTATTTTTTTTACTTCCACATGGGTCATGCCAACTATCTTGTTGGCATGATTCACTTGTATCACATTAACCATTTTGAAGTGACCCATGTGGTGTGATCTAGTGGCAACACTGAGACAAATGGTGAACCGCTAACACGTAAATGTGATCTACTTTTTGACCTATTGTGTCATGTTCATCCAATGCAGTTAATATGAAGCATCTGAGGTTTAAATCCAACACAGTAGCTCAGCAAGTAGATCACGCAAACACGGGATGCTTGATCCACGTGGAACTGCTAATATATAAAGGTCACATCATTTGCCTCAACGTTGTCATGTGAGTCACGTCATTTGCCTTGACGTTATCACGTGTATCACACAATTTGCCTCAACATTTATGGGTCACATCATTGTCTCAGTGTTGCCACGTGGATCACTCTAATACGGTTGGCGTGATCTAAGTTTATTACGCCAACCATGTTAAAGTGATCCACTTGTATTACATCAACTATATTAAAGTGACTTATGTGAAAGTAAAAAAATAAAAATAAAAAATTTAACGTGATGTAAACGATAATATATGAGTAATTAATTTGAAAAGTAAAGTATTTTAATAATTAATTTTAAAATATAAAATAATCAAAAAGCCTATAATAACTAATGTTAAAAATAAAGATTATTTTATCTACTTTTTTAATCATAAAATGGCTAAATTATTATTATTATTATTATTATTATTATTTATTTATGATGCATTATAATAATTTTATATATTTTTTAACGTTTTAATTATGAGATGATATATATATATACATATATTATGTCGTATACTCTCATACATCTTATATCCTATACACGTACCCTAATCCGTGCGTCATAGATTAGAACTCGCTCAAAATTTGTTGAAAATAACTTAAATTTTTGCACCTTCTGTTCACCTGTTTCTGCAACTATTATTTTCCTGTAGTTTAATTGGTTAACACCACTTCCGTTTCTGTCAATGTTCATGGCCTCCATCTAGATTACCAATTTGCCCACACAAGAGTCCACACTTCACCGCCAACACAGCCAATAGCCAATCAAAGATTGTCCTTTTCAACTCTCTCTCTAGTTTTCTCTCTCCTCCTTGGTATTGTATGGTCTCAGCGCCCACAAACATCCTATCCACCAATCACAACTCAAAGCCTTTGACCTCTCTTCTCTCTCCACTCGTCCCTGTTCCATAGATCGTTGTCTCACAAGCAGTACAAAGAGCTGACACTTTTCTGTTTACTTCTTTGTACTCCTCTGCACTGCTCTGCTAACTTCTTCCTTGGCCTTCTCCACCGTACTCTCCTGTTTCAATTCATTTTAAAGTTGATTCCTTTTTCCTTTTCTCAATTTCTCTCTTCACTGCTTTTGTTCTATCTAGCAATAATATAGCTTCTATTCTCTTTGGAACCATCCCAATTATTGAGTGTCACTGCAGTAGCTTCTGGGGTTGGAATTGTCTGCACATTTTTGGGTCTATCTTCCCATTTTTTATCTGGGTTTTGTTTTTCTTTGCTGTTGTGGTGATTTGTTCTTCTCTTAGATCTGAATAGTTTTAGGGTTTATATGCCTTTGCCCATAAGCTGTGGAATTTGGAATTTTCCTTGGATTTTGGAAAGAAAGCCTTTTCTAGATTCCTCAGTTTGTGGGTACGTGAAAAGGGTAGCAGATTCTTTGCAAATGCTTCTTGATTATATGCTTCTTTGGCCATAAGAAACTCCACTCCTCTTCATATCTTCTCTGGGTTATCTCTCTCTTTGAACTTTCTTCAAAGAGAGAGAGTGTGTGCCTTCCTATAATATCTTTTGGCATGCTTGCTATGTGTGCAATTATTATCTAGAACAATGAACAGAGGAATTGAAGTTCTTTCTCCAGCTTCCTACCTCCAGAATTCCAATTGGTTGTTCCAGGAAAGCGAGGGAACCAAATGGACGCCAGAAGAGAACAAGCGGTTTGAGAATGCTTTGGCTTTCTATGATAAGGACACTCCAGATCGATGGGTGAAGGTGGCCGCTATGATTCCAGGCAAGACTGTAGGTGATGTGATCAAACAGTACAGAGAACTGGAAGAAGATGTGAGTGTCATTGAATCTGGGTTGATCCCAGTTCCTGGGTACAGTTCTAGTTCTTTCACATTGGAGTGGGTCAACAATCAAGGTTTTGATGGGTTCAAGCAATTTTGTAGTGTGGGTGGCAAAAGGGGTACTTCCACTCGGCCATCTGAGCAGGAAAGGAAGAAAGGAGTGCCATGGACTGAAGAGGAGCACAGGTAATTGCACCATCATAAGCTCTTTTGGTTTATTTAGTATATTGTTGCTTCAGAAGTGACCCCTATTTAGATCAATGTTCAAATTTAAGGGTGTGTCAAATAATGGAGGAAGAATCCATGCTTAGCTAGGATGTTAAACGACTTTGAAGTTAAGGTTTTTGTTTATAGGTTTTGAGCTTCGTGTAATTGATCAGTGTAGTTGATTGAGTGTTTACAAAATCAGTTCTGATTACTATATGTAATTGGTATGAAAAATGCTTCACTGTTGTTCCCTTGTATTTGCATGTATATATTTTCCTGAAGTCCAGGGCTTTAGCTCTTTACCTATTCTAGTGTTGGAGTATTTGCTAATTGAACCACCACAGGCAATTTCTGATGGGTCTGAAGAAGTATGGTAAAGGGGACTGGAGAAACATCTCTCGTAATTTTGTGACCACAAGGACACCCACTCAGGTTGCCAGTCATGCTCAGAAGTATTTCATCAGGCAACTTACTGGAGGGAAGGATAAGAGGAGATCCAGTATCCATGATATTACAATGGTCAATCTCCCAGAAACAAAATCTCCTTCATCAGACAGTAACAGACCTCCTTCTCCAGATCACTCGGTGAAAGTTGTGAATCCACATCAGAATCAAAAATTGTCTAGCGTGATTAAACAGGAATATGACGGGACATTTCCATATGAGGATGTGCCAATGTTTTTCAATTCGACAAATGGAAACATGTTCATGGCACCATTTCGTGGGCTTTCTTCATATGGATCTAAACCACAGGATCAGTATTTACTCAGAGGCACACTCCATGGATGCCAATTTGGACCTTTTGATACTATGTTGCAAATGCAATCGATGCAGCATCAGTGAACTATGCCTATAATGCAGGGTTGAAGTTCTGAAGGTACTCGAATGCTAAACCTTATTCAGTGATGTTCGATTGCTTCATAGATGCTTAATGGTGGTTTATGTGAATATATTGAGGAGGATTTCAATTAGTCCATAGCAAATAGACTCTATTAAGAGATTAGTTCATATTGTGTTCTGATATTAAAATTGTGGACTATCAGTCAAAGGTAGTTAACTCATGAAACTTGGGCTTGTGTAACATGATCTTCTGATTGCATGTTTGGTAATTTAATTGTAGTCAGATGGAAAATTTCAGTGAGCTTGCATCTGATGTGCATCTTCTATCTAGGCAGGAGTTATCTACGAAATGTCCAGGGCAAGAGGAGTTATCTTTAGTTTGTGACTCTTCACTTTTTATGAGATGCTTCTAATAAATATGAAGTTCCAAGTTCTCATAGTGAATGAAACACAGCCATCAATGGTGTCATCTGAAACAAAATGATATATTAGGGGTGTAATTAAAGCTTTAGAGAATGATTAGACCAGAAAGCTTTTTCAGATATGGTTTGGGGTGATTCCTGAGGAAACTGGGCTTTAGCTCTTCAAATAGGTCGAATAGTTGGGTAGAAGATTTAGGTTTAATTCCTCATGTACTAAAAGAAATGTGATTTATCAAGAAGCATTTGAACATAAGTTTCGTGGAACCATTAGTTCCAGGATTCTGCAATAAATCATTGTTTTATGTGCTACCCATGATTTAAGTCCACGAGTTACTTTTAATTCTATATGTTGAGTTAGACTCCAATGGTTTAATGATCTTACGTGGAGACTGAATATTGATAGTGAAGCAGAATCCTAATGCGTGGAATGATCAAAGTAAAGAATCATTCACGTGCTGTTATTAGGCAAGTGGAAGCAGTTGATTTGGACACTAGGCCATGTCATCATATGCTTGGTCCGGAATTGCTGAGTCACCCTGCATTTCTTCAAAGTGACATATAAATGTACTTCATTGCTTTACTTAATTCCACTACACTAAAACAGGTAAGATAATAATGGAAATGAGTTGACTGGGTTTGATGTCGAATCTTGACCATAGATGAAACTAAGAGCCACTAATTTGAGCATCTCATGCTCCACTCTATCCTCTTTTCACTTTGTTCTCTCCACAAGCATCAAAGTATTTTTTTTCTCATCATTTCTTGTCTCTTTGGGCGTGGGGTGTTTCTTCTAGGCTTTTACTTTATAATAATCTTTAGTGCATGTCCTGTTTCTATATTTCCTCTGGTACCAAAGACTTGTTTTTCCTTCAATGAACATAGCAGTTAACTCATTACTCAGGAAACCATAATATCATGCTGCTCCTCAATATCCAAATCCCAATCTTAATCTTTGAACCTTGTGCCTTGCAGTGGGGCAATCTGTTGGATTCTGTTAATCAACCAGCGAGAACTTGTAGGTTAGAAACAGCTTGACATTTCAATTTTTGGCATGATTGATAAGAAGGTGATACTTCATTAAATGGAAACAATGTCAATCAGATTCATGCATTGTAATATAGACATTCTTTAACTTATGGGACATGATTTTTTTTCCTTTTTTCATTTTCAAATGAGGTATTGCCTTCTTATTATGTGCTTAGGGAATATATGTTAGATCATACTTAGGAATCTCTCGTTAATCAGTCCAAAAAAATCACCTTCCATCAATACAAAAATCTGTCTCCATCAATTGCTATATGGAAAGAGCAACTTCTTAACAAATAATTAAGTGATGGAGGATTTTTGAAGGGATTCAAATTTGTTGTTTTATTTTCCTGTTTCATTTTCTATCTTCTTAATTAAATGATAATGACTCAATTAAAAAAATCTCTCTTTCTTAATTGGCAATAATTTCTCTTTTAATTGTCATTTTATTCTATTGAGTTGTTGGCATTTAAGCATTTAATTAGGCTGACAGGAAAAAGAGACAATAGATTTGTTTTTTTTATTTTATGTAGAGGCAACATTTGCACAACCTCTCTCAGCAAATAATTTTGTACATATAATTAAATGGAATTTACCTAAACGGATTTCAAGTTTTTTGTTGACAATTTATTGTCATAGCCTCATAGGCGACATAAGAGAGCGCAGCAGTCAATACTCAGTAGTGTATCTCCTGTCCATTTGACTTATAAAACTGTTGTGATGCACAACTTAACTTTGAAATGTTCAGTAAAATTATAGCAAATATATAAATTTTGATCCGTTCTCAATGTAAAAAAATTTTACATTATAATTTAATCATGTGTGTACAAATTATTAAATGAGTTTGAATATCACAACAATTACTTAGAAAGTCTAACTTTTTTAATGATGTGTCAACACATAATTGGATGACAGTGTAAAATTTATTTACATTAGCAGTAAATTAAAATTCAATTCAATTTATAATGACTGTCTAAAATTATAAAGAGATATTATTATACCATATTTGTAAGATTTCCAATTATTAACTAATGATTATCGAAATTTAATGAAATCTAAAGATTTGTTTAAGTATCATAAACTTTTTTTGACTGTCGTAGACATCTTAAAAAGCTTTTCTTAAGGCAATTTTAAATACTTTTAACTTTTAGTAAGTAAAACAGAATAGTATACTTTAAAAAAAGTTGTGTCAAATATAATATTGTGCTTTTTCAACTTTGGTTATGAGATGGACGTATTCACCGGTAAGCGTAGTATCTATTTCGTGAAATCCTACCGTGTGGGACAGTCCTAAAAAAAACATGGGAATCATAAAACTAATGGTTTCTCACTTCCACTCCGTCACTTCTTCCTTTAGCTGTTGCTGTTACTAATTGCTGGCACTAAATTTGTTGTTGCTTTTCCAACCTTTGTGAAAGGCATAGTAGTACCCATCATATTCATACTGCTTGCACCTACAGTTTTGGTCCCACCCACTAAATCAAAAAGTTACAAGGCAAAAATGGCACCTAAAAAGCTTCTCCATGATAAATGACAAAATCCCCACTTTGCTTCAGTAAAGAAGTAACTTTCCTGCAAGTTGCCCAAGAAAGCACTTCTGCTACTTTATTCTATATTTAATAAACCCTATAGGTTGATCTATGACCACTACCTTGTCTCACTCCCTGTAGTTTGTGGCCTTCTTCTTATTGCCCCCACGCCCTCTCCCAAAAGGAAAAAAAAAATGCAATTTGTTTAACTAGATTCTGATTCTTTTCTGTTGAAGGCCTTAGGGGATGCATAAAAGGCAATTGGTTATTAAGCTTAAGAGAGAGAGAGGAGTGGGGGGAGAGAGGAGCAGAGAAGAAGAAAACAAAATACTAAATTGGAAAATAAAATCAGTGTGCATGTGGTCAATGGGAGTGTCTACAGATATATGGGGCATATTTTGGGGGCTCTTGATTCATTTTGCAGCACAGAATCATAGGAAGCCAGCCATAAAGTGGAAAATATGCCACTGTATAGATTTGTATAAATTTGATCAATTAGAGTGGAAGAAAAGCAGGTATCCTCAGGAGACATAAACAAACTATGACAAAAGACAAACAAACAAACAAAAAAAGAGAAAAAGAATTATATAATTTTTTGGCGAATAGAAAGAGTTATTTAAAAATGCACTAGGTTGCTTTCTATTAACAAAGAGGTGGTTGGGGAACATCATGACATGCTAAAAGTTCACTGTATGAGCTGTGATCTGTTTGATTTGCGTAGGCAATATGACTGGAATTCCTTATTTTGTCTTCCTTTTGCTGGTGTAAATCATTCAATTTGAATATGAAATATAGGGAGAATCACGTTTAAGAGCTCAGAAAAAAATTATTATTTAAAAATCGTTGCGATCATTCAAATCAAAAGTTTGGTCATTCAAGAAGTATTTACTCCGAAGAATCAAGTTGAATTATAACATGATCGCCAAAATTTTCAACATAATCGCTATACTTGTAATGAGCAAACTCCATTTTAGTTTAGTATAGTCATCCATACCTCTAGCTCAACCCTTGCGTTTAGTCATCCATCTTTAAAGTTAAAACACTATAAATTCAATTTACTGCTATTCAAAATTAATTCTCCTTATCTTGTATGCCTTGTCATGGGATTTTTGAGTTGTAGATGCTTGGTTACGACATTATATCATTTCGCTTAACTATCAAATCTTAGCTGGATTTATCTCTGTTTAAGCAGGGAGCGTTCTACTATCCACTTAAAGGTATAGGTGCATCAATACTCCATTAAATTTACTTACTATAACTGTTTTTGAAACATATTTCAAAATGTATCTCATCTCTTGTTTTATTGCATTTTAATCCATCAACATTTGTTTTATTTTCTTATTTTTTTTATATAACCTAGAAATGAATTTTTTATTTTTTCAGATTTTTTTAAGACACATGAATATTTTATTTTATTTTTATTTATCTCATGAAAATTTAATTTAATTTTGTCTTTATAAAATATTTTTTATTTTTCTATTTCATCACATTTTATTTTTATATTTCATTAAAATTAATTTAGAAAATAATTTCCATAAAAAAATTGTTAGACTAACTCATTAAAATTAATTTTAAAAACTTATTAAAAAGAACTAACTCAGTCCCGCCATACTAAAATTAACATATTTAAAAAAATTGTGTTTTGGAATCACTTTTATTGCCTTCTCTTATTTTTTCTTTAAGTACATCAACTATTATTTTATTTTTATTTACTTTTTTTGGCTGCAGGACTCATTTTTTCAATTTTAATTTTTTATTTCTCATCACGTATGAATTTCTTTTTTATTTCCTGAAATTGTGTTCATAAAATTTTATTTTATTACCACCATTAAAATATTATTTATTTTTCATGAAAATTAAATTAATTTTTGTTTTCTTCGTAAAGATTTACAAAGTATGATATTTTATTTTATTTTTAATATTTTTCAAGAAAATTACATTGAATTTATTTCTATATAGAAATGTTAGTTTTTATTTTATGAAAATTTAATTTAATTTTTTTAGAACACATTTGTATGTAATTGGAAAAACCTAACGGCACAAATAAAAAAATAAAAAACTAAAATTTCATGGCAGGATTGCCAGTCCTGCCGTGCAGTAGAAAATAAAATAAAAAAATCAACTAATAAAGTCACTATGATGGCTCTTGTTAATTAGAAAAGATGACTAGGAAAAAGGATGTTTTTGACTATAGAAAAGTTGATACTATCTATCACTATTAATTATATATCATTATCATTTTGTTTATACTTCGTAATTCATAATTAAGGATGTAGTTTTTTATTGTAATTTTTTTATCACGTCATGAAATTTTATTTAATTTTTATTATTTGGTGACAAATTTATTTTATTTTTATTTTTTCCTTCACATATAAAATTATATTTTATTTTCATTTTTATCTTTTGTTTACTGTAAGCTTTCTTTCAGCATTTTCTGATACAAGTTTGGTGACTTAAGCTTTCATATTCAATTATGCTGCACTTCAATTTCATGTTGGCAGAGTTTTTAGTCCTGGTTCAATTTCATGAAGAAAAAAATTAAATTGAATTTTGATAATTGGTTGTAGCTTTTACCCATCTTTCATGGTGGTTGAGGAGTGGAAAACATCAAGAGCCAAGAATCTTAAAGAGTTTAATTTTGATCCACCGTCAGTGTAAAGTTTTTTTATACTGTTATCTAATTATGTGTTACCAAATCATTAAAAGAGTTTGATTATCACAACAACCACCTAAAAAGTCTAACTCTTTTAATGATATGTCAGTATATGAGTAGATGACAATGTAAAGAAACTTTACACAAACAGTAGATTGAAATTAAATTCAATCTTAAATGGGTCATCCAATTCACATTATTTAATCTTTTTTATTTCATGACACATGCAATTTTATTGTATTTTCATTTTTTTCTTACAACTGAAATTATCTTTTATTTTCAAATTTATCTCTGCCATTTTTTTACTTGGGTTTAGAGAAATGAAATTTTTTTTATTAATTTCATTGTTTCATCACAAATATATATTTTTCCATTAAAAATGATTTTTTAAAAAAAATTGCTTTATGTGTTTCATGCAAAATAATACTGTAAAGGATAAGGGCTATTTTGCAAAGATTTTGAATGCAATTTCATATTTGTAGAGATCTTAACATGTAATTATTAATAAACCTATACAATTCGTTATCGGGTGTAGTGTCAATCGTTGGATCTATTCACTAGTTATTTTATTACTATGGATGCACAATATTTAATGGTACATTTATGCTTCCATTCTCTAATGGAGTATGGTAGATGTTGCCGTTTATGCAATGTCGATTCTCTTCAAGAAGCTTAGAGGAAATTATCAATCATAAAATAGGATAAGCTGCTAAAACACAAGAATAAAGATTGCCCAAAAAAATTCAAAATTCACTACAGCACTATGAATACAGATAGAAGGGAGTGTAGATTTGCAAAGGCTTTAATGATTTCTTTTACTCTATACTCTAAAGATACCTATCCAAGTCTTCATTTTTTATTTTTTTTGAAAAATACATTTTAGTTTGGTTTGTAGAAAAGTGTTCCAATTTAGTTCAGTCATTAAATTAACTAAGTATCAAACTATTTTAACTAATAATTTACTTACCATTAACCAAATATCAGTATTCAAAATAAAGAAAAATTATTTGTTAACTGTATGTAAATTATTAATAAATTATTGGTTAAATTGTTTGATATTTGGTTAATTCAATGATTGAACCAAAATGAAAAAGTTTTTACCTAAGTTGAACTAATAAGTCATTCTCTTTTCTTTCTTTTTTTTCTAGTAGATAGGGGTAAGCCAGTTCCACTTAGGATTCATCTTTGGTGGGGGTGATAGAGCTCAACATCACGTAGGCTATCACTCGACGGCCTTATCCAAGTCTTCATCATTGTGGTGTACAAGCCCTACCTAGAGGTGGGTAATGGGCCAACCCGACCCGGCTTATTGCGGGCTTGTCTTATGCGAGTTAGACTAAGTTGGCCCGTTTTAACAACGGGTTGAGAATATGGCTAATTCATGCTCGACCCGTTTAAGCCCGCAGGTTAGTGGGTCAACCTGCTAACTCGTTAATTTTTTTTTCATTTTTAATCAGTTAAATAAAAAAATGTGTGTATAAGTGTAATATGAAGCTATTAGTTGAGCTTTTTGGAGTACTTTTTGAAGATTTTTTAAGCTTTTAGTTGAACTTAGAACTTAGATAAGTTAAATATTTGTGTTGGGCTACTAATTGAAAGTATTTTAGTGAAAAAGAGTTATTTTTATGAAGATAAAAAAAAAAGAATATTGGGTCACGAGTCATCCCGATCCAACCCACTTAACCCGCGGGTTAAACGAACTGAGTCTTACCGATCGAGGATAGTCACAGATTAAGTATTAAGCTGGTTTTAATTCTTTAAAGAAGATAGTTAAACGGGCCGGCCCCCGAGCTTTGCCCGTTTACCCAACTCTAGCCCTACCTATCAATAAAACAAAAAAACTGACCTAATATCCTACACATCAGACAAATGAAATTTTCTGACTCAATCATTTAGAGAATGGTGCCAAAAGAGTAACAAAAATAGCGGATGCTAGGACATCTCATGCGGTTTGATGGCAAGGAAGCCTGATACTGAGGCTCATCATTGTTACATGAAACAAGACTTATAATTTTGTTGTTAAATGTTTCTAGTAATTCTAAAGTAATCAATCAAAGCCAATGACTATTAATTCACTTGGCTGAATATTCCGTTTATGCTAATCATAATTTGAATTTGAATTCCAGTATGCTTATTGGTAATTAAACTATAATCCTATCATAAATTTTAATAAGGTTGGTGGTTTGCTTTAACTTTAAATTGAGAATGAGTCCTCTTCTCACCTAAACTTATTAGTACTAAAAAAGTATATTAATCAATCAAACTCATTTGTGTCTAAACGTATTGGAATTTAGGACTTGGTATAAAGCTCTCTCTCTCTCTCATTTGTAATTGGTGGCGTCGAAATTGAAAAGAAAAGAAAAGCCCATAAATGATATTTCGTATCAATATATGTAAAAAGGAATAGTATATAATTGGATATATCTTTTAAAAATCCATTTAAGAAATAAATTTAAACTAAAACTTTTAGAATTCTCCTTTTATTGCTTATACCTAGGCACTTCGACTTATGCTAAAATATGGTAGTTTAGCACTACTATAGTATCGTATCTTTAATTAGTCACCAGATATAGCGGTGTCTTTATATATTTATTTAGCTTCTTTCACCGTCAATAACTAAGACGCTACCAAAGTCATTAACAGGAAAGAGGAGAGAAAGCGGCCCAGAAAAGAATAAGAAATTTCAGAACTTCTTGTTATATTTGCTCCTATTCAAAATATTCAGTGCAATTGAATGATAAGTAGTAAACTTAATCAAACAGAGATGTGGAGATACCTAACATGGTATCAATGTCATTCAACAAAAGCCAAGGCCATGATTTACAGAGTTCCACTTTTAATCTGACAAACCAACAAAAGATGGAGAAAGATCACCTAGTCATCCCTAAGTTGAATATTGCCTTCTTAATATCCTTTGTTCTACAGTGAATCAGCATTTTGGAAAGTTCTTCAGCTTTGTTCCAAAGGGATTTAAATCTTATGTCTCATTTTTTTTTGTTCATTTTTTTGTCACACTAATTAAATGCTGATAATTAAGCAAAAAAAATTATTTTTTAATTGACAATAACTTTACTCTTAATTATAAGTTTTTTTTTTGCTGAATTATCAACATTTAATTATGAAAACAAGATTTGGAGCTGAGAAAGGAGACAAAAAATTGATTCCGTTGCAAAGAGCTTCCCCATATTTGTAGCCTAACACTAATGAGGTCTTACAAAAGAAGCGTAATTACACAACAATGGGAACTTCTACAACCACTATTTCTTTCCCTGACCAAGCATTCAGATCTGTTATTAAAAGAAAGTGCACTCAATGATAGAACCAAAAATAAATTAACAATATATTATCTTGATGTCATGATTCCTTTTTGCAAAAATATTGAAATTTTTAAAGTAAAATGTGTTTAATTGATTTTTTTTTTTTGTCTTGAGTGTGTTACACTATGGGAGATGGTTCTCTAAAACCCTTCCTCTCTAATTAAGAGAAGATTTGATCCCCTATTCTTACATTCATTGCAAAAAAATTCACTAATTAAGGCCGTTGACAACTTTATGTTTAAATGCTTTTGATATTTGGAGGTTAAAAAAATAGAAAGAAAATTTGTAAAAAAAATGAAAGAAGGTAGAAGAAAAAATATTTATCATATTGACATGGACCTGTTTTATCTTTTTTGTGCCTTAATATGGAAATAGATTCACATTTTGTAAGTGGTTGCTCATGGGTTTTAAGTAGTATCCATACACATAAATATAGGGTCTGATTATGAATTTTTTTCCTCTTATTTGGGCTTGCTTTCTCACCATAACCAAACTAATTATATTTTGTTTCTGGACCCATTAACCTACCTACCACCAGAAATTATTGTAAAAAAAAACGCAGAAAGGCTTATGTACCTAATGACTTATTTATAGCAGAAATATATGTTGCCGTTATGTTACCTTTGGGCTTTGTTTCTTTTCCATTTCGTTTATCTTTTGGGTTTTTCCTTTGTTTGAAATGATCCAGTTTGGGCTTCGTTAACTAAGGGCTTCTGCATTGCATTTTAATTTTTTTTGCGAAATGTTAAAACCTTTTGCACTATACCATATCTTTTTAATGAACCAAAACAGACCATTTTTTTGGTATATTTTATTAATAAAATAATTGTATATAAAATATTTTCATTTGTACATGTTTTTAACGTGAGAAAACCCCGCTCCATGTAGTTATTCCCTTGTTGTAATCAAAGAAAGGAACAAATGTAATCAATCCCTTGTTATCTTTTGTTATTTTGTCAAAAAAGAAGTTTAGGGAAAGGAGGTTGTTTCATTCTAAGATCAGGTTATACCATAACCCTTAATAAGACTTACAATGGTATTATTACATATGACTTTCCAACAAAAGACCACAGCTAGAATCGCTCACAAAACTTATTTTCTTTGACGATATTTGGTCCTGTTAGTTAAGTAAACTTTCATTTAAGCATCTCTCTCTCTCTCTCTTTCTCTCTCTCTCTCTAAATGAATGGGGTAATCAAAACACCAGCCACTCATGTATCTTTTTGTTTATAAAATAGATGAAAAGAATTTCAAGATAATTATGTAATAACAAAGCAAATTACAGGGGATGAAAGTGTCAATTTTTATACTTTTATACTATAAAACAAATAATTTTGAATCAAACCACAAGTTAAGAAATTCTAATTTACCCTAAATAGCTTCCTGAGCCTACATAGGTTTGTTTTAAATCAATTGTTACCTATGTATCATCTGAATTCAACTTATTTATTAATTGGGTTAAATTGAAAGTTTCTTATCAATAATAACCTATTAAACCAGTAGTCTATTAATAACCTTGTAATATAGTAGCATCTAGCTTTTTCCAAAAAAAAAAAAAAACACTTGCTGCTACATTCAGTCCTCTTTGTCTCGATATTTATACTTTAGTTTGTTTTTCTATATCCCATTGAAGTCTTGATTAAGTGTATTGTAGTTGCATGTTTGAATACAATTAATCGAACAACTTGCGTGAGTCAAGTTTATATGTCCTAAAACATGACATGCAATTGACTCTTCAACACATTATTTATTGTTTTCTTAACTTAAAAATATTAAGTTAATATGGCAATGAGAGTACAAAAAAGTTCTAGGTTCGATATCTTTTAGTGATTTCTCGTTAATTAGTATATAGACATTCACTAATTACGGTTCACCTTTCATTAGTTGTGGAACAATTTATTTATTTCTTAAATTTTTGTCTAAAAAAATACTACGTTAATATGATCAATATATATAGAGGAGATTCCTCTTTCATATATTGTAAATTATATAGATAAAGTGTGAAATAGGATAAGTTATTTTATATGAAATTTTCTTTGTTATTCGTTTTTGCTTGCCAAACTAAGAAGTTAAAAAGAAAATTCATCTTAATTTTCTTATCTTTTTTCTTATTCTCTAATCCTTTGATCTTTCCACTATTATTTCAGATGTAGACAACCTAACAGGGTAAAGTGATCAAGACCTGCATTTAGACAACTTGTCAACTATTGGTTGATTAAAACATATGTTTGTCAAATATTTCTGCCTTTTCTTGCTTTTTATGCGTACAAGGTATATGGAAAAACTTTTTCCTAATCTGCCATGAATGAACATATTGGTGAGGTGACGGAAAGACTTCATGGTTGTGATGCACGAGCTAGTTTAGTCAAGACTGAAGACCAAGTCAATATAGTTCACTATACTTGCTATTACTATTCTTTGTATTTTTGCATGGCCTTGGATTGCACCCACTCACTCACCAACCGTGACCAGCCACCAGCCGCCTTGTAGGTTGGCGCACCCTTTTCTCATTTTCACTGTAGCTGACGCCACTAACCATGGATCAATATATTTTCCTTAAACTAAAAACGGGGCAGAAATAAATCTGGAAATGACCTTTGAACACAACTGAATGTAATTTTCTTTCTTTATTATGAATCGCCTCTTTCTAGTAAAAATAGGATTTCATCTTTGCATCCACTGTAAATTATCTTAAAAGTTGAATTGAGTTAGTGTAAAATTTCAAATGTCAGTACCTAAGAGTGTTTATGGGTTGGGTTGAGTCAAGTTTTAAAGAAAAAAATTTCAAATAGATCAACTTTGATCAGGTTAGTTTAATTTAATTTTTGAAAAGAAATTTGAACAATCCGAATCAAACCAACCGGATTAAGGTTGGGTTGTTTCGGGTTATCAAGTTGTCCGATCATTTTTTTTTCTCGTAGCAAAATAACAAATCTATTATTGCTAAATACTTTAAACTTAATTAGACAATTACATATTAATTTTAAGTATACAAGTCTTTCAGTATGGTACAAATATTAAGATAAAAGTAAAATCAAGTTTGAGAAAAAACATTTTAACGTCTCAAAATCATCATAAGCTTCATTTGTAATATAAATGTATGACATTAATAATTGAAACGTTACTATCATAATATGCAAGTAAGATAAAATAAAAATAATCAAATGATTAAGGCTTGAAAATAAAAATTAAATATATATCATTATATCTTAGGTTTTTAAATGAATGAAAAGACAAATGACAAAAAAATAATATTTAAAATTCTATTATTCTTCGAATCATTTTATTGGGTTATAAAATACAAAATTTGTAAACCAAACCAATCATGATCGATTTTGATAGAATTCGACCCTATGACCTAACTCAAACCAATTTTTTTAATTGGTTTGGGTTAGTTTGTCAAGTTAATCGGGTCAACCCAAACCAATAAACAATAAGTATGCAAATACATTATTTGAAGAAAAATGCAAGAAATGATAGTTTTATAAATATGTTCTTTTGTAGAATTGTCAAATTGTATATAAACGTATATAAAAAAATTAATATAATTCAGTTTAAATTTAAAATAGATTTAATAATATAAAAGTATATAAATCTGTAAGAAAAAAGATATACATGAGCCGGGTGTATATATTTGTGTTGAAACACAACTATTGATGGAAACAGACAATTCAAAAAATAAATTTTTTTAGTGAGAATAATTGTATTTTGAGCAAATTACTCTAACCTCCCCTATGATTTAGTATATTTACGCTTGACACTCATTTTATAAAATGAAGCAAACCTCCCTTATTGCTAACGGAATTTGACGTTGTTTGATAAAATAGTAAAAAGTCATTTTTGCCCTCAACATTCTAAGCAGTCAAGGGGTTGCAGAGATTCAGAATCTCATGGTAGCTGAACCCAAATCCAAGATCCTAACATAACACAAGCTGCCATAGTTTCTTAATGCATCCTAACAAAAGATATTTGTATCTGCCCCCTCCTTCCTTTGAGAAAATATAATATTCTTCAACCACCTTATCTCTCTTTATCGCTGCTTAGTGCCTTCTTATTTGTGTCTCTGTGTTCTTCTCTTGAAGTACTAGATTTTTGGTTTTCTTCGAGGGACCTAAGATAGACATGGAGTTTGTTTTTCAGACCAGAGGGCTTCTCTCTCTCCCCTACAAACCTCAGGATCAGGGTTTTACACTCATCCCAAGGCTTAAAGCACATATTTTTCTCGCCAAAGCCCAAAATCCTTGGTGGATCTTCTCTGACTACGAATGGATTCCAAAAATTCAATGGGTGTGCCTCAAAAGGTATTGGCTTTAGTCAAAAGTTGTGATGTCTTAATATTTCAAAATTAGTGATATATTCGTATTTAATATCAATACGTGTATTATATTTTTACATTTATATTTTTATTGTATTTTTATATTTTTTTGTATATTACTACTTAAAAAATTTTAACTATAAATTCAAGTTTCGTTCTCATCAATTACCTTTTTTAAAATATATTACTACTCTTACAATTTTGTCTTCCTCAAAATCAAAGTAAATTGGTGAAAAATTTTACCAAATTTAAAGTTTATCTTTTTATGTATATAAATATAAATTTATTTTATTCAATATGCATTGTTGTATCTGTATTCTAATTTTTTGTAAAATTATCTTATTTACGTATCGTATTATATTAGATATTCGTATATGTACTGTGCAACATAAGTCAGAAAGACACCACTGGGGATGATGTACTTTTGCATCCTCTTCAACTACACGATTCTCAGAGACACGAAGGACGTGCTGGTTGTGACGGCCAGAGGAAACAGCGCGGGAATTATACCATTTCTAAAAACCTGGGTGAAGCTTCCCTGGCTGTTGGGTTCATGTTGTTGTACGCAAAATTGGTTAATGTATCGTCGTCCTAGCAAGCTCTCTTCTATACTGTCTGGAATCGTATGCCCCATTTCCATTAGAATCCATTGAAGGGTTTTGTTGGATTGAGGAGGTAGAAGAAACTTATGATTTCAATTCAATTAACGTTTTTGTTTTTTTTTTAAATTTCTATATTAAGGATAATATTGTCCATTTACTTTATCGAAAAATCATAACAAGTCACGGCTCACGTTTTAATTTTTATGACGGGTTGTGTGTGATGTACAAATCGTTTATTTTTTAACGGACAACTAGTCATAAAGAGGTATGTGTATTAAAATAAAGAGAGACCTAATTCATTTTTAAAAAAAAATTAATTTCAATCTACTGTCAGTGTAAAGTTTTTTTTATTTTGTTATTCAACCATATATTAACATATCATTAAAAGAGTTATACTTTTTAAGTGGTTGTTGTGATAATCAAACTCTTTTAATGATTTGACAACATATAATTAAATGACAATGTAAAGAAACTTTACACTGACGGTTGATCAAAATTAAATCCTTTCTAAAATGAAAAAACATCGCGTGTAAATACATTCAATTTTTAGGGAGATTGAAGTAATTTTTCCTTGTATTTTATTCTTTATGTCTTTTGGTATTTATGATTATTGATTTTTTTCTTCAATTATTATTATTTTGTTATAAAGAATATCTCAAACTTGGTGTGAGGAGTAAAAAGATAATTAGTGTGTGTTTGAATTAGCTATGAAAAAAAATACTATGTTAAAAATTGATTATATGTATAATCAGTTTTTTAAAAAATTAATTATAAGAAATTTAATTTATGTTTTGATGTGTTAGTTCATAATCGATTTTAAGATAAAGAATTTTGTTTGAATTGTATAAAAAGAATCATTTTTATGTATTAAATTACTAAAAGAGATGTGAAATAATTGAAAATTTTATTTAATTGAGAGCAAAAGAGTATTTATTTATCAAAGCTTTTGAAATAATTTATAATCACATAATTTAAAGCTTCAAATACAAGCTTTTTTTTTTTAAAAAAAGCTATTTTTAGTTATAAAAAAATAATATTAACTTATAATCAATTTTATACAAAAAAGATAAATTTTAAATAAAACAACTTTTTATTGAAAAAAAATTATTTTGAGAAAGAAATAAATTTTTCCAAACATACTCTTAAAGTAAAGTAAAGTTGTACAATGGTTCCATTCCGACATCAACTTAGAGCATATTTGGTTTTGTCTTTTTTATTTTGAATAATCATTTTTTTAAATTAAAAGTTGTTTTATCTAAAATTTATTTTGTTTGTTTAAAGTGTGTAAAATTGATTATAAGTTAAGATTATTTTTTTATAACTAAAAACGAATCTTTTAAAAAAAGTGTTATTTTAAGTTTTTATTATTTGATTTCATATTATTTCAAAAGTTTTAAAAAATAAATATTTATTTGTCATCAATTAAATAACTTTTTCAATCATTTTATATATCTTTTAATAATTTAATATATAAAAATAATTTTTTTATACAATTCAAACGAAATTCTTTATCATAAAATCGATTATAAATTAACATAAATTAATTTTTAACATAATTTATTTTTCACAATTATTTCAAACACATACTTAGTGTGAGTTAAAGTTATAACTATTGTGAATATCAAAAGAAAAATATTAAGTTGTCTTTCTTTTTTTTGGGGGCTCCTCAAAAGAATTTGTCTATCGGGTCCTCCGGACACCCTTCGTTGTCTCGTGGGAAATGCAGGAAGACAGGATAATTAGACGTTTTCCAACCTAATAATATACCATAACACATACACAATTAGAGAGAGAGAGGACAAAGGTACTTGCCCTTTGCAATTTGCAAACAAAATGATTTTGTAATTATCGCACATGATTTTAAAGAGTACAAATAGATGGGACTTTTTTATTTTCCTAAATGGGAGTTGCAGAATTGGGTTAGGTGTCCGTGACATTGCCACCTCTAGCTGCCTAGACGAGGAAAATGAATGAACTCAATTTCAAGACAAAGTGCTTTTATACAAATAAAATTTTGGCGTTGAAAATGTGTCAGACGTAAGGGGGTGGGACATAATTTTGTTCCATTTCAAATCCAAGAAAAGAAAGCAATATTGAGTATATTTGAGTGCTTCGGCTATCCATGTTCTGTTCATCTTCTTTTCACCCACACCGTCCATTGCCTCCAAAAAAAAATGTGGAATTAAAGTGTGAAGCATTAATTGTATGATTGAGACTTTTTTTTTTATAGAGTATCTATGTACTTTTAGATTATGAAATTAATTTTATTTAAAGTATTAAAAATATCTCTTCTTATAAGTATTTTTTCAGATTTTTTATATAAATATACTTTAAAAAAATTATATACTATTTTACCACACTTTTAAAATTATAAACTAAAATACTCTTTTTTTTTTATGTTGAGAAGTCGGTTTGGCTTAAACCGACTTCTCAACGTGTTTTTTTTTTAAATTAAAAACTTGTTGAGAAGTCGATTTGGGAGAAACCGACTTCTCAACGTTAAAATTAAATTTTTTTTAACATCCTATTGAGAAGTCGGTTTCTCCCAAACTGACTTCTTAACATATTTTAAATTAAAAAAAAATATGTTGGGAAGTCGATTTGAGCCAAACCAACTTCCCAACATGAAAAAAAAAGAGTATTTTTGTATATAATTTTAGAAGTGTGGTAAAATAATAAATAAATTTTTTTTAAGTATATTGATATAAAAAAACGGTATTTTCTCATCATATAAGCAAATTATTAGAAATCAAAGCAATTAAATAGGGTTCAACGTATAAGGTTAACTTTTTAAGAGATGGTATACAAATATTTAAAGGATGGGCTTCTCAATTGTATACTTGTATAAACGAAATTATGATATGAGTAATGGTAATTGTATAAAATTTCTCCTCACCTTCTTCTCATAGATTTAAAAATAAACTTATCCGTATCATTTTAAAAAAGTCATCGTAAAACTTAAACTTTATTTCATAACTTACATGTGACTTTTTAGAGTTTTGTGATAGGTTTATTTGTACAGATATCATTTTTCTTATCATATAACACTATAAGAAAGTTATTTTTTTGTGAAAATGTTCATGCCACAAATTATATACATATATATATATATAGGGAGGATCAACTTATACAAGTGTAAGACTTATTACTCTTACACTACTCAATAACTTTTTGTTAAATAACTTTCTTACAAAATACATCGTTAGATTGAAAGTTTTGTGTTAAATTTTGAACAAATTGAATATCAATAAAAATATAATCAAAAGTTCATATTTTCATATATTTCAATAGTTTATATTATGTTAATTTTGATGTATATCAATGAATCACAAAATAATTTCAGATTAATGTAAAATTTTATAAGTATGATCTACACAATAGAAACTTTCAATCTAACGGTGGATTTTGTAATAAAGTTATTCAATAAAAAGTTATTGAGTGATATAAGAGTGATCAAGTCTTACACCGATGTAAGTTGATTCCTCCACTATATATATATATATATATATATATATATATATATATATATAATATAAGATGGGGATTCACTTACACCAAGTGTAAGTTTTGACATACTTACATTACTCAATAATTTTTTTATAGAATGTGAATTTAACAAATTCAACCATTGAATTGAAAGTTCTTATAAGATATATCAACACCATAAAATTTCTTACGATTAATAAATTATTTGATACTTTATCGCATTACTTTATTTTAATATATAGTATGGTTTTAAAATGTAAGTAAATTGTCTACTATTAAATTATATAACTATATATGTCAGATTTATTTAAAATTTGGTATGCATAATCATTAAGATAATAACATATGATTCAGCAGTTAGATTAGTTAAATTCACATTCTAAGATATATCAACCCCATAAAATTTCTTACAAGTAAAAAATTATTTGATACTTCATCGCATTACTTTATTTTAATGTATAATATGGTTTTAAAATGTAAGTAAATTATCTACTATTATATTAGATAGTTATATATATCCAATTTATTTAAAATTTAATATGCATGATCATTAAGATAATAGCATATGATTCAACGGTTGGATTAGTTAAATTCATATTTTACAAAAAATTATTGAGTGATGTAAATGTGTCAAGATTTACACTTAGTGTAAGTAGATTTCGACATATATATATATATATATATATATATATATTTTGTTGTTATTATTAGTCAGTGGTAGAGGAAAGAGAACTCGTGAAGTCACGGCTCTCAAACCTTCAATTTTTTTTTTATTTTTTACAAAAATTTATATTTGGCATTTTCAAAAATATAAAATTAATTTTTTACCATCCAAAATAAATTTTTTTAACTCCGCTTCTAATGTTAGCTATTAACAAATGAAAATTTTATTGCTAGCTACTCGGATGCTAGAGGCCTCGAGTAAACTTCAATAATTAAGTCAATAATTACAAAAACTCTATCGTGAAATGATTAGTCACCAAAATTTTATATTAAGAAAACAGTGCAAATTGTCACAAACTAAAAACAATGATAAAAATAATTATTTACTATTTCAAAGTTTTTGAAAATTGACTAATTACAGGAAATAATTTAATTGTGATTAATAAATAATTTTCTTTCCAGTATAAACAATTATGAAAAAAATTAATTAAACTCTTATAATATTATGAAATATATCAATTATTGTTACTTTAATTATTTATTTTCATATAATTTCTTCTCTACAATTCCGATCTTACATTTGTCAAGCATGCACGTCTTAAAGCTAACCCAATTAGATTCAGGTCTCAATGGAGGGCAGAGCTCATATATATTATTGACTAATATTGTTTTTATCTTAAATTTGGCATGTAATTTTTTAAAACAATTAGAGTAAATTAATTTTTTATTCTTCAAAGAAATTATTTTACTGTAATAATTATGAGTAATTTAGAAATAAAATGTTCAATTTTTTTTGCAGAATATATAGAAAAGTATTGATTAATTAAATTTTAAATAATTGCCTCATTTAAAACCATATGCAAATAGATATTATATCACAAGACAACAGAGGCACATTGAGGGATAGAAGATGGCGTTGTGCAACTTGTCCTATCACCTAGCTATATGGAGGAATTAAGATCACCATGAGGATGTGTCTGATTGTCTTTCACCAAAATATGGGTAGCACTGAGCTGGACTCACTGTTTTTTAGTCCAAGCCATTGAACCTAACTGGAAGGTGATAGAATATGGCTGTCATTGCAATCTTCATGCATGTACTCAATGGACGCGCGTTAGGAAGACATCAATATCCCCCACAAAATTCAAAACACTAGGTTTGGAAAATTCGAAGCTATATAAATATATAAATCTTTATAACATCATATTTTTCTATTATCTTTATATATTGCTCTAATTTTTCTATAAAACATTGGTGGAAGATAATTTCTAATACAAAACTTTAGTTTTAAAAAGTAATATAAATAAAAATAATAATGAGCAACAATGATGTTCATATATAGATAAGAGGAAGTGCGAGTTCTATAGACTATCACATATACCTATAACGATTCCTCCATTCTAGAATCTAGATACCAACAGTGATTTGGTGATAATGATTGAAGAGGAAAAATACAGAACCAGAATTATGATGAGCATAGCTGGCAGCTATATATAAAAGTTTTCTCAATAAAAATGACTAAAAAAACCAATGCTTTGGTTATCTTTTCCTTCAATTATTCTCTTTCTATTACAATGAGAAATTTGATAATCAGAAAATAATAAAGAGTATAATTAATAATAAATAATATTATCTTTGTACAAAATACAGATCAACAAGAAGGAACAAAAGCAAGCAGGTGCAACTAAATTATATAATACATTTTTTTTCAAGTGATGAATTATACAAATCAAAAGGGCCCTGTTGCTCCCTAACCAAATCACAAGGAAGAAATTTTATATTGTATAACTATTATTGCAGGCATCATTATGTTTCTTGTATTTTATGCTAAAACAGGTGCAACAAATCTTCTATGTATCATATATTTTATGAAGTTATAAGCTATTTGTATCCCTGTAATATTTAATTTAACACAATCAATCTTGTTTTATTTGTTACAAGAATATAAGCTCTAGTACAAAAGGATTTTTCGAAAGAATTTTGTTCCAATGACTCAAGTTTATGATGAACTCTATATATGACAACATATTTATGAACTAAATTTATAATATTTATATATTTATAATTTTAAATTATTTTGAATTATTTATATATTGTCACGTGTAGGATTTACCGTGAACCCAAATTTATATTAACATAACTCTTTCCAAAAACCAAAATTAAAAACTTTTAATACAAAGGAGAAGAAAAAGTTAATGTCATTAATTAGTATAAGTGTGTTCACATTTTTAAATTAAACTAGGTAAATTAATTATATTAAATTATAGTATGATTTGGCTTATTTACTATACAGTTTGATTTGCAAAAATAACTATGTTTTGGTCGATTATTTTGGGTTCCATTATATATATATATATATATATAATTCTCTTTTTTTGGTGAGAATACCGATATTTTTTTATAATTAATGTTTAATATTTGATCAAATGTCTTATTTAGTTAAAATAATTATTTTATTTATATTTAAATATTTATATTTCAATCAATTGAGACAATTGACTAAATATTAGTCACTAATTATTAAAGGTACTAACACCCTTATAAAGAAAAGATACCAAAGGAATTTCTCTCTCTCTCTCTCTCTCTCTCTATATATATATATATATATAATTATATCTCATATATAATATTATTCTTTTCACTTGTTATTTTACATTTTTACTGCTGGAGTATTGCATTTGCTTTGTTGTTATTTTAATTTACTATTGCTGTCGAATCGAATAATATAGAAGATGAGGACAAATTTAAGTACCACTGTTATTTTAATTTATTTTATTATTGTTATTGAACAATATCTGTTGAATGTATTATTAATGATGTATTCGCCGAATTAAAAAAAAAACCAACCAACCGTGCATGGTTTGGAACCAACCATACTGCTAATTATGATTTTGTTTGGTTTGGTTCAATCTTTAACGGCTCATGGTCTAATTTGATTTGTAAAAGTCATGAACATTGCACCCGCTGTTTAATTAAGATGTTTTTTTTTTAATGAAACGTATTAACTATACACCAAATTAAAATATAGTATTTAATTTGACACCTAACTATATGTCTAATAAAATTAAATAAATTTCTGTTCATGCACATTACATCTCTTATACCGCTAAACAGTTCGACGAGGGCATGTTCACATTAGAAGCTGTAATTACTCCCGTCCATCACCATCTTATCCTTAGCTGACCCAGCTAGGATCATGCGTTCAGGTATGGTCACTGGTGAGTGGTGGTGGTGGGGTTTGTTGTAGGGGGGGGGGGGGGGAGGGGTGCTACTCTAGGAATGGTATTCAAGCAGGACTCCACACCTCCAAAAAGCCTGATTTCTTGGAATATGATATGGCTAGTGCTCTTTTATTCATCAAACTAAGAATATATATATATATATACATACATATATATATATAGTGAATATATATATATATATATATATACATACATATATATATATAGTGAATATATATATATATATATATATATTCACTGACCAAAAAAACTTAAATCATATGCTGCTACAATAGCATGTACTCTCTCCTAGATTTGGGTTTTACAAGTAGGTACCGCCAGTACATGAGTTGCATAGAATATGAGTTCTTAGAACAATGAAAATTTCTCAGGCACTTACTAGAAGTCAAAATGAAACAATTAAAGGAAACGAACAACCCAAAAGTTACCATATATTAAGAGAATACAAATGGGGTAAACTGTTAAAGTATATGGCAGATGTATTCTTGTAAACTGCCGTCCTTTTATAAAATAGATTACGAATTAAAGTTTAGAGGAACACACCTTGTGTAGGTAAAGAAAATATAATAATTTAGAATCACCACCAATATTTTCTGATTTCTTTTTCATTACTTGTTAAAAATTTATCAAGAGCTCCCTTTAAAGTTTGTATGCTTTGTATAACGGGATTTGTAGTTTTAAATATCTTTTATGTTTTATTTGAATATCTAATACAAGATAAGCAACCAATTATTGTAAATAAAATACACAATATAATCAATCATATATATGCTATAAAACATATAAAATAAAATCATAAAAACTAATTTTGAAAGTTAGAAAATATTAAATAGAACCTGATTATTGAAGTTGATTATAGAAAACATCACTTTGTGAGTGTTTCAATTGATTGAAACTGAAGTTAAAAATTGAGCTTGTATATTGAGAATCAGATATGAAAGCAATATATATGAGAGGATATTATTAACAAGAAAAATAAAGATGTTAAAAAAAGAATAAGTGAGTGCATGTTATCGTTAATTTGCGCAACTTCTTCATGAACACAAGACTATTTGAATGTGAATGAGAAGAGAATTTTTAAGTACTGGGTTAAATAGAGAGATATATGACAGAGATAAATTAAGAATTTTTAAAAATATATAGTTATTAGGTGATAGTCAGTTACCAATTTTCATTAGTCTGAGTGGAAGAGGTTCAGTCACCTTAAGCATCTTGTTTCAAGTTTAATCTTTGAAGTAATGTATATAGAAAAAATACAGTTGGTAGAGGTCCCTGTTTTACATGCATAATCGTACCCTATGAGATTAATATCTCGTCTTCTAAATGAGAAAGTAACATAGTTTACACAAAAAAAGGTGATAATAAGCTAATAATTAAGAAAAAGAAATGAGATGAATTAGACAATCAATAGAGAAAGTAAAATAATATATAATTTTTTTATTAATTATATTGCCTTTTATCATAAGTGATATTATAGATATATTAAATTTTTATTATCAAGAAATATATAATTTTTAAAATTATATAAAATAATTAATATAGTATCAAAAAAGTGTGGCCCGTAAAAGAAAATATTAGTGACTTATGCTTTAGCCGCCCCCGTTACACTAAGAGAATTTTAGTTTTATTTTTCAACTTACAGATAATTGTTACTCTCCCAAAAGATTAGAAGTCTAATTTGTCGAAAATGGTAGGACAGTTCCTTATTTAGATAATGATTTTTGGACTAAGTGACATTTGTTCTTTAACAAAGTTTGACACGTTGATAAATTTTATTATTAAGATCCTGAGTCATCAAAAGGTGCAAATCACAAGCTATAGCACTCTTCAAGTTCAGAAGAAACAAAATAACGACAAAAAGGGGTGTGGTCAACTAAGCTCATCCAACAAACCCACCATTGCTAAGAGGGCCATGTATTTATTTACACCTCAATTTTAGTATCAGAGCGAGTGACATTGCAGCTATCAGATTCGCATTTTCTACCTCTTTTGTTGAATGATTACATTCATGCACGCTGGACAATTAATGATGAGCATTCCAGTTATTAAGTTGTTATTACCAAAAAAGAGAAACCACTCTGACCACGCTTAGTGGATTTCAGCACCTTTTCAATGCCATATACCAACAACAGCACGAATGTAGATTTTATTATACAAAAGCATTTTCACTTTTTCCTTCTAAGGATGCCATATTCTTTCGTCTCCTTCTCTCTTTGCCCCTCCAAGTTGGAGATAAAACATGAAAAGATTCTAATATCCACGCACACATGACCAGTGATCATAATATGCAATATCCCTTCCTTCGGAATTTGTCCACTTATTTTTTTAAATCGTAGCAATCATAGTGCAACCTTCACTCAATTGCATTCGTAATGTAAATTTTTTTTTATTTCGTATAAGTTAGAATTGCAAGTACCTGAGAAGAAAAATGAGAAAGGTAATTTAGTGAAAAATCAAACATCCAATATTAATAGTACTACACCTAAGTCTTAAAAACTTTAACCTATGCCAGTTCAGTTATAAACTCGTTCACTGTAATTTAAAGCTTTAACTAAGATATATACTTTTCTTTTTGGGTCCATCCTCTTAATATATATATATATATATATATATATATATATTCATACATCAATAAATATGGTTGTGTCAAGATTTTGTTTCATAGTGTCTATAATACATAAAATTTTAATAAAAAACAAGCTAAAACTAATCATAGGTTATTTATAATTTTATAGTGTTTCCAATATATAAATAATTGGAAAGGAAAATAATTGCAATTAGTTTTAATTATTTGTAGTTTACATTTTTTTCTTTATCTTCTAAAAAAATTAAAGTAAAAGACGAATTCATAATTGAGTGTCTCAAAACACTAGTGTATATTATATATGACTTAACAAGGGTTTGGTCTCATGGTATTTCTAATATATAAATTTAAATAAAAATATGTCAGTGATAGGTTATTTACAATTTCTCTTTTATATATTTTTATCTCTTAAATAAAAAAGAAAAAGTTGGTAGTTATTTGATAAAAAATATTTAAACTGATGAGCAGTTATTTAAAAGAATGAGTAGGTTAATGGGTAGTCAATTAAAAATTTATATAATTCATGAAAGGAACATGATTTGATTTTGCTTAGAAGAATATCATCTTTTAAAATCTTACGTTAATATAATACTGACGAATCCAACCCGCACCTTTTCCCAAATATATTAAAGCCGTCCACTCCTTTCTCTTTGGAATTAAGTATTCGAAATACTTGAATAGCAAAGAGTAACAACTTAAAAAACCGAAAACATGCAGCAGCAAAATGCCTTCCTCTTTGACAACCATCATCCCTAAAAGACAAAGTGACAAAAAAAAATGCCTTCATGTACCGTCCATCCATCATGGGGGTCGGTTCTCCCCACCATTCTCCTCCTTTATTCCTCCATATTCTCAGGTCTGGGGATGATATTCATGTAAGAATTGTATATTTATATTATTGAATAATTTTTTTATAGAATACAAATTTTATCCATCTAATCCTTAAGTTATGTGATAATCATGCAAATTAAATTTAAAATAAACAAGATATTTATATATAGGTATTTAATTGAATAGTTGATATTTATTTATATTTTGAAAGTATATAATACATTAAAATAAAATAATTCAATAGAGTATGACAAATAACTTTAAATTATATAAAAGTTTATAAGCTTGATATATCTTAAGAGAAATCTAATTCCAATTATTAAATTGATAAAATTTAATATCTATAAAAAAAATTATTGAATAGAGTAAGTGTCAAAAACAAAACCTTTTAGAAGTGTCAATGGTCCCCGATGTGAAAGAAAACACATTAGAGACAAGCACATCAAAAAGCAAAACACACCCTAAAATCTTAGGAAAAAACAATAAAGCTGAACAAATTAAGACGTCAAATATTGTAATTGCAGAAAGTGCAAACTACAATTCAAGGATGTATCCATCATAAGAGAGTAATAAAGTGCAAACTGTAATTCAGGTATGTATTTCCATCTCATAAGAGATTAAGAGATTTATAGAAAAATTGTTATTTTTATCTGTAAATGATAATCTCCTGATTTATTTTTTAAGAACAATTTTATTAATTGAGTCTTTAAACATTTAAATTTATCTTAAATAATTTTTTTATCAATATTATATTTTATATTCTTTTTGTACAACTTCGGTACATTTTTAATTTGTATGGCAGGTCTATCATGTACTTATTCGCCTTCTCAAGTTGCTGTGCATCTAACCATTGATGTGAGGTTTTTCACCAATACAGTTAGTGTTCTCTGGTTTCCATAAATCGTAATAGTTAATACCAACCAATTCTAGTGGAGCTGGTAAAATATAGGCACAAAATGGTGGAGGGTCCGAGATATGCTGTATACGAGCAAAATGGACTTATAGTGGGAACATTAGACATAGGAGTAGGGTGGGAATACACGGCACGAGGTAATAGGAGCTTACAGCTTATTTTTGGTTTATTTTCACATCAAGGCCTACATTTTTAAAAAGACTTATTTAATCTAATAGATTAACATACTTATTTATTATATTTACATATAATAAAAAAATTATAATACTTATATATTTTATTTGTTATATATTAATATAATTTATTTATTTTATATAAAATATAATAATTTTGTTAAATGTTAAGTATATTTAAAATTTATAAAATTTTAGCCAATTAGTTTATTTGAAGTCCTTTATAAAATGTAGGTTTTTAAATAAATTTTCATATAATGTTAGATTTTTATGTTTTTATAAAAAGATTAGACCATGCTTCGAATAAAAGCATATGATAGGTAATAGGTCAGACTAATATTAAAGTTTATAAAACAAGTCAGACCTATTTAAAGTGAAGTCTAATCTAACCTAACATATTTCTAACATATGAGAAGTGTTGACTTTATTGTAATATATAAATTAAGTAAAAAAAAATGTGATTAATATAATATATGACCGTTCTATGCACTATCACATCTTTTTGAGGACTAGGAGGAGCTATAGCCTCCTCAAATTTTTTAAAATTTCATGAGTACTTAAGAAAATTACACCTTATTCCATCAAACACAATCAAAATATTATATAGTTCTTTAAAAATTCTATATGTGTACTTAATAAAATTACATATTATTAATCTAAATTAACATGATCAAAATATTATATAGTCCTCTCAAAATTTTAACCCAATATCTGCCATTGCTTCTGAATTATGTGGAGCTATTATTACAGTTTATTTTATTGTTGTTTTGATTAGGGGTGTTCACGTTAATATGAGTACATATGAAACTACAAAACTATATATCTTCTATTAGATTTATTTTTGTGTTTTTATATCATAATATTTATTATAATTGATAAAGTATTGATAAAAAAATTTAAAAAGTAATGAATCATGGTTTATAACCGAATCAAGTAAGGATTTATGCTTCAGTCTGGTTTGCTACATATAAGCTCTCATTGTTCGATCTTCTATGTGATTTTTTTTTTCGGTATTTCAAGGTATTCCTTTGCTTAGAAGGCAATAGACTTATCCCTCAAAGTACTGTCCGGCGCCAGAAGTGATGACCCCTCCTAATAGCATTCTTTCTATACACACTGTCTCAAGAATCAAACCCAAGACAAAATATTTAAGGAGCTCGAGCCCTTTTCACTCGGACCAGTGTTAGTTGGTTTCTTCTGTGTGGTTTGTAAAATTTGAGAAGTGATCAAGACTATTTATTTATTTATTTTTGGTAGATAGTGATCAAGACTATTTAATTCAAGTCTATTTGTACAAAAAAAAATGAAATTTCAATAAATAAGAATAGAAATTAATAAACTGAAATATTCTATTTCAATTTCTCAATTTGGTAAAATTAAAAATAAAATAGTCTGGAAAACAATTTTCTCCAAATTGATGTAAACAACATAAATACCCCAAGTGAGATAAATAAAAAAAAATTTATTTCATATATATATATATGAATGTATTTTTTAAAAATAATATAAAATATGAATGTTTCAATAATTAATAATAGAATTTTTGATAATATTTTTATCTTCTTAATAATTTTTTCCTTATAATTAATATATTATCATTATGGATTTATCCTTTATGACATTGGTACAATATTGATTTTAGTATCTTACAAGATTTGAAAATTCTAATACAAAAATTAAATAAAATTTATGATTAAAAGATCATTTTAAATCTATGATAACCTGGAATGAAAATTACACTATAAAAAAAGTTCCAAATTCAAGTATAAAAAACCTGAAAATTACGCACCATAATTAATTTTTTAATTTATATACTTTAATAATAGAAACGGAACAATTAGTTTTGTCATGTTTATAGGATTACTTATATATATTGTTGACCCTCTAGAAGATGAAAATTTTAATTACGTCTTTCAACTACAGAGATAATGGTTTAATCTATCCAAAAAAGTAAAAGTTTTAATTGTTTAAAATGTTTTTTTTTAATGAAAATTGTTTAAAATGTTGGGATAGTTCCTTTTAGATAATGATTTTTTGACTAAATGACATTTATTCTTTAACAAAGTTTGACATTTTGATAAATTTTGCGATTAAGATCCTAAGTCATCTATAGGTGCAAATCACAACCAATAGCTCCTGAAGTTCCAAAGCAACAAAGTAACGACAAAATGGGGTGTGGTCAAATAAGCCCATTCAACAAACCGACAATTGTTAAGTGGATCATGTATTTAATTAAACCTGAAAATCTAGTATCAGATCAGAAAGAGCAACATTGCAGCTATCAGATTCGCATTTTCTACCTCTTTTGGTGAATGATTACATTCATGCACCGCGGACAATTAGTGTGAGTGTTCCAATTATTAAGTTGTTATTACAAATAAAAAATAAAAAATGAGAAACCACTACGACCACGCTTAATTAGTGGGTTTCATATATCCATTTTTTAGTGCCAGCATTTACAAACAACGTACACGAATGTAGATTTTATTATGCAAAAGCATTTTCACTTTTTTCTTCTAAGGATGCCATATTCTTTTGTCACTCTTCTCGTTGATCCCCCAAGTTATAGAGCAAACATGAAAGGGATCATACTATTCACACATACATAAACACTGATCATAATATGTTATATCCCTTCCTTCTCAATTTATTATTGTTTTGTGGCCAATTTTTTTAAACAAGCATAAATCATAAAGATAGTCATTGTCAAAGACGCGTCGCAAATAGGCAAATTCAATAACTAGAGGTATTCCCTTTTCTTTCTTTGGGTTCATCCATAGATATACGATATAATTTATTTTCGAAAAATGACCTTTTAGGTTAATTTGAAATAAAATTATTTTTATTTAGTTTTTAGATAAAATTAATTATATATTTAATTAATTTAATTAATAATTTATATATAATTAATTACGTATCAAAATAAAAATAAATGATTGATTAATTATATTTAAATTATTAGTTAAATTAATTAAATATTTAATTAATTTTATCCAATAATCAAATGAAAATAATTTTTTCTTAAGTCAACCTTAATGGTCATTCTTCCATTTATTTTTGATAGGATGGATGTAAGTTACAATTCATTGTTCCCGAATAAAATCTCAATTCAAGAAAAGAATATGACTTTAATTTGGTAGAAAAAATCTAAACTTTTAAAATCAATTATATATGCCTGATGAAAAATAATTATTCTAAGTGTGAGATATGCATGTAATTAATGATTATGATATAAGACATCATTTAACTTGCTAAACAATTACAGGGCTCAATTACAACTAATACATACTTCTATATAATGTAGTCATCACTCAACCTTAAGTGTTACCGGTGGAGTGAAGTTTATAGATAAAAATAATATGTTGAATTCCTTGTATATTGAAAAAAAATCTACAAATTCTTTTGGTACTTTTAATCCTTAGAGCATGTGATTGATTGTTGGGAAGACCTCTTAGTTATGACCATATTTAAAAGAAATTAGTCTCACAGTACTAATAACTTGTAGAAATATCTTAAAAAATAAAAAAAAAAGTTAGTATTTTTAATAATTAATATGTAACTTCTAGCATCTTTAATAATTAATAATTAATAATTAATATTTTATTTCATATTTTATTTGATTAAAATATAAATAAAATAATTATATTTTAATTAAATAAAATACATAATTAAATATTAATTATTAACTATAAAATGATAAGAGAGAATCCTCCGTTTATTTAGCCAATTTCTCATCAAGTTATTTTAATTATTGTTCTATTTGACTTTCGGTGACATCTACATTAATGGAGCCTGCTACGTGTCATGCAGTGTTCTAATATTAGTGAAATCCATAGGCTGCTAGCATCACGAAGATAAAATTAAACAACTAACTTTTTTAATCAAATTTATTTTATTGATGATAAATATAAGCCTGGGGAGAACGAGATAGATAATAGACTTAGGTTAAATAATTAATTAGGAAACATTTGTCTTTTTTACCGGAAAAGGACGATGATTTGTCAAGAATGAATAGATTCTTCTGCCGAGAGACAATGAATAGATTCACCAAGCTTTGTTGTCAAGAACTATGTAATGCGGCTACAATTAATAGCAAGTGCTTAATCGGGATGACGTAAGTAATTGGTAAGTGCAAAATCTATATATAAGTATGGTCCATCTCAAGTTCTAAAAGCAAATTGTCAACGGGTAAGCTTGTGCAGATGCATGCACATTCTAGAGTATATTGGGGTTACAGTACCAGCATATATTCCAACTTGTGTGGATATAATATTTAGTTTTTATTTTTTTATTTAATCAAATAATATAGTTATATATATTGGTAATGTTATTGCTAAAGATATTAAATCATTTTCTAAGTTATACCTAACGATTTCATTCTTGATATTTTTTAATTGCCTGCGAACTAAATTCCAAGTTGACGCTATACCTGAGTTATTGATCTTCTATCATTTATTATTACATAATGAAAAGTTAAAAGAAAATTTTAAAAAAATTAAGTACTATATTTCCATGGAGGAAGAGAATACATAATACGTGACCATTAGACATGCTATGGTTTAGGCGCGAGCCATAGAACAAGTGTTGAGTCGTTAAGAAACAAGATGGGTCTATTATTTTTTGCTACATTGAGAAATTGCTTCTATCTATATCTATCCCAACTATTAAATTCTAGATGAGGAGTTGGGTTTAATTAATGGAATTTGAGTTTTTCTAATGTGTAAGATGTAATTTAGAGAATAAAATCTAAAATGTGAAGTTAATAATTATTAATAATAAGTATCAAATAATTTAAAAAATTCTAAATACAAATACTCGATCGGATAAATTAAAAATTGTAGATCTCTGAAAACTAGATCCACTGATTTTTTTCTATTTCTTTTTTGTTATTGATTACATTTGTAATTTACTCTCTAAAATATACTCCCAATTTACAAGATTCAAATCATATAGAATTGATGTACAAATAAACTTTTAACTATGTAAAGTATACCCTACACTTTAGAAGGTTCTATTCCATGACTTTTTTTATTTTGTTTTTCTTTGGTTTTGTTTTATGCTTTTGGCCATGAGCTTAACCTAGCCATATTATGTAATAGTTGGACACCTTTAAATTGTGAGATATCATTCGGCCTTATCCATGTACTGCGACAAGTTCAAATCTTACGGGCTTGAGCAGTGATGGAATAATCTACTAGTTCGAAGAAATGTCAATAAGTTTTTAGTGCAAGTTTATAATTAACCAAAGCATATAATTTTGAAGCCCTACGAAATTTGACATGTAATTTGCCTATCATAGGCTCAAGTTCAGTAATAATTATATAATAGACTTCATTTGGTAAAATGAATTCGTAAGGTATTTCTTTGAAGAATCTGTAAAGGACTCAGTAAGGAAGGTTTTATTTTTGCACAAATTCTTCATATGTTGAACCTTCTTGGTTTTGTTAAACAACCCACTGTTATATCACTGCCCATGGGATTACAATATAGTGCTGAAAATTAATGATGAAGACGAAAGTGACCTTCGCACACCATACGCAAGTTGGAAATATGAATTGTTTGCTTCCTGATGCTTTTCCGAATAGGACGAAAGTGAGACTGTTACATTGTTACAGGGTATTAAATTGGGATTTAATTTTAATTCATTGTTAGTGTAAAATTTTTTTACACTGTCATTAAATTATGTACTGACACATCATTAAAAGTTTTAGATTTTTTAGGTAGTTGTTATAAGAGTTTAATTTTGACCCACCGTCAACGTAAAGTTTTTTTACACTGTCATATAATTATGTGTTGCCAAATTATTAAAAGAGTTTGACTATTACAACAACCACCTAGAAAATCTAACTCTTTTAATGATATGTCAACACATGATTGAATGATAGTGTAAAGAAACTTTACACTGACAGTTGATTGAAATTAAATTCTTGTTATAATAGTCAAGCTCTTTTAATGAGTTGACAATACATGATTGAGTGACAATGTAAATAACCTTTACACTAACAGTGGATTAAAATTAAAGTCATTAAATTACAGTTGAAAACATAGTTACTGGTAGAGATGGTAAAATAAGTTCAACTCAACGGTTGGGTTACCTCTTTCAACCCATTTTTTAATGGCCGGTTATATAACCCGCCTCGTATAACCTGCGGGTTGTGGCAGGGCGGGTTGACCCGTCAAGTTAGTTTTTTTTTTCTTTTTTTTTAATTTATGAAATTGATTATGAATTATGGATTAGACTTGTTTGAATATTTGTTTATGAAATAGACTTGTGTTTTTGTTTTGTGGACTAAATACTTACTTAATGCTTATGAAATAGACTTATTTATATTTCTTTTGTATTTAATCTTTATTAAGTGAGTGAAATCATAACAATTTATGATTTTTTTAATTTTTTTTCAATTTTTAAGTAAATTGATCCGTTAACCCACTAACCCATTAACCCGTCATAAAACGGAATGTGTTGACATTTTTAACCCACCAATTAAAAACAGGTAAACCTGTCCTATACCATCTCTAATTACTAGTGAAGTTCCCGTAAGGCGGGCAACCCGTTTATCATCTCTAATTACTGATGAAGTTCCCGTAAGGCGGGCCAACCCGTTTACAATCTTAGTTACTGGTGAAGTTCTCATCTTAGCATGAACATTTCTTTCACGTTTAACATACATCTGCAAATATCGTATATTTATGCTTCTGAGTCAAAGTAAATTGGCCGGTTCGTGGTACGTCAGTTCAAAGAGGTAAGACACTTCGGCGAACTTGATTAGCATAAATGTTCAAAGTGGGCTTTCTAGGAAATAGCATAAATAATCACATGTCACGTATCTTTCTGTTGTGAGGACTTTTGGTGTTTTTCTATCCCATGCCTTTCTTACGCTTTGTTTGGATAGAGAGAAAATGAGGTGAGAAGAAAATGGAATTTTCTCCCGTTTGGATGTGAGGAGAAAACTGCAAAGACGGAAAACAATAGGCGTGAGACCCACCCAAAAATTTTCTTCCCACAAGTGAAGAGAAAATGAGGTGAATTTCGGATCTGCCGTCTCACCTACCCACCAAGCAAACCTCTTTATTGCACAATCTCGCTCTTGTTCTTCCGTCATCTAAGAATGAAGAAAGCTGAGACCAGCCAACCACAACGCCATTATTCTACCTTGTGCATGGAACAGACTTCTTGGGTGCAATGAAGTGGAAGTTGAATAGATTTGGCTCCAGCAAGCTTATGACTTTAGCTGTTCCGTTCAAAATTGTGTCAAAACTTGTTCAAGCTTGGGTTGCTGAAAAAAGTAGTGCTATTTGGGAGATGATGCATTTTGAGTGAAAGATTTGCCTTTTTTTTTTTTCCTAATCTTTGAAATTAATACAGCATAATCGGTATGCAACAATACCAATTGCTTCCATTTTAGAAAATGTACACGTTTCTCAGCCAACATCTCCACAAAGTAGACACAGAATGCTTCGTCACTAGACTCAGTATTAATGGTGATTGCGATGGAATTAATATCTAAATACCATCCAGAAAATCTCATGAATCATGAGATAAAATCCTAATAATTTAATCCTCGAATATGACATGTATAACAATATGATTTATACCCGAGATTAGATTTAGGATTATTTAATGATGATGAATCCATTGTTAGATGCTTAATAAATCACCAGAAGATATGACGAATCCTATAACAGTATGTAAAGTTCTATGTATGTATGATGAGAGAAATTGTTCTCATTCTCTATATGCATTAAAACTTATGATTTCAACAGGACAACCATAATGCATATATGATTTCAATGAGACAACCATAATGCATATAGAATAAGAGTATAAGCATCTCCTTGTATTTACAATATGAGTTAAACTACTCATTATTAAAAACTCGTACACAAGACCCGCATATCACCTTTTTAAAAGTGATAAAAATTAATCAAATTACAGGCTCATTTTCTTTCCTCTTATTTTCTCCTTAAGCAACTAAAGAATAACATTACTTTTCTCTTAATTTTCTCTTAATTTTCTCTTCTTTCCATTTTCTTAATTTCCTTTCATTTTTTCTCCCTATCCAAACAAAAGCTTAATAATGACTGTGTCAAATCAACGTCTTAGACTTATCTATTGTATTTTTTTTGCAAGTCTCAAGTTACCTTGATTTTACTAACTATACAATTTAGTGGACTGTGATATTAACATTGGTAATTATCTTTCCAACAAAAAAAAAACATTGGTAATTATCTTTATATATCAGTTTAGGTTTATGTCATTTTTCCCATTATCTTTATAATTTAACGTAGGGATTAGTTTCAATAAAGAACCCATTTAATAATTACCAAAAAAAAAAGGAACCCATTTAATAAATTTTTAAACAAAATTTAGAGTAGTGTCATCAATTTGGACATATGGAGTTTCAATTTTGGGTCTTATAATTTGGAGGAACTTTGGTGGAGCTTAATGCTACCGCAAATGATATCTATGTTCTCCCGAGGCTTCCTTCTTAATTTGTTTACAAGCCAAATGAGATATTTCTTCACCATTGAGAGCATATTCACCTTGATCACTTAACACTTTAAGAAGAAATTATAGTGTCATTAAATTAACTTTAATTTTTTTTATTTAATAAGTGTTGACTCAATTAGTAGAATCAGATCACGTCAACTTAAAGGTATTGAATTTAATTTCTACCGATGATCCTTTGTTGATAAGTCATTTGCAAATACAATGTAAGTGTTTTTTGAAACTTATAGCATGTCATGATTTTAGAATGAAGTAACATTCCTTCTCCTAAATTTTCTACAATAATTTTTTTTTGAATTGTTGGGTGTGTTTACTCACAATATATAAAAGAATCTACCAACCTGTGTTGGTCCGAGTCGAAAAGGCTTAGTCACCTGAAGCATCTTGTCTCAGGTTTGATCCTTAGGACGCTGTGTATAAAGAAAATGTAATTGGGAGAGGTCATTACTTGATGCGCTTGACCGTATCATGTATTATTAGTCTCTTACCTTTTAAACAAGATGATATATATATATATAAAAGAATTGAAGACCTTGCATTAACTGAAATATACTATTAATTAGACCCCTATGCGAAACTAGTTTACCTAAGACGAAGGCAAAAGTATATATACAATTACCAAAGCCGAATTAAGATGTTGCGTAAAGTATAGATACTCTTGTCACCTTAACAAACTATTTCAAAACCTTCCAAACTTTTACCGCCCATATTAACATCCAAAACTGCTCAATACAGTGTATAGATATTTGTAAGGAAAAAAACAAAACGCCAGTCGTTAATCATATATATGCTCGTCATATTACACATACGCCTCTAAAACACAGGTGTCAACAAACAGTTTCAAATTATTGAGATTAGGTAATTTTGATCCTTTTTAAAAAAAAAAATATTTTTACAGCCTCCTTCTACTAGATTGTTACCACTTTTAATTCGTACCTTAATCAAATTCAATGTATGATTTTCAGTCTAAGATTTGAGTTATATAAAGGGTAAAATACACTTTACTACCTATTGTTTAAGCATTTATTAAATAACCCCCTTAACATTTTTTTAATCACTTAACACTCATATTGTTTGGATCATGTTGAAAACATTTGATTTTCTATCAAATGTAAAGATGGTGAACCCATGTAAGAAGCACGCGACCTTTAGTTATAGGAAAAGTATCGTTCCTCATTTACTACCACGTCAAACAGTTCCTTTATGATTCAATTGTTTGGTTATTGTGTTGATAGAAACACCTACAAACTCCTTAGTATTTCTATCAACACAATAACTAAGCAACTGAATTATGAATGAACTGTTTGATGTGAGATTGAATATGGAATGTCACATTCCTTATAATTAAAGGTCATATGGGTCAACCATCATTACATTTCACAAAAAAACAAATGATTTCATCATGATCCAAACAAGATAAAGGTTAAGTGATAATATATATATATATACACACACATAAACTTGTTAAGTTCAATTCTATCTCTACTTCGGTTTTCTTTGTCACTTTTCATAAATGAACTCATTTTCCTTGAAGGAAGTTTAGAGGATCTCACTTTATCTCAAGATACTTCTCTCTTTAAGATATGTTTGGGATGATGAAATTTGATTGGAAAAAAAGGGGATAATTAATTTTTCATTTTATAAAATATTTATTAAAGTGAATAAAGAATGATTGGAAGGTCATACCATAATATTTTATTTTAAAAAATTCTTTACTTAAAATGAAAAATTAATCGTCCCCTTGCTCTCACTTTCTCTCTAAACTCTTATATTCAAACATACTCTTAAATAAATTTGTGTCAATTATCATGAAGGTGAGTTTGTATAGAAGTAAATTTGCATGCAAATTAGCCAAGTTATATAGGGCACAAGGAGAAGGGGAGGGGAATGGTCCCTTTGGTTCAACAATTTCTTTATCAGAAATAAACACATCTCCATTTCTTAAGGTCAACTACATATTTATTCAAATATTATAGAGTAAATATTTATTTTAATTTTTTAAAAATATACGTAACATCACGTTGATTCTTTATTTATTAGTCACATTAAAATAATATTTTAATAATAATTAATGTCATTAATTTTATTTTTAAAAAATTAACTAATATCATTTTAATAACTAATTTATTTAATAATAAAAATATTACATTTAGTAACCAACTTAATATTACATATATATTTAAAAAATTAATTTAACACATTTATAAATAAAAAATCAATAAAAAATCATCTATAAATTAAAAAAATTAAAATAAATGTTTATAGCACATGGCTTTGCAGTAGTGCTTACTTAATTAAAAATAAAATTCCAAAAATCAAGACAGAGGCGGGTCACGAGGATTTTGGAGCTCAGACTTGGGATTTGTTTCGTACATAAAATCATGGTCGATTCTGTGTCATTCTGTGTCACCACACGTCTCATCTTTGGACCTGTGGCTTATACATCCCCTTCAGAGTAACATGTTTGTTAAATTATATGTAAACATACAAAAAAATATAATATAACTTTACACGAATTTTACTATAATGAGTTTGATATAGCTTTAAAATTAAAGGTGAAAAAAAATTTGAAGGTGAAAACTTTTTTTAAAAAATTATATAATTCTCATCTCCAAATTATCCTAATTTTTAAGAAGACAAGTTTTTATAAAACTCAAAGAAAATAAGGAGTCCTAATCTCCCATCTTCCGTGAATCTTCAGCAGCATCCTCTTACAGATACTAGTAAAAAGAAAATGAAAGCCCAAACTACGAAAATAACATGTTTTTTTCCAATGCAAAATGACCTTCAGTCTTTTACTCCACGTGTCATCCTTCAACATCAGTACGCAGCCACGTCAACCACCCCCAAAAAAAAAACCTTCTCTTAATCTATTCATCCCTTTCAAAAATCATTCAAAATACAAAAATATTCCTCATAAAAAAATCAAAAAGAAATTCAAGAATCGCATAGCACACAAAAAACACAGCACTTTCCAATTTTCACCTCTCCAGTCTCCTCCTATAAAAGCCCCTCCCCCCCTTTCTCCTGGCAACAAGCCAAACCAAACCAATTCAAAACACTTAGCAGCACAAGACCCAAACCACCATAACCATTCACCACAAAAAAAAAATGCCTTCTTCATCCACAACCATCGTCTCCAAATGCAGCATCCACCCAGATGTGAAATCCACCATGAAACCTTTGAAGCTCAGTGTCTCTGACCTTCCTATGCTCTCATGCCATTACATCCAAAAGGGTGTCCTCCTCACAGCACCACCCTACTCCTTCGACGACCTCATCGTCTTCCTCAAACTCTCCCTCTCCGCCACCCTCTCCCACTTCCCCGCCCTCGCCGGCCGCTTCTCCACCGACCCCGACGGCTACGTCCACATCCTCTGCAACGACGCCGGCGTCGATTTCGTCCACGCCAAGGCCAAGCACCTCACCACCAACACCGTCCTCTCTCCCTCCCTCCTCGACGTCCACCCTTCCTTCAAGGAGTTCTTCGCCTACGACAAGACCATCTCCTACTCCGGCCACCACATCCCCCTCGCCGCCGTTCAGGTCACCGAGCTCGCCGACGGCGTCTTCATCGGATTGACCGTCAACCACTCTGTCACCGACGGAACCTCCTTCTGGCACTTCTTCAACACCTTCGCCGCCGTCAACAGGGGAGCCAAGAAGATCTCCAGGTCGCCGGACTTCTCCCGCGACACCGTGTTCAACTCCGCCGCCGTCCTAGCCGTTCCCTCCGGCGGCCCGAGGGTCACCTTCGCCGCCGACGAGCCGCTCCGGGAGCGTGTCTTCCACTTCAGCCGCGAAGCCATTCTGAGATTGAAACAGAAAGCTAACTGTTTCAGTAACGGATTCGCGGATTCCTCGGAGGTAATGGGGAAACACGTGAATGACAGTTGGAAAACCGTTAACGGAAACGGAAAGATAACGCCCGTTAACGGAAGGAACAAGAACGAAGAGATATCGTCGTTTCAATCGTTATCTGCTCAACTTTGGCGTTCGGTGACACGTGCCAGGAACTTGGAACATTCCAAAACGTCGACGTTTCGAATGGCTGTGAATTGCCGCCACAGGTTGCAACCGAAGATGGACCCGTTTTACTTCGGCAATGCGATTCAGAGCATCCCAACCGTTGAATCTGTGGGCGAGATCCTCTCACGCGATCTGCGCTGGTGCGCTGAGAAGCTTCACAAAAACGTCGTCGCACACGACGATGCTACGGTGCGCCGCGGCGTAGGGGATTGGGAGAAGGCGCCGAGGTTGTTCCCGCTAGGGAACTTCGACGGTGCATCGATCACCATGGGTAGCTCTCCGCGTTTTCCCATGTACGACAACGATTTCGGGTGGGGCCGGCCCTTGGCGGTTCGGAGCGGCAAGGCCAACAAGTTTGATGGTAAGATCTCTGCGTTTCCGGGGAGAGAAGGGAATGGTAGCGTTGATCTTGAGGTCGTTTTGGCTCCCGAAACGATGGCTGGACTTGAAAACGACATGGAGTTTATGCAGTACGTAACAAAAGCCGTGTGAGTCGGGTAACACCGTAGTGAAGCATCTCAGGACTCTTTTGTGAAAGTCGGTAATGAAACGACGGCAAACGATGAATACGATGATTTTAATCGTCGTTTTAGGTTGGTCAACGTTCGCAGGGTTGGGTAAGACCTAACGCCGTGTGTGGCTGGTTTGGCCATACCAATATAGTGATTGTGTACATGTGATGTGATGTGATGTGATGTGATGTGATGAAGGCAGTTTTCACTTTGCACGTGACGAACGACAGGAGGGGGAAATGATAATAATTATTTATAAAAATAATTGGGAAAAGATCTTCAATCCAAAAATGAGTGTTTGGAGTTTTTCTACTATTTTGTTTGGAGCAAGTGTTTCTGTCCCTTTTTTCTTATTATATATTTTAATTTAAAATTTGAGTGAAGATAATGATAGATGATTGAAAGTATTGAGGATAAAGTTCTGGATAAAGAATGTAAGATGGATGTGTGTGCATTCGAATTGATTTAACAATAGGTTGTGAATTTAAACCGCAAGGGGGACACTAAGAGTTTGATATGCCCCGTTTTGTTTAAACATGTCCCGTGATGTATTGATTAATTGTTCATGATAATTTCCAACACGTATCCAACATAAGAGATTTGAAAATTTTGGAGTATGGCATGCTACTTGTATAATCTTGTATTGATGAACTTCTAGAAATTTTAAACTTGGCCATTTCTATGAGAATACAGTGTATGAATACACTATTTAAACGTCTACCATTGATTTTTAATAAAGACATGTGTATAGGTAAGATTACCTCAACATATTAAATATTAGTTATTTATATTTTTATCCCTTAATTTTTATTTAATTACACAATACCCCGTTATTTTTATTTAAAATAATAATAATAAATTATATGTTACTAATAACAGTCATCGATTACAAAATTTCCGAATCGAATTTGCAATTACTGGAGAGAGAAGCCAACTTGAATCCTCTGTGTGTATCTGTATTTGCATTTATTATTCAAAAATCGGGGCCTTCATCATTCATCATTCAGTAAGTCATCGCGGAGGAGAGGAGAGGGCTATGATCCCAACACCAACCCATCATCATCTCGTCTCTTCTGATTCACTCACAAAAATCTCTCTTTTCTAAAAAAAAATAAAAATTTCTAGTGAAATACAAAACTTCCACTACTTAAGAAAAATATCTCTCGATCGAACCTTGAAAATTCACCGATAAAACCAATCACTCCCCAACAAAAATGAAGAAATCCCTTGCTCTGTTCTCCCTTTTGCCTTTTCGTTTTGCTCCCTCTCTCTAAGTTTTCGCTCTCTCTCTCTCTCCTTTTTTGCTCTCTGAAATCTCATATATTACCAAAAAACTCTCTGCCCCACACGACCCTATATCGTGGCCCTGGGTGCTTACATGAAAAAAAAAAGAAAGGAAGACGATTACAGTTTGATTTTAATTCATAATTGTTACTGTATTGATGGAGTTAAATTTAAATTTATTTATTTTTCAAGAACTGTTAATAATTTACATAAAAATTAAGGGATGAAAACATAATAAAAATAATTGTATGGCAACGTCTAATATACATATGTAAATAATGAGTACATTAGTGCATCATTCAATATGAGCCATTAATTAATAATAATAAAACTAATAAATTAATCTAATAGTTGTTGATAGTAGAAGCAACTACTTGAATCGATTAAATTTTTTGATATTCTTTGCAAAAGAACCTTTGCCAAAAAAAAGCCCCTATCTATTCTTTGTCCTCTTATTTTTAGGGGTCTCATTCTTTAGCCATCTCAATAAAAATAAATAAATAAAAAAGACATTTTAGTGTGATTTGAGAAAAAAAATATTCTATTTTATTTTGTGGATTGAATTAACTAAATATTAAATTAATTTAACAAATAATTTACTTATAATTAACTACATATGGAGTATTAAAATATAGATAAATTATTATTTAATTATATATTAATTATTGGTTAAATTAGTTTAATACTTAATTAATTCAATCTACGAACTAAAATGAATTACTTTTTTCCGAAGTCACACTAAAGTGTCATTCTCACATAAAAAAACTAGAAGTCAAGATGGGTTGCTAACCCATCATTAGCAAAAAGAAAAAAGAAAAATAATTTATTGAAAAAAAATTAATATAATGACTCAAAGTGAAAATAAAATTAAGGGGGGAAATTAAATAAGTGTGTAATGGAGGAAAAAAATATAAAATATAAAAAGAAATCATTTTCCATGAGAAAAAATTAAATCATTTGTCATGAGAAAAAATGAAAATAAAATGTTACTTTATTTGTGATGAAAAATTAAATAAAATTTGATAACATGAGAAGAAAAAATGAAAAAAAAATTAATTGAAGGTGATGGAAGATAAGTTAATTTTGTAGTTGAAATGAAAGCTCAAGAAAATCAAATGCCTTTGGAGAGGTTGAAGATGAGGAGAAAATTAATAATAATTACATGATGGGATTATTACACCTATCATGGAGATAATTTATTTTTTTTTAAAAAAATTAAATGCTTGATAAGATTTGATAAAATAAAACTTAAAAAAAAAATTAAGTCATGGAGATAAAATTAAAAAAAAAAAAGTTTAAACCCATCTTGAAACTCCCCTATTGTTGAACACCAAAATAGAACTAGCTTTAGAAGAGAGGCTGAAATATGAGAATGACATTTGATGAAATCTGAATACAATGATTATCGTGTAGATTATTGAATTTTAGTGGCTGTGTTGTTAGGGTATATTTGGATTAAAGGAGTTTCTAGGGGAAGGGAAGAGAATGATAATCTTTCATTTTTAAATTGTAAGAATCATAAAATGTTTATAAAAAATGAAAAAAACATAATTACAAAGTTACATGATAATCTTTCATTTTTTTCTCATTTTAAAAAATTATCAAAAAAAGAAAATTTAAATTTAAAGGGAAAAATGCATACATATCCTTTCAACTTTGGGGTGTTTGCAAAGAGTCACCTTCAACTATTAATTTTGTCTATTAAGTACCTGAACTATAATAATTAGCTCCATAGAGACCTCCATCCATAAGGTATTAAATACGTAATGGTAGAATGGAGATGTGTGAGAGTCATGTGACTCATTAAAACGTGGCATGATTTGAACCATCTACATGAATGAATCTTAGCTGTTGAATTAAATATATTTTCTTCTTCTTAACTAAATTAATAAATCAATAAATGAAGAAAATTGTAATTGTAATAGTTATCATGTGCTTGCATGTGATTGTCATGTCGGCCAAATAATCACCAAAATGAACACTAATTGACGAATGAGAAGGTTTTGGTCCCGCAGATTCGTTGTCGTCCAAGTGGTCGCTAAGTTTTGTTGCAGGTGCATATCGTCTTTGTGGTGGACGTATTCATCGCAGGAAAGATATCATCTTCGTGGTCCCCAAGATTCGTTATCGTGATGGCTCACATCATCGCAAGTATAGATGGAGAATGAACCAGATAAGGCTTAATTAACTCTAGGGGCTGATAATGATTTGAGATAATGTTTCCATATTAATATTCGTATTTGTAATTAAGGTTTAAAATGAGAATCAATCTTCATATTTGGAATTAGGGTTTGAATTGAGCATTTTTAATAGAATTAAAAATTGGTAATTTCTGTTTGAATTGGTTCCGAACATACAATTAATTTGGGAATTTCTAGTTGAATGTGAATTAGGGACTAATTTAGTCTTCTATGTGAATTGTATGAAAATGTGAATGGCTTCAATGTGAATTGGGGATTCGATATTGGAAGGTTATTGTATGAAAAACCTATAGTAAAAAATTCAACGCATTGAGCCAACCTATAGACATTATCACTGTATGAAAAATGTGAAGCCTGCAAGACAAAGTAAAAAATCAATGCATTTAGTAAACTTTAGGCATTATGTAACATGTATGTATTTTGTAACTACAAGCATTTAAGTTAGTTGCATTTTTGTTTGATGTATGGCTTGTGCTAAATCTGTTTGTTATAGGGTTTTACTACATTAATGTTAAAATATACCATGGTAGAACATTAAAGATGGTGCCTGTGGTTGGCTATGATGGTGGGTCAGTTGTTGTATGGAAGCATGTGGACATTGATAACATTTTCATGCTTGAGTTTGTCAAAGAAGCAGAGGAACTAGGACATAGAAATGTTACATGATTGTACTACAAAAATGGTAAAAAGTCATTTGATGAGTTGAAAGGGATGGTAACCGAAAAGCATGTGTTGAAGTTGCCAACACAATGAGGAAAGAAGGACACAAATTGATGCAAGTATACATTAAGCATGAAGTTGACGAAAACCGTTGGGCGAGAAATAATAATTTTTATTGGAAAACATAAGCATAATATAGTGAGATCAGGTAGATGGTATCAATGGAAGAGCACAGATGGAAATCATACCTCAAGGGAAGAGCATGAACCTGTAGGTAGATAATGTTCTTCCTTCTTTGTTGAGTTAGGCAAGCAATGGTTGTATCTTAGGGCTTCAATCAAAGCTGAAGAAGACAATCACGTGCAAGCACGTGATACTTGTTTTCAATTTAATATCATTTACTTGATTTATATCTTATATTATATTATATATATATATATATATATATATATATAAATGATATATTAATTTAGTTAAGAAAAATAAAATACATTTAATTCAATGGCTAAGATTCATTCATGTAAATGGTCCAGATCGTGCCACATTTTAATGAGTCACATGACCTTCACATGTCTGTTATCTACTGTTAAGTATTTAACGTCTTATAGATAGAGGTATTTATAGAACAAATTATTATAATTTAGGTACTTAATAAACAAAATTAATAATTAATGTGGCTATTTGGAAACGCCCCAAAGTTAAGGGGGTATATGCATTTTTCTCAAATTTAAAATGAAAAATTATCCATTTTCCCCATTCTTATCCAAACTCTTGCATCTAAACAATACCTTTATGCTTGAACTTTGAAGGCTAACTAACTCTACTGCTATTCCAGTATACATGTATATATTTTAACTCAGTGTTGGATTGGATGCTTCTGGTGTTTTATTTGCTCCTCGATGAAGTCAGTAAAGGTTTATCTTGTGATGATTAATTTCCTAGTTTTCATTGGCCAATATGTATCCGAGATTGCAGTGCTTATAGCATCGGTCAGGGATTTCCATTTCTCTCCTCCAGCTTTCCCAACCTTCAATCAATCAATGAGTACAATAAGTAAACAACTTCAATGTTTATTTAATAAGGATACATCATCATACAAAGTTGCTTCACCAACGCAGGGAGAGTGAGGTTTACAAGAAGATCATGAAGAGAACAATAAAAATAAAAAATAAATTCGTGACGGGATTCCTAGTACTGTCATGACAAAAAAAAATCAAAATTTAGTTTTTAAACTGATTAAAATGTAAATAAGTAAGCATTAACCATCATAAGATAAAAATAAATAGATAAAAACTCAAAGGAAAAATATAAACATAAAAAACATGAAAAATATAAATTTAATAGTCATTAAAAAATAATTGTAATAAAAATAACTGACATTTTATTAAGAAATAAAAAATAAAATTTCATGTAGTTGAAATTATTTGGTAATTTTTTTAATAACTAAAATTAATTATTATTTATAAGTTTATTACATTTAATAAAATCACTATTTGAAAAAAAAACAAATTAAACTTAACATGGATTAAATTGAAAATTTTAACATGGACACTAAGGGCTAAAATTGAAAACTTAAGCCTTGGACATATAATAACCAATAATTGGTTATCCTGGGTCATTTTATGGAGTATCAATGCTCCCTTTCAGTCTAAGTGTATAATAGAAGCCTTCCGCCGAAGTTCACGTGGTGTTGAAGTTATTTACATGTTGACACCCCACAAAGTGGAGGTCTCAAGTTCGAATCCCATTCCCCCATTTCCAGCTGAAATTATAAATTTAGCCGGCTAGATTCTATTTAATGGAAAATAATAATAATAATAATAATAGAAGTCTCCCACTTGTATAATTATATGAGTTCCTTAAGTTACTCAAAGAATTGGTTTAGTATTCAAGGATGCTTGCTCCCTATTATGATTATTTGGATTCAAACTTTAGCTTAATACTTTGAGAAAATAATTTTTTTAAATATATCAGTCAATGTAAATGGTGCGCCCTTAGTAATATGGACACCAAGATACCCGCTACTGTAAAAAAACGAGTGTATTAAGAGAAAAATTGAGCAATGTAATATAAATTAAAAATAAGAAATGATAAAATTTATGTCGTGCCCTTTTAAATTTGGTTAGAGAGGTATGTCACTGATAATTCACGTAAATTCTTTTTAATCTTTAAGTAATCAAATCACACAATAAATTTGGCACTTCCAACCTCAGCTATTGTGCTATTAGCCAGAACTCACCAGTGAGCTCATCCAAAAAATAATTGTTGATTATAGCATGATTAGTGGGGTCTAGTTCAATAACAATAGAGTAGTGCTTGGGAAAAGTTAGAGATGGAAACACCAAGATCAGCCCCCATTTCAGCATTCCCTTTGGCAATCAAATGACCAATTTTCGGCATAGTGGTCTTGAACTAGTACCCAAATCAATCACTTATTGCAGAAAAACTTACAAATGATGCATAACCAAGAGGTGGACAATTGCAAGTAATGGAGGACTATAACTGGACCCAATTCGTTGTTAGAATATCAATTCTGTTTTACAAAATGAGTATATAAAGAGTAGGGTTTGAATTTTTTTACATTATCATTAAATGATGTATTGGTACATCATTAAAAAAGTTAAATTTCATAATTAATTGTTGTGAATGTTAAATTCTTTTAATAATTTAATAATATATGATTGGATAATTTTATAAATAAGTTTTAAACTGAAAATATATTAAAATTAAATCTTAAAGAATATGTAACTACAAGTGTATGATTATTATATTTTGGGAAAAGTGCATTCGCACCCCCTAAATTTTGATTCATTTGTAAATAACTACTATGAATTATAATTTTTTTTAATTTAATCTATAAACTATAACAATTATCACAATAAGTCTTTCTATCCACTCTTTGTTAAGTTGCTAATGGAATGAAAGTGTATCCAGACTCCTTAAACTTTTTCAATTTACAAACAGTCACCATAAACTATAAAATCTTTCAATTAAATCTCTAAACTATATCAATTGTTGCAATAGGTCATATCATCCACTCTTTGTTAAGTTGCTAATGAAATAGTAACGCGATATAATCATCACCCTCTACCTGTCTCCAATCAACCATTCATGTTTATTTTTATTCATAATTCTTATTTAATAATTATCTCTTTATATAACTATTTAATAATTCTTCATAAATTAAAGAAATTAATTTTTAAAAATAAAATAAAATACAGCCCATAACAAAAGATGCGATGAGAATAACGATTTTCTTTTTTAATAATATTATATTTTTTAATTCATAAACATTAATTAACTAGGTAAAGAAAAAAATTATAAAAAAAAATAAACGGTTAATATTAGAACAAATAAGCAGTGTAAATTTTGTCACATAAACAAATAGTTAATAAGTGAAAATATAAAATTTTATTTTAATTTCTCATTATTTTGAAATTTAATTTTATATTAATTTTATAATATAATATCTTAATAATTAAATTTTATTTTAATTTATTTATCTTAATCAAAATTTACATTAAATACACATCACATTTTAAAAAGAAAAAGTACATCTAGGTCTCATTCAAACTTGAGCCCATTTATAAATAGCCACAATAAATTATAAATTATTATTATTATTATTTAAATTTACAAAAAATTATTAAATAAGTAAGAACATAATAAAAAGAAATTAACATGAAAGGTTATGATTTGGGACAGAAGAATAAGGATCATGTCACGCAACTCTTTTATTAACAACTTAATAGAGAGTAAATTAAATATCTTATTTGTAATAATTGATATAATTTAAGGATTAAATTAAAAGATTTTATAATTTGTGATTGTTGTTTGTATATTGATAAAGTTTAAAAAATCTATATACACTTTTCTTTTGTTAATAATTTAACAAAAAATAAATGAAATGACTTATTATAATAATTAATATAATTTATAAATTAAATTAAAAAATTATAATTCATGATAATTATTTATAAATAGAATAAAATTTAAAGGTTACGGATGCACTTTTCTTTTATTCGTTTACTAGAAATTGGAATGGTAGGAGGAAAAGTGTTGGTGTGCGATGGAGACCCGGAGGGCGATTAATTCAATGCCCCTGACTTTATGCAGTCCAAGGAAATGGACCCAATGAGAATGACACAAAACAAACAAATGAATCCAATTGCCTGTATGATTCTGTCTCTCCGTTAGAGAGGAATAGGGAAGCAGATGCATTTAACAAAATGCATGTTTTGGACTATGCAGCCGTCCCTACTCCCTATTACTTCCCTACTACAGTCACTACATTACATTCATGTATATGCAACTTTCCACACCTTTGTCTCATATGACACTACTTTCTTTATTTTGGCTTTAATATCACCATTCCATTTTCAATGTCACTCTTGAATTCGCTGCAAACTTTGCCTGTGATACATGGGCTTTTGTTTTCTAATTGGAAGGTAGGTCCGAAAATGGATACATTATCGGTTTTTCCATGTATATGTTCCTTCCGAGGGTCTGTTTGAAAAATCAAAAGATTTTTCTTCAATTTGTTGTAATCACTTTTTTCTTTTCCACTAGATTTTTTTTGTAATTTTAATGTTATTTGAATTCAGCTCTTCTATATCTGAATGCTTTGAACTTTATAATGTAGAGAAACGCTTTTCGTGCTTGCTCTATCCACTTCTAATTTATTTTCCCGACGAATTCTAATATATTTTAATTTGTTTGAATTTAATTACTCTATGCACTCTGAATGCTTTGGACTCTATACTATAGAAGGATCAAACTAAAGCATACAAGAATTTAAGTTAAAAATTATATATATATATATATAATTTTAATTAACTGTGAATGTTTACACTGTCATTTAATTATGTGTTAGTACATCATTAAAAGAATTAGATTTTTTAAGTAGTTATTGTGTAATCAAACTCTTTTAATGATTTGACAATATATAATTGGATAACAGTATAATTTTTGTACACGAATAATAAATCAAAATTAAACTCTCAATATATATATATATATATATATATATATATATATATATATTAGTGACAAACTAGTTGTCGTTTATTTCTTAAGAGCTTGTTCTACTTTTCTCACCTTGATCTATCAACCTCATTGTATTTTCCTCCTTACTTTTGATTTGAGCAAGTTACCACGTAATGTAGAAGACATGCACATTTGGTCCAAGGGGCTCCCACAAAGGTAGAAGACTGAGGTTCAAATCTTCAATCCCTTAATATATTAGTTAGAATTCTAGCTACTCTTTGCCTATGGTAAAAAAAAAGAAAAAAAGGAGAAGAAGTTACCCGGTAAGGTGTTGTTTGCAATATCCTCCCTAATAGCAGGCCTATCATTTAAATTTCAAGTTAGCCACAAAATTAATGTTCAAAATGTGATATTGATGTGCCCAATATCTCCCACATAACCATATTATGTGACTCCGCAAATACAAACAATATGTGTGAATTTTATCTAATTAACTGGATGTGAATGTGTGAGAAGTCAATACAAACTATAAGAAATATAGATATTGAGGTACTTAGTAATCTGCGAATTTTATTAGTCAATTTTGTCTAATTATATTTAATCTTGTGTTACTTAGTTATTGTCTCTCCCCAAATCTGTGAATAAGGTTACAGAGGTAAGCTGCAGAAGATTCATCTCAGTCACAACCACTGGTTTTCTCATTTGGAAGAAGATTTTCACTAAGATCCCCTGCTATGAGGAATTGTTGATGACCCTCTCCAATCACATTTGCAATATTTTGAAATTGAGATTCACACGCACTAGAATCAAAGCTACACCATAGAAATCCCATTTACCAAAACCTTAATTTGATCCTTGATGAAGAAAGAAACAAAACCAGGTTATTGTTAAAGTAAGATCACATTTCCATGATAACAATAATTGGGAAGCATAAGGTTGTGTTTTGCCCCCATGTCATCATAGATATTGAAATCGACTGTCTTTCAGCTAATTAATCAGAGCACAAGAACTTGGGATGCTAATTTGACCCAGTAATTGTTTCGTCCACATGTGGCAAGTAACATCTTTTCTTCTCCAGTTCATGATGTGAAGACATGCTTATTTGGGAAATTAATAAGAAGGTTGTTAATTCAGTTAACTCAAGCTATCCCATTGCTCTAAAAAGGTCTTCTATTGTTACTTGTTCTATAAGGTCAGAAAATAAACTTTGGAATTCTGTGTGGAAACTAAATGTTCCTATTAAATTGCTTGTGTGGAGGTTGCATCCATGATGTGTTGCCTATAAAACGTCCTAAGAAGAAAAATTGCCATCAATGGCTATTGCCTTATTGCCATATTGATTTGAAACTAGAAGACATATTTTTCTCCGACGCCCAAAAGCTAAACTTGTTTGTTGTTATCACCTCTAATAAGATTGTGTGACCAAGAACTTGAAACAGAGTATAAAAGTTTGGTGGTTATATATGCTGAATTATGTTAATAGCATTGAAGCTCCTTCACATGCTTTGGAGTGTTTTGCTATGCTTTTTAAGATTTTATAGAGGAATTAGAAGGATAGGAATGATGTTGTCTTCAATAACAAACTTTGGGATGAGCATCAATGCTTAACTAAAGCTTTGAAGCACTGGCAAGATTAGATGGATGCGTTCATTATTGGTTAGGATTGCCTTTGATTATTTTACTTCCGTTTGATTGTTTATGTTGGCTAAGCTTACAGATTTGTATTTGTAAGTAACTTGCTAAAATTGAGGGGGATTGCAATTGACTTTTTTTTCTTATTTAATCCATGGTTATACCTCTCTCTCTCTCATCTTGAAATCCTCCCATCATTAGTGAGACCAGATTTGATTCATATACTCATCACAATAAACATTGCTCTTGTTTTGTTGGGCTTGATTGCCATCTCAATGTCCTACTTGACACCTTCCTGCAGAATATGAATGAAGATAATAAAAGATTCTCAAACAAATGGGGCTAAGGCCCAAATGTGTCCAAGCGGTCTTCAAACTATGAAAAGGGCTCTCTCAGACCTCTCAGGTTCATTTGGGCCCTCTCATAACAGTGTTAAGGGGCGTGGTCAGCTCCCCGAAGAAATGTTTCTTCGAAGTGACGCCTTCTACCCACAAACACTTGCCATTTTTGGGTTTTCTTAGTTTAACACTTGATGCAGCATATTTAATTGCAACTTGGGTTAAAGACAGTTTAATTTGCCTTGGCAAAAAAGTATCACTTCCATTCTTATTTAACTATGAAAATTAAAGCCATCCTTCATTAACTGAGGCGAGTGAACCAAAATGAAATATTTTCCTATCAAGACAAACTAAATTGTCTCTTTTCCAAATAATTTCCCGTCATTTAGCTAGCCTCCACAAAAATGAGTAAATGGCAACTACACTTTTAGTGGACAGAGGTTTGTATTGTCAGGCATTTAGCAATCAGTATCTTGGATCCTCCTAAGGGCCAAGCTTTTGCATTTGATCATCCAGTTTTTTTTGTTAATGTGGTGCATATTTGAGTCTTAAAACGTGAATCGATTCTCCAGTTAACTATTCTTGATTGCCCAATGTACCTTATGAAACTGTCCTGTACAACACAGTATGAATTGACATTCAAATTTAATCCACTTTATAATGGCAAAAAATATGGCGCAAGCCACCATATTTTATGTTCCATTATATACAGCAAATGAATGCATTACTCAATCAACCCACACATTTATACCATACAAGGTTTCCTTGAAGCCAAGGCAAGCTTGCAAGGAACCAGCCAAAGCTTGGAAGGTGCATTTGCATCACCTATAAGTTGACTTCTGGCGATGGGAAAATACGTTTAGCTAGCCATTGTAAGGGTCTCAACAGTTGAGCCCTTTTCTTGCGCCAGAACCAAATGGCAGCATTGTAATTTTCATTGCGAATCTTTCTAGTGGCTGCCCTCCAATCATACTTCTCCATCTCTTCACGTGCAGCTTTTCCCATGGTTTCTCTCAACTCTTTGTTATACAACAGAGGCTTTAACTTGCTCAAGCAGTCTTCAAGATCGCCTGGATTATAGAGATAGCCGATTTTGCCATCTTGATCTTCAGGGATTATATCTGGGATTCCACCAGCACGTGCTCCCACCACAGGAATTCCTGAAGACATAGCCTCCAAAACCACAAGCCCAAGTGTCTCTGACTCTGAAGGCATGACAAAAACATCTCCACTGGCATATGCTTGAGAGAGCTCTTCCCCTCCTAACATTCCTGTGAATACTGCAGGCATACCTTCAAACATTTTCTCCAGCTCCTCCCTGCAAGTTAAGAACCCATATTACTAAAGGTGCCAAGGATTTTAAACATCGCTTTATGGCTATAACCTCCCCTAAATCCTTATTTAGAAAGGAAAAAATGGAAAAAGAGAAAACCCTTTTCATGAAGACAGTAGCCATTATATGATTAGGAAGGCAAGAGGTAAGATCATACAAACATCCACACCTAGAAAGCCATTAGTTAAAAGTCACACGATACCACTTGAGTAGAAAAGCAAAGACATGTCAGAGTAAGTCACCTGTATGGTCCATCTCCAATAAAAGCAATTCGCGCTTCTGGAAGCCTATCCATCAGACTGCCAAATCATGTGTTTCAAATGTCAAAGGCAGGATATAGATATGCAAATTCCCATGCTAGATATATTATATGGAATGGTTATGAAGAAGTAACAGAGAAAGCTAAGGAAGGGCATGTCAAAGTGAATTTCTATAAGGCATATCTTCAAAAGGTTGTGACCATCTTTCACTTTGACATGCCCTTCCCTTAACTACACAAATAACCAACTAAGCAGTTTTCACTGCTCTTCCACTTTTTATTCTGGATTTTTAAGATCGACAGGAAAAGCTTGTATACAATTACAACTCCAAGTTAGGAAAATTTCAAGATGTTCTCTACCTTTTGAGAAAATCTAAACTCTTCTCAACTCCAAGCCTTCCAACATGAACTATCAAGGGTTTCTCGGGTTCACCATTGCTGTATGACAAATGTTTAAGAATAAGATGAAATCCCATTATATTAAAATTTGTGCTTATGAAAATGACAAAAGGCCCGCACCTCAGTCTTAATCGCATTTCATGGGAGTTGTATTGGGGATGGAAACTTTCAGAATCAACACCCTTGTTCCAAAGACGAATCTTGTTAGCTGGACATCAACAGGAGAAACAAGTCAGTCAAAATTTTGCTGCATTGACAAAGGCGTATTAAGAAAAGCTTATGTTCAGCTCCTGCTATCAATTGAGCATAGCTGAAAGACCACTTGATAAGGGGTGTTTATGTTCACCTGCTGTTACTCTAGCTGCTTCGAGATCCCTCCCAATGGCAGCTGATGGCACCAGAGTCAGATCAGCTGCTCTATGAAGAAATTCTATATAAAACAGCATATTCATGTTATGCTCACAAAATTATAATTCCAAATTGGATAAAGGCAGCAATAAAGCATACATACTTATGACCAACCACATGGGTTGCACCAGCCAGCTAAAGGTGTATCTTGGAATGTATCTGAAGACAAAAAAAGATCAGCCATAATCACTAGTTGATTTAATCTAGAGCAGTTCTGAGCATCATAACAGAATAGTGGTAAGCAGAAGTGCCACACATTACACAGTCTCAAATGTGAAATATATTCAGAAAATCTGAAATCTGAGTAAAGATGTAACTTACACTGGTACATGGGTATGATAGGACATGACAATGGGAACAGACAGAAGTTTTGCAATGATAAGAGCACCAAAAACCTGAAATTCAGCCAGTGTCAGATGTGCGATAAATGTCTTTACAACTATATTATCCTTTATAATCCAGAAGTTAATAAATGAGGAGAAACAGGAATTGCAGACCAACCATTATGCCTGGTGATGATGCATGTATTATGTCAGGCTTAAACTGGGCAACCTCTGAAATTATTCTTGGACTAAGAGCCAAGGAGAGGGGTACCTTCTGATACCATGGAAAAGGGAAGCTGCATTTTTCATTTTTTTTTTAGTTTAAATGAAAATGTGGTAGCAACCATAACTTTAAAGAACATATCATCCAACTAGGAAGATTCTAAAATCTAAATTGATATTAAAAAAAGTCAAATATCATAAAATAATGACAATAAGAATGCCTTAAGTACTTAGTAGTGAAATTAAAAAATAAGTGCACAACATATACTAGCAGAATATGAGGTAAGCTAAAATGATAGTTCACAAATATAAGCAATGACTGCAATTAAGAAACAAAAATTAAGCTACTCATGGCTAAAAGACAGCAAGTTTAAGATTCAAGAACAACATATTTAGAATACACGTATAGGACAGAGATGCTGAAGAGAAAAATGAGCTAAGCAACTAAACAGGTTAACGTTAGCAACCTCCGGGATCCAATTAATTTGGCTCCATAAAATTCATCGGGCACTCCTTCATGTGTTGTCACAACCATTACCTGTAACATGCACAAATAAAGCCAACCAGTTAGTTTACAATGTTTAAAAAGTAGAGGATAAATGACGAAACAATATATTTATAATGAAGAAGCTATATGTCCCAGCTTTTCTCTGAATTACGGGGATACCATATAAAAGCACCAAATGTAGAGGGAAACAAACATGTGGATATATAGAAACAAAGTAAGCAGAAAAAGTTACCTCATCTCCCATTTCACGAAGGTATTTAATAAAATTCTGAAACCGATTTTTGTATCCTGAGACATATCTGCAAAATAGATGTAGCTCTGAATAAATATTCCGTTGAAAATGAAGACACTGGTTCTTCCACAGCTGACACCACACATATTATTATGAAGGATCACAAATGAATAATGCCAAGAGTAATGCAATCTCATTGGGATTGTAATGCAGACATTAACTAGAAAACTTGGGTGATTAATTGCACATCAGCGTTTCCCAGAACTAATGCCTGTCTTCATAAGCTGGATTTAACCCCAGATTCTACACCCAAATATTAACAAGTCTGAGAAGCAGCAGAATACAATAGTAAAGATGCCACTTTTTCTGATGGCGAGACTACACAGCAAACATTAAGCTAATAGAAATGTTATTCCAAAACAGATGAAGAGAAAGCCAGCTCAATTACACAATAAAGCAAGGATTCCAGGAAAAAAAATAATGAAAAACCATGAAGATAAAATCCATCTGTTCTAGAAAATCCCAATTTCAAGAGACCACCAATCAAATCCAACTTCACAACAATAGCATCTGCAAAGGCAGAGTGGAATAAGAACGGCGTCAAGAAAAACAAAGAACCCCAAAATTGTTTCTCTTTTATTTTCAACAACTCATTTTAGAAAGTATATCTTATAGACACTGCCAAATAAATATAAGTTCAGATGAACAAAAATGTTGAACTCCGAAAGCTTAGTAAATTAGACAAAAGCATATGACTTTTTGATATAAAACCTCACACCATCACAGTCAATTCATCAAACGCCACAAAATAAACGCTGAATCTGAACAATAAGGCAAGTCAATTGTTGTAAAATCAAAACTCAATGTTGTCCCATATTTGAACAAAGAAAAATAAAAATGCATGTAAAGGGGTATCAAACATCCCACATTCAATGAGGATTGGATGCAATAAATTGTGCCCATTGAAGAGCAAATCAAGAAGCCAAGAAGAAAGGGACTCACGCAAAAGGAGAAGGCTCAACGAAGAGAGCAATTCGACGAGGCCTCGAATCGTTCTCTAAGTCAAGCAAAGCATCAGCAGGAGGACCCTCTTCCTCTTCCTGCTCCTCATCCTGAAGCAATTTAATCTCTGCAATAGTCATGTTGCTAGCTCCAAGCACTAAACTTTTTCTACTTTTCACACTCTTTGACCCCTGCAAAGAGCACAATCGTGCTTTTCTGCAAAAAGGAGTAATGGGTTTTGCTCCAAATGATTGAAAACGACGAAATCCAGCAGAATTGGAAGAGTATGAAGAATGTGATGAAGAAGAAGTGGTGGCAGTTGAGAGAAAAGGAGGAGAGAGAGAGGGATTTATAGAGAGAGAAATAGTGTTCATGATGGCAAGGATGTGGGTATAATAATAAAGTTACAGCCTTTGAATTTGATAAGATTAATATCGTGAAGTGGTCGTGTAGTGTAAGGAAGAAAGAGAGAGAGATGAAGAGAGAGAAATTCAGTGAAACGAAGGAATATAAGACGTTTGCGAAGGACTCTAACAATGGATATTCTTTTTGATGGCGGGATAGCGAGGAATCAAAAAGGGAACTGCGGGTATATGCTACTGGGTCACTCTCTCACTCTTGCACAATGATTATCATTTTGGGAAACTTTTGGATATAAGAAAAGGAAAATGTTCACACTTTTTTATATTATTATTATTATTAAATTTTTAATAAATTTAATATACCATTTAATTAATAAATTTTTAGTTTATAAGTGATTAATTATTAAAATTTATTAACTAATTTATTGTTAAGTAAATATAGAAATGGTATAAAAATTTAGTTTGTAAATATCGTTATATATATATATATATATCATAATGAATATAAGATTTTAGCTTTTTTTACGAATGTTTATATCTAGGAACATCTTGAAAATTGCTCAGTCCCTTCATCCATCATTCCTAGCCTGCCTGCCTTTCATGATTAAACACCTAAAATATGTTGCTTATACATTGTTCCATGGACGACGGTTTCTTGATTGAAAGAAACAGGAAACATATATATATATATATATATATATATATATATATATATATTAAGATAAGGATATCTTTAAGTTAATTTTTGCTTTGAGACTAGGTTTTTAATGGAAGAATTTTAAAGGTGCATCTTCCTTATTTATTTAATACATTTAAGAAAATTAATTCTTTAAGTGTTGGTTTAATTTTCATGACCACTAGATTAACCTCTTAAGTTAATCATTATGAATATATAATAGTATGAAAATAATAATGTTTTTCTTTTTTTCTTTTACATTGAAAGTCTTCGTCCTGGTATAGAAAGGAAATAAATGACTTAATAAAAGATATCTAACCTTCAACATCATTATTACAAATAATAATATTCTTACCACTAAGTTTTATAGTAAATTTAGTGGTTTCATTACACACGCACACAAACATAATTCATATATCAGTCTTTATTTCAGAAAGTCCTTAGTTCAATTCCTATTAAGGGTAGTGAATTATTTATTTATTTGTAGGTTCTTAAATCTTACAAACTTTGAATGAAAGATGGAATGATAATATTTATCTTTCCCTTTTATTTCAAGTCTTGGATTTTTTAATAAATAAAAGTTTGAAAAAAGGAGAGGTAATCCTATCTTAAAGTTAAAACTTGCCGTAAGCCTTAACAATAAATTATGGTAATGTTTACAAATCATCTAAAAAAAGAATCGAACCTAAGCCTGGATTTCGCACCTATCAATATTAACATTTGCTTTTAAGGAGCTGGGATTGGTTATTCATATAACAAAATATATAATTTTTATTTTAGTTCTTATTTATCTTTATTATTCACAATTAAGATTTATATTTCATTTTTATTTTACAACATAAGAACATTCCTAACAGATGCTGCAACAGGAATGATCATATGTCAAAGTTCACTTCATGAATATAAATTATGTAATTTTTTAATTTTTGTTAAAATCTGAAATTGATGCACCTGAAAATTTTATCTCAATTTTGATGCCCTATTTTAAGTTTTTTTTTTTTAACTATACTATTTGGATCAATTTTATAGTTCGTGGCAGGTTCTTTGTCCTCATATCCGTATCGTGAAGGAAATATTGGTTTGGGTCTGTTGAACTTTTAGCTAGAAAAGGTACTTTCCAAACTGAAACAGTGGTGATTATCATAGACTTCTAGCTCCACCTAGGGGGCTGGAGCCTACATTCTCCTGATGTATGTGAATGTGATGCAGATTCTTGTTGTCTGAAGTTAGATATCTATTCTGAGTTTTTTCATTTCTTTAAAGTTAAATAAAAGTAATAATAAGATGACTGATCACGGAGCAGGGTTGGAACTTGGGAGCCACTATCCCCTATCCCATTTACTTGAGGGTAAAACAACAATCTATACTCTGACATTAACAAGTAATTGATTTTTACTTCAGATTTTTACTACTACTAGTACCTTTTATGGACATAAAATGGGTATGTAGGGGGAGTTGTTATACACTTAGCCTTTGTTTGGTATGAGAAAAATGGAGAAGAGAGAATTAAAGAGAGAGAAATAAAAGAGAAATGGAGAAATTCTCTTGTTTGGTTAGAAGAAAAATAGAGATGAAAGAAAAAAAAAGTAGTGGATCCTACACTTTTTTTATTTCTCTCCTAAAGTGAGAAGAAATAGAGAAGAAATGAGTAGAGATGAAAATTTGACTAATATACCCTTCTTTTGTTATTTTATAAATAAATAAATAGGAACAAATATGTATTTACAACAAAATTTAATTTTCTTTCTTTTCTATTTTTCTCATAATTCTCTTAATCCAAACAACTTAAAAATCTATTCATTTTCTACTCTATTTCTCTTCTCCTTATTTCTTTCTACTCTATTTCTTTCCACTTTATTTCTCTCATAATCCAAATAAAACCTTAGTCTTTGTTTGGTATGAGAGAAATGAATAAGAGAGAATTAAAGAAGAGAGAAATAGAAAAGAAATTGAGAAATTCTCTTGTTTGGTTAAAAGAGAAATAGAGAAGAAAGAAAAAAAAAAGTGGTGGGTCTCACACCTTTTTCATTTCTCTCCTAAAGTGAGAAGAAATAAAGAAAAAATGAGTAGAGATGAAAATTTGACTAATATACCATTCTTTTGTTATTTTATAAATAAATAAATAGGGGCAAATATGTATTTACAACAAAATTTAATTTTCTTTCTTTCCTATTTCTCTCCTAATTCTCTTAATCCAAACAACTTAAAAATCTACTCATTTTCTACTCTATTTCTCTTCTCCCTATTTCTTTCTACTCTATTTCTTTCCACTCTATTTCTCTCATAATCCAAACAAAACCTTAAATTCCTGAATGTGAATTATTAAGTATTTATTGAACATTAATTTTATGATAATTAATTAATATTTAATAATTTATTTAACGTGTCACTAGAAAAAAAATATCAAATTAATTAGCGTACGAATATGAGTCGACTCCATACCCATTGCACCCTCTCACATCTAGAGGGATTCCCACTGCCCTATGTTGGGGCCGAAGTTTAGGATCCCTCTGTAAAACGAGACTTTGGAATTTAGATATACATCGAACTTGTGTTTTGTCAAGTGCAATCCCTACCCACTTACCACCTAAGCCCACTCCTGGGGGCTTATTACTACTAGTACTAGTTAAGTTATTCAATCACACATGGAGTTCACGTAGGCTAACAACCTTTCATATACCAATAATAATGCTTCTCATGATAGCAACCCTTAGTTTAAATCTATTTGATTAACTCTAATGGTGATAACTAAAACATAATATTGTCTAAGATTCATAATTATCAAGTAATACTAAGTTTTTTGGGATTGCTTGTTGAGAATCGAATCTCCCATAGATTTGAACAAAGCACAGCCAACCATTGCACCACTTCAATATTCAGTGACAAATATTGACCTTTCTAATATATAAAAGCAACCAAACAACACAACACTTCACAACATTTAACCATCGTCTTCAACCTTAAGCCGGATCACTTTGACTTGGTTGCGACCCACGAATCTGAATAGAAAATCCGACGGTTTTCGGCTCTTTTCAACACCAAAAACATTATTTAAAATTACAAAAGCTTAGAAACATGATACCATACATATTTTTTATTTTAGTTTGAATTAAAAGGGTAAAAAACACAATACCCATATTCTAAAAAACTTCAAACTCCATAACAAACAAGAAGAGCAAGCAAGGCAAAAGCATATACAAAGCTCTGATACCAAATGTAAGACTTATAAAACATAGCGGAAGATAAAACGGATCAAGAGAACACTAATCTCTTGCCATTGTTATTTGATTCACTCTTCCTTTGATCTTGTTTATGGTTACTTTTCCCAGTTTCTTCCTTGACTTTTCAAATTCTTACTCACCCTTAACTCGATGGTGTTTGTTTTTTGAAGAGAGGAGTATGTTTAATGACCCAAAGAAGAGCAACACATTCCTTTTATAGAGTTCTGGCCATGACAAAACTCAATAAACGTGCAACAGAATGTGAGATGCGGGAGCACACGTTATCTGCATATATCTGTTGTTAATGATAATGGGTTGAACTTTGCCAAAAAAATGGACCATATCAAAAATGATTTCCCATGAAAATAGCAAGGCTTTTCAAACTGAAATCCACTTCAATAAACAGAGCACTACTCCAAAGTTTAAGGGAAATTCTATCATCTCACTCAGGTTGTTTAGCCTACCTTATCTTTCCCTACACCAGGCCTTTGACCTCCTTTGTAATAAAAATATATATATAACATTGCATGTCTCATATTTTGTATATGAATACATACATGAACAGCGGGCAATGCACATTATTTTCTCTCGGTCAACTTTAACATTGACCCTTTGAGAAATAGTCCCCTATAATTCTTGTTTCGACAATTAACACATTGAAACTGTTAAATAAGTAGCAAACAACCCTCTAGGTTTCAATTTTAGTAATTAACCTACTTTAAATTTCAACATGAGAAGTTTTCAATTTAAGCAATTAACCACATGAATTGTTTGAAATTATAGGAGATAACTTGTCATACGTTGAAAGTTTAAGCAAGTTAATTATCAAAATTGAAATCACGAGAAGTTATTTGACAAATTAAGGGTCAAAGTTGAAGCCGATTAATTGTCAAAACTGAAACTATTTGCCAAAAGATCAAAGTTAGGTAATTTGGAATTTGACCTTTTTTCTTTCTTTCTCTGATCACATGTGAAAAATTTGATTCAATAAGCAAAGAAAGTGAATATTACAACACCTAACCAAGGTCTACACTTATTACATAGTTAGAGAATATATTACAACACCACTAAGAGACTTCTATACAGTTCAGTTTAACTTACCTCATTGCAGTAGGCCACATCTTTTCCTCACCAACACGTGACAATGTGATCTCATTCTATTTCTGCATTCATGTCGCGACAATAATGAGTTCTATCGAAGAAAGTTGGTTACTGAGTTCATCAACTTACTGCTTGCCCTTCAGTTGGACTGCTGAAAATTTTGCAAGCAGAAGACAACTGGTTGCACTATCAATGGGCCAATTTCGTACAAGTCCCACTCGGTGCCCACTCCAAGAACAGTTTGATCCACAAAAAAACCTTTCTCACACCCTTTTATCACCCTTTCTGTAATAGTGACAATTGCATTTGGCACCATGGCAAGTGCCCCCTCGAGGCCATATGGTGGGGCTATGTCTTCTTGTTCTTTCTTATTTCTTAGAGGGGCGCCTCTCTCTGTTTTCAATAACTTGATTTGTACATTTGATTCATTAGTTTCCATTTATACTTTATAAAGCACATGTGAATGGGGCAATATAATTTGAGTTACCCCAACTGCTATAATTGGTGAGACAGAAGGACGAAGTTGGCTATGAGCACAACTTGTATGTGACAATTCAGTATCAACTTGACATTGGGTCTTTTCCTTCTTTTCATTTAAATCTTCTCTGATTTTACTTTCATTTCATTGTCTCATTGCTAGCAAGAACAAGAATATTATTTATTATTTTATTTATTAACATATAATTGTAATATTTTTATATTTAGATAAAATATAGTAAAAGGTAGGCCGATTAATTAAAGATTCTAAGTTGATTAGCTAAAAACAAATTGAAGTTGGACATCACAGATCATGAAGGAAAACATATCTTAGGAACATATTCCATTGGATATTCGATCCACAACACATTTACTATATATCATTAATAGGCTAATTGCAAGATGTGGCCCACAGGAGCAATAATTCCATACTTGGGTGATCATGGGTTGGGTTGATTGATTTTAAGAAAAAAAGTGTCCATACGGATTGACTTTAATTGAGTTAGTTTTGTTTGGATTTTGAAAAAAAAAAATTCGAGCAATCTGAACCAAACCAACCCAGTTAAGGTTAGGTTGTGTTGGGTTGGATTAGTTCAGGTCATCAAGTTGTCTGATCATTTTTTTTTCACAAAAAATTAACAAACTTACTATTGTTAAATACTTCAAACTCAATTAGATAACTATATATAGATTTTAAGCATACAAGTCTTTCAGTATAGTATAGGTATTAAAATAAAAGTAAAATCAAGATTGGAGAGAAACATTTTAACGTCTCAAAACTATCATGCTTCATTTATAATATAAATGTATGACATTAATAATTAAAACATTACTATCCTAATATGCAACTAAAACAAAATAAAAATCATTAAATTATTGAGGCTTGAAAATAGAAATTAAAGATATATCATTATATCTTAGGTTTTTAAATGAATGAAAAGTTAAATGACAAGAAGATAATATCTAAAATTATATTATTTTTTGGATCATTTCACCGAATCATCGGATTATAAAATATAAAATCCGTAAACCGAACCAATCATGGTCGATTTTGATCAAATTAGACCTGATTAGACCTGATGATCCAACCTAAACTATTTTTTTTTAATTAATTTGAATTGATTTGTCAGGTTGGTCGGATCAACCTGAACCAATCAATACCCCTACTTCTTAAACATAAGGCTTGAATGTCTATTTGTTAATTGGTGTTCATGGGTAGATGAATAATTAGTACTATATAAAGAAACTCGTTTACTCAATAGCTGAAACTGACACTATGCCTTCTTGAGGACATATTTCCTTTATTGTAAATAAATTTTAAAATATAAAAATTTGTTTGATTGGACATTGACGAATTAAAAACACTAGTTGTATGTTATTTTCATGTGATATTATTTTTTACATTTTTGGCAGAAATTAACCTTTAAGTAAAGTTTATTTATGTAAAATTCCCTTCATTTTATAATTAATTTTGTATATACATGTATATATACAATAATGTACAAATACGACTAGCCTCAAAGATGGGACATTAATTCATTAAAATATGTCGTGAGCATCATAAAATAGAGATCTACTTGTCCTGTTTGGCATCCCTTGCCTTATGGTATAAGATAAGACAAAACCTTTGCATGCAATGAAGTCGATATCTTAATTCGTATTGTCAACTCGGCTTTCGTAAACAAAAGCACTTAAATTTTTCATGTGTTTGGTTAATTGGCTACGCAAAATAATTGGTGAACATCAGCATGTTGCGGTTATGCAAACTTATATTTCTTTCATATAAAAAAGGGGGAATATCTAGTAATTTTATCCAATTGAAGACAAATCTCACTCTATCTCATATCATTTGAAATTAGCTCCAAAGAGAAGTGGACTTTTAGAAGACGTTCAAGCATATCAAGTTGAAAGAACTAAAGAAGAAAGCCATGAATTTAAAAGATCATCTTAAAAAAAAAAAAATGAGATTTGAAGGGATGAGAAAAAAGAAAGAGTCATGACTCTCTTTATGGCTCGGCCCTTGTGGGTATCGAGATCAGCTGGGTAGCCTGGCCATTCTGTCCTTTATATTGAGAGGCCTTTAAAGCCCATTTGTCTACAATATGGGATGCTTATATAAAAACAAACAAATGTCCGATCTGGTTCGTGGAATCAAGAAAAATCGAAACCATTACTTTTTCGTGTCATTGTTAGCAAATTAAATGCATAAGCAACCAATTTTTTTAAAAATAAAATAAAATTGATCAATTTAACCATGAAACATCCTTTTTTTTTTCCTTTTCTGTTCTGGGTCCAATATAAACCAATTTTTTTTCTTTCTGTTTTTATATTTTATTATTTGATTTAAGAATTCTTTTTCTTATTTTTTATAAAGTGAATACTTATTTTGGTCGTCTAAAAATATAAGTACCATTACTTAGGTCTTTTAATGTTAAATATATCAAAATAATCATTTAATGTCAATTTTTAATATTAAATTAGTCTTTTAATATTAATTTTTATATTAAATTGGTCTTCTAAAAAGACTAATTTAATGTAAAAAATTATTAAAAGACCAAATTAATGACATATGTATTTTTTGAAGATTAAAATGAATATTTATTCTTCTTTTATGACTTTTTAAAAAAAATTCCTAAAAAGTATAACTATTTTATATTGGACGCGGTACTTGAGAAATAATTTATTAGTTGTATTGTGGTTTGGAAGTAAAATATAAAAGTACTTTTATTTAATTACTTAAAAGGAGGCAATGAACTTATAAGTTGTAACTCAATTGATACTTGCTTAAGTTTCTAAAACGTAGGTATGAGATGATGTCAGAGATTTAACCTTCCTCTAGATCATTTATCTCCTTACCCTACCCACGTTCTTCCATTTCCAAAGTGAAAAAAACAAAATTAATTAAAAGGATATGAAGAACAAGAGAAGGGGTAAGAAAAAAGGGTATTTGGGGGGGGGGGGGGGTTTGAAGAACACAGGTTAGAGGCTGTTATTATCAAAATTTGCAAGAGATTTTTTGTCCAACATATTTTGAACAGTTTTTCCATGTTGTCAAAAATTGTTTCTGCAAAGCAATATTTTCGTAAGTATACAAATTTAACTAGAAAATTATTTTTTATATTTTCATATGTTTGAATTAACTTTTTTAAAAAAAAAAATGCTATAGCACTAAAAGAAAAAGAATTTTTTTAGCTATATGTTTATACTTCTGTTCATATACTTTGATAAACTTTCTATTTCAAGTAGATAGAAGAATTAGGATGGAAGACGGGAAAGGAAGAGGGAGCTCAAGGTTAATTGGGTGGCGTTTCCCTGATCTTGACTGGACAAAATGCAATGTGGACGGGTCTTCTAGACAATGTGATGCTCTTGCGTGTTCAGGGATGAGACTGGATCTTGGATTGTGGGTTTATCTTGTATATAACATTGGCTCCCAAACATGGCAGAGCTTTGGGGTTTGTTAACGGGGATGCAAGCATGACTCATGTTTTTTAGTCTGAGACTGACTCCTCATGTGCAGTTGATTTTGCTTTGAAAGGCTTCCCTTTATCTCAACCATGTAGTGCCATTGTGCGAAGGGTACAGGAATTCCAGAAGAAATCTTGGAATATCAGAATCTCATGCCTATCGTAAAGGAATTGAAACATAGTTGCTGCCTGAATGGTGAATCATGCTCATGGTCTTCCTCTAGGCCTGCATGTTTTCGATAAACCTTTAGGGGATGTGGTAGTTTGATGAATCAGGATGTAGCTGGGGTTTCCTCCCCAAAAGGGTTGCTCTTGTGTAGGGCTGGTTCTTTTCCCTTGGTACCCAAAAAAAATAAAAATAAAAATAAAGAGAGATGATGAGAGCAGTATAAGATCTGAAAATCACTAAGGCATCAATTCATAAAAAGCATTTTCATATGTATTGTTAATTTTCACTTTTTATATTTCACTCCTACCAAATATACATTTATTGCTTGCATATATACAACTGCATATGGTGTAACAATAAGTACAGAACAATAGATCTTCTTCTGATGAAACGGCCGAATCTACCTCTTCTTTTGCTAAAACTAAAATATGGCAAAATAAGATTGGTTATTCAAAAGAGGTAAGGACAAAATGCAAACTAGGAAGAATTAGAAAAAATATGAGAATACAAAAGATGAGAATGTTTTATCTTACATTTTTTAAAATCAATCTCTCTAAATTTGGAGAGAAATTTAGAATATGAAATTGTTATACTTCCAAACAACGCAATTAAAGACTGGTGGAGGATAAGTGGTGTACAAGATCAAACTTTGACATCATTATCACACTCTAATATTAGATACCCTTATCGATACCAATTAAGTTAGAACCTTGTTGGCTTACAAGTTTCTTTGCTACATTTTGTTTCATTTATATGACACGTAAGTAAGACAACACAATCAAACTTCGTGCTCTGACAGAATATGAGTGCATCCAATAAGTCAAAAAGGACCTAGGAAATAAAACTGCAGATGCCATAATGGAGACACATTTTTCTCTCTATGAATTACCTTCTATACCAAGCAGCGTAGAAAAAGGTATAAGTAAAAGATGACTAACCAATTACCTAATTTTCACGCCAACCCCATTTTCAAACAGATTCCCTCTTCCTCTCTCTTCCTCTCATTACACAACATACGGGGGCCATGATATCTAGATTTCAGATTTCAGAAACAGAACCAAAGGGGCAGCAAAAAGCTGAAGTAGGCCCTGCAAAACCACCTCAAAAGCAACGCTGATTAGAAGAGTATCCATCGGTTCCCTCCCCCTCCTCTCTATCTCTGTTACCTCCTTTTGTTCACCTTAACAGTTTCATTCTTGTCCCCCTCGAGTCTTCATGGCTCCACCACACTGTCTTTTGACCAAAACCCCTTTTTCTCATCTTGATCTCTGAAAAATTCTCACTCAATATTTCTTCTGTTCATAGTTCATACTTTTCCTCAACAACACCCACAATTAGCTTAACAATGGTAGGCCTCCCATATTAATGGCAAACTGTTGATTGCACAATAGGCCCATGTGTGCATGTCTCATGCACGTATATGAATGTTTCAGATACCCTGAACCACAAGTTGGAGCTTGCTTGTTCTCAGGGTCAAGTTGAGCTGAGATTGAAACACCCTACTCCTACCCATGTCTTTAAATGTTCTTGAAACATCACTATATTTAGGCTTTTACTTTGACCCTACTATACCTTCTTTCCATTTTTACTAGCTACCTTGTTTCCTTGAATTTGTTCATCTATATATACTCCTTTACAAACCTATCCAACTGTCCCCTCTTACTATTATTGCCTCTCTGCCTCCCCTCTGTCTCACTCTGTTGAACATATAGGAAAATTGAAATAGTTGGCTTTTCTGCAATTGGAAGTCACATATTGTCGTTCAAATGTTAAGAAAAAGCAAAAGGGTGTGCTTCAGTCCTGATGTCAATGAGAAACCAACCATCTTTCTCAAGCATGGCGGCGGTGGTGGTGGTGGCCGTGGAAGAGGATTAGGAAACAGGAAGAGGATCATTGGAACATGGACTTTGAGATTGCCCAAAGATCCGAGATTGTCACCGGTGAGATTCCTACTGCGGCTAGGAGCAAAGGTGACAAGTGCTATAAGAGTTGTTTCTATGAGAAGGAGATCCTCCAGGAAGGTTTCTTCATCCACTTTGGTCAGGTCTCGTTCCTTATCAGACCCCACTGATTCACATCGTGCTAAAGCTGTAGAAGATTGCATTGAGTTCTTGCATTCTTCTTCCTCTAGGGAGAGACCCAGTTGAGTGTCTCTCTGCAAATTCTGGTTGGGCAAGTTTTTTAAGGTTGCTGCTTGAAAGATATGTATACTAGAGAAAAAGGGTGTGCTTTATTGATTTCAATCGACATGTTCATTAGTAGGAAATAGAAGGTTAATCATTTGTGCACTATGCCACTTTGGCAATGGAGTTTGGGTAGAGATTCTCATATAAACATTTGGATCAAATCATAGTTTGAATTGCAAACCTTTTGGTTTATTTTTTATTTTTATTTTTAGATATACTTTCATTTTGTTTGATCTTTTTAAAATTTTGTGAAATAAATAATAAAAATAATTCATTCACAAAAAATTAAAAGGAAAACAAAATGAAAAAAATAGTTTTTTTATAATTATAATAAAAATATATCAAATTAAAAACAAATCAAATGCACTCTTAGTCTTTCATTCATTGGAATATATTGAATGTGATTCTTTCTTCTTTTTTTCGAATACCTATAGGGTGAGACTTAGGGGCAACCTTTAATGGGGTTCCAGGGAGAAGGGTGTACACTTGCTAATGATTGAACCAAGCACTTGACACTAATATTAAATGTTCCTTATCAAATAAGTTAATTCTCTTATTTTTGCTATATATGGATATTAGTTTTCATTTATTTCTTGGCCATTATTATCCGAAATTGATTAGTGTCCAACTGTCCACCCCTCCTTTTTTTGTTTGCCAATAATATTATTTGCATACACAAATTTATTGTACTTCTTTGAAAAAGAAATTATGAGCTACTCAATCTTTTTTTTTTTCCTGAACGACTCAAATTCTACACGATCTTCTCAAAATATGCAACAATCAATTTTTATTCTTAGCAGAGTTTGGATCAACGTGATTGCATACTTTTATATCTGTAATTGATAAAAAGGATAAATTCAAAACTAAAATCATCGTCTGATGTCTAAATTGCACATTTTCCTTGTACCGAAAAATTGAACTGCTTATTTTGCTAAAATTATCTCTTTTTTCTTTGGTACAAAAGAGTTACAAGCACTTGAATTTCTAAAAGAATTTAATTATGATTCATTACCAATGTTTCTTAATCATTTATTAACAAATCATTAAAAAAATTTAACCTTTTAAAGAAATTCTTAACTATCTGTTAGTCTACATTTTACTTAAAACTTATTATATGATATTTTAATTTAATTTAATGACATATATTGTTTTGTTGTGTGATGTGTTACATTTTTAATGAATTGATACTTTTAGAGTACGTAAAAATCACTCAACTTATTAAGTAGTTGTCCGAGTTATACTCTTTTAGAGATGTGATCATATAGGATTACGTAACATTGAAAAAAAAAGTATTTTTAAGCTGAAAATAAATTAAAATTAAATATTTTCTGAAATATCTATTATTTATATTTTTGTACCAGAGTTAGAAGAACTTAAATAGGAGATAAAGACAGAAGTAACCTATTAAGGAATAGAACTCCTGGACCCTCGTGCACCACAACAACGTTGCATGACGTACTGCAATTAATTAAGCCACCAGCAATTTGAATGGATGGTGGGCCTGAGATGAATTTAACCACTCATACGCTGAAAATTCTTGTTACGATACATCGCTACCCCACAGGTCATAGACAGGAGCATTCTCACGTATCAAGGCCTCTTCCATCCAACATTCAGAAAGCCACTGTCAACCATATCCTGAAAATCAGTGAATATCCCAGTTGATATCCACTTTACAACAATCCCAGTGTATGATAAATTCATCCCAAATTGCCCATTGCCCAGGGAATCCAACAACTATGCAATACTAAGTTGTTAAGAAATATGGCCTAGGAGAAAAGAAAATTAGAAGAGTGAAAATGAAATTTATTGAATAAAAAAATGTGAGAAATTTGTTTACAAGAACAACTTATATAGCCTTAAAAATGTAACTAATCAAAACTAATTAACTAATCACTAACTAAATAAGAGACTAACCACGTGCGGTAATAGACAAAGAATAAGAAACAAAAATTTGAGACAAAACAAGGTGGAAGAACACGGGGAGAAGAATCCACAAAGCAATTGAAGGAAAAATTTTCGAGAAGTGAGAAAGTGCAATGAAAAAAATTTCAGGGTTCCATAGAACTCAATGTAGCCAAATGAAAGAATTTCTTCAAGATGAGTATCATGAAAAATCTGATATCATGTTGAGAAACATAACATAAGAGGATAGAAAATTAAGAGAAGAGTAAAAATAAAACTTATTAAATAAGAAAGTGTAAAAAAAATTATTTTCAAGAGTGACTTATATAACCCTAAAAATATAACTAAGTATATAACTAATCATAACTAACTAACTAATCAGTAACTAAATTAGTAACTAACCACATGTGTAGTAAAACAAGTCATAATGTTCAGTGTAGTTAAATATGAACTGAGATTATAACATATGGCAAAATGTTAAATATAATTGTTGGATAAACCTTAAAATGTAACCTACACCATTGAAAAGAATACACCCTCGGGCCTAGGTCAGGTGCAATGGTTCCGAACCCCTATGAAAAAGTGCAAAAGAATTGACCCAACAATTGTTTACCAGTGACACCTCATTTATCTTTGTCTTTCTGCCTTGTTTTTTGTTAAAAGACTTCCCTAAAGCAACAGTTAACACCATCAACATCATCCAGTGGAACAGTTATAAGCTTGGACGGTTATCTGTAAAATAATTTGTATTCATTTAAAAAAAATTTTGTCAAAATCACCAGGCAGGCCAATGATGGTACAAGCAGAAGAGAAAGTGTTAAAGTTCACACGTACGCTAATAATTGTCAATCCACTAACCATATCATGGTAAGAAAAAACAAAAATTCCAAACGGCATTATGATAAACAGTACATAGCATGATCAAGAATCCAATGAGAGATTTTCCAGTTCTCGGATTCCTTGACTGGAGGCTTTTTTTAACTCCAGAGCTCTCTTGTAAGGAGGGGCAATAGGGGGCTGTACAGGATCCAAGCTCTGATATGTTCCCCCAGCAACTTTAGGTAGTGGATATGAACGATCAGAATCATACCCACTGAGGTCCCCGCAAGCCAGAAATGGGATATACACCTTATTAGGGCCTTCCAACCACCCACTACAACAATCTGCAAACCCACATGCATTATTATAGCAACATGATAATATTTGAGACTAAAGCCATGGAAATAAGAATGCATGATACAATGAAATTCAGCAAAAAAGTATTTCTCAGAGTATGATGATTAAGCATATTAAATTGCATTCAGCAATAAATTTTAAATGCACATAAGATTTGATATAAGGACCTGAATATACCTGTATCATCTACCCCCGAGGGACTTCCAACCTTCTCAAGAAGGCGATGAAGATCTTTTGGATTGAATCCTTCAGGAGGGGAATAGTTTTCACAAACTGCAAATGCCTCTGCAGGGGTGAAACACTAAGAGTTAGCACAAATAGTGTTAACCACCTTCCTACCATGTTAAACCACTTCCTCGGCATAGTCAGTGAGATCAAAACTAGCTTAGACACCTGTAATTGCCAGGTGTTTGGAGGTACAGGGGCGGCTGCTAAATTCAAAAGTGGTATAATCAAATTGCATATACATTTGTTAGTGTGTTTTGATTAGCTGTGAAAAATTGATTGTGTATAATTGATTTTCAAGAAAATCGATTATGAGAAAATTAATTTATGTTTGTATATGTTAATTCATAATCGATTTTATGATAAAGAGTTTTGTTTAGATTGTATAAAAAAATCGCTTTTATGTATTAAATTACCAAAAGATGTATGAAATGATTAAAAAAGTTATTTGATTGAGGGCAAATAGGTATTTCTCTCTTAAAACTTTCAAAATAATCTGAAATCAAATAATTAAAAGCTTAAAATAATAAAAAGCTGTTTTTAGTTATAGAAAAATAATCTTAACTTATAATCAATTTTACACACTTTAAACAAACAAGATAAATTTTATATAAAACAGTTTTTTTTTAAAAAAACGCTGTTTTTGGAAAGAATTAATCTTTCCCCATGCATAACAGATAAGCTTCTGTCAAACATAAAGAATGACTCCCAATCCTATGCGATGGCAAATCCTCCTAAATAATCATAAAGAAACTGTGAAGAGCAGAATATGTATGCATCTCAAGTTAAAATAGTAAGCAAAAGGGGAAACTATAATTCTTACCTATGCTGGAATTACGGCTGCTTTTTGGTTTTGCAAAAGTCACTACAGGGAAAAATAATTTTAGCTGCAAACAAAAAAGCGACACAGCATATGTAATCATGATTCAAGGCTTATAATAAATAAAATAAAATTTATGAAAATTGCTGCTCAAACTAAAAATTTTGTAATGAACGAAGATCAGGGACACTTCCAAAGACAAATGATACACCCTTTACCACTTTTCCCATTATTATGAGTATTCAGCAGAAAGTAGAACTGCACAACAATTTCACAAGTACAACTAAAATTTCAGATACTCTCATGAGTGGGTTCCAAGTTCTAACTATCTAAAAGGCCCGCTATCAGTGGCACAATCAATTTAAAAAAATCTATTTACTTTTAAAAGTGCACTTTTCTTATTTCTCAAGAAAGTAACTCAATGTTTTTCCTTTTCTTTCAAAGTACAACAATATTGATTTGTTAGCATATAGTTGGCTCATTGTTTCCCTTTAGAATTCTGGTCATACTCGCTTTAGAGAGATTAGTCATTCCTTTTCTACTGAAAACTCTATATCTTTAAAATATGCTGAACTAGCTTTCAAAGTCACAAGTATTTTGGTATTTGGATTACTTCTACTGTTTTCAAAGGTTTGCAATCTTCATTCAGTGCTAAACATACTTTTGCCAATGTCAAACTATGCCCAAGTCTCCACTACCTAAAATCCTTTATAGTAAACCTGACAGTAAGGGGAAACTTCAAATACCTGACAGTATAGAAGGCTTGTGTCTTTTCCTCTAAATATCTTCGCAATAAACCTCCCTCCTTCCTTAAGTACATGGGTAACAATTGTTAACCCCTGCAAGGATAAACCTAGTTAGCATCAATCTGCAACAAAATCCAATAAGATAGCCAAACATAATCATGAAACTGTTGCCAAATCAAAGAATAACCCATATGAAGTAGATAATATACTGTGCACAAGGATGTGCGTATTAGGTATGGAAGTAGATTGATAGAAAATGAGGAGCAAAAATCAATACATCCTTGCTTGGCAGGAGAATAAAGAGGAAAAGATAACAAAAGAGTGGTCACTGATTTTCTACCCTTCGAAGATTTTTTTTCTTCCCCAATTTGAGATGCAAATAAGGTGAAAATGTACTACCAAGATTGCAAACCTAAAAGATAAAAAGCACGAACAATATAAAATTACAGAAAGAAAAAAGGTTATTGGAACAAAAGTTAAGTACTTACTGCAAGAATGAGTTGGGACTGAACAAATTCATCCATGTCATGAAGCCCAGTTACTGCAAAACAACATAGAATGAAACTAGGTTTCCTAAACTACAAATAAACATATAAATATTATGTATCAAAAGATTATGAAGTTAAATTACTCATTTTCTTTACCATCAGGAGCACCATCACACACAACCAGGTCAGCCTTGCAACCATCAAAATGTCTAATGACCTGAATAAAACAAGACAACAACGGTTTCACAAACTTTAGTACAATAGTCAATCAAGGCAATTTAATTGATGGGAACAAATCAATCTCCAAACAGCAAGTCGTATACGATACTTCCAAGTTCCAACAAACCCTTGGAGAACAAGACTCCATGAAAAAAGGATCATCTTAAGAGCATCAGGAGACATACTTATGCATGTCAAATCCATACACGTGAATGAGTTGATTTTGATAATGCTAAAAACTTAACTCCCCACATGACCATACTAAAGACAAACATTGAAAATTTTAGAATAACGCAAACCATTTTATTACAATTTTTCTGTCTGGATGCTCTTCCAGGTCTTTTCATTATTTCTACATCTTCTGGCTTCTTTTTTCTATCTCTCATCTAATCTCAAACATGAAACATGTATAATTGACCAAAAAGCAATTGGACAAAAAGCAACAAATATGTGTTAAATGAATCAAACGAAACTCCTAATGTATACACGTTTCAAAAGTAACCCTAATCTAAATTGCCTATAAAACATTATATTTCCAATACCTTGCCTTCACCCACACAAAATTTAGAAGGAAAATTTTGAAAAGGAAGTTAAAGGAAAAGAGACAAGAAAAAATTAGCTGTTAATGAAATTTGAGGAACAAAGTTTAGCAAGCAAGAGAGGATATCATTTTCTAATTCTAACGAGACAGTTGCACCATATTCACTTGTCTTCTTAATAAAATGAAAGATATATTATTGAAAATAATTAAGGCAATACTGCTGTACATACCACTTCAGCAGTCCGAGCATTAGTTATATCACCCTGCACCTGGATAACACCTTCAATTGGAGCCATTGGCTGCAAATCAATAGCTACAATAAGAGGAAGACCTTCATCCCTGCATATCATGATGCAGCAAGAAATTGATGTTCTTGACAGAGACAGACAGATAGTAAGAGTGATACATAAGATGTAAACAATAGATGATTTTGATGATATGCATCATAATGAAATAAACAACAGTTTGTGGCGAGGTAAAACTAACTCAGAACTTGTTAAGTATTTGATTCAATTTTTAACTATCGCTTCCAAAATCAACAGTTTTTCATAATTACTGATAATTCATGTAACTTAAATGCCTGCTAAGATTAAACAATCAATTACCTGTTGACACCTACTGATGAAAAGATGACAGTGTCTCTCACCTAAGATGGTTTGGTCATGTGAGGAGAAGACCAATCGAAGTCCCAGTAAGAAGAGTTGATCATATCATATGGAGGATAGCCTAACAAACTGAGGTAGAGGAAGACCAAGGAAAACTCTAAGCGAAACTAGTAAAAAATACCTTGAACTAAATGGTCTTTCCAAAAATACGGTTTTTGACAAAGCACAATGGCATCATTTGATCCATGTAGCCAACCCCACCTAGTGGGAAAAGGCTTTTGTTGCTGTTGTTTGATGTAGTTTGCATTTTGCCTTTTTCTAATTTGGAGGATATTTTATCGTCCTTATAGATATACTGTTCCTTTTTTTTCTAATAAATTTTCTTTTACTATTAAAAAAAATCAATGACAAATATAATTATATAAAAAAGTGTAAGGTTTTCAACTTGGTTAGTGAAGTTTGATTTGGACAATAACTTTAGGAAAGTAAATTGAGATTTACCCTATTAAATTTGATGTAGTGAACTAGTGATTTTTGTGAAATGGTTTGACTTGAAGGAGGGTAAAGAGTATTTTACTCAATATCTTAAAAAGAAAATTACATAAAGAAACACAATGTATCAAGAAACAAAAGCAAATATTAAGATACACATTAAGCACTTGAGTATTGCTTATCCTCCATCTTGTAATCTCCTATTTTTTCATTGAAATATTTTTTTCTATTAAAAGAACAAATACAAAGTTTACTAAACTTTCAATGCATTGAATGCTTATTGAAAATATCACAGATCATAGTCATTTCCCAACTAGCGCAAAGGCGACCCAGTCATATAAAAGCTCATTATGGTGAAAGTAAAAACATTTCCAGTTACCAATGTACATAACTAAAACCAATAAAAACAAAACAAGTTTAATAGAGCTTAATTTCAATCCTAAGTCCTAGCATGCATTTACAGGATGTGAGACAACACAGAAATCCTAAAGGAGGAAGAGAACTTTCAAAGAAAGCCAACTTACTTTGCATCAGGTGCAAGCTTGGCTGGGAGAAACAATTTACGACTCAATACCTGCATATAAGAACTAAGTATTATAAAGTTATCAAGATGGCTAGCAAATGAGATTCTGTAAATGCATGACAGAATCTCGACTAGTTCTATCCAACTGGTATAATCAGCTATCAAAGAATCAATGAAGAAATTCGTTTTGTGCAGACCCTAGCCATTACATGTGATGCCTAAGAACCCTAACCCAGTTCTTCTTTCTTTCCATCTTATCTAATCTATTTTTCTTTAAGATCCAGCCCTGTTCAGATCTGTTTGCTTGATCATGTAACTTTAATGGTTAATTACACCAATTTCACATACCCTAAACCATCTTCCCACATATTTTCCCTAATTTTGACCAAATACAAGAGTTAATGTTTACAGACTTAGAATAGCACATTTAATCAATTGATCAGTACTGAAGTAAAAAGATCCAGCATCATCTACTTTCGAGAATAAGGCATAGAAGGTGAGGCCATGAGTACCACAGCTATTGGATACATGGCTAACAGTTTCCAAGGGCTTCATTTAGGAATACTATCCTTTTAATTATAGTGTTTTTCAACAACAACAAAAAAAGCATCGAATTTGTGTTTGGTAAAAACAAAATTGAAGGTGCTTCTTCCAATGCTTTTGTGAAACCCTAATGGATGCTTTTCAGAACTGTTGTGGTTGTTTAAAATATGAAATACTTAAACAACCTTCAAATTCTCTCAAATCCTAAACATTATCCTTTCCTAATTTAAACTTAGGTCCATTTAATTTTATAATATTTTTTTCTTTGTAACTTTAGACACTCACATCAATCTTATGATAATTTCCACCCAATATTTAATTAACTAATGTTCATTCCCAGATTAATAACTTCTACCACAATTTTACCAAACAATATATTCAACGTTCTTCCACTGAAACTTTCTTGCAGCACCTACAGGTACAGCACAGCAGCTTTTAAAAAGCCACAACATACCCAAATGGAGTTTATGTTTCCTCAATCTTGAAGATTTGTTTGATAGCATGAACTCGAGAGATAGGATACAACTTATAGTAGTGTGAATTTTTGCAGTAATAAAAATTAGGATCCTCACCTTCGCAGAGCATTTTTCTATTGCATATGAACAAGAAATCACAGAAGGAAAAATCAAAACAATACTAAAGGATTTCATCTGTTTAAACTCATGTTTTTTAAATTTACAATTCAAATGCCAAGTCAATCATAATTTCAATCACTTGTACCTGACTCCAGCTACCTGGGGCAGCACATAAATCTACAACACGTTTCACTCCTGCAAAAATTTAAAAAAATAAATAAAAAATTGTAGCCTAGAATATAAGAGCAAGAATTTGAATTTGTGCACATTCTGTATAGACAAATATGTAGATATGCAAGCGAGTCAGCATGTTGTTCTATGCAAACTCAAGACTGTAGAACAAAAGGCCCAACAAAAACCTTTCATTATTTCTAAGACATAAATAAAAAGTTTTGCTATTGAATGCTCGAGCATATATAGACCCAATAACTTTTAAAATTAAAGTTATTGTGATTTTTTATCTGATGCCCAATGAAAACTTGAAGCGTTTACACGCTCGAGTGTTTCTTAGCATCACCCATTAATAAATGCAAAAGCTTTCCAGTACAAAAAAGCGAAATGCAAAGGATGGAAAGCAATTTGCCGATGCTCGATTTCGATTTCTATTTACTGGGTTCATATCTAATGGTCCAATCACATTACCAAACTCAAATACAGAACAGAGGGCAATACCATCTATGCATCACATGTCAAAAAAAATAAAATTCAACTAACCCAATAAACCATATTCATGTCTACAATGACAAATTAAACATGGGCTTTAATGGACAAGTCACGCACCTTCAAATATGTTGAATTCCTCGTCTATCTGAAGGAGTTTAAAGGCACTTCTAGCACGCCAACCTTCTTCTTTTGCTTTCCTGTAATAGATATCCTGAAAACGAATTCACCTAAACATAAAGGCAAAAAAAAAAAGAAGAACAAACTCTGAAAGTAACATAAATCAAGCATACCCTCTTATCCCTTGAAGCTTTGCCCATGGTTTATCGCTTACTTGCTGTGCTAGCAATTCCGAAAACAAAATCCCTGACACTTACTAGCAAATGAGAAGAAGATCGTGAAAAGAAAAAGAAGAAAAGAAAAATGTTTTCTTTATTCAGACATTTCCTCAAACACCTTGTGTGCATAACAAACACAAACACTGCAATTTACAAAGTAAGGTGTTTTAAAACCTCAGATGAAGGGTTGTGAATCTAGCTCTTGTTTTGGAACTTGGAGTGATTGGGTGGGTTCTGACTTCTGGGTTTTGGGTTTTGGGTTTTGGGGGAGCGTTTTTTTTTTCCCCGCAAATCGCAAGGAAATTCAGGGAGAACGAAAACGACTTCGTTTTTAGGCAGACTTATTAAAGCGGTAGTTTACTCCGGTACTGAATTAATGGGTCACTAATTTAATTAAAGGGTCACCGATCAAACAACATAAAATAAAATAAATATTTAATGCATATATATATATAAATATATATTACATATGATAATATTTATCATTATAAACAACTAAAATATATTTATTTTAAAAGAAATGATAACCTCTCAGAAAAAAAAAAAAGCTTAACCATTAATTTATAAATAAAGAGTTTTAATATTTTCATTAAAATATTCATAACTCTGAAAATAAAATTTTTTTTTGAAAAATTAAAATCAACGTAATGTAAATATTGAAAAGTTATATAAAATTGACATATAATTAATTTAAATCGGATAAATGAGTCAAAAGTTATGACTTCTCAAAATTTAAATTTTTTTTTTTAATTTGGTGACTCGGCCGGTTCACTAGTTCAACCAGTCGAGTCACCAATTTTTAGCCCAAACTAACCAAGTCAAACCAAATGATATTAAGTTCAAGACATCTGATTCAACTAATTACTCAAACAAGTTACTTAGCCAACTCACTAATCTATTCAATCCCATTTAATTTTTATAATTATGTTTTTAAGAATCGAAATTGTCATGTTGGCAGATGTCACATCAATGTATATAATTACATAATAATAGATACATAGACGAATGTAGCCAAAAAAACAAAAAAAGTAGATACAGAGGAGAGATCAAAGTGAAGTGAATCCATGAATGTCAAAAAGACCAAAATAAGAAAAGTGAAATGTTAAGTAATAAAGTAAAAACGAAATAGCGACAAAAATAAGGTTTTAAACTTTGTTTTATTTAAAAGCAATTCTCATTTTATGTATCCGATAGTATAAGAAGATAGTAGAATAAAGCTTAATAATATTAAAAAAAAAAGTTGATAAATTCTTATACTATTTAATATTTAATACTCAGTTGTATAAACAGCTTGATAATATAATCATACCCTATCAAGTATGTATTGTCAGATAAGATATAATCAAATGGAATAAGAAAAATATATTTAGACATAATACCCTTCGTGATAAAAAAAAATAAAGAAAATATTCATTCTAATTTATTTTTATTCTAAAAAATTCAGCTAATAATCTAAATAATAAAAACCGAAAGTTTCAGAGTTTAATATAAATTAATAAAATAGAACAACGGACTTGGTAAATTAAACTAATATTTTATTGTTATATAAAACATTTTCAATTGAGAAAATTGCCTTGCACGACACATTGAACTGAATGACAGGATCTGCGATTACTTGGAAATGTCCAAGTATTGTTTCATATTTATCTTAATTTTTTGTCCAAGCTCGTCTCAGTAACTCTGTCGGAGCATTATCTTCAATTGGGAGTGGGCAATAAAGCAAACCACAATGTTGAATTGTGAATTAAAGATAAAAACTATTATTATGAAAATGTTATTTAATTTCACTTGATTCTTCTTGAGTAATGCTGAAATTCTAACTTAATTAAATTTTAATTCATAAATTGATGGTGAAATTTTTTCAAATTAATCAATATTCAATTTTTTAGTGTATTAATCTTCTTCAACTACTTAGAATCCATAATTTCTTAATCCAACTTTAAATATAATCCAACTTTAAATAGAACAAGATATTAAATATCATAAGATTCTCAGGAGACCACATTAAACACATCTATTCTTAGATTCTACTCAACTATGGAGTTTATCACATGAAGCATAGTTATATATAAATTTCTCAATTATATGTATGAACATCAATTCGATCTATGAGTAACCAATTCATAAAAAGCATTAAGAAGAAGGTAAAGACTCAAATTCATGAATTAAAACTTCAATTAAGATAAATGAATCCAAACAAATCATCAAAGTCGAGTTATATTCACCCTAGCTATAGAGATTTAACTACTCATGATACAATGGGAAAAAAATAGAGTAAAGAGATGAAATCTATGAAGAATCTAAGATGTTGATGTTGAGATCCTCCAATCTTCCTTTTAAATCCTTTCTAATTGAGTTAGGGTAGCAATAGATCTTCTTTTTTCTTGTTTCCCAACAATTCTCTTCTTTTCTCTTAATTTTCTATTTATATATTAGTAAAACCCATGTAGAGTTATGCTCATCGCTTAAGTAGTGGCTTTCCACCACTCAAGCGGTAATTATCCAAAGAGCGTGTCTTATTGGGGGTTTTGGCACTCAAGCAATGGATTTCCAAGTTTAAACGGTGGATGTCCAGTGTATAATCATTCACTCTTTGTTGCCTAAATTATTTTCCAATTGATCAAGAACTAATTTCCTTTATTCCATCACTTAAGAATCACAAAAACACAATAAAAATTAAACTTATAAGCAACAAAAAATAACAAAACACTAACACAAGAGATAAATAAATATAAAACAAAACAAAGCTTAAAACAATGAGGAAAACTCTATCAAAAGTTGATTTTAAGAGGGATTTGTCGTATAAATATGACAAGAACCTATCCATTCAACAAGATTATCATGTACAAAAGATGAAGCTAAAATTCTCAATCAATATAAAAGTGGAAAATGAAAATCTCAGTCAAGAACAAATTGAAAGAGAAATATTTTTGGTTTAAATAAATTTGTTGTTCCTATAGTTTATACTTATTTTTAATTTAATCCTTATATTTTTTTTCTTTGTAAATCAATTAGTATACTTATAATCATTTGTAAAATGGTCATTACCGGGCAACTCGATTATGACGCTGTCAGTTTATAGAAACCAAATTAAAAACAGGAAAAAACTATAAGGACCAAATTAAAAATTTATAGATACCAAATTAAAAATAAAAGAAAACTATAAAGACTATAAACTAGCAGCGTCATAATCAGAATTAATGACAGGGTTTATTTTGTTAATAATTATAAGTACAATGATTGATTTATAAAAAAATATATATAAGGACTAAATTTAAAATGAGTGTAAATTATAAAAATTAAATATTTATTTTAACTAATATTTTTCAACATTGTTGACTAAACAAATGAGATTGAAAGAGGAAAAGGTGAGAAGAATGTTGCTTACCCACTGCAGAGACAACCATGATATTGAAGTAGATTGGAGCCGACAACGAAGTTGGAGCATATTGGAGATTGGAGTTGCAGTGTTGGGACGGGACTAAATTAGGGCAAAGAAGGAAATAAATTTTTTTGTTTTTGTTATGAGGTGATTCATTATCATGTAATTACATCAAACATTTAATTAGACCTGATAGTCAAGTCTTTCTTAGACGATACATCAAATGGGGGCCTTAGTTGTTTTTAGTTTGACTTTATATATTATTTTAAATATTAATAATATCTTTTATTTTTAATATTGTTTTAACACTTTATAATACAAATCATTTTAAATATTATAAATTTAATACTTAATTAGTTTTATCAAACCCATCACTGTTACTTTACTAATTAGATAAGGAAGATAAAAATAATTAGGAGTTGGTCAATTGAGAATTGGTTTAGCCATTAAAGATATATTAAAACACTTTACTTAAAAGACTTATGTTCAATTATTGCAATCTTGTAGACTATGAACTTAAAATGAGATAATATCCCCTTCTTTTTAACCTTGTTTTCTTTGAATGAATAAAAGTAATTAGTAGAAGGACATTATTGGCCTGCCAAGGAGGCTAGTAGAGACCCAATCTAGAGGGTCATCATTGGTTACCACTCAAGGTAGTCTCATGTACAACTACTCACACATAGCTTTTGGTGTCAAGCAATTTCTTTAGAGAGAATTACTCACCAAGACAGACGATTGACTATGAAAAGATTCAAACTTAAGTATATAGGGATGCAAAACTCTTATTTAAAACTCGTTGAGCCTACCTTTGCTTTTATGTAAACTTTAATACACCAAAAAAGAAAAGAAAGTTGAGACTTGAGACAATATTTTAAATTGAGACTTAAAAGCATCGACTAATAAAAAATAAATAAGTTCACTTACGTGTAACTTTAAGTTATTAGGTATGTGAAGATTTAAGTAGAGATTATAAGTTTAAGTCATTTTAGAAATTTTTAAAATATATTTAAAAAAATTAAAATCAAATAAATCAAATTTTATTATCAACAAAAATATAAAATAAAAATATAGTCATCAGAGATGAGCTTAGTCCCTTATGTATACCAACAAAAAAAAAAAAGTAGTTAATAGTACAACTACAAATAGATTGTGCAATTCCAAGCCACAAACAAATAATTGTCCTATTTCGTGCTCAAGAATTAGAAGCATTAATTGATTTTAACCGGCTTCAACGATTTCACCAAATGTTTGGCTATATTCCAACCATTATAGTATAAGAATTTAAAATATGAATGGACAAATATCATATTTATCGTTATTTGTGGACAGACATCACCTGCAAAATCAAGGTTTAAACCAATGTTATTAAAATTAGATTAAATAATAAATTAATTAGACTTTTGACTTAAATTCAACTGTTTAAATTGTTTAATCAAATTGAATGATATTATAAAAATAATTCACATACAATAATATAAAAAAATTAAAAAATATATGAAATATTGAATCTTTTAAAAAAATTTAATCGTCAGTCAGTTTAATCAAAATTTTACTTGTTTTGATTAATTTTAATTAGTCTAAAGTGGTTTAATCATAAATTTGATTATGAGATTGAATCATAACTATTTAAGTATCTAATTCATTGTCAAACCAATCAGACTATCTAATTTGACAACATTAGTTTAAACCTACTAAGAAATACCTTTGGAGATATCTCGTAGTTTTACTAAAATAAAAATATACAACTACTATACACATCCTCTAGTCACACCCTCCAAATTAGCACTCTCCAACATAGTTCCTGCTGCTTAGTTATTTAGTTTAAAATTTTAATTATTTTGTTGAGATATATAAACAAAAAATAGAATGTCTAATCTAAAAGTAGGTTTTGTAGTTAAAATTTACATCCCATCAAAACTAAACTGATTATTGAAACTTGGCTTTGGATCAATAATTTTTCTGGTTCAATTTGTTTTATTGGGTCAATCCAGTATAACCCAAGCTAACAAATAAGTTTATGATTGGGAGAAAGACAATTTAATTTAACTTGTAGAAAAATATTTTAATTTGATATTGTCATTGATTAATTAAGTATCAAATTATTTTAACTAATAATTTTGCTTACAATTAACTAAATATCAATATTCAAAATAAAAATAAATTATTAATTAATTTTAAATACATTATTAGTTAAATTAAAACACTTTTACACAAATTTGAACTAAATTATCATTTTTCCTTTATGATTCAATTGGCCCCTTTTTCTCAGCAAGCACCGCAAGAAATTCTTATATAGATAGGTACCAATTCGATTGGCTGAATTTTACAACAGTGCTTCTTATGCTTCCACTCCTTTTTTTGTGTGTTACATACTTACATCACACAAGGCGAGGGAATTTTCGCTACACACGAATTTCAAATCCCCTTGTAGTAGAGGAGGCTCCTCCCATTTTCCTATCTTACTTTGCGTACTTGATTCATTCCCAATTTTGAGTGCATATTCTTCCACTCCTTACATTTTTTTAGGCACATGCTCTTTGTTTGGGAAACAAAAGAGAAGACGAAAAAACTTTGTAAATGAATCTAGATATAGGATTGAACATCAATTACTTATTTATTATCTTCTCTAACTATTTTTAACTATTTTTTAAATTTTAATTAAATATGATTAGAAAAATATTAATGTAATTAATTAAGGTTTGAATTGAATAAAATTTTTATTTAATTGAGAAAATTTTTAAAAATATAAGAGGTTAATTTTAATTCACTATCAATGTAAAATAAATATCATCATCTAATCATGTGTTATTACATTATGAAAACAAATTGACCTCTTAAATAATAATAATTATTATTATAATTAAACTTTTTTAAGTTTTATTAATATAATAACACATGATTGAATATTATTATAAAAAAAGTGTATACCAATAATGAATTGAAATTAACTCCAGTTATAACTAAAAATAGTTAATAAAAATGTAAGTAAGCAATTTAAAAGTGTTAATAGTCCAACATGTAAATATAATATATACAATAATACATTACAAATGTTTATTCCTCACGCTTTTTTGTTTTCTCTTTCCTAGCAAAGGGTTGAGAAATAACAATGTACAAATACGCGTTTATTAGCCTCCAAATATTGCCTATGAGATGTTAACACAAGACTATAAAGAGAATGGTTCCAATTAATTAAGTTGCAGCATCCAAGTAAGGAAAATCCACAGCCAAACATGACGGTTCCAGAATTTGATTCCTGCTTTGGCAATGCACCAGAACCAGCACCAGACACGAAGTAAACTTGATGTGATTACCGTCTGGCACTTCCACGTGCGTATTAAATTATCTCATATATAGGATAGGCCTATGGTCCCTCCCTAATCATCCAGCTTTTTATGAACAACTACTACAAGGACCACACTCTCTTATTTTTTTGAAGTGTTAAACATTATCTCATCTATAAATGGCACCCCTGAAAGTTAGGTTTAGCTTGTAACTGGCTTACAGCTTTTCGTTGTCTCACACATTGAATTTTGAATGAATTTTCACAATTTAAGGTATTGTATTTTTTAGGAGTTATTACACTGAACTCTTTTTTAGGTACGGTCAAATAAGAGGAGCATTTCTTCTAATTTTAAATATCATAACCAGAAGCTTTATTCTTTAATACAAATTACAGAAATCTTTCCTACCCTTTGGATACAAATGATACATTTAAATTTTTTTCTTCAAATTTAGAGTCAAAGATTCTAAGGTGTTACATTGTTTTATATTAAAAACCTGTAACTTACACCCAAAAAAAAACCTGTAACTGTAAATGAAAAATTTTATAAGAAAAAAAGATACTTTCTAAGTATAATTGGTCTTATTTAAATTTCATCTATATCTAAATATTCTTGAAATAAAGGATAAGAGAATATATTCATATCATTTGACTATGCCTTGAAGGAAATTGTAGAAATAATATTTAACACTGTTTAGCAGTAAAGGATGTTTCAAGTAAATTAGGAATAAAAAAATAAAAAATTCAACTATAATATTCAAAACTAGAAAGCTGGTATTTGATATTTGACCATGCCTTAAGGGCGTTTATTGTAATTTTCCCTATTTTATAGGTTCAATGAAATAAAATCTAGAGATTTAAATTGCTGTCATGTCAGTGTAGTTTTGTTATTTACTGTGACCGCCTTAACCTTGCAGTTATTTCAATCTTCATTGATAATTCTTTTTCGTATCTTTTCCCCCTTACTGCATGGCATGTAGCCACAAAGACCCTGATTAGTAAGAATGTAAGTGAAATTTGACACATTATACCTAAACATGATGCATACTTTGGTACAGTGCGGCCTTAATTTCACTTTTTTCCCTTTCACTATCTTCATTTTCTCTCGTATCAAACACACCCTTATGGTTATCAAAGATTAAGAGCAACCAAAATTGGAAACCCTTCCATGTCTATCCGTTGTAGAAATGCTAGAGCTTCATGGAGCCGGTCATTCGTTTAATGTGGCAAACCATATTGTAAACAAATTTACATTAAACCTATACTTACATATCGGTTTGCCTGCATTTTTGCAAATTGTTTAACTGCTCGAGTTAAATTGATCTTCTTCTCCTACCCTTAGTGCGGCATTTAATTGAGGAAAGGATCATTTTTTTTCTTCCTAAGAGAATAGTTTAAATAGGGCCTTATGGGGAATGTAGTTATCCTTAAAACATGAATTCCTCTATTCTTCTCTGGTTCTCGGATGAAGTTAAGCACATTGGCATCATAGTGCATATCAAGTTAGCTCTGCTGCTTTGATTCAAGTCTTTGGAGGTGCTTTTATTAGAAATTTTCTCTTATTTTCAAGTGAATTGGGTGCTTTCTGTTGCCTCACTATAACATTTAGTATAAGTTATTTACTTAGATTTAGACATGCTTGTCAACCTTCTAGCTGGACCTGCCTGCAACTTAATGACACTACAGCAATGCCATTACTGCTTCATGAAATCGATGTACCTTATGATCCCACATGCCACATCTACATCAGTCCTATCTCTGTCATAACTATCATATACTAGCAAAAACTATTTATGTAGAACCTCTACGGCACAATGTACTAGATTTCGGGAATGACCCAATAACAGAAACTATAATTTGTATAATATCAGAATAACAAAATATACATAAACTGTTATTTTTATGGGCATAAACATAATCAATTTTTATTACTATGATAATTCTAAGCGTTTTGGAAACACATGGGTAACCAATAGAGAATCAAAAGGGATCTACTTTGTCCCTCTCCATTTCAAGCCTTCTCCTTCTTAGATGGAACAGTTCCATCTGTACCGGCAAGCATGGCATACTTGTCCTTCCTTGTTAAATTGGTGCACTCAAACCCCAGAGTCCCTGCAAGAACCTTTTGAATGTAATTTGCAACTTCAATTGCAGATTTCCCTCCCTTGCAGGTGAGCTCAGTGGGCAACTGGTTCAAGAAAGTGATCTCATATGTGGGCATGGGATTCATGAACACAAAATAAGGGTCCAACAATTTGTGCCCTCGAACTGTTGTCCCATAAAACACACTCTGTTTTGTGTTGATAGCAACTGGGACGATCCTATCAGTTAGCTCAGCAAAAAGAGCACTGAACCTCAAAAGAAATGGTTCTCTGCAAGTGGTACCTTCAGGGCAAATCACCAAGTCCCCTTCTTCAAGCAATCTCCTGATGTTGGCTGCATCTTTCTCTCTTTCCCTTGAGAGGGCCACAGCTTTGATTGGTGAAATTATTTCAGAGAATTTGCTTATACTATATGTGACACAGCTAATTTTTCTTCCTAGTGCCACTGCTGTAACCACTGGGTCTAAAACTGTACGGTGGTTACAAACAAATAGGACTCCATTTTGACCTTTCTTTGGTGCTGGTGGAGGGGTACCCTTCCTAATAACTCTGATTCCCAGCAGCTTGTAGTTGTACCAAGCAATTCTTTCAGGCAAAGGGATGTTGAGGTAGACCCTCATGATAGAGAGAATAATACCAATTGGTAGCCATAGGAAGGTCAAGAGGGCAACTAGAGGGGTGGGCCTCTGAACTAACCGGCCGTCATGAAAAATAATTGGGCTTAGAAGCTTGTTTCTTGGCAATGGTTCACACTTGATCCTTGGCACCATATATCCTTCCTGCACGGTATAAATACAGTTAATGACTTGATTGAACACACACGTATATATATATATATATATGAAAATCAGTGTTTTAAATTACGGCTATTGTTGTGGTTATGTTGCGAATATATAACTGTAGATAATTGTGAGAAAATGCGGTTGATGTAAAAACAATTGCGATTGCAGAGATTTCTAAAATTGTAATATTGCAACCGCAATTGCTGCAAGCCGCAATTTAAAACCCTGATGAAAAGTAACCATGAGTGACATTTTCATTGAATTTTCGTTTGTCTTCCACAGCCAATAAATGTTTTTAGCCCCTAGGAAGCCTTACTGGAAGGTGGGTAATGGAGTTTCTATTGGTGGTTCACTTACTGTGGAAAATTATCAATAAATTGATACTCAAGGAATAAAATTAAGCCCACAAATCCGTGATTTAAATTTTTTTAAAAAAATCAGCAAGGACAAATAAAATTTTACTGAGTAAGTCAATAGGGGGGATGTCATAAGGATTGTGCTTTCCAGTTGATGATGAGAAACTATGCAGGGACATGTGAATTACACTTCTCATATCTTTTACATGAGGAACAAACAATACGGCTTGGATTGAGTATTAAAAGTTGGTTGGACATGAGGAACTTATGGAAAGTGTCAGTAGTCCTCAATCTAAATTGAATTTGGTTTGCACTTGAAAAATAACAAATTAGGGATCTTTTAATCATTACTGGTAAAAAAAAAAAAGATAGTTAAGGATTATGCCTTATGAGAGACAACTGAAAAGCAGAGGCATAGCGAGCTCAAAACTGAAGCTGCTATAAGGTGTATCCATGAATGGACCATAGAACGTGGGGGGACCACTCGAACGTTGAAGGCAGTAAATATCGAAAGAAGAAGCAATAGAAACAGACAAGGGGAGGAGTTTTGTCATGCCACGAGAGAATAGATACACAAAAACATACATAGGAAGATAGGGTCATCATAGGTGAAAAACTATATGTCATGGTCATTAAGGCTCTCACCAAACATGAATTGATTTTGGGACAATCTAATTACTAATAGCATGGCATTTTCATATTTGTACGTGGTAGCTCTATTGAGCAAAGAAACAGCTCACAAAGCTCAAAAACTGGCTCCCTCACATCCAAAACAGAAAGTTGAAAAGAATAAATGAAAACAACGAGGTAAATATGAAATACGATTATACCAAACCTTGCAAATGGACATGAAGTCATGGTCTGTTTCACTATCTCCCAGTCCCAAATCTGGTAAGTTAGGCCCAAATTCCTTGACAACAGCTACTTTTTTGTGCTCACCAACTAGTACGCCAGGTTCCTTAACAAACCCAATTGCCCTCCCTGATTTTGTTGCCTCTAGTTCTGTTCCAAGCACCTTATCAGCTCCCAAAAAGGTCTTAACAAATGGCTCCACCATCAACCTCGGGCTAGCGGTAACAATGTATCGCTTCCCGAAAGAGTTGAACACTCTCCATGTGTCTGGATGAACGTCCTCAGCATAGAACTTTGGCAACACTGACCTTGACACAAACTCAACGTCTCTGATCTTTAACCCAGCGAAGGTAATGAAGATCAAGGTTTTGATGGCCACAGTTTCAGAGACGAACAAGTACGTGAAATATACAAAGGGGACAGAGGCCAGAAGGACTAGTCCTCTTAGGATGCTACCAGCTTCAAGAGCAACGAGCATGTAGTAAGGGAAAGCACTTCGAGACACAAGAAGGGTGCCATCTAAGTCTGAGGCCACGGTTTGGTTTGATCGTTCTTCGGTGCTACATTTCGAGATTGGTTTGAAACGACGAAAGGCTCCCATGACCATGACACAGAAACTAAAAGAGAATCCAAAAAAAGGGAGAGAGACAGAGGGAGAGAGGCTAGGTTTGTGTTGTGGGGAAGATGGGTTTGGAAGAGCTAGCTAGCTAGATAGATAGATAGTTTAGAAATGTTATGAAGAGAGAGAGAGGGTGAAGGGGGGGTTTTAAAAGAAGGGAGAAGATATTACCATAAAAAAAAAAAAAAAGAAGAAAGGAAAGATGTGATGTTGGTGAACAATTTTGAGAATGAAATGTAATTAATATAATATAATATGTGGTACATAGAGATTTGACTCCTTTTTTTAGAGAGAGAGAGAGAGAGTAGACTTCACAAGGGGGAGTAATATGAGGTAGAGGGTTAAAGGAAGGAGTAAGATTATCAAAAAATATAAAAAAAGGAAGGAGTAGGAGAGAGAGAGTGTGTGTTGTTTTTACTTTTTAGTGCTGTTTTGGCGTAGATATTAGGGCAGTTGTGAGGAGGGGTCCGAGTGGTTGGAAGTCGATACCAACAGCTGCGTTTCATTCAATTAGCCTACTTTCTAGTTTATTGACGCCGGCCTTCGCTGCCTAATAAAAACCAAAGCTCGGCGTCTGTTTAAAGTGTTTTGTTTGGCTAACCCTTTTTGCTTAGTTTATAATAGGGAGAAAGACACACCAACGTATCTTGTAAAAAAATATTTTATTTTGATTCGTTGATTAAGTTAATTAAGTATTAAATTAATTTAATTAATAATTTATTTATAATTAATTATATATTAAGTATTTAAATAATAAAAAATTATTATTTAATTATATATAAATTATTAATTAATTTAATTTAATTATTACTTAGTTAATTTAATTCATAAACTAAAATAGAATATATATTTTTCTCAAGCCACACTAGTGTCTTTCTCCCTTTATTATAATACATTAGTTGAAATCTTCAAAAACATAATTATTGGCTCAATTGTATTTTTTCATTAAGGCCACGAAGTGTTCTTGCACTCAAAAGGTGTGAGACTGAGATTAATTTTTATTTAGGCATTGATTTAATTCTGACTATAAGGTATTTTTAGTAAGTTTTAAATTTTTATATTGCAGATAAAGTTTTTACTTACATAATGTTTAGTTTGTCAACTAAATCACACTTCATAGTGGAATTATTAATTATACTTTGTATTTAAAATTTATATTCCCTTTTTTTGTTCTGTCATATTTTTCAATTAAATATTGATAATTTAGTAAAATAAATTAAAAAAATTTCAATTAAAAAAAGAATTATTGCTAATTAGGAGAAAAAATAATTATTGCTAAAAACAAAATTTAAGAGAAAAAATGGGACAAAGGATTTAAATTTATTATTTTAAAACGAGGATTAACTATGATGTCTTTTTTTACTTTTTATTTAAAAAGCTGAGCATTTTTCCATTTTGATCCTTTCCATTGATTAATTGCCCTCTATTTACAATCCAAATTTAGAGTTATAACCAGTTACCTTACACTTTCGTTGCACGGGTTATTTAATATTTAAATTTTTAACAAGAATAATTTTATTTGTTATATGCTATCACTACGACTTGAATAGTTTTTTTTAATCAATATTTACATTATATGTATTTAATGATATTATTAATTGATTCTGTAGACAATTTTTCTATCTAATAATAATAATATAAATATAGATATGCTACCACTACACTTTACGAATTTAATGATGTTGCTAATTGCTTCTCAAGACAATTTTACATTTACATTTACATTGACACTAGTTTAAAGGTTAATATCTGACTCTTGATTTTTTAATCTAACAATTCAAGATTACCGAATTTAATGAAGAAAAAAGATACTGAAATCTAACATGAGTGAAGAGAGAATAATAAAATCAGTGTTTAATGAAAAAAGAGAATGCAACTTTCCTCATTAAATTAAAAGAAATTTAAAAAGACACGTTTATTCTTTTATAAAATGATAAATTTTATTATTAATAAAATGTTTCAATAAAAATATTACTAATTTATCATATATTTATCAAACAATATTTGCGAGGTTTATTTTTTATTTTTTACTTTGTTATATATATTGGTTTAGTTAGTGAATTCCTTTTTTCTCGGTTTATTCTTTCTATTTGTATGCCCTTTTCCCTTTCATTTTTTCTTATATCATTCTATTTTGTTAGTGCAAGCCTTCTTTAATTAAGTCTTCAAGTTTTGTTTAATCATAGGCTACCCATATGCCTGTTAAGTCAAGTGAGTCAAGTGGGAATGGGTGATTACGTAGCTTTTCCTTCCCTCACTTTTTGTTGAGCATAAGGCTGAGAGGTGGAGCACTGTTTGAAAAAAAAATCCAAAACCACAAAATTCTTCTTTTATTATTTCAATATATCTATGTTCAATTGCCGATGGCCTAATGTTTGCAAAGGTTTAAAGCCTTTTCCAATGTATGGACAATGATGAGCGGAGATTTTAAGTATATTAGTAGATTATTTAAATATTATTTAAATAAATTATAAAAAGTATTTTATGAAAATATTTTAGTTTTATTAATAATAGGTAAATGTAATGTCTTTTCTGATATTTTTTTTAAAATTTTATTAGTAAAGTTAAATTTTCATTAAACATAGGTTTAATATTCTTTCTCTTCATTAAGTAAGATTCAACTTTCCTCTTTCTTTATTATTAAATTGTGTAATTTTAAAATCAGTAGATCAAATTAAAATCAATAGTAAAATATTAGTATAAGAATTTTATTCTTATATTATGTTTATTGATTTTGATTCATATATATATATATATATATATATATTCTCAGAATTGTGTAAGAAACAGAATAAATAAATATAGGCAACCCATTATTGTCTTTTCATGTACACCCCATATTAGTTTTTTGAAAATTCATTCATTGCATTAAATTGAAATTAGCATCGCTTAGGTATGTTTGAATTAAAAGAATTGAGAAAATAATAATAATAATAATTTTTTATTTTTAAATTAAGAATATTATAAAATATTAATAAAAATACAATTAAAAAATTATATAATAATCTCTTATTTAAAAAAATTATCAAATAAAAAAATATAAATTTAAAATAAAAAATTATCTCTTTCCTCTTTTTTTTCTTTTCAACTCTTCTATCCTAACAATAGCCAATGTTATATGATTCTACAATTCGGATGTACCGTACCCCTTAAAGAAGTGCGGACTTCACTAATTGAGGCACACGCTTATGTAAGGAATCTATTGTGTAGTCCGGATGTACCGGACCCTTAAAGCAGTGTCGACCTTATTTATTGGGCCCCACACTTCTGTAAAGAATCCGGCTTAAAGCCATCCGGCCTCTGTATCACTTTTAAATTAAAATATGCTAACAATTAGTTTTGCAAATTCATATATGTTGTTTGGCCTGTCCTAAATTCACAATGTATTAAATATCTATTAAATGCCCCCAACATCACAAATTCACAATGTACGTGTTGTAATCTGCAAGACTTTGGTGGTAAAATTTTTAATAATATGTTTTTCATAATTAAAAATAAATTTAATTTTGATTTACTTTTAAGGTAAAAAAATTTATATTATTATTTACTCATATATTATAACACCATTAAAAATATTTGACTATAATAACATTTATGTTTTTCCCATTTAATGACACTTACTTGATAAGTTAACTTTTTTAATAATATGGTTGTATATGAGTAGATGATAATATAAAATAATTTTATACTAAAAATTAATTAAAATTAAACTCATAAAATATTTTGTTTGACGCATGCAATGCTAAATAAATATGTATTGAATATATACCAAAAAAAATGTATTGAACTACCCAACATCAAAAATTAAATTCACAATGTATGGTGCTATTTGCAAGATTGAAATAGCTCAAGATGGTACTAAAATACTTAATGGTATAGATAAAAGGAGACACTACAAGTTGAGGTTGTACAGGATCCTGAGTTTAAATTCCACCAACACTTGTCATGTGATTTTCTCTCTTTTTCATTTGACAAATCCTTATTATTTATACTTCCATTTTTTATTCTTATGGAGATACCAGTTTATTTTTTCTGAGTTTTGAATTTCACATGGCATGCGATTTTTCTCTCTTCTTCTCTCTTCTTCATGGAGAGATCTCTATTCTCCTATTCTATCTGTCCCCGTCATGTGATTTTTTACGTTTCTTCCTCTATTTCCCTTTTTTATGGAGAGATCTCAATTCCTTTATCCCTCTACCAGGACTTGTCATGTGATTTTTTTTACTCGTTCTCATTTCCCCTATTCCCTACTTTTGCTCCCTACATTGAGTAAGATTGAAATGGTGTAACTCAACCTAATTAAAAAAAAAAAAAAGAATAACTAAAGCCCTCGTTATAATAGCAAAAATTAAGGCATGGGCTTAAGATTCACCTGCAAAATTCACAATCTAAAAAGAATGAGATGTACCGAAAATTTTCTGAAATAATGTAAATTATAATTTAATAAGATTTGTTTGATAAGATAACTGGCTGGCGGCATCAGCTACTATCAGCTCGCCAATCATAATTATAAAAGTTGGATCGGACCGATTAGTTTAGTTAATGGATTAGTGAATCGGTCAAGTAATTAGTCCAGGTGATTAGTTGAATTGAATATGTCTCGGACCTAGTTCAATTCGGTTCGAATTGATTGATTTGGACTGAAAATCGATGACCCAGCTAGTTGAACCAATAAACCACTGAGTCATGAAATAAAAAAAAATCTTAAACTTTAAAAAGTCATAACTTTTGACTTGTTAATATGATTTAGACTAATTATATGTCAATTTTATATAAATTTATGAGATTTATGCCATGTCGGTGCTAATTTTAAAAAAATTATTTTTTGAGTTATGAATATTTTAATGAAAATATTAGGCTTTTTTTATGAATTGAGGGTTAAACTCTTTTTTTTTCTTAAAGATCATCATTTCTCTCAAAATAAAGATATTTTAGTTATTTATAATGATAATTATCATTATATATAGTGTATATTTATATATATATATATGTATTTAAATATTTATTTAATTTTTTACGATTTAACCAATGACCCGCTAATTGAACCAGTAATTCCTCAGTACCCTAACTGAATTAATTATCATAATAACTATGCCGTCAACAATCAGAATCTTTTTTTTATCAAATAAACATAATAATTGTCATTTCTAATAATACCATTTTTAAACATGTTATTCTCAAAATAACAATAATAATAACCAAACTCTCCTAACTTGCTTTCCTTTTCTCCTCTTCTCATATTTTTCTTTTCTCTTTTTATAGGAGATACAACAATTTTGACTTGGGCAAAAAAGATGAACAATGACAACTCAAATGGCATTATGATCTGGCATTCAGAAAAATATCTTTTATTCATTGCACCTGATTGACCAATTTATTCATCTTTGCCGTGCTAAAGTAAATATTTCATTAAATTTGTGTGCCCCCTCAGTTGTCTTTTTTTTTTTTGGTCTGTCTCTTCTCTGTTTTCGTTAAAAATGTAGAAGAGAAACTAGACTTGCACACAGCAGGGTATTATACAATTTATTACTAATTATCTTATATGTGCTTTTATATGGATTATTTTATAATTTAGATTTTAATTTTTTATTTAAAATTATATTTGTTTATAATTATTTTAAATATGTTCAGTTTATAAAATGTATTTTTATAAAAATTCTTATAAATAGATTAAAAAAATGTTTAAAATTAATGTTTTATGTTAAATATAAATTTTCTTTTATTTTCTTTATGCTTTGCACATATTAATTAATTTTTTATTTTTTATTTTTTTTAATAATGTTTTGTATATAATTATGATTCTAGAGATATTAAATTTATAAATTATTTTTTAATAAATTTTTTTAAAATTAAATGAAGAAAACATTATAAATTAATTTTTTATGTTAAAAAGATTGTTTATTTTTAATTTTATTATTTAATTCTTTAAATTTTAATTATACACTTTGTCAATATTTTATCTTTTAATATAATTATCTTTTCAAATTTTATTATTTTATTTTTTTTAATGTTATCATGCATTTAATAATGCTATTATTTACTTGAAAAGGTAATTTTACTAGATTTTTCTTGAGTTACCCAACGAGGGTCTTAGGACTTAATGCAGAGGCAACTAGCAGTCTAGCATCATAAATGACACTATATTGTAGCGCGTACACTGGATAAAAAAATTCCAAAAGTTAAAAATGAATAGGTTAAGGGTTTAATTTTAATTTATTTTTAGTGTAAAATTATTTTATATTATTTAATTATGTGTTGACACATAATTAAAAGAGTTTGACTTTTTAGATAATTATTTTGATAATCAAATTCTTTTAATGATTTGACAACATATAATTAGATAATAATATAAAAATTTTTTACACTAATAATAGATGATAATTAAACTCATGGCCAAATCCACACGAATTGTATATACTTTTGCGCGTAGTTACCAAGTTATTAAATACAAATCAGGAATAAAATTTATCTATAACAAGCAGCATGCGCTATGAACATTCAGACTCAAACCAAGTATTGTGGGTTTGTTTTGATACAGTGTACTGTGTTAATTTTTTCACTTTTGTTTTACGAGAATGATACTTAATCATTTTTCAAATGTAACCTTTTATTACTTAAAACATTAGATATTCTTTTGGAACGATGTTAACGGTGCACTCCTAACATTAACCTAATACGTTTAAAGAAATTAAATAATTCCGTTAGGTTTGGCTCAAAGTTTAAACTTGAGTCATCAAAATACATTTTGAAAGAAATTACTGGTTTTACAACCTAGCAAATAGTGTGGCTTAAAGCTAAGCTGAGATTGGACGCATAATAGACAGATAGATGGGAAAATGATCAATTTGGTTGGTTTGAGAAAAATAACTTTTTATAGGTTCATTTTAAAAATTAATTAAGTATTTAACTACATTAACTAATAATTTATATATTGTTAACTAATAATTTATCTTTATTTTAATATTTGATATGTGGTTAATCGTATGTAAATTATTAATTAATGTAATTAAATACTTAATTAATTTTCAAAATAAATTTACAAAAAATTATTTTTCCTAAGCCGACTAAACTGATCAATTTCCCTAGATAGATTAGCCGAGTCAATAAATACAAGCTTGATTTAAGAGAAAATGACCTAAATGGTTAACTTGATGAAAGTAATGACCATTTACTTCGTTTTAAAAATTAATCAAGTATTCAATTATATTTAATAATAATTTATATATAGTTAATCAAGTATTAAGTATCAAAATGAAGATAAATTATTATTAATTGTATGTAAATTATTGATTAATATAATTAAATATTTAATTAATTTTAAAAATAAATTAAATGATCATTTTCATCGAATTAAATATTTAGATATTTTTTCTTAATTTAATTAATGAATGCATTGCAAGCTAACTAAAGTGGCGATTTATTTCTGTGTGTTTCGTAGACGTCAAAGTCAAAACCCTAAAATCCGACAAGAATTAATTTACTTTTTCACTCAACTTTTATATTAATTTTGTGTTATTAATTAATTCAAAAGACTTTAAGAATCACTTCCTCCAAAAGTTTCCAACAGGTAGATATCAACATCAACCAACTCTCTCTCTCTCTCTCTTCCTTTGTATCTTTCTCTCTCGTCCACAAGAAACAGTTAACTTCATAACATAAACAATCACACAAACAGTTTAACAATTTTTTCTTTTAAATAAACAGAATAAATGAATGATCAATGAATAATATATAGAGTATAAACAATGCTAGTTGTAAGATTTGCCACCGTGGTTAGGAAATACTGAAATAGGCATAGGAATACGCCTCGCACCACTAAATTATTATTTTCTCTGCAACCTGTGCACATTGGGTTGATTGAGAATTTCTTCACGTATCTACCAACTCTCTCTCTCTCTTTCGATTTCATGGTTGAAGCCTTTTATTTAAAAAGAGAGACATAGCAAGTACAAATATAGGGACAAGAAGGCAGATAGCGGGCTGTTAAACGGGTCGAACGATCCACTTAAGTTTTCTTGTAATGGATCGTGAGTTAAATGAATTGAATTAAAATTATTTATATTTAAATAGATTGTAAATTAATTAGTTTAATTTGTTTTACATTAATTTACAAGTTTAAATAGATTAGTTTTTAATTTTTTTTTTAAACTTTGAAATAAATTTAAATTTAATAAAAAATTTTAATTTAATAATCTCAAATCAAATATTACATTACATAAACATATTATTGAATACTTTAATCTCATTTAAAAGATTAAAGGATAATTTAAACAAATAAATAACATAAACTTATAGAGTTTGACGAATATGTTTGTATATGAATTGTGTCGTTACTAGCTTATACAGTACGTACATTTTGTATTTTTTTTGAAATGACAGCTTAATTAACTTTTAAATTTTTAAATTAAATTTTTTTCTTTGAATACAAACAAATTGAAACTATTTTTTTAAAATAGTTATACGCGCGACTTATGGGCCTCACTAGTTAGTTTGATTAACTCGCAAGTTAAATGAGTCAATCTAAAATTACCTATACTTTTACAAATTATTAATTTCAAAATCTAACTCGTATAATTTATATAAATAAACATATTAACTCCACAAATTTATCCCATTTTAACAGCCAACCTTCATCGTATTTTGCTAGTGGAATTGAAACCAATTGTACACGATGGAATAATTAAGGGTACTTCGTACTTCAAAGTTAGAAAAAAAAACGTTGTTTAGTTTACATTCCTTTTTATTTGTCTTGCTATATTCAATAAAGAATTGTCTTAATTATCTATTCCACAATAGAAGAAATGGTGAACAGCGCAATTATGGCGGATAAAATAATTAAGAGTTTAATTTCTATTCATTGTCAGTATAAATTTTTTTAATATTATTATCTAATTATGTGTTGACACATAATTAAATAATTAGACTTTTTAGGTAGTGATCATGATAGTCAAACTCTTTTAATGATATGACAACACATGATTAAATGATAGTATAAAATTTTTTTACACTGACGATAGATAGAAATTAAATCCAATAGTTAATTGATTTAAACTTCATATAACAAAAGTATCTCAACTCTCGAGGGAGAAGTAAAAAGGATGAGTGATAGTCTCAACATATAATCACAAATCTACAAATTAAACAGGATCTGACTTGAGTCCAAACCTTGTGAATCAAGAAATTGAGTGCATCTCAATGGAGTCATGATTTTAGATTGGGTTAGTACAACGAACTACTAGAAAGTGAAAATAAGATTTTTTTTTAGAGCTTGCTTAAAGTAAAGGAAACCACATATAACAGCACTAAAAAAATGGTTTACTCAAATTCTGGGAACTGTTCAAGCCCATTCATGAACATGACTTTAGGGTTTGAACTTGTAAGACAAAATAAACAATCTCCGAGTAAAAAATGGATATGAAGATAGGCTACTTCACATATACGCTCTAGCCTAATTTGCAGAATTCTACACCATATCTATATGTTGGGAATGAATCGATGAAGAGTAATTAAGACTAATTAAACCATAAACGTCTTAGCATTTAAAGTACCTATGTTGTCCTAAACATTTGGTTATGGATGCAAACAGAGCGAATCATAAATCCTACCGATTTATAGTAGAAATTAGAAAAGCTTTAGTGACTCAGCTTTTTTTTACCCAAATTTTTTTTAAGAGATTGTTTACCCAAATTATTGTTGGTTTTCCATCTCTCAATATCATGTCCTGGGTTTAGGATTTTCGGATTAAACATCACATTTTGTCAACACAATAATGGTAGCTGTTATTACGGCCTCTTATGAGTGCATGCATTTTTTTGCATATAAGCTCAAGGAGTGTATGCACATGACCCTACCCTTTCAGTCTTCACCTATTTTGTCGGTTTGATTAATTCTAACATCTCTTCATTTATACATAGCCAGAATACTCTCTCACGTCTTGATGTGAACAACGTCAGAGGCCAACCCATCAGTTAAATGCCAAACTAACTTTTCGTTTATTTTTACAGTGAAGATTGGATTACTACAAATTGGGAAATTTTTTTAATGCTTGATAGGAAACAAAAATAACACTTCATATAATATGTACATACATATAGACAAACGTGGTTGAAGTATCATTATATAATAGAGAAATTCCTATTAATGCATGTTTATCAATTATCAACATTTTATATATCTTCTGAGTTCTGACCCATCCATAACCAAGTGATGACGCGACTGATTGAACTTATTTAAATAATTAGGTCCCTTTCCTAATAAATAGCCGTCTCACACCTAACTTGGGGTGCTGTGGAAGTCCAAGTACGACATGCATCACACAAACAAAAGAGATAAAGTTTCAAACATGTATTCCCCTCCAACCTAACAAGTAACAAGTACGATTGGTGCACAAATTAGGTTGGACTTCAGAACATGGATGTGTTTTGTCGAGTGAATATCTGCATTTGTGGCTGGGCAATTAAGCGTAAAACATTAAACTCGACGCCAATAATAGCTTATTAGTTTGCCACCAAATATGGGAATTTTAGAAGTTCAAGCATTCCCTTAGATTGAAATTTTCTTTTGTATGGCCACGTAATTACTAGCATGCTCGATAACGTGTCCTTTTTCGTGACTTTGATGTGGTAAATCAGAACGCAAGTATATGTTATCGCAAATCAAGTAATATAATAGTAAGAAAGTGTCGAACCCACAGGAATTAATTCTAAATTTGACTATCTCCTAAAAGTTTGCAAAACTCAATCTTATTTAAACAACTTAATAAGAGATGATTTATGAAAGACTAAAGATTAAAGTAAACAAGAAGATAAAGTTAATGATCAAATTAACTAAGCTTAGGATTACAATTATTCCTCACACTTTACTTGATTCTCTTACTTCTATCTAAGATCAATTAATTATCTGAATTGTTAACTAGAAATCCTTAATTTATCTATAAGTCTCTTTTGATGGTCAAATAGAAATATCCTTAATTAATGATAAACTATATGTCTATGTCTATCAAATAATCAAGAATTCATTAAGTTCCAATTTCATTAATGGTTACATATGTCATACAGGTATATGTTTATCCTATATAAACTCAAGGCTTTCGCACAAAGATCATATGTTATCTTACCTAGATCTAAAACCAAAATCCCTTTGTCAAGTTGCTTAAGGTTTATCAATTCAATTTAATTAATGGCCAATTAATTAAAAGCATTAAGAACAAGTAAGATAAACAATTCAAGATAATCAACCTACTCTTGGATATGATAAACGAATCAAATTACGTGTGAGTTCAAATTGCAATCCTAGTATAGAAATTTAGCTACTCATTATATTAAAGGAAACAAAAGAATAAGTGAAAAGCATGATAGAAATGAAAGTGGTTGTTGGTATTAACAAGAACACAACGGGCTAGAGTTTCGGGATTTACTTTAAACAAATTGGAAGATCTAACCTTGAAATCAAAGTATAAATCTCACAATTTATGAAAGCTTCACCCCTAACTCTAGGAAGAACCTTAACTAGACATCAAGATGAAGAAACTTGAATAAGATGAAGAATATATTATACAAACTACAAGAGCTTTGGGATTTACTTTAGACAAATTGGAAGAATTAACCTTGAAATCAAAGTATAAATCTCACAATTTATCAAAGTTTCACCCCTAACTCAAACTACAATGAGAGAATTCAGAAATGGGATGCCCTTAAGTGTGGCAAATGCATTCCTTTTATAGGCAAATGCTAGAACTATTCAATTATAATTTTGTCAAATATCTTTGCACAAGGGTTGAAATTTCAGCTCCGAAGATTACCAAATTAGTCATTACTCCTGTCATAATTTGGAAATATTCTCTTCATGAAAGTTGTAGCACATACAGTCGTGAAGAACATGTCAAAAATTCAACCAGATCTAACGGTTGGATCTTGAGCTATGACCATTTTGCCGAAACTACTCAGATTATATCAATAATGACAGCCATCAACTTGTTGCCTAATTTTGACCCACTTCTGGTACTAATCTGGAAATCTTCATTTCTATAAAAAATCATAAAGAATGATGTCATGAATGACATATCAAAATTTTAGCTACATCCAATGGTTAGATCTTGAGAAATCACCAAATAACCGAGTATAGGTTTGAGCATGAATTTTCTGATTTGTCCTGAATTTGATGTAACCCAAAATTCACTGAGTTTAGGTCTTCATTTCTCTTTTGTTTAAGCTATACTGATATCAACATTCAAGTTCATGATATTTTGATTCAACAACTGCTTTGAATAGTCCTTCGGGTGTTCTGCTCAATTTGTAACAACAAAATCAATATATGAGGAATTATGCAATTTTCACTTCATATATCCAATAATTTCATAAGAATAGACCAATGAGAGGTGCTAAATTATGCATATAAAATATGTTTATCAGACTTCTACCAACATAACAGTTGAAATCCCAACCAAAAATAAAAGCATTACATTTGAAATGTGAAACAATTAATCTCTTGAGCTTATAAGATATTTATGTCAAACCCAGTGGCAAATCTTCTGGGTGATTGGGGGGAGAGTAAATTTTTTGAAAATTTCACATGAATACTTAAAAAAAGTACATGTTACTCTTTCAAACATAATCAAAATATTATATGATTGTTGTTACCAAATTTTCAGTTGGTAATTGACAAATTGTGAGACTTTGCAAGGTTGAATCTGAAAATGTACAAGTTCAAAATAGAATAAATGTGTTATTCGACAATTTATACTTAGTTATAATCATGAAATGGTGTTAAAGGTTGAGTCGACAAAAGCTATGATAAAAGATTGAACTGACATTTTATGTGTTATATTCGACAAATAGGCAAAACCGACAACAGTATTATATCTGACAAATGAAGGAAGGGTATTCGATAAATGAGTTTCATTCGACAAATATTTGAAACCAACAATAATGTTATGCTCGACAAATCAAGTTTCGGAGAAGTGCTCGACAAAGTATACACTCAACCGACAAAAGGACTTGCAAATTACTGACAAAGCTAGTGCACCGACAAAATCATTATTCAGGAGCTGATGGTTATCAATTTGAATTTTAAAAGTAGTGGTTGCATCCAAGAATTAAGGAACCGCTTATACTGACTCAATGACAGTTGTTGGAAGTTTTTAGGATTTTATTAAAGAATAAGCATGTATTAATTGCATGTAAGCCACCTGCCCAACAAATAGCAGGTTTTTAGGGATTTTAGATGTAGGATTTTCTCTATAAATATTACTTAGAACAATATATTAGGGGCTGCAACTTGAAACATTCTACACTCCTAAAGCCCCAGCGACTCTCAAAGGATACACAGATCAATAAAGTTTATATGCAACTTTCATTTTATGCAATTTAAATTCAGGTTCTTTACTGCATTTTCATTTTCTTTTGATTTGCTTTACTTGTTTTCTTTAATTGCTTTCATTTTTCATTTCTGTTCATCGTCACCTTCACCTTCATATTCTTCTTTTTATACTTTTTGATCCAGCTAACACTTTAATCACTTGAAAGTGAGAACCCAATGGAGGAGGTTCCCTTCCAAGATTAATAACTGGAACTGCAATATTGTCATTTTAGGCACCAACAAATATGATAATTGACAAATTTGACACTTTGAAGCCAAATTTTTATCGGTACATTGCCTAACAATTTTTTACCTTCAAAAATTTAAAACAATTTATGAGTACTTAAAAATTATAAGTTAATCCTCATCTAAACATAATCAAAATATTATATATATAGCCTCTCAAAATTTTAGTTCAAGATCCGCCATTAATCAAACCTTCTATTTCTAATTATGTTTATCCATATATTATTAGCTTAATATGCGCCTAAATATTCGATAAAGAACTGCCTAACCCGGCCCATTCATGGTTCCACAAACAATCGATCATTTATACCTTTACAGCAGACAAACTTTTCTTGTTTACTACAATTGGGATTTTTCCTTATCTACAAGAAAATAATAAAATTTAATAAAATCAAAATCTTGATGAATATAAAATATAATTGTTAATTAATTTTCGACAATATTATCATCTGACTATAATGGCATCACTATCCTTAATTCATATTGTTTTACCAAAACTTAAACCTAAGACTTTAATTATACCAAAAAACCTAAGACATTTAATCAGCTTAATTAAACCAATGCCCAATTCTCTGTCTCTCCCCCCTTCTTTTGGTAAGTTTTTTTTTATACCCGAGGTATACTTATATCCTTTGAATGTGAGACTAATCCCCTCCAAACCGTCATTCAAATCATTTCGTGTGCAAATTAATATTATTTAAGCACAAGAGGATTTCTTGCCAAAAATTTAGTAACAAACACAGTGCTTTGAAAATGAAATATAATAAATTTCACAAAGTAATTTTATCATATTAATTATATTTACAAATTTTATAACAATATATATTATTATTAATCATAAAAAATTATTATTTCCAAATAAAATTTAAATGAGATCAATTAAATACAAATCGAATTTGGATTTAATTTCAATCCACTGTCAGTGTAAAGTTTTTTACACTGTCATTCAATCATGTGCTGACACATCATTAAAAGCGTTAGATTTTTTAGGTAATTGTTGTGATAGTCAAACTCTTTTAATGATTTGGTAATATATGATTAGATGACAGTGTAAAGAAATTTTACACTGACGGTGGATCAAAATTAAACTCATAGAATTTCTATTATTAAATACAAATATATTTTAAATGAGATCAATTATACCCATAAATCATTTATTTTTAATAAAATTTTCATCTCCAATTTCATATTTTTCTAATACAAATGGTAATATAAGTGGTATGAGCTCTAGGTTATTCAACTCTAAGTTTAACAGAAAAAATTGGAAGGATTTAATTTTAATCCACTGTCAGTGTAAAGTTTATTTACACTGTCATCCAATCATGTACTGACACATTATTAAAAGTGTTAGATTTTTGAGATAGTTATTGTTATAGTCAAACTCTTTTAATGATTTAACAATATATAATTAAATGACAGTGTAATAAAATTTTACACTAACAATACATCAAAATTAAACTCAAATTGAAATGCAACAATATATACTTACGCATTGACAAAAGACTCAAATAGTAAACAAACAAAATTTAATCGCCTCAAACAATAGGAAAGGTTTTGTAATGTCAGGTTAAACAATAAAAGGGCCGATTATAATATTTAAAACGAAGAAAGAAGTTTTTTATTATTTCACTATATCTCACGAGAAATCAGCATAATTACCTTATAAAAAATTAATATAAAAATTATCAAGTTTGGTAAAATATTTTTATCCTTATTTTTAGTAGTTGATATATGATTCCTAAAGATGTAAAATGGATTAAATTTTAATTCACTGTCAGTGTAAAGTTTTTTTACACTGTCATCCAATTATGTAGTAACACATCATTAAAAGTGTTAGACTTTTGAGGTAGGTGTTATAATAGTCAAACTCTTTTAATGAGTTACCAATGTTGGAACCAAAAAACCTTTGTGAAACTAGATTTGGAACCAATTTGTTTAAAAACTTAATACCCCATAAAGTTTTGAAGATAACAAAAATTTTAATTTAGAATAAATAAGTGAAATACCCACGTAACTTATTTCTAAACTGTTTTAACAAGAAAATAAAGTGTTAACAAACAGTTATCAGTACGTGCGTCCATTCTTTCTTGAGCTAAAGGAAACTGAGTATTCGTCTAATACTGTTTGAATTGTTTTTAAAAGATTATTATATTGGATCGTCCAATGTTTTCCTTACTAAGCTCAAGTTCAAAGCATTCGTCCAAAAGCCCAAATTCAAATGTGAAGAAACTATTCATCGTTAAATGCTGAGAAGGACTCTGACAACGTACACTACAAAAGAAGTCAACTGAGCCGCTTAACTGACATCACTAACAACTACAAAGACCTGCAAATAAGGAACTTTTTGCGCACTCAGATAGGACATGACTAAGCTATCATATTCTTGGACATTCATGATAATCAAAATGTCTTTTCAGAAGAAACTCAACACGATATCAGCTTATGCATTTAATACTGCTCAGAACGGTAATGAATGTTTCCGTTGGACGAAGAAGCTTATGAAGACTGCTCCAAATGTTCTCACCTATATATACTAATGTCTTCAAAGAAGAAAAAAAAGAGAATAACAATCTGTGTGATCAAAAGTGAAAAAGAATCAAAGCTTTCATTCTTCCTAATACTCTTACTCTTTTAAAGAGTCAAGTCTTGAGATTTATTTTCTATCATCACCTGTAGTGAGTTAAAAACTCAAGCACTTCTACATCATCTTTTATTCAACTTGGTTGATTAAGTCTGAAGAGGCTGAGTATAAAAGAATACTTGGATCGTAGAACCTGAAGAGGTTGAGAATACTTGTATACCTGAAGAGGTGGACAATACTTGTAATCTTTGTAAAAGATTAGTGGAAAATCCTTCTAGTTGAAGGGACTGGACGTAGCTCTCAGTTTGTGAGAGTGAACCAAGATAAACATTTGGTGTAAGTTTTTCTTCTCTCTTCTTGTGTTTTATTTATTCACTAACATCTGGGGATTGTCATTGTTTTCTTAACAAAGGTTATAAGATAAAACTTAGAACTCTTTCACTGCGTTTAAAGTAATTTATTACCAAATCTTTTTAGCGTCCAATTGGACTAAGAAGTTTTCTTCGTCCATTGCTTTTTATTGATTTAACCTTTGTCTTAATGGTTTGCTATTTAATGAAATATTTTTCAAAAAGGTTAAGAAACACAATTCAACCCCTCATATTGTGTTTTACTTGTTTACTTCAGATAATACATGATTGCATAACAATATAAAAAAACTTTATACTGAAAGTGAATCAAAATTAAACTCATGTAAAATTCCTAAACTTTAGTGGGAATAATTTCAATCATATTGGCACCTGCAAGGAAGGGTATCTTGGGCTTGGAGTCCCATCTCACATATGACTGCTTTTGTGACAATTCTTGAGTAGAAGCATTCATTGGGTTAGGTTGATCCACAAACCCAAATAACAATCCGAAATTTGGGTTTGGTTTTGGTTCATGATATATCAACCCGAGTCATTCGGTTCGGTTCGCTGGTGTAGAAATGTCAACCCGTAAAGACACGAATGGTATTATTATATTTTTATTTTTATTTTTAATTCTATGCTGGCGTGGGCTCGCTTCTGTCTTCCAAGTTTCCAACAAAGGCTGAAGCTGTGTTTTCCTTATTCTTGTTTTATTTATAAAAAAAAAACCTGCAATGTGAACTTGCATAGTCAAATTTTAAATAAAATCTGAATTGGTTCAAGTTAATGTCAAAATTGTGGAGCATTTTGTTTTGTTAATTTAAATTTGGCTTTTATGAAGTATTCGAATCAATGAAAATTGTTGAGATTATGTAGGTCTTCTGATTTATGAATAGATGGTCCATAATGGATCATAATATTAAGGTTACAAATAGGAGAGAAATCTTATAACTCTCACCCTACATGTGTTGTAGTGGTTGTTTCATATAGACCATAATACTTTTTGCATTGCATATCTCCTCAACGTACGCACTATTTAATCTACAACGTACGCACTATTTAATCTACAAATGTATACACGTTGAAAAACTGGTGTTATTTCATGTTTCTAGACTTAGCATTCCAAACATCGTAATTTATTTGTAATTGGATTAAATAATTATATTTATTTTGAAATGAATTCATTTCTCTCCTATTAAAAACATGTTCCAAACAAAATGTATATATTATCTTAAGATTTTGTAGTTCGCCTCGATTGAGCCATCTGAACTATTGTGGATTTACGGACTGTAAACAGATGTTATTTAATACCATAAAATTATACAATTTACATACACTACAGCAAATTTATCCTGCAGTTTCTTGTACATGCAGGAAATATGTTAAATAGAAAATGAAATAAACCATAACACCACTTCCATAGGTCGTTTGCATATCCACGTACATAAGTTTTGAACGGATAAATTATATAAATTAATAATAAGATAGGTAGGAAATCCATAGTGGAAGAGATAGGAGCATCTTTGCTGTAAGCATCCCGTTTTAGACTACCAGTTATTATTTTTCAGGCATTGCTTCAATGTTGCATCACTTTGACTTGAAGGGGATGGCTCTGATCACTATCTGATGGTATAATGCTGCAAGTGCTGCCCCAATGAAAGGCCCTACCCAGAAGATCCCCTGCACAAAAATAATATAATTGGGAAAATTTTAATAAACTTTTGTTACTTAACAATAATCAATTGCTATTTTCCGTACTATAGATAAAATATAGACATATTATCCAAATGAAATGAAGAAACAGTAAAAGAAAAAAAATCCAGACAAAATTAAGGATAAAGACTCACATGGTTGTGCCATGCTTGCTCCTTGTTGTATATAAGGGCTGCACCTAGGCTTCTAGCTGGGTTGATACCAGTCCCAGTGATAGGAATTGTAGCCAAATGCACCAGAAAGACAGCAAACCCAATAGGCAGTGGTGCCAAAATCTAACACATTCAGATGTGTATAATCAGATTATCAGTAATACAGCTTTTAACTCATTACAATATTGATATTTTGAATAGAGAAGAGGCATATTAGGGAAGATTTTGGTTACAGGAACGTGGGAGTCTCTAGCATTTCGCTTGGCATCAGTAGCAGAGAAGACAGTATAAACAAGCACAAATGTGCCTACAATCTCTGCTCCAAGGCCATCACCTTTGGAATATGCTCTACTGAGAGTGTTGGCACCACCACCAAGCCTCTCATACTGTTGTGGTTGGAATCCCTTAACTACGCCAGCACCACAGATAGCTCCCAAACACTGCATAATTATGTAAAACACTGCCCTAGTCAGAGAGAGCTTGCGTGCCAAGAACAGCCCAAACGTCACTGCTGGGTTAATGTGACCCCCTGCACCAGCAAAGCCACATAAGCAATTAGGCAAAATTGAAGACTTTGGTGCTGATACCATTGTAATAATAATAGTAATTAGTTAGTGGTTAGTCCAAATAAGTAGTTAGCTACAATAGATCTGCTAAATTGTTCATGAGTATGAGTTGAATGTATTGATTGAGTGACATTAGTTATTGAGAGTTTTCTCTCTCTCAACAAAAGCAATGCACTCTTTTTTCTGACCCAAAGTTTTAAATCGTGGTTGCGGATTGGTTGCATTTGAAATCACGTTGCAGCTGATACGGTCGATGCGAGTTAATATCAATCAATGCAGACCGTAATTGAGGAATGTTGTGGTTGTTAGTCAATACAAACCGCAATTGAGGGATGTTGTGGTTGTGGCGGCCGCCGTAACCATGGGCATCACGTGATGCAACCCTTAATTTAAAACCCTGATTCTGATTAAAAGAGAAAGAAAAACTCTAATGTCACTCAATTAATACATTCATCTCATGATCAATTTAGCCTACATGTCTTTATGTATTCAATAGTTAACTATTTACTTGGGCTAACAACCAACTAATTACTGTTACTATTATAGTCTATCAGCGTGTACTTATTTCATTGAACAGTTGGGTTTCAATTTTACCTGAGATGCCAGCAGTGCAATAGACAAGAGCAAAGATCATTCCACCAAATGCCCAAGCAATGCCTTGGACACCCACTGTGGAACACTTGCTGGTAGATTTAGCCACACCCATCACTGTTAAGACTGTGATGTAAAGAAACAAGAACGAGGCCACAAACTCTGCTATGCCTGCTCTGTAGAAAGACCATGATGATAACTCGCCAGGCTCAAAGAGAGGTGCTGGAGGTGGCTCTTTGTAGTCTCTGGTATCTTGGGTCTGAGCAGCAGTTCCTATTGGTAGCCTCTCTCTGTACCTGTTGGCTCCTACTCTCACATCTTCATCTTTACCCTCCATCTTCTGTGCAAGTCTACCTGTTCTCTGGTAATGTCAGGGTACCCCGAAGGCGTTTCGGGAAGTGGGTTGCGTGAGTTATGGTAGCCAAGGAAAGGCTCACTAGTCACGAGTGATGGAGTGAGGGAGGGTATTTGTGGCGTGAGTTTGGGACAAAGGTTGGGGACTTTCTAGCTGGGTTTGTTTTGGTGGCTTCTGTGTAAATTGAAAGAGCATGAAACTGTGCATTGTGGTGACACACCACCGACACGAAAATAGGGGCCTTGGGAAATTCGCTTCCTTTGCCATCATGCCATCATCATGGGAAAGTACACTTTTCTTTCTCTTATTTAATTTGTAAGAGCATCACTATGCTTATTTACCATTCTTTTGTGTCTTGACTTTCAATGCAAGTTTACACTTTACACGATCGACTTGCTCAGGAGTCAAGAATGATTGATGGCAAAGAAGCACTTGTACAGTGAAAGTGAGTGTCATGGTGGCCCTATAATAGTTTCACGCGATGCACGAGTATGCTGTTATAGGGTTACTCTAAATTTGCAGCTCAGGGAAGAGTAGTATAAGCTAGATTAACCATTATTGAAGATGAGTTTCCTCACTTAAGAAGGTTACAATTTACAAGTAACCATTGATTTGAACATAATGTAAAGGCTTTGGTGAAACAGTAGAAAGTGGGCACCGAAAACGTAACTTCCCTTTAAGGAACATGATCATGAGGAAGGAAGCAAAATGACCCATCGGGAGAAGTTAGAAAATCAAGAAGGCAAACGAGCTTGAACACGTGAGTGTTCAAATGCAACACTTAATCATCTTATGGACAAATTTACACAATTGGCTTGGCTTGTTTTTGGTTTATAAGTGCATATGTGAAGGGTTTTGGAAAAACCCATTAGAAGCTGGGGAACTTGGCGCTTATGGATGCGCTTAGAAAATAAAAATAACTTCTGTTGGAGACTTGGAGTCAAATAATCATATTTTAATATTTTAAGTTAATTTTTAAGTACACAAATAAATTTTACCTAATTCACAGTTTCACACGACAATTTTTTAAAAAATTTAGTTAATAATTATTCAAATAATACATTTATCTTACCATTTATGCATTCATTTAGAAGAGAAGTGATATTTTATAAAAATATATATTTTTATATAGAAAAATTATATTATAAAAATATATATTTTTATATAGAAAAATTATATATATGTGTGTAGAAAATTTTAATAATAGAATTAATTTCATAGTAATGAAGACTTGAAGCCAGGCTTTTACGTATCTTACTACTATTTTACTGACCTTAAACTTCTTTTTCTTCACAAAAAAGGACAAATTATTGGGTACAATGATGTTGGTTTTGAGTGCAAGACAATTTCATCATGATAATCACGATTCACCTTGTTGGGACCTATCTAGAATGTGTCATAACCATTAAGATATATAGGCCACAAGCTTCAAAGTTCAAACATTAGCTTTGTGAGTCACAAGTCTTGGAGAGAGACGACCGACTTCTACCGTCAAGTTACTAAAAAATCAGGCGCACTGTCTCCAGCGAGCGGAGGTGTAGCTCATTATATACAAAGTAGAGAGTGACCTAACCATGAGAGAAACTTGGAAATGATGGATAAGACGTGTGACACAGATATGATATGATACGACTAAGGATATAGAATTTTTTTAAAAATATAATTAAGATACGACATGATTAGAATATAACATACAAAATTAATATAAGATTAACATAAAAATTAAATTTTAAAGATATATTTAGGTTAAAAACACAAATCTTAACACAAGTACTTGTGTTTAAAATGTAAACATTAACATATAGTCATTTTTAGCACAAATCTTGAAGATAAAACTAAAATAAAGACAACAATGTTTCAAAAAGTTACCATTAGTTAATGCAAACAAAATGAAATATTATTATTTATTTAATTCTTATGAATTTTCATATGTATTTGTAAAAAATCTCAAAAGAAATAAAAAAGATTATAGGATCCATATGTTATTTATGGCATCCTAAGAGTATTTGATGCGTCTGATAACAATACGACAACCATTTTAAAATATTCATATTTCTTTTTCCCTAATTCAAAACAGAATTGATCTCATGTATATGATTTGGATTTAAATTCCGTAATCAACATGGAACTTTTATCCTTGAACTTAAAAAATTGTTCTGCCTTCTGTTTCAAAATTTATAAATAAGTTTGATATATTGTTAGTTACATCAGCTGAGCCGAATAATTATTCAGTTAAGTAATTTATTTGCGACCAATTTTTTTAACATTTTTTTAAATAAGTAATATTATAGTTTATTGAGCAGCTTTATTCTTGTTTCCTATGGTATCGATGTCAAGTCTTGAATTTTCTGATAAGATTGATTCGATTTGCTCTAGAAATGAATTAATCAATTCAACGATTAGGTTTTATAAGACCCTTATATAATAAATCACTTGGAAAAGAATTAATTTCCAGGCTTTAAGAGTACCTTTTATTGTAAAAAAAAAAAAGAAAGCTAACAAAACCGTATACAACTCGGACCCATCCTGAGACTTCAGGTCCCAAGATACCAACCAAAATGTGCTGTCCATCTTCGATAGTACAAACGCTTCTTCAACAAAGACTAAACCCCAATCTCAAATTTTCGTTTTGAAGGTGTAAACGAATTTTTAAAATATTTTATTATATTTTAGTGAAATTTTAATAATAAATAAATAAAATTTTTATTTTAAATCGCATTTGTGTAAAAATAATATTTTATTGTTTTTAAGTTTAAAATTGTTTTTGTTTTATATGTCTATTAATAGAAATATTTTTGTGATTTAATATTATATTACTATTTTAATGATATTTAAATAAATATAATATAATAATTTTTTAAAATATTATTATAATTATATTTAAAGTAATTCTACTTTATAATATTTTAAATAAATTTAACTTTTTAACAAATTTATTTTATAAATTAATTAATTTATAATTAATTTTTTTAATATTAATTTATTAACAATTAAACTCAAAATAACTCATATATTATTTTGATAATTATACATTTAAAAATAATTTTTATCAACATTAATTAAATAATATTTATTTAACAAAATTATTTTTCAGATAAAAATTTTTAAATATAAATTACTTCATTGAAATTTATTTTTAACTAGAATGAAGTTTACAAAATTAATTACATCCCAAATGAATCCAATCTGTTTACAGAACACCTTACCCGTCCCTGATAGGTGATTCCTACGTTCTTTAGCTCGAATAGCATAACTCGGTAACAATAACTTGACTTCTCGGTATTGAAAGCGGTCTTTTCCTAATTGTCACGATGCATTGGGATTTAACTGTATCTCGAGTAAGCATCATGAAACTCAAACAGTGGTATATCTAGACACACTGTCAGCTAATTTGTCGATGTTAGGAAGTGGGTAATAGTCCTTTGGGCTGGTTTTATTGAGGTCGGTGTAGTCTACACGCATGCGTAATTTCTCATTACCTTTTTTCACCAACATGTGCGGAATGGGAATAGGGTCTACGAATGAGGAAAAAAAAAATAAGAGATGTAATTTTACATAAACGTAAATAGTATTTTATCAAAAAAATTATACTTAAAATTACTTCACATTTTTTCATTTTATAAAAACTGTGAATCATTAAATTTTAAAAGAAACTCAAAATTAAGTTCTTTTTAATTTTTACTTTTTTAAAAATTACATCCAAACACATATAATTATTTGTAAAAGTATTTTTTCAAAATGCAGTACTTTTTTTTTAAAAAAAAATCCAATAACTTACACTATATATCAAATTGACCAAGTTAACTATGGAGGGTGGGATTGGCCAAAAAAAAGATTATTCTTTGAAAATTGGATCGACCTAAGATAATACATCAGTTTTCCAACTTCGTTAGGAATTGAACCAGAGAGATGGTTGCCATAAAGGTCATTACACTAAATTGCTCAAGTTTTCAATTGTAGCAGGGATTCTACCGGAGAGAGCGTTATTAGACAAATCAAGTTGATTGATGGTTCTCATCATCCCAATTTCGTGGGGAACCAGAAAGATTATTGCCTTGCCTTGAAGCAATAGAGCCACCACGTTGAGCAACTTCCCAATTTCTGGAGGAATGTGGCGAGAAAGTTTGTTGTGACAATAACTTTATATTCTTTTAACTAATTCTCTTAATTATTCAAAGAAAAAATATTAAATATTTTTTGAATTCATAAGATACTAAATATTTTTAATTTTTTATTTATTACTTCTTTTTTAAGTAATGAAAAAAATATTAAAAAAATTTGTTAAAAAGATATAACATTACTTTGTTGGCCAACTTTCCTATATATAGGCCCGTGCAACTATATCTTTTTAAACAATAATTAAATACAATAATTTAATATAAAAATTAAATAAAAAATAAAACTTCATTCTCAATATTGAAGAAGAAACTAAACTGTTAATCTACTTAATGAAGAACCATTAGTACTAATTTAAATTATAGTGGCCCCACACTTAAAAACTTGTAAGAAATATTTAAACTAAATTTTTTGGGAATTTTTTTTAACTGGATATTATAAAGTAATAAAATTACCATAAAACAAAATAAAGGTCTTAAATGAAAACAAACAAATAATTAGATTAAAAATATATAAAATTAAGAATCAAATTGATAAAATGACAAATATAATACCTGAATTCATTAACAATATTTAGAAACCCCAATCAATATTATCATAAAACAAAATTTAATAAAAGCATAAAATAATAGTAAGTCTAACAACTACAATCATTCCTCCAGTATTTATTTTAAAATTTTTAATAATTTATTTATTTATTATAATATAAATTATATTTCATCAACTCTTTTTTTATACAAAATATTCCCACCCGTGAAATATGAAGTAATGTAAATATTTAAATATTTGAATATTATTTAAACATAATTTCTAGGGAAAAACATAAACTGAATATTATATAGTATTAAAAATACCTTTAAATAAAAAAAGTCTTAAATGACAACAAACTGATAATTAAATTAAAAAAATGTAATTAAGAACCACATTTATATAACAACTACAATCACAATTTAAGGTGAAATCCTAACACTTTGTAATTTCTGTAATATGAATTTGTAATATAAATTTCACAAAACAAACATAACAATATAAAACTATAAGGTAAAGGAATAAGTGAATAATGTTAGCCAAGGGCAACCATCACACAAGAGGGGGGGTGAATTGAGTGATGACAAATTTTAATTCAAACTTAAGCAATTGTGCATTTTGATGCACTCAATCAATGTATGCAGCGGAATAAATACATTAAACACATATCATGCTTGGAGACAATCAAGAACATTAACTTCACATTCAAAACATTATGCTAATCACATTAAAGTTATATAATAATATTAATCATAATGTGATTAATCAAGAACAATCAATATCATTGATACAAATATTCTAGATTGCTCAAATGCAACTTTAATGAGTGTAAAAACAAGCAAACAAGCTAAACATTAAGTTATAATGATCAAGACAACAAGCTCACAAGATTATGCGAGAAATTTATAATTATAGGCACAGTAACATGTATAGAAAGCAAGAATATCAAGTGAAAGTGCTGTAATGTCAAGAGAGTAAGGGATAAGAGAGAGTGCAAACAATATTTCTTGGTTCAATCACTTCTTGTGATCTACATCCAGCCCCAGATCATCCACTTGAGGTTTCCACTATTCTTCAAGCTTGTAACTTAGGTGCTTGAGAAACCTTTACAAAGATAAGCACTCTTCACACCTTTGGGATCCTCCACCCTTGTGCAAGAGCCTCACACTTTCAACTAGAGGGATCCTCTGCCCTCACTTAGTGTTTACAAGATAAGAATATGATAGAATGAATAAACTCTCTCAAAGAGTAGATAATACAACTTGAAGAACTAATGGATAGAGGGATTATGAAAATGAAGAGCTCAAATGTTGATTTTGATAGAAAATGATCAAATCCTCATAATGATTTGCAAATGGGTGTTCATCAACTTGTTAATACTTCAATCTTAGCATATATTAATAGCCCAAGTGATAAAATAGCCGTTGGTGGTGTTTAGGAATGATTAATTTTAAATCTAGCCGTTTATAGCCGTTAGAGTATCTGGCATTTTAGCACGTTGTAGTCGACTACAGATAACTTGTAGTCGATCACGATTCCTCTCTGAATGTAGGTTTTGAAATTTTAACACTATGTAGTCGACTACACAACCTTGTAGTCGATCACAATCCATTCCCTGGAATGTAGTTTTCGAGTTTTAACTTTGTAGTCGATGCGCGATACCTTGTAGTCGACTACCATTCATCTCTGGAAAATATATTTGATTTCGACACTTTGTAGTCGACTACAAGGTCTTGTAGTCGACTACAATCCATTTTACGGTGGTCTTGTAGTCGACTACAAGTCTTGTGTAGTCGACTACAATTCCACTCGAAAGTAGTCGCTTTGAAATGATCATAACTTCTTCTGCTTCTTAACCAATTTAAGCAAATGACCATGCGTTGGAAAGCTCTTTGAGTGTACTTTCATATGAAATAAGTTTCAGATCAAAACTCAAAGTATTTTAAAAGTTATGATAAAAATAGTGACCATATGTCAGTTTTTCAAGGTCTTGTAGTCGACTACGAGTTCTTGTGTAGTCGACTACGATTCCCATACTCGGAAAAGTAGTCTTCTTAAAAATATCATAACTTCTTCGTTTCTTATCCAAATTAAGCAAATGACCATGCGTTGGAAAGCTCTTTGAGTCTACTTTCATATGAGATAAGTTTCAGATCAAAACTCAAAGTATTTTAAAAGTTATGATAAAAATAGTGACCATAGGTCAGCTTTCAAAATTCAGATTTGGCTATTTTTCATAGTTTTGAAATACCACCAAGACTAACTTCTCAAAACTTGTTTGTTGGGCATTTTACCATGTTAAAAACATTTGTCAAGATTGAATAAAGATATTTGAGCTCTCTTCATGTAAAAACCTCTATCCTTACAAAGGAGAATTGCCTATAAGATAATATATACCCAAATGAGTCCTTAGGCTTCTTGATGCAATCCAAGCTTCCAAGAATTCTTCTATTCAAATCTTCTAAATGCTTGGTTCATCTCTTCATTCTCCTTCTTCTTCTTGAGTTGAGCATAAATAGGATCTTTCACTTTCTTATTCCAATGCTCACTCTTGATACTTGGACTATCCTACAAAGCATAACTCACTTGAAAACCATGGTTAGTCCAAATCCATAACTCAATAACTAAATATGCATGATTCACATGTATATAACTTTATAAAGTTCTTCATGCATAGATGATTCACATATAGACACATATCCAATAATTAATTATATCACTTATCAAGTACATTGGATATATTCTATCAATGATGCTACACAAAACTTAATGCATGATTCTTATAATAGGAACAACAAGATAATATATAACCATGCATTATCCAATATAGCTCATCACGCACATATGTAGCATATTTGTAATCCTTTTTGTAATGTATGTGTCATCATCAAAACATAATACAATAAACCATTGGGGCAAACATATTTTCACATTCTCCCCCTTTTTGATGATGACAAATCACCCAAGAAAAAATATGTTTGATAAGATATGTAAATGTATATTCAAGAAATCATATCAATCAATAATCACAAGAACATATTTTTCTTTCCTATTTTCTCTCCCCCTATTTGACATCAACAAAAAGGTTTAGAAAGGAAGGACAATATGATAATAAATTTTATTTTCCATGTTATCAAAATAGAACTTGCTCCCCCTAGATAAAACACATGATGCCAAAGTGTAGGATCATAAAAATTAATGATTGTTATGTTTATAAAAACATAGCTATCTCATCTTTATTTGACTTAGCATAGGATTCAAGTATGGAGATATGAAACAAGCATGCTTATCAAGATATCAAGTATGATGCATGCAATGCTTGTCATGTTATAGTATACTTCCATTTATCATGTGATAGCATTAAGCTTTAAGAGATTATGAAAAGTATAAAATATTGCTTACCACATGTTAAACAGATACCACTTGATGCATGTCACAAATAAGTCATATACTGGCATGGTGTTAAAGTTTTTCAAAGTAAAAGATCATATACTGGCATGGTGTTAAAGTTTTACAAAGTAAAAGAACATATACCTTGCCACATATATCAAACATTCCTCAATGAAAGAATCAAATGATTGAAAAGTTAAGAAAGCTTGCCTTCTTTCATTGATAGGGGAAATACAATAAGAGATAATCTTCAATGACATGTTGAGAGTATAATGACAAATTAAGAGCTAGGCTCCCCCTCAAAATATGCATGTCATCAAGATATCAACAATATATTATTTTAACATAGTCATGCATATATTCAAAGTTAACGAGAGCAAACAAGCATGATATTTAAATCCATTATTAATTAAAAGTTTAAGTAAGGGAAGTTATAAGGTATTTAAAGAGAAGTTGAGCTCCCCCTTATTGAAAATCAAGATAGATGATACACTAGTTAAAGCAAGGTAAACATATCTTTAAGCATACTATCAACAAAATTTGATTTTCCACAAAAGATTTAGAAATTTCTCCCCCTTTCAAAAATAATGTTGCAAATATATATTTCATTTTTCAAAAGCCTTTAAGAAGAGTATGAGGTTTTCTTTGAAAATACATTCTTTGAGAATAATCCAATAAAAGCATTCAAGATGACATTTGAAAATATATCTCCACCTTTTCTCTCTGAACAGAAGCCTCAGGGAAATAAAATCACTTTGAAGAGCAAGGCTTTATCTTTTGAAGTTTCAAAAGAAATAGACATTATAGAGCAGTTCAAAATTTTCGAGTATGGAAATTTTCTTAAGCATTTTCTCAAGATTTGATAATCCTTTCCAAAGCATGTTGAGAGTTTTTCATTCATATCCAAACCATTTTCCAAATTTTTGAAAAGTAGTAAGAGGTGAAAAGCACTTTCAAAGTCTTGAAATAAATTCAAATAATTCTCAAGGATATGGAATTTGAAAAACTCATTTCAAACAAAATAAGGGAGTTTTCTTATGAAAAATATTTTCAATTAAACCAAAAACTATTTTCAAGCAAGAGAATGATTCTCATAATAATTATAACACTAAGAATCAAGATAATCATCTATCAAATAGTTATCATGAAATATGTCATAGGGATCAAGGTATATTTAAATTAATAACATAACACTATATGCAATGACAATATTAAGAATATTAGAGCTAATTAGCCACAAAGTCATTGCTAAACATACTTCTCATATAAGGATATCATCTAATCATTTTAAAAGCATTTAATCAAGAAGTATCACTAAATAATACCATAAAAGTTTAGGGATAGAGATACTTATTAAGTCTGAGAGAGTGTGATGCTCATTTGAATGTTCTTCAATTGTTGAACCTTTGAATTTGAACTTTCTTCCTTTAAGTATTTCATTTCTTAGCATTTGAAGAAAGTCTCCTCAAGCTCTTCTTCATTCAATTCTTCTCATTGTCTACTTGTGCTTGTATTTCAATATTTGATGGCTACATTTGGATACATATGGAGATACTTGCAAATCCAATTCTAAAAGCTCTCCAAATCATAAGTTAGCATCAAATATCATTTAAGCATATCCACAAGAATAATTTTGGTTGATATAAAATATCAAGAATGTATCACATTATCAGCCATACAATTTTACCACTTGATAATGACAAGAGAAGTATATATGCACTTGAATCCAAAGCAAGGATTTAGTAATTTCAAAGCAAGATTCAAGCTTAACTAAGAACACATGACCATCATCAAAACTTGTATAAGCACTTTGGGGCAAACAATGATCATGTAATGCATGTTATGTGATGTAAGAATTTCAAGTATGCACACATGCCAATCAAGAGTAAAAGTTCCCTTTTGCAATGTTAGAGTTGAAAAACCATGGAACTTATATCTTTGAAAACTATTTATGATTCATTTCAAGAGATAGATTCAATGTAAGAATCATTGAAGTTCAAAGGCAAGTTTAAAGCACAAATGAATCATTTTCTTCTTGTTTATAGGAAATTCACATATCAAGCAATTTCAACGAAGAAGATATCTAATTCTTAACCATCCAATCTCTAAGTAAGCATTTGAATCATTCAAGCAAATAAGAGAGGATTAGAATTCTTTTGAGCATGTGAACTTTTCATGTAAGTTCAATAAAGTATAGTCACAAGCTCAACACAAAAAGATTATCATGTCATCTCAATCAAGAAGTGTACTTATCTAGCATACTAGCATAGGCAAACACATGTTCAAGTCACATTACTAGAGAAGCACAATTTAAGACATACTAAGGCATAAATCAATTCTCCAAATCCTAAGATATCATGTATTTCACATTTAAAGCATAGGTAGGGATAAGGTTGATATCACCAAAGAAGTATTCCTTGAATTTGTATAGGTGACTTTAACTTCCATGCTTCAAGTCTCCTTGAGGGTGTAAAGATTCTTCATGAAGTTTGTATCCCTCTTGAGAAGTTGAATCCATTTAAGTTATGCTAACCTCAAGTAAAGTAGTTGTATTCTATTTCAATGAATACTTGAGGTAGATGTCACCCTACAATTAAATTTAAGCACATTTTCTTTGGTATCCAACAAATTTTGGATCCACAATGATTAGTCATTGATAATTAATCTATCATGCTCTTACAATATCAATTTAGCCATAATATGCTAGTTGAGCATAATAATTCAATAATCAATTTAGCATTAAGCATAATGCCAGTGACATGCTTCTTTTCATGATATATAAACAATTTAAAGCATATCAAGCATATCTAGGCATGGAATAGAACTTCGTGTACCAAGATATATTCAACTTAATAAGCAAATGGTACAACAAGAATGAACATAATCATGTGCTAAACACAATATTTAAATTTTATCAAGCACACATGATTTAATTCATTATTCAAGGCCTACAAGCAACATACCTCAAATTCATAGATTTTGCAATTGAATTAGTATGAGAGGTAATATCATATGATACCATGGCCTTAGAAATTAAGGGAACATTTTTCTTTACCCATTGCTTCTCCTTTGGATATTTAAATTTTGCAAGTTCCACATCATGCATATGAGAAGCTTTGGTTGAAGCTTTCTTGCCTCTTTGACCAAAATATCTACCATTGGGCTTCGGAAATGTTTTCCTTGATGTTTCCATTTTGGCTTGATCAAATTGTCCATCCTTTTGAAGAGTTTTCTGCATAATAGGAGCACTAGGAGGACTCTTTGGTACCCATTTCGACTTGGGTCCTTGAATGTTAGTGTTTAAGCCTTTAAGACCTTTAGGAACCCATGCCATGTTATTTTTCATATAAGAATTTCTTCTAAATTTACACAAATGAGAAATATGACCTAGATGACCACAATAATTGCAAATAATTGAATTTGATGATGATTTTGTCTTTTGAAGATCATTTTCGAAAAACTTATGCCTTTTAGTGTGATCATCTTCCAAAATATTATTGCCAAAAACACTTCTTGGTTTTCCATGTAAAACATCATTGTTTTTCCTTTCATTATCAAACATGGAATGAAAACCAGTGACACTCTCAATTTGGGCAAGTTTGGAAGATAAGTCCTCAACTTGATTTTCTAAATCAATGCAATTTTCACAATTAGTTGAGGTTTCACAATTCAACAATATTTCCTCATTAAGAAAAGCATATTCATTTTTCAAAGACTCAATTTGAATTTCAATAGAGGAAATGTTTTGCAAGCATGCTAAGTTTTTCATTTCTAAATTCATCAATCCATCATTCAATTCATTATATGCACATTGTAGTAAATCATAGGAAAGACTATCATCAATATTATCATCATTTACCTCAAAGTCCTTTTGAGCTATGTGGGAGGTAATCTCAATATCTAGCATGATTGGCTCTACATGGAAATCATCATCTTGCTCATGATTGTCCATCAAGGCTTCAAGAGTATGTCCCTTTTCAATTTGGTTTGGGTGTGCTTCTTCTGCTAATTGAACTTCATCACCACCAATTTGCATTAAGCTCATTTTATAACTTTGGACATCTTCTTGAGCAAATTTTTCAAGATTGGCTTCCTTCAATTGCTTTTGGTCTTCTTGCTTTCTAGATACAACATTTTGCTCAAAAACATTGTTAGCAAGATAAATAGCATCAAGGGTATCCCAAATATCTTTAGCACTAGAGCAATTTTTAATTCTAGCATAAATATCATCATTTAAACCATATCTCAATATTTGCATTGCTCTAATGTTTAAGGTAAAACATTTCTTGTCATAGGAATCCCAATTCAATTTTGGTTTAGAGGAAAAACCATCAAGCACAATATCCCACAAATCTAAGTCAATAGATTGCAAATAACATTCCATCCTAGTTTTCCAAAAATCAAAATGCACACCATCAAAGAATGGTGGTTTATCAATTTCAAAACCCATCATATTTGAAAAACTTTCTATGGTTGCCATTATATGAGGATCTTTAACTCTAAGCGGTTAAGCTTTAAAACAGAGCACAAAGCTCTGATACCACTTGTTAGCCAAGGGCAACCATCACACAAGAGGGGGGGTGAATTGGTGATGACAAATTTTAATTCAAACTTAAGCAATTGTGCATTTGATGCACTCAATCAATGTATGCAGCGGAATAAATACATTAAACACATATCATGCTTGGAGACAATCAAGAACATTAACTTCACATTCAAAACATTATGCTAATCACATTAAAGTTATATAATAATATTAATCATAATGTGATTAATCAAGAACAATCAATATCATTGATACAAATATTCTAGATTGCTCAAATGCAACTTTAATGAGTGTAAAAACAAGCAAACAAGCTAAACATTAAGTTATAATGATCAAGACAACAAGCTCACAAGATTATGCAGAAATTTATAATTATAGGCTGCAGAACATGTATAGAAAGCAAGAATATCAAGTGAAAGTCTTTGTAATGTCAAGAGAGTAAGGGATAAGAGAGAGTGCAAACAATATTTTACTGGTTCAATCACTTCTTGTGATCTACATCCAGCCCCAAGATCATCCACTTGAGGTTTCCACTATTCTTCAAGCTTGTAACTTAGGTGCTTGAGAAACCTTTACAAAGATAAGCACTCTTCACACCTTTGGGATCCTCCACCCTTGTGCAAGAGCCTCACACTTTCAACTAGAGGGATCCTCTGCCCTCACTTAGTGTTTACATAAGATAAGAATATGATAGAATGAATAAACTCTCTCAAAGAGTAGATAATACAACTTGAAGAACTAATGGATAGAGGGATTATGAAAATGAAGAGCTCAAATGTTGATTTTGATAGAAAATGATCAAATCCTCATAATGATTTGCAAATGGGTGTTCATCAACTTGTTAATACTTCAATCTTAGCATATATTAATAGCCCAAGTGATAAAATAGCCGTTGGTGGTGTTTAGGAATGATTAATTTGAAATCTAGCCGTTTATAGTCACATGTGCATTTCGGGCATTTGTAGTTTCACTACATAACTTGTAGTCGATCACGATTCCTCTCTCGGAATGTAGGTTTTGAAATTTTTAACACTATGTAGTCGACTACACAACCTTATAGTCACTGCCAATCCATTCTGGAATGTAGTTTTCGAGTTTTAACACTTTGTAGTCGATTCTTGAGATAATTGTAGTCGATCACCATTCATCTACGGAAAATATATTTGATTTTCTGACTTTGTAGTCGCACAAGTCTTGTAGTCGACTACAATCCATTTCTCGGTGGTCTTGTAGTCGACTACAAGTCTTGTGTAGTCGACTACAATTCCACTCGGGAAAGTAGTCGTTTTGAAATGATCATAACTTCTTCGTCTTAACCAATTTAAGCAAATGACCATGCGTTGGAAAGCTCTTTGAGTGTACTTTCATATGAAATAAGTTTCAGATCAAAACTCAAAGTATTTTAAAAGTTATGATAAAAATAGTGACCATATGTCAGTTTTTCAAGGTCTTGTAGTCGACTACGAGTGCTTGTGTAGTCGACCTACGATTCCTGCTCAGAAAAGTAGTCTTCTTAAAAATATCATAACTTCTTCAAGCTTTCTTATCCAAATTAAGCAAATGACCATGCGTTGGAAAGCTCTTTGAGTCTACTTTCATATGAGATAAGTTTCAGATCAAAACTAAAAGTATTTTAAAAGTTATGATAAAAATAGTGACCATAGGTCAGCTTTCAAAATTCAGATTTGGCTATTTTTCATAGTTTTGAAATACCACCAAGACTAACTTCTCAAAACTTGTTTGTTGGGCATTTTACCATGTTAAAAACATTTGTCAAGATTGAATAAAGATATTTGAGCTCTCTTCATGTAAAAACCTCTATCCTTACAAAGGAGAATTGCCTATAAGATAATATATACCCAAATGAGTCCTTAGGCTTCTTGATGCAATCCAAGCTTCCAAGAATTCTTCTATTCAAATCTTCTAAATGCTTGGTTCATCTCTTCATTCTCCTTCTTCTTGAGTTGAGCATAAATAGGATCTTTCACTTTCTTATTCCAATGCTCACTCTTGATACTTGGACTATCCTACAAAGCATAACTCACTTGAAAACCATGGTTAGTCCAAATCCATAACTCAATAACTAAATATGCATGATTCACATGTATATAACTTTATAAAGTTCTTCATGCATAGATGATTCACATATAGACACATATCCAATAATTAATTATATCACTTATCAAGTACATTGGATATATTCTATCAATGATGCTACACAAAACTTAATGCATGATTCTTATAATAGGAACAACAAGATAATATATAACCATGCATTATCCAATATAGCTCATCACGCACATATGTAGCATATTTGTAATCCTTTTTGTAATGTATGTGTCATCATCAAAACATAATACAATAAACCATTGGGGCAAACATATTTTCACAAATAACTATTCAGTTTATTGAACAATTGAGAATTATACATATGATATCAAGTTCAGTACTTTGAAAACAATTTTGTCTCTAGCAAGTCCTTATAACAAAATGTAAATATATGTAGGAAAAAAAATAAAATTTTCAATAAAGAAGGTACCTGAAATATCATATTCTACTTGTAAAAGTGAGAGAAAGCAAAATTGGAGAAATGTAAAATGTGAAGGGACCAATCAGAGCCTAAGTTGAATTGAGTAAATTTCATCTTATTAGAGTTGATCCCTTACAAACTCTATACTTTAATAAGTTATTATAAAGAAAATTCTGATACAATATTTAAAAGAAATCATTACTTATGTCCACAGTCACCCGTTAGAACTACCAATGTGTTTAAAACCATGTAACTTATCAAACCTACCTCCAAAGTGGCATTTTGCATATGCTACTCTTTTCAGATAAGGGATTCAAAGAATTAAAGATCTCAATTGGAAGAATGTCAAGAAGAGTGATTGTAAATTAAAAAAAGTGTCCTGAGATCAGTTTGTTTCTAGCCAGCAATTACCTCCAATTACATATCTAATTTCCTAACAAATAGTAACATAATAAAGAGAACCCAGTAAGAGAACCTTACTAGACTATGGTGTATCTCTATTATATTGTTCCATCTTTACTCCACATACACAGAGATAGTGATAGAAGCTTAAAACAGTTTTAGAGAAAACACCATGTTAATTACACAGAGAAGCCAAATCTTGAGATACTTAAACAATTATAGAAAAAAAAATCTCATAAAATAAAAAAGTGAATTAATAAACAATAAAATTAGAAGGACTCAACTTACTTCTCAACAAAACATACATACAAATTTGAATATAAGTTCAGAATGGAAAATAAAATTTGAATTTAAAGTCCTCAAATTTATAATGCCATATAGTTGGAGTCCAAATGATAAAAATTGGAAGTGATATAGTATAAACTTATGCCAGATATGTAGGATTGATTTACCTGTGTTTAAAACTTCGGCGCTACTTCTGGCAGCATGATATACGCCTATTCAACTATAAGTGGCAGAATTGTTTAATGTGTGTGGAATTATAATTGGCAGAATTATAAGCATAATCTTATCAAAGCCCTCAAAGCCAATAAAATGAGAATGAATAAAAGGATTTGGTGGATTTAGCAGCACATCGGTAATTATAGGAAGCTTCACGACCATTTTATTCAAGACTTCAAGTTAATCAAAAGCATATGCAAACAGAAAAGTATACAATTTAAGAATGCTCTTATTATTGCTATATGGAAATGGTTTATCTAGGAGATGCCAACTCAGTCATTGCCTTTGACAACAGTTCTATAAGCAATCAATTCAATTCTAAAAATTAAAAAAGAAGCAAAATAATCAAAATAGATAAAATTATAGTCATATAGCAATTTTTCTAGTGAAAAAGTGATACAGGAATCGATATTGCAATGTGACAAAATAAATAATAAAGGATGCTTCAAGCGTCACAAATATCTTGCTTACTCTCCTATTTCATTAAAAGGCTAAAATATAAATAATAAATAAGATCACCAGTTGAGCATCACGACCAATTTAAAGTAGCTTATGCTAATGTTCACCTTTTCTACCATAAATCTGCGACATTTTTCTAATTGATGAAGAGATAAATCATATGAAAATTATTAGTTCTGGGAATCACAATAGAAGTAACAGAGTAAAGCATAAGAAAAACAATAATTGAATTCAATAATAATTCTTTATATCATATATAATGCAGCCCACAAAACTCTTGCACTAATAAAAAAATCTCAACAATAACAAAAGTTAATTAATTGATCAACAACAGTTGAAACAGATCAATTGATCAAACATGGTGGATACCATTTAATAAAAAGTTAAATATCATTATCACATTGATGTCATAGCTAGCGAAGAGTTATCCTGATAAATGAACAATGATGCTAGTGTCTAAATATGCAGAATATTGATTGTGAGCACATTAACACCGCTCAAATTAACAAGTCTGCAAGAGCCATTTTAGAAGCGTATTCTTCATGAAGGTCCGGTAGCAGATCAATATCCAGTGCTAGATCCTACATATTCTGCATTTCAAATAGAATCATAATAGTAGCATGAAAACAAATACGTAAGATTTTTCGATGATCAAAACCATACTTCGATTATTTAAATTAAAAAAATCAAAGGATAAAACAACACAAAGAAAATTTCAATCCAGAATTCTAATCACAAAAGAGTTGGCAATTTCACTACTCCCATCCCGATTCAAAAAGGATAAAAAACATTTAATTAAAGGCTCAACAACTAAGCAAGCCAAATAGATAACACGGGTTTGAATTTTTTGGTTAAGCAGGATTTGGGTATTCCATTATGCTTCAAACGTTACCTACTTGAACCAACACAACATCGGGTGAGCATATTAAGGATAAAAGAAAATTTGTGAATACTAAGCAAACAATAGCAGCTACATCAATTTTTCAGAAGAAAGAGATGTTGCCGTTGGAGATCACTATTATGATGATCATCCACAACCATGGCACCATAAGTCACTCATCTGCATTCAAAACGAGTTAGGCGAAACCCCAGTGTTCTTCAGGGCAGTTTCACTGGGCAGGACAAAGCTGCTCAAGTACTTCGTTACTAAACAAGGTGTAGACATGGGCGAACACGAAAGAAGAACATCAAACAAGATGTCCATCCTTCAAGTCTCTGTCATTAGCCAATACTTTGTAATTTGGAGTACCTAGTTTCCAATCATAAAGGTTTCCTCGTGAGGGATATGTAATGTAGCATATACCTATAACATGTAAAGCAAAGTTTTATAATTTATCATAATAAATTTAGGTGTTATGTGTGATTCTCATTATACTAATTAAGTACTAACTAATTATTATTTATAATTCTGTTAAGGACATTTCGCATGAATGGACTCTTTTTTTTTTTTTTTGGTGATAAAAAATGGACTCCTTTTTAGTGAAGTTGGCTTTTGACTTTTTTAATTATGCAGACACAGCCACCTGGTTACTCAAACAGAAAGAGGCACTAGCTGATGAAACGGAAGACAATGGAATGACAGCTTTTCAATTGCTAGCGAGAATGCCATCTTCCTTTAAGAGTCAATCACGAATTGGAACTTCAAAGAGTCTCATATATTCTTGTAAATTTCTGCTGAGTCTCCAATTTTTACTTCTGGACAAGCTATAGATAATATATTGACATCCCCGAAATGTTTCTTTACTTTCTTGATTGTATAGTTGGTCAGATGGCGCGAAGTTGAGCTGCAAACCAGAAATTCCAATCATATATATATATATATAACATCTAATATTTACCATCTCTTGTGACAGTGCTTCCTGATTACTATCATAAATACAACAACATTTATAATGATGATGACACAAACAAAGGCGGAGATTTGGAGAGCGGTCAGAGAGATACAAAACAACCCAACTCATAAACCCCCAGGTAATCATCAATATGATTAAATAAGGCAATAATACAGAATAAATTTCGTTGCTAATATTTACTGAAAATTAGATCAATATAAGATTTGGTTCCTTCAAATAAAATGTTTTGTGGCATCTTTTATGGTAATTAAATAAAATTAAGGTGAATTGCACTTTTCTCTTGTCATTTTTATTTGAGCACGTTAAATGCATTTTTTCTTTTCTTTTTTTTATTATTTAGAACACTATATTTTTTTAAAAAAATTAATAAGACTACGAGATACCCCACACTCTTATTGTGAGAACTAACCCCTTTCAGAGGTCAACTTAGTCCCGGTGAATCACATCTATTGACGTAAAGGATATCTTTAATCCTTTACATCATGTTTGGTGCACGGAGTGGACCGTGCTCTTTTCTATTAAATAGAAATTTTCATATTTGTTAGCTAGAAAAAAGTATGGTGATTCCATATTCCATAAAATGATATTTATTTTCTAAATATACCCTCATTGGTTTTATAAGATCACAATTATTATCTACATTAAATTCAACTACTACATCAAACTGAAAAAATTAGAAGGATATTAGTTTTTTATGTTTAAGAGAAAACACAACAATCCTTTCATATAAGGATATCAAACTCAGTGGTATATTGACTTAAGCTTTGCATTAAAATCTTATAAATCCAAATATTCATTCATTGGGTTCAATTCGTATCAAAACAAAGAAAGAATATAGACATACCGCAGTTCTTGTCTTCCGGTTTATGAATATTTTTTGTAATCCTTAATATAAAATCTGTACTATATTGTATATATCTTGCTAACCAAGTAAAAATTTCAACCAACATTGCAGCTTTTTCAAGGATGTGGTACAATATCTGGTGTGTTCTGGCCAAAGGTGCGAGCTAAGATAGCACTGTTCATTGCAGAGCTATGATCAACACTGATACGTCTAGCTATTTGCTGCTTCTTTTTTTCCACTTTTGAAATACTCATTTGTCAGTTGATTCCCTTTCTTCCTCGTTATATCTGGTTGTTCATGCTCAGGATGGAAGGAAATTGATAACATATGGAGAGAAAAGGAACTGAATAAGTTAGCAGAAGAACTGGTTGAGGTGTTAGCAAAGCATGACTATTCATGGACAAAAAGTTCCAAGGCAGCAGACCGAACAGTTTCAATAGGTGTTGCATGTCAGCCCGTCATTAATGGAGTTGAAGAAGAACACAACCAGGTGTCAAAATCAAAAGGAAAACAAAAGGTTCAAGAAGATATCGACCATGTTTACGGCAAAAGACTATTATTTACGCCCCATTGTTTATGGCAGCTAGCGCTGGCATTAAGGAAATTGTGGAAACAATAATTCGTGTGCATCCTCAGGCTATCGACCATGTTAGCGAGGATGAGCAGAACATATTATATATGGCTGTTAAGAACCGCCAAAGGGAGATTTTTAAGATCATAAAGAAATGTGGAATAGCAAACAGGCTGGCAGCCAAAATAGATGCTGATTTGAACACTGTCTTGCACTATGCTGCACATTTCGGAGGAGGATCTGCAGCTGCACATTTCGGAGGAGGATCTGCAGCTGCACCTGGTTACGCTCCATCTCTGCAATTGCAAGAGGCATTGCGTTGGTTCGAAGTAAGAACACTTTTTCACCATATTATCCCATTGTGCCTAGATTATATATTGACACCTTACACTATCTATAGTTCCCAATTTATGCCTTCCCGTTTCTAATATATCTGCTTCCAATATTTGAGCACATAACAAATATGGATATCTAGAAGAAAAAAGTAAAACAGAATTGAATCAATCTATTCCATTTCAATTTTAAACACATGTTGCTTGAAACTCATGATTCCCAAAAGCGATAACTCTTAATTTGCTTAAATTTTTTTGCACACCTATGCAGCTTATGAAGGAAAGAATTCCATATCATTACACCTTGCAACGTAATTTCAAGCAGAACCTAACCGCAGAAGAGCTTTTTGAGGTGGAGCATGCTGGCTTGCTACAGAATGCACAAAAATGGATGAAAGAGACTGCTCAGTCATGCTCTGCTGTAGCTGTTCTCGTTGCCACTGTTGTCTTCGCCGCAGCATACACCATCCCGGGAGTTATCAATGAGCATGGTCTTCCTCTTTTCATTCACTCTCCCTTGTTCCTTCTCTTCACAATCATGGACGTTGTGTCACTTGCTAGCTCATTGGCTTCAGTAGTTATGTTCCTTTCAATCGTCACATCGCCCTGCGTGATGTGGAATTTCCACAAGTCTCTCCCTCAACAACTAATGTGGGGTTTCGCGTTGCTTTTCTTCTCAATTGTGACGGCAATGATAGCATTCAGTGCAACAGTTTTGCTCTATATTAACTTGGAGAAGAATAAATTGGCAACGAGCTTAACATACGGTGCCGCGTTCTTCCCTGTCAGCATATTTGCACTGATGCAATTCCCTTTATTTCATGCACTTAAAGCCTTACTGTGGCGCCTTCCCAAGAAAATTCGCAAGATCATTCCTCAATATTTCCTTGAGTTACACCGATCCAAGAAGAGGAAGGCCCATTGGGGGATATCTAAAGCAAATGCACAAGTTGTACATGGGTGCTACAAAAAAGAGTATAGTAGTGATACAAATTAAGGCTCGTAGTTTGATAAAATAAAGTGATACAAACTACTCTCAATGAGTATGATAATACATTTTGTCAAAAATTCAATCAAACAAATTCTGGCTATGTACTATTTTTCAAAAGAGTAAATATATATAATATAAATATGGTGTTTCACTATAATTGTTTTTATTTATTTTTAAATAATTTAAAAGAAGAGAAGTTACCACATTTTAAGTTGAAGCATGCTACAAGCCTTAACGAAAGCTTATATAGTTACTTATAGATAACTTATCAATAATAAAGGATCATTTGCAAAAATTGAACCCAAGATCTTTTAGTATAAGTTGTTTGATTATGCCAATTAAGCGATTCCTCATTGGCTATAATTGTTTTTTTTTTTTGTTATAATTGTTTAACTATTGTACAATCTTCATTTTGTAATCTGTTACTAAACGGGCCGGGCTGGACTCTCAAGTTGTAAAACACTAATCGGGCTGGAATCTTCAGTTTGCAATCTGTTTTATAAAATAATTAAATACTAGTATACTACTAAAAAAATTATTCCCAAAATGAAGATATACTAAAATTAACATTTAGCCATTGAGTTATTGTATTACTGAAATATAGCATATACTATTTTATTAAAAAATTGTTACTAAACAAATATATTGTGGCTTGGTGAACTATGGGAAATTATAAATATGTAAATTTCATTTTTAGAAATATATTATTTTTTTATCTTGTAATTTTGTTTTGTATTTAGTTTTGATCCATTGATAATATAAAAATAATTTATATTTTAACAACTATTAAAAAATAGTTAAAAAGTTGTTATTTCATATAAAAATGATTTATGTATAATGATTTAATAATTTCGTATTTAATGATAGTTTAAAAAATATTTTTATTAATAATGAATGATTATTTTTGTAAGATCATGAAGTGTTCTTACACCCTTTGACTAATCCTTACTTAGGAATCAGTTTGGCTTTGGCCATGAAGTACTTTTAGTAGGATTTGAAGTCATGCTCTGCAAGTTCATTCATATAAAACTCAATTTGCTAACTAAAGCACACATCTGGTTAATGACTGATTTTTCTTTTGGGTATATAGATAATGACTGAAATTTAAATTCTTGTTTTTTTTCCACAAAAGGTGATGGAAACAAATAATTAAGAAGCATTCTAAGGTATCACTAGGGCCTAGGCCTGACCCATATTAAGCCCAAATCAATGGCCACTAAATCCTTGCTTAAGTTTTTGGACCCCTTCCATCCGGCTTGAGTTGTTGACGGTGGCAACTGATGGGCTTCACAGGCTCTCCTTTGAGTTTATCTTTCCAATGTATCACAAAATTTTAAAAATAAAAAACACAATGTAAATAAAGTGGTATTTTTATAATTATAATAAAATTATTTCAACTGAAAATAAAAATAAAAAACAAACTAAAGACCCTCATCTGTAAGTTGATTCCCTTTCTTCCTATTTATTTATCTGGTTGTTCATTCTCAGGATGGAAGGGAATTAAACTTTGGAGTAAAAAGGAACTGAATAAGTTGGCAGATGAACTGGTTGAGATGTTAGCAAAGAAAGACTATTCATGGATAAAAAGTTCCAAGGCAGAAGACAGAACAGTTTCGATAGGTGTTGCAGGTCAACCCATCATTGAAACTGGAGTAGAGCAATTACATATGTTGCTGAAACAGGGATCGGACATGTTACCAGACAATCTTGTAGAGTTACTAACAAAGAAAGTTAGGACTCCAAGTTAGTTCTAAAGAGACAGACCAAACAACGTCAACAGGTCTTGCTGAAGAAGAACACTGCCAAGTGTCAAAATCACAAGAAAAACAAAACACTTTTCAAGAATATATCAGGGCCAAGTGTCTAAAGCAAAACGAAAAGCCTATTATTTACTCCCCATTGTTTGTGGCAGCTAGGGCAGGCCTTAAGGAAATTGTGGAAAGTGGAAACAATAATTCGTGTGCATCCTCAGGCTATTGACCATGTTAGTGAAGATGAACAGAACATATTGTATATGGCTGTTGAGAACCGTCAAACGGAAATTTAGCGAATCATAAAGAAATGTGTTATGGTGAACAGACTGGCTGGCAAAATAGATGGTGAAGGGAACACTGTCTTGCACTACGCTGCACATTTCAGAGGTGGATCTGCCCCTGGTTACGCTCCAGCTCTGCAATTGCAAGAGACATTGGGTTGGTTCCATGTAAGAACACTTTTTCACCATTATCCCATTATTCTTAGATTATATATTGACACTTTACACTATCTATAGTTCTCCAGTTTTTAATATATTTGCATTCCATTTCTATTTTAAACATGTTGCTTGAAACTCATGATTCCCAAGGCAATATATATATACTCTTAATGTTTGTACCTGTGCAGATGAAGGAAAAAATCCCATATCATTACACCATTCAACGTAATTTCAAGCAGAACCTAACTGCAGAAGAGCTTTTTGAGGTGGAGCATGCCAGATTGCTACAAAATGCGCAAAAATGGATAAAACAGACTGATGCTGGGTTTCGCGCTACTTTTCTTCTCAATTGTGACGACAATGCTAGCATTCGGTGCAAAAGTTTTGCTCTATGTTAATTTGAAGAACAGATTGACAAGTAGCTTAACATTCAGTGCCGCGTTCTTCCCTGTTGGCATATATTTGCACTAATGCATGCATTTCCCTTTATATCATGCAGTTAAAGCCTTGTGATGGAGCCTTTCCAAGAAATTTCTCAAGGTCGTTCCTCAATATTTACTTGAGTTACACCCAAACAGGAAGAGGAAGGCCTATTGGGAGATATCAAAGAAAGGCGCAAGTTTTTTTTTTTATTTGTGAGAATCAATGGTATCTTCCAATTGATAACAGAGACTTTTTTTTTTTTTCGAGACAAAGAGATAACCAAAGTGTGTATGGAAAAGGGATACTAGTTAATTGTAGATCGGTGCTCCAAAAACAGAAATATATATATATATATATATATATAGATCTAGTGTTTTGCTATTATTGTTTAACTATTGTACGATTGATAATTACTAGTAGTCTCATTTTTAGAAACATTATTGTTTTATTTTGTATTTAATTTTGATCATAGTATAAAAGTAATATATATGGTAAAAAATATTAAAAAATATTAAAAAAGTATTTGTTGGATGCGAAAACATTTTATTTACTATAATAATATGATAATTTCTTATTTAATGATAGTATAATAACTGAAATTTAAATTGTTTTGTTTTGTTTTCACACAGAAGGAGATGGAAACAAGTAACTAAGAAACACTCTTAAGGTGTCAATATATGGGGCCTAGGCCTGACCCATATGAATCCCAACCCAATGGCCGTTAAACCTTGTATAAGTTTTCGGACCCCTTCTACTGTTCCACAGAAACAAATCCCCGCTTGGGTTGTTGACGTCGGCAATTGATGGGCTTCTAAGGAGGCCTTGAGTTTCTCTTCCATTTTGTGTTCTGGGTTTTGTTCTCTTATGGCATAGCAAGAAAACCCAACCCAAATTTTTAGACATGTGGCTTTATAGCTTTTCATGGCTTTTTGGGTTTTATGCCTCTTCTTTTTTTTTTTGGTAAAATTATGCCTTTTCTTTTCATTCCTTGATAAAAGAATCATGAAAAACTTTTACTTGCACCTTTTTTTGCATTCATTAACTTTTTTTTAAAAATCTTATAAAGCGATTACATGATATTATGTGAATTCCTTTCAGTTACAAATGAGATCTTAAGAGTTAAGACCTGGTAAGAGAATAAGTATTGAAGTTTAAATAGAGTCATCCTTAAATTTGTGGAATGTATGCAAAGATTTTACTTTGTACAAGTATGGTTACTCAACATTTAAATATATGATGAAATAATAAAGCATGCTTGCGAAATAAAATGACAAAATGTCTTAACAAATTATTTTCATAAACAATTTTATTTTGTTAGCATTTCTTTGCTCTTGCATTTTCTCATAATGCTTTTGTTTGGGGGTTATATAATTGAAAGGAAGATGGAAGTTTAAAGAAGATTTAAATTCTTGGAATTCAAAAAAGTAAATTTTCGTTGACTTGTATTCGAATCTCTTTTATATAATCATATTTTCATTGCGGCTACGGGTTGGTTTGTTGATGTCTGCCACGATATGTGCAATCCATTCGTGCAGCGGAAATAAGAGGAGGCAAACCATAGTGGAAAGACAATGAGAGCAAAATTGGGTGGAAGGGAACAATCTCATTGAGAGAGTTTCCATTGATGTTTAAAACATCATACTTTAGAGGTCAAAGGATAAAGAAGAAAAAAGAGAAAGGGAACTTTTTTTGTTTGCTTTTTTTTTTTTAACCCTGTTTTCTACTCATGATCTATACTTTGTTATCAATTTGGATGAGAATTATCTTAACATATCTTTGGAAATCGAAGGTATCTTTGTCACTAATTTTATGAGTTCCCCACTTATGCTTTTTCTCTTTTCTTTTCTTTCTAGGTATGACTTCTGATATTCTTGTTAAATGGACCGATTATCTTTGTGTTTGTGTGTCAAAGTTTTCCTAAAACTAACATTTGATTGAGTTTTCTCCATTATTTTTAAGTTAGTTGTGTTTGTTTTCATTTACATCATTGTTTAGTCTTTTGTTTCATTTTCTTGCTTAGAATCCTAATTTTTACTTTGTTTCTTTTTAATTCTTAGATATTGAATAAAGGAGTTTAGCATTGGGAAGAAAATGAAGCAACAATAAGGAAAATTCCTCTCTGGACATCCACCGCTTGAGCGCCCTATGCCACCGCTCAAGCGGTAAAACCCAACACTTGAATATTTACTACTGCCAAGCCAACACCTAGGCGGTGGAATCTAGCGCTTAGGCGCTCCAATTGCCAGCATAGATGGTCTTCTCGGCAAAGCCACCGCCTAGGCTGTGGAATCACATAGTTGCGTTCTCTTTTGCAATTCCACCTCTTGAGCAGTGAGATTCTACCGCTTAGGCGGCAGGTTTAAAAATTGAAGCAGTTGTTTCGAAAGAGATAGGAGAAGGACGGCTGGAAGAAAATGGAGAAAGGGATTTGCTGCAACCCTAACCCAAGGAGAAGGGATTCAAGAGGAAGATTAGAGGATCTCAACATCAACTTCTTGGATTCTTCATGGAGTTCATCTTTTTTCCCAATTTTTCTTCCCTTTTTGTCATGAGTAGCTAAATTTGCTAAGCTAGGGATTTGATGTAACTTGACTTTGATAATGGTTTTATGAACTTCTTGTAATTCTTGACTTGATTATATGGTTTAAGCATTTATTCTCTGTTTTTATACAATTTATGAATTGACCTCTCATATTTTGATCTAGGGTTCATAATTAGAATTGGGAAATTCAATTATGTACTAGCTATTGGGAATGAATGACATAATCTTACAAGGTTTAGGAATAAGTTTTGGGATTGTGTGGTGCCTTTGAATTTTGGTATTTGTGTAAAGCCCTTTTCAATTTGAATTAGGTTAAGGAATTAATTAGTTCTTGTTGGTTAAAAGAGAATTGAATATCCAAGGAATTAAAATTTAATTAGTTTCAGAAAATTCAACCTTTAAATCATGGATGTAGAGTCAAGAAGAATGAGATTTCTTAATTCAATTGGATAAGTCAAGTGAAATCAAACCCCTAGCATTTTTATAATATTCAATTTATATCGCACGTTCATTTAACCACATTCTAGTTTTACTCATTTAGTTTTTATTTTTTAATTACTATAATTTTTTAGCATTAGAGTTACCTTCAATCCAAAAGTACGTTAGTCTAGATAGCATCAAATCTAATAAATAAGTGCTTGGTAAACTCAATTCCTGTAGAAATGATAACTCACTCATTTTTATTACTTGAACGATTCAGTGTACTTACCGAGAGGTTATTAGCTTCATGTTTGGGACAAGAGAAAGCTAAATGACCCAACAAAGGTTGACTGCAGGTGCAGAAAAATTCATTAACCCTCCATTAATTAGAAGATGCTTTTGTCCTTGAACATTTTGATTGTGGGCATAGCATTGCTGTAGGGTATGAAACTTAGAAATAGACACTTGTGCAATGTGCTAATATCGATTGCCACCATGTCAGGTGGCAACTTTGGGCAGAGCATAATCAAATAGTGCCGAAGTCACACAAGCATAAAGCAACAAAAAGGTTAAGATGAAATGAACTGAAAACCTAATGGCAAACGGGGAAAAATAAAATCATGAAATGAAAGACGCGCAAAAGAAAAGCTAAAATTAAGGAGGTTGTCTAGTGTTGGGAGGAAATGAAAACTGTCTTCCATTTTCCTCCTCTTATTAATTTCTCATTTTCTTTCTCAATTTTCAACCCCATTAATGGTACATTGGTACTGAAGCTTTGCTGCATTTTAATCTGGACTCTTTTAAGTTTCTCCAGGAACTCAGATGAACTATTGCTTTAATTGTGTACTACAATGCATTCCCTTTTAGAAATGCAATCACATTTCAGAATTTTGTGAAAGAACATTGGGAGTAATTGTTTGATATTTTACATATCATTGGTTTGATAGAAAAAAATGTTTATGAATTGCTTAAAATAAAAAACAATAAATAAGTTATATGAAATTAAGCGGATGAGATTTTGAACTAAAATAAGTGTCTAACAAATGTCAGACAATTCTTAAAGACGGATTCAGTTTCGACCTCGCTAACTATGGCAAATCCCATTTTCATGAAATATATGGATAACTCAAATGGTATATACAAATAGTGAAGATATTAGCCAATAATTCTGTAGTTTAATCGTACTCAAGTATAGCATTTGATGCTAGTCAATTCTGTCGTCAGTAATATATATATATATATATATATATGAGGTTCATGCACCTAGATAAGAGAGATGAGAATAAGTGACCTAATAGAAATTAAATCTCTGACATTATCATGGTACGTGCCTAAGTTTCAAAGACAAAGGCCTTATTAGATAATGGAATGTGAATGTAAAAGATGTCATTGGTGGGATATAATGATGTTAAAAGCGGATAGAATAATAAATTAATAAACTTTTAGTATGTTTAAATGTTTAAATTAATTGATTGAATTTAATGATGTTATAAAAATAATTTATATATAATAATATAAAATATTTATAAAATTTTGAGTTTTTTTTTTAAGTTAATGGTCGATTCGATTTTGACAATACTGGTTGGATGTTTAGGAAAGAGATAGAAATGAATGAAATTTGGAAGACTCCATCCTTCCTTCTGTGTCCTCAATTTTCTTCCCCTCTAGATTGTAAGCAAAGGGATTGAATCAACTTATATTTTATGTATATAATTAATAAATTATATTTTTTGTCCTTAATCCTAAAACAATTAAAGCTTAATGTGTTTAAGTTATGGGTAATATGAAAACAATAAACTTATAATTCATATCATTTCATTTATTTCCACTAGAACTTTCAAATAAGGTAACAAAAACTTTATTCCATTTTACTATTAAACATCAAAATAATGGTATTAGAACTTTATTTCATTTCATATATTTCCATTTTATTATATATCATTTCATTCCACCTAGAAGTCTTTTGTGTTTGAATGTTTTATAGTTGATAGAATGGAATGATATATATATAATAGAATATAAATGGATGAATGAAACAAAGTTCTCGTACCATTGTTTGGATGTTTACTGGTAGAATGAAAGAAAATCTTTATTTCATTGTTTGAAAGTTTTAGTAGAAGTGAATGGAATGATAAGAATTATAAATTTATTATTTTCATATTGTCTATATCTCAATTACATTAAACCTTAATTACTTTAGGATTAAGGATAAAAATATAATTTACAATTATATACATAAAATATAAGGTAATTCCATCTTTTACTTCCCAATTTGAAGGAAAAGAAAAATGAGAGATGTAGGAGTATGGAGGGTCCTTTCTAAACACCTTTAAACAATAAAATTCCTTATCATTTAATTCCATTCTCCACCTTTCCATCATTTACCATCAATCGAAAGAAGGAACATCCAAACATACAGTCTGCCAATTGAGTTATACAAGCTCGTGTCAACAGGGAATTTTAATGCTCACATTAACCTACATCTTTTTGGCTTCTCCCGGTCTCAAAGAACTTCCTTATAACAACAAATAGACTAAAATTTTGACATGTAAAATTCAAGTGATTGGTAGGATAAAGATTTGAGTAGATATCCCAATTCAAATCATTCACAACTTTTCAATGTAAAAGGAGAAAAGAAACAAAAGAACTAACAGCCATATTCTTCATTAAGAATTGAAGCTATACGTAAGAAAGTTACTTTCTGTTTTCAGTTTTAGAAGCGTTAGCCTTCTCTAGTTTAATTTCCCCCTATTATTCCTCTTATACAGCTATATCATTTAAAAATCCAAGATACTTTCAATTTATATTAGTGAATATATTTTACTAAGCTATTTCCAATATTGTGTGCACAATGATTATGATTATAATTGTGCATAAATTCAGAGGATTACTCCAATACTTATCTTTTATTCCAAAGTACCAGTACTTGAAGTGAGTTGTCAGGCATTCATTAGTTGCTGATTATATTTAATAGACTTTCAAACATTTATTGTGAAACCAACCACCAATCAATACTTGAAAATTCACTCTAAGCGTATATTTGTTTTGAGAGAAATAGACAAGAGAGAGTTATAAAAGAGAGAAAGAGAAGAGAAATGACACATCTCTCTTGTTTGGTTAGAGGAGAAATAGAAAAGAAAAAAAAAATTGATGGGCTCCATAACTTTTTCATTTCTTCCCTAAAGTAAGAAGAAATGAAAAAGAAATGGGTAAAGGTAAAATACTTGCATATTATACCCTTCTTCTTATTGCTTTATAAATAAATAAATAGGGAAAAATATGTATTTACAAAAAAATTTAATTTTCTTTCTTTCCTACTTCTTTTCTAATTCTCTCAATCCAAATAACTTAAAAATTTATTCATTTTCAACTCTATTTCTCTTCTCTCTACTTCTTTCCACTCTACTTCTCTTCTCCCTACTTCTTTCCTAACCCAAACAAAATCTAAGTATCATATTCCTAAGGATAAACAGCAACTTCCTATATTCAAACATAACTAGTTTTACTTGAACTCTCTTTTGTTAATTTTTTTTTCTTGTAAGGAAAAATTAAGGGAGAAGGAAAACTACTCTATTCCAAGGTCACTGCATAGCACACGTCTCAACAACACTTTATTTTTAAAGCATTATTGTTTCTCTCATAAAGACATGTCATTAATATAAGCATTTCAATACGACAGAAGATTCAATTACTTGTTGAAATAACAATTGACATTTCTTAAAATAATCAAATATGCGATGATATATAGTTAATCAAATTCTTCATCTATAATCAACTGTTGAAGAGATTATCTAATTAGTAGAGCCACCGCCACCAGAATTGCAACATGATTTACAAAGCAAAAGGGACTTGAAGTTGTCCAGTTAAAACTTGTCCAACAACAGATTGATTGATTTAGCTAGCATGAGTTTCTCATGCAGAAGGTCCTACCAAGATCCAATTCTTCCAAATAATAACCTTTCAAAGTGAGTACAAGGTCACGTGGGAGGGTGAAGCAGTGTGAGACCTGGCATCTATAAAAGAGGAGAGGAGGGAGTGGGTGTGATGGTGGAGCCATGGAGATGAGGGCAGTATGTGAAGAAGAGGGTGGTTTGTTGGGCTAGCTGTTTTTTGTCTTAGGAATGGGGGCACGTGATGGGCACGAGGGTCCCCCACGAATGTCTGTCTTCGATCCATCCAAATAATTAATCATCGAACTCTTGGAAAAAATTATTTCTTTTGTCAAAACAAAATTTTTTATTAAAGAATTATTTTATTTGAAATATATATTGTTTGTTTAAAGTGTATAAAATTGATTATAAATTAAGATTATTTTTTAATAATAAAAAATAACTTTTTTTAAAAAAGCTTGTATTGAGCATGTTTGGAAAATCTTTTTTCTTTCCCAAAATAATTTTTTTTTTTCAATATAAAGTTATTTTATCTAAAATTTATCTTGTTTGTTTAAAGTGTGTAAAATTGATTATAAGTTAAGATTATTTTTCTATAATTAAAAATAACTTTTTTAGAAAAGCTTGTATTTGGAGCTTTTAATTATGTGATTGTAGATTATTTCAAAAGCTTTGATTGATAAATACTCTTTTGCCCTCAACTAAATAAAATTTTCAATCATTTCATAGTTCTTTTAGTAATTTAATACATAAAAGTAATTCTTTTTATATAATCCAAACAAAATTCTTTATCTTAAAATCAATTATGAATTAACACATTTAAACATAAATTAATTTTTTCATAATCGATTTTTTTGAAAATCGATTATATATATAATTGATTTTTAACATAATTTTTTTTCACAGCTAATCAAAAACACACACTTGGAGCTTTTAATTATGTGATTATAGATTATTTCAAAAGCTTCGATAGATAAATACTTTTTGTCCTCAATTAAATAAAATTTTCAATCATTCCATATCTCTTTTAGTAATTTAATACATAAAAGTGATTTTTTTTATACAATCCAACAAAATTCTTTATCTTAAAATCAATTATGAACTAACACATCCAAACATAAATTAATGTTCTCAAAAAAATCGATTATACATATAATCGATTATTAACATAATTTTTTTTTCATAGCCTCTCCCAACTTCTATTAGGATCAACTAGAGGTGTTTAGGATGGTTCAGATTTTGGATAAAAAAGTTTCAACTGATCAACCTTGGTCGGTTAGTTTGGTTTGGTTTTTGAAAAAAAATATTCGAGCAACTGAAACTAAATCAATTCGATTAAGGTTGAGTTAATTTGGTTCGGGTCATTGGGTTGTCCGATCAAATTTCTTTTTTCTTACGACAAAATAGCAAACGTATTATTGTTAAATACTTCAAATTCGATTAGACAACTACATATGAATTTTAAGCATTCAAGTCTTTTAGTACAGTATAAGTATTAAGATAAAAGTAAAACCAAATTTGGGAAGAAATATTTTAACGTCTCAAAATCATCATAAGCTTAATTTGTAATATGAACGTATGACATTGGATGTATCTTACTTCACAGAGAATGTGATATATATATATATATATATATATATATATATTACTTCACAGAAAATGTTTTAAGTTGTAAAATTGTATAACACAAATGAGTAAGTTAATCATTAAAATGTTACTATTCTAATATGCAACTAAAATAAAATAAAAATAATTGAATGATTGGGGCTTGAAAATATAAATTAAAAATACATCTTAGCTTTTTAAATGACTGAAAAGTCAATTGAAAAAAAAGATAACGTCCAAAATTCTATTACTCTTCACCGAGTCATCAGATTATAAAATACAATACCTGTGAACCAAATCAATCTTAGTTGGTTTTAATCAGGTTAAGCTTGATTGGACCCGATAATTAAGGGTGAGAATAGGTCAAGTGACCCATCAGAGGCCCGCTTTAAGCCTGACTTGTTTAATATATAAGTCAGCCTAAGGCTTTTTAAGAAGGCAAAGTTCAGGCCTTTGAAAAATCCTTTTTAGCTTGACAGGCTGATCTGTTTATATTTATATATTATTATAATTATAATATATATAATTTAAAATATTATGTTTTATATAATTATTATTTATATAACAAATATTATATTTTAGGCATATTTAAGGTCTAGACTCATTATAGATCTTAAAGGCGTAGGCCTGTTTGCCTATTTAAAAGCCTTAATGTAAAGTAGGCAGTTAAATAAGCTATCAGGTTAGATCAAACTTTTATTTTTTGTAAAAAGGTCAGGCCAAGCCTAATAGAAAAGCTTATATTAAGTAAAAGGCTAAGTTCAAGCTAAATATTTACAAAACAAGCCTAACATATTTAAGGTAAAGTCTGAACTATTTTCACTCTTACCGATAACCTAACCCAAACTAAATTTTTTTAATTGATTTTTTTTTAATTGATTTTAGATAATTTATGGGATTGATTGGTCAACCAAGCTAATTAACACTCCTAACATCAGCTAGTCACTTAACCTCTATTAATGCTCGACAGAGCTTGTCAAATTGCAAACTAGAAAAGTGCCCTTCTGCATAACATAGAACTCTTTGAGCACCAGTCCCAAACAGGGGTGGATGGAACTACCAATCAGAATTATGCAATTATCTGACATACTATGTGGTGCTTTGGTAATTTAATTGAATCACTAATTGGCAATGGGTCCTGTGTGAGGGCTCTGGAGGGAAAGTTATCCATTCACAGCTAATCTGAGAGGACCCAAATTTAGGTTGGGAGTGAGTCAAGTTGGACTGTTGGAGGTCGTGAGGCATTAACTCCAAAATTGCCCTTATCTTCCATATCTAAGTGGCACCCACCTTGTATTATACTTCCTCAAGTAAATGGGTCCCTCTAATCTTCCCCACCATCCACCAAAGGCCATACTTTGACAAAGGCCTCTCCTTTGACCATGGAAATTCCAGTTTGGGCTTCCTCCCTCCAAATAATTACACCCTTCTTTAAGGTAATGGACCCTTAAAATCCTAATATACCCACAATAGTTTGAAAGGGAAAATTGAAGAGCTACTCATGGCCACATAAATTAAAAAAAAATTCAAACTGTTCTCATCATCCACCATGACTAATCAAGGTGATGTTATAGCAGGTTGAAGCATTGAATAGACTGATGGGAAATAAAATCTGGGTATTATCCCATTAAGCCTTTCGAATCCCTAGTTTCTCACCACCAGGAGTTGTTTCATTAATGTACGCGCAATAAATTCTCAAACAGATAAGGGGCAGACCCCATTGCTGCTGCAATTTGCAGGGAAGCAAGTAGGAGGAGGATAAGAGGCACTATTTCTGAAAGGTTCTTTAAATTCACACTTTCGCTGAAGGACCATCTTAGGTGGTAGTGTAAGACTTGCGACAGCATTATGTGATCAACCATCATTTGGACCAAAACTCTAGCCTTTTATATATTCGGATATTCCCCTTGGCATTCTAATTGTCCAGTCAAATTTGGGTTAAGCACACCTCTAAAAAATGAAACTCAACTAATCAACCGTAATTTGTAATTTCTAGCAAGACTTTTGAGGAAGTAGCTACCTGTTCCTATACATAGTACCCACGGTAAGGGACCTCCACGGTCATATGAAGAATGTCTCACATAGACATGCCCACATGGCTAACAACCTGGCCTATATGATTATAAGCCATAAATATAAGCATTCTGAAAGTACAATTATAACTTGTACAACATAGGTTTATCAATCAAACTGTTCTGGCTGTGTAGCTTCATGTGCAGGTATGGCACTTACAATATTAAATCCCATATGATCATCCTAGTCAATATCCATGAACATCTTATCTCCACCAATTATTACCCATGACTGTTCAAACTGTACTTGCTTAAGAGGTAATGATTTTCAAATTGAAAAATTTGTCCATAACCGAATCAGATTAGCGAGGACCCAATTTCTTCTTAATCTGCATCACTATCTTATAATTGGCTGTGCCAGGCTGCCAGCTCAAGAAATGCAAGCTAGAAGCAATTTTAATCGTAAAATCAATCAAGGTTTTAAGTTTAATACAAACTGGTGACATTTTTAATATAGCTAATGATGAAGTAATAGCAATATTTGATTGTACTAAGCCACAACAACGTGTTTATTACAGAGAACGGACCACATGCTTCTTTGAGCAGATATATTCGATCTCTTACTCCCAACTGTCCCAAGCTGTTAGTGCACATTGTGACGGTTTTCTGTTAACACTGCAGGACGTAATATGATTTTTTGGTGTCAGATCAGTTAGCATGTGCTCACTAGACCTCCTTGATTCCATCAGAACCAGAGAGAGAGAGAGAGAGATTATGATCAACGTTCAACACAATTATATTATTAATATACTAGTAATTGTTAATTGGGAGTGTGATATTCAAATTCTGAAGCAAAAAACGTTACTAGCAATGTGTATTATACTGATATAGTAGTTTGCTTAGAACATGTTAGTGCTAATTTATTAATGAACCAAGGAAGAAAGAAAAAAAATTAAGGAGAAAAAAAATATGATGGACCCATTGAACGTGGTAATGAGAACGGGAGACCCTGAAATTGATATAAAATGGTAGAAAGAGGACAAGTTAAGGGGCACGCACGCATTAATTATTTTACATGTTAGTGAAAAACAGGGGAAGTAAAGAGAAAGCAAGTGGGCTAGGAACACCCTCATGGCAGCAAGCACTGAACCTCATGAGAATCCTCTGACCCAAACCTCTATCTAAGGCAAATCATCAAACACCTTGTTCGTGTGAACAAGTTTAACAAACCATATCAAGCTTAACAAGATATGGCAGCTCCTTTTTCGGCGTGCAACAAGGGAGAGCCATTGCTTCCATTACATCCACATTTCATTACCCTTTGGTATCTCTTCACTTACTCTCACACAAACACATTATGTAATTAGAGGTGATAATAATAACAATCATGTGAAAAGGCCATGCCACATGGTCCTAGACCATTACTCACCTCACATGCTAGTGTATGCCTAAAGTTAAGCAACTGACATTTTTCCTCAACCCAACGTCTTTGTTGTGAGTTTCTTTCAAAATAAAATTTCTAATCACTGTAAATTATTCACATGTTGGTCTCTCTTGCACTCAAGAACTCAAACTAAAAGTAGATTCCTTTATCAAATTGCCCCAACTTGTTCAACACTCACTCAGTTCAATATAATGAGGGAATGATTTAAAGCCAACTTCTTCATGCACGTCATCTTCGGAGTTTTATAAGTTGCATATGTTTGCTTGAAACATTGTGTAGGATAATGAAATTAGCAATTGATTTAGTTGTGAACTTACTTAACTTTGTCCTAAAGATTCAAGATGGGATCAAGAAATTAAGAGCTGATATCTCATTAAAACAATAGAAGACAGAACGAAATTAAAATGTATGATCATTTCATCCGCAACTAAAAGAGAAAGGGTCTTGCTAATTAGTACTGTTAAGGATACTGTTTTTAAGAAGCATGTAATACTCTTAAAATAAATTATCCAAATTATATAATGAAAAAAGTATTAAATATTTTTTGAATTTCTAAACTATTAAATATTCTTTTTACATTTAATACTTTCTATTTTAATTCCTTAACAAGTACCTTTAGAGCACTCCTTAGCAAATGTCAATATATATATATATATATATATATATAACAAAACTAATAATAGACAACCAAATGAAAAGGATGATTTTTTTTAATCTCTGGTATATAACAGATTTTTCTTAATCAACATGAAGCACATACATCTGTACTAATTCACTTAATATAATATGACAAAAAGAAACACCCAAGCTTAGTAACTTTGATCTGTCCATAATGCAAATTTTATCATAGAAAATAACAAATTATTGAATAATTATTTGAAAATTTAAAATTCTTCTTTTCTCTAAATGGTATTATAAATGTGTTAAAACCAACTAGTTTCCACATGAATCAGTAGTTTCTTTATTTAAGAAAAAAAAAAGAAGAAGAAAGAAAACCATTATTTGTCGTTAGCAGCAATTGATATCTTATGAGATCGGGCTAGTGGAGCATAAGACCCACCATGATGCAGTGTTGAATTGAATGAAAGATAGGTTATAATGGTGGATGGTTTGAATAGAAGCACCATTTACATCACCCTCACACCTCTGTAATCAGTAACAGTGTTGCTTCCCAGCTTTGGCTACCTATTAGGACCTCCCGGCCGGCCATTATGGCATCATATAGACACACTACCATTACACCATGTGGTCCCTCTGCGCCCTATGTGGCTTACTCATATATTTCATTACCCAACCATGCATTTGACAAAAATGTTAAGTAAATTTTAATTACTTAAGGAAATATAGAAAACCTAGTGAGGAGTGGAGTCTATGTTTCTTTTTACAGAAGGTATTTTTTGGTCGCTTCAATTGAAATTAAGTTATTTTTTGAACAATTATAAAGGCACACTCCCACATAAACATGTTGTATTTAGGGAAGTTAATTAATTTGGCTAATTCAAAATTTGAACTTAAATAGTTAATTTTTAATTATTTTATAATTTTATATCAAGTAAATGCGAGGTAATTTTTTAAAAAATTTACGACATTCCTATTTCTCATGCCTTAAAAAAAAACATATATTGGTATAATAAAATGTAGGAATGTTGAAAGTACAATAAATTTTCATCCACCCACACAAAGTTTGGAAACTCTTATAATAGGAAAGTGGGTAAATAAAAAAAAATTCGTTTTCTTTATTTTTCACTTTCCTATTTTTCAGCTACACAAACCATTGTAGTCTGACTATGAGTATTGAGATTCGTTAAGGATAGAAGTTGATATTATGTATTATATATATATATATATATATATATATATATATAAAGTTTAATTTTGATCTACTATCAGTGTAAAGTTTCTTTACATTATCATCTAATCATGTATTGTCAAATTATTAAAAGAATTTAACTATCACAACAACTACCTAAAAAGTCTAACTCTTTTAATAATGTGTCAATACATAATTAGATGATAGTGTAAAAAAAATTTTACACTGAAAGTAAATTAAAATTATATATATATATATATATATATAATATTCCATCTCAACATGTGAAGAATAATTATTTGCACTTTTTCTTATACATATTTTTACAGCTCTTTGCAACACATTTTTAAGTTCAATAACCTTTATAATGATTCTCATCACAATCTGAAGGCGCAGTTACCCTTTTTATAGTTTAAAAGTTATCAATACATAATAATAAAATGTTATTACTGTAGAGAAGCGTACAATTGACGTGAAAATTGTAGTGGGCAATCATGATATTCCTTATATAGAAGTAAAATCATAACATTTGTTGGGTCATAACTTGAATTCTTAAATCATTATTGTTGGAAGAGATTAATTTCAATCTATTGTTAGTGTAAAGTTTTATTTACATTGTCATTCAATCATGTGTTGCTAAATTATTAAAAGAGTTTGACTATCATAACTACTATTTAGAAAGTCTAACTATTTTAATAATGTGTCAATACATGATTAAATGACAGTGTAAAAAATTTTTATATTGACAGTGGATAAAAATTAAATTCTTATTAGAAAGACTCATAATCAATAATATTTTTTAATTCAAACGAGATTAGTTTTATATACAAAATGTATGAAAATACTTATAATTCAAACAAAACAGAAAAGATATGTGAAAAAAATTTCATATACAATTATTATTACTATTATTATTATTATTTAATATAAATGTAAAATCAAGGGGCTAAGTCAGATGAATAGAAATTAAGTTCGGGCAATATGTAGTTGAAGTTCCAAAATCACGATGAACTTATAAATAATAGAGTAAATATTTATTTTAATAATTTAAATATACAAGTGATATTAGTTTTATTTTTTAATAATTTTTTATATTAAATTTGTTCTTTTAAAGGACTAATTTGATATAAAAATTAACATTAAAAGACTAATTTGATTTAAAAAAATAATATCAAAAGACTAATTTGATATAAAAAATTGACATTTTATAACTGTTTTGATGTGTTTATCATTGAGAAATCTAATTAATGATACTTGTATCTTTAGAGAATCAAAATGAATATTTACTCTAAATAATATCAAAATTGTTGAATACTCTATAATCTATATATATATAAAAGTAAAATTGTCTTTTAAAGCAATTAATAGTATCAATAAATACATGCTAACATTAAAAAAATGAAATTTAAAAAGACAATTATTTTAGAAGGTAAAGTGTTATCAAAGTATACAATTAAAATTTAAATAATTGAATAATAAAATTGAAAAAGACAGTATTTTTAACATTAAAAATTAATTTATCATGTTTCCTTCATTTACTTCTAAGAATTTTTATTAAAAAATACTCTTATAAATTTAACATCTCTGAAATCATAATTATATATAAAAATATTATTTAAAAAAATAAAAAATAAATTAATATGTACAAAGCACAAGTAAAATAAAATAAAATAAATTATCTCTGACATAAATTAATTTTAAACACTTTTTTATCTATTTATAAGAATTTTTATAAAAAAATATTTTATAAACAGAACATATTTAAAATAATAATTATAAAAAAAATTAAATAAAAAATTTTAAATCTAAAGTATAAAATAGCACGTGCAAAACACGAGTAAGATAACTAGTTGTTGTAATATTTGATATTTTTTTTATTGAATACTAAAAATTATTATTAATTAAAGTTAAAAGTATTTAGAGTTATTAGACTATCTCCATATTTTAATACACATTATTTTTCTTAAAATGTTATTACAATTTGTTCAAACAATCCTAGTTTGATGGACAAAGTCAGGCTTGGAATTAAGCCCAAGAATTAGAATTACACCTTTGAATTTTAAATATCTTTTAATGTGTATACTAGATTTAGAATTTTAATTATGAGTAACAATTACATTAAATTTAAAAAAATTAATTTATATCACTCTCAATTCTTAATATAAGCTCTAAAACTTGTAAGTTTAAGTACTAAATTTCTTTTAGAATATTAAAAGAAAAAAGTTTAAAATAATATTTTGTATTTTATTGTTTCTTTGTCAACCATTGTTGCAGGTGTATTCCGAAAAATATCACCACCCATGGACATCTTTTGGCAATTGTCACTTGCGGAGTCCTCTAGCAATTGTAACCAATGGCATCCTTTGATCACTTTTGCAGGTGGCATCTTTCGTCCACCCTTGTTGGCAGTCTCCGATCTCTTCTGGTGTTGATGTCGTGCTTCGGCCATCTTCCCTGAGAGTGTCCTTTAACAACTATAAAATTTAGTTTAAAATTATAACTTTATGTATTAATTTTTTATTTGTTCCAAAAATAAAATTTAATATTTTTAGTTAATTTCAATTCTAATAAATTTATAATTGAAATTAGAATTTTGATATGTAATTTTAATTATATCCTTCAAACAAACCGTAATAGAATTTATTTGAAAGAAGAAGAATGAAAACGATCATTAGTGTGTTCCGATTGATGATGATTCATCTCTTGCTTACTCCAAATTTACATTACCAGTGAGATAAGATTTTGAATTCATATGCATAATTAATAATGATATGTAAAAATATCGTCTTCTTCTCATTGAGAACCTAAAGGAAGATATCAGAACCCTGAATTCAAGGGGCGCAGCTATCATTGCTAATGCAATGTATTGCCATTGTTTCCAACAACCAAATTTGAAAACATCAAGAAAGATCTATATCCAGACAAATATATATAAAAACATTAATCTTGTGACCTGCTATTAGTTGAATAACTTAGAGTCGATCAAATGGGAACTATCTTTCTTTCTCGCCCTACTTCCTTTGTAAAATTATTATTTTCATATATATACTTAAAATTCAATGTAATAGTGCATTTTTTCTCCGAATCTTTTAAATTAAATTTATTACAATATGCTTTGGCCTTGAAGCCTTAAAAATTATTAGTGTTAATTGTAGAAATATAACCTGTACTACTATCCGTATATGTTGACTTACCTAATCTACATCATAAGAGATACTATACTTAAATTCATTATTTTACTAAATAGTAAGGTAAAAGAAAAGTTTAGACCAAATATATAAGTAATTAAAATAAAAAGAAATAAAGGACAATAGATCATAAAATTCAATCATAAAAGTATTTCTAATATAATTTTCCTATTACATTACTCTATTAGAAACACTTTTCTGCATTGCTAATGAATAAATAAAAAAAAAAGTTCGTGTGATTTAGCCCCTATGGTCATGCTTTCAGATGTTTCATTTTCGTTAGGTACTGTTATTCAATGGTCAATTATTCACCTGCCCGCCTTCACCTTTTTCTCCATCTAAATTACAATACAAATTTTGCTGTGATCTTTGTTTGACTAATACCAACTAAAAGATCTTCTTTTTCCAAATATTGGCATGCACAAAAGATTTGGATCCAACGTCAGTCAATAGGAACATGAAGCAACTGATTGAAGCAAACCCACTAACTTGCTCAGAGATTGATAGAGAATCTAACTCCACATCCTTCTATCTCTTGGATCCCAAACAAAATCTTGCATCTTCTGAGAAGTAACCAACAATCAGCAAAGGGTGGATGAACTAAACGACGTCGCGCGAGAATCAAGGGATAGGAGAGAGGTCAAACACTAGCTATATATATTACTCGAATTGGTAATATTCTATTGTTACAAGTCTCTCGGTGTTTCCCAAAAACAGGTTCTGTGAAAGCAAAATTTCAAAAGATAACGTGGCAACACTGCTGTGGCAGCTGGTTTCTATTCATGTACAACAGAACTATGGCTGCTGCTTTTAACTCTCTATCTTCACTATTACACTGTAGGGATGTTAATTTTTATTCGTAAATGGCGATCCTAGCTGTGATTGTCTCATTTGAAATTCGAAATGGAGATGGGAGATAAAAATTTTTCAAAAGTGATTTGAGAATGGGAACGGGGATCATATCTCTCATTCCGAGTAGATTATATATATACTTTTTATTATGTGTGCTATATATTATAAATATTAATAATATTTTAATATTTTAATATTTTTTTATTTAATTTAAATATTATGATTGTATTATTTTAATTTAAACTTATTATGATTTAATTTTAAATTTAATAATTTAATTATATATTTTTTAAATTTTATTGAGTTTTAGTTTATAATTTTTTAATTTTTTTATGAACTTTTAATATTTCTGCGGGAATCCGTAAAGACAGAAATGTAGAAGAAATACTCCCCACGACAAAAATCAAAGACAGAGACATGAGGAAATTTGAGAGGCGGGAATGGAAAGAGGGAAAGTACTCCCCGCCCTCGCTTGACATCCTTATTACATTGTCTCTTTCTAATGGTTCAAGTTAAATCACTCGTAATTGGTGAAGCATTGATAAACTTAACCATAAATATTGCATAACTCTTTTTGATGTGCAATGTAGTAAGAGCTAGAGAAAAAAAAATAAAATAAATCGATCTTATAATCTAAGATTAATAAAACTTATTCTTTAGTTTCGTTTTTTTCTCCTCGCCGCATTCACGTAGTGATTGCAAGAGATTCAAACTCTTTAATATCTCTTATGCAATTTTTTTAAATAAAAAATTCAACTTAATACTTTAAAGGAATATTTTTCTTTTTATACTTTTGGAAAACAAGAATTAATGGATTTTCATAATGAATTATGCAGTACAAATAATTTAGAAAAGTTCTTAAATGAAAAACGAATCAATTTGATCAACTAGAATTTTGGCGCACTTGTGGATCATAATAAGTTTTCAAACCGAGATGTGAGATATATATCTTGGTACGCTGAATGAGTATGTTTGGAATGCCGATACCGTGATAACGTTGGATATATAGTTACATCTAACTCCAACAAATAGAATTGGAAGGGGTCCAGCAACCAATGGATAGAATTGGAATATCATTCCATTGAATATCTAACTCCAATAATATATAGTGGCTGAAAATACAAAATAAAATATTTGAATTTAGCATATCAAGAGCAGGGACGGATCTAGGGGGAGCGTGCAGGGCCGCCCCCCTCCCTGTCTCAATTTCTTTTTGGTATAATTAATTTTATAAATTTTATTTTTTTATTATATATATAATAAAAAATTTATATTAAAATATATATAGACCTTTATATTAATTTATAATTGACTTTTGTTATACTTAAAAAATTAAAATAATCATTATTATAAATTAATAAGTATGTATATTTTATAAATTATTTGGTTAACTAATTCCATAAATAAGTAAATAAAATGAATTTTATCGAAATAGACATACAAATTAAAAATATTTTGTTCAATTTTAATAAAATTATGATATATTTAATTTTTAAATTATAAATTTTTTATTTAATATCTTAACTTTTATAATTAACCTCTCAACAAGTAATTTTTAAATCCACCCTTGATCATGAGTAATTAATAAAGCAAGAGATTGGTTGGTCTTTTCTTGCAATAATCACTTTTTTATTTGATGATATTTTGGTAAATGATTTCTATGCAATAAAAAGCAAGGTGAAAAAAAAAATCGAATTGCGTGTATATATATATATATATATGTTAAAATGAGACTTGAACAGTAGAGCACTATAATTCTCATCAAATTATACGGGGAATTAATTAAATGTATGGGTAGACTATGATTTCATGTTTGGCTCATCTATTTGACAATTATAAAACCGTACAGGAAATTGATACCTGCAAATTGGCAATTGCATAGGGTCCACATATCCGCATGGGAATACATGAGTGCAACTGATTAATATTTTTTTAATTATTTAAAACAGAAAATATTAAATGAAAAATGAAACATATTTAAAATCTTAAGAACTTAAAAAAAATTTAATACTTTTTTTTAAATAATTAAAAATATTATAAAATTAATTGATTAAGAGGCTATAAAATCTTCTACTGAGAATTTAGATAATTAATGTCAGAATTTAAGTTTGAGGTAGTGGCAGTGGGTTCCCTAGTGTTGACACTTAAATTTATCTTGAATTTTTAATTTTTACCAATGGGCATTATACCAATAAATTTGAATCTGATCCATTCACCAAGCCCAAACTCATTGCTTTAAAATGATTGATAAATAAAAAAAGAAAAATAATTTTTTGTCTGGCATGCAGAAGTGGAAAAAATCTCCACTGATCCAGTAAAATTTTAAAATAAGGAAAAATCTAATCAATCATAAAATTAAATAGAAAACAAAAATAAAAAATGATTTCAGGAAATAAATTTGAATTCATAAATACACTTAATCCCTTATTAATAGTAATTTAGGGTTTAAATAATTAATTGATTTTGATTGATTCTGATTGCACAAATTGATTTTGATTGATAGGAGAAATTTATTTTAATTTACCCTAATTAATTGAGCTGATTGAGGTGATGAGAATAATTATTTAGGCTATAAATAACTAATGGTAGAAAAACCCTAGAGAGCCCTAGAAGGGAGAGAGGAGCCGTAACGCAAAAAAGAAAGAGAGAAAAAGAAAAAAGAAGGACAGCAGCCGTAACACAGAAAGAAAGAGAGAAAATATGGAGCGGCACCACAAGAACTGAGAAAAAGGAGAAAGGTCACAAAACACATAAAGGTTGATTAAAAAATATGACGCAGAAAGAAGCAGTACGGAGAATGAGGAGAAAAATTCTTGGAGGCTCATGTTTTGCTTAATGTTTGCTTCTTGATTGAAGGTAACCTTTCTAAAGTCCCACTGCTTTCTTTCATGCTTTTAGTAATACCCATCATCGTGCTTCATGATCTCACATTCACTAACTACCCCTTTGATATGTCAAGATTTAAAAATTGAGCATTTGGGAATATTACATGTATACTGCCTCTATCTCTATCACATATATATATGGTTGACATTTATCTTCTTATTATGATGTATTTGTTGTACCCTGTCTCGAATGCTTGAACCAATGTTTTCGTGGGCAGAGGAAACATGACAAACTTTGCTATAAAGAACCATTGTTAACATACTGAAATGAATAATGAGTCATGGAATTTTACATAACTATTTGAGGTATTTCTATCTCTTGTACACCTTTTGTAATTATTATTTAATTCAAAAATAAATAAATAATTCCTATCATTTGGTACTTTTGTCTTTCACCATCTTTAAATATATTATTAGTTTTTAAACAAATATTCTTGTTTTTACAATTATAATAGTTTTGGCCCTCACATTTTTATTATGGGACTAAAATACCGACGATGGAATAATCAAAATTAGCCAAAGTGATGGCGAAGTTTTGACTTTCTGGAGGTGAGGAATATCCCTTTAGTTTTGCCAGAAGCACTGGCGGGGCTTTATGTGATCTCCAATAAATATCTTTTTCTATATATTATTTGTCATACCAATAATTTATTTATCATTTAAAATAAATTCAAGATATCCAACGATGGAATAATCAAAATTAGCTGAAGTGACAGCGAAATTTTGACTTTCCTAAGGTGAGGAGTTTCTCTTTAGTTTTGCCAGAAGCGCTGGTGGGGCTTTAGGTGATCTCCAATATAAATATCTCCCTTCACACATTAATTTCTTGTTATAATCGTATACTTGTCACTTTAGTCAAATATCATATAAACCCTTAAATTTTGCTGACGACGAAAAATTTGGAAGAGGATCGAAGAGACGATCAACTAAACTCTTCTCAATATTCTTGAAGCTATTAATATTAGATTTTTCCAGGAGCACTGGAGGGGTCTAATTTTCACAATTAATTAAATAAAATATTTTAAAATAAAAAACGAACGCAAACAAATTAATATAGCCTTAACTTTGTGGTGGTGGTAAATTAAAATTTCATTTAATCACACATTATAAAAATTTCCTTTTATAAAAATCATTTAAAAATCTGATATTTTATTTTGAAATATTTTCTGAAAAATATGATTTTTTAATTTACCACATTCACGTAATGTGTTATGGGCTTACATTTGTTTCATACAATAATGGCTATTTAGCCACCCATTCTCTGTCTTAGTCATTTATCATTTTTGATAATATGCCGACAAAATGAAACATGTCAAAATAAAATAAATAAAACTTTTTTAGATAATAAAGGACCAATTTAATTAATTTGACAAAATAACAATAGATTAAATAGGTAACCATTCTTAGAATGGACGGTGTAGGGTGCTAACACCTTCCCTACCCGTAATCAACCCCCGAACCTAAACTCTTAAACGCAGACCATTTTTTTTAAGGTGTCCAATCGCACTATTCCATTTTTAATGGAAGAACCGGTTAGTGACGATTCCCAAACAATTAATTCTTAGTTACCTTCTCCCATCACGGCGCCCTTCGGGACTATTGCGAGACTAGCATTTACTCATTTACAGATGAAACTATATGATTAATCTCGTTATCAATGTATTGTTAGACTTAGCTCCACAAATCGAGCACAACGCAGCTCCGCTTGATACACTCATGTTCCTCTCTGTGTATATCCACATTATTGTAATACTCCTTAAACTGTTTTCGATTGAATTTGATAATAGAATTCGTACAATAGCTTATACCTATTCAACAGGGACTGAACAAAAATTTGAGCGTATACTCTGAAATTTTCAGAAGTTTGGGAACTCCCTAAGCGTGTATGTAAGTGGTTCTGCCACAGCTATTCAAGCATTTTTTTTATAAAAAAAAATTAGGGAATTTTTTTTGTTAAAAATAAATAATCAGAATTAAATTAGATATAAATATGTCAACTTGCATTAGTTTAAGTGGAAAGACCTCAATCACCTTAAACATTTTTGAGACGATGTGTATGAAAAAAATACAATTGAGAGAGGATCATCACTTCTGGCGCCTGAGAGTACCCTGAGAGGTTAGTCTCATACCTTCTGAGCAGGATTGTAAAACAAAAAAAAATGGATATAAATATTATTATAAAAAATATCAATATGATATTATATAAATTTAAAAATTAATTTGATATTATAAAAATAATGTAAATTTAGACTACTCGTGTAAGATTTCCTCATAATTCATTTCTTCCATCTATCACGACAAAACGTTATCCTAATTAATTATAATAGTTGATGATTTGACTAATTTGTGCATATCACTTAACTAAATGTAAGCCTATATGAAGACTATAACTAAAAGATACATATAAACATTATTTTTCACATCTACCATATGAAATTAAACATGGTGATATGAACTTTATAATTATAGATTTTAGTACTAATTCAACTGATCGATTGATCACTAATTTTCTTTCTTTTTCAATTAATAATGATATAGTTTTATAGGACATAAAGGCTACCTAACAATTTCAAAATTAATTGTATAAATATTTTTACCTCTAAATTCACCCGACTCCTAAATTTCTTTTGAAATCAATGGACTCATCCCTAGTGGCTTTCAAAATCTCTAGTCTGTATTCTTTGTTATCTTGTTATTAGCTCCTTAAAAAAATTATAATTCATTTATATATGTTTGTGCCCTAGAGTATGCATATGGTGTTTCCCTTTACATTATATATATGTATGTGTGTGTGTGGAGACCTTAAGAAATAATCATATCTCGGGTTTTTTCTTTTCCTCCTACCCTACCACAAATTGAGAAAGGATAAAGAGGAATAGAAGTCCGAAAACACATTCCACCTTTTTGCCTTTTTTTAGACTTATCCAGACCTTCGCGTGACTAGTTGTTTCTAATTTATAAAACCTAATAAAGACATTTTTAGGGATCCGGAAACCCACATGGTTCATTTTCTGTTCCCACTTTCAACTTTGATGTTTCTAATCGATGTTCTTCTTTGTTCTTCCGCTAATACATAATAAAAATACAAATTCTTAATCTATTCATATAATCATTATCATGATAATGATATGATTTTTCATTAGCATAAAGCAAAAACTTGTTACCCATGGTCATGCTGATGTATGCTATATGCATTTAAGAGGAAGGGAAATTATTGAAAAAATGAAAAGAAAAAGAGAGAAAAGGCTATGTAAAGGAAATGGTGATGAGTGGGTGCATGGTATATACCTTTTGGTGAAGCATTCACGTGGTGGACGGAACCTTCACCCAACTTATACAACTAGAAGATGATCTACATATTAATATGGTGTGACACAAGTGATAGATACTTGAGCCCCTTAAATATGTGGTTAAGGGTTTGATTCTTAACCCATGTGTATAGAAAAACATCTGTTGGGAGAGGTCAATCCCTTAAATAAATCTTCATACCTCAAAAAATTAGTTTCCACAATCACACGCGATGAATATCTTGAGAAATAAAAAAAAAAAAAAGATGATGGTCCACAGCAACCTAGAAATTTGATGTTCCATGCTCAATATTATAATCTAAATGGTTTGATTTCAATTCATCGTGCTGAAGATAGAATCCAATGAATTCTGAAGTAGAATTCAATTTCATAATGAGTATATGTATATATATATATATACACACTCATTAATGAATAATATATCAAAATTATATATCATAATAGTAATGTTACAACTTGGACCGTCCTTAAATAAAAGCAGTCAAATATATATTTCTGGGTTTTTTTTTTTGTAAATTTTATAGATTTTTTAAAACAATATTTGTTTACTTATTTATTCTTTCTGGATAAAATTTTTTTTCTGCATTTTGTTATTTCTCTTACGATAACTAAATACTAACATGCACTGTATAATAGATGCTTTTACATGCAAGCTGTTTGTAAAGAATACTACTTTTGTTACATTTTCGGTTTTTTTTTTCAGGTCTTTGTACGTACATTCTATTTTTTATCCCTTTTATCATCGATCATCCAAAATTTGTGATTTTATTT